>CM075063.1:130477488-131902488 GCA_037428765.1 Rubia yunnanensis
CTCTGCACAGGTCCATGCTGCAGCTTAATCGTTTTGCTGTTGCCTCTCATGGAGGTTCCTCTCGTCCTCAGTTGATTGCCTTGGTTGCGTGCATATGATATACCTTCCTTCTTCTGATGATATCAGACACATTGAAGACCTCCACGGGGATACAAATGCCTCGGCACCTCGAGCAAGTGATGATCAAATTCAAAAGGCCATCCCTTTAGTGCGACGTGTTGACTTGAAAGATTTTTCAGTACGCCAATTTTCAAATCCTGCCTTGCAGAGGCATTGTGCTGTGTTGCAAGCTCTAGCACTTGATGAGGACGAGACAGTTCCTGATGAAGAAGGCATGGCGAGACCTGGTATTGTTAAAGCATTGGAAGAACTCAAGCTTTCCGGTTATGGGGAAAGTTATGATGAGAGTGATTTAGCTAGTAGTGGGAAAACCACGGAGGCCTCTAGAAAGCGCAGGGCAACGGCTGAAAATGCAGATAAGGAGCATGCAGAGTATGACTGGTCAGAACTTGCAGGTGATGGAAAGCTAAAGGAGTGAGTGGGGTCCGTACCCGATTTGTAATCTGTGGAGTATACCGGTCAATCATGTTTGTAATCTATGGAGAATATTCTGTTTTAGAGGAGGAAGGTGAGATCTTTTACTTTTTATGCTATAGTTGCATTCAGAAGGAAAATCCTTATTGTTGGCACACATCTAACATATTTTATTTTTTGAATAGGTATACAGATTTTCTATTTCGTATGAATGATAACAGAAATATCCGGGCTTTATTTGAACGCGCCTTAAACTCCCTCCCTCCTGAAGAACCAGTTGAGGTAGTTCCTTTCTCGTAGATTTGGAAAAGATTTACCCAATTTGATTACACATGTTTGGCTGAATTAGGCTCGTCAAATGGGTCGGGTGACCCGTTGGATAACTGTTACCATATACTATTTTCACTTATTGGATAAGAATTATTGGATAATGATCCATTGGGTTAATGGATATAATTGGGTTGTAGTTATTGGATTTAGTTGGGTTGAATAATGGATTATCCGTTGGATAATTTTGGGTGGGTCGAGTTGGGTTGGGTTACGGGTGACCCGTGGATAATTCCATATCATAAGATAACAAAATTTTCACAAGTTTGATTACGAATGATTTAATTTTTCCCTAACACATATAATCATTTTAAAAACGATCAAATTCTCGATTCATCATATTTATCGATTTCGGTTCATGTCTTAATCAATTTTAATTCGAACCAATTAAAAATTGATAAAAGATCATGACGAAAGAAGTTGAAGTGGTATTTAAGAAACTTTTACTAAATTTGAAAAATCTCCTCCATGAAATATAAAGATTTTTAAAAATATTTTCTTTTATTGAACATAAGAAAATAATAAATGAATTCCCCACATTTATCCACTCAAATAAATATTTCTTCTTTTGTAGTTATGTACATGATTCAGCCTATATCAAAAAATGATTAGAGTTAATCGTAATTTTTCACTCCAAGTAAAATGTTACGTGACTTATCCATTTAAAGTTTAAATGGTTGAAAACACCAATTATCCATTAAGTATATACTGAATTATCCATAAGGTATATACTAATTATCCATTAGGTCTATACTAATTATCCATTGGGTCTATACTAATTATCCATTGGGTCGAACTAAATGACCCATTGGGTATAGGTCATTTATTTGGGTGAAACGTGAATTACCCATCAAGTCTGTGTTTTTTCTTAGTTCTCAGTTTTCACTTCCCATTCTGCGTTTTGTTTCATCAGTTTTCGTTTTGTTCATCAATCGGTCTGCGTTTTGTTCATCAATCGGTCTGCGTTTTGTTCATCAATCAGTCTGCGTTTTGTTCATCAATCGGTCTGCATTTTGTTCATCAATCGGTCTGCGTTTTGTATTATGTACATTATATTATATTATATTTAATAAAAAAAATATAATATGTTGGCTTTGTAAACTCGACGAAACTAACGAACAATATTACTTGGGATCGAGCTCGAGCTAAAATACTGTACGAACTCGAATATTGTACGTACTCGAATACTGTACGAGATTGAGCTCGAATACTGTACAAACTCAAATACTGCACGAGATTGAGCTCGAATATTGTACGAACTCGAATACTGTACGAGATTGAACTCAAATATTGTACGAACTCGAATACTGTACAAGATTGAGCTTAAATACTGTATGAACTCGAATATTGTACGAGATTGAACTCGAATACTGTACGAACTCGAATACTGTACAAGATTGAGCTCGAATACTGTACAAGATTGAGCTCGAATACTGTACGAACTCAAATGCTGTACGAGATTGAGCTCGAATATTGTACGAACTCGAATGTTGTACGAGATTGAGCTCGAATATTTTACGAACTCGAATACTGTATGAGATTGAGCTCGAATATTGTGCGAACTCGAATACTGTACGAGATTGAACTCGAATATTGTATGAACTCGAATACTGTATGAGATTGAACTCGAATATTGTACGAACTCAAATGTTGTACGAGATTGAGTGCGAATTTTGTACGAACTCGAATACTGTACGAGATTTAATTCGAATACTGTACGAGCTCGAATACTGTACGAGATTGAACTCGAATAATTTGTGAATTATAATTTGTATAATTTGTAAATTATAGTGAATATTTATGTTAAATATTACACATGCATTTAATTGGGTAATTTTGGATATTTATTGGGTATTTGTTATGTTCCCATTGAGTTAACATAATATGAGACTCATTGAGATCAAAATTCCCCATTAACATAATTATCCTCATCCCAAATCCTAAAAAAATAATGATCATTTAATACCTGATCTCATTGGATAATGACTTGTATCTCAAATCGATAGAAAATGTTTAATGATAACTTATTGGATTAATTATATAATGATTTATTGGATAATATATTTTAACCCATTGGGTCATATGAATATCTCATGGGTTATCCAATGGGTTATCCATTTAATGACCCAACTCATTTATGACCCAATCCATTTATAACCCATTTAATAAACGGATTAATTGGATAATAATCCATTAGATAATGATCCATTGGATTTGGATAATGGATTTATCCAATTAATCCATTTGTCGGGCCTAGGTGGAATATAATTAAAATAGGGATTTTAGACCTGGTCAACAAGCAATTGATTAATCTTGGATTGAACTAAGGATAACTTTTCCAGTATTTTTGTTCCTCCAACTTTGATCAATTCTGTACAACCCTGGAGTAGATTTGTGTTTTTTTTTTTTTGGCCCAGGTAGTACTGATTGTTAGTCGCATGATAATATACTTCTATACTCTAGGTCAACATTCAACAGTCAGAAGGATTAAAACCTTAATAAAACCCGCATTATTTGGCTGCTCCATGTTCAATTTGGTTTGACGGTACCACAAAAAAGACCGTTCTCTGAAAACATTTAAAAAATAGCCCCCAGATCAATCTATAAAAGCCAAAGAAATCAGCGCAATATTTCATCAATCCAAATCCGCACAACTAAGAGCAAGAGCTAAAGTATATTCAGGAAAAGAAAATCATCAATATAAAGTTCATTTCTTGTATCAATGGCAGCTATGGTGGTGAAGAACAGGCAAGTTCTGTTCAAGAACTTCATTGATGGACCACCCAAGGTGTCCGACTTCGAGGTCACCACTGAAAATACGATAAGCTTGAAGGTCCCTGAAGATGCTAACAATGGCGTCGTCCTCAAGAATCTGTACTTGTCATGTGATGCTTACCTCTGCTTCCTCATGCAAGGATCACGTTCTGCCATGGCGGACACCTTTGATGGCTGGAGTCTTGGCTCGGTAAGTTATCGTTGATCACCGCGTATCTCGTGTCGTCGTATTTCTACAATTTCTGGGTTATTGCAACTAAGATCAAATGCATTTACTTTGCAGCCAATAGGAGGATTTGGTGTATCAGAAGTGGTGGATTCAAAGAACCCAGGATTCAGCAAGGGAGATTTGGTGTGGGGTGAAACCATGTGGGAAGAGTATACCTACTTAGCAGAGCCACAATTTCTTGTTAAAATTGAACAAAATGATGTTCCACTTTCCTATTACACTGGTGTTCTTGGTAAATATTCGCTTGTTGGTTTCAAATTGTATTGTGCATGTAGACTTTTGTCATTCGACGTTGTACTGAATTTTCTTGTGTGTGTGTGAAAAGGTATGTCTGGATTGAGTGCGTACGCAGGATTCTATGAGGTATGTAAACCAAAGAAGGGAGATAAAGTGTTCATATCGGCAGCATCTGGTGCAGTTGGTCAACTCGTGGGTCAATTTGCTAAACTCACTGGCTGTTACGTGGTTGGCAGTGCTGGAACTCAAGAAAAGGTATACTACTCCACTTATTCATTCATTCTTCACTTAGCTACTACCGACTTCTATCATCGAGTTTTTTCTTTATTGAGGGTGAAAAAAGGTTGACCTGCATGCAAATAGGGTAAAAATTAAATCCGGTAAGATTTAGGGACCTCTATTTTTTTTTCTAAAAACGAATAAAGAGTTCGCATTTGTTGAATTCATCCTTTAATTTCCTTTTCTTTTTAATTTTCAATGCATTCAACGTCATATGTTTAACCGTAAATTATACTATACGTATGATATCCTAGAGGTCATGTATATAAAAGTAAATTGTACTATGCACCCGAAGTACGGTAAATGATGGTATCGAGACACTTCAGTTATCTAAAATAGTTGGAGTAATCTCCAACTAAATAATTGGAATTAAATTTATTTTAAATTATTTATTATTATTAAGTATGACAAAGTCTTGGGAAAAACCATCTTTACATAGGCTCATGGAAAAAGAGGAGATTTAATTGGAATAATAAAAGGTCAAATGTGTTAGTTGCAATATTAAAAATTTATTATGCAACATGTTATAGTTTTGTATAAAATGACGCATTCTCTAAATGCGTCCTCTACTTTATTTTATCTTTTAAAAAAATCACAATACTAATGAGTATTAAAAAAAATAGAGTGCTAATTAGTTCATAATATTTTAAATAATAAAACATAGATAATGCATTCTTCGTATGCAACTCTAATTTTTTCCCCAATTTTTTTCATCATATTAAAAAGAAATTATAATTCCGTCACAAAATTGAAACAATATTACAAATGGTAGGACACATTTGTTCCTCTATTTTCCCTTTTAAAAAATAATAATAACAAGAGGACGCATTCACCAAATGTATCTTTATTTTCCATTTTAATAATAATAATAATAATGAGTGGACGCATCCTCCAAATGCGTCCTCTATTTTCCCCTTAATTTTTTTTAATGATAGCGAGTGGATGCATCCTCCAAACGCATCCTCCCTATTTGCATCAAGCCATGTCACTGAAGCCATGTTACTGTAGCACAAGATCAAGAAATTTCTCTCTATCACCACATTCTAACATTTGAATTTGCTAAAGGTGGATATTCTTATCAATGAGCTTGGATTTGATGGTGCTTTCAACTACAAAGAAGAAAAAGATCTAGGGGCTGCCCTTAAGAGATACTTCCCCGATGGAATCGACATCGACTTTGAGAACGTGGGAGGAAAGACATTAGACGCAGTGCTTCCGCTGATGAAGATGCACGGTCGAATATCAGTTTGCGGAATGATCTCACAGTATAATTTGGATGAGCGTGACTCCTTACAACATGTTTCTTGCGTTCTCTTCAAGCGCTTGAAAATGGAAGGATGGGCGGTTCTTGATTACGTCCACCTTTATCAAGAATTCATCGACTTCGTACTTCCTCATGTTCTGCAAAACAAGATCAAGTACGTCGAAGACATTGTTGAAGGTCTCGAGAGAGGTCCCGAAGCCTTTGCCGGTCTCTACAGTGGCCGGAATGTGGGAAAGCAGGTTGTTAAGGTTTTCCGAGAGTAACAATACCGATCTGCATTTATTCTTTAAGAATCTGCGTTGTTCAGTTTCCAATATTATTGTACGTCTTTTCGGCACAAACTGTTGCCTGCCTTTGTTTTTACTTGTTTGTATGAATGCTGACAACCTATGTACTCTCGCATAAACACATGTATATCAAGAGACCTGCTGCTCGATACAGAATAAAACATGTTAATTGCAAACCAAACCCAATTTTATAACATGCATTCTCTCGAGCTATTACATGCGTGTAGAGCAGGAAAGTTTAGATGTGATTCATTCTTTTGGGCTAGTTCTGTAGGATAATCAAATTAATTTTTACTGTTTTACTAGGATTAGATCAACATAAAGTTAAATTGTTGATCAGTCAAAGTAACGTTCTGTAGATGTATAGGGGAGTTGGTATTGATTCTGGCTAAATTGTAGGAGTAGTGGCTAAAATGTAGAGATTGTTGTTAGTGTTATATTTAAATGAACATGTACTCTTTATGAAATAATAGAGTTAGCCAAAGTAAAAGTGTAGTTATCTTTTACCTAAGAATTTCCTTATAAACAAGGCTGTGTTTTTATGCTTGAAGTATCGATATGAATTTGTGTTTCTTCTTTGAATGCGAGAGGCAAAATTCACTAGTAGATAGCCTCCTATTAAAGGCAGTAAGGGAAGGAGCTTAAAAAAACCGCCTTTAATTTTTATTTCCGAGGCAGAACCGCCTTTAATTAGAGCTCATTAAAAAGCACTTATGACTAACCACCTTTAAAAATGATACTTTACAAGGTTGGAAAGTAGGAACGAAAGGGTTTCCGAGCTCGGAAAACCCGTGGTTTGCATACTACAAAGAGGAGAAACATATTCCGATCTCGTAAATGCATCGTGTCTATTTTCCGAGTTTGGAATTTTGTTGTTTGGGTCTTCACAAATATGGGCCAAGGTTTCCGAGTTTGGAAATGTTCATGTACGCATATTTCCATTAAATGCCACAAAACCCTAAAACTTTGAAGAAGAAGCTCATTTATTCATTACCCACTATTCATTACCCATTATTGTGCTTGATAATTCATCATTTCGCATTGGAGAGGGTTAGTTTAATCCAAATTACCAAGTTAACCATTTCCTTGAAAGAATTTAAGATGTATTTAATGCTTGTTATATATCCACATTTACAATGATGGTTTAAGATTAGCTTGGATTATTGTTGAATGGATCCTCATATATTGCATTTAAATTGACTTTTAGGATAATGGATCGAGAAAAACAAATTGGTAATGATCTTAGGAAATCACCCGAGTACATTCCATTGGTTGAATCACTTGTTTCGTTTGCATTTGAACATGCTTCTAAAAATGGTTCTTCGCGGGCAAGATACCCTTGTAAGGATTGTAGAATGATGCGTATTTAGGGAGGAAGAAGTTGCGGGAACATTTCATAGTGAGAGGGCTCCAAACTAGCTACACTCGTTGGGTACGACATGGGGAAGTTGGGGATGTATCTCATTCGAATGAATTGAAGGACACGGTGGCGGGTGGTGAATTAGATGGTAACGCCAAGTTTTACGAAATGGTGGAATATATTGCAAGGGGGTTCAAAGGTAAACCAGAGTCGTTACAAGCTTTGATTGATGACAAATGGACGCCTTTAAACAATGGTTCGAAGAACTCAATTTTGAATGCGACTATGTGGATAATGAACTTGAAGGCAAAATTTGCATGTACAGACAAGTCGATAACCGAGGCTCTCGAGTTGTTTAGGGATTTGCTTCCGGAGGGTAATTTAATAGGTGATAGGTTACATGCCGCAAAAAGAATCCTATGCCCGATGGGATTGAAATTGCAAAAAATACATGCATGCCCAAACAATTATATGTTGTATAGGGAGGAAGTTGATAAAGATAGAGAAACTTTTTGGGTATGCAGCGAGTCTCGGTACAAGTTGAAAAGACGTGCGATTGTGGTAGGTGCGGAAGTTCCATTGAAATCAAAGAAAAGGACACCAACAAAAGTGTTATGGTACCTCCTTATCATTCCCCGTTTGAAGAAGTTGTATGCTTGTAGGGAAGATGAAAATTTGTTACGTTGGTATGCTGATAGATTCCGGTTAGCGGATAATGTGAAAAGACTTACTTCAGATAGAGAGCAATGGAAAAAAGTTGATGCTATGCACCCTGAGTTTGGAAAAGTTTATTGGCATTTGAGATTAGGACTGTGTACAGATGGTATGAATCGTTTTTGTAACATGAGTAGCACACATAGCTCTTGGCCTGTTATGTTGGTCGTATATAGTCTCCCGTCTTTGTTGACCATGAAACATAAGTATGTGTTGATGTCTTTGATGATATCAGGCCCGAATCAACCTGGTAATGATATTGATGTGTGTTTTGCTCCTTTAGTGGAGTATTTGCTGACTTTTTTTATGACGGCGTTCGAGTGTTTGACGGGTTGGTTGAAGATTTCTTCACTCTTAAAGTGATGTTGTTTTGCACAAATAATGAATTTCCTGCATATGGGAATTTGTTTGGGTATTCTGTGAAAGGCCACTTTGCTTGTCCAGTGTGTGAGAAGGACACTGATTTTTGTAAATTAAACACGATTGTAAGACTGTTTACCAGGGGCACGTGTGGGTTTTTCTCGGAGGGGCACCCATGGAGATTGACCCAAAAATGGTTCAATGGGAAAATAGATGCACGAGTTGAACCAGTGCCAAGGTTAGGTACATAGATTTATGACAATGTTAAGAATTTTCCCAATGACTTCGACAGGAAGAAAAGAAAAGCTGTTGCTGAAGGAAGTTGGAAGAAATGTTCAATTTTTTTACCCTACCTTATTGGGAGCATTTGGAAGTTAGACATTGTCTTGACGTTATGTACATTAAGAAGAATGTCTGTGATTCTTTGGTTGGGACGTTGTTAAATACCCCTGGGAAAACAAAAGGACAGATTGAAGGACATGCTAGATTTGGTTGAATTGGGTATTCGGAAGAATCTTGCCCCATTTAGTACGGGTGATGATTGTTATTTACTTGCTATTAAATGTTGCAGTTGGAGAAGAAATCTTTTTGTGAGACCCTTAGTACTGTGAAAGTGCCCAGTGCATACTCGTCCAACATTAGTTGTTGTGTATCAGTCGAGGAGTTAAGGGTGGGTGGGTTGAAGTCACACAATTGTCACAACCTAATGCAGGAATTGAATGTCATCGCCATTCGTTCTACATTGCCTTCTCATGTAAGATTGTGCATTAAAAAGCTCTGTTGTTTTTCAAATCAATTTGTCGCAAAAGTATTATTGTATCAAAGTTGGATAGGTTGCAAGTTATGATTGTTGAAATTATGTGCTGCATGGAAATGTAATTCCCTTCCTCTTTTTTGACATTATGGTCCACTTGATCGTCTATTTGTGCGTGAGATAAAGCTATGTGGTCCCTTTTTTTCGACCAGATGCCAGAGCCGTACAACCACGGTAGAGAAAGTTTTGGTTCGATATGTTACCACTGGCCAAGCCTCACACGGCGGATCTACATGACTTCTTCCAAGAGCAACGATGGAGAGGGTCTAACCCAGATTCGCTCGATTTGTTTTTTTGGGTTTTGATTTTTTAGGTTTAGGTTTTTGGTGTTGCTTTGGCTGATAATATCTAGTTTACGAGGGATGATCGGGTGGTGGTAGACAGGCGGCGCGACGACAATGGTGGTCGTGGTGGTGGTTATTTGCGGGCAGGAGAGGGTGACAAGTAATGGTGGTGGTGGTTTACGAGGGATGATCGGGTGGTGGTAGACAGGCGGTGCGACGACAATGGTGGTCGTGGTGGTGGTTATTTGCGGGCAGGAGAGGGTGACAATGACAAGTAGTGGTGGTGGTGGTGATAGGCGGGGCAGGGGAGTGTGGGAGAGGAAGAAGAAGAGCATTTTAGTATTTTCACCTTTCCCAAATTAAAACATCTACTTTCTCTTTCTACAAGTTTGGCTGGGACTGAGGGAGTACTTAAATCCGAGAAAAGTACTAATTCCTTTTAATATAATCGCACTCCATAAACATTTCCACTTAAATCGGTTTTCTGTCCAATTTATTTTAAATTCAAATAGATGTCGTATAAAATAAAAATATTAAAACTAAACTAATATAAATTTTATCGAATAAAAATAACAGATTGAATTAAAGTTTATGTAGTATTATAATCACGAATTTATAAACACTGGTTACTAAATACTGGTAATTTCTCGGCGTTGAGTAAAATTTGGGAGGTTATTTTTTGGTTGGCAGTGTGTTTTGTTACTCCCTTTGTCACATGTGAATTTGAATAGCATAAACAACAATATTATTGTATATGACACTGTTCAATTCGTTATAACAAGTTTTTTCTTAATATTAACTTTTTATTTGTCGTTATTATTCGGAGGTAAATATATTAATGGTCAAATATGTTTCTTAAACAATGTGTTAATGATGAGGGTGCAAATTCCAGTGGGACAAAGGAAGGGAGTAGTTTTGATTAATTAATTAGCTATGACCGGTAAAAGAAACTACAAAGACTTGAGTGAGTCAGTCTCACTCATTTTTATGGTGAGACGGAGGGTCTAAGTACAATTATTTAAAAATGATAAAGCACATGAATGTATTTTATGTAATTTTTAAAACTTCACTCATTACTTTGTCTCATAATAACTTATGCTGAGACGGTCTCATATAAGTGTTTCTCAAAAGAAAATAAACAACTAGTGTTGTGTGAACTGGCCTCTGGGCTAAAGGAAATAGTCCAGTCCAGTCCAGTGGCCCTCCTAAAAGACCAAAGTGGACCAACAATGACTTAAATGGCAATATCAGAGTACCAAAAGTACATGCGTTCCCACTGAGATAATTAGCATAAAGCAGTATGCGTGATCTTTCAAAAAAATAGAAGCATAAATTAAATAATTGACTCAATTATATCTACACATTTTTTGGTCTCAGCCATATTTGTTCTCTTTTTAGTCAACTTCTTAAGACACATATGACCATAAATTTCAACTAGTATATAGACATGTGAAATATCGTTATATTCCTTGCATAATGTATTTTTTAAATATTAAATTTTAATACGTCATTAGTATATGTAAATAAAGTTAGCGGTGGTCAAACATGACATTAGAAAGTTGACCAAAAAGTGTGCAGATGGGACAGAGGGAGTAATAGTAAAAACATTTTCTTTTTGAGAGTGAGGTCACATTCCTATTAATAGCAGCAGCTAAATTCATACTCCCTCTAGTCCTAAAATATTGACACTCTTACAATAAGCACATTTAAAAAAAAGAGTAAAATGGGTGGAAGAAATTATATTGAGAGAGTGAATTTGTCGTTTAAACCTTGATATTTCCATACGTTATGAAAGACCGTCTTTAAAGATATGAACTAAAAAATGTTACTCCTTTCATGAAAAATATACATCTATTTCTAAGAGGAAATTAATTTTTTAATCCTATGTTTTGGACGAAAGTGCGAAAAAAACTTGTAAAATATGAAAGTGCAAAAATAACCATGAATTTCGTTGACCTAAATGTCAGCGGTCATATTAGGTGGAAATATGTGAAAAGTCCATTATACCTTTAAATTAAAATTTTAAAAAAAGACATTAATAACCCACATCAACCTCGCCCTCAGCAATACTCTCACACCCTCCCTCCTCCTCAATCGCCGCCCTCATCATTGTCCCAGCAATAGTATATAGACGCTAATAGACGCTAATATCTTCAAGTGAGATATCGTTACATTCCCTGCATAATATATTTTCTAAATATTAAAGTTTAATACTTCATTAATATATGTAATTAAAGTTAGTGTTGGTCAAATATGACCTGAGAAAGTTGACAAAAAAGTGTGCAGATGAGACAGAGTGAGTAGTAGTAAAAACATTTTCTTTTTGAGAGTGAGGTCACATTCCTATCGATAGCAGTAGCTAAATTCATACTCCCTCTAGTTCTAAAATATTGACACCCTTACAATGAGCATATTTTTTTTTTGAAAAGTAAAATGGGTGGAGGAGATTGTATTGAGGGGGTAAATTTGTCATTTAAACATTGGTCTTTCCACAAGTTATGAAAATACCGTCTTTCAAAGGATGAACTCAAAGCGAAATATACGTTTATTTCCAAGAAAAAAGTAAGTTTTTAACCCTATGTTTTAGACGAAAGTTTGAAAATAACCTTGTAAAATATGAAAGTGCAAAAATAATCATAGACTTCGTTGACCTAAATGTCAACGATAATATTGGGTGGAAATATGTGAAAAGACCATTATTACGTTAAGTTAAATTTTTTAAAGAAGACTTAATAACCCACATCAACCCTCACCCTCAGTAATACTATCACGCCCTCCCTCCTCCTCAATCGTCGCCCTCATCACTGTCCTACTCTAGCAATACCAAGTAATTGCCTGTCCCAACAATGACAACCACCGCCGCCTAGCAATAAAAGAATGGGATTTCATCCCTAAATCGCCGCTCTACTCCTCGTCGTCTAGCTCGAAGCGGGCTCCTGATGCCGCCACCGCCGCTGGTGGCAGTTGGCGGGGAGGAGTGAGTGGGGTCCGTACCCTCTCTGATTTGTAATCTATGGGGTATGTCGGTCATTCATGTTGGTAATCTATGGAGAATATTCTATTTTAGAGGAGGAAGTTGGTATCTTTCACGTTTTATGCTATAATTGCATTCAGAAGGAATATCCATATTGTTGGCACACATCTAACATATTTTATTTCTTTGAATAGGTATGCAGATTTTCTATCTCGTATGAATGATGACAAAAATATCCGGGCTTTATTTGAACGCGCCTTAAACTCCTTCCCTCCTGAAGAATCAGTTTAGGTAGTTTCTACTAGCATATTTTGTCTGTATGTTTTTTGGCTCTGCTCGTAAGGGCACACTAAGACTTTCTTTCTTGTAAATTTGGAAAAGATTTACCCAATTTGATTACACATGTTTGGCTGAATATAATGAAAATGGGGGAATTTAGATCTGGTCAACAAGCAATTAATTAATCTTGGATTGAACTAGGGAAAAACTTTCCAGTATTTTTGTTCCGCCAACTTTGATCAATTCTGTACAACACTGGAGTAGATTCTTTTCTTTTTTGTTGGCACATGTAGTACTGATTGTTCGTCGCATGATAATTTACTTCTATACTCTAGGTCAACATTCCACAGTAAGAAGGATTAAAACCTTAATCAAACCCGCGTTATTTGGCTGCTCCGTGGTCTATTTGGTTTGACGGTACCACAAAAAAGACCGTTCTCTGAAAACATTAAAAAAATAACCCCCAGATCAATCTATAAAAGCCAAAGAAATCAGCGCAATATTTCATCAATCCAAATCCGCACAACTAAGAGCAAGAGCTAAAGTATATTCAGGAAAAGAAAATCAGCAATATCAAGTTCATTTCTTGTATCAATGGCAGCTATGGTGGTGAAGAGCAGGCAAGTTCTGTTCAAGAACTTCATTGATGGACCACCCAAGGTGTCCGACTTCGAGGTCACCACTGAAAAGACGATAAGCTTGAAGGTCCCTGAAGAAGCTAACAATGGCGTGATCCTCAAGAATCTGTTCTTGTCATGTGATGCTTACCTCTGCTTCCTCATGCAAGGATCACGTTCTGCCATGGCGGACACCTTTGATGGCTGGAGTCTTGGCTCGGTAAGTCATCGTTGATCACCGCGTATCTCCGTGTTGTCCTATTTCTACAATTTCTAGGTTATTGCAACTAAGATCATATGCATTTACTTTGCAGCCAATAGGAGGATTTGGTGTATCAGAAGTGGTGGATTCAAATAATCCAGGATTCAGCAAGGGAGATTTGGTGTGGGGTGAAACCATGTGGGAAGAGTATACCTACCTAGCAGAGCCACAATTTCTTGTCAAAATTGGCCAAAATGATGTTCCACTTTCCTATTACACTGGTGTTCTTGGTAAACATTCGCTTGTTGGTTTCAAATTGTATTGTGCATGTAGACTCTTGTCATTCGACGTTGTACTGAATTTTCTTGTGCGTGTGAAAAGGTATGTCCGGATTGAGTGCGTACGCAGGATTCTATGAGGTATGTAAACCAAAGAAGGGAGATAAAGTGTTCATATCGGCAGCATCTGGTGCAGTTGGTCAACTCGTGGGTCAATTTGCTAAACTCACTGGCTGTTACGTGGTTGGCAGTGCTGGAACTCAAGAAAAGGTATACTACTCCACTTATTCATTCATTCACTTAGCTACTACCGACTTCTATCATCGAGTTTTTTCTTTATTGAGGGTGAAAAGAGGTTGACCTGCATGCAAATAGGGTAAAAATTAAATCCGGTAAGATTTAGGGACCTCTATTTTTTTTATAAAAACGAATAAAGATTTCACATTTGCTGAATTCATCCTTTAATTTCCTTTTCTTTTTAATTTTCAATGCATTCAACGTCATATGTTTAACCGTAAATTATACTATACGTATGATATCCTAGAGGTCATGTATATAAAAGTAAATTGTACTATGCACCCGAAGTACGGTAAAGGATGGTATTCTAAAATAGTTGGGAGTAATCTCCAACTAAATAATAGGAATTAAATTTACTTTAAATTATTTTTTATTATTAAACAAAGTCTTGGGAAAAACCATCTTTACATAGCCTCATGGAAAAAGAGGAGATTTAATTGGAATAATAAAAGTTGAAATTGTTAGTTGCAATATTAAAAATTTATTATGCAACATGTTATAGTTTTCTATAAAATGACGCATTCTCTAAATGTGTCCTCTACTTTATTTTGTCTTTTAAAAAAATCACCATACTAATGAGTATTTTAAAAAAAAATAGAATACTAATTAGTTCATAATATTTTAAATAATAAAACATAGAGAATGCATTCTTCGTATGCAACTCTAATTTTTTTCCAATTTTTTTCATCATATTAAAAAGAAATTATAATTCCGTCACAAAATTGAAACAATATTACAAATGATAGGACACATTTGTTCCTCTATTTTCCCTTTTAAAAAATAATAATAACAAGAGGACGCATTCACCGAATGTATCTTTTATTTTCCATTTTAATAATAATAATAATAATGAGTGGACGCATCCTCCAAATGCGTCCTCTATTTTCCCTTTAATTTTTTTTAATGATAACGAGTGGATGCATCCTCCAAACGCATCCTCCCTATTTGCATCAAGCCATGTTACTGTAGCACAAGATCAAGAAATTTCTCTCTATTATCACATTCTAACATTTGAATTTGCTAAAGGTGGATATTCTGGTCAATGAGCTTGGATTTGATGGTGCTTTCAACTACAAAGAAGAAAAAGATCTAGGGGCTGCCCTTAAGAGATACTTCCCCGATGGAATCGACATCGACTTTGAGAACGTGGGAGGAAAGACATTAGACGCAGTGCTTCCGCTGATGAAGATGCACGGTCGAATATCAGTTTGTGGAATGATCTCACAGTATAATTTAGATAAGCGTGACTCCTTACAAAATGTTTCTTGCGTTCTCTTCAAGCGCTTGAAAATGGAAGGATGGGCGGTTCTTGATTACGTCCACCTTTACCAAGAATTCATCGACTTCGTACTTCCTCATGTTCTACAAAACAAGATCAAGTACGTCGAAGACATTGTTGAAGGTCTCGAGAGAGGTCCCGAAGCCTTTGCCGGTCTTTACAGTGGCCGGAATGTGGGGAAGCAAGTTGTTAAGGTTTTCCGAGAGTAACAATACCGATATGCTATGATTCTTTAAGAATCTGAGTTGTTCAGTTTCCAATATTATTGTACGTCTTTTCGGCACAAACTGTTGACTGCCTTTGTTTTTACTTGTTTGTATGAATGCTTACAACCTATGTACTCTCGCATAAACATATGTATATCAAGAGACCTGCTGCTCGATACAGAATTAAAACATGTCAATTGCAAACCAAACCCAATTTTGTAACATGCATTCTCTTGAGCTATTACATGCGTGTAGAGCTAGGAAAGTTTAGATGTGATTCATTCTTTTGGGCTAGTTCTGTAGGATAATCAAATTAATTTTTACTGTTTTACTAGGATTAGATCAACATAAAGTTAAATTGTTGATCAGTCAAAGTAACGTTATGTAGATGTATAGGGGAGTTGGTATTGATTGTGGCTAAATTGTAGGAGTAGTGGCTAAAATGTAGAGATTGTTGTTAGTGTTATATTTAAATAGAACATGTACTCTTTCTGAAATAATAGAGTTAGCCAAAGTAAAAGTGTAGTTATCTTTTACCTAAGAAATTCCTTATAAACAAGGCTGTGTTTTTATGCTTGAAGTATCGATATGAATTTGTGTTTCTTCTTTGAACGCGAGAGGCAAAATTCACTAGTAGATAGCCTCCTATTAAAGGCAGTAAGGGATTTTAACCGCCTTTAATTTTTATTTCCGAGGCAGAACCGGCTTTAATTAGAGCTCATTAAAAAGCGCTTATGTCTAACCACCTTTAAAAATGATACTTTACAAAGTCGGAAAGTAGGAACGAAAGGGTTTCCGAGCTCGGAAAACCCGTGGTTTGCATACTACAAAGAGGAGAAACATATTCCAATCTCGTAAATGCATCGTGTCTATTTTCCGAGTTTGGAATTTTGTTGTTCGGGTCTTCACAAATATGGGCCAAGGTTTCCGAGTTCGAAAATGGTCCGGTACGCATATTTCCATTAAATGCCAAAAACTTTGAAGAAGAAGCTCATTTATTCATTGCCCAATATTCATTACCCATTATTGTGCTTGAGAATTCATCATTTCGCATTGGAGAGGGTTAGTTTAATCCAAATTACCAAGTTAACCATTTCCTTGAAAGAATTTAAGATGTATTTAATGCTTGTTATATATCCAAGTTTACAATTATGGTTTAAGATTAGCTAGGATTATTGTTGAATGGATCCTCATAAATTGCATTTTAATTTACTTTCAGGAGAATGGATCGAGAAAAACAAATTGGTAATGATCTTAGGAAATCACCCGAGTACATTCCATTGGTTGAATCACTTGTTTCGTTTGCATTTGAAGATGCTTCTAAAAATGGTTCTTCGCGGGCAAGATACCCTTGTAAGGATTGTAGAAATGATGCGTATTTAGGGAGGAAGAAGTTGCGGGAACATTTCATAGTGAGAGGGCTCCAAACTAGCTACACTCGTTGGGTATGACATGGGGAAGTTGGGGATGTATCTCATTCGAATGAATTGAAGGACACGGTGGCGGGTGGTGAATTAGATGGTAACGCCAAGTTTTACGAAATGGTGGAATATATTGCAAGGGGGTTCAAAGGTAAACCAGAGTCGTTACAAGCTTTGATTGACGACAAAGGGACGCCATTAAACAATGGTTCGAAGAACTCAATTTTGAATGCGACTATGTGGATAATGAACTTGAAGGCAAAAATTGCATGGACAGACAAGTCGATTACCGAGGCTCTCGAGTTGTTTAGGGATTTGCTTCCGGGGTAATTTAATAGGTGATAGGTTATATGCTGCAAAAAGAATACTATGCCCGATGGGATTGGAATTACAAAAAATGCATGCATGCCTAAACGATTATATGCTGTATAGGGCGGAAGTAGATAAAGATGGAGAAACTTTTTGGGTATGCAGCGTGTCTCGGTACAAGTTGAAAAGAGGTGCGATTGTGATAGGTGCGGAAGTTCCATTGAAATCAAAGAAAATGGCACCAACAAAAGTGTTATGGTACCTCCTGATCATTCCCCGTTTGAAGAAGTTGTATGCTTGTAGGGAAGATGAAAATTTGTAAAACTTGGTATGCTGATAGATTCCGGTTAGCGGATAATGTGATAAGACTTACTTCAGATAGAGAGCAATGGAAGAAAGTTGATGCTATGCACCCTGAGTTTGGAAAAGTTTATCGGCATTTGAGATTAGGACTGTGTACATATGGTATGAATCGTTTTTGTAACATGAGTAGCACACATAGCTCTTGGCCTGTTATATTGGTCGTATATAGTCTCCCATCTTTGTTGACCATGAAACATAAGTATGTGTTGATGTCTTTGATGATATCAGGTCCGAATCAACCTGGTAATGATATTGATGTGTATTTTGCTCCTCTAGTGGAGTATTTGTTGACTTTTTTTATGATGGCGTTCGAGTGTTTGATGGGTTGGTTGAAGATTTCTTCACTCTTAAAGTGATGTTGTTTTGCACAAATAATGAATTCCCTGCATATGGGAATTTGTCTGGGTATTCTGTGAAATGCCACTTTGCTTGTCCAGTGTGTGATAAGGACACTGATTTTTGTAAATTAAACACGATTGTAAAACTGTTTACCAGGGGCACATGTGGGTTTTTCCCGAGGGGCACCCATGGAGATTGATCCAAAAATGGTTCAATGGGAAAATAGATGCACGAGTTGAACCAGTGCCGAGGTTAGGTACATAGATTTATGACAATGGTAAGAATTTTCCCAATGACTTCGACAGGAAGAAAAGAAAAGCTGTTGTTGAAGGAAGTTGGAAGAAATGTTCAATTTTTTTTACCCTACCTTATTGGGAGCATTTGGAAGTTAGACATTGTCTTGAAGTTATGTACATTAAGAAGAATGTTTGTGATTCTTTGGTTGGGACGTTGTTAAATACCCCTGGGAAAACAAAAGGACAGATTGAAGGACATGCTAGATTTCGTTGAATTGGGTATTCGGAAGAGTCTTGCCCCATTTAGTATGGGTGATGATTGTTATTTGCTTGCTATTAAATGTTGCAGTTGGAGAAGAAATCTTTTTGTGAGACCCTTAGTACTGTGAAAGTGCCCGGTGTATACTCGTCCAACATTAGTTGTTGTGTATCAGTCGAGGAGTTAAGGGTGGGTGGGTTGAAGTCACACAATTGTCACAACCTAATGCAGGAATTGAATGTCATCGCCATTCGTTCTACATTGCCTTCTCATGTAAGATTGTGCATTAAAAAGCTCTGTTGTTTTTCAAATCAATTTGTCGCAAAAGTATTAGTGTATCAAGGTTGGATAGGTTGCAAGTTATGATTGTTGAAATTCTGTGCTGTATGGAAATGTATTTCCCTTCCTCTTTTTTGACATTATGCTCCACTTGATTGTGCATTTGTATGTGAGATAAAGCTATGTGGTCCCCTTTTTTCGACCAGATGCCGGAGCCGTACAACCACGGTAGAGAAAGTTTTGGTTTGATTTGTTACCACTGGCCGAGCCTCACACGGTGGATCTGTATGACCTCTTCCATGAGCAACGGTGGAGAGGGTCTGGCCCAGATTCGCTCGATTTGTTTTTATGGTTTTGATTTTTTAGGTTTAGGTTTTTTGGTGTTGCTTTGGCTGATAATATCTAGTCTATGAGGGATGATATGGTGGTGGTAGACAGCGGCGTGACGACAATGGTGGTCGTGGTGGTGGTTATTTGCGGGCAGGAGAGGGTGACAAGTAGTGATGGTGTTTATTGGCGGGCATGAGAGGGTGACAAGTAGTGGTGGTGGTGGTGATAGGCGGGGCAGGGGAGTGGGGGAGAGGAAGAAGAAGGGCATTTTAGTATTTTCACCTTTCCCAAATTAAAACATCTACTTTCTCTTTCTACAAGTTTGGCTGGGACGGAGGGAGTACTTAAATCCGAGAAAAGTACCAATTCCTTTTAATATAATCGCACTCCATAAACATTTCCACTTAAATCGGTTTTCTGTCTAATTTATTTTAAATTCAAATAGATATCGTATAAAATAAAAATATTAAAACTAAACTAATATAAATTTTATCAAATAAAAATAACAGATTGAATTAAAGTTTATGTAGTATTATAATCACGAATTTATAAACACTGGTTACTAAATACTGGTAATTTCTTGGCGTTGAGTAAAATGTGGGAGGCTATTTTTTGGTTGGCAGTGTGTTTTGTTACTCCCTTTGTGACATGTGAATTTGAATAGCTATATAAACAATAATATTATTGTATATGATACTGTTCAATTCGTTATAACAAGTTTTTTCTTAATATCAACTTTTTATTTGTCGTTATTATTCGGAGGTAAATATATTAATGGTCAAATATGTTTCTTAAACAATGTGTTAATGATGAGGGTGCAAATCCCGCTGGGACAGAGGGAGGGAGTAGTTTTGATTAATTAATTAGCTATGTCCGGTAAAAGAAAATACAAAGACTTGAGTGAGACAGTCTTACTCATTTTTATGGTGAGACGGAGGGTTTGAGTACAATTATTTAAAGATGATAAAGCACATGAATATATTTTATGTAATTTTTAAAACTTCACTCATTACTTTGTCTCACAATAACTTATGCTGAGACGGTCTCATATAAGTGTTTCTCAAAAGAAAATAAACAACTAGTGTTGTGTGAACTGGCCTCTGGGCTAAAGGAAATAGTCCAGTCCAGTGGCCCTCCTAAAAGACCAAAGTGGACCAACAATGACTTAAACGGCAATATCAGAGCATCTCCAATGCACATAAAGTCTTTCCTATTTATCGGGAACACATAACAAATTTTTATTGGAACTTGCACACACCTTCGGTATGATGTAATATTTAAACTTTTGACTGCAGGATTCTTTTAGAACTCTTCTTCAATCCAAACATCAAATGAATAAATTTTTTCTAACGTGTACCCACACAAAGAGCGAAATTTGAGTCACCCGCCCAATTTTTGCGGTTGATTTGGCAAAGAGCGAGCG
The DNA here is from genome assembly GCA_037428765.1 of Rubia yunnanensis. Classification (NCBI taxonomy): domain Eukaryota; kingdom Viridiplantae; phylum Streptophyta; class Magnoliopsida; order Gentianales; family Rubiaceae; genus Rubia; species Rubia yunnanensis. The sequence goes on from CM075063.1 coordinate 130,498,044, forward strand.
TCAATTTCACTTTCAGAGAAGAGAAGGTCACTTTGACATGGTCGATGTAAATTTTGTCCACGTAATACTGACTCTGATATTTGACCCTTTGATTGGAGAGCAAATTTAGAGCCGGGATCATTAAATCCTATGTGGCAATAGAAATTTAAAAGAAAGAATGTTACATTGGAGATGCTCTCACAGTACCAAAAGTACATGCGTTCCCACTGAGATAATTAGCATAAAGCATTATGTGTGATCTTTCAAAAAAATAGACGCATAAAGTAAATAATTGACTCAATTATATCTACACATTTTTTGGTCTCAGCCATATTTGTTCGCTTTTTGGTCAGCTTCTTAAGACACATATGACCATAAATTTCAACTAGTATATAGACGCTAATATCTTCATGTGAAATATCGTTATATTCCTTGCATAATGTATTTTTTAAATATTAAATTTTAATACGTCATTAGTATATGTAATTAAAGTTAGCGGTGGTCAAACATGACATGAGAAAGTTGACCAAAAAGTGTGCAGATGGGACAGGGGGAGTAGTAGTAAAAACATTTTCTTTTTGAGAGTGAGGTCACATTCCTATCGATAGCTAAATTCATACTCCCTCTAGTCCTAAAATATTGACACCCTTACAATAAGCACATTTACAAAAAAGAGTAAAATGGGTGGAGGAAATTATATTGAGAGAGTAAAATTGTCATTTAAACCTTGATATTTCTATACGTTATGAAAGACCGTCTTTAAAGAGATGAACAAAAAAAGTTACTCCTTTCATGAAAAATATACATTTATTTCTAAGAGAAAAGTAATTTTTTAATCCTATGTTTTGGACGAAAGTGCGAAAATAACATTGTAAAATATGAAAGTGTAAAAATAACCATGAATTTCGTTGACCTAAATGTCAGCGGTCATATTGGGTGGAAATATGTGAAAAGACCATTATACCTTTAAATTAAAATTTTTAAAAAAGACATTAATAACCCACATCAACCCTCGCCCTCAGCAATACTCTCACACCCTCCCTCCTCCTCAATCGCCGCCCTCATCATTGTCCCAGCAGTAGTATATAGACGCTAATATCTTCATGTGAGATATCGTTACATTTCCTGCATAATGTATTTTCTAAATATTAAAGTTTAATACGTCATTAGTATATGTAACTAAAGTTAGTGGTGGTCAAATATGACCTGAGAAAGTTGACCAAAAAGTGTGCAGATGAGACAGAGTGAGTAGTAGTAAAAACATTTTCTTTTTGAGAGTGAGGTCACATTCCTATCGATGGCAGTAGCTAAATTCATACTCCCTCTAGTTCTAAAATATTGACACCCTTACAATGAGCATATTTTTTTTTTGAAAAGTAAAATGGGTGGAGGAGATTGTATTGAGGGGGTAAATTTGTCATTTAAACATTGGTCTTTCCACAAGTGATGAAAATACCGTCTTTCAAAGGATGAACTCAAAGCGAAATATACGTTTATTTCCAAGAGAAAAGTAAGTTTTTAACCCTATGTTTTAGACGAAAGTTTGAAAATAACCTTGTAAAATATGAAAGTGCAAAAATAATCATAGACTTCGTTGACCTAAATGTCAACGATAATATTGGGTGGAAATATGTGAAAAGACCATTATTACGTTAAGTTAAATTTTTTAAAGAAGACTTAATAACCCACATCAACCCTCACCCTCAGTAATACTATCACGCCCTCCCTCCTCCTCAATCGTCGCCCTCATCACTGTCCTACTCTAGCAATACCAAGTAATTGCCTGTCCCAACAATGACAACCACCGCCGCCCAGCAATAAAAGAATGGGATTTCATCCCTAAATCGCCGCTCTACTCCTCGTCGTCTAGCTCGAAGCGGGCTCCTGATGCCGCCACCGCCGCTGGTGGCAGTTGGCGGGGAGGAGTGAGTGGGGTCCGTACCCTCTCTGATTTGTAATCTATGGGGTATGTCGGTCATTCATGTTGGTAATCTATGGAGAATATTCTATTTTAGAGGAGGAAGTTGGTATCTTTCACGTTTTATGCTATAATTGCATTCAGAAGGAATATCCATATTGTTGGCACACATCTAACATATTTTATTTCTTTGAATAGGTATGCAGATTTTCTATCTCGTATGAATGATGACAAAAATATCCGGGCTTTATTTGAACGCGCCTTAAACTCCTTCCCTCCTGAAGAATCAGTTTAGGTAGTTTCTACTAGCATATTTTGTCTGTATGTTTTTTGGCTCTGCTCGTAAGGGCACACTAAGACTTTCTTTCTTGTAAATTTGGAAAAGATTTACCCAATTTGATTACACATGTTTGGCTGAATATAATGAAAATGGGGGAATTTAGATCTGGTCAACAAGCAATTAATTAATCTTGGATTGAACTAGGGAAAAACTTTCCAGTATTTTTGTTCCGCCAACTTTGATCAATTCTGTACAACACTGGAGTAGATTCTTTTCTTTTTTGTTGGCACATGTAGTACTGATTGTTCGTCGCATGATAATTTACTTCTATACTCTAGGTCAACATTCCACAGTAAGAAGGATTAAAACCTTAATCAAACCCGCGTTATTTGGCTGCTCCGTGGTCTATTTGGTTTGACGGTACCACAAAAAAGACCGTTCTCTGAAAACATTAAAAAAATAACCCCCAGATCAATCTATAAAAGCCAAAGAAATCAGCGCAATATTTCATCAATCCAAATCCGCACAACTAAGAGCAAGAGCTAAAGTATATTCAGGAAAAGAAAATCAGCAATATCAAGTTCATTTCTTGTATCAATGGCAGCTATGGTGGTGAAGAGCAGGCAAGTTCTGTTCAAGAACTTCATTGATGGACCACCCAAGGTGTCCGACTTCGAGGTCACCACTGAAAAGACGATAAGCTTGAAGGTCCCTGAAGAAGCTAACAATGGCGTGATCCTCAAGAATCTGTTCTTGTCATGTGATGCTTACCTCTGCTTCCTCATGCAAGGATCACGTTCTGCCATGGCGGACACCTTTGATGGCTGGAGTCTTGGCTCGGTAAGTCATCGTTGATCACCGCGTATCTCCGTGTTGTCGTATTTCTACAATTTCTAGGTTATTGCAACTAAGATCATATGCATTTACTTTGCAGCCAATAGGAGGATTTGGTGTATCAGAAGTGGTGGATTCAAATAATCCAGGATTCAGCAAGGGAGATTTGGTGTGGGGTGAAACCATGTGGGAAGAGTATACCTACCTAGCAGAGCCACAATTTCTTGTCAAAATTGGCCAAAATGATGTTCCACTTTCCTATTACACTGGTGTTCTTGGTAAACATTCGCTTGTTGGTTTCAAATTGTATTGTGCATGTAGACTCTTGTCATTCGACGTTGTACTGAATTTTCTTGTGCATGTGAAAAGGTATGTCCGGATTGAGTGCGTACGCAGGATTCTATGAGGTATGTAAACCAAAGAAGGGAGATAAAGTGTTCATATCGGCAGCATCTGGTGCAGTTGGTCAACTCGTGGGTCAATTTGCTAAACTCACTGGCTGTTACGTGGTTGGCAGTGCTGGAACTCAAGAAAAGGTATACTACTCCACTTATTCATTCATTCTTCACTTAGCTACTACCGACTTCTATCATCGAGTTTTTTCTTTATTGAGGGTGAAAAGAGGTTGACCTGCATGCAAATAGGGTAAAAATTAAATCCGGTAAGATTTAGGGACCTCTATTTTTTTTTATAAAAACGAATAAAGAGTTCACATTTGCTGAATTCATCCTTTAATTTCCTTTTCTTTTTAATTTTCAATGCATTCAACGTCATATGTTTAACCGTAAATTATACTATACGTATGATATCCTAGAGGTCATGTATATAAAAGTAAATTGTACTATGCACCCGAAGTACGGTAAAGGATGGTATTCTAAAATAGTTGGGAGTAATCTCCAACTAAATAATAGGAATTAAATTTACTTTAAATTATTTATTATTATTACGTATGACAAAGTCTTGGGAAAAACCATCTTTACATAGCCTCATGGAAAAAGAGGAGATTTAATTGGAATAATAAAAGTTGAAATTGTTAGTTGCAATATTAAAAATTTATTATGCAACATGTTATAGTTTTCTATAAAATGACGCATTCTCTAAATGTGTCCTCTACTTTATTTTGTCTTTTAAAAAAATCACCATACTAATGAGTATTTTAAAAAAAATAGAATACTAATTAGTTCATAATATTTTAAATAATAAAACATAGAGAATGCATTCTTCGTATGCAACTCTAATTTTTTTCCAATTTTTTTCATCATATTAAAAAGAAATTATAATTCCGTCACAAAATTGAAACAATATTACAAATGATAGGACACATTTGCTCCTCTATTTTCCCTTTTAAAAAATAATAATAACAAGAGGACGCATTCACCAAATGTATCTTTTATTTTCCATTTTAATAATAATAATAATAATGAGTGGACGCATCCTCCAAATGCGTCCTCTATTTTCCCTTTAATTTTTTTTAATGATAACGAGTGGATGCATCCTCCAAACGCATCCTCCCTATTTGCATCAAGCCATGTTACTGAAGCCATGTTACTGTAGCACAAGATCAAGAAATTTCTCTCTATCATCACATTCTAACATTTGAATTTGCTAAAGGTGGATATTCTGGTCAATGAGCTTGGATTTGATGGTGCTTTCAACTACAAAGAAGAAAAAGATCTAGGGGCTGCCCTTAAGAGATACTTCCCCGATGGAATCGACATCGACTTTGAGAACGTGGGAGGAAAGACATTAGACGCAGTGCTTCCGCTGATGAAGATGCACGGTCGAATATCAGTTTGCGGAATGATCTCACAGTATAATTTAGATAAGCGTGACTCCTTACAAAATGTTTCTTGCGTTCTCTTCAAGCGCTTGAAAATGGAAGGATGGGCGGTTCTTGATTACGTCCACCTTTACCAAGAATTCATCGACTTCGTACTTCCTCATGTTCTACAAAACAAGATCAAGTACGTCGAAGACATTGTTGAAGGTCTCGAGAGAGGTCCCGAAGCCTTTGCCGGTCTTTACAGTGGCCGGAATGTGGGGAAGCAAGTTGTTAAGGTTTTCCGAGAGTAACAATACCGATATGCTATGATTCTTTAAGAATCTGAGTTGTTCAGTTTCCAATATTATTGTACGTCTTTTCGGCACAAACTGTTGACTGCCTTTGTTTTTACTTGTTTGTATGAATGCTTACAACCTATGTACTCTCGCATAAACATATGTATATCAAGAGACCTGCTGCTCGATACAGAATTAAAACATGTCAATTGCAAACCAAACCCAATTTTGTAACATGCATTCTCTTGAGTTATTACATGCGTGTAGAGCTAGGAAAGTTTAGATGTGATTCATTCTTTTGGGCTAGTTCTGTAGGATAATCAAATTAATTTTTACTGTTTTACTAGGATTAGATCAACATAAAGTTAAATTGTTGATCAGTCAAAGTAACGTTATGTAGATGTATAGGGGAGTTGGTATTGATTGTGGCTAAATTGTAGGAGTAGTGGCTAAAATGTAGAGATTGTTGTTAGTGTTATATTTAAATAGAACATGTACTCTTTCTGAAATAATAGAGTTAGCCAAAGTAAAAGTGTAGTTATCTTTTACCTAAGAAATTCCTTATAAACAAGGCTGTGTTTTTATGCTTGAAGTATCGATATGAATTTGTGTTTCTTCTTTGAACGCGAGAGGCAAAATTCACTAGTAGATAGCCTCCTATTAAAGGCAGTAAGGGATTTTAACCGCCTTTAATTTTTATTTCCGAGGCAGAACCGGCTTTAATTAGAGCTCATTAAAAAGCGCTTATGTCTAACCACCTTTAAAAATGATACTTTACAAAGTCGGAAAGTAGGAACGAAAGGGTTTCCGAGCTCGGAAAACCCGTGGTTTGCATACTACAAAGAGGAGAAACATATTCCAATCTCGTAAATGCATCGTGTCTATTTTCCGAGTTTGGAATTTTGTTGTTCGGGTCTTCACAAATATGGGCCAAGGTTTCCGAGTTCGAAAATGGTCCGGTACGCATATTTCCATTAAATGCCAAAAACTTTGAAGAAGAAGCTCATTTATTCATTACCCAATATTCATTACCCATTATTGTGCTTGAGAATTCATCATTTCGCATTGGAGAGGGTTAGTTTAATCCAAATTACCAAGTTAACCATTTCCTTGAAAGAATTTAAGATGTATTTAATGCTTGTTATATATCCAAGTTTACAATTATGGTTTAAGATTAGCTAGGATTATTGTTGAATGGATCCTGATAAATTGCATTTTAATTTACTTTTAGGAGAATGGATCGAGAAAAACAAATTGGTAATGATCTTAGGAAATCACCCGAGTACATTCCATTGGTTGAATCACTTGTTTCGATTGCATTTGAACATGCTTCTAAAAATGGTTCTTCGCGGGCAAGATACCCTTGTAAGGATTGTAGAAATGATGCGTATTTAGGGAGGAAGAAGTTGTGGGAACATTTCATAGTGAGAGGGCTCCAAACTAGCTACACTCGTTGGGTACGACATGGGGAAGTTGGGGATGTATCTCATTCGAATGAATTGAAGGACACGGTGGCGGGTGGTGAATTAGATGGTAACGCCAAGTTTTACGAAATGGTGGAATATATTGCAAGGGGGTTCAAAGGTAAACCAGAGTCGTTACAAGCTTTGATTGACGACAAAGGGACGCCATTAAACAATGGTTCGAAGAACTCAATTTTGAATGCGACTATGTGGATAATGAACTTGAAGGCAAAAATTGCATGGACAGACAAGTCGATTACCGAGGCTCTCGAGTTGTTTAGGGATTTGCTTCCGGAGGGTAATTTAATAGGTGATAGGTTATATGCTGCAAAAAGAATACTATGCCCGATGGGATTGGAATTACAAAAAATGCATGCATGCCTAAACGATTATATGCTGTATAGGGCGGAAGTAGATAAAGATAGAGAAACTTTTTGGGTATGCAGCGTGTCTCGGTACAAGTTGAAAAGAGGTGCGATTGTGATAGGTGCGGAAGTTCCATTGAAATCAAAGAAAATGGCACCAACAAAAGTGTTATGGTACCTCCTGATCATTCCCCGTTTGAAGAAGTTGTATGCTTGTAGGGAAGATGAAAATTTGTAAAACTTGGTATGCTGATAGATTCCGGTTAGCGGATAATGTGATAAGACTTACTTCAGATAGAGAGCAATGGAAGAAAGTTGATGCTATGCACCCTGAGTTTGGAAAAGTTTATCGGCATTTGAGATTAGGACTGTGTACATATGGTATGAATCGTTTTTGTAACATGAGTAGCACACATAGCTCTTGGCCTGTTATGTTGGTCGTATATAGTCTCCCATCTTTGTTGACCATGAAACATAAGTATGTGTTGATGTCTTTGATGATATCAGGTCCGAATCAACCTGGTAATGATATTGATGTGTATTTTGCTCCTCTAGTGGAGTATTTGTTGACTTTTTTTATGACGCCGTTCGAGTGTTTGATGGGTTGGTTGAAGATTTCTTCACTCTTAAAGTGATGTTGTTTTGCACAAATAATGAATTCCCTGCATATGGGAATTTGTCTGGGTATTCTGTGAAATGCCACTTTGCTTGTCCAGTGTGTGAGAAGGACACTGATTTTTGTAAATTAAACACGATTGTAAAACTGTTTACCAGGGGCACATGTGGGTTTTTCCCGAGGGGCACCCATGGAGATTGATCCAAAAATGGTTCAATGGGAAAATAGATGCACGAGTTGAACCAGTGCCGAGGTTAGGTACATAGATTTATGACAATGGTAAGAATTTTCCCAATGACTTCGACAGGAAGAAAAGAAAAGCTGTTGTTGAAGGAAGTTGGAAGAAATGTTCAATTTTTTTTACCCTACCTTATTGGGAGCATTTGGAAGTTAGACATTGTCTTGAAGTTATGTACATTAAGAAGAATGTTTGTGATTCTTTGGTTGGGACGTTGTTAAATACCCCTGGGAAAACAAAAGGACAGATTGAAGGACATGCTAGATTTCGTTGAATTGGGTATTCGGAAGAGTCTTGCCCCATTTAGTATGGGTGATGATTGTTATTTGCTTGCTATTAAATGTTGCAGTTGGAGAAGAAATCTTTTTGTGAGACCCTTAGTACTGTGAAAGTGCCCGGTGCATACTCGTCCAACATTAGTTGTTGTGTATCAGTCGAGGAGTTAAGGGTGGGTGGGTTGAAGTCGCACAATTGTCACAACCTAATGCAGGAATTGAATGTCATCGCCATTCGTTCTACATTGCCTTCTCATGTAAGATTGTGCATTAAAAAGCTCTGTTGTTTTTCAAATCAATTTGTCGCAAAAGTATTAGTGTATCAAGGTTGGATAGGTTGCAAGTTATGATTGTTGAAATTCTGTGCTGTATGGAAATGTATTTCCCTTCCTCTTTTTTGACATTATGCTCCACTTGATTGTGCATTTGTATGTGAGATAAAGCTATGTGGTCCCCTTTTTTCGACCAGATGCCGGAGCCGTACAACCACGGTAGAGAAAGTTTTGGTTTGATTTGTTACCACTGGCCGAGCCTCACACGGTGGATCTGTATGACCTCTTCCATGAGCAACGGTGGAGAGGGTCTGGCCCAGATTCGCTCGATTTGTTTTTATGGTTTTGATTTTTTAGGTTTAGGTTTTTTGGTGTTGCTTTGGCTGATAATATCTAGTCTACGAGGGATGATATGGTGGTGGTAGACAGCGGCGCGACGACAATGGTGGTCGTGGTGGTGGTTATTTGCGGGCAGGAGAGGGTGACAAGTAGTGATGGTGTTTATTGGCGGGCATGAGAGGGTGACAAGTAGTGGTGGTGGTGGTGATAGGCGGGGCAGGGGAGTGGGGGAGAGGAAGAAGAAGGGCATTTTAGTATTTTCACCTTTCCCAAATTAAAACATCTACTTTCTCTTTCTACAAGTTTGGCTGGGACGGAGGGAGTACTTAAATCCGAGAAAAGTACCAATTCCTTTTAATATAATCGCACTCCATAAACATTTCCACTTAAATCGGTTTTCTGTCTAATTTATTTTAAATTCAAATAGATATCGTATAAAATAAAAATATTAAAACTAAACTAATATAAATTTTATCGAATAAAAATAACAGATTGAATTAAAGTTTATGTAGTATTATAATCACGAATTTATAAACACTGGTTACTAAATACTGGTAATTTCTTGGCGTTGAGTAAAATGTGGGAGGCTATTTTTTGGTTGGCAGTGTGTTTTGTTACTCCCTTTGTGACATGTGAATTTGAATAGCTATATAAACAATAATATTATTGTATATGATACTGTTCAATTCGTTATAACAAGTTTTTTCTTAATATCAACTTTTTTTTTTTCGTTATTATTCGGAGGTAAATATATTAATGGTCAAATATGTTTCTTAAACAATGTGTTAATGATGAGGGTGCAAATCCCGCTGGGACAGAGGGAGGGAGTAGTTTTGATTAATTAATTAGCTATGTCCGGTAAAAAAAATACAAAGACTTGAGTGAGACAGTCTTACTCATTTTTATGGTGAGACGGAGGGTCTAAGTACAATTATTTAAAGATGATAAAGCACATGAATATATTTTATGTAATTTTTAAAACTTCACTCATTACTTTGTCTCACAATAACTTATGCTGAGACGGTCTCATATAAGTGTTTCTCAAAAGAAAATAAACAACTAGTGTTGTGTGAACTGGCCTCTGGGCTAAAGGAAATAGTCCAGTCCAGTGGCCCTCCTAAAAGACCAAAGTGGACCAACAATGACTTAAACGGCAATATCAGAGCATCTCCAATGCACAGAAAGTCTTTCCTATTTATCGGGAACACATAATAAATTTTTATTGGAACTTGCACACACCTTCGGTATGATGTAATATTTAAACTTTTGACTGCAGGATTCTTTTAGAACTCTTCTCCAATCCAAACATCAAATGAATAAATTTTTTCTAACGTGTACACACACAAAGAGCGAAATTTGAGTCACCCGCCCAATTTTTGCGGTTGATTTGGCAAAGAGCGAGCGTCAATTTCACTTTCAGAGAAGAGAAGGTCACTTTGACATGGTCGATGTAAATTTTGTCCACGTAATACTGACTCTGATATTTGACCCTTTGATTGGAGAGCAAATTTAGAGCTGGGATCATTAAATCCTATGTGGCAATAAAAGTTTAAAAGAAAGAATGTTACATTGGAGATGCTCTCACAGTACCAAAAGTACATGCGTTCCCACTGAGATAATTAGCATAAAGCATTATGTGTGATCTTTCAAAAAAATAGACGCATAAAGTAAATAATTGACTCAATTATATCTACACATTTTTTGGTCTCAGCCATATTTGTTCTCTTTTTGGTCAACTTCTTAAGACACATATGACCATAAATTTCAACTAGTATATAGACGCTAATATCTTCATGTGAAATATCGTTATATTCCTTGCATAATGTATTTTTTAATACGTCATTAGTGTATGTAATTAAAGTTAGCGGTGGTCAAACATGACATGAGAAAGTTGACTAAAAAGTGTGCAGATGGAACAGGGGGAGTAGTAGTAAAAACATTTTCTCTTTGAGAGTGAGGTCACATTCCTATCGATAGCTAAATTCATACTCCCTCTAGTCCTAAAATATTGACACCCTTACAATAAGCACATTTAAAAAAAAGAGTAAAATGGGTGGAGGAAATTATATTGAGAGAGTAAAATTGTCATTTAAACCTTGATATTTCTATACGTTATGAAAGACCGTCTTTAAAGAGATGAACAAAAAAAGTTACTCCTTTCATGAAAAATATACATTTATTTCTAAGAGAAAAGTAATTTTTTAATCCTATGTTTTGGACGAAAGTGCGAAAATAACCTTGTAAAATATGAAAGTGTAAAAATAACCATGAATTCCGTTGACCTAAATGTCAGCGGTCATATTGGGTGGAAATATGTGAAAAGACCATTATACCTTTAAATTAAAATTTTAAAAAAAGACATTAATAACCCACATCAACCCTCGCCCTCAGCAATACTCTGACACCCTCCCTCCTCCTCAATCGCCGCCCTCATCATTGTCCCAGCAGTAGTATATAGACGCTAAATCTTCATGTGAGATATCGTTACATTTCCTGCATAATGTATTTTCTAAATATTAAAGTTTAATACGTCATTAGTATATGTAACTAAAGTTAGTGGTGGTCAAATATGACCTGAGAAAGTTGACCAAAAAGTGTGCAGATGAGACAGAGTGAGTAGTAGTAAAAACATTTTCTTTTTGAGAGTGAGGTCACATTCCTATCGATGGCAGTAGCTAAATTCATACTCCCTCTAGTTCTAAAATATTGACACCCTTACAATGAGCATATTTTTTTTTTTAAAGTAAAATGGGTGGAGGAGATTGTATTTGTCATTTAAACATTGGTCTTTCCACAAGTTATGAAAATACCGTCTTTCAAAGGATGAACTCAAAGCGAAATATACGTTTATTTCCAAGAGAAAAGTAAGTTTTTAACCCTATGTTTTAGACGAAAGTTTGAAAATAACCTTGTAAAATATGAAAGTGCAAAAATAATCATAGACTTCGTTGACCTAAATGTCAACAATAATATTGGGTGAAAATATGTGAAAAGACCATTATTACGTTAAGTTAAATTTTTTAAAGAAGACTTAATAACCCACATCAACCCTCACCCTCACCAATACTCTCACGCCCTCCCTCCTCCTCAATCGTCGCCCTCATCACTGTCCTACTCTAGCAATACCAAGTAATTGCCTGTCCCAACAATGACAACCACCGCCGCCCAGCAATAAAAGAATTGGATTTCATCCCTAAATCGTCGCTCTACTCCTCGTCGTCTAGCTCGAAGCGGGCTCCTGATGCCGCCGCCGCCGCTGGTGGCAGTTGGCGGGGAGGAGTGAGTGGGGTCCGTACCCTCTCTGATTTGTAATCTATGGGGTATGTCGGTCATTCATGTTGGTAATCTATGGAGAATATTCTATTTTAGAGGAGGAAGTTGGTATCTTTTACGTTTTATGCTATAATTGCATTCAGAAGGAATATCCATATTGTTGGCACACATCTAACATATATTATTTCTTTGAATAGGTATGCAGATTTTCTATCTCGTATGAATGATGACAGAAATATCCGGGCTTTATTTGAACGCGCCTTAAACTCCTTCCCTCCTGAAGAATCAGTTGAGGTAGTTTCTACTAGCATATTTTGTCTATATGTTTTTTGGCTCTGCTCTTAAGGGCACACTAAGACTTTCTTTCTTGTAAATTTGGAAAAGATTTACCCAATTTGATTACACATGTTTGGCTGAATATAATGAAAATGGGGGAATTTAGACCTGGTCAACAAGCAATTAATTAATCTTCGATTGAACTAAGGATAAATTTTCCAGTATTTTTGTTCCGCCAACTTTGATCAATTCTGTACAACACTGGAGTAGATTCTTTTCTTTTTTGTTGGCACATGTTGTACTGATTGTTAGTCGCATGATATTTTACTTCTATACTCTAGGTCAACATTCAACAGTCAGAAGGATTAAAACCTTAATCAAACCCGCATTATTTGGCTGCTCCATGGTCTATTTGGTTTGCGGTACCACAAAAAAGACCGTTCTCTGAAAACATTAAAAAAATAACCCCCAGATCAATCTATAAAAGCCAAAGAAATCAGCGCAAATATTTCATCAATCCAAATCCGCACAACTAAGAGCAAGAGCTAAAGTATATTCAGGAAAAGAAAATCAGCAATATAAAGTTCATTTCTTGTATCAATGGCAGCTATGGTGGTGAAGAGCAGGCAAGTTCTGTTCAAGAACTTCATTGATGGACCACCCAAGGTGTCCGACTTCGAGGTCACCACTGAAAAGACGATAAGCTTGAAGGTCCCTGAAAATGCTAACAATGGTGTGATCCTCAAGAATCTGTTCTTGTCATGTGATGCTTACCTCTGCTTCCTCATGCAAGGATCACGTTCTGCCATGGCGGACACCTTTGATGGCTGGAGTCTTGGCTCGGTAAGTTATCGTTGATCACCGTGTATCTCGTGTCGCCGTATTTCTACAATTTCTGGGTTATTGCAACTAAGATCAGGTGCATTTACTTTGCAGCCAATAGGAGGATTTGGTGTATCAGAAGTGGTGGATTCAAATAATCCAGGATTCAGCAAGGGAGATTTGGTGTGGGGTGAAACCATGTGGGAAGAGTATACCTACTTAGCAGAGCCACAATTTCTTGTTAAAATTAACCAAAATGATGTTCCACTTTCCTACTACACTGGTGTTCTTGGTAAATATTCGCTTGTTGGTTTCAAACTGTATTGTACATGTAGACTTTTGTCATTCGACGTTGTACTGAATTTTCTTGTGTGTGTGAAAAGGTATGTCCGGATTGAGTGCGTACGCAGGATTCTATGAGGTATGTAAACCAAAAAAGGGAGATAAAGTGTTCATATCAGCAGCATCTGGTGCAGTTGGTCAACTCGTGGGTCAATTTGCTAAACTCAGTGGCTGTTATGTGGTTGGTAGTGCTGGTACTCAAGAAAAGGTATACTAATCCACTTATTCATTCATTCTTCACTTAGCTGACTTCTATCATCGAGTTCTTTCTTTGTTTGGGTGAAAAAAAGTTGACCTGGACGCAAATAGGGTAAAAATTAAATCCTGTTAGGAACCTCTATTTTTAAATTTTAATTTTATAAAATGAATAAAGTGTACTCATTCGCTGAATTCGTCATTTAATAAGTAAATTATACTATGCACCCGAAATACGATAAAGGATGGTATCCTGACACTTCATTTATCTAAAATAGTTGGGAGTTATCTCCACCTAAATAATTGGAATTAAATTTATTTTAATTAATTAATTATTAATATTAAGTATGGCAAAGTCTTGGGAAAATCATCTTTCCATAGGCTGATGGAAAGACGAGATTTAATTGGAATAATAAGAGGTAAAATATTTTAGTTGCAGTATTAAAATTTTATTATGCAATACTTTATATTTATAAAGTTCATAACCTGATTCATGCAACCCGAAAATTTTATCTTTCTTTCTTCTAATCGTAAAGAATTAGAATGTATGTCCATGATATGGAATTGGTTTGTATAACACATATTTCTAAAACAAGTCCCTAAATTATTTTCTAATTTGCACTTTAAACCTTGGTGTTTCTATGACTTATTGAAACATTGTTTTTTAAGAGACGGACTCTTAAAAGTAAAGCAATACTATTTAATTAATTCTTTGAATGCATCCTCGAATTTTTATTTTATTTTTTTCGAACGTTAAAAAATGATGCATTTAGAGAATGTGTCCTCTACTTTATTTTTATTTTTTAAAATCACAATGTTAATGAGTTTTTTTTTAAAAAAAATCAGAATACTAATTAGTTCATAATATTTTAAATAATAAAACATAGAGAACATAGATTGTATTCTTCGTACGCTACACTGATTTTTTTTTCCAATTTTTTTCATCATAGTAAAAAGAAATATTAATTCCGTCACAAAATTGAAACAATATGACAAATGTTGAGGATGCATTTGTTCCTCTATTTTCCCTTTTAAAAAAATAATAATAACAAGAGGACGCATTCGCCAAATGCATCCCCCTATTTGCATCAAGCCACGTTGTTGTAGCACCAGATCAAGAAATTTATCTCTATCATCACATTCTAACATTTGAATTTGCTAAAGGTGGATATTCTGATCAATGAGCTTGGATTTGATGGTGCTTTCAACTACAAAGAAGAAAAAGATCTAGGGGCTGCCCTCAAGAGATACTTCCCTGATGGAATCGACATCGACTTTGAGAATGTGGGAGGAAAGACATTAGACGCAGTGCTTCCGCTGATGAAGATGCACGGTCGAATCTCAGTTTGCGGAATGATCTCACAGTATAATTTGGATAAGCGTGACTCCTTACAAAACGTTTCTTGCGTTCTCTTCAAGCGCTTGAAAATGAAAGGATGGGCGGTTCTTGATTACGTCCACCTTTATCAAGAATTCATTGACTTCGTACTTCCTCATGTTCTGCAAAACAACATCAAGTACGTCGAAGACATTGTTGAAGGTCTCGAGAGAGGTCCCGAAGCCTTTGCCGGTCTCTACAGTGGCCGGAATGTGGGGAAGCAAGTTGTTAAGGTTTTCCGAGAGTAACAATACTGATCTGTATTGATTCTTTAAGAATCTGCGTTGTTCAGTTTCCAATATTATTGTACGTCTTTTCGGCACAAACTGTTGCCTGCCTTTGTTTTTACTTGTTTGTAGGAATGCTGACAACCTATGTACTCTCGCATAAACATATGTATATCAAGAGACCTGCTGCTCGATACAGAATAAAACATGTCAATTGCAAACCAAACCCAATTTTATAACATGCATTCTCTTGAGCTATTACATGCGTGTAGAGCAGGAAAGTTTAGATGTGATTCATTCTTTTGGGCTAGTTTTGTTGGATAATCAAATTAGTTTTATTGTTTTACCAGGATTAGATCAACATAAAGTTAAATTGTTGATCAGTCAATGTAATGTTCCGTAGATGTATAGGAGAGTTGGTATTGATTGTGGCTAAATTGTAGGAGCAATGGCTAAAATGTAGAGATTGTTGTTAGTGTTCTATTTAAATAGAATATGTACTCTTCTAAAATAATATAGTTAGCCAAAGTAAAAGTGCAGTTATCTTTTACGATAAGAAATTCCTTATAAACAAGGCTGTGTTTTTATGCTTGAAGTATTGATATGAATATGTGTTTCTTCTTTGAACGTGAGAGGCAAAATTCACTAGTAGAGAGCCTCCTACTAAAGGCAGCAAGGGAAGGTGCTTAAAAAAACCCGCCTTTAATTTTTATTTCTGAGGCAGAACCGCCTTTAATTAGAGCTCATTAAAGATGCTTATGACTAACCACCTTTAAAAATGATGCTTTACAAAGTCAGAAAGTAGGAACGAAAGGGTTTCCGAGCTCGGAAAACCCGTGGTTTGCATACTACAAAGAGGAGAAACATATTCCGATCTTGTAAATGCATCGTGTCTATTTTCCGAGTATGGAATTTCATTGTTCGGGTCTTCATAAATATGGGCCAAGGATTCCAAGTTCGAAAATGGTCATGTACGCATATTTTCATTAAATGCCACAAAACCCTAAAACTTTGAAGAAGAAGAAGCTCATTTATTCATTACCCACTATTCATTACCCATTATTGTGCTTGAGAATTCATCATTTCGCATTCAAGCGGGTTAGTTCAATCCAAATTACCAAGTTAGCCATTTTCTTGAAAGAATTTAAGACGTATTTAATGCTTGTTATATGTCCACATTTACAATTATGGTTTAAGATTAGCTAGGTTTATGATTATTGTTGAATGGATCCTCATGTGTTGCATTTTAATTGACTTTTAGGAGAATGGATCGAGAAAAATAAATTGGTAACGATCTTAGGAAATCACCCGAGTACATTCCATTGGTTGAATCACTTGTTTCGTTTGCATTTGAACATGCTTCTAAAAATGGTTCTTCGCGGGCAAGATACCCTTGTAAGAATTGTAGGAATGATGCGTATTTGGGAGGAAGAAGTTGCGGGAACATCTCATAGTGAGAGGGCTCCAAACTAGCTACACTCATTGGGTACAACATGGGAAAGTTGTAGAAGTCTCTCATTCGAATGAATTGAAGGACACGGTGGCGGGTGATGAATTAGATGGTAACGCCAAGCTTGACGAAATGGTGGAATATATTGCAAGGAGGTTCAAAGGTAAACCGGAGTCGTTACAAGCTTTGATTGACAACAAAGGGATGCCTTTAAACAATGGTTCAAAGAACACAATTTTGAATGCGACTCTGTGTATAATGAACTTGAAGGCAAAATTTGGATGGACAGACAAGTCGATAATCGCTGCTCTCGAGTTGTTTAGGGATTTGCTTCAGGAGGGTAATTTAATAGGTGATAGGCTATATGCTGCAAAAAGAATCCTATGCCCGATGAGATTGGAATTGAAAAAAATACATGCGTGCCCGAACGATTGTATGTTGTATAGGGATGAAGTAGATAAAGATAGAGAAACGTTTTGGGTATGCAACGAGTCTCGGTACAAGTTGAAAAGAGGTGCGATTGTGGTAGGTGCGGAAGTTCCATTGAAATCAAAGAAAATGACACCGACAAAAGTGTTATGGTACCTCCTGATCATTCCACGTTTGAACAAGTTGTATGCTTGTAGGGAAGATTCAAATTTGTTGCGTTGGTACGCTAATAGATTCCGACCAGCAAATGATGTGATAAGACATACTTCGGACAGGGAGCAATGGAAGAAAGTTGATGCTATGCACCCTGAGTTTGGAAAAGATTATCAGCATTTGAGATTAGGATTGTGTACAGATGGTATAAATCTTTTTGGTAACATGACTAGCACATATAGCTCTTGGCATGTTATGTTGGTCGTATATAATCTCCCGTCTTTGTTGACCATGAAACATAAGTATGTGTTGCTGTCTTTGATGATACAGGTCCGAATCAACCTGGTAATGATATTGATGTGTATTTTTCTCCTCTAGTGGAGGATTTGTTGACTTTTTTTATGACGGCGTTCGAGTGTTTGATGAGTTGGTTGAAGATTTCTTCACTCTTAAAGCGATGTTATTTTGCACAAATAATGTTTTTCCTGCATATGAGAATTGGTCTGGGTATTCTATGAAAGGCCACTTTGCTTGTCCAGTGTGTGAGAAGGACATTGATTTTGGTCAATTAAACACGATTGTAAGACTGTTTACCAGGGGCACATGTGGGTTCTTCCCATGGGGCACCTATAGAGATTGACCCAAAAATGGTTTAATGGGAAAATAGATGCACGAGTTGAATCGGTGCCACAGTTAGGTACATAGAGTTATGACAGTGTTAAGAATTTCCCAATGACTTCGACAAGAAGAAAAGAAAAGCTGCCGCTGAAGGAAGTTGGAGGAAATGTTCATTTTTTACCCTGCCTTTTTGGGAGCATTTGGAAGTTAGACATTGTTTTGACGTTATGTACATTAAGAAGAATGTTTGTGATTCTTTGGTTGGAACGTTGTTAAAATACCCCTAGGAAAACAAAGGACAGATTGAAGGATATGCTAGATTTGGTTGAATTGGGTATTCGGAAGAATCTTGCCCCAATTAGTACGGGTGATGATTGTTATTTGCTTGCTATTAAATGTCGTAGTCGGAGAAGAAATCTTTTTGTGAGAGCCTTAGTACTGTGAAAGTGCCCAGTGAAAACTCGTTCAACATTAGTTGTTGTGTATCAGTCGAAGAGTTAAAGTTGGGTGGGTTGAAGTCACACAATTGTCACAACCTAATGCAGGAATTGAATGACATCGCCATTCGTTCTACATTGCCTTCTCATGTAAGATTGTGCATTACAAAGCTCTATTGTTTTCAAATCAATTTGTTGCAAAAGTATTAGTGTATCAAAGTCGGATAGGTTGCAAGTTATGATTGTTGAAATTTTGTACCGTATGGAAATGTATTTCCCTTCCTTTTTTTGACATTATGGTTCACTTGATCATCCATTTGTGTGTGATATAAAGCTATGTGGTCAAGTTGTTCTAAGATGGATGTACCCATTTGAGAGGTACCTGAAAATCTTCAAGCACTTTGTGAAAATTCGGTATATGCTAGATGGTAGTATTGTGCAAAGATACGTGACAGAAGAGGCCATCGAGTTTTGCACTAATTATATGAACCAAGTTGAATCTGTTGGGGTTCCAACCGGTAGACATTAAGGGAGGTTGGAAGGTTTAGGGGTTAGACGGGGTAAATTATTTTACCCTAGGGCAGAAAATTTATGTACCACCATCTTCATGTTCTCTGCAACTACGAGGATGTGGTTCCATTCATCGAGATTTATATGGATGTCATAAGACTGAGGCATCCTAATGTCAATGAGGCTCAAGTACTTCAATTGCACACTTCGACATTTGCATCATGGTTGCGGGATCACGTAGATGTCGGAAAACATCCAACGGCGGTTAAATGGTTAGCTCGTAGACCATTGGAGACGTTCTTTTCTACAAAGGCTATGACATCAATAGTTTTACGTTTGTGACGAAATCAATGGTTTTACGTTTGTCACGAAATCAATGGATGATAAGAGTGTCACTCAAAACAGTGGAGTACATCTTGTCTCCAGAGCATTGCACGTTGGAAGTGGTGGTGATGAAAATCCTATGTATGCTCTAAAGTGCTACTTTGGCACGATTTCTGAAATTTGGGAACCTGACTATGCTAGTATGTGTGTCTCAGTTTTTAAATGTCAGTGGGTCGATATTAACAATGGACAGAGCATCGAGGACTTAGGCTTCACCCTTGTCGATAGAAGTCAAGTTAGATGGAAGAAAAATCATTTTATCTTGGCATCTCAAGCGCACCAAATTTTCTATGTCAAGAATCATGTTGATCTTTGGTGGGAGATTGTCGTCGAAGGGAAATGGGCTTTTGTTGAAGAAAATGAGTTAGAGGAAAGTATTGGATTTGGATGCCATACATCGAGTTGTGAATATGAAGAACTCATGTTGCTCGAGGAGGATGATCGGAGTCTTCATAGTTTCCTAGGCCGTAGTGACCATGATGAAGGAATGTGGATTGACGGTAAGAGGAAGATCACATGTAAGAAACGTAAGTCAAAGAAGGTGGTGATCAAGAAAAGGAAGCATAAGTAGTAAGTTGTCTGATATCAAGTGTAGTTTATGTCTTTTTTTCATTGATGTACCTTGGATATTTCACATGCTTCTACTATTGACGTTATTGCTAAACAAATCCTTATAAGATTTATAAGAAAATAAATTTAGTACTTGAAATGATTAAAATTTAGTAACAATTGAAAAGTAGAAATCATGAGATAAATTTATTAGAAATACTTGAATCTTTAAAAATCCACAATAAAGTCAAATGTCATAAACATAATCAAGTCTTCAAATTTCATTCTTTGACATCTTCAATGTCGCCAGTTGAAGTCGATCGGTCGTTGTCAAGAGCTTGATGTGAGGTGTCGCTCATAAGCTCGCTGAGACTTTTCCATGAACCTAATCTTCGCCTTTATAGCGCAAAATTCTTTGTGCATCCATTTGTAGCAATTCTTGAACCCTTTGAAGTATGACTTTTTAGTATCTACAAAGTATAGCGACCAACATATGAATTATGTAAACAATGAAGTAAATATAAACAATCTATGAAATAAATCCTTGCAAAATCATTTGTGACTAACCTTCCTCAATTCTTAGCCTCTTGCTCGCCTCAGCTTCTTCCGTTGGCTTATAATATCACTTCCCATCGCGCAACACCCAAACCTTGTTCTTGAAGTAAGTTTTTTCATAATACTTTGGGCATTTTTCTTCGCCTTCGATAGTCAACCCCTCAACGCTCCTCAAAATCCAAGTTATAAAACCCACATATGGTAGCCGAGTTAACACCTTCTTCGACGTTGCAAAATGCAACATGTGGCTAAAAATAGCCGCCCCGGGGTTGATTTTTCTACCCTCAATGATTAAATATAATAACATAAGGGTTGGGTATTTAGGCTCGGTCAAGTGTCCGCCCAAGGGGACCAAACTCCTATTATTGATCTCATATTCACTACGTTGGTCCATAGGTACAAGCTTTAGATTGAAAGACTCGGGTTTTCCTAAATCCAATCTACAACGGCTAAAGTACCTAACACTACACTCCACGGTGTCAATGTATGGAGGGTCAACTTTTAGAGGTCATTTATCTCGATGGTAGCAATCATCCAACAGACCATCGGGATCCTCTGGGAAAACAAATTATGGGTGCAAACATGGGCAATCTATTATCTTATTAATAATTCATTGGTTAAGCTGGATTTCAATACCCCTAACCCTAGTAGGCTAGTAGAGTAATCCGCATTCCCCACTTCTCGCAAATTAGCATAAAATTGGCAAACCAAATCGAAATACATTTTTTCATTACACAAAAGCAAATTCTCAACACATTTTTCACTAAATGGTTTAAGGGGAACATCTAACCCTAGAGCTAAGTACTCATTGAAGTCAACAAGATATGTATTTAATAACTTCTCCTTCTCATGTAATGCATTATACCGATTTTGAGCAAATTGAGAAACACACCTTCTTTCTTCAAAGCCAGGATTGTGGCCAGTTGAACGAGATCTAGCCATTCTGCGTGTTGAACCTCCCCTAGCCATGCCAACTTCTTCATGGGATTTGCAAAAATGAAGAAATGGAGAGTCGTTCGCAAGTTCATAATTTGGGTAGGGTTTTGAAGTTTTGGCGGAAATGTTTTAAATCTGTTCGTTGCCCTATTCTTTTATATAGAAAGAACTTTTCGAGTTCGGAAAGCATAATTTGTCTCTTTAATATAAGGGGACGACGTATTTTCGAGTTTGGAAACATTTATTCATAGAAAAAATATGAACGCTTTGTATTTAGTGGCCCGGAAATGGAACACGAGCTCGGAAACAGGTTTTCCAAGTTTGGAAAGTCACGTGTTCCTACATGTATGAAACAGACGAACGTTTTACGAGCTCGGAAACTTGATTTCCTAGTTTGGAAGTTCTTCTTGTCTTCTGGTCTTCTAGAGTGGAATTATTTCTGAGTCCGAAAATTCATCTGACCTATAAAATCTAAGTAAAGAGGCAATTCCAAACTCGGAAATGCGTCTGATATTTTGGCCATGTTCTTAATTGAAAACAAATTAAACTTTAAAGCTTTTAACAAATTTGTTTTTGGGCACTAATTATATATCTATAACATTCGACAAAATTCTTTAAAAAGAATATAGGGAAAACTTAATGCATCAAAATAACAACATTCCATAAGAAAAGTCAAATGCATTAACATTAAATTGATTCATCAAAATACTTGGTCTTCAATTCTCAATGCCTTCTAACCAAAGCTTTTAACAAATAGTAGCACAACCACAAAATAACCATAAGAGACTACAATATCTTCTAACCAACCATTATATCAAAGCAAGACCCCTCCCCCGCCTTGGCCAACGACTTGACCAACGTTCTCGTCATCCCCGCCATATCACCACCATCATCATCACTCTCCGAGAAGACTGGCTCAAAGTTAGGCGGCTCGCCATCTTCACTCAATTTCAATTAGAGGCCTTGAGATTCCAGGAACGTAACATGCTGGGAATGAGCGCAGATCAACATGTCATGCATCTCGATCAAGTCCGCACGCGCATTGGCGGAACCAATGGTACGCTAGGTAGGGCTCCAACCCTACCTAGATCGCCGGCCGGAGGTAGCAGGAGGCGGGAGCGCGTCTTCCGGCGTCGTTGAGCGCATCTCCGGCGCGGCGGCAGCAAGGGCCAAGCCCTGCTCGTCGGAGAAGAAGGCCGCGTTGCGGCCTTCTTTTTTTTGAATTCCTACGTACTAAAACGACGTCATTTCACGTTAGTGAAACGACGTCGTTTCATTCGGCCTTCTTTTCTTATTACCTAAGTACTAAAACGACGTCGTTTCATGTTAGTGAAACGACGTCGTTTCATTAAGTTATATGAAAAAAAAATCGAAATGAGAAACGGATTGGGCCAAAACTGAGCCCAATCCTATAGCCAAACATTAATCCATTCCTTGCCAAACATTAATCCATTCCATTGTATATGCTGGAGGCAAGAACAGCAACAACCAACAAGTCAGTACCTCCGTTCCCTCCTCTCCCTCATAGCCTCACTCTCAGCCCGTCAGAGCCGTCCGCCGCCGCGCCACCGCCGTCCGACACCGGCTGCTGCCTCGTCCCGCCGCCTCTCCAAACCACGGTAAGTCTTCTCTTTATGCTAATATTTATTAATTTTAGGGTTTATTCTCTTTTTTATTTATTTCTTCAAAACTTAAATATATGTGAACATGATTTTTAGATTGGATGTTGAATTGAATTTATATGGTTGTAATATATATGATTGTTGAAGTTTAGTTGAATTGCATATTTGAATTTCTTTGAATTGCATATTTAGTTGGAATTTAGTTGAAATTATAATTGTTTGATTTATTTTGTATAAATGTATAATTGTATGTGAAAATGAAATTGTTAATTTGTCATAATCGGTTTATGGAATTATCAATTAGGGATATTTGTTAAATTGAATTTAGATGAATATGATTTTATAAATTTTTTATTTTCATTTGTTAATTATCAATTAGGGATATTTTATTAAATTGAATTTGAATCGATGAAAAATAAATCAATTTACATATTTTTCCTATTTGATATTTAATAGATATCTGTTGCCCCCACCTTTTTCTAGTTCTACTTCTAGTAATTCGAGCGTTAGAAAGTAGTTATTTTAGTAGTTTAATGAACTTGTAAAAATATTATTGTATGCTACTTGATTTATTATATTATATAGTATTTTTCATTATTGTTGAGTTGAAATTTTAAAATTTATATGTCATTAATATTTATCACCCTTTCTTCCCTCCATCAATTCCCTCCTCAGCCGAGATACCAAAAATTTTTCAGCCTCCCCTGAAAAAAATTTCTGGTTCCGCCCCTGCGCACGCGTACAATCAAAGTACTTTCTCAACCTAGCCTTCCAACAACAACTGGTACCTGTAAATCAATATAGATCAAAATTAAATGGATATTATAATTCTATATTTTAAATTGTACTAAAGTAAATTGTTTATCTCTTACGGGAGCTAGATGCCTCTTCTCTTTCTGCTTCCGCTTCGCGAGCCCTCTTCGCAATCTTACCTTTTTGACCAGGTATTTCACGGTAGGCCCACTTGCCGCCAAAGTCTTGATGGAGGTTTTTGTGTTGGAACCAATTTTTGTCATAGTACTCCATCGTTAGAGGCTTATCTTGAGGGATTATGCCCATCTTCTTTATCATGGCATTTATCAAACCACCGTAAGGAAGATCTTTCTTCTTAGTCTGCGCGGCCTTCAACATGAATGAGATGACGGTGAAGCCTGGGTTTACCTTTTTACCCTCCATGACATAGTAAAACATCATAAGGTAGGCTCGCAAGTATGGCCACCCATGGGGAAACCATTAAGGCATATCCATTCATACACGAGACATTCTTCTACAATTAAGACACCTATATCAAAACTCTCTGCCTTACAGGCATCAATTCGCACCCTCTTAAAATATTTCCTAGCCATAGTTTTAGGACAAAGATGGGTAGCGTCGCTAATGCCCGGCCAAACATGTGTGTGATAAATATCGAGGAGACCATTGGAATTATCGGGCCTTAATTTCTCAGTGGTGGTGTAGGGGACCATTGGGGTCGTTGACTCAATTATAGTAAAAACATTTTCTTTTTGAGTGTGAGGTCACATTCCTATCAATGCCAGTCACAATTTGTATATCTACCTTCATATTGTGGATCTAAATCATGAAATATTAGATGTAAAATGATCTGATCATTCTTGCTCCCTCCCATTTTTCAGTATTATTACTTTTTGGATTTCCATATAAGTGTAGGTGGATGTAATAACGGAACCAAATCATATCTTAGAAGATGCTCAATTTTAATACTAAATTGCGGTGGATGTTCAATCGGGAAAATAAAAGTAAATTAAGTGGATGAAAATAATTTAGGATTTATCAAAAGAGAAAAGTGCCAATAAAAAAATCATCCTATAAAGGAAATAGTACCAATATTTGAATATCGAAAGGAGTATTAATTTTTTTCCCCAAGTAATAGAGGCGGAAGGGGTGGCAGAATTAGGAAATTCGGCGGCGCTTAGGATTAATATTCATGCCACTGATTTCTAGGGGTGGCATTGGCGGTACTCACCACCAGTTCCGTCAATGAGTAGATGGAATGGGCATGAAAATTGAATTGAAAATTGAAAAGTTAGATTGAACTGGTGAACTTGGAGAAATCTTGCCAAAGGAAATAGTATCATTGTTAAAAAAATCGGGTCATATAGGAAAGAGTGACAATGATAGGAAACTAGAAAGAATGTGTTAGATTATATAATTAGGGGCATGAAGCAAACTGAAAAAATGTGTCTCACATATAATATTTCGGATTATGTAATATTTGTAGAATGAGAGATCATAAAAAGAGAAAATGAATGTTGTTGAGGCAGTTAATTGGGGGTTGTAATGTTTTTTTTCTACCTAGTACATTTAAGAAGACGAGGCCTCTATATATTTGATAAATTGGGGTTTAAAGCAAACATTTCATCTGCCTCAACTATTGAGTCGGTCCTGCCTCGAGAGCGGGTGTGGCGGCAATGGAGGCGTCAGGGTGAATGGTGGCGAGATGATGTGTCCAAGGTGATTTCAGAGGTATAAGAGGATTCGGATTGGGTGGTGAAATTGTGGTGTTGAGCCATGGGTGGTAAAATCTTAGTTAAGGGAGGTGGCGGGTGGTGGAATTTTGAATGGGGTTGTCAAATCTTAGTTAGTGGTGGTGAGAAATGGTGAAAATCCAACTGGGATGATGGCGGGAAACGGGATTGCTTGGTGAAATTGATTGCTGAAATGTGTGCATATTCAGGCTGTGATGGTGATTTGAGTGGCTAACTGGTGGTGATTTGATGAAATTTAGCAAAATATGTAAGTGTGTTTTTGTCATTTCACTTTTTTGACTAAAAAATTGGATGAGATTTAAAGAATATATCTGCATTTAAAAAAATTAATGGCAGTCAAAAGTTTGTTTTTTTTAAATGGGTGATAACTCAAATGAGCCCCCAATAAAATCTCTCCCCTCCTCTTGCCTTTGGCGGAAATTGAACTCATGATCTCATGGAAGTAACACTATACTTCAACCGCTAGGTAACATTCAATTCCCATGGTAGTCAAAAGTTATACGTGCAGTTCAAAAAAAAGGGGATAAGTGCCAATATAACCCTATCTACTTGAGTAAGTGCCAATATAACCCTATGATAATTTTTAGTGCAAATGGTTAACTAGTTAATGAAAGTGCCAATATAACCCTCAGATTCCATTTCCGGCAATGACCTCAATTTTTTAGCGTTGACTCTATGTAAATTGACCAAAATACCCTTTGGGCTAACTCTGAAATTGAGTGGACAATTTTACCCTCATAGTTAGTCGGAACGCCATAGTTCGTTGAAATTAGGTAGGGTTATATCAGCACATTATGCAGTCTTGTTGGGTTATATCAGCACATTCCTAATGTTTGTAGGGTTATATCAGTACATTTCTAATGTTTGTAGGGTTATATCAGTACATTTCTAATGTTTGTTGGGTTATATCAGCACATCCTTAAAACTTTAGGGTTATATTGGCACTTTCACTAACTATATAGGATTATATTGGCACTTTCGAATATTGAAAGGTTATATTGACACTTATGTCAATTAGGTAGGGTTATAAAAGCATTTTTAAAAAAAAATCAAATTTATTCATAGGAACACATATCAACTAGTTACTCATGCATATTCTCCTCTTGCCTGTGTGTGCCCATAGAAAGAAAACATTCCTTTATTTCTCTGGTTTGTTGATCACATCTCCAAATTTTGCAATTGGGCTTCAATGACCATTTAGTGGCATAATGTTGCCCAGAGGCCCAAACTGTACTTCAATTAATAGGCCCCAAAGTCTTAACCCAGAATATGGTTTTGGTTTGATAAATGATAAGGGTGCCGGTGATATTGGTTTTTTTTGTTTAAATTAAAGTAGAGGTATTTATGGATCCCTAAGTCATTCAATATATTCCCTCCGTCCCAATTTAAATTACACACTTATTTTTTTTATATTATTCTCCATCAAAGTTTAATTTCATATTTGAATAGATATATGTGCAATAATAGTATCGTAGGTAATGTTGTTGAATTCGTCGTAATAAATAGTTTCTAAATATCAGTTTTTTATTTGTTATTATTATACATAGGTAAATATATAAACGGTCAAACATATTTCTTGAATCGCGTGATAATTATTGATGTGCAATTTGATATGGAATAAAGGGAGTACTCCCTCCGTCCCAGATCAAAATGCACACTTCACGTTATGTCACTATTTATGGTTCAAGTTTGACCACATATTTGAATAGATATATAAACAATAATACTACCGTATGTGATGTTGTTGGATTCATCGTAACAAGTAATTTCTCAAAAGTAATTTTTTGTTTACCATTATCATACGCACATACTTAAACATATCAATGGCTAAACAAATTTCTTGATGAGCGTTAAAAGATTATATGCAATTTGAGATGAGACGAAGGGAGTATCGTTTCGTTGATAGCGACACCAACTGCAGTGATAACCAACTGCAGGGATAACAAGAGTCCCAAAGGCGATTAATTACTCTGCTCCGGTGGTTCACTGCCTCCACCATCTATTGTCTATCCATCTAACTCTCAACTCCAACTGCCCGTACCCATAGGATCGAGTTTATTCAACTACAAGTGTACACGTGTTTGTGTTGCCCATCATTAATGAACTGAATTTAGGCGGTAGTATACACCCACGGGTGTACCCCACTGGTTGGAACATGGGTGGAAAAGCCAATAAACCCAGGTTCGATCATCGGCAGCGGCAGTGTGGGGAGTTCTTGCTTTGCAAGGCTCCCTTGTGCGCACCGAGGCAATGCCAAGCCCATGGGTCCTGGTGCTGGGCTACCGTGATTTACCTCTCATATGATGGCCTGGGTGTGGGCTGGTATGGGCCGCTGAGGGCGAGCGGATGATCGCCTTTTGCCAATTTAGGCGGTAGTATGAATTTTTATACTCCGCTCTTTAACTTGTACATAATTATTTTTATGTTTTTCAATAAACATATTTAATTAACTACGTGTGATGATGAATATAATACGAGTCCGTCTCTTGAAAGACGATATGTTCATAAATTATGGAAATATCAAGGTATAGAGTGTAAATTATTATAAATGAAGATAAAATTATCAGGTTGCATGAATCGGGTTATAAACTTTATAAATATTACACGTTGCGTAGTAAATTTTTAATATTACAACTAAGACCTTTTACCTTTTATTATTTTAATTAAACCCCGTATTTTCATAAGCCTGTAGAAATGAGATCTTTCCCAAGACTTTGCCATATAACAATATCATAACTCATAAATTATTTAAATATATGATCAAATTTTGACTAAAAGAAATATTCTTTGCTAATTAGGGAGGGGCAAAGGGAGTATTCCGTTTATTGAAAAACCATCGCTCATTTTTTATGCTTTCATTCCGGAATAATTTAAACGAAGTCTAAATATAGAATATCAAAGTCTCTTAAAACGAAGTCTAAATTTAAACGAAGTATGCTAACACAAATGCGTCCATCATTTCATACAATCGCTGCATCTGCAATTTATGTATAACTAACCAATCATAAGTTATAATATATCTACTTATCATGATTTTTTAAATTTTATAGTTGATTCTAAATATTTCTAAATATAAAATTTACAATTTCATTCGTATAATTACTTCACGATGCACAATCTTACATGGTAAAGGGAAATAATTTACTCTACATCTTGTTCTAGTAATTATCTCCTTCACTCGGTTTACTCGGTCTGACCACCATGTTACTGTGTTCGACCACTGCCATCGGAGATGGAACTCTGACACAAAATTGGTCCATACACGCTCATATCTAGATCTATTTTCTTGTTAGAGTTGAATCCATTTATAATGTATAGCATCGAGCGAGTTTTTGTATCATTACATCATTACTTGACATGATCTAAGGCGCCAGTGGTTGATTATATCAATGGTAGACCATTAAACGTCGTGATTTATCTTCTCATCCATCTGGTGCCAAGAATAAGATGATGGGGTTGTGAAGCGGGAGCTAATGCCTTTTCCTTCAATCTAAATACACCCTCCGTTCCAAATTAAATGATAGGAATCTTTTTTCGCGGTTATCAGATCATGTTTGATCGTTAATATGTTTAACTACGTATAATATCGGCAAATAAAAATTATTTTTTAAAAACTATTTGTTAAGACAAATCCAACAATATAACATATGATAATATTATTGCATATATACCTATTTAAATATGCGATCAAAATTTAACAGTAAATAGTATAAAATATCAAAGTGTGCATTCAGGATAGATGGAGTAAATTAATTATTTAAGTTTGATACGAGTAGTTATTGACTATTGGATACTAAAACTGTCGCTATTAAATAGTACAGTACGTCACTATTAAAAGAAAGCAACAAAATCACCATGCATAAAACTAATCTCCCTATTTTAATCTAGTTTTAGTTGGAAATCAGCTCCTCAACTGTATATAACAAATTCTTACCAAATCCTTCTTCTACATTTATTTTTAAATCAGTAAGATGCTACTTATCACATTGTTTATAACGTTGAAATTTGATACTACTCCCTTCGTCCCACCGTATTCTGCACGAAATTTTTTTTTATCAAAAATGTCAAACTTTGACCATATATTTGAATGTGTATATGAACAATAATTTTATCGTATAAGCTACGGTTAGATTCGTCGTAGCATGTAGTTTTTAAATATCAATTTTTTGTGTGCCATTATTATTCGAAACTACACATATTTACGGTCAAACGTATATTATTGGAGACTGTGAAATGATTATGTGCCGAATAAGTTGGGACATGGGGAGTATAAAATATCGGAAAAAGAATTTAAAACTCATGACCAAATCCTCTCGCATTTATTTATCAATCGATCACAGCTTAAACTTACATTAATGTTTTCCTGACATATTTCTATTTCTTCTGGTATTAATTATCTAATTTACACTCATTTACATCATTTTTCATTCTACCTAGTACTCATTATCCTAAGCTCTATCTGAAATTATTACAGCACCGACTCATGCATACGTAGCAAATTTGAATAATATCTTCCAATTAATTACGTCAGCGTAATATGAGGTTCTCAGGCCAGTGAGTCACGTGATCCGACAAAAGAAATTATAACTGAAAGTCGTTGTACCAGCTAATTAATCACGATTGGAAGCTCCGGTGGCAACACGGCCAAACTTGAGGAAAATTCCTCCCGCCACAATCACTCACGTGAATGTAGCTCATATGAAATCCTTTTTAAAATAGGGTAAAGTGGATATAACTCTATTTCGAAAGTGTAAATGTGATCTTGTAAAATTTGAATGTGCAAATTAATCTTTTTTTTTATAAAAAAATTGTGTAATAACTCAAATGAGCCCCCAATAAAATTTCTCCCCTCCCCTTGCCCTGGTGGGAATTGAACCCATGACCTCATGGTAGTAGCACTAGACTTCAACCGCTAGACTAACATTCAATTCCCAAAGAAGAGAGGGGTACAACACGAGGACTTCCCAGGAGGTCACCCATCCTAGTACTACTCTCGCCCAAACACGCTTAACTTCGGAGTTCTGATGGGATCCGGTGCGTTAGTGCTGGTACGATATTTATAAAATTGTGCAGTATTTTGCTTAATTCCGGCGTTGATTCAATTAAGCCAGTTGTTGATCATACATAAAAAGACATAAATACCCTTGGACTCAAAATAGATTTTAAAATGACCATTCTACCCCTAAACACACCACCCCCACCCCTTTGCCACCGCGCCTCAACCCATAACCACCATCTCCGCCCAGAAACCCCACCCTTACTGCCCAGCACCTGCGCCGTCCATCTACGTCGTCCAGAAACCCAAGCCCTGCCACCCTAGCCACGTCACCCACCACCGCCACTGAGCATCCTAGTTGCGGCGGTGATCACCTCCCCGCCCATCACCCTAGCCTCACTGCCCACAAACCCTAACTCCTCCTCCGTTTAGCCCAATTCTACCGTTATGGAGACCGAGAAACCACCATTTCCGAGAGCTCCACCACCGCCGGAAAACCACAGGTTTCTGATTAGTGCCCTAAACCCTGTCAGGGTAGCACCACGGGCCTCCAATTAGCAATGTAGAGCAGCGACCAACATGTGAGGGTAAGGGTGAGCAGTGGTGGTGAGGAGAGTGCGGGTGAGGGTGAACAACGATGGTGAGGAGTGAGGATGAGCAACGGTGGTGAGGAGAGTGGGGGTGAGGATTATGATGTTTGTTTAAAACTCAGGGGTAATACTAATCATATCACCTATTTTGGTCAGTTTGGCCGCTGACATTTTGGTCAACGAACTTCAGGGTTAGATATGTACTTTCAAATTTTACAAAGTTATAATTGTACTTTCGAACAAAACCTAGGTTTAAAACACATTTTTCTCTATAAAATATGATGATTACCTATAAATATGAAAATATTTAAAAAGAAATCTCAATCAATAAATAATTATAATTCAACGGTTATAAAAATGAGATTTTTTATAACGGGTGTAATTGATAGTTGATTTAACAGGAGGCTTCTCAAAGTTAATAGATTAAATATAACAAATTAGTTAATTAATTTTATTGGATAGATTAAGATATTTTATAATAATATGCGGTGTTCTTTTTACAATTCTTATATCATATCACAGGAACCATATAAGTGCACAATTTACATAATTAGTGTGTATTTCATTAGTGCATTACAATTTTTACCGTAATTCTAATTAAATTATTATAGTGCCCAATCTCACATGTAAAAATGCACATCTATTAAATATGAAATACAGAAAATATCAACGGGGATACGATGCTCAGGGTACCATGTGAATACTATATAATTTGCCTTCATTTCCCATTAGAGAGAGAATCCATGTGAATTTGACTTTTGATCCTAGAGAAACCTTCTTATTTTTTGGTCAATTTTTTTGAATAATGTTTGACCACTGACAACTTTATCACATATATACAAACAGTGTATAAAATTTGATCTACGAAAATTAGACATTGTATGGAATATAACAATATATCACATAATAATACTGTCAACTACAGTATCCAGTATATTAATTTAAATTTATGGTCAGACATGTATTGATGAAGTTGACTAAAAATAGGAAGCTCCCTCTAAAACAAAATACTTTAATTGTATACTCCCTCTGTCCAGACTAAAGTGCACACTTCCTATTTGGTTGTTAACACCATCAAACGTTGATCACATATTTGAATAGATATATAAACAATAATATTATCTTGAGTCCATCTCCTGTGAGACCGTCTCATGGTGAGACCAGGGACTAGAGGGAAAATAGGAAGATGGCAAATCAAATCTGGGGACAGAATATGGAATACTTTGGACTCGGGGTATTAAACGAAAATACAAAAAAAATGTGAGGGACTAAATTGCAAATGCCACAAAATAATCACAAAACGCGTCTTCCTTCTTCTTGCTTCCTCCGCCGTCAGCTTCTGGCCTCTCGCCGTCGCCACCTCGCATCCGCATCGTCGCCACCTCGCTTCATTCCTTTCTCCGCTCTGCTCCCTCCTTTCACCGACGGTTAATCACAAACTCCTTCCTTCGCTCCCTCCTTTCACCGGCGCTGAAACCTAACCCCCAAATCTGCTCCGGCTCAACTCGATCTGGCGGATCTCTACCATCGCCCGTCCATCGGATCTGATGCAGCGTCGATCGTCCGCTTATCATCGCACTACCGTGCCGTTTGTCCACCGGAATATCACTTCTGGTGCTTGCATGATCATTCTTTGGCATCCTCAGAGGGCTGGTCGTACGCGGGTGGTATGGTATCGAAACGGTGAGGGAATTCGCGATGGCTGAAATGCTGCCATGGTTGGGGAGTTCAGCAGTGGAATTTGGGTGTTTCATATGAACACGGTGAATCGAAGGGATTAGGGATCTTGAAGACAGGGCACCAGCGCAGAGTACCTGAATTGGCGCAAATAAACTGAGGGCTTTGCTTCGATTCTGACTGAATGTTTGCATTTTTGCTTGGTCATATGCATTTAGAGGAAATTGCAGAGTTTCTAAAATCTGCAATATCAATGCTATATTTGAGTATAATTCAAGTGAATTGGACATACTCCGTATATTTGAGCATAGTTAAGTTGTTTCCAATTCGCGAGGAATTTTGCGCATACTCTGTATATTTGAGCATAGTTGATGAAGAACTTGGTGATGCATACTCCGGCCGGCGACAATGGGGAGAAAGCAGAAACAGAAGCTTGTGCTGCCGCCGGAAGTTCCCGACGATGAAGTCGAGGTTTTCGACGAGGACTTGCAGTTCATCCGCGAGAATCGTGACTACGCCGGATTCGTTTCCAATTTGGATGCTAAGTCCATTACTAAGTAATACCATTTGGATTCGTAGAGATCAATTGTTGTTGATTTATCAATGTTACAGATACTAATTTAGCTCAATTTGGTTTCAGTTGTCGAATAGTTGTTCATTTCGTGTTTTTATTCTTTACTGGCATGATTGAGCTATTAGTTCACTTTAAGCACTCAGTTTACTGAATTAGGTTTGAAATTATGAGTCATTTTTGTGTTTCTGGTCTCTATGATTGGAGTGTTTGGCATTACCTCAATATGAGCTGAACCAATTCCCGTGCAAAAATTGCAATGTGGAATTTTGTGTTTTGTAATGTATTTGATGTATTGTATTCTATAATCATGGTTGATCTCCAACTTGTTACTTTCAGTCTTGAGATGGACAACAAATGACTCATCATTTTGTTCTTTTCTTTTCAAAATTCATCTAAGATCGCTTATATACTGTCATATTGTGATGTTACACTTTAATGCTGTGATGGCTCAATTTTTTGTGTGTAATGTTACATTGTAATGCTGTGATGGTTCAATTTTTTGTGTGTGATGTTACACTAATATTGTTGTGATTGTTCAATTTTTTTTGTGTGATGTTACACCGTAATGTTGTGATGGTCCAATTTTTTTTTTTGTGATGTTACACTGTAATGCTGCGATGGTTCAATTTTTTGTGTATGATGTTTTATAAAAGTATCGATGAAAATGTTGATTTAAACAAGATAATTATATGTTCCACTGCACTTATACATTCCACTATTATTGCATTTCAAATAACTTGTTAAATATCATTCATTACAACAAAGGTTCAAATGCCCTAAAACTTTGCTAACATAAAAACTGGAAAAAAAATTCAAGTCAAGCTATAATATCAATAACTCTCAAGCGCCTCAACACTTACAATCAACCATCATAACTAAAAAATCAATAACAAACAATACATCCCAAGCAAACAAATTCTATTTCCCCCCCCCCCCAAATTATTTTCCTTCGTTGCTCGCCTGTTCACATATTTGTCTTCTCTCATGCTGGTTTTGAAGAAGATGACTTTTCTACTCCACCAACGCCAAAATCAAAGGTCAATTCAGTCCTCTGTTCAAGGGAACATCTTCAAGAGCATGATTCCTCATAACATGTTTTTATTATCTCATCAAATACATCATAGAGCTCTGGCTTGAAAAGTGTTCATGTGAAAAAAATATAAAACATCACATACATTAATAAAAACTTCAATATCTGAAATTAAAACATCACAATAGCACACATAACATGACTGACAACTACATTGAGAAACATCATATACAGCATTTAAAACATCAATATCAAATATTTAAAACATCAATCAGTACACACTAAAATATCAAAAGAACGAAACTGAAAATCAGTTGCGTACTTAAATATGAAAACACCACAAACATCAAACACTAAAATTATAACATTACACCAACACACTTAACAATACACAGAGGTTAAACATGAGACATCACACAGAAAACCAGAAACATCAACAATAGTATGTAAAACATCACATCTGAAAAATAACAAAAATTACAGATCTTACTTCCTTCCCGATTGCAACAACAATGGACAAGCATTCTTAGAAATCTAAGAAACAATAACAACAACACAAAAATTTGCACAAATCGTAACAAAACCTTAAAATATCACACACAATCAAAACTGAACATCAATTGCACACTTAAGCATGAAAACACCACAAACATCAAGCGCTGAAATTAAAACATAACACCAACATTGATAACAGTATTTAAAGATTAAAACCTGAAAACATCACACCAACATTGATAACAGTATTTAAAGCCTAAAACCTAAAACATCACACTGAAAATGAGAAACATCATTACATGTACCTGAAACATCAATGTTGAAAATTAAGACAAATCCTTCTTCCTTCTTGATTGCAGCAGCAGTGATGTAAAACTTCTTAGACATCTAACAAACAACATCAACAACAAAAATATTAGCATAAATCGAAACAGAGCCCTAAGATATCACACACACAATCAAAACAGTAAAAATGAACATCAAATGCACACTTAAAACACTACAAGTATCAAATACTGAAATTAAATCATCACACTGGCACAGATAACAATACTTGAACACTAAACATAAAACATTAAACAGTATTTAAAATATCACATTTGCTAAAATAACAAAATTTACAGATTCTCTTTCCTTCTCCATTGCAGCAACAGTGGCAAAAGCATTCTTAGACATCCAATGAACATCAACAACAACAAAACTAGTACAAATCGTAACAAAATCCTAAGATATCACACACAATCAAAACTGAACATCAATTGCACACTTAAGCATGAAAACACCACAAGTATCAAACGTTGAAATTAAAACATCACAACGACGCTGATAACAGTACTTAAATCCTAAAACCTAAAACATCACACTGAAAATGAGCAACATCATCAACCGTAACTAAAACATCACAGCCGAAAATTCTAAAAACTTACAAGCGATTATTTCTTCTCGATTGAAGTAGCAGTGATGCAAATCTCCTTACAAATCTAACAAACAACAGTAACAACAAGAATATTAGCACGAATCCGTAAGAAAAACTCACAAAACACAAAAAATAGAGAAATCCCCAAACATTAACACATTGAACAACATAAACCCTAGAAAATCACATAAACCAAAAAAAAACAAACAAAAATTGAAAAAAACAACAAAATATGCATAAAAACTCTGAGCAAAAACATTACCTCCGAAGATAAAACACAAAATGAAGCTCTATTATGTTCGTCCGCCGGAAAATTTGCTGGAACATTCGCCAAAAAACTCTAAAAATTGCGACGAATCACTGTGTGCAAGAAAGAGGAAGAAAAATGGAGATGATGAGCGGTTGAATCGAAGAAAATGAGCTAGAATTGAAGAAGATGAAAGAAAAATGGAGATGAGGGAGAAGAAGGAGATTTGAGTTGGAGAGAGAATAAGAAGGAGGAGTAGAAGCGGCTGAATCGAGAGGATAGGAGGGAGGAAAGGAGAGGAGAGAGAAAGTTTTAGAAAATATAGGAGAATAATGAGGTTGGGTAGATGGACTTAAATGTAAAATAGTGAAATTTCACATCCAACCCATAAACTTTTAGAACTTTAATTAGAAACTCCATTTGCAATTAAATCCTTGGTCTCACCATGAGACGGTCTTATACAAGACTTTGTCTATTATCTTATGTGATGTAGGATTCGTCGTAGTAAATAGTTTATAAATATTAATTTTTTTATTTACCGTTATTATAAATGATCAAACATATTAACGGCCAAACATGTTTCTCAGGTAAACAATTATCCACACGTGATATATTTTGTATAATTAACGTAATTTCGGTTAGCTGGTACTAATCGGCATCAGTCAAGAACACCCGCTAAAACTAATCCTAGATTTCAAACACCGACCACCACATTCTGTTCTGGTGGCTGCCTTACACGGACAGGGACAATTTTTTTTTGGAATGTGCTGTTCCAGTCTCCAGGAACACACTTATTATGATTAAGAGGTGTCAAAATTTTCAAATCAACACATGCTTTAATTTGAACTAGATTTCTTTAAAAAGTTGGTGTTTCGAATTATGGTAAATCAATCCATTCTCTTCCCTTGAATACAACAGAAAATAAATTAAAATGCACAATTAGTATGACACCAAATCTTTTAGTAAATGTTTCTTTTGTAATTAAGGTCGAAAATAAAAGTAATGCAAATATGGGAGAGAAAATCATAAGTGAATGAAAAATTAGCGGAGACAGTTTCCGGAAATTTTATTCAAACCCCGGCAGGAGTGCAGAATGTTAGACACTGTTAATATCATCGGATGCTGCAGTTTTTGTTGAATTTTTATATTAATCAGTGGCGGATCTAACAAATGTCCTACTCTCTTTTTTTCAAAGAAATAAAATATTTTAAAATTTTTAGTTAATTAATATGTATTTTTATTAATGTCCTGGTTTTCTTGCTCCCCCTGATTGTAATAATACATACGATCAGTGTGATTCAAATATTGTTTAGATATCTTTACAATAGAT
Organism: Rubia yunnanensis; assembly: GCA_037428765.1. Lineage (NCBI taxonomy): Eukaryota > Viridiplantae > Streptophyta > Magnoliopsida > Gentianales > Rubiaceae > Rubia > Rubia yunnanensis. Next base: position 130,535,199 of record CM075063.1, read on the forward strand.
TGATTATTGCTAGTAACTAGTTAATTTGATTGTCAACTTCACTTATTGTAATCGATGCTGAACATTTTTCCAAGCAACTATGAGTGAATTCAAAAAATTATAAATTTAACTAAAATAAAATAATATCGTTTCATAGTTTTACTTCAGTGAATTGAAGTGTAACTAAAATAGAAACAAATGTGATGTTACCAAAATTTCATTCATATGCGTCATTTACGGAGAGATCATATGATTTTCTGTCCCCTAAATCGTTAAACCCGTTGATTTTTCATAACCATGATTTATTTTAATCTCCACCGCCGAAAATGGAAGACATTTGTCAGAACAGAAACATGGACTCAGCATAAATGTCAAACATGCGATGAATTTCTTCATGGAAATCTAGGTTGTAAAGCTTCATCCACTTCACTAAAAAAGAAAACCAGCTCAATATTTGGCACCATTTTTTACAAACACAAAATAAATTACTAATATAAACATCTTTTCTCCTTCAAAATGGAACCAGGTATAATGTACATTTGATTCTTCTTTCAAGTGCAAATAAAGCACACTTTAAAGTAACCATTAAAAAAGAAAAAGTAATTAACAAAAGAGAGAGAGAATAGTATTATCCGATCAATGATCCAACCGGCGGTTTGACTTCGAAGGGCAAAATTCAAACTTATTCTTACTCATTTTCTTCCGGTCAATTGAAAAATGGCCCAAAGAATCCACGATCTTGACCAAATTGCCCTTGCACAGAAACTCCTCGCTGCATCTTTTCTCCACTTCACGGCCAATTACGTGCACGAAAATGTCCGTTTTGTCCCTGCCGCCTCTCTTACTCCGGGCGAAAACTCCGGCGGTGAAAATCGGCGCCATTCTCCCCGGAGCTACCGGAGAATACCCGATGGGCCCATCGATCAAGATGACGTCCCAAGCGACGTCGTATATGTAGTTCGGAAAATCGTTAATCGCCAGTTTGCAGTCGGAGAAGAGGAGATTCTGCACCGGCCGGCACTCGGACCTGAGTTCCGACCTGGCGTAGGTTAGCAGTTCGTCCAGCTCCCGGACTTTGGTCGGAATTTGGACATCGTACGCTTCGATCTCCGGGTGAATCTCGTCGTGTGTCCGTACGTCCCACTCGCTGTCGCTGACGAACACCGTCCGGCCGTTGTAGTTGAGCGTGTTCCACAGAACCGTCTCGTAGTTGATCCCGAACACGAGGAAGTTGCACGGGCGGCTTCTGTCGGCGTTGCAGCGGCGGAGCACGGCTGCGACGGCGTTGAGCTCCGCCGCGGACATGCGGCTGGCGGCTTTGGAGGAGTTCACCGAGGCGTATTGGACGAGCGCGTCGAACACGGTTTCCGGCAATGGCGCCTTCGCCGAGGAGGCGGCGGCGGAGGAACTAGCTGCGGCGGCGGCGGAGAGCGCGTCCTTGGTGGTGATTAGAGTGAGGACGGAGGCTAAGGTGAAGAAGGAGAGGAAAGCTAAGAGCCATACGCGGTGGGAGGCGGCGACGGCGGCGGCGCCTTGTTTGTGGAGCGATGAAGGGTGAAGGAGGATGAATTTCGCGCCGGTTTTCATGTCTCCGGCTACCGTCCGGTGATCGGAGAAAGGGAGATTTTTAGGGACAGAGTGGAGGCTCGAGTTTCTATGAGATGAGGTTTGCTTCGGATGTGGAAATATAAATTCTATCAGCGAGGGTATGCGTGTGAAATTTTGTAAACGTTTGGGGTGGAAAATGATAATTGGGGAAATATGGGGGCTGTTTCGTTAGGTTGGTCTTAAATTCAAATAATTGGAGATTGAGGGGCTCCAATGGGCTCATTATTTAATAACTTGTCTGATTTTATTTTATGTTTTGGTCCAAAATGGAAATGGATTTCGTGTATCTGGTAATTGTGTATGCGATCACATTGATCTGAGGAAACATCAATTTATTACTTCCTTTGTCTCATATAATTTGGTTTCGAAAGAAGATTTAACTTTAATAAGATACTCTTGTGATTAGAAAATTATAAAAAAAAATAATTATACTCTTACTGTGCCTTTTAATTTTGAATCGCTTTTGAAAGATGGTCTTTCCATAAGTTTTGGAAAGACAAAGGTTTAAACGGCAAATTAGAAGAAATCAAGATAAAAATTTTGAATTGCATTAATCGGGTCATAAATTTATAACTACTGCACGTTGTATAGTAAATTTTTTGATATTGTGACTAAAATCTTTTACCTTTCTATAATTTTAATTTCACCCTATTTTTTCATAAGCATATGAAAATACGGTTTTTCCCAAAAAGTTGCCTTTAATTTTTAACTTTAACTTTTTAGAGTAAGAAAACTTAAAAATTAGGTAAATTTGACTGTAAGTATTTTGAAATATATAATTTAATATTACAAATTTTATTTTTTAAATTTTATTCATCATAACGAAACTAAAATTATTGGACTATATTATTTTAATCTATGCATTAATAAATTTTAAAGATTGTCTCCTTTTACACCGACTAATGGTTTAAATCAATTGTGGAAAATCTAGTTTCAATATATTTTAAGGTCAAGTTATAACTATTTATACATTCTAATATTTTAAAAAAAAATCAATGTTATAGGATTTTTGTTGCAATAAATAAAAATACATTAAATTACTTCATTATTTACCTCAATTATATTTTAAAAAAATAAAACCGTCAAACGGTTAGTCGATTTAAAAGATAATTTTGTATAAATTTTATGGTCTACTTTTAATTTAGAAAGTTGAAAATGGACGGTGGAGTACTCTATATGCACGACAAAATCTTGAGAAATACCATCTTTCTATAGCCATATAAAAAGGCGGTGTTAAATTAATATGCAACGTGCAGTTTAAACATTAATCTTTTCATAATTCATGGAAAGACCACATTTCAAGAGACGGACCGTACATGCACACCCTCATTTTCTATTTAAAATGTCACTTTAGTTTTTGTAAAATAAATTACTCAATAAAATGTCACATGTTATATTGACTTTGCCTTAAAATATTAAAACATCAAACTAAAATAACTAAATATTAAACTAAAAATAAATATTAAATTATATCATTCAAACATCAAATAAAAAGAGTAAATAAAAATAAAAAAAAATAAAAAAATTATACTATACATATAAAATAAATATATATAAATATCGAATAAAAACATTAAATAATCAAATTAGAATGTTTAGACATTAAATTACATTATTATATATAAAAGTAAAAGTGGAAAGTTTAAACATCATATAAAAATACTAAAAATACACATAAAAAATAAGAGTTCATATCTCGAAAGACCAAGGTTTAAAGTGCAGATTAGAATAAATGAAGATAAAATTTTTGGATTGCATGAATCGGTTATAAACATTATAACTACTACACGTTGCATATTAAATTTTTAATATTGCAACTAAGATATTTTACCTTTTATTATTTTAATTAAATCACATTTTTTACATAAGCCTATGAAAAGACGGTGTTTCTCAAGAATTTACCAAAAATTAATTAGTTAAACATCAAGTAAAATACCATATATAGAGTAAAAATATAGTTAAACTTGCATGAACCGGGTTATAAATTTTATAACTACTACATGTTGAATACTAAAATTTTAATATTGCAACTAAGACCTTTTTTCTTTTATTATTCTAATTAAACCCCGTCTTTCCATAAGCATATGAAAAGACTGTCTTTCCCAAGACTTTGCCCAAAGAGAAACACTGAAAATAAAAATCATAATAGAATGGTTAAATACCAAATAAAAACTCTAGAAGTACACGTCAAATAAATTCATGAAAAAGTAAGCATCAAATAGGAATAATTAGACATAAGATGCAAATAATAAAAATTCACATTAAATTATTTACGTATCACATAAAAATACTTGGCAAAGTGCCCGGAAAGACGGCATTTTCATTAGCTTATGGAAAGATGAGGTTTAATTAGAATAATAAAAGATAAAAGGTCTAAATTGCAATATTAAAATTTTATTATGCACCGTGTAGTAGTAATAAAGTTTATAAACCGATTCGTGCAGCCCAAAAATTTTATCTCCATATCTTCTAATTTACACTTTAAACATTGATCTTTTCATGACTTATGGAAAGACCATCTTTCAAAAGGTAAACTCAAAATACTTATCAAATGAGAGCAATAAAAATTAAATAAATACATTAAGAAATATATCAAACTAAAATAGATTAAAATCAAACAAAACGCACGTGACTTTTAAAACATCAAATGCACCAAAATGTGATTAAAATTTCAAAACATCAAATTTTCAAATATAAAATGAGTCCGTCTCTTGAAAGACGGTCTTTCCATAAGTTATGGAAAGATCAAGGTTTAAAGTGTAAATTAGAAGAAATTAAGATAAAATTTTCGGGTTGCATGAACCGGATTATAAATTATATAACTACTACATGTTTCATACTAAAACTTTAATATTGCAACTAAGACCTTTTACTTTTTATTATTCTAATCAAACCCCGTCTTTCCATAAGCCTATGGAAAGACCGTCTTTCCCAAGACTTTGCCATATAAAATTTTATCAAAAAAATAAATCACCAGTATTAAAATTTAAAAAAAACTAATTCTCAGCGTTAAAACATTAAAGGATAAACTAAATACAAAAATAATATTAGGAAAAAAATATCAATACCAAATTTTATAAGATACACGTTGAAAAACTAACAAATCAATCAGAATGAAAGTATAAATTATAAATTTAAATTAAACACAATAGAATATCACTAACTAGTGTCAACATGTATAAAGTCTCAAAAAATTAGCATGCAAATACGAGATTTACAATAAAAGATTAAAATATAACTTTAAAACACATGATTTTAGTAACAAAGAAAGGCTTATGAAAAAACATCACAATGTTTGGATGAAATATCAAGTACTAAAAATGAAACATCAAGCCAAGAAGAAAAAACCTGCCCATTGCACGAAAATGAGGGGAAAAAATTTATTTGCGAATTTCTCCAGCCCAGATTCTTGATCCGCGAAATTCTTATGACCAGAAATCATTAAATCCCCAGTTATTTATGCCATCACCCCCTAAAAAGTGGTATTTTCACTCAGATTCCTCCTTTATCTCCCAAACTTTCTTAAATTATATTTGAAACGTATCTCTAATTAAACTTCATAATATTGCGCATTTATTTTTTTCCTCGCTGTGAGACGATCTTGCACAAAACTGTCCGAACATAAGTGTGCGTGGAACAATGGAAACTAGGGGTGTTTAAATGCGGGTACCCGCACTTTTGATTACCTGCACGTCTGGGCACCCACATGTGCGGGTTGTTGAAATGCGGTACGTGACCCTGCCCAAAATAACAGGGTACCCGCAATGCGAGTACCCAGATTGTTTGGGTCGGGTTAAAATTGTTATTTTTGAAATAATTATCATTTTTATGTATCGTAAATTTGTATTAGTGCAAGAAAAATATCTTTACAAAGATGGTAATGTAGTTTAACAATTGAATTCTCGTGACATTTTTTTGAACAAATAAATATCACTTTTTCTCATTAAAAAATTCATCATGTAATGATTACTAAGAATAGCAAGTCCGTAATCATCATAACCATTCTTTAGTTTGGATGAATATAACAAAATATGCTGAAATGACGAGAATGAATCATTGCATGTTAATAAATTTTAATTAAGTGGAGACCTTATGAAAGTTTGATAAGAAATCTGTGATGGAAAATTAAATATATTTTTTATCAACTTGAACTAGCTGTGACCAGGGCTATAAATAAAAATTCGAGGCTGAAAGGAAGGGCAAGAATTTAGAAGGAACGATTGACAATTCAGAGTTTAAAGAGAATGCTTGAAAATTTAGCACTTGAATACTAAGTAAATTCGCATTACGTAATAATCAATATTACATAGATATGGACAATTGAGAATTGAGAATAAATGTGTAGAAAAATATTGTTTAAAATTGAAAGTAATTAAATATACTTTAATTTTATCAGGTATCTCAGATATCCAAAAATTGCATTTTTGTGTCCCTGACCCTAATCCATTAAAATGTAAAATTTCAGGAACGAGAACCCGACCCTAAAAAATTTAAAAATATTCAATTATTTTATACCGAATCGATAATCAAATTAGGTAATTTTGAACACCCCTGTAATAGGAAACTCATATAAACGAGCAAGTACTCCCTCCGTTTCACTAATATTGACACTATAGGCTTAGGTACTTGGATTTAGGTGGATGAAATGAGTGGATGAAGTTGGATGTAGAAAGTAAAAAGTAAAATGAGTGGATGAAATTGAAGGAATCTTGTCAAAAATAGAAAGTATGCCAATATAAAAGAAACATCCAAGGTAAGTGTTTCTCTAAATGGAGAAACGGAGGGAGTATCATAATGTTGGAAAGGGGAGTTTTTGTACTCCGTACAATGAAAGAATGGAAAGGTTTCTTTCAGTCCCCATGGGTACCATTCACGTTCAACAATTCAAAGCTGTCATATTTCAATTCGTGCCTATGTATTCTCGGTCCCCCTAAATTAGTACTCTTATTTTTTAAATATTATTTTTATTAAAATTTAATTATATATTTGAATAGTTATATGAATAATAATATTATCGTATATGATATTGTTCAATTCGTCGTAACAAGTATTTTTTAATATCAACTTTTTATTTGTCGTTATTATACGTAGGTAAACATTTTAACGGTTACACATGTTTCTTGAACATCGTGATATTGATGAAGGTGCAAATTTAGCTGGGATATAGGGAGTACTAGTAAGGAAAAAATACTTCATCCGTACCAGTCGATTTTGCACACTTTTCATTTCGGGCTATCCTAGACAATTCTGCACACTTTTTTTTTGGAAATGTTCAGCATGTAATAAGACATGATTACCCCTACATTATTAAAATTTCACACAGTTAACCTCTCAAATTTCTTCAACCCATATGAGGAAAATTCCTAAACCCAATCTTCCCCCCACCCCCATTTGTGACTGTCAAATTTCCTCGCCGGAAGGCTAAAGAAAGCCTCCCCCACCTGATTCCCTCTGATTCTCTTACCGAATTTCTTCAACCCCAATCTGATTCCCTCGCCGGTTTTATTCAACCCCCATCTCCTGTGTAGCCCCGCCATCAATGTGGAGTAACTCAGACCTCACTCTGCCACTACCACACCACCCATTCTCTGTCGCTAAGACACTGTGCCAAACCCAGCCCACCGCCCATCCCGCGACCCCCAGCCAAACCCTAGAAACCCCACCCAAGAAATTCTTTGATTTCTTACTTTGCGCCAAATCCCGTTCGTTCTTTTCTGACAAAGAAGAAAGGAAGAAAATGTCTTTTAAATTAACCTGGATAGAAGCACCAGTCTACCGTTTTCAATGCAGCGAGACTTCACCGATTGAGAAGCCATTTCCCTTAATAAGTTCCTCCTTCTCTCCGAATTCTCGTATAAAGAAGCAATTACCTAAAAGAAGAGAGACAGTTGAACTCAAAGATGCTGGAACGAGGATTTCGTAATTCTTTATTTGAAACAAAAAATAATGCCCTCTTTTGGCTAACCCTAAAAAACTGAATAGATCCATAGAAATCTCATTCATTATGTATATTAAAATGGCACACTGAGAAATTAATAGAGTTCAAAACTTATCTTCAAGCTTTATAGCAAATCTACTTCTATTCTTAAATAATCCAGATCACTTTTGCTTCTATTTTAAGACAAGATTCCCCTTTTCTTACGCCCCCGAAGAGCAGCGTTTGCTAAAACTCGAGAAGTTTCTTGAAAGCTCGCTTCCGATATGAAACTTTGAGTATTGAGATATGCTCGGTTATTCCAGATGCTCTCCATAGTTGAAAAAAGCCAGACGTTATTTGTAAACTGAAAGATTAGTGCCGGGCGAGGAGCACAAGCGTAATAAGAAGAGAATCTTTTATGAAACTCATCCACGCCTGAAACGTATCTTAGTGCCGGAAAGTTGGATAGGCTGGCCCTTACAGCCCCAACACGTCTTTCGTCTAATCGGGAGAAAAAAAGAAAAAATGTCGTCTGTTCGCATTCCAGCCTTCCTTCTCCTTTCAGGGCCTATCCAGAAGAGAAGAGAATCTAGTACTTCTTTTTAAGGCCGGAGTCTCGAATCTTTTGCTTTTCGGGTGGTGGCGAATAATGGTGCTTGCGTTGCAGGAGATGCCCGCCCGAGAGAATCGCTCACTAGCTAGATCTAGGTTCTTCTACTTCATTTTTATTTCCTATTTTTCCTCTTTTTTTATATCATTCCTTAAGTCACATAGGTTCGTTGGTTTCTTATAGTCATTTGTTTTTATTTCATTTTAGTCAGGGAGAATGCCGCAAAAAAAGCTCTCTTTCCGAACAGTCGATCCAGAATGCCTCTGTTCTATACTAAATCAGATGAATGAGAAGTAGCTCTTTGATCTGCAGAAAAAGGGGTTGCTAGCAAATACCACTTGTGAATCTTCCAAATCATTCCCGCGGGAGATCCGGACCCATTTTTTATAGATCCTTCGAGAAAAAGATTTATCGAGGTCTTCGAGCCTGCTGCGTAAGATTAGCCAGCTTTGCGGCGGCAAAAGGGCTGCCATTGATCCCCAGTTGCTACAGGGAACAAAGGACGAAATACAATTGATTCCTCTATTTAAGTGGTTCTTGACAGGATTCCCCTATTTCTTTGTCTGATTTGAGGGGGACAGACCCGTTGAGTTCTTAAGAATTGTACTTTTTTTCGCGCTTAAGAGAAGAAATGTTCTTGGTATATACAGGACTTGGGAACCCCAGAGCTGGGAGAAAACCTATACTTTCCTCGGGCTTGCCTTGACACAACATCTAAATAAATAAAGGCGGGCGTCGAAAAGGACCGCATTCCAATCCCAACTCATAACCCGCCCCAAATCCAGCTTACACAAAACCATCGTAGCTCAGCCAGAACGTGAAGAACAGAGAAGAACAAGGCTCGGTCAGAGCGTGAGGAACTGAGAAGAAGAAGGTGAATGAATAAGAAGAAGAACGCGAGGGTGGGGAACAGAGAGGCGGTGACGGGAGGCATAGTGGAGAGGGAGAGGCGGAGGCGATATGGTGGAGCAGTGGCGAAACAAGAATTTTTTTAGGGGAGGCTGGACGGTGACGGGCCATGGCATCGGCGGTGGTGGAACGGTGGTGGGCCGTGGCATTGGCGGCTGTAGAACAATGGTGGGTCATGGCAGTTTGGCACGGAGGCAGTCCGACGAAGCTCTGTGCGAGTGAGGTCGTGCACTTACCGCCTCTGTCTCTGCGTTTTGATTTTCGAATGGGTGAAACCACCCATTCGAAACCCCTTAAGTTCTTTTTTTCCCATAGTAAAGTGAAACGATGTCATTTCACTTATACTGAAATGACATCGTTTTGTGTTCAATATGGGCAAAAAGAAGAAGAAGGGTGAGCAGCTTATTTTTTGAGAAGGCTAGCGGCGATGCGGGCGTGGAAATACCAGAGACGTAGTGGCAGAACCCTAACCCGACCTTCCAATTCCATTACTACTACATTCGCGTTGCCAACTCAGGTAGGGTTGGAGACTTACCTCGCGTGATAGTAGTTCCGCCACTGTGGTAGAGGGAGTCAGAGAGGCCCAGATCTGGAGAAGAAAATTGGAGGTTGAAGGCAAAAGGTATATTAGTCTCTTCACACATCTAAAATTTGAAGAGAAACTTTTTTTGCAACAGAATGGCCTAGGACAGAGGGAGTAGTGATACTTCGTAGTGGAACATAGTTAATAGCTATCCATTCTGAAATTTTCACGTGATAACAGATTCAACCTCTTTTTTCTTTCTCGTATTTACCTTATTTTCCATCTCACTACACTACCTCACGTTTTACACGTACGATTTGAAAATTCCATATTTTACATACTGTATAGACAAAAAGTGAAAATTCCATAGCTATAGTTACATAGTCTAAATTTGTTCGCTCATCTTCTTCACAAATTAATGTTATTCGTCGTTTTGTAATATTTGGAATGTTTGTACTTCCCCTGTTTTTCTATTTATTCCAAAATAGATTTACATATTTAAATTTAGGTGGAAATAAACAATGAGTGGATGAAATTAAAATTAAAAGGTAAAAAATAGATAGATTTGATGAAATTGAATTTTTTTATCAAAAATAAAAATTGTATCGTACGGAGGGAATAGTATCATTTCGATTGAAGTGGAGGTCATTAAATATCAATTGCAGATATTGCTTCCGAGTGCGTGCGTTATAGATTATTGACCACGATTAAGCATCTGATTATTGACCATAATTTGATATTTTCATACACGAGTCCAAAAACTTTTTAATTAATATTTTTATTAAATATTCTCTTCATTTTATTTATCATTTTTATTCTTAATATTGTTCTAAAATTTTTCATAAAATTATTTATAAGTGATGAGAAAAATGTTCAACGATCACAGGATTGAATTTTATTTATAGTCGGTGTTTAAGATTTTATTTTATATTTCGGCTCTACAACAAAAGTTGTAGATCCACGCCGCGCTCAACGGCCAGTCCCGTGGCATCACCTATTCCAAGATGAAAAACACACGCCCACCCTTTTTCCCATTTCAAGATTTTGGTCCAATAAATTCATCATTACTCAACTTCATCCGTTTATTTGTGGTATTTTTTAAAATAAAATGATCAATAATATTACACTCATGTCGCGGATTAAATTGTAAAGAATCTTTTTTATGATTATTAAGAATTATGTTTGACCGTTTATATGTTTAATTACGTATAATATCAGTAAATAAAAAATTATTTTTTAAAAACTATTTGTTATGACATATCTAACAATATCACATATGATAATATTATTACTTATAGACCCATTTAAATATGTGGTCAAAGTTTGAAAGTGAATATTGTCAAATAGTAAAGTGTGCAGTTTAATATGGGACTGAGAAAGTACTCAAATGAATGGACAAGATCAATTTAAAGTATTCAGTAAATTAAATTATTGTTTTTGTATAAAAAATATGTCGGTCTTTAAAAAATATTTTATATGAGAGTTTGTCTTTTGAAAGACGATCTTTCCATAAGTCATGAAAAGATCAAGCAACTAGAAGAAATGAAGATAAAATTTCATGTTGCATGAATCGTGTTATGGGCTTTATAATTACTACACGTTGTATAATAAAATTTTAATATTGCAACTACGATTTTTTACCTTTTATTATTCTAATTAAACCATATTTTCCCATAAGCATATGAAAATACGATCTTTCCCAATACTTTGCATTTATATAAAGTCACTCTTAAGCAAACATAGGACCATATGTTTACTAATCCTAACATACATATTATAGTCCAGTCCCCAATTTTTTTTAAAAATTCCGCTATTCGTATTTAGGCAAAATCTTGGGAAATACTATCTTTTTATATTAATTAAAATAATAAAAAGTAAAAATTTTATTTGCAATATTAAAATTTTATTACGCAACATGTAGTAGTTGTAAAGTTTATAACCCGCTTCATGTAACTCGAAATTTTATCTTCATTTTTTCTAATTTGCACTTTAAACCTTGGTGTTTCTATGACTTATGGAAAGACCGTATTTCAAGAGACAAACTCTATTATCTAACATTTGATCACAATATAATTAAATTACTTCCTCTGTCCATTTTAAATATACTACAGTCACTTTTTTTTCCTAATTATATTTTGAGTCCGTCTCTTGAAAGATGGTCTTTCCATAAGTCATGGAAAAACTATCTTTTGCAATGCAAATTAAAAGAAATAAAGATAAAATTTTCGGGTTTCATAAACCAGGTTATAAACTTTATAACTAATACACGTTGCATAATAAACTTTTAATATTGCAACAAAGACCTTTTACCTTTCATTATTTTATTTAAACTTCATATTTCCATAAGCACATGTAAAAACGATTTTTCCCAAGAGTTCCCTTATAATTTATCTATGCAATTAACATTTTTAAAATACTGTGTTATAAAGTAAAATGTTAACTAAGGGAGTACATGCCACGTGGTATGCCACCTTACATTCTTCTAGTCGAGAGACCTCACATATTTTAGTTAGACTACTTTTCCCAAACACAAAGGCAATCATCACCGTTAAAAACAGTGTTAGTGCTACTAATCATAGATTAATGTTAACCCCCTCGTGATTGCGTACTAAAACTTGGACATTAGCTTAGTGCATGCCACAAAATGTTATTATTTCACTTTAATGATTGAATGTTTGAATATATTGTTGCTTTATTTCGAATCAGAACAAGTCAATCAATTTAGAGATTTTACATCCATTAGATAATTGAGAAGTTAACGGTTTTGGTATCAATTTTTCAGGCAAAATTACGTACTCCCTCCGTCCCATCTTAAACTGCACACTTACTATTTGACTCTATTCTCTATCAAACTTTGACCGCATATTTGAGTAGATATATAAGCAATAATATTATCGTATGTGGTATTGTTGGATTCGTCATAATAAGTAATTTTTCAAAAGTAAGTTTTTGTTTGCCATTATTATATGTAGTTAAACATATGAACGATTAGACAAGTTTCTTGATGAACGTGAAAATATTCTGTACAATTTGACCTGGAACAGAGGGAGTAAGTTGTTCATATTTTTGCAAATTATTCATAAACGTTCTCACAATATTACGAAACGTCTTCAATTAATTCATACACATTATTAGCTTGTTTGAGTGAGACAGTATTGAGCTATTGTACCACTAAGAAGCATTGAACATGAAAATCATAGATGGGAAAAGAAATTGTTAGTATAATTGGGTCGGTGATATTAGTGACATGATGGAGGAGGTTGTCGAATGCAAGGGAGAAAATACTGGAAGAAGAGAAAATTTTAAAAATTGAAATTTCATCTCAAATTTTGAAATCTTGATAAACGTTGACCGTTTCGTTGAGTTTATGATAACATGTGTAGAAAATAAGGATAATAATGTGTGTTTGTATTCATGATCTCGGGCTACATTATATAGTGATACATAATACCTATACAAGCTAGGAAAAAGTAATAGAATATAATTACAATTATAAGTAATATTTCAATTCCTTAATACTCCTCCTCAAGTTTGAGCGTGGGGATCATAAATGCCCAACTTGCCAAGCAATGAATGAAACTGGTTACGTCCGAGAGCCTTAGTGAACAAGTCTGCATGTTGGTCTGACGTGCGAATATGCTGAGTAACAATAGTGCCAGATTGAACAAGATCCCGAAAAAACTGACAATCAACTTCAATGTATTTTGTACGTTCATGGAACACTAGATTTACCGCAATATGAAGAGAAGATTGACTGTCACAAAACAGTCGCATAGGAGAAGTGTGCATAACCCCTAAGCCTTCCAGTAAAGACTTAAGCCATAATAATTCACAACAGGTAACAACCATAGCACGATACTCCGCTCCAATGGAAGACCGAGAAACCGTAGGTTGCTTCCTGGTCTTCTAAGAAATTGGAGAATCGCCAATCATCACAAAATATTCGGAAAGAGAAAGTCGGTAATTGGGAATGCAGTCCAATCTGAATCACAATAAGCAATCAACTGTAACACACTACTGGAAGAGAAAATAAACCTTGACCAGGATGCCTCTTCAGGTAGTGCAACACATTAACTGCAGCTTGTCAGTGGGGAACACAAGGAGACTTCATGAGTTGTGCAAGTGCATGAACCGAATAACTAAGCTTAGGACGTCTGATAGTTAGGTATATCAGGCGCCCAACCAGACGCCCGTACTGCTGGGGATCATGGTAACCTGCACCCTCAACACGTGCCAGATCATGTTGTTGCTCTATCGGAAAGGCAGTCGGTTTAGAAGCAGATAAACCTGTCTAAGATAAAATGTCCAATTAATATTTCCTTTGCAAAAGAAACATCCCCTATGATCTTCTAGCAATTTCTATGCCCAAGAAATACTTAAGTAAAATAAGATCTTTCATCTGGAAACAATCAAGTATTTCTTGAACTCAGAGATGAGCACAAAAGAGCAACCAGCAATGACCAAATCATCCACATATACCAGAACATGCAAAGAAACCGATCCACGAGAAAAGATAAACAAAGAGTAATATGCCTTACTCTGAACAAGGACAAATGCTCGTAAAGCCCGAGCCAATTTGGCAAACCAATTTCTAAGAGCCTGGTAAAAACCATAAAGAGATTTCTGAAGGCGAATACCTGACCATGGTGCGCGGCATAGCCTAGTAGGAGGCGCATAAAAACCTCTTCGTGCAAATCACCACGCAGGAAAAAATTATGGACATCCATCCGATGCAGTTCCCAACCACGAATGACCGCAACAAATAAGAATAGGCTAACGGAACTCGTCTTCGCAACCGGAGCAAATGTTTAAGTATAATAAATCCCTTCAACATGGCGATTCCCGAGAACCACTAGGCACACCTTATGGCGTTCAATAGTACCATCTGACTTAAACTTTGTCCGATAAACCCATTTTGCAACCAATCGCCTTCTTATCCAAAGGTAGAGGGACCAAAGTCTAAGTCTGATTGCGCTCAAGGGCTGTAGGCTCTTCAATCATAGCATCTCGCCAATAGAATGCTGTAATGCCTTACAATAAGTGGTGGGATCTGCACTTGATGTTACTACACCCAAAAATCTAGAATGCATACTAGAAAATCTATCACAATTTACATAATTAGTAAGAGGATAGAGAACACCTGAGGATAGTGACGGCGCATGAGTGAACGTAGCAGTATGGGGGGTCTTCAGTAGTAAGAGCATAGGCATAATCATCACAATAATAATCTTCCAAAGACGGAGGAGGTTGACGAGCATGAATACTCTGTTTGATAGGTGGCAACTCAACAGTGAAACTATCCGGAGTTGGAGATGCCGCGGAAGAAGGCTGGGCAGGCGGCGCGTGAGACTCTATCGTCGTGAGGCGCGTGAGGTGGCGGCGTCTTTGGCGATGCAACTTCTGGCTGGGCTTGGTTGGGATTCGGCAATGGAACCTCATTCGTCGGGGATGAGCCGGTGAGCGCCGGTGGGTCAGTGCCGGCGGAGACTGGCGTAGATGAGTCAGCGGCGACCGGTAGGAGGGGATCGGCGATAGTTGGCGGTGGAGGACCAGCGGTGATCGGCGTCGGAGAACCAGTAGTGACCGGTGGTGGCCAGAGGTATGGGGCCGGCGGTAGTCGGAGGCAATAGGCCGTGCGACTCCGGCTGCGCGATGAGGTGGTGGTGCCGCCAGGGTCTGCTGACGAGGCCGATGCCAAAGTTATGGAATATAGTAATTGGTCTTCAAAAAAAAATTGCACCCCAATTGGTAAAGATTACGCAGGATTCCAGGCTAAAAAAGTGATAGCCTTTCTTTCCAGCAGGGTAACCAATAAACAAACAACGCCGACTTCTTGGTGCAAACTTGTCATGATATCTGGGAACATGAGTAGCAAAACACAAGCATCCAAAAAATCTTAACGATGAGTAATTTGGAGCTTGCCCATAAAGCAACTCAAAGGGAGTACGACCATAGAAGTGCATCGTCGGTGTCTGATTAATGAGATAAGCAGCAGTGAGAACACCTTCTCCCCAAAAATCAACTGGAATACTGGCTTGAAACCGTAAGGCACGCACCACGTTGAGTAAATGGCGATATTTTCTTGACCATTCTGCTATGGTGTATCAACCATAGATGTCTCAAAAATGATCCCAGATGCAGCAAAATGAGATCTCAAAGGTAAAAATTCAGTCGCGTTATCAGCCAGAACATGTAGTATGGTTCAGCCCCACTGGTTCTTCACCAAGGCACAAAATTCCAAAAATCTAGAAGCTAATTCTTACTTAGCCACTAATAAATAAACCCAAAAAGCTTGAGAATAATCATCAACTATAGTTAAAAAATAAAATGCTCCACTAGAAGATGGTGTTCTATAAAGACCCCAAACATCACAATGTACTCATTAATATAGTGTAGTAGCATTTGTACAACTCAGTGGAAAACTATGTCCAGTATGTTTTGCTCTATAACATACAGAGCAAGGAACATAAGTCTTATTAATGCTAAAATCAATAGAAGAAATAGAAGACAATACCGTAGAGGAAGAATGCCCAAGACGCTAATGCCATAAATCAGAAGAAGACACAGAAGCAACTGTCGGAAGAGACTGTGGGATAGGAGGATGATCACGAGTATCCAGCAGACGAAACCAAAACACCCCACTTTTTGTTCACCCACGCCAATCACTTTCCTCATATTAATTTTATGTAAAATGCAATAGTTTTTAGTAAACAAATCTAGACATTTTAAGGCAGATAACAATCTAGAGCATGATAATAAGTTGCACCACAAGGTAGGTATATATAGCACATGAGTAAGAGTGACAACACCGAAGCAAATAGAACCATATTGGGTAGTAGATGACACAGAGCCATCAGGCAGAACAACATTCACAGTGTCAATAGCAGTAGTAATATTAGTAAGAGAACCCTTGTCACTTGTCATGCTGTATGAGGCTCCCGAATCAAGTATCCATGGCCAAGTATACTTACCTGACCCATTGTCAGTAAGAGAATTGAATTGATTAAATAAATGCATGGTCGTGCTCCAGTGGTCATCAGATAGAGCAGGGCCAAAATCAGACTAAGTAGGAACGCAGCCAGAGGAAGCCACCGTTGCTAGGCCAGGTGGCGACGGCGCCGACGAATGACGACTAGAGTGGAAAATCCATGGCGGATCCTCCGTTCATGATGGCGGCAGTCGGCCGAGAGGCTGGCGCCTTCCTCTTAGTGGCATTGGCTTTCTCATTCAACTCCTTGAACCATTCTGGTACACCAATGATTTAGAAACATGAATCTTTATCGCGACCCTTGCGATGACAATGTGTACAAACAAGATTCTTACGGTCAGATGCAGAAAGAACAACTGGTGAAGAACTTGTAGGTGGTGGGCGTCGTGCAGCATACGCCATGGAGTTAGAAGGTTAGCTCGGATTACAGCTCGATGATTCTCCTCCTCGGCAATAAGGGCATACACTGTCATGACAGGTGGCATCAGATCAAAGCTCATGATATGTGATCGCAAGGTGCGCAAGCCTTTGTCGAAACCAGAAGTGAATTGATAGATCAAATCCTTCTCTCTCTCTCTCTCTCTCGGAAGACTCTCGCAGAAATATTACAATGGCACAGTGCCTTGATCTCTTCACTGTCATAGACTAGATGAGGCCGTATGCAGTGGTAGTCTACAACAACTTCTTCAGTTTGCCAAGTAAATGTCGATGGGCTATCCGTTCTGCCTGCAACTCTAAATAGACATTTGCATTTGCATAACCTTCATAACATCACCGAGAATAAATCGTGCCTTCAGGTCATCTCACAATACCTTACCTGTGCCAAACAAGCTTGTAGAAGATCTCAACACCGGATCCAGGGTTTGCAAGATCCAGCAAACAAGAGTAGCATTAACCCCAGGCTAATCACCAGTATCCAGACCATCTTGGGGTTTGGTAATGGATCCATCAATGAACCAAATCTTGTTCTTAGCTAGGAATGCGCGGCACATCGCGTCAGACCATTCAATGTAATTTTCTTGACCTTTCAGCATGTTCGGTATAATTTGCAGACCTGGACCATCGCCAGAGCCAATAAAGTAAGGATCAGTCGACAAACGACCAATGAGCACAATAGTCTGAGGGCTAGATTGCAAATGCATTTGCTTCAGTAAAGTCACAATCACATCATAACCACTCATATTCTGAAGCTTCGGAACCTCAAGTGCAGCATCAATACGAGCCTGTTCTTCAGAAGCAGACATCATGGAAAATTAGGAACGAACCAGCGGTAAACCATATTGGTGGCAGCGGATAAGTCGGGAGCAGCGGCGAGTAGACGGAATGCGGCATCGCGTGGATTCCAGATCTGGGACTTAACGCACAGACCGATCAGATCTGGGACAGCGGATGACAGGTCACCACAACCAGACGGTGGCGGCAGCGATTGTCGAGTGGCGGAGCGTCGAGCGGACGGCACCGCCACGTGAGTACCACGTGCGACTTGACGGCGGCGGCGATGACTCAACTGTAGCAGCAAAATTTCCTTTAGGGTTTCGGGTTTTAGGCTCTGATGCCATGTAGAAAATAAGGGTAATAATGTGTGTTTGTATTCATGATCTCATGATACATCCAGTAAAGATGTTAATTGAAAACATTCCGTAATAAGCTGTTGATGTTTCAGAAATATGGTGCAAAAAGAGAAACGAGACATGTAATTTATCTATAAATGAACATTAGACAATCATTTTCGCTTCAAAAATTACTAAGAATTGACCGACAAAAAAGTCTTACTAGTACAGCAGTTCTTAATACGAACAGATGTTTAAAGCCCAATTAAGCTTTCCACAAGGCTTCATTGGGCAGTTTTGGTCTTGGACTTGGTATATAGTTTATGCATGGTTTGGAACCTTTGGGTTTTAACTACACTAAACATCTTCATAACTGCTTAACGAATATTGCTAAGAATGCCATCCATATCGCCAAGGTACACAATAATCCGTGATATAAAGGGGCTTTGATTCCAATCGTTTTCGAAAAAGGGACAAAACTGAGGGAAGATAGTGGGCCAAAATGAGAATGCAAAGAAAAAAAGATGAAATCAGCAAGTATGATAATTATTTTTGAAATTTACTTATAAATAAATATTAATGTATAGAACTAAAATCGAAATTGTAGTCTATACTCTCTCTCTCTCTCACGTGGATTAAATTTTTTTTACTCTTCTTTCCTATTTGTAGTTTATGTCGAGACAGAGGGAGTACTTCAAAGGCGCAAATGTGATAACAATAAACATTATTACTAAACCTCAATTTATATTGGATAAATCTAAATACATGTTGAGAATTCCTATATACAGGTAAACTTAATGAAGGATTACTATATTACCCATACTAATTGCATTTAAGAGTTTTGGACCTGCATTTAGGAAAGTTTTTCAACTATTTAATTTTAGTCCTAAACAAATTCTAATCCTTAAACTATTCCCCTATAATCTCAATAAACTTTACCAACTACCTCATAATTTTATACAAATTCATATTCCTGACAGAATTAAAATTCGTATTCCCCATTGACATGTCTTCCAACAATTATTTCATGACCATCCGTAAAACTTTTCACATCAAGAACGATTTCACCCTGAAGAAGAAGCTGAAGTTCTCCGGGAAAATGCTTTGGCGCTCGAGCCGTGAATCTTCTGAGATGGTTGGGTCCCGTTTGTCCATGCCGATGGGGTTCAGAAGGTTGCCACCCTTTTCCTGATTTGCTG
Organism: Rubia yunnanensis; assembly: GCA_037428765.1. Taxonomy (NCBI): domain Eukaryota; kingdom Viridiplantae; phylum Streptophyta; class Magnoliopsida; order Gentianales; family Rubiaceae; genus Rubia; species Rubia yunnanensis. The sequence goes on from CM075063.1 coordinate 130,554,482, forward strand.
ATGTTGCCATTAATGGTCCTTCAGGTGCAATGGTCCGAGTTCTTCGATGGGATGAATCATGTAAATTGGCGGTTCCTCCAAGCTGAAGGTTTTCTGGTTGCTCTTTTTTAAAAATTATACTATTGCAAGTATATAATTACTATTTATATAGAAAGTGATAAATGCAGTAATTTAATTTCTAAACATTGTGATTCTGTTTCGCTGTTGCAGAGGTACATGCACTCAGCTCTTGAACTAAAGCACGAAATTCTAAATCCGATGATCCACCGACTTCAACCGCCTTCTTCGCCATTTCTTTCAGCACATTCGCCCTCTTCCTCATCTCCACAGCCTCTTCACCCACCATGGCACGATCCACCGCCGCCGCCAAAGATTCAGCTTTCACCCCGCCGGAAATCAAGCTATTCTTTCCGGCGCCGACAGAAGCTCCGATTCTTAAAACATCAACCAACAGCTTCTCGTTGAAGAACTGATCCGCAAACAGGGGATATGTTACCATGGTTTTCCCCGAACACAGACCTTCGAGAGCAGAGTTCCATCCACAGTGAGTGACGAAGGATCCAACCGATTCATGATTTAGAATCAGAAGTTGGGGCGCCCAACCTTTTGTAGGAAAATAATCAAGAAAATGCAAGCAAATGTGAATAATTTCATTGGATAATAACAAGGTTGTGATAGAAGAAAATTAAGTCTGGTATTCACTTTGAGGCAAAATACGGGTTTGCTTTATTTCTTGTAAGTTGTTTATAAAATGTTACCTTATGAAATGTTCTAAATTAATTTCTACACAATATTAGTCAGTTTAAGTGTGTCAATTTTGAGTCAACAATTCTAGTGATGATACTGACTTAACATGAAAAAAAAGGATGACAAAATAACTTGTGGATATGATTGAATTGATGACATTCGTAATATTGCGGAGGACGGGAAAATTTAAAATAACAATTTAATATAAAAAAATACTAATTATAATTTTTAAAGCTTAATAATTGGTGACATGTCTGTAAATTTTAAAACATGTTATGGAAAGACGAGGTTTAATTAGAGTAATAGAAAGGTAAAAGGTTTTGGTTGCAATATTAAAAATTTATCATACAACGTGCAATAGTTATAAGTTTATGACAGGATTAATGCAACACAAAAATTTTATCTTGATTTCTTCTAATTAGCAGTTTAACCCTTGATTTTTTCAAAGCTTATGGAAAGACCGTCTTTCAAAAGATTTACACTTAATATATTAAAAATATTTTATAATAATATATAAACATATTAAAAACATGGCAAAGTCTTGGGAAAGACCGTCTTCCCATAGGCTTATGGAAAGACGAGGTTTAATTAGAATAATTAAAGGTTAAAGGTCTTAGTTGCAATATTAAAAATTTATTATCCAATGTGTGCAGTAGTTATAAAGTTTAGGGCGAATAACTTGTCAGACCCTCAATCTCTTGTCATTTGATCCTTTTGGCCCCCTTTTTTCCGATCACTTTCGTCCATGAACTAACAAAAGTGTTGAATCGTAATCCTTCCGTCCGGTCAAAGCATTGACTTCAGTCAACAACATCAATTTTGAGGGCAAAATGGTAATTTCCCTTTTTCTTTTCTTATTTATTTTTATCTTTTCCCCTTTCATCTTTTATCTTTTCCCTCTACAATTTTCTTTCTTATTTTGATTTGATTTCCCTCTACAGTTTTTCTTCTCCCGCCATCGCACCATCGGACCAGCCGTCCGCCGTCGCTCCAACACCCTAATGTCCAATATGCCGCCTCCACAACCGCGTCTCCGCCGACGCCTTTCACTCAAACTCCAACTCTTCCTCCCACTTTACTCAAACTCCAACTCCAACTCCAACATGGTAGCTGCTATGGGATTGGAATTTTGTTGGTCCTAAATATAATTAGGAAAGCAGGGCATCATTTTGCTAACCAAATAGTTTCTCATTTCAAAGCTGCTATTATCCTTAATCCCTCAGACGAAAGCTGTGAGTATATTATTTTCCGTTCATTCTGATCCATTTATATGTTCGGATCTCAGTATATATACTGATTAATTTGTGGTTTTTGCTCAGTTCATTCGATCCACTGCTAAATACAAAGCTATCAGAAGAAAGGTTCTTAGAGGATGTTCAATACTCTAATTTATCTTTCTTCTCCAGTTATTTTCATTTTCCTAAAAGGTATGTTTATCATCTATTTCTTCGTTTTTCTCCAGGCCAAGTGTACACCAGGGCGCAGCTACAGAAAGAGCTGGAGAATCTCTCCCGGAGCGGATTATTCGAAGAAATCGACGTCGATTGCAAGCAAAACCGCAACAACGATAGGAGCCTTTGGCTGCGAATATCGTTCCTCCGGCTGCAAATATCCAGTCCTGATTGTAACACCACCGGAGCTTCGCCGCCAGCGACTCTAGTCTGTACAGAGACGAAGAAGACTCCCGAGCACCACGACGACCATCAAACAGGGAAGAAGAAGAAGAGACACCGCAATCCCAATCCGCACTATTAACAACGATCAATCTTGTACTAGTAACACTCCTCCCTCCACCGCCACGACTCTAGCTCACAAACCCCTCCCACCGCCGATCGTCGCCGCAGTCTCGAATCTCTCCCAATGGCTTCAACCGCAACGACGCCATTAGCGAACATATCAACAAATTGGTTCTTCTTGATTAGATTCTTTTGGAGAGAGAGAGGGTTTGGTTGGGATGCAGGACATGGGCTCGGGGACGACGGAAGGGTTAACGATGGTGGATTGGAGGTCGATGGGGTGGAGCGACGGAAGGGGTCGACGATGGTGGATTTGGAAGGGTTAAGCGATTGGAGGTCGATGGTGGTAGGACGATATTAGAAAAGAAAAAGGAAAGACAGCGATGTGAAATAAAGGGAAATATATAAGAAAGGGAAAAATAAAAAAGAAGATAAGGGGAAATTATGAAATTACTAATTTGCCCTTAAAATTAAAGCTTTTGACTGAGGTTAACGTTTTGATTGGACGGAAGGGTTACAATTCAACACTTTTGTTATTGTTAGTTCAGGGACGAAAGTAATCGAAAAAAATTGGGAGCCAAAAGGGTCAAATGGCAAGAGTTGGAGGACCCCTAGAGTCGTTTGCCCTAAAGTTTATAACCCGATTCATGCAACTCAAAAATTTTATCTTCATTTTTTTTATGTTGCACTTTAAACCTTGGTGTTTTCATGATTTATGAAAATAACATCTTTCAAGAGACGGACTCTAAAAACATAATGCGAAAAACGAACAAAACATGTAATTTGAGTTAAAATCAGGGACTTGAACTTTCATTTTCTCGATGAAAGTTAGTGAACTAACCTTTTATAATCAAACCTTTTCCTTTAATTCTCTGCTCAAATCCATCCGGAAACCATCTTGAATCTTCGTCTTCGTCCGCGCAATTTCTCACTACCCAGATGAAATCGTGCCCGGATTTTTCCAGACCGGACGCAATCTCGTGCAACTGTACGGCGGCAAAGCCCGCCAAACTACCGAAACAGACATATACAACCGAATCGGGATCCCTGGAATCGAGCCATTTCAAGCATTTATCGTGATCAATGGATGATTCTTTTCCTCGCTGCGATTCATCGTTGATTTGTAAAAACATGGGACCAATATTCCATGCCCGGATTCCAAACCTATCTCTGTTGTACTGAATGTAATCGGACTCAAGCTCGTAGAAACTGTTGATTATATGACTGAAGCTTCTCGCATTCGCGTCCTCCACTTGTGCAATCAGCTTGGAAAATTCGGACTCATATTCAGTATCCTCCTCAATCAGGGATTCCGGCAACTGTGCTCGGGTGAGTTCGATCCGGTGAGGAAAGTCAGGGAGGAGAAAAGGATCAGAATCCGACGTCACATTCCGGAAAGGTTTATAACGTTTTACATTCTCCGAAACAGAGACTGTAAAAGAACTCGACCCGTGAAAACACAACCTCGGAATTCCGAACTTCCCGGCGGCGGCGACAGTCCAGGGCAAGAACATGTCGGAGACGAGGCAGTCCGGGCGGCACTCGCGGAGGAGCATCTCCAGGGGTTCCCGGAGCAAGGCGAGACCGGCGGAGAACTGGTTGAGATAGTTTTCCGACATCGCCAGATCCAGGCTCTCGAGTCCCTCCGGCAAGCCCACCTCGGCCGCCGGAAATCGAACTAAACGGACTGAAATCTGGGATCCGGAACGCCGGGAGCTCTCGATTGCTGCGTTGAACATGGCGGCGTGGCGGTGGGTGGTGATTAAGGTGGCTTTCAGGCCGCGGGAACTGAAGAGCTTCGCCATGTCTATGGTCGGAAGCATGTGGCCGTGAGCCATTAATGGGAAGAAGAATATGTGGAGGTTGCCCATTTTTTTGGATATGGAGAAAATTCTGAGATGAAGCTATGGATTCTATCGGCAGTATAGGGCCTGTTGTGTCCTGTCTCTGTCGATGTCTTGGCATCGCACTGCTTACCATTCCACCATGTTCAATTCTTTTCACCGACAGGTGGATTTGTATTCCTATCATAATTGTAGGTATAATGGTATTTTATTATCTTCTCCTATTTGGGATAAATATCATGTACTATTATATAATGTATCCTGAATTCATGAATAGAACATAGATTATTACCCTTATTTCCTACATGGTATCAGAGTCTAAAATTCTGAAACCTAAAATAGAAAATTTTTCGATGCATTAAAACCTTCCGATCCGCTGCCGTACGGCGCCACGCGCCGCCGCTTCCTTCACGTGCCGATTCACCTCCGAGCCGTCTCGGCGTCCGACGTCCGCCGATCAACGTTCTCCACGCGCCACCGCTTTCCCTGCATCGGTGTGTACCTGATTTTTATAATATGTCTGGTTCTGAAGAACAACCTCGTTTGGATATTCCCGAGGGTTCGAAACTTCAGGATATGAGTGGTTATGACGTGATTACAGCTTTATTTCAGCAGCTGCAATTGCAATTTGGTCCTCGTCCTGCTTTACCGATTGGTCGTGTGTCGACTGATCCTTACTTCATTGGTCCTGGGGATGGTCCAGGGTTACAACTTGTACTAATCATGCTGAAAGGTCAAGAAAATTACAATGAATGGTCCGATGCGATTTGTCGCGCATTCTTGGCCAAACACAAGATTAGGTTCATTACTGGATCCATCACCAAACCCCAAGATGATTATCCTGATGCTGCTGTTTGGCCTGGGGTTAATGCTACTCTTGTCTGCTGGATCTTGCAAACCCTGGATCCGGTGATAAGATCTTCTACAAGTTCTTTTTCCACAGTCAAGGATTTGTGGGATGATCTTAAGGCACGATTTATATTCGCCGATGGAATGAAGCTTTTGCAGACACAAGAAGCCATTCAAGGTTGCAGGCAGAACGGTCAGCCCATCGACATCTATTTTTCCACACTGAAGAAGTTGTTTGCAGATTATCACTGCATGCGACCTCCTCTGGTTTGTATCTGTGAAGATTGCAAGGCATTATGCCAGTGCAATTTTCAGGCGAAAATCCTCCAAGAGAGAGAAGGATTTGATCTACCAATTCATCTCTGGTCTCGACGAAGGTTTTCACACTTTACGATCTCACATCTTGAGCGAGCCACTGCCATCTGTCATGAAGGTATATGCCCTAATTACTCAGGAGGAGAATCATAGAGCTATCATTCGAGCTCGTGAGTCTTCTTCTAACTCCATGGCGTATGCTGCACGATGTACACCACCTGCAAGTTCTTCGCCAGTTGTTATTTCTGCAGCCGACCGCAAGAATCTTGTTTGTACCCATTGTCATCGCAAGGGTCATGATAAAGATACCTGTTTCAAGATACATGGTGTCCCAGAGTGGTTCAAGAAGGGCAAGAAATCGGCACCACCTGACCGGCCATTAGTCAACGCCAGTCAAACAAGTGGCGCCACCGATCTCTCGCTCCCGCCGCCGTTCGCCGGAGCAGCATTGTCGCCACCCAGTTTGGCGGCGGCGGCCTCCTCTGTTGTACCTGCCCGCTCCAATTTTGGCCCTGCTCTGTCTGATGAACAATGGAGCACGACCATGAACCTGTTTAATCAGCTTCACTCTCTTCCTGGTGATGAGTCTAGTAAGCATACTTTACCATGGATCCTTGATTCGGGAGCCTCCTATCATATGACCGGTGACAAAGGTTCTCTTTCTGATCTTACTACTACTATTGATATTCACACGCTCATCATATTCTGCACAGAATTTTTCCACGATCGGTAATAAATATGTTTTACTGTAAATATGTCTAGATACGGATAATAATGACACACCAAAAATTGATATTTAGAAACTACATGTTACGACGAATCTAACCATATCTCATACGATAAAATTATTGTTCATATGCCTATTTAAATATGTGATTAAAGTTTGAAATTTTTGACAAAAAAACATTTCTCTCCAAAATAGGATGGGATAGAGGGAGTAGCCGATTTTTATTTGAATTTGTAGTTTGATGGTGTTGTCTTTAGCAAAAATTGATCGAAATAGTATTAGAATGGTTCTCCTTTACAAGTTGATGAACTTATTTTTGCAATATCAGGTAGAATTACAGAGTTCACACTACGAATAGGTAATTTGGAAAACAAATTCTCGAGTCACTCAGAGGAAGAGACTCCTACGCCCAAATTAGATCTTGGATTTTTAGATGTAAATAACGTACTCCCTCCGTTTTTTTAACATTGACACATCACTTTTGGGGTTAGAATTTAGAAAATGCTAAATGAGTAGATGAAATTGAATTGAAAGAAGAAAAAGTAAAACGAGTGAATGTAATAACCTGAAACTTGCCATAAATAGAATGTGCCAATTAAAAAAATATTCATTTTTAATAAGTGTGCCAATGTTAAAAAAACGGAGAGAGTATACCTTGAATGTAATGCTCACCTTTATTTTATCATCTAAGTTAATACACGTAAAAGAGTTGTAACAAATTTAATTTACTGTAAAAGGTTAAAAACATACTCCCTCCATTTCTTTATTAATGGCACACTTACCTTAATTGGATGTTTCTTTTATATTGACACACTTTCCATTTTTGGCAAAATTTCTTCAATTTCATCCGCTCATTTTACTTTTTACTTTCTACATCTAATTTCATCCACTCATTTTTTTTACCTAAATCCAAATATTTAAACCTATGGTGTCAATATTAGTGAAACGGAGGGAGTAGTAGGTTGGTCTCGTGTAATTGAAAATACAATAACATATATTTTCAATCTAATTTAACAATTTTGTCGTCACGTGTACTGCAAAGTGTAGAGGGAATGTACTCGCCAAGTTTTGACCTAGTCATAATTAGGTCCTACAATCCAGAACTTATTTTTGTAGAATTGAATTAAATTGATTTAATTTGAACTGAATTAAAAATAAATATATTAAATAGTAATAATATAATTTAATTAAGATAGATCATCAAATTAAATTTTTTTATTGAAATGAATTGAAATAATGATAAGATTAGAAAAAAGGCTCACGAGCTCGAATGACGGCTCTATGATTCTCCTCCTGAGCAACAAGGGCACACACTTTCATGACAGAAAGCATTGGATCAATGCTCATGATGTGTGATCGCAAGGTGTGAAAACCTTCATCGGGGCCAGAGATGAATTGGTAGATCAAATCATTCTCTCTTTTTTGGAAGACTTTCGCAGCAAGATTGCAATGGCATAATGCCTTGCACTCTTCACAGGCACAAACCAGGGGATGTCGCATGCAGTGATAATCTGCAAACAACTTCTTCAGTTTGGCAAAGTAGATGTCGATGGGCTGACCGTTTTGCCTGGAACTTTGAATGGCTTCTTGTGCCTGCAAAACCTTCATACCATCAGCTAGAATAAATCGTGCCTTCAGGTCATCCCACAGATCCTTAACTGTGTCAAACGAACTTGTAGAAGATCTCAACACCGGATCTAGGGTTTGCAAGATCCAGCAGACAATAATAGCATTAACCCCAAGCCAATCAGCAGCATTAGGATGACCATCCTGAGGTTTGGTAATGGATCCATCAATGAACCCAACCTTGTGCTTAGCAAGGAATGTGCGACAAATTGCATCAGACCATTCAATGCAATTTTCTTGGCCTTTCAGCATGTTCGGTATGAGTTGTAAACCTGGACCATCGCCAGAACCAATAAAGTAAGGATCGGTCGACATTCGACCAATAGGTAAATTAGGCCGAGTGCCAGATTGCAACTGCAACTGCTGAAGTAGAGCTGCAATCACATCATAACCACTCATATCCAGAAGCATCGAAGCTTCAGGTGCATCAAAACGAGTCTGTTCTTCCGAGCCAAACATATTATAAAATCAGGTACAGATCAGCGGCAAGGACAATAACCGACAGTAGATCAAATCGACAGGACACACCGACGCGTAGAACTAGCGACGATGCGTGAAGGAAAGCTCTGGCCGTGCGGTGGTCGGAAGTGGCAGCGTTGACGTCGAAGAGGAGGCGCGTGGCACGTAGCACTAGTGGCGGTGCGTGTCACGGCGGCGCGTCGGCGATCGGCGGCGCCTACGGTGATAGAAATCGAAAGGTAGCAAAATTTTCTATTTAAGGTTTTAAGGATTTTAGGCTATGATATCATGTAGAAAATAAGAGTAATAATGTGTGTCGCATTCATGAATTCATGGTACATTATATAGTAGTACAAGATACCTATACAAGATAGAAAAAAGTAATAGAATAGTACGAATAAGAATACAATTCTAATATATTTCCTTAACAAGATTCGAAAAAATATTCGCTATTAAACATGGTAGAAGCATACATGGAATAATCCTTCGCTAACAAATTAGCAATATATGGAAGGTTTGGAGTCAAAATTAACTATTCCTTCAATCATATACTCCCTACATTTCATTGGATATTTTCTATTTCTGATTTTTTTTTTGCGTTGATATGCTTTTCATTGGCAATATTCCTTCAATTTTAATTACTTATTCCACTCTTTCTAAAAAAATATATTTTCTCACACTATTCCTTTCATCTAAATTCAAGTATATAGCTAGTGATCTTCAGAGAAATTGCTATGTTTGTGGCTACAGTAGCCACAAACAGCAACCGAATATGGAGGACGCATTTCGGAAATGCGTCCTCCCATTTTTCCTTTTTTTTAAAAATTTTTTGGTCCAAAAGTACTGGTCAAAAATGTCAGGTGCCACGTGGCCGAATGGGGACTCGCCACGTGGCAGAGGACGCATTATGGTAATGCGTCCTCCCTGGCAGCGTTTTTTTTATAAAAATTTTGGTCCAAAATATCAGGCGCCACGTGGCCGAATGGGGACTCGCCACGTGGCAGAGGACGCATTATGGTAATGCGTCCTCCCTGGCAGCGTTTTTTTTTTGAAAATTTTGGTCCAAAATGTCAGGCGCCACGTGGCCGAATGGGGACTCGCCACGTGGCAGAGGACGCATTATGATAATGCGTCCTCTCATCCGGAGATGCCACGTGTCGATCACTTCTTTTTAAACCTGATCCGTGACCCACGCTTTTAAATCCCCAGGCCACGTGTCGGCCAGGGGAGTTGCCACGTCGTCGCGGCTGCATGTGAACCATTTCGGTCAAATGTGGAATTTTTGGTCGAATGACAAGCTGCCACGTGGCAAGTGCGTCATAATTTTTTTGTTTAAAGCACCCGAATTGCTCTTCTTATCCAGCCCTGTCCATCTTCTTCAGCCTTCCTTCCTCTCATTTCTCCCACTGTAAGTCACATTTTCGCCAGTGTTCGGGTGCTTCCGCCGTTTTCAGCTGCACTCTTTCTCCGCTGCACTCGTTCTCCAGTATTGCTCTGCCGGTGTTCCTCCATTTTTATCTGCAGTTTGAGTTTTTTACGGGATCCGGTATTTTCCTTTTTTTCCGCTGAATATGTGTTTGTTTTTTTTGTTAATTGCTACTGATTTGTTAATCGGATTTCGGTTGCAGAGATCGTGTTCGGGTTGAAGTGGACCCCGTCGACCCGCCGTTGACCGCATTGACCCACCGTTGACCCGCGTTGACCGACGTTGACCCATTTGTTGACCTGACGTTGACTGCGTTTCTTGACACCGTTGACCCCGTCGAACCGCCGTTGCCCCGTTGACCCACGTTGACCCGCGTTGAACGACGTTGACCTGCGTTGACCGCGTTGACCGACGTAGACCCGTAAGTCTCAGAACCCCACCCACTCTGTTATCCTTTATGTAGTAGGTATTTGCAGCCTATAGAATTATACGAACGTGTTCCGACATTATGTGAGTGTCGCACATTGCCGGTCGTCGGTCAGTTGTTGCCGTTTGGGTTGAATTATAATCTGTTGATATGCTGGAGTAATTTAGTTAATTTAATTGTATGTGTATGATTGTGTTGTCTGATTGTGTGTACATTTCATGATTGAGCTTGGTTTGTTGCATTGTGAGTTATGTGTTACGTGTTTGTGTGTTGCAGTTCTGCGATGTTTTTGGCAGTGTATATGTATAAAGGGGCCAGATTAAGTTTGATTTGGGTGTGGGGGTTTATTATGATCCTCCAATGCCGGAGCGAGTTACGACTCTCGAGCGGAGGCTGAACTACTTGGAATTGTTTGATTTAATTGTAACGAAACTGGCCATTGTGAGGGAGAGTTGTTCGTTGAAAATGTATTACCGGTGTCCCAAGCTGATTGGTTCGGCGGTATACTACCGATGTTATCCTGTGGAAGATGATGAGTCCACCACGTTCTTCTTCAACGTTGTTGATCGAATGGCATTGTCCTCTGCGGATTTTTACATTGTTACGGAACAGTTGCCAATCGCTAATTACGGGGCACGGGGAAGCACGTTCATGTCATTGCTGAGCAACGTGCAGAACTCCGCCGCTGTGCCCAGTATACCACCACCTGTTCGTAGCTGGGGTCGTGAATTTGGTGAGTCCAGCCAACCTGGACAGTATGCCCACGTGGATTGTGCCGAGCCGTCCACAAGTGGTGGTAGAGCCGTGGTAGACTATGGCGAGCAGAATGTCTTCTGCAATGATTTTGCGGGTGCCATTAGCGACCGCGATGCTCGGCATGATGGTAGCGAGGATGACGGCTCGGCACCTGGACTTGATGGTGGAACCGAGGATGATCGTTCCTTGTCAACCGATTCGAACCCCGGGGACGAGGAAGAGCAATTGGTGTGCACGAACAATGTACCGACGTCGTTTCATATTCTGGCAAACCCGGATACACATGCCTACTATAGAGATTATGGGGGCCCCGATGAGGATAGTTATGACCCTACCCATTTTGGGTCCGGCGTTTCTACATATGTCCAGGAGACTGGTAAAGTGGACGTGGGTATGCGATTTCAGACAAAGCCGCAGTTGGTCGGAGCTATTTCTCGGTGGAGTTCTATGATGAACAGGGAACACAGGGTTGTGGAGAGCAGTTCTCGTACATGGTATGCGAAATGCAAGGACGTCGTCGAAGAAACTGGGAATTGTGTTTGGGTTTGCAGAGCTTCGAAAAAGGCTTCGCATGGTATGTGGCAGATCACCAAATGGGCTAGTAGCCATGGGTGTGTCGGGGCTGGTCGATCTACGGGTAACGTGAATCTGACGTCGGTGATGATCGCCCGTTCAATCCGCCAACACATTGATGTTAACCCTTCGTACACGGTGAAAGATGTGCGAGCTCAAGTGAATGATAAGTTCAACGTGACGATCTCCTACAAGAAGGCCTGGTATGCTCGGCAGAAGGCAATTGACATAGTATTTGGAACGTGGGAGGATTCTTTTGAACAGCTCCCGACTTTTATGGATGAACTTGTAAGGGCTAATCCGACCACCGTTGTTGATTGGGCTGGCGTACCTGACAGAATACACGGTCCCGGGTGTATGAAATTTAAATTTGTGTTCTGGGCATTCGGTCAGGCAATTGCAGCCTTCCACCACTGCAGGCCAGTGATCAGCGTCGACGGCACTCATTTGAGAGGTGCGTACAAGTCGACAATGCTGGTCGCCGTGACCCACGATGCAAATGATTACATCCTCCCTATCGCTTACGGAATTGTCGACGAGGAATCGAATGAAAGCTTGAACTGGTTCATGGGGAGACTGCGTCTTCACGTTGTTAGTGATAGCAGACCAATCTGTGTCATATTAGATAGGCACGCAGGACTTGTAAATGCGATGACAAATATGGAGGAGTGGATGGAGCCAGCCGGATACCACCGGATTTGCTTGCGGCATTTTCAGTCAAACTTCTTATCACATGATCGCGGGAAGTTCAAGAATGCGCTCATGAAGTCTCTGGTGTGGCAGCTCGGTAGTGCCAGGCGCGAGAGCAGGTGGAGGGAGTACAAGGAGGAGCTGGAGAGTATGGATCCGTCCGCTTGGGCTTGGCTGGAACGGCAAGATAGGAGTAGGTGGTGTCTTGCCTTCGATGATGGTGATCGGCGGTGGGGAATTTTGACAACGAATCTGTCGGAGAGCTTCAACAACTGCTTACGGCGCGCACGCCACCTTCCAATAACAGCGTGTGTCAAAGCGACGTTCGAGCGAACGGTTGAAATGTTTGCACAGAGGCTTACGGACGCTACGGATTGGAGGTACGCTGTCAGTTAATTGCATTTTCAGATTTACCGGTATGCCGGTTCGCTGCTTATGAGATATTGCCCGTCTGTCCAGGTCCGTGTTCCCTCAGAGGATCTGGAAAAAGTTCCAGAAGCAGGATACATTGGCGCAGGGACATATCGTCACCCTGTTCGGGCACGCGTCGCAGACATACAGGGTTGTGGCGAGGAACATCGACGGGAGCATTAGTGAACGACATTACACGATCAAATACCGTAGCAGGGAGTGCACTTGTCGCGAATGGCAAATATTTCGTTTCCCTTGTTCCCATGCCCTGGCCGTTTATCGCCATAGGCGTGACGATCCTGCTAGTCTGTGTGACCGGGTGTATCACACGACCACATATGTCCAACAATACAGTCAGGGGTTCATGCCCGTGCGAGATCCATCACTCTGGCAGTGTGCCAGTTGGAGGTTGATTCCGGATGTAGAAAAGTTTCGCAACAGGAGGCGTGGACAGTTTGCGGAGAGGAGGATAAGGAATCAGATGGATGACAGGGTGGCGGGTGAAACCAGGGGCATTCGTAGGCGTGGTCGTGCTTAGTATCGTGGTGTCATACGGTGTCTGTAATAGAACCTCCATCTTTCACTTGGTTTGCATTGTACATCGATGGGAGGGAGAGGGCATGCTTAGTCTGTCGTTCGTAGTCTGATGTAGTATTCCTTGTACTAAATGATATATGTGGCAGATTTTGTTGTATTACTTATGTTTGGCAAATATGTGTCACATTACGCAGTGTTACTTTTATCTGTGCTATTCTTCCAGAAAAAACATCTAACTTGGGTTGGTATTTGCGCACAGGTAACACCATGTACCATCCAGGACCGATTGAGGAAGACTTGTTGTACCTACACCAGGAGCACCGTGCTCGTGCCCTATACAACGGCACTCTAGAGGACGAGGCACTGCAGGTGCGTCGGTGCGACGGGGCATGCTGGACCGAGCAACCGCCAGAACAGGTTATGTGGTATGTTCGTGACGTCGGATTTCAGGGACTCCTGGACTCTGCCGCAATACAGATTGACCACTCCCTCATCACCGCCCTAGTGGAGCGTTGGCGCCCAGAGACGCACACGTTTCACCTACCAATGGGGGAGGCCACGGTCACCTTGTAGGATATAGGGGTCCTGTGGGGTCTACCGATCGATGGCATCCCAGTAACAGGGGTTGACACCGTCAGGCGTCCGGAGGACTGGCAGCTCATCTGCACAGACTACCTGGGAGCTACACCAGACCTCACTTGTATCAGGGGGGGCTGCATTAAGGCCAGGTGGTTGGGAACGCTACTGCACAGTCCGTTCCCCGATGATACCACTGATGTACAATGCCAACAGCGGGCCAGGGTTTTCCTTCTGCTGCTTCTTGGGGGAATGCTGATGTCCGACACGTCCGGCCACCTCATCCCGTTGCTCTACTTATCCGCACTTACGGATTTGGGTGCAGTCCATCGGTACAGTTGGGGGAGTTCGATTCTTGCATGCTTGTACAGGTCGTTGTGTGACGCGGCAATCCCACAATCTAAATCCATATCCGGGCCACTTGTCTTGCTACAGGTAAAATTGTTGGTCAACATAGCCGTTCGTACATACCGTGCTTAATATTAACGGGCATTTCTATTGCATTTACTGGCAGTTGTGGGCATGGGAACGCATACCATCCATCCGTCCGGCTGGGGCACTACCGGTGACAGTGACGATGAGTGCTCTTGGATCCCGGTACTTGTCTGATCCCTCAATATGCGGTATTCATAAGTCCACATGCAATTCCATAGTTCGGCTAATTTGTGTCACTCGGTTCCTCATAGGTGGAGGGCACGTTACGATTGTTCACAATCGCCAATGCACGTTCTCAAAGTATACCGTGATCAACTGACGTCTCTCAACCACAATCAGGTATAGGAATAATTGGATTTTGATTTCTAGACTTTGCACGGAAAATGGTTTCCTATACCTAACGGCAACACTTGCATCTTGTCTCAGTTCATCTGGCAGCCATATGCGGAAGACGTCCTGGAGCAACTCCCGCAGTATTGTACGGATGGTAGAAACAATTGGCTGCTTTGCGTCGACCTCGTCTGCTGGCATGCCGTGGAGTTCCATCATGCGCATCGTGTTCTCAGGCAGTTCGGCCTGATTCAGCCAATACCCACCCAGTTGGTCAGTAGGGATGAGTACAACTTGGTCCACACTAGAGACCGTCGCGGAAGGTCGGGCATGGATTGGCGTGTCGAGCTCAGAAGATATCTCGACACTTGGGAACATCGGTCCAACCGACAATTACCCCCACTGGGGAGTGCAGATCCATACCTACCCACCCGTGATTACTTGGAGTGGTACTTCCGCAAGACGGTGTCCTTCATTGATCAACCAGGGCGGCCTGTAACAGCTGCTGAGGGTTTCCACGGGGACGGTGCAACCGCGGAGTACTTGGTATGTCCTAAATTTCAAATATTGTCAAGAAAGAATACAACAAAGCTCCTCAAAATTATATATCTGACATATTCATCTCGATTCCGTAGTTGCAGGGAATGACACAGTTGCATGGCATGTCAGACATTAATCTGGATGGTTGGCCCCCACATTGTGCGGACGTCATAAGGGGGATGCATCATGTTATCACACGTAGTCTACAACATGCGCATCAGCCATCCAGGCCGCAGCATTATCAACCGTTCGTGCACTGTGAGGAACCGCTCCCTGGTGTCAGATATACTGACCTCAGAACCCACCGTCAGGCCCCACCTGGTCGGCAAGGAGGTCGGAGGCCTCGTGCTAGGGGGCATGCAGAACACATTGGTCCATCACAAGCGGGCCCCTCACATGCGAGTCCACCGATTTGCGGACCATCAGCCGGGGAACCCTCACAGGCATCAGATTACAATGCATATGTCACTCCAGCATCCAGTCATCGGTACATGTCCCATATCGATCCATCACATACAGGTACTATTCCATATGCCTACTGTGATTCCAACGAGGAAGCGGGATACGAAATGGAGGAGGACATACCGGTGGGAGCTCCACGTGAGGAAGAACATGTACCCGCACAGACGGTTGTACCACGGTGGACATCCAGGACCATACGTCCTCCCCCGTGTGGAAAGGGGGGAAAGCTTTGCAGAGACCATCGATAGGGCAGTACATGCTATTCACCACTAATTGGCATTACATTTCACTCGTACTGTTCTACACTGTACATTCATACTAACTAGGATCCATTCTAACTATGCAACACTCCGTTCCTGCACCGACATTCAAGACTACTCAAAAAGATTCGAACAACGAGACCCAAAATCATCTTTTGACTATTTTCCAAATTTTCATCGAACAAACAAAAGTCTGCTTATGCGCAATCTTTATATTATCTTTATTTATATTTATATATATACAGTTACATATATATATGTATGTACATCCACACATTTACGTGTGTGCATATTTATATATTTATATATATATATATGTATTTATATATTTGTATATTTAAATATTTGTATATATATCTTTATTTATATTTATGTTTATATTTATGTATATTTATATATATATGTATATATTTATATATATATTCATATATATATATATCTTTATTTATATTCATATTTATATATATTTTTATATTTATATATATGTATGTATTTATGTACATATATATATATATATCTATGTATGTATGCATATATATATACATATATATCTTTATTTATATCTATATTTATATTTGTATTTGTATTTATATATATATATATGTATATATTTATATTTATTTTATATTTATAATTACATTTAAAATTATATTTATATTTACATATGTGTGTGTACATCCACACATTTACGTGTGTGTACATCCACACATTTACGTGTGTACATATTTATATATATTTATATATTTATATATTTGTAATATATATATAATTATTTATATTTATGTATATATTTATATATATATCCGTATATATATATATTTTATATATTTATCCGTATATGTATATATTAATGACTCCTTTAAATTCTTCCGTAAAAAATCAAACTATTACCAGGTCTGAGGGCTCCTTTCAAAAACGATTCCTCCAAATACTTTCAAAAAAAACAATTCGCCGGATCTGAGGAGTCGCTCCCCAAGACGAGTGCTACGAAAATCATTTCGGGAAAAATAGAGCAATGCTAACTCAGGCATTATTTTATTTTATAAACGAGTCCTTTAATTGATGCAAAAAATAAAATCATTCCCAAAACGAGTCCTCTAATTGATTTTAGAAACAATAAAATAAATGCTAATTATTTTCGAAAGAAAAAAATTCGCAGCCAAATTGCGTTAAAAAAGAAATAAAAATGGGACCACCATCGGAATAAAAACAAAAAGGGAAGTAAGCTGAAATTAAAAAAGGGAGGACGCATTATGAAAATGCGTCTCAACCCTGTGCTTCCAAATTCAAAAGCAACCACAATGTGTACCAACATCCCACTTTACGCCACAGTAAAATCATGCACCCGTGATCTTCAATTATTTGAATGGTATGCACTCAATTCTTGAATGAGTGAATTTAAATCGTCATACGAGGATCCACCTTTTTCAACAGCCGCCTTGGCCCTATCCTTCAACTCCTTAGCTCTGGTCCTAATCGCCACCGCCTCACCACCCACCATCACACGCGCCACCGCCTCCGCCAGTTTCTCCCCTTTCAGAACCTCCACATTCACCCTACTCCACTGGGTGGCCCCCACCGCCACCCCAATCTTTAAAACGTCGGTAAGCAATTTCTCATTCAAAAACTGCTCCGCAAACATCGGCCATGTTATCATCGGGACCCCGGAAGAAACACTCTCCAGCGTCGAATTCCACCCGCAATGCGTCACGAATGCTCCGACAGATTCATGGTTCAGAATCAAAAGCTGAGGCGCCCATCCCTTTATGATTAACCCCTTCCCATTCTCCTTGATTCTGTCCTCGAATCCCTTCGGGAACCATTTATCGCTGTCGTCTTCTTCGTCGACGCATTTCCGGACAACCCAGAGGAAATCCTGGTCCGAGGATTCCAGTCCTTTCGCGATCTCGTGCAACTGATCGCGTGTGAAGTTCGCCATGCTTCCGAAACAGACGTACACCACGGAGTTTTGAGGTTTGGAATCCAGCCATTGCATGATGTCATCTTCATCAATGGCGGATTTCTTCCCTCTTTCTGCCTTATCTTCAACCTCGTTGTTGCAGAGAAGGAGCGGGCCCACGTGCCATGCTCTTCTCCCGAGTTTCTTCGTGTAGTATTCGACGTAATCCGGTTCCAGTTCGTAGAAGCTGTTGTTAATCACTCCGTAGCATTTCGATTCTGAAGCTCTGACTTCCTTAATCAGCTTGCTAAACTCCGTCTCTGTTTCGAGCTTCTTCCTCTCGTATAACGAAACCTGGCCTCTCGTCATCTTTATCTCGTGAGGAAGTTCGGGGATAATAAACGGTTCGGAGTCGGACGAAACGCCGTCGTACGGCTCGTTCCGGCGAAGCGACTCGCCGGCGGAGTTTGCGAACGTGCTGGTGCCGTGGAAGATCAGCCGCGGGATGTTGAACTTCGCCGCCGCGTCCGTGGCCCATGGGAAGAACATGTCGGCGACGAGGCAGTCTGGGCGGAGTTCTTCTAGAAGGTTCTCCAGTTCATCCCGGAGCATGATGGTTCCGAGGACGAATTTAGCGAGCATTTCTTCGGACTTCACCATGTCTAGGCTCTCTGTTCCCTCCGGCAAGCCGGAGGCGGCGGCCGAGAATGTTATTCCCCGGACGGAGATGTCGAGGCCGGCGTCGACGCTCTTCTGGATGGCCTTCTGGAACATGGGGACGTGGTAGTGGGTGGTGATGATGGTGGATTTGACGGCGCGTGAGCTGAAGACTTTTGCCATATCCAGGATTGGGAGCATGTGGCCGTGAGCTAACATGGGGAAGAAGAAGACGTGCAGCTGCTTCCGGCCCATTTCACTGTGTGTCTTGCGTTTTTTAAGGTTGGAGAAGATTTGGTGACCTGAGTTGAACAAATGTTTACTGCTATTTGATTTATGAATGGCGATTATGATAATGTGAAGTGTGTGAGTGTTGTCGGGTGATATTTATAGGTCGACTTTTGACGTTTTGGGTCAATTACTAGGAATTGTTTATACTGAAATGTTTGGATAATCGCAATGATACGGATCGTAATTGGAATCGAAATTGTGTTTGTCTGCCGCCTTTGAAATTGACGACGACTTGGACACGCAATTTTGAGTTTGATCCTTAAGACCAACAAGAAGTTTCATGGAGCTTCGAAAGCGGTTCCGGCATCATCTCTGATTTTGCCGTCCATCAATGTTTTAATTGGCAATTTGTAGCTATATGGTAACATCAAATAAAGAGTCATGGTGGAAGAATATCAGTATAAAAATATGAATTCGAAAAAGAAGAATCTCGCCCTAAAGTAGTTGATTCGCTGAATATTTCATCTCCCATATTTGTGGGATTGGAATAAGATATATAATGTTGGAAGAAGGAAGGAGATTTGGAAAAAGATTGGGACGAGAAATTCTAAATCCCTTCCTTCAAGGGATTAGATGGGCTATCAAGATTTGAATATACAAAAATATTATAAAGATAGTGGTTGATTTGCACAAGGAAACTATGATGTGCGGAAGCGCTATATATGACGGACATTACAGGCTAAGTTTCTAACGGAATTATAGAGAGAAATCTGCAATCAGTTTTCAGATTTTTATCAGAGTAGCGCAGAGCTGTTTATTGGCGATGTTGGTATGCCTTGAATACTGTAATAGCCGCTTCTGCGACCCTGACCTGGGGTTCCGGGGGGACGGCAGTCGCCCCCGGGAAACAAACGGGGGTCTCGCTGCCCAGTCAGCGAGTCGGGGGGTCCAGGGGGGCGGAGCGCACCCTGGCCTGGGGGTCCGAGGGGGCGGAGTCGCCCCCGGTCCCACGGTATAGCTTGTCTCTTTATTGGACTGCTGTTGATTTGGGCCGAATTGTGTTTTTGGCCCAGTTTGTTAGGGTTTAGTGGAGACAGCATATAAAGTGTCTCTCTTCTCTCTGTAAACCTACTCTAATTCTGTTCCGCACAAAATTAGTGAATTAGTCTCCCGTGGATGTAGCCAAATTGGTGAACCACGTAAATCTTGTGTCTTGTTATTTTCGTTCATATTTTCTGTTCTTTCTCCATTCCGCACAACAAACTGGTATCAGAGCGGTTTCTTTTTCCGACGATATCCGTAGTGGGTATATCGGATTCTGGGCTCATCAGATCGGGGCTGATCGGGGAGAAAAATGTCTGGGTTGAACGTGAAGATCGACAAGTTTACTGGGAGAAACAGTTTCAGTTTATGGCAGATCAAGATGCGAGCTTTGATGAAACAGCAAGGTTTGTGGACTCCGCTGACGAAGGATTTCGCGAGCAGTTCTGGCGATGTTGTGAGTCTGGAAGAAAAGGCACACTCGACGATTATGCTGTGTCTCGCGGACGAAATCATCACTGAGGTCTCAGATCAGGAGACTGCTGCACAACTGTGGCTGAAGTTGGAGAGTTTGTATATGACGAAATCTCTAACCAACAAGTTGCTTCTGAAACAACGCCTCTTCGGTCTCCGAATGCAGGAAGGTACGCAACTCAGAGACCATCTAGAGCAATTGAATACTTTGTTATTAGAATTGCAAAATATAGATGTGAAAATTGAAGATGAAGATGCTGCTTTGATTTTTGCTAGTTTCTTTACCACTTTCATATGAGAATTTTGTTCAGTCATTTATTGTTGGTAAAGATTCTGTGTCTCTGGAGGAAGTAAGATCCTCTCTCCATAGTAGAGAGTTGCGACATAAGGCAAACAGTACAGGTACAGAAAGTCAGGCCACTGGCTTGTTTGCTAGTGACGGAAACACAAAAGGCAAGGAAACCGGCAATAAGAAGAAGGGCAAGAAGTCATCTTCAAAGGGTCCCAAGGCCAATGATGTTTGTAACTACTGTAAGGATAAGGGGCATTGGAAAAAGGAGTGTCCGAAGAAGGCTAGTAAATCTGGGAGTACATCTGGTACTGCTGCTGTGGCTGAAGGGGATTTCAGTTCTGAAGATGATTTTGCTCTAGCTGTTACTGGGCAAAATAATCATTCTAATGCGTGGTTTCTTGATTCTGGGGCATCTTACCATATATGCCCAAGGAGAGATTATTTCTCAACTTATGAGCAAGCTGAGGGCATCATTACTACGGCAAATGGTGTTGCGTGCAAGGTAGTTGGGATTGGTTCAATCAAGATCAGGACGCATGATGGTAGTTTATGTACTTTGAACGATGTCAGGCATGTTCCATCGATGACAAAGAATCTGATTTCTCTTCCTATGTTGGATAGAAAGGGTTTCGTCTACTCAGGGAGTGATGGAGTTCTGTGTGTCTGCAAAGGTTCTAGGCTGGTTCTGAAAGGTGTTCTGCATGGTACTTTATATTTTCTACAAGGTTCCACGGTTATGGATTATGTTAATGTTGCATCTTCGGAGGTTCACCAGGATGATATGACTAAGTTATGGCATATGAGGCTTGGTCACATGGGTGAAAGAGGGATGCAGATTCTGTCGAAGTATGATCTTCTTGGTGGCCACAAGATCAAGAG
The DNA here is from genome assembly GCA_037428765.1 of Rubia yunnanensis. NCBI lineage: Eukaryota > Viridiplantae > Streptophyta > Magnoliopsida > Gentianales > Rubiaceae > Rubia > Rubia yunnanensis. Next base: position 130,575,682 of record CM075063.1, read on the forward strand.
CTTGGACTTCTGTGAGCATTGCATTTTTGGGAAGCATCACCGCAGCAAGTTTCCTAAGGCGATTCATAGAACAAAGGGCACATTGGATTACATCCATTCTGATTGTTGGGGACCTTCCCGAGTTGAGTCACTGGGAGGTCACAGGTACTTTGTTTCTCTGATTGATGATTACTCAAGGACGACTTGGGTTATCATGATGAAACATAAGAGTGAAGCTTTCTCGAAGTTCAAGGAGTGGAAAGCTTTGGTGGAGAATCAGACCGGGAAGAAGATCAAGAGGCTTCGAACTGATAATGGGCTAGAATTCTGCTCGTCTGAGTTTGATCAGTTTTGTAGGGATGAAGGGATTGATCGTCATCATACAGTCAGGAATACGCCACAGCAGAATGGCGTAGTTGAGCGGATGAATCAGACATTGCTGGCGAGAGCGAGGTGCATGCTCTCTAATGCTGGTTTGGAAACGAGATTCTGGGCAGAGGCGGTGAGTACAGCTTGTTACCTGATCAACCGCGGGCCTCACACGGGTATAGAGTGCAAAATACCTATGGAGTTGTGGTCAGGTAAAGTTGTTGATTACTCCAAGTTAAAAGTTTTTGGTTGTACATCTTATTATCATGTTAGTGATGGTAAGTTAGAGCCCCGAGCCAAGAAGGGTGTCTTTGTGGGTTATGGAGATGGAGTTAAAGGCTCCAGGATATGGTCTCCATCTGAGAAAAGGGTTATTCTGAGCAGGGACGTTGTCTTTGATGAAAATTCTTTGCTTAGATCTATGGTGAAGCCCACAGTTGTGCCAGAAACTAGTGGAGTTGATAAACAGGTGGAGCTTGAAGTCACTCAAGGTGAAAATAGATTGGAACAATTTGAGGTGGATCAAGAGCCACAGATAGAATCTGAGATACCGGAATCTCCACCACCAGATCCTCAACCATCAGGAGCTACAGTCTGCAGTTTAGCTCAGGACCGACCCAGGAGGGTTGGAGTTGGGGCGCCAAAGAGATATGGGTTTGAGGATATGGTGAGTTATGCACTGTCAGTTGCCGAGGAAGTGGATACTCAAGAGCCATCAACCTTCAGAGAGGATACTTCATGTACTGATGCTGAAAAATGGCTTGCTGCAATGGGAGATGAGATGGAGTCTCTTCAGAAGAATCAGACATGGGAATTGATCAAACAACCTCAAGGGAGAAAGGATTAAGTTGCAAATGGGTTTTCAAGAAGAAGGAAGGAATATCACCTGCAGAGGGAGTCAAGTACAAGGCAAGAGTTGTTGCAAGAGGTTTCAGTCAAAGGGAGGGGGTAGACTATAATGAGATTTTCTCACCAGTGGTCAGACACACTTCCATCAGAGTGTTGCTAGCCTTGGTGACACATCAGGATTTGGAGTTCGAGCAACTTGATGTGAAGACCGCTTTTCTACATGGAGAGTTGGAGGAAGAGTTGTACATGACTCAGCCAGATGGTTTCCAGGTTCCTGGCAAGGAAAAGTATGTTTGCAAGTTGAAGAAGTCTTTGTATGGACTTAAGCAGTCTCCGAGGCAGTGGTACAAGAAGTTTGACAGTTACATGCTTCAGCTGGGATATACGAGGTGTGCTTATGACTGTTGTGTCTACTACAGCAGGTTGAGAAATGGGTCATTCATCTATCTGGTGCTTTATGTAGATGACATGCTGGTAGCCGCAAAGAGTAAGCACGAGGTTCAGAAGTTGAAAGGACTTCTTAGTGTTGAGTTTGAGATGAAGGATCTGGGTGCAGCTCGGAAGATACTAGGAATGGAGATTCTTAGGGATCGAAGTCAGCGGAAGCTTTTCTTGTCACAGAAAGGCTACATTCAGAAAGTGTTGGCTAGGTTTGGCATGTCTACAGCCAAGCCAATAGACACTCCTAGTGCTGCAAATATTCATCTCACCACTATGTTTGCTCCTCAGTCAGACGAGGAGAAGGAGTATATGTCTCGGGTTCCTTATGCCAGCGCGGTGGGGAGCTTGATGTATGCTATGGTTTGCACGGCAGTCAGTGTTGTGAGTAGGTTCATGGGGCAACCGGGAAAGGAACATTGGCAAGCTGTGAAGAGGATTTTCAGGTATCTTAGAGGTACGTCTGATGTGGGTCTCATTTATGGAGGTGATACCGAGTGCTTAGTTACAGGCTACTCTGATTCTGATTATGCTGGTGATGTTGACACGAGGAGATCGATGACTGGTTATGTATTCACTTTGGGAGGTTCTGTGGTTAGTTGGAAGGCGACTTTGCAACCTACAGTGACGTTGTCTACTACGGAAGCAGAGTACATGGCTCTGACAGAGGCTGCAAAGGAGGGAATATGGCTGAAAGGGCTAGTTAGTGATCTTGGTCTACATCATGATCAGACTACTATGTACTGTGACAGCTTGAGTGCAATCTGCCTAGCCAAGGATCAGGTCCATCATGAGAGGACCAAGCATATTGATGTCAGATATCATTTCTTGAGGAGTGAGAGGAGAATCAGGGTGAAGAAAGTGGGAACTGCAGATAACCCCGCTGATATGTTCACCAAATCTGTTCCACATAGCAAGTTTCAACATTGTTTGGACTTGCTGAACATCAGAGCTGATTAGGTGCTCTATGGGCAGTCCTGGGAGTGGAGGGCGAAGTCTACTCATCTGGCACTGTAATGGTGTATCTGGAGTTTTCTACTTTGAGGATTCAAGTCAAGGTGGAGATTTGTTGGTATGCCTTGAATACTGTAATAGCCGCTTCTGCGACCCTGGCCTGGGGGTTCGGGGGGGCGGCAGTCGCCCCCGGGAAACAAACGGGGGTCTCGCTGCCCGGTCAGCGAGTCGGGGGGTCCAGGGGGGCGGAGCGCACCCTAGCCTGGGGGTCCGAGGGGGCGGAGTCGCCCCCGGTCCAACGGTATAGCTTGTCTCTTTATTGGACTGCTGTTGATTTGGGCCGAATTGTGTTTTTGGCCCAGTTTGTTAGGGTTTAGTGGAGATAGCATATAAAGTGTCTCTCTTCTCTCTGTAAACCAACTCTAATTCTGTTCCGAACAAAATTAGTGAATTAGTCTCCCGTGGATGTAGCCAAATTGGTGAACCACGTAAATCTTGTGTCTTGTTATTTTCGTTCATATTTTCTGTTCTTTCTCCATTCCGCACAACAGGCGATCATATCAATATGATCAACGTTGTTTGATCTCAAAGTTCAGAACGAGAGCCTTAATTCCTCGGGAGGAGGATGTCCACCGTCGAAAAAGATCGAGGTCAGAGGGAGTCTGATCAAGACGGATCGGCAACTAATGGGGCTAGTAGAATTCACGAGTTGAATTAGAAAAGATAAGTATTTGTAAGATGCATCTTATACTATCTTTCTATTTAGTGGATTCATTCTGAACTGGGTCCTACCCTCAGATGTAGGTGATTCTCACCTAACTTCATAACCATTTTTGTGTGTCTTTAAAATTTTACTTTACCTACAAACTTGGTTAACCAGATGACGTTAGAACACATTAAACTTAATTTAACTAATTAGGTAAAATCAAATTTTCAAACATAGAATAATAGCCTTAAATTTTGAAGTCGAGACTTTACGTGGAAGTCATTTGAAAAATGCAAGAATAAATATTGATAAGATATACTGTAGATAAAAATATTCAATTTAAGATGGTGAATTCAATCACATCACCAACATGCGCGTATCATAAAAGGGAATCTCAAAGGAGAAAAAAGAGGGAAGGTGTCGAACCTTTTTCCATACGCAACCATCAAATTCTAACTTAAGTTTTCGAGCAAGTTCCGGTGATTGCAATAAATTGAATACAAGTTCAACCAATCTAGGTCATTTAATCATCAACAAAAAGCCATTTCTTTGACTAGCTCTATTAGAATAGACGATTCTACATCTTAGATTAGAGTTTAAATATTTACATTTACACCTTTTATAAACTTTATTTATTCTCTTAATAACTTAATTCCTACAATTAAGAAATTCATTTCTACATGGTCTCAAATGAATAGTTTTCATTTGAGATTCATGTGTTTTAGAGATGCACGTTGTTCTCCCCCTCCTCTGTAATATGGTAATGTGTGATTCTTGTTGGCAAACGCTTGACGGTGAGAGGAGCATAAGCTTTTGGAGCGGTTGACCGACGAGGATCGGAAGCAACGAGCACAGGCTGATAACGATACAAGAAACAGTGGTCGCTGGAGACTTGAGCAACGGCAAAGACTAAGAAACCGTCAGTGGTGATTGGAACGAAGTACGGCGACATCAATCGGTGTGAATGACGTGCGAAAAACGACGACGATATATAAAATAATCGACAAGCGGAGGCTTGAGCAGGCAGCGACATGAGCAAATCATACGAGATGGAAACACAACAGAGAAGAGATGGTCGCAGGAAAACTAATGACGACGGCTGGAAATTTATGCTGGACAACGGTGGTGGGCGGCCGCCAACCAGAGAAGAATGTTTTTTTTAAGAAAAAGAATCGAAAAAAGAGAGATAAAAATCAGGAATTTTAGAGAGATTTGAGTGATATCATAATAGAAAGTAAAACTCATAAATGATTGTAGATGTGAGTATTGAACAAATTTAGAGAAAAACAATAAAAAAGAATATATTTTTTTATTCTGATTCTAAATCTCTATTAGTAAGAAACTCAAAAAATGTTAGAAGCAAAGGTTAATTAGAGAGCACTTGCAGGCAGACATGCAATATTCTCTAAACTCAGGGGGCAGTGGCGGAGACGGGTCCAGTCCCACCAACAATTTTTTAAGGGGTAATAATTTTTTTAAATTACCCTTCGGTTTCTGCTTGAAAAAAATTTAGGCTACTAATTTTTTAAAAATTACCCCTCAGTCCATCAGATTTAATTAAATCATTTTAGGCAGAGTCTTGGGAAAGACAGTCTTTCCATAAACTTCTGGAAAAACAATATTTAATTAGAATTATAAAAGGTAAAAGACCTTAGTTGCGATATTAAAAGTTTTTTATACAACGTATAGTAATTATAAAGTTTATAACCCGAAAATCTTATCTTCATTTCTTCTAATTTGCACTTTAAACCTTGATCTAACCATTTCTATGACTTATGAAAATACCATATTTCAAAAGACGGACTCATTATTTTATTAAAATATAAATAATTAGCTCCCGACACAAATAAAATTCTGGCTCCAACCCTGTAGAAATTTCTATTACTGTGACTACAGTAGCACACATTGGAGGTTGTTGTGGAGGACGCATTTGGCAAATGCATCCTCACAGCTTTTGAATTTTTTATTGTGATTTTACGAGGACGCATTTGCCAAATGCTTCCTCGTTAATTTTTTTTTGTCTGGGATTGAAGATGACACATCTGTTTTCCCATTTTTTTATTAAAAAATTTTGTGCTAATGAGGACGCATTCACGGAATGCGTCCTCCTATTTGGCGTTGATTCCCGTGCCGCCACGTCGAGGAGGACGCATTCGTTAAATATGTCATCCAATCCGCGCTGATTTTCGTGCTGTAACATTCATGAGGATGCATTCTATGCACCACCCCTTTATCTATCTGAATTGTGGTAGAGCCATGAGGACCATTCGGGGCCATTGCTTGCCTTCCATGATTAGTTCGGTTGGCATCAATGCTCAAGAAAGTGATGTTCTTTTGGAATATTGTGATACCGATGAATCTGAATCCGGCCACCATCGCCGCCACATTTCTGACTCCCAAATCGTCACTAAAAGCTAGAATTGATTAGTGTTGGATAAGACTGTCACTTAGGGTGCATGATAGACAACATATATATATATATATATATATATATATATATATATATATATATCAACTCTAGTCATGAGTTTTTGTATTTTGCAGTTCCATTGCATCTTCACATGCTTGGTTTAAGGAGTGGTAAAGTATCAAAAGGCTAATCCTAATTTTAAGAAATTGATGTTCATTATCTACCTATTTGATTTTGATTGATTTCATGTTTTGCAAATGACTATGTAAACACATCAGAAAGTTATATAAATTTTATATGTACGGGGATTGAATTTCTTAGAAACACTTGTACCATGCACAAATTAGGAAGGGCAATGTAATATAATTTATAATTCTAATAAGTTATAAGTAGTATCTAATAAATTTTTATTATATCTATATGAAAATTATACATGATGTAATATTTAAAATAATTTAATATATTTATTAATATTATAATATATTTAATTTTAAAACAAAAAATTAACTCGATCCTTGGAGATATATAGTAATTTATTATGTTATATTTAAACAAAAAATAATATATATGTATTTTATATAGAAAAATATTAACGGTTATATAGAAATACTTTACATAAAGTGGTAAGAATATGAAATATTTATTGAAATGAATCAATATTAATTAAAATTATAAAATTATGGTTCCTTTAAAAGAAAATAACAAAACTATTCTTAATTATAATTAGAGGTATATTAAAACATATAACATATAAAAAACTAAGTCTAATTTTAAAAATATGCTTACTAACTTTAAAAGTTGAATGTATAATTGAGGTAATGCATCGTATAAGTAAAATAATATTATATATTTACATGAATATATATATGTATTTTACAAGTAACAAAAATAAATTTTTGTACTATTAATTATAAAGAATATATTGATACAAATAAGAAATATAAAAATATAATTAATCAAAAACTGTATACTCCTTTAACACTCCTATAATATAGGTGCACGGTTTTAATTATAAATAATATATTGATAAAAGTATAAAATATTTAGTACAATACCTTTTTTTTAAGAAAATAGTAAAAGTAACAAAGTAGGATTAAAATAATAGTAATTTTTACTAAATAAATATTTTGTAATTAGGTAAATATATATATATATATATATATATAATATTTTGAAATAAATAAGTATTATATTATTATATACTATTTAAATGTTGGTACTATTAAACATTCACATTATTCAAACAAATTATATTTATTTACTATTTTTAAAATTTTATAATTGAATATAATATATTTATAATTAATAATATTGATAATAGTAGTATTAGTTTGATTTTTTATAATAAAATCATAGAGTAACTTCAAAGATTTATAACATTTCAAACTTAAAATAAAAATATTTTTAATAAAAAGTGAAATGTGTTTTTTGTGATTTTTTTTAAAAAAAATTAATTGGGATCTCGACTTTTAAATATTTTTTACAATAGTTATTTATATTTATCTTCAATGAAATAATGATATAGTAACATCATTCATTAAATAGGATTGGTGTTTATCATATAATAATATAATTCTATTTGTAGATTTAGTTACTTGGAATTGCTTTCCGATCATGATGTATTGTTGACCATGGTGTCTCAATCTGAATTTACATGGAGTTTCTTATGACTGATCTTATGTATCAAACGAGATTGTCCTTCCAATCAGCTTAGAAACTACAAATATAGAGGAAACGAAAAAACTGTTATTCTTGAAGTTGAAGTAAATTCGTATTCTTGAAGTTGTGAAATGCGGGATTTTGGGGGTGGATGGACATTTTTTTCCTGTATCTGGAGTTTCACGGTTAACAGCAATTCTCTATGTTAATGTTTCTTTCCATTTTGAGGCATCTAGGAGATGACATTGAAATCAGAGTATCCAATTCAAAATTATCAAGGAAGCCAAAATGCGTTCTCTAGAAAGTCAGAGGAGATTTTTTTTATTACTGCATACGGATGCATTCATAGAAGGCGTCATCTAAACAGAAATTTTAAAAATATCTATGAACAATGAGGATGCAAAAATGCAAAAAAAAAAATCAAAACACTTTCAAACGCATTCGAAGAATGCGTCCTCAACCATCGTTTCCAACTTTCACGGGATGCACAATTGCATCCAAATTTAAAAGATCCAGCACACAAAAATAAAGCACTCCCAACCCTGCAGGGCATCAGGAGAATTATTTATCATACGTTTTGTCGTAGTACATGGTTTGATTCATGCATTTAGTCGTAGTAAATTGTTGGATTGTGAAGTTTAGTGCATTGTAGTAGTCATCTAGAACGCTTAAGGAATTTAAAACGGAAAAGTAATACACACGAAATTATCAATCCACGCAAGTCCAAAAATGCATTTTATTAATATTTTGATAAACCAAAAGTGCATTTAACGTGCCCAACTTTTCTTGTCACATACGGACCGAGTCAAGGTGCTAGCATGCTTATCGTGATTTGCTCTGTTTTCTAGATACCGCACACTTTCACCTTTATTTTCTACCTTAGTTGTTTATGTATTATTAATACGCTCTCGGTGAATTACTTAATTATTTTTTAAGGTGTTAGTCTTCGTAAACTTTGATTGTAAATATAAATTAATTTAAATCTAAAAAAATATCATGTGAAATATTGTTAGATTTATCTTAATATCTATTTTTTAAATATTAATTTTTTATGTTGCATTAGTATAAGCAACTAGAGATATTTATGGTTAAAGTTTAAAAATTTTGGCTCCCCAAAAAGTAATTAAGCAATTTATAGTGGGACGGAGGGAGTATGTAATTTTAGCTCTCTTTAACTTGCTAGAACATATACGGGATGAGATTGTTGGGTCATATAGCTGGAGTGAGGCATGGAGCCCACCGTCGAGCTATACATATGCACTTGGTTTTCCCATTTGACCATACCCCTGTGATAGTACCCCAAGAGTGTACCAATATGTGCGATGTCTCTTGGTCGGATGGGATGGGCATAAAGTACACCATTCTTTGATTATATTCCGAGAATGAGGGTTGTGGTTGACACGTCGAGGGATAAAAGGGTGCGCTTCGGCTTCTGGATACCCTTGTTGAGTTATCGTCGGGATGACCTGGGATAGGGGCATCATTTTAAACACAGTAGGAATTGAAATCCGGGCTCTTGTAATAGTTTGGTAAATCATCGGGGGTGCAATGACTTGATAACCCGCCAACATGAATGTTTATACCATCCACGAGAAATCAACCATATAACTAAACATCGGATCGTCCGAGATATTAATCATAACCTCGTGCATCGGGACGCTATATGGACTACCAGGTCAATGGAATACTTCTATATGTGAATCACCTGAGACTTCAGCGAGTTGTCTATCGATTTAGTTTTGCGGATCGGGTGTAGGGTTTAGCATAGCAACACCTATCACCCTAGGTCCATAATTAACTTCCCGCTGCCGTGACAATTCCACGGCCCTTGGATGTGAACCCTCAATCCCACTTGCGCCTAAACCCAGACCGATCGATATATTTGTTGGGATAGTACTTGCAGGTCGAAATCTAAGAGCTGTCATTGCTTTTTAGTGAATTTATCACCACTGGTAAACCTTTCGGTATGGCGATCTGGGAAGCCGTCGCCATGCCTCTCAAAGATAATATTTATAAGCTCAAATTGCGGCTAACTACTAAATAGTAGCTAGTGGTAAGACGGGGTCGTCTACGAGGAAAAAAAGGTTTTATCAAGTGTTAAATCTTAGTTAAAAAGCACACGAAGGAGTCACTCTTCGTGTGTGTGGTAACAAAGTTGGGGATTTTGATTTTGGAAAACACTACGACTACTTTAACAACTAAATTAGCCAACAATTAGAGCATACAATATAACTATGATTAAACTAGCACGAAAGATGTAATTAATATGATAACGAGTCTTGGGCACAATTGGTTTACATTTCTAGTCATTCTTTGATCATCGATTAACTATCCTATTTTTATGCATTAATAACATGTTGTGGAGAGCGTATCAACACCTTTCGAGTGTTGATATTTCTCACCTCTCCTCAGTTATAGTTAGAGTGGGTGATCGGCGCCACACAATAACCCTTACCCTCGGGTCACCTTAGACGATCGGTGTCATAGGCATCCCCGAGGATAGCAATATACACAGAGACCCAACATGACTACCACAATGTTCTACAAACGATAAACACATAGATAGAACAAGTGTATTTACTAATAACTACGAGGATCGACCTTCATGCTAATCGTTATTAGTGGACCACATTGATAATTAGATAAACCCATCTAAATTCATCCTAAGTCTGAGCAACTCCATCAATCATAATTAGTTGTCACTCCTAATTATAACCTAGAATTGACCAACAACAATCACATTGACCAAAAGTCAAAGTCTTCCGGGTTTGACAAAAAACTTATAACATAATCAATCCACAATCTTCAACTAGTTGATCACCCTAGTCTAAATCATACATTAATCACACAAGAAAGCCCCAAATATATATGATAATCAAAACACAAAATAGGATAAATTGAATCTCACAAATTCATACTAGAAATGCTACTAATTTCTCCCAAGAGTAGATTTAGCCTAGATTATGAAAACCCAAACAAAATAGCAAAAATCCATGGAATAAATGAAAAAAATTAAGAAAACATGAGTGAAAACTAGGGTTATTATGTCTAGGTTCGGGATTGGGTGAATGGGGAAGAAAGGTATGAATTAAAAGCTGATTTTAGCTTTTAAAACTAGCCAAAAGTGAGCATTTTGGCTGCAGGCCACAAGGAAGGGGTTGTGGCCTGCAACGAAGGCGCTGCCCCCTTCTAAGTTTCATCGCCACGGGTGAATTGCTGATCCATTTTGTGAGTTCTTGTAGTCAATTTTTTAATGCTCGAGAAGACTAATCCAATGGTATCACTGTTGGAGACTGGTTCTTTTTGGATCATTATAATAACTTTGTCCAAACTTCAGGGTCACAATTCATCTGCTTCTTTGACTTTCTTCTTTGACCATTCTATCTTCTACCACGTTTTGACTCGTGGCCTTCTATCTTCAGCCATCTTTGTGAATGACCTTCACTAAACTAATCTGAAGTGCTTACGAGAAATCTACAAATTAAGCTTACAACATGGAATCTATATGCTCGTAAGGACCAAAAATCCATTAAACTAAACATAGGTTACAAAATGAAGAATTTAGATATGAAAACCGAAAATGGTAATCTAAACCCTTAATTATGTAAACCTATCCAAATCTAGTAATCTTCCAACAAAAAGCTGCAAAATAGATGTTAAATGCTTTGGGAAATACATGCATTTGACGTCTGATCAAACCTCTCCGCACTTAAACATTCACTCATCCTCAAGTAAACAAGAACAAGCAAAGATTTAGGCGTAAGCTAGCATGCAAAAGTTTCCCCCAAAACATCCAACGTCATATTCCTAAACTACCCTAACCCCCAAGACATAAGAATCTCTCACACTCTCACATCCCAAAGTTTAAGATAATCTAAACAACATGCATACCAATCAAAAGTGAGGTATACAATTAAGTGTAAAACTAGCTTACTCCACCAAAGAAGCCACCGAAGAGAAGCATAATTTTTTTTAATTTCTCTTATTTTGCCTATGAGCCCTCTTGGGTTTTCATCCTAGCTTTATACTTTTTTTAAGGCCCGCCCTCACTTTTTTTCACACCTTTTGGCCTCTTATTTTTGCATAGATTGCCCTTTTTGGTTTTCAACATATCTGGTCCCCCAATCTTGCCTAAGTTGCCCTCTCGAGTTTTCAACTTTACGGGGTGTTTTTTATTCTCTATTTTTTTCAATTTTTTTCCATTAGAAATATTCTCAAAAGAGCTACTTTCTACAACAAAACTAACTACTAATCATATGTTTCATCTTATTCTCTTCCCCGCGCTTAATTTTGCATTGTCCTCAATTCAAATAAACATTCTAGAGCATATGCCAATGTTGGAAAATGAGAGAATATTCATGATGAGTAACAAACACCAAAACACGCACAGTAGCACAAGTGTAAGATCTAATGGCAAACTACCACAACCACAATATACTCTCCCCACAACCTCCATCATGAAGGTCCAATGACAATCACAGTCATGCACAACAAATCGAATAGAGCATTGAAATCGCAATGGAGGACAGAGATACCTCTTTGGTTTCGAATTGTGTGTTTCAAGCGGGTCGTGGGTAAATAGGTTCGGGGTGTATTTAGTGGCGGTAGGGGGGATTTTGGTACTTTGGAGATGGGGGAGTGTGTGAGCATCACGAACCTTACACTTCAATACAGTTCGCGAGTTGAACTTCTCCTAGCCCCGGTTGCTCGCCCATTTTTCTCGTTCCTTTTTCTCCAAAACCAAATGCTCATGCAAAATAATCATGCAAATCAAGTGTAATAGTGTTCCAAAAAAAGAATAAGAAAAAGTAATCATGAGTTCCAATTAAAACAACAACTCTCCATAATTCTTAACAAAAAGAATATCACAATTACATTGACGGAATGTCACGAATAACTATCCGAATGATCAAAACCAGTTTATTTAATGTCATCGGCATGACATACTCATTTTTCTTTTCAAGATTCATGCAAAACACTCCTTGGGTCTCCGGAATCACCATCCGTTATTCCACCCATTCTTGTCTCCACATGTAAACATTGCCTTGCCTTAAACCTCACCTTCGAAGCCAAATGAACTTGTGTGCCTTGTCCCTTTTTAGGTGGTTTGGGGGACTCCTTGGAATGAAGGTGGTTTAGATGATGTTTCCTCAACCCCTTCTTCACTCGCTGCAAGTTAGTACTCGAAATATTCGCATATGCAACATTGACCTTGTTCATAGTACTAGAAACCTGCTTAGACGCCTAACTCATTCCATTATCAACTTTAACTAAGTCAATCATGTGGCAATGTTCAAGTTTATTGTAAGGCTCATGTAAACTTTCAAGTATAGTGATACAATGGTAATACATTTTTTCCTTGGGAAGCTTCTTATCCTTGTAGATCTCATAAACTACTTTTTCTCCGTCAAACTCTAAGGTCAATGAACCACTATGCACGCCGATCTTAATTCTTGCCATTTTCAAAAATGGTCTCCCTAACAAGATAGGGGGCACACTCTCATCATGCGACATATCAAGAACATAAAAATCGATGGAGAAAACTAGTTTATCCACTTTAACCAACACATCACGCACTAGCCCTTTCAGAATAGCTTGGGAATGGTTGGCTAGTTGTATGATCAACCTAGTTTCATGCAAAGTCCCTAAGTCAAGAGTTATGTATAGAGAGTAGGGAATTACATTAATAGAAGCTCCTAGGTCTATCGTTGTCTTTTAAAAAATTGTCACCTATAACACAAGGGATAGTGAGCATGCCAGGGTCATTGCATTTAGGAGGTAATTTCTTTTGAAAGAGAGCCGACATTTGTCCACCAGTTTTAATTTTTTTAACGTTGTTCAATGTTTTTGTTCTCTTAGGTGTGCATAACTCTTTAAGGAATTTAGCAAACCTAGGCACTTAGTTGATAGCATCAAAAAGGGGAATGTTTACCTCACATTTGCGGAAGACCTCAAAAAGGGCTTTGTTCTCATCCTTGCAATTCTTCTCCAGAAAAGCCGTCGAAAAAGGTGGTGGTGGAAGGATTTTTTTTTCAATTTCCCTCTTCTTCAGTGGTTGAGTGATCACTTCCTCGACCTCTTGGTCTTTCACCATAAGCTCTTCTTTGACCCCCTCTCCATCCTTAACAACTTGGTTGGGCTCCATGGTTTCTTTCCCTCTCCTCAAGGTGATTGGGCTCACATTTTGCCCTGGGTTCAATTCCGGCTGTAAGGGAAGTTTCCCAGAATCTCTAGCCTCTAATCGGGCCACGGAGGATGCAATTTTGATAACTTGAGTTTCCAAGTTCTTGAATCCAACCGAGGTGCGGCCCTGAAAATTTGTGACCATGGTGGTTATGGCATGCATAAGCTCCTCATGCTTCGACCTTAATCTCCCCTCTCGGGGGTTAGATAAGCCCTCATCCTTTGGGTAGCTTTGTTGTGGTGCCCGATTATACCCTTGGTGCCCCTTGATAATTTGGTTGAAACCCACATTGATTACACCTTGAGAATTTGATTGACCGGCTTTCTCATCTTTCCACCCAAAGTTTGGATGGTCTCTCCACCCGGGGTTGTAAGTTTGGGAGTATGGATCATACTTCTTCTCATGAGATTATCTCCTTTAGAGACCTTGTCCACCTTGGTATCCCCAATTTTCTTAGAAACCTTGGCCTTGACAACCTTGGTAGCCCTTTACTTCTTCAAACCCTTTATCTTGGAGTTGAGGGCATACATCGGTGTGGTGATCCAATGAACAAATCCCACAAACTTTAGCTTGATGCATCCTACCCTTCATTAACTCTTTCATCATGGAGGCTAAAGCTTGAACTTGCCCCTCAAGCTTGGGGTTTTCCATATGTTGAGCTTCTTGCACCATTTCCCTTTATCTCACCCTGAATTGTCTTGTTCCATTAGCCATCTCTTCGAACAATGCCATGGCATCTTTCGGGTTCTTGTTGGCAATCAACCCATTACAAGCGGCATTGATCACCCTCATGTCTTTAACGGACAAACCATTGAAGAAATAGTACACAAGATCTCCTTCCTAGTATGGGTGGTATGGGCAACTTACTAGCAACCTCTTGAACCTCTCCCAATATTCGTATAAATATTCACTCGAATATTGGGAGGTGTTGCTCAACTCCTTCTTTAGCCCCGCCAACTTGGATGCCAGATAGAAATTGTCCAAGAACTTGCTCTTCATCTCCTTCCATGAGGTTATACTTCCCGGTGGGAGGTAGTACAACCAATATTTGGCCGCATCCTTGAAAGAGAAAGGAAATGCCCTTAGATTGAAATCATCCTCCAAAGTTCCAAATGGCTTCATGTTGATGGTCACATTATGAAACTCGGACAAATGCTTGTTTACATCCTCCCTGATCACTCCATGGAAAGTAGGTAACCAATGGATTATCCCGGACTTAAACTCACAAGTGACATTTTCAGAAAGAGGAGGGGATGTGATGAAAAGGGGTTGGCTATCTAGGTTAGGAGCCATGAGCTCTCTCAAGGTTCTATTATCATCTGCCATAGTTGGTGTAACTACTTTGGGTGATGATTGAGTGGCTTGATTGGCAAAGTGGACTACTCTTCTAGCTCCAGAGCGTTCATAAGAGATCAGGGTCGTAGTGCAAGGGTTCTTATCTATTAGTGCGAGTGTCGACCATAAACCAAGAACAAAAGAAATACAACCTTATCCCAAGTAACAATAACAAGAGTAAGCAAAACAACAACAAACAACTAAAAACAAAAACACATAACTACACTAACACTTTAATAAAATACGCCTTTTCCCTGGCAACGATGCCAAAATTTGGGAGGCCATCATCGTGCCTCTCAAAGATAATATTTATAAGCCCAAATTGTGGCTAGCTACTAAATAGTAGCTAGTGGTAAGACGGGGTCGTCCACGAGGAAAATGGAGTTTTATCAAGTGTTAAAGCGTAGTTTAAAAGCACACAAAGGAGTCACTCTTCGTGTGTGTGGTAACAAAGTGGGGGGTTTTGGTTTTGGAAAAAATGTCTACTTTAACAACTAAAGTAGCCATCAATTAGAGCGTACAATATAACTATGATTAAACTAGCATGAAAGATGTAATTAATGTGATAACGAGTCTTGGGCGCAATTGGTTTACATTAATAGTCATCCTTTGATCGTAGATTAACTATCCTATTTTTATGCATTAATAACATGTTGTGGAGAACTCATCAACACCTTTCGAGTATTGATATTTCTCACCTCTCCTCGGTTATAGTTAGATTGGGCGATCGACGCCACATAATAACCCTGATCCTCCGGTCACCCTAGACGATCGGCGTCATAGACTTCCCCGAGGATAGCAATACACACGGAGACCCAACATGACTACCACAATGTCCTACAAGCGAGAAACACATAGATAGCACAAGTGTATTTACTAATAACGACTACAAGGATCGGCATTCATGTTAATCGTTATTAGTGGACCACATTGTAGTCAATTTTATAGTGCTTGAGAAGACTAATCCAATGATACAACCCTTGGAGGCTTGTTCTTCTCGGATCATTATAAGAACTTTGTCTAAACTTCAGGGTCACAATTTATCCGCTTCTTTGTCTTCCTTCTTTGACCCTTCTATCTTTTACCACGTTTTGACTCGTGACCTTCAATCTTCTACAATCATTGCAAATGGATTTCACTAAACCAATCTGAAGTGCTAACGAGCAATCTACAAATTAAGTTTACAAAACATAATCTAGATGCTCGTAAGGACCAAAAATGCATTAGACTAAACATAAGTTACAAAATGAAGGATTTAGATATGAAAATCGAAAATGGTCATCTAAACCCCTTATTATGTAAACCTATCTAAATCTAGCAATCTTCCAACAAAAAGCTACAAAATAGATGTTAAATGCTTTTAAAAAAATACATTCATTTGTCGTCCTATCACGATCAAACTTTCTCACATCGCTTGTGGTGTGTCCTCTCAATCGTTCACTTCTACACAACGTATTGTCGGTAGAATCAGACATCAATCTAGGAATCGAGTATCTGACTTGATGGGTCCCCATTGGGCGTGCCAGTAGATGCATCTGAGATGCCGTCGAAGCGCATCATCAATCTTTGACCTTTGACTGCATCAATAAGGTATTGGGCAGTTTCAATGTTTAATCTCTCTAATGCTAAGTTATCAATAGTGTATGTGAGGGAATAATGTATTGTGGTTACACCTTTGTATTTATTGCAGGCACATCGATGTACAAATATTAATAATCGATTGGGATTTGGACTCAGATATCATCAATGACATATACAGTAAAACTAGAAGAATAATTAGATTAGTGGGAAGTATGCTAGTACTCTAATGATATAATTTAACGGTTTTTCTAATGAGTGCCCATGGACACTCGTTAACAACTTCAAATTCCATCGAAAACTGTGTTATTAAATGCAAACCCATCAAAAACTGTGTAATAGTATATAGGGAGTGTAAGTTTTTTAGGGATGTCATTAATCATTAACTCTATTTGCATTTGTTGACGAGTGCCCTCTTCAAAATACTTGTAAAGAAAAGTGTTGCAAAATCTGGCTAGTTAAATCCGGTCAACTTTTAGATTAGTTATGTCCTAACTACTATTACAAGAGTTTGTTTCAAATTGAATTACTGTTAAATGAATTTTATAATTAATATAATTAATGAGATGGATTAACCTCTTTTTTCATTTGTTGCAACAAGATTTATATAAATTTAAAATATATAGTTAGAGTCCGTCTCTTGTGAGACCGTCTCATTGTGAGATCAAGGACTAGAGCCGAAATAGGAAAAGAGCAAATTAAATTCGGGGGCAAAAAATTAATAGAGCTGGACTAAATTGCAAACTATCACAATTACACACTAAATTCCTGAACTTTTAAAACATCAAAATAAAACTCTATCTTAAAATTTTTGTAATTTAATCTCTGATCTCACCGTAATACGGTCTTACCCAAGACTTTGTCATATAATTAATGGGAATACGAAATTGGAGTATCTTTGCACGCAAAACTATGGTATTGAGGCCACTATTTATTACAGTTGCTGAAATAATCACTTGCGTCATATACATTCTAGAAAGTCTATTTATTTTATGAGATCAATTACGACTCTTCCTGAATTTTTTTTAATTTTAATTTTTTGTTCCTCTTGAGTTGAGATCCAAAAGTCCAGATCACTTTCTGCACGTCAATTTCTACACTTAATTTTAAGTCTTGAATTCAGAACGACCTAAAATTAGTGAGAATTTATTTAGTGGAATGAAAAGTAAAATAATAAAAATAAAATTACAAAAAAAATATTGTAGAAAAATAAGGGAAATGATTGTCTGTTTTTATTCATGACCTCATGGTACATTATATAATAATACAAAATACCTATACAAGTTAGGAAAAATAAATAGAACCTAATTACAATCACAAGTAATATTTATATTTCTTAACACGCTCCCTCAAGTTGGAGCACGGAGATCAAAAATGCCCAACTTGTCAAGTAATGAATGAACCTGGTTACGTCCGAGAGCTTTGGTAAACAAGTCCGCAGGTTGATCTGTAGTGCAGATATAATGAGTAACTATAGTACCAGATTGTACAAAATCCCGGACAAAATGACAATCAAATTCAATATTCTTCGTACGTTCATGGAATACTTGATTTGCTGCAATATGAAGAGCATATTGACTGTCAAAAAAAATGCACGGGAGCAGTATGCGCAACTCCTAAGCCTTTATGTAAAGACCTAAGCCATAACAACTCATAACAGGTAACATCCATAGCACGATACTCTGCTTCAGCAGAAGACCGAGAAACTGTAGGTTGCTTCTTGGTCTTCCAAGAAACCATAGAATCACCTATCATCACAAAGTAATCGGAAAGAGAACGTCGGGTATTAGGGCAAGCAGCCCAATCAGAATCACAGTAAACAGTCAACTATCACGCACAAAGGGAGGAGAAAAATAAACCTTGACCAAGATGGCTCTTCAAGTAATGCAACACACGAACTGCAGCTTGCCAGTGAGGAACACAGGGAGACTTCATGAATTGAGCAAGTGTATGAACCGAGTAACTAAGCTCAGGTTGTGTGATGGTAAGGTATATCAAGTGCCCATCCAGTCGCCTGTATTGCTCGGGATCACGGTAAAGTGGGCTATCAACAAGCACCAGATCGTGTTGCAGCTCCATCGGAAAGTCAGTTGTTTTAGAGGCAGATAAACCTGTATCAGATAAAATGTCCAGGGTATATTTCCTTTGGGAAAGAAAAATCCCCTCCGATCTTCTAGCGGTCTCTATGCCCAAGAAATACTTAAGTAAACCAAGATATTTCATATGGAAACAAGAACTCAAGTATTTCTTGAACTCAGAGATGAGCGCAGAGGAGCTACCAACAATGACCAAATCATTCACATAAACCAGAACATGCAAAGAAACCGATCCACGGGGAAAGACAAACAAAGAGTAATCTGCCTTACTCTGAACAAAATCAAATACTTGTAAAGCCTGAGCCAATTTGGCAAACCAATTTCTAGGAGCCTGGAGAAGACCGTAAAGAGATTTATGAAGGCGACATATCTGACCATGGGGCCCGGCATAGCCTGGTGTGGGTCTCATAAAAACCTCTTCATGCAAATCATCGTGCAAGAAAGCGTTATGGACATCCATCTGATTTAGTTCCCAATCACGAATGACCGCAACAAATAAGAATTGACGAACAGAACTCATCTTCGCAACTGGAGCAAATATCTCGGTATAATCGATCCCTTCAACCAAGCTATACCCGAGAACCACTAGGCGCGCCTTATGACGTTCAATGGTACCATCTGACTTAAACTTCGTCCGGTAAACCCATTTGCAACCAATCACCTTCTTATCTAGAGGCAGAGGGGCCAAAGTCCAAGTCTGATTGCGCTCAAGCGCAATAAGCTCTTCAGTCAGAGCATCTCGCCAATAAGCATGCAGTGATGCCTCTAAATAAGTGGTGGGATCAACACTAGATGTTATTGCACCCAAAAATCTAGAATGTATACTAGAAAAATTATCACAATTTACATAATCAGTAAGAGGATAGAGAACACCTGAAGATAGTGACGGCGCAAGAGTGAACGTAGCAGTATGGGGGGTCTTCAGTAGCAAGAGCACATGCATAATCATCACAATCATAATCTTCCAAATAAGAAAGAGGTCGATGAGCGCGAACACTCTGTCTTATAGGAGGCAACTCAGCTGCGGGTGAAGACGTCGGAATAACCGGTGAAACAGGCGGTGAATCTGACAGAAGTAAACAACGAGCAGAGTTATCTGGAGCTGGAGACACCGCGTTGGGTGGCGGAGCAGAAGGAGTTACCGGACCTGGGTGTGCGGAGGCGTAGGATGCGGTAGAGTCCCAGGTGGTGCATCGTCAGGCCGAATCGGCAAGGGTTTCTGGTCATCTGGATCGATCACAGGCGTGATGGCAGCTGGCGGTAAGGGTGCGGCGGAAACCGATGGTAAGGGTTCATAGATTACCAGTGGGACAGAAGTGGCGGCGACCAACGTCATAGGGTCGGCGGCAGCCGATGGGACCGGTGGTGCCGCGATCTGGCCATGTGATTCCAGTGGCGGCATAAGTGATGTCGATGATGAGGTGGTGGCACCGCCGGGATCTACTAATGAGGCCAATGTTAGTGTTGCTGCATACGGGAACTGGTCTTTAAAAAATTGGCATCCCGACTGTTAAAGAGGATGAGGGATTCCAGGTCAAAAGGCGATAGCCTTTCTTTTCGACAGGATACTCAAGAAACAAACATCGCTGACTTCTTGGGGAAAACTTGTCACGGTATCTGGGAATGTAAGAGGCATAGAACAAATACCCGAAGACTCGCAAAAGCTTGTAGTTTACAGTGCGTCCATAAAGTAACTCAAATGGTGTGTGTTCGTTGAGTTACTTTGTTGGTGTCCAGGTAATAAAAAATGCAGTAGTAAGAACACATTCACCCCAAGACTCAATAGGCAGACTAGCTTGAAATCATAAAGCACGAGCCACATCTAACAAATGGCAATGCTTGCACTCTACACGTCCATTCTGCTGTGGTGTATCAACCATAGAAGTCTCAAAGTTGATACCTGACTGTGCAAAATAAGATCGCAATGGTAGAAATTATGTACCTTTATCAACACGAGCACGACGAATGGTGCACCCAAACTGGTTCTTGATCAAAGCACAAAACTCCACAAATTTAGAGGCTACCTCTGACTTAACTACTAATAAGTAAACCCAAACAGCTCGGGAATAATCATCAACTATAGTTAAAAAATAAATTTCACCACTAGAAGATGGTGTTCTATAAGGCCCCCAAACATCACAGTGTATCAATTCAAACAAAGAACAAGCACTTGAAGAGCTCAAAGGAAAACTATGTCTAGTATGTTTTGCTCTATAACACACGTGGCAAGGTATAGTAGCATTATTTGTGCTAAAATCAAGAGTAGGAACAGGGGAAAACACTATAGATAATGGATGACCAAAGCGTTGATGTCATAAATCAGATGAAGAAACTGAAGTAACTTTCGGAATAAACTGCAAGATATGAGGACGAACGCGAGTATCCAACAGATGAAGCCAATAACCCCCCCCCCCCCGCCTTGCTGTTCATCCACACCAATCACGGTCCTCGTACTAATTTTCTGTTAAATGCAATAATTTTCAGTAAACAAAGCAAAACATCTTAAGGCAGATAAAAATTTAGAGCATGATAATAAATGACATAGTAAAGTAGGTATGTAGAGCACATGAGTAAGGGTGAAATCACCAAAGCAAATAGAACCATATTGTGTAGCAGACGACACAGAACCATCAGGAAGTATAACGTTTATAGAATGGGTAGCATTAATAATATCAGTAAGAGAACCCTTGTTACCAGTCATGTGATATGAGGCTCCCGAATTAAGAATCCATGGTAAAGTAGACTTACCTTACCCATGGTCAGATAAGAATTAAACTGATTAAATAAGTGTATAGTTGTACTCCATTGGTCGTCAGACAGAGCATGACCTAAATCAGATCGAGTAGGGGTGCTAGAGGAGGCTGCTGCCGCAAACCCTTGCGGCTACGTCACTGCGTCAGCAGAAAATGCCATAACATAAATGGAAATCAAAACAAATTAATAAGCAATGGCGGAGAACCAAACAAACACCAGATGAAGAAAAATAAGCAAACAGCTGCTAGGCGTGTCTAAGCAAACATCAGCTGGCCGCGCGTGGCTACACGCGCTTCTAGAGGGAATTACGTGTTTGGTCAACCGTGCGTGGCTACACGTGCTTCTGGAAGGTAGCGCACGTGAACCTCAAGTGCGACTGTGTCATTCTGAGCGAGAGGTCCGACGAAATTGCATGTTGGCTGGACGGAGTAGCACGCCAGAAACTGAAGCAACCAAGGCACCGTGGAGAAGAATCTGGTTGTTCGCAATGCAAACTGAGGCCCAAAACCGAGCCTCGTCGCTGGAGTGAACAATGGATGCAACGGCGGCAGCGGTCGGAGGTGAACAACGGCTGCAGCGGTCAAAGATCTGAAGCGAAGATAGGTTGACACACGGCGACAGCGGAGTCTGAAGATTTATTGGAGAGCAGCTAGCCAGAGGCTGTGCGACGGGCTGAAGGATATATTTTTTTAATAATAGCAGCAGAAATGTAGTTCGGATCGGCGGCGCGTGGAGGTAACGCGCGAACGACGACCACAACGTTTGCGGAAAATGTAGGTTGGAAATTTAGTGCTTAGGCTTTGATACCATGTAGAAAAATAGAGGGTAATGATTGTCTGTCTTTATTCATGACCTCAGGGTACATTATATAGTAGTACAAGATACCTATACAAGCTAGGAAAAGGAAATATAACATAATTGCAATCACAAGTAATATTTATATTCCTTAACATTTATACTCCCTCCGTCCCAATTATTTTTATATTTTTACTTTTTGCACACTGTCCAGGACATGGTTGACCATTAATATTTTTACATACGTATAATATCAGCAAATAAAAGTTTAACACTCCCTCTGTTTTTCTATTTATGGCATCATAGGTTTAGATGCTTGGATTTAGGTGAAGAAAATGAGTGGATGAAATTGGAGGTAGAAAGTAAAAAATGACGTCGTTTTAGTTCAAGTCGAACGACGTCGTTTTGGTTAGTACTGAACGAAAAAAATAAAATTCAAAATTTAAGTCATAGGTTTGTTTGGATTGGGTCATTTCCACAATCAGAACATATATTTCTCACCCAAAAATGCAAAAGTGTGCCTCCACTGGCCACTGCTAACTCTAGATCCGGGCGCCGCCGCCGCCTGCCACCGTTTGGACGTCGTCCCTCCTCTAACCCTTTGTTTTCCTCTTCATCTAATCAGTCCCACCTGAAAAAAAATTCTGGTTCCACCAATGAATATGTGGTTAAACTTTGATAGAGAAATATGTAAAAAGTGAAAGTGCAAAAACAAATTGGACGGAGGGAGTACGTCAAACTTAACAAGATAATGATATAAATAAATGTTAATTAAATAATAAGAGAGACTATAAAAGTATTGGACACTCAATTATTTTAGAAAAAAATAAGAATATGTTATGAAAAGTGAAAGAAAAAATGAAAAGTAAATAGTGAATGACCCAAATCACTATAATGGGGGGAAAACTCTACAAAGTCTTACGTTTCAAAAGAAAAATGACACAATCTTTTCGCTAGTGCTTTCGGCAATATTCTGTAATCACTCTATTTTGTTATTTCTGATACATTTATTGTAAAGTAATGTTTTCTTTTATTTGTCACATTTTTTATTTTAGGCAAGATTCCTTTAAGGAAAAAGTGCAAAAATGACCATATTAAATTGAGAAAGGGCATATATGACCTTGTATAATCTAAAAGTGCAGAATTAATCATATCTTTTGATCAAATTGTGCGATTTTACCCAATTTACACTATTATGGCATTGACCAAACAAATTCAGACATTGACCAATTCTGAAAAAGACAAATATATCCATACTCTTAAAACAAAATATTGAATGACAAAAATACCCCTGAGTTCTCATTCTTCTTCATCTTCAAACCTGCCGCACCTGCTCCGCCACCTATCGGCGCCGTGCCTCCAACACAATATTCAACACTACTTAAACTGACCACCACATCTGCTCTAAACCCTAGCAGCGCCACCCCTCCTAGCTAACCCTGTCGCTCAAAAGTCGAAACCCTACCTCCACTCGCCACCACCTCACCATTGAATTCGTTACACCTCTGCTTACCATTGAATTCGCCACCCCCTGACGCAAATTCGAAATTCACCACATCTGCTCACCATTTAATTCGCACCACCGCCGCTCACCATTGAAATTTTTCACCACCGCAGATCACCATTGAATTCGCCACCCACCAAGCCACCCCTCCTAACTAGCCCTGCTGCTCAAAAGTCAAAACCCCACCCCCACTCGTCACCACCTCACCATTGAATTCTTCACCACCTTCGCTCACCATTGAATATTCCATTCCCCTCCACCTCCAGCCTCGCCACCTCCACCCTGAACCCAAACCCTAGTTCTCCATCGCCTTTAGACGCCTCATCCACTCCACCGCCTCCACACCTTGACGCTACTAGCTCCGGAAACCTCGATGCCACCTCCATCGGCAACCAGATCTACGGCCACCTTCCCTCTAGTCTCTAGTTTTCAAAAGAGAAAAATGAAAACAAGGAATGAAAATAAAGAAGAAAGGAGAAAGGTTAATAAGAGGGATGGCTATTTTGGTCTTTTTCTTCTTTTTTTGTTATTTGAACTTTTTAGTTAGGGGTATAATAGTCATTTTAATAATTTTCAGCCAAAATGGTTGTTGACAATTTTGTCAATGATTTCCAGGGTTAATTTTGCACTTTCAGATTTTATATGATCATTTCTGCACTTTCACCCAAACTGTAGGGTTAAAAATGCACTTCACTCTTCCTTCAATTCCATCCACTCATTCTACTTTTTACTTTCTAATTCAATTTCATCTATTTATTTTTTTTCACCTAAATCAATACTCATAAACCTATGATGTCATAAATAAAAAAAGGGTAAGATTATATGTTTTGTACCTTAGATATATATATAAGAGGGAATTTCATTCTGATTCATCACATTAAACTGGACTCAAAGTCAAAGTTGTACAACAAAATGAATCATAAACAATTGCACTCCAGTTTAGGTCATTAAAGATATGTTAATATACGGATTGGTTAGTTGTTAGACTGCTTTTGCAATTAGGTGCACAAGATGTGTTTGAAGAACCAGGGTTGAAATTCTGAAAAAGTACATGACTAGTAAACAATAATGAAAGAGGAGAGAGAAAGAACAATTTGCAACTAAAAATCGTGAGTGTTAGTATAATTTAGGGTAAAAGAAAAATATAACCATGTTATTTTTTGAAAACTGTCAATATAATCCTGCATAATCTGAAAGTGTGATTTTTAGGAATGACAATGGGTTGGGCGCAGTGGCGGAACCAGGAGTGTATATTAGGGGGGGGCGAAAAAGAGCTTAAAATTTTTTTTGCGACGCTAAATGAAATATTTTTTAACAAACAACGTTTACATAATAATATGAATACATAATAATTAGATTTTTACAACAAAAAACTATCACTGCATAAAAAACTACGTTCCAATACTTGGGTTGCTAGAACTAGAACCACTAACCGCAGGAGACAACTGTATCCTACGATGTTGCATACGCTGATAACGTTGCAAAATTGGTTCATTATCGATCCCAACAAAAATCGCCTTCTCAATATGCACTGTCATAACATCATTCATCCATTCATCTCCCATTCTGTTGCGTAAATCAGTCTTGATTCTCTTCATGGCTGAAAAAACGCGTTCAACAGAAGCGGTTGCAACTGGTAGAACTAAGGTTAACTCAATAAGACGATATACCAGTGGAAAACATGTATGGCTAGTTGTTTGAACCATCTTTTGAGCAAGACTTCCAAAGTCCTCAATAGCCAAAAACTCATTATCAAGTTGCACATTATGAATGAAAGTACTAAGTTGTTGATGAAGGCGGTAACGATCTTCTACGGAGAAGTCACTTGGATATAATTCAGCAAGTCGAACTAACTTACCAATATCAAACTTAGAAAATGAATCTCTTGGATCAAGGCAAGCCATACAAGTGAGTAACTCCGTATTTGCTTCCGGAAATCGATTGTTCATTTCATGAATCATCCTATCAACAACCTAGTATTCAAAAAATAAAAGGTTAGCATGTAGCATTGAAAAAAATTACAAATCAAATCAAATAAGGTATGTAAATTATAAAAGTAATACCTGGAGAAAAGTATCAACGCGAAAGAAATCACCATGGGTCTGCATTTGAGTAAGTCGTTTCCTACGACCTCAAATTGCTCGTTCATCTTCCATATTAACTACCGAGATGTCATGATTAACACAAAATGCGTTGACTTCATTTAACAACTCATCCCAACCAGTCTCTCTGTATTGTTGCAACTCAAACTTCATTGTATTCATCAAACTCACAGCCAACACAATATTTTGATTCTTTTGTTGCAAAGCATGGGACAAAGCATCTACAACTCCCAACAAATGCTTCATCATAAACATCACAAAAACAAATTCATAACTCTCCATTTGCTCAAGCAAACCGCTCGCTGAAGATTTACTCACATTTGCATCACCATCATCGTGGACATTTTCAATCAATTGCAAAATAGATTCCCACATAGTAATGAAACGAATAATAGTAGTGTAATGTGACCCCCAACGAGTATCCCCCGGCCTTTTCAAACTAGTCTCTTGATTTTTGCCTCTTCCACTCACAATATCTCCATTCTCCAATCCCTCTACAATTCTAGCATGTTCTAAATCAAGAAGCATGTCTTTTCTTCTACATGAAGCTCCAGCTAAATTCACAATCATACCAAGATAAACGAAAAATTGACACACATTTCGATTATCATTAGCAACAGCAAGAACAACCAATTGAAGCTGGTGAGAAAAACAATGGACGTACCTTGCAGATGAGTTTTCTTTCAATATCAAAGCTTTCAGTCCATTATACTCTCCTCGCATATTTGAGGCTCTATCATATCCCTGACCTCTCAACTTTGACATTGATAATTTATGCTTTGCAAACAATTCATCAATAGCACTCTTCAAACTAATAGCAGAAGTATTACGCACATGCACAACACTAAGAAAACGTTCAAGAACGCATCCTTGTTTGTTGACATATCTTAAAACAACCCCCATTTGCTCCTTTATTGATGCATCTCTAGCCTCATCAACCAATATAGAAAAATAACTATCTCCAATATCATTAACAATAACATTTGTTACCTCACTTGCACAAGCACTTGATAGTTCCTTCTGTACTTTGGGAGATGTGAGCTTGCAATTTCCAGGGCCATTTTCATTCATGGTCTTAGAAACAACATCATTTCGCTTGCAATACCAGTCAATCATTTCGAGATAATTGCCCTTATTCAAAGAATCCAGCCCTTCATCATGGCCACGAAAAGCCATACCTTGATTTAGCAAGAACCGTGTCACATCCAAAGCAGCTGTCAAACGCGTGCGATATGCAATCTCTGATTCCCGCCCATGTGCCTGATAAGAATGAAGGATACTCTGTCTTTGACGCTTAAATGCATACAATTGTTGAGCTGCATCATTATGAGAGCTACCCGCTACGCCAACATGTTTCTTATAGATATCAAGCGCTTTCTTCCAATTGTTCACCCCACTCGCAGTAAATGCATCCTCTCCATCTCGACATCCCTTATGTGAATTCCTGAAGAGATAGCAACAAAAGCAAAATGTTGCATCCTTTGACGCGCTATACTCCAACCAATCAAACTTTTCATACCACGAAGGTTGAAAACATCTATAGTCATTTCCCTGCTTTGTCCTTGGAAAATAATGACCCTTAGGTTGGCAAGGACCTCTTAACACATATTCTCTCATCACTTGATCTCTAATAGAAACATCAAAATCCTTAATAGGTTTACGTTTCCCAGGATCATTTATAACATCATCCGAATTGAACTCAACACGAGAATGCTTTTGACTACTACCCTCTTCATTAATCCTTTCTTCATTTGGTTCACTCGGTCTCTTAAAAATAGATGATCCACTATTTTGAATTAAGAATTTATCCATATCCTATTTGACATAAAATAAGAAAAATATGTCAACTTAAATATCTATATGCTATTCAATATTCACAATTTCTCAAAAATATGTCTAGTTAAATATTTGTCAAAAATATGTCTAATTAAATATGTCTAATTAAATATGTCGAATTAAATATGTCTAATTAAATATGCCTCAAAAATATGTCTAATTAAATATGTCTAATTAAATATGTCTAATGAAATATGTCTAATTAAATATGTCTAATTAAATATGTCTACTTAAATATGTCAAATTAAATATGTCAAATTAAATATGTCAAATTAAATATGTCTAATTAAATATGTCTAATTAAATATGTCTAATTAAATATGTCTAATTAAATATGTCTAATTACATACGTTAAATTAAATATATCTAATTAAATATGTCAAAATTATGTCAAATTATTCAAATCTATATTTAGCACAATTCACAATTTCAACACAATCACTAAATTATTCATAATTTCATATCTATATTCAATATTCACAATTTCATACAAATTCAAGTTATTCAACATAAATTACATAACAAAAATATATTGGCCCTTTGATACCTTGCCCTTGGTTGCTGGTAGTGGCTGTAGTAGGGATGGCGGCGGCAGGGAACGCCGGAACGGCGGCGGGCGGCGGCAGGCGGCGGAGCTGCTGGAGAATTGGAAAATGGAGGCAATGTGGTACACTACACCGTGCACTGGTCTCTTAATTAGGTTATATATTTTGGTTTGGGCCAATTGGGCTTCAGCCCAATTGGCCTTGATTTTTTTTCGGACCAGCAACTCAAAACGACGTCGTTCAACTAAGCCAAAACGACGTCGTTTTGTATACTTATACCAAAAAAAAAAGGAAAAATGTCGTCTTCTTCAGCCTCACTTGCCCAGTTGCCCGTCGTCTTCTTCAGCCTCACTGCCGCGCTCGCGCCTCCGGCGCCGACGATGCCTCAAGGGGGGGCGGAATCCGGTGGCTTCCGGTGGCTCTAGGCCTAAATACCGGGCCACCGGATCTTAGGGGAGGCGCCAGCCCACCCTCGCCCCCCTAGTTCCGCCGGTGGTTGGGCGGGTGGGTACGGATTATAGTACCTCCATATTTATACCTACCTACAATTTTTATACTCATACCCGCATCATCACCCATGACGGGTACAATATCAAAATCCATCCCCGCTTCATTGGGTATTATATAAAATTCACCCACTTGGGTCTTCATACCCACTTCAACTCTATTTTACTCACCCCATTTATATCTCCAAAAACAACTCTCTCTTTTTTTGAAAAAAACGATATTAACTATCATTAATGAGTAGAGATTAGGTTACTCATTCCAAAAACAACTAAATTTTACTTTTAAATAAAAAAAATTAATACTCCATCTGCTTCGTTATTTTAGACACACTTACTATAAATAGATGTTTCCTTTTATTTGACACTCTTTCAATTTTTGGCAAGATTCCTTCAATTTCATCCACTCATTCTACTTTTTACTTTCTATATTCAACTTCATCCACTCATTTTGTCCACATAAATCCAAGCATCTAAAATTATGGTGCCATAAATAACAAAACATAGAGAATATTAAAAGTTTAATAATATTTACATGAAAATATTATTAGTAAAACATTTGCATTATTCATAATAATTGTTTACTACATAATAAATCAGTGTGTACATAGCGAGTATAGTGGGGCGGGGTGGGTATGAACTGATAATATCCATGTCCGACTCATTACCCATGGCGTGTATCAAATTTCATACCCATACCTGTCCCACCCCCACCAAAAATACATTCATACCCGCCTCATTGGAGTGGATGCGGGGCAGACCTCAGCCAAAATCCGCCCCACGGCCATCCCTAACAATTATAACCTAACTTTTGCATCAAATGTGCCGATATAACCTTTTGACTCTATTGCGACGTTGACTTTGTATTTTCCAGCATTGACCAAACATAAAAAGACTAGAATACCCTTAGTCTTAGAATACCCCCATGGTTCTTCTTCGTCATCTTCACAACTGCTCCTCCACCACTGTCGCTCCACCACCACCACCTACACCACTCTGCCACCACCGTCGGCACCGAAATCTGGAGTTTCATCGGAATAGGATTCACCACCTCCACTGCCTCGCACAGAAATCCAAACATTTCTCGCACAAACTAAGTATCAAACATACAAACCACCAAACTCAAACAAAACAACTCAAAGATAAACCTAGCCTGTCAAAGTACACGGATAAAATAACGAACGAACAGTGAACAAACAAGATCTCATCGCAAACTCATTTCCAGTCAATACCGACGCAAAATTGCAAAAATACCAGCAGAAATCACTCATTTCAAGTAGAAATTTCAGTAAAGATAAAGAAGAGTAGATTACCAGCAAGGATGAAGCAGACTCGCCTTCTTCCCCCGACCCATCGCCTTCCCTCAGCCCCGCCCCAACCTCACCCTTACCTGCCGCACCCCAAACCCTAGCTTCACCTAGCATCCACCACCGCCCCCGCCAGCTTAAGCATCGTGGGCTCTAATCCTGGCTATTTTCTCAACCCTTGATTTCTAAATCGGGCACTTAACTCTATAATTTATCTACTGCGGGTGTTCATAAATGCCTAGCCTGCAATACTCGGCCCGTTCATTTGCCGGCTAGATTTAATATAAACGGGTAATTTTTTTATTTTTTCAGGGCTTGTTACTTGGTCTGAAAATTTTACATTTACAGGGTCTGGGTTAGGGCTGCAAAAATGCTATTTTCGGGTACCCGGGATACCCAGTAAAATTTAAATATATTTAATTAATTTTAATAATAAATATTATTTTTCTACATATCTACTCTCAA
Organism: Rubia yunnanensis; assembly: GCA_037428765.1. NCBI lineage: Eukaryota > Viridiplantae > Streptophyta > Magnoliopsida > Gentianales > Rubiaceae > Rubia > Rubia yunnanensis. Next base: position 130,606,050 of record CM075063.1, read on the forward strand.
TTCTCAATTGTCCATACCTATGTAATATTAACTATTAATTAATATGAATTAACATAAAATTCAAGTGCTAAAATATTTATCATTCCCTTTAGACCCTAAATCCTCGATTGTTCATTCAGAGTCATGCCCTCTCTTTCAGCCTAAAATTTTCACATGTGCCCATGACCACAACCATATTCTAGTAGTAGGTCTAATTGAATTTTTTTATTTGGTTTTCCATAACAAATTTCATATCAAATTTTCGTAACATCTCCACTAATTAAAAGATTTAACACAATGATTTTTTCCTATCGTTTCAACATATTTTTGTTAAATTCATCCAAACTAGGGAATGATGGTGATGATTAAGGACTTGTTAAGTGATCATTATATGCTAAATTTTTGAGTGATAAAATCCTAAAAGGTGATTATTATTTGTACAAAAATGGCATGAGAATTCAATTGTTAAGAAAACATTGTAACGATATTTTATTTTGCACAAATACAAGTTTATATAAATGGGTCAACGGGTACCCTATTTTAATTATTATCTCAAAATTTTAAATTTTAAATGGATCAACGGGTACCCTATTACCCGGCCCGACCAATACGCATACCCGCAATGCAGGTACTCGGTTCTTCCGGGCCGGGCCACGGGCCACATTTCTAACTACCAGCACATGCAGGGTACTTGGACGTGCGAGTACCCGCATTTGAACACCCCTACTCCCTCCATTTCATTAAAATGGTATAGTTGTTTTTGTCTTGCCCATTTATAAGAATTGATGTGGTAGAGAATAAGTGTGGAAAAGTATAAATACTTTGGAGAAACAATGGATTCCGTCATTTTGAATCTAAAGTTTTGAATCTAAAGAGAAAATTGTGAAAATTTTAAAAATATACTGCTCTTTGTCATTTTGGACAATTTTTAAATTATCTTATTTTTTTAAAGATGGTAGAAAAAGAAACTTGTATTATTTTCATTATAACGAGGGAAGTTGTGGAAAAAATTTACAATATTTACAAAATTTTGGGTGAGACGGTCTCATCCAATTTTATGATGAGACTGAGGGTTTAGGTACAATTACTTAAAGATTATAGATGACATGTGGTACTTTTTATAATTTTACTTAAATCTCTGTCTCACCATATCTTATGGTGAAACAATCTCATGTGAGTCTTTCTCTACAATATTAACAGAGATATATTAACTTAATGTACGAAAATATAGACTACAATGAGTAATATTCTTCCTACATCAATCATTCGTACTCTTTATATTCCTCTATTTATTCCTCTATTAATGTCACACTTGCTTTAATGAGATTTTTTAAATTAGACATACTTGAATAAATTGCCAAAAAAAATAAGGGACGATTTCTTATTTTTCATTTTGTCCCTTTTAAACTCTAAAAATTTACCAACTAAAAAGACAATAAACACATTGCAATAATACGAGTTAATCACTTATATCAAGTTTATGTTCATTCTTACATCTAACATTAATCCAAGAATTCAGAAATAGTGTGCCACAAATAAGAGAACAAAAGTAGTATCCAATTCAACCTTCATTTGAATTGTGAATCGTTATATCACGCCATGTATTTTACTTGATTACGCCATGTATTTATACTATTGAATATACAATGTGTATTTTCAATTTAATTTAAATAATTAAAATAAGTTAAAAATAATATTAAATAAAATTTATGTTTAAACACATTACTACCGCCACTGGAGATGTTTCCCAGCGGCCGGCGGTGACTTCGTCGGAGGTGGAGGATGGCGACCGGCGGTGCTTCGCCGGCTACGGAGATGGCCATCTGTAGGGGTCCGCATTGCGACTGGTTTGTCTTCTCAAGCGATTGGTTCGTTTTCTCCAGCGACTGGCCTATTCTCTTTTCCTCTCCCCGGACCGGTTCTTGTCGCCCCGATCTTCTCTCCTCGCTCTCCTTCTCTGGTCCTGATCTCCTTCTCCTCTCCCCGCTCTCCTTCTCCGGTCCCGCTTCTCCTTCTCCTCTTAGGTTCTTGTCGCCCAGTTCTCCTTTGCCTTATCTGTCCCGGTTCTCTTCTGCCCTACCCGCCTCAGTTCTCTTTGTTCTCTCCGATTCTCGTTCTTGTTTGCCTGCCCCCGTTCTCGTCGGACCAGAGGTTTCTTGGGTTGGGTTTTGGTCGACGGGGGGAAGAAGGTGGAGCATCAGCGGGGCATCGGAGGTGGGTGGATGGGAACTGGGACGGCGGGCTAGGGTTTTGCTAGGGATGGCAGCTTACAGTGGAGTTGGGGATGAAGGTGGCTGGAGACGGATAGCTGGGGACGAAGGCTGAGGACCACCGGCGGTGGAAGGGAACGGTGGCGTCGGCGATTACACCGGCGGAACCATTGTTTTTTTTTTTTTGAAAAATTAAAATTTGTATTATATGCGTATTAGATTGTAAGCCAGTAAAATACAACACGGTATATACCAACACCATTTGAATTCGAAATCATTCCACCGCCGAAAGGCTAAAGCCCCTTCTTAGATGAAATGCCTTCAATTCCTCAACAAGAGTATTCAAATTATTGTAAGAAGACCCGCCTTCTTCAACACATTTTCCGGCCATTTCCTTCATCTTCTCACATCTCTCCCTGATCTCAAAACCTTCCTCTCCCGCCGCCATAACACGCGCCACCGACTCCGCCATCGCCTCTCCCGTCACCTCCGCCTCCGTGACTCTGCTCCACTGTCCCGCCCCGACACCAACGCCTACCCCCAAGATCTCCACCAACAGCTTCTCGTTCAGAAACTGCTCTGCAAACAGCGGCCACGTCACCATCGGCACGCCGCACCCAACCCCCTCCATCACGGAATTCCAGCCGCAGTGAGTCACGAACGCTCCGACCGCCTCGTGTCGGAGAATCGGGATCTGCGGGGCCCACCCTTTTATGATCTTCCCCATCGTTTTCGACCTCTCCAAGAATCCTGGAGGGAACCATTTTTCCTGGTTTTCTTCGTCGGCGCAGTCCCGGACGACCCAGATGAAATCCCAGCCGGAGATTTCGAGACCCTTTGCGATTTCGTGCAGTTGGGCGGCCTTGAAATTCGCCCTGCTTCCGAAACATATGTACACGACTGAATTCGGGGGCTTGGAGTCTAGCCATGGGAGACAGTCGTGTTCTTCAATGGCGGATTTCTTCCCAACATTCTTGTAGAGAAAAAGAGGGCCCACATGCCATGCCTTTCTCCCCATCTTGTCGGCGTGGTATTCAGCATAATCTGGCTCTAGTTCGTAGAAACTGTTGATGATTGTTCCGAAGCTTTTCGAATTTGAGTCTCGGACCTGTTGAAAGAAACTCATCATCCCTGCCGCTGCTTCCTCGTTCTGCCGATCATATAATGGCACCTGTTTCATTGCATCACATCAGAGATATTATACGATTGTTTTGGAATTTTCAAGAAAATCGTTTTTAGCAATACCTTTTTAGTGCAAAACCTAAATACCAGTGATATGCATTTCTATCCTAAAATCAATTAAATGTGAACATAAAAGGGACATGAGTTAAACGGTCAAATTTACATCAATTGGCTCAGTTTACACCGGGCTCTGATGGTATGTAAGAATAATGAATTTCTATCTTCAAGTAATTTAATTGATACTAAGTAGATATGACTCGTAAATATATATACTCCCACTATTTAAGTATTTATTTAATTATATCAAACTTTTCAATTAACTTTCTAGAAACGTTTGACCATATATGTTACGAAAAATTTAACGATGTTTGACCATAATAACTGTATAGTCAAATACGACTTAATAAAGTTAACTGAAAAGTGTATCACAGGAAGATAAAGAGAGGTATTAATTTAAAGTTTTGTCATTCATGGAGACTTAGTACTAAGGTTACCTGTCCTAGAGTGAGCTTGATCTCGTGAGGGATATCAGGCACCAGAAAGGCCTCGGAGTCCGATGAAACACGGTCGAACGGGCGGTGAATCCTCAACATCTCCCTAACAACGTTAGGAAAGTACCCAACTCCATCAAAAACCAACCTCGGGATGCCGAATCCGGCCGCAAGATCCGTCGTCCACGGGAAGAACGTGTCCGCGACGATGCAGTGTGGCCGGCACTCTCGCAGCAGGCTCTCCACCTGATCTCGGAGCATGGAAATTGCCCTGAGGAAATTAGGCCTCAAATCTTGCGATTTCACTAGCTCGACACTCTCTGTTCCTTCTGGCAAACCGTTTTCCAGAGCCGGGAACTCCATTCCTCGGACCGAGATGTCGGATCCTGAGTCGCGGCTTCTCTGGATGGCCTTTTCGAAGGCGGCGACGTGATGTCGGGTCGTGATCAGCGTGGATTTAACGCCGCAGCGGGAGCTGAACGCGTCGGCCATGTCGAGGATTGGGCGGATGTGCCCCTGTGCCAGCATCGGGAGGAAGAATATGTGCAGCTGATCGACCATTTTTTGGCACTGTGTGACTGTATTTTGGGATCAATGATCATATAGAAGTGATGAAAACTTTGATTTAGATTTTAGTATCCAAAAGCTCAAGTCAAATGTTGGAATTGCTGTACTCCGGTAACTAGATTTCAACATTGGTAGCTTTTTTTTATATGTTCAGTCTATGACTTCGTTCAGGCATTCGAAGGACGTTAGACCAATCACAATAAATTTTTCATAGACTAAATTATTTCTTTATCCCCTCAATGTAATGCAGTACCATCATTTGGTTTTCAATGCCAATATCATGTTTGTTCAGCCACCAACAAATACAAAATAATTTTTTTCCATCCCCATTGGTATTTTTAGGTGAAGTCAATGAAAAATTGACCGAAAATATGTAAAATGACAAATATACCCCCAAGTTTAATATTCAAAAAAGAAAAGAAAATACCCTCTTCCCCAAACCCTCTTCCCGTTGTGTTTGGTCCCATCTTTGCAAAGGATTCCGTGTGAGTCTGCCGAGGCTGATGCCAAGGATTCCATTCAAGGCTGCGCTGGAGGATTCCGTTCGAGGCAAAGATGACGGTGTCATTTTTTACTAGCAAGCTCGCCGCGCCGTCGTGGCTGTATGCCCCTGATGTGCCTACGTCGTCCGCCATCACCACATCCCTAGCCTCTCCATCGACCACCTCTTCCTGGCGACGAAGGTGATGTTCCACCCGAAAACCTTGCCGTCGCGCCAAAGCTGCTCAAGCATCTCAATTTGAGAACAGGAAATATGGTTTATCCCTCAAGCTCGAATCATCAGGGAGTGTGAGCTCCGCCGCCGAGATGTAGATTTTGGCAAAGATGTTGGTGGAGATTGTGACGTCCTTGATGGTGACGTTGGTGGTGGGGTTGCCGAGCGACGATCGGGAGGCTTCGTGAAATAAAAAAGGAAAAATAAAAATAAATAGAAAAAAAGAAAAAGAAATAGTAATTAGGAATTTTTAATTGAAAATATTTTTAATAGTAAATTTACTAAAATACCCATGGCTATATCGGAAAGCCATTCCATTGTACTTGAAAAACACCTATGGGACCAAACAAATTGTTTTCAGAATGTTAATTGCTGAACAAAATCGGCATTGGCCTTAGGGACCAAAAGATATATAAGATTTTATGTTAGGGACCAGAAAAATAATTAAGTCTTACAAAAATTTTATCTTCATTTCTTATAATTTGTACTTTAAACCTCGGTCTTTTCATGACCAATGGAAAGATCGTCTTTCACGAGATGGACTCTTTTATTATAGGGGGGCTTGGAATAATTGTTAGTACAAGATATATATAAATTATTGGGTTAAAATGAAAGTAATTTGGCCATTATATAATTACAGTCTAATTTTAAATTATAAAACCTTTAATTGCATATTTCAATTTGAATCTAATTTCGATTTCTATTTTAGTCTATGATTACAATGTGATTCTTTCTTCAAATTTTAACAAACAACCAACCAAATGATCCTACACTTTAGGATTTAGAATTGAAAAACACAATTTAGAGTTGGGTAGAGGTTGACCCATTAAATATGAGGAAATGACAATTTAGGTGTTTATTTATGGGTAAAATTGTAGGTTATGTTTCTTTTTTTTTGCACCATGCTCAAAAAATATTTCCAGATTATGACATTGTCATTTTTTACCAGCAAGCTCGCCGCGCCGTCGTGGTTGTGCTCCACCGGTCTACTCAGCGACGTTGTGGCTGGTCTGATGGATGAGCACGGGTTATGTGCTCTGCCGGTCTATTCAGCAACGTCGTGACTAAGATGAAGATGCACGGCTGAATGACTTGCGGGCCGGTGGACGGAGGCATAGGAGGGACAGACGGTGGACAGCGAAGGCACATCGGAGGCACAGCAGGGGCAGATGGCGGCGCAGAAGGAGGAAGATGATAGGGTTTACCCAGGGAAGAAGATGAGCAGTTTGGGCCAAACTATGAATTTCAGCCCATTTTTTATTTCTTCTCTTTTTTGTTTCTTCATTAAACAAAACGATGTCGTTTTTCCTCCAACACTGTCGTATGCCCCTAATGCGCCTCCGCCATCCGCCATCACCCCATCCCTAGCCTCTCCATCAATCACCCCTTCCCGACGATGAAGGTGATGTTCCACTCCAAAACCCTCACCGTCGCACCGAAGCTACTCGAACATCTCAATTTGGGAACAGGAAATATGGTTTAGCCCTCAAGCTCGAATCATCGGTGAGTGTGAGCTCCGCCGCCGGGATGTAGCGCCTGGCGGAGATTGTGATGTCCATGGTGGTGACGCTGGTGGTGGGGTTGTCGAGCGACGATAGGACAATCGGGAGGAGGCGTGAAATGAAAAAGGGAAAAAGGAAAAAGAAATAGAAAATAAAAAAGGAAAGGAAAATAAAATTAGGAATTTTTAATTGAAAATATTTTAATTACTAAAATTACTAAAATACCCCTGACTATATCGAAAAATCATTCCGATTTACTTGAAAATCACATTTGGGGACCAAACAAATTGTTTTCAAAATGTTAATTGCTGAACAAAAACGGCATTGGACTTGAGGACCAAAAGGTACATAAGATGTTATGTCATGGACTAGAAAAATAATTTAGTCATATATATATATATATATTAAAAGTTCATCTCTTGAAAGACATTATTTCCATAAGTCATGGAAAGACCAATGTTTAAACTGTAAATTAGAAGAAATGAAGATAAAATTTTTGGGTTGTATGAATCGGTTTATAAACTTTATAATAACTACATGTTGCATATTAAAATTTTAATATTGCAACTAAAATATTTTACCTTTTATTATTCTAATTAAACTCCATCATTTCATAAGTATAATTATGGTAAGATCTTTCAGAAATAATTATAATCCAATATTAGTATATGGAAAAATCTTGGGAAACCGTCTTTCCATAAGCTTTTACAATTACATAAAGTATTTTACTATAGATCTTGTCTCATCTTTAAACAATTGTATATAAATGTTTCCTCGAATCATAATATTGTCTTCTAAAATATTTTTATAATAATTTATAATTCAAGATATATTATATTTTTTTTTAAAAATTACTAAGAGAATTGTGTTAAATGAATATATGTATCAAAGAGCTTGTCTCTTGAAAGACGGTCTTTCTATAAGTCATGGAAAGACCAGGGTTTAAAATGTAAATAAGAAGAAATGAAGACAAAATTTCTAGGTTGCATGAATCGGGTTATAAACTTTAAACTACTACACGTTGCATAATAAATTTTTAATATTGCAACTTAGACCTTAAACCTCATATTTCCATAAGCCTATTGAAAGACCGTCTTTCCCATAACTTTGCCGATATGAAATCACTTTATTAACTATAAATTATGAATAATTTCGTCTAGGTAAAATCTTGGGAAAGACGGTCTTTCATATGCTTATGGAAAGACGGAGTTTGATTAGAATAATAAAAGGTAAAATGTCGTAGTTGCAATATTAATATTTTAGTATGCAACATGTAGTAGTTATAAAATTTATAACCCGGTTCATGCAACTCAAAAATTCTATCTTCATTTCTTTTAATTTACACTTTAAACCTTGATTTTTTCATAACTTATCGAAAGACCGCCTTTCAAGAGACGACCTCTTTCTAACAGCATACGGAGTAATATATACGGAGTAATATATACGGAGTAATATATACGGAGTAATATATACAGAGTAATATATACGGAGTAATATATAAAGCTTAGAGAGCATAAGTGCATTTGCACTTACCTTGTTCCAGCTATCCCATCAAACTTATTTTTTATTTCAAATTAGAATTGTTAGTACATGATTTATATAAATTACTGTCAAAATGAAAGTAATTTTACCATTATATAACTACAATCTAATTAAAAAAATTAAAACATTAATTGCATATTTTCAATTTGAATCAAATTTCGATTTCTATTTTAGTCTATAATTACAATGCGATTCTTTCTTCAAATTTTAACAACCAGCCAAATGATCCTACACTTTAGGAAAGGTTTTTTTTCTCTTTAAAAACTACACTTTAGGATTAAGGATTGAAAAACACATTTTACAATTTTGGGGAGGTTGGCCCATTAAATATGAGGAAATAACAATTTTGGTGTTTATTTCTGGGTAAAATTATAGGTTATGTTTTTTTTGTTTTTTTTTTTGCACCATCTTCAAAAAATATTTTCAAATTATTATGAAGTGTTCTTAATTGGTGCCTTTACCGAACATAATAAGTTAACTACGATTCAGTCAACAGTTATCGAGATTTTCAAAATTATAATTTTAGAATATTTGAGGTTAAATTAATGGCTTAGAAAAAAAATCATTCTTCTTGTTTTTCTCCACCACCTTCTTTACTATGTTTCGAACACCACTGACACAACCTTGCTCGCCATCTCTTTTATTGTTCTTGTTTTATATGTTTCATGTTCCCTAGTAGTGACACTATCTCCACTAGAAAACTTGACTCAATATCGATTCATTTAAACTGACTAATATTATGAAGGAGCCAATTAATAATATTTCACAATAATATGAAAATATTTTAGGAACAATTTTCAAACGAAATACGTAAATTCACGTGAAAGTGTTTACCAAAATTGTAATTTTGTCCACTAAATATTATAGCAATTTGACCTGGGCAAATGCACTTTTGGACTTCCATGTATTCCCTACGTCCCACCTGAATTTACACTCTTACTTTTTTAATATTATTTCCTATTAAAGTTTGATGACATATTTGAATAAATATGCCATCAAAAATATTATCATATATGATATTGTTCAATTTGTCATAATAAATAGTTTTTAAATATTATATATATTTTTTATTATTATTATACATAAACAAATATTTTAATGATCTAATATATTTTTTAAAGAATGTGCAAAAAATAAGGGTGTTGCTATATCCCGCCCTATATTTTACTATCCTCGCCCTAATACGTATAAATACACGTATTTTTAATTTAAAATTAAAAAATAAAAAATGGGAGAAGTAGTATAAATTTGCCTCCTTCCTTCTCTCCTCCCTTCTCTCTTTTTCTCTCATCCCTTCTCTCTTTTTCTCTCCTTCTTCTTCTTCTTTCTCTCCATTTCTCTCCCCCTTCCCTCTCTCCATTTCTGCCGCCCAGCCAGCCCGCCCGCCGCCGCCGCCGGAAACCCACCGGAAAACGTAAGTTTTGGAGAAATTTTTTTTTACTTTTCGTGCGAATTGTTGCCCGATCTATTCGAATTTTGTTGAACTTGTCGGAATTGTTAGAATTGGGGTTTGTTAGAATTTTGTTAAATGTAGAATGGATGTTGGGTTGGTGGTTAGATGTTGGGTTGGTGGTTAGTATAGGAGATTAAGATGTAGAATAATTTGGAGAAATCTAATATTAGGAATTTAATGAATTTTGGAATTAAAACGAAGAAATTGTGTTTTTTAGAAATTATTTAGTTTAAATTTGGAAATGATTACTATTTCCGTAATTTGGAAAGTATATGTGACATAATAGAATATAGTTCTATTTAAATAAACTTTATTAATCCGATGTAAACAATTGTGTAGTAAATTATTATGATATGTTTTAACAATTGTTTCCTTGAATGTTAATAATAGTGTGATGTGGTAAAAAAATAAGATTATTTAGTAATGTAATTTCCAATTTGTAACTTAAAAAAATGTGTAATTCGTTGTATGGGATTGTACGAGAATTAAATTTGCTGTTTGTGGTGGGGTTTTTTTTATGTTATATCCACTTTTTCCTATGCATTATAGAATATGTAGTTTTCATTAGTAAATTGAAATTATGCACTGTTCGAAAATATTAGTTCACACGTTGTTGAAATGTATGTTAATTTATCTTATCATATCAGTTTGATTCAATTGTTGTTATACTAATTACATATCTTGTGTTGTAGATGAGCACTGCTGGTCAACCTGACGGCCATGGTCGTTCCATACGACGAAGAGGTGTTAGTGCCTCGGCGAGACAGGCTAGAGGCCGCGTGGTCGAGGATGAACCGTCGCCTCGGCCGCAAGAGTGTGATGTAGGAGCGGAGCGGCCTTCTCCACCGAGCGTTCGTGCATTCGATCCCATGCCAACATGGGACGGTCCGGAGATTAACATTCTCGCGTCTGGTGGAATCCGTCACGATAGTGACTGGCAGTTGAATTATGACTTGCCGGCAGATGTCCCCCTGATGGGCCAACCTGGGACGAGTGTGCCATTGGATGCTGGGATCGAACGTTATGCTGCTGGAGGAGCCAGGCACACCGTGAGGAATAGAGCTGGTCAATTCTCACAATCTTCTGGTGGATCGTGCAATGCCGGTGAGACTAGCACCGGAAGGGCACCGAGGAATAGGAGGAAGCGACCCGCCGATGAGACGTGGCTAGTGCGGGGACCGATGGCTGGTGGCCCGCAAGATGACCTCGTCATACCAAGCTTCGGAGGACACGTCGCTGTTGACGTTTGGAATGGTATAGAGCGAGGTGTGCTGAGATGCCATGCTCGGTCGCCGCTATGCAAGCAGCTAGTCGCCACGCTCCCCGAACTGAGCGATGTTGCACAGGCCCGGATACGTGCGACCGGGTTGGCCCACCTGCCTGCGATTATGTTCCAGTTCCTTGACATGGCACTGATATCCGCTTTTGTCGAGAGGTGGCAGCCAGACACGAACACGTTTCACATGCCTTTTGGGGAGATGACCATCCTGATGCACGACGTTGAGATGATTCTTGGCATTCCCATCGTTGGTGGCGCTGTTGCGAGTACCATTTCGGCGGAGACTATTCAGGAAGCGTGCGCTGAACTGTTTGGGAAAGACGTGGAGTCCTTTATCGCGGAAGACTGGAACGGGGGTAACATAGATGCCCAATCATTGATGGCGAGGTGTGTAGCGGCGGGGCAGAGCGAGAACTTCCAATTTATGTGCTACATGCTGACCCTGTTTTCATCCACGCTTTTTGTGGATAAAACTGGGAATAAGGTTAGAGCCAACCTTCTACCCCTACTTGATTCGCAGTTGTCGTGGGGCTCGGCGACGTTGGCCAGTTTGTATCTGCAGTTGGGAATTGCGTCCCGGTCAAAGGCGCGCAGCCTATGCGGATGTTGCACGCTCCTTCAAGCATGGATATACGAGTACTTTCCGATGTTTCGGCCGAGACCGAGTACATTGCCAGCTCTTCCGGGGCACGCCAACCGGTGGCACACAGGGGATAAAACAGGGAGGGATACTGGGAGGCTCAGTGCCATCAGGCGTCAGTTGGATGCCTTACAGCCCGACCAGGTATGAATTCCATGCTTTTACTCTTATTCTGACAGTAGTAGGTAGATCGGATTCCATAGAAACGTAACATGTCTGTGAAACTTTTTGCAGGTGGATTGGTTGCCATATGGAGTGGACGTGGTTAGGGCTGCGAGGGGAGGACTCACTACCGTGGCGTGATTCGATACCTCGACGCAATGGAGGCGTACATGCTAGATCGCGTTGTGCGCCAGTTCGGTCTCGTACAGGGTATACCGCGGGGTCTTGCAATTGCGTCCGAGCCTTGTTCCCGCCCGGCTGATCCAGCCGGCTATTCAGTGACCTACCCAGGGAGGCTGCAGTTGACCCTATGGGAGATGGCACACACTTGGCACGACGGTCAGCTTGCGGCGTTCCCGATAGCCACGAGCCAATCAGAGTGTACCATGGATTACGAGGACTGGTATGCGACTCATTCGCACCCATTGATCGCAAATCATGAACATGCTGCCACGAGTGGACCGGACAGGACACATCATCAGTTATCGGTAAGTTTTCTCGAACTGTTTGCTTCGAGTAATTATATTACATTTTACTGTTTCATTATTGTAAAATCTGTTTCCTGTGCAACAGATGCTGAGTGACATGATGAGCGCCCTGGATCCGTTTGACTCGACGACCGTTGATGGACTCGTCGACCCCTGCATGAGGGAGTTGATGACGACTTTTGTCAGTCATCGCGATGAGTATCGCAGGCTCGGTTATGGACCCATTCCTTAGTCGACTGTTTGCTTATGTATGAACCCACAGTTTTGCCATAGTTTGCTCATTTATGTAATCGGTAACTGTTTGTGCATATCAAATTTATAAGTCATCAATTTTTGCAACAGTAACGCTTTCAAAATAATTGTGACGCTTCGATAATAACTGTAACGGTTGCGTACATGCCGAAATGTTTCGCTGGGTTACAACAGTTAATTACTCTCAGAGTATGCTCTTCTCCAAGCCCTTATCCTCCTACGAAAGGGTAACTCCCAACCTACGACATCAGTCTTCCTCAATGTGGTCCACATATTAACCACGGGGGGCATGGGACAGTTTTCCTTCACGTGTACCCGGACGAAATGGCTTGCACTGCGAACGTATACAATGTGTAGCTCCCTACTTGTTCCATCCTCGCCCCCACCTGCCCTCAGTGGAAGGACTGTACAGCAATGGTCCGCCGACCCATTCTCTAAAATGTAATATAAAACTACAACCGTGTTGTAGTAGATGGCGACAGGAAACATGTCTGCAATGACCGTAAACCAATGCTCTGGACCAAATGGACCGCTGGTGTGGTGTATACGGGCTCTGGCGAATTCAATGTCATCTTGCGAACCGTATATGGGAACATAGTCAGGCCAATGAGTTGATATCTCGTTAAATACTGCCCGACGCGCTGTAGACCATTCACCTTCACCGTCTACGTGGAACGCATCAGCAACGCATCTGAAGCCACAGTTTCCATCACTCACGACATCGTTCTAGCCTTCGATGTAACGCCGGACAATGTGGGGGACACTTTCGAGGAACGGGAATGTCGCTGCAGGAGAACACATTAAGATAAATATCTTGTGCAGGCGGCGTTCATTAGGAAGAATGGTGCTTGTACTTACCGTGCCGGCGACCGCTCCCTGAAGCACGCCCCGGGGACCTTGAACTACTCCCGTATCGCCTGTTCACGTGCTCGTGGTAGCTCGGTGAACGTCGGGTTGATCTTGATCGGGGGACCTGCTCGCTTGGTCTCCCACGTGCACTGGTACAATTGTCCGGCTCGCCAATGCCGCTCTCCTCCGGACGCAACTGCGCATCTATGTAGGATGAAACTCGTCGGCGGACCGAAGGGTCGCTGCGTGCCAGCTCCTCCAACAGAGTGTTGAACCGCGACTGATCTTGTTCGGCCCTCGCAATGTTTTCCGTGCTCCGCACGTGATCACCCAATGCCAGGCTCTTAAACTGCGGATGAATGTCGTCCAAGTACAAGGGGATTCCTTCAGCAACTGTCCCTGCCATGACGCATGCACACGGTATTCCGTGTGTCGAGCGCAGCACACAGCCACAGTAAGCATATACCTGTGCTCCGAGTGCATCAATCCTCCCGGACTCGACCGTCAATTTATCCAGACAGTATTTGGACACATTGTTGATCAAGTTGCTGAAAAGGGCCCTACGGTGCAATCTTCCAATGCACGTTCTTGATTTCTCCAGGCCGGTCTTGATCATAGTAATCTGCTGGGCTATCTGCAGGTCGACACGCCTCCATACCGTGTCCAGTGAACCAGTCGATGTTTGTAACCACCCTTTCAATGGCGAGTGTGCACTTTCGACCCTGCATGTAGTTGTGTTCCCGAAATGCAGAAATCTGTTCGTCCATGCCCTCACAAATTTTTCCTTATGGGGGGTGAGCCACGTCGTCTCAGCGTAACTAATAACAGCCTCGCTCCAAGACCATCCAGCCCTCATATCTACCAAGGCAGTTTCGTACTCTGAAACGGTGGACGCATTGCAAACCCGGAACCATGCACCATTCTTGAACGCTGCCCCGTTCCTCTTATTCCCTGTCAGCACAGTAACACGTGCCTCCACATCCTTGTTAATATGCCAGGTGCAGAGCAAATGATTCGATTCTGGAAACACAGTCCGAAGTGGCCTAATCAGTCCCATCTCCCGATCGGTGACCACAACCTCAGGGAACGGTCCATCCACAAGCAAGTTCTTCAGCGCATTCAGCACACACTCATAGGTATCTGCCGTTTCGTCAACGACAATTGCGTAGGCAATCAGGAAGTTTGTGTTGCAAGGGGACATCCCAACCATCTCAATGAATGGCATGCCGTAGCGATTGGTCTTGTACGTTGAGTCGATGGCCACAACCCACGGAAACGTGCGAAATGCCACAACAGCATCGGGATTAGCCATGAATAAATGAGTCAAAGTACCATCACCTGCTGAGCGGTGACTAGTGACATACCCTTTCGCGGTGGCCAGATGCAAACAATTCTCCGCTGTGTTGCGCCCGCCTCGCCTTTCTGTTACATATGCCGATCTCTCATTGTACACCTGCCTAATGTTCTGATGCAGGTCTGGAAACGAATTACTGAGGCTGACATTGATATGCCTTGGGGCTGTTTCTGAATCTGTCAAATCTCTGATCATTTGTTTCGCGTCCGCATGGAGCTTGCAGCTCTGTCTATGACCCTCGGGGTACACTGAGAAAGAGTGGTTGTGCATCCCTCGTCTAGGATCCTTGCACGGCACTACATTCCAACCATCCCCCGTGATTCTCTGTTTCAAGACAATCGCGAATGGGCAGTCACAACTTCCGGTAGAGGTGCTACTCCGTCGGACTACATCAGATTCGCTCGTATCTACAACCTTATCCTTTCGGCCCCGATTGCAAATGCAATATAACCTCAGGGGACCATTCCTATTCTGTTTGTAGGACCCCGTGACAAGTTCAAATCCCACCTGCAGAGCAATCCGTTACATGTAGGAATAAGCCTCGGCAACACCTGGAAACACAGCTGAGGTGGCAAATGGAGAGTATCCATTCTGCCCTGCAGCAGCTTCACATGACTGATTGTCATCCTTAAACAGCAATAAACATCAAGTAATTAGTTACACTCAACTGCTATACCAACGACAATGATGTCGTCAATTAACGTTTACATATGAACGAATAAAGATAAAATTACAGTCAAAACGTTAAAACATATACTTAAAGAAGAGAACATAAAGATAAAATTATAGTACATGAAATGCCATTACAGTTATAAAATTCCCGTACACAAATTAACTCCCTAAACTAAAATTACATTCATCCATTTCAAACTGTCCTCCTAATGGACTTAAGGGTGCATTCCGCCATTTCTAAATAACAGCTAAAACATACATGTAATGGGAAAAAAATGAAATAACATTGTGGCTAAAATTAATATTACATTCTTACATTTCACATTAAGGTTAAAAATTAATTAACGTAACGAATTTAATGTTTACTAATGAACTTTTGGAATCCAAAATGCAACCGGGTCGTTTCAGATTAACTTTTAATACTTGCATTTGAATAATGTAAAATGAAACAAAGTAATTACATTTCAACAAATTAAAATAACAAAATAACGTAAAAAAACGTAAATTAACGTTACAGTAATTAACAAAATAACAAAATTAACAAAACAACAAAATTAACGTTACAATAATTAACAAAATAACAAAATTAACAAAACAACAACATTAACGTTACAATAATTAACAAAATAACAAAATTAACAAAACAACAAAATTAACGTTACAATAATTAAAATTAACGTTACAATAATTTTTACGTTACAATTAATAAATTAAAATACTAAGATGAGCATAAATTAAAAAACTAAGATGAGCATAAATTTCTACTTCAAAAAATAATAGATAATAAATTTAACTATTACTTATGGACAGAAAACTGATTAGTAAAATTACCTCCGAAGACATGGAATTTCTAACACCCTTGCTTGGAGTACAAATTTGGAGAGTAAAAATTTGGAGTTCCACATATTTTTACAGCAGAAATGATCTTTTTATAGCATAAAATTCAACTTTTTCGGGTGTGTGATAGAGTAAATGACATTAAATGTGGGTAGTTGGGGAGAGGAAACCGTCCGGCTCGCGCCAAGCCCATGGCGAGCTGAGCCCGTCCGGCTCGCGCCCAGACCGTGGCGAGCGGAGGCCGCTCCGGCTCGCGCCCAAGTCGTGGCGAGCGGACCGGCGGTGGCTCGCGCCCAGGAGGTGGCGAGCGGACCGGCGGTGGCTCGCGCCCAGACCGTGGCGAGCGGACCGGCGGCGGCTCGCGGCCAGGCGGTGGCGAGCGGACCGGCGGCGGCTCGCGGCCAGGCGGTGGCGAGCGGACCGACGGCGGCTCGCGCCCAGACCGTGGCGAGCGGAGACCGCTCCGGCTCGCGCCCAGGCCGTGGTGAGCGGACCGGCGGCGGCTCGCGGCCAGGCCGTGGCGATCCGAAGCAGGTGGCGGCGCGCGGTGGTCACGCGGTGGTCCGGCGGCGGCGCGCGGTGGTCCGGCGGCGGCGCGCGGTGGTCCCGCGGCTGCGGAATTTCTTTTAAATTAATTCAGTTAATATTAACTAACTGCAATTATCTAAATTAATTTAAATTCAGTTATTTGAAATTAAATTAAAAATATATAATGTATACGTATTAGTGTAAGGATAGTAAAATACAGGGCGTGGTATAGCAATCCACAAAAATAAAAGTACAACGATGGGACGGAAGGAGTGCACAGGAGTAGGGTAGGTGTAACCACTCGATTGATTATTCGTGAATTCGCCATTTACCAAAGAGTTTCATCATTTGGAATGATATTTTAATTTAAATAAATAAAATAAATGATAAAAATTGTATATTGGAAAAATAAGTCAAGTAAATGAAATTAAAACAATTTTAATCTAACAATATATTATCATTATTACAAAACCGTTCAGTTTAACAAATATGCCACTCTTAATCAATTAGAGAGTATAATCTTAAAAAAAAGTATGTGAATGAAATATCTTAAAAAAAAGTTTGTGAATGAAATTGAACGTAGAAAATTAAAAGTAAAGTAAGTGTATAAAAAAAAAAATAAACAAAATGAAACATTTAAAAACATCCTATAAAGTAATTGTGCGTCATTAAAGGAGAAACGGAAGGAAGAAGTATTTGTACTTCCTCTGTTCCATGTTAAATTCCACAGAATCTTTTTAACGCTCATCAAGAAATTTGTTTAATCGTTAATATATTTAATCATGTATAATAATGATAAATAAAAAAAATTAATTTTGATAAATTTCTTGTTTTGACGATCTAACAATATCACATATGCTCATATTATTACTTATATATCTAATAAAACATACAATTAAAATTTGATAGATAATAATGTCATATATTAGGTGTGCACTTTGGCAAAAGGCGATCAATCCGCTCGCCCTCAGCGGTCCATACCAGCCCACACCCAAGCCATCGTATGAGAGGTAAATCACGGTAGCCCAGCACCAGGACCCATGGGCTTGGCATTGCCTCGGTGCGCACAAGGGAGCCTTGCAAAGCAAGAACTCCCCACACTGCCGCTGCCGAGGATCGAACCTGGGATTATTGGTTTATCCACCCATGTCCCAACCAATGGGGTACACCCGTGGGTGTTAGGTGTGCACTTTGAGTGAAATGGAGGGAGTATTACTTTACCGTTTTAAATTCCAAAAAGCTTTCTAGAAGGCAACTACATTCACTGCACTACCCAGATGGACAAATTTTCTCGGGTTTGCTCACAAGTTACTCCCCATTTATAATAACTCTCCATGTCCATCTCAAACTCCACATTTGACTTTCTATCACTATTTATTTTTCAATTTTTATTATATATTTAAATAGATACATAAATAATAATATTATTACATGTTATATTGTTTGATTCATCGTAATAAGTAGATTCTCAAAAGTAATTTTTTGCTTGACATTATATACGTAATTAAACATATTAATGGTTAGACAAGTTTCTTGATGAGTGTGAAAATGATTCTGTACAATTTGAGCTGGAACGGAGGGAGTACTCTCTCCATGTTGTAATTTGATTTTTGGGGTGCATCAATATTTAACTACTAATATTTTATTTATGTGTAAAAAAAATTAAAAATAATTTGAACAAATATGTTATAATTAATTCAACAATATATTACATGATAATAGTCTTATATACAATTGTGGAACTAAACCGGGTGAGCCGGTGTAGCTATCCCAGTAAACTCTGATGAACTAGGGGAGTAATACTTTTCATGTCTTTGTCGTCCACAACTCATTAAAATTGAAAATTGGTGCATCCAAAAATTTTTTTGTCCTGGTTCTGCCCTTGCTTGTATATATAATAATAGAGTAAAATAGTCAATTTTGGATCAGTCAAATTTCAAAAGGATAACTATACCATTTTTTTTTTAGGACTGTGGTAGTAATTAAGTAAGTTTATTAGAGTTTAGAGTAATTTTATTTGTCAAAATCATCATAACAAAATAGGACTAGAATGACGCAATAATTTATCTGTCAGAATCATTTCGATATATTAAAATTTGTGAGGCACCAATTTAAATATAAAGGGTGTACTCTCCCTGCCCCTCTAATATTTATTTACCATATAATTTTAATATTTTAAATTACGTATAATAAATTATTATTTTTCAAAAAAGTATTTTAAAATTATGTATAGCGATGAATATAATGACATGTGATGATATTCATATAGTATATACATTTATATTTTTTACAATTGAAATAATATTAAATTAAGACAAACATCAGGGAACAAAAAGTGTAGGAAATAAGGGTAATAATCTGTAGGTTTATTCATGAGTTTAGGATACATTATATAGTGGTACATGATACCTATCCCAGCTAGGAGAAGGTAACAGAATACAAGTACAACTATGGTAGGAATATAAATCCAAATCCAATTCCAATACTAATTAACACTAATTCCATAACAACTATATTACTAATTCCTAATTCCGTAACACTCCTCCTCAAGTTGGAGCATGCGGATCAGAAATGCCCAACTTGCCAAGTAAGGAATGAAACTGGTTACGGCCGAGAGCTTTAGTGAACAAATCCACGGGTTGGTCAACCATACGAATATGTTGAGTAACAATAGCGCCGGATTGAACAAGATCTCGAATAAAATGACAATCAACTTCAATGTGCTTAGTACGTTCATGGAAAACCGGGTTGGCTGCTATGTGAATGGCTGATTGACTGTCACAAAACAATTTCATAGGAAAAGTGTGCGAAACCCCTAAGTCTTTCAACAGGGACCGAAGCCATAATAACTCACAGCAGGCAACTGCCATAGCACGATACTCTGCTTCAGCAGAAGATCGAGAAACAGTAGGTTGCTTCTTAGTCTTCTAGGAAACCGGGGAATCACTAATCATAACAAAATAACCGGATAAGGAACGCCTAGTAATAGGACAGGCGGCCCAATCCGAATCACAATAAGCAGTCAATTGGAGAGTACTACGAGAAGAAACAAATAAACCTTGACCAGGATGATTCTTCAGATAGTGCAAAACGCGAACCGCAGCTTGCCAGTGAGGAACACAAGGAGACTTCATGAATTGCGCAAGAGTATGAACTGAATAACTAAGTTCAGGACGAGTAATAGTTAGATATATCAGACGCCCAACCAAGCGGCGATACTGCTCCGGGTCATGGTAGGCTGGACCTTCAACACGTGCCAAATCATGTTGTTGCTCCATCAGAAAATTAATTGGTTTAGAAGCAGATAAACCTGTATCAGATAGAATGTCCAAAGCATATTTCCTTTGCGAGAAAAACATCCCCTCCGGTCTTCTAGCAATCTCTATGCCCAAAAAATACTTAAGCAAACCAAGGTCCTTCATGTGAAAACAAGAACCCAAGTATTTCTTGAACGTAGAGATGAGCGAAGAAGAACTACCAGCAATAACCAAATCATCCACATAAACCAGAACATGTAAAGACTGCGATCCACTGGAAAAGACAAATAAAGAGTAATCTGCCTTACTTTGAACAAAATCAAATGTCCGTAAAGCCTGCGCCAGTTTAGCAAACCAATTCCTAGGAGCTTGACGAAGACCATAAAGAGATTTCTGAAGGCGACAAACCTGACCAGGCGGAACCACATAGCCAGGTGGGGGTCGCATGAACACTTCTTCATGTAAATCACCATGCAGGAATGCATTATGGACATCCATTTGATGCAATTCCCAACCACGTATAACAGCAACTGACAGGAACAAGCGAACGGAACTCATTTTTGCGACTGGAGCAAAAGTCTCGGTGTAATCAATTCCTTCAATCTGGCGGTTTCCAAGAACCACGAGACGAGCTTTGTAACGTTCAATGGTACCATCAGAGCGAAACTTCGTTCGGTAAACCCATTTACAACCAATGGCCTTTTTATGCGCAGGCAAAGGAGACAAAGTCCAAGTCTGATTGCGCTCTAGGGCAGTGAGCTCCGCAACCATAGCGTCTCGCCAATAAGAATGACGGGAAGCCTCAGAGTAAGTAGTGGGATCTGCACTAGAAGTTACAGCACCCAAAAATCTAGTATGCAGACTAGAAAAGTTATCACAATTTACATAATCAGTAAGAGGGTAGAGAACACCTGAGGATAGTGATGACGTATGGGGGAATGTAGTCGAAGAGGGGGGGTCTTCAGTAACAAGAGCACAAGTAGAATCATCACAATCATAATCAGCCAAATACGGCGGTGGACGTCGAGCACGAACACTCTGTCTGATGGATGGTGGATTATTGGCAGCAGGCGGAGGAGGACCGGCGTCGGGAGGCGGTGGGACGCCGGCGGTGGCCGGAATTAGTTGGACGACGTTGAATGGCGTTGTCTCATCGGCGTTGACTGGAGCTGATCCGCCGGCATTGACTGATGTTGACCTGCCGGCATTGACCGGTATTGACCCGCCTGCGTTGACTGGCATTGACTCACCGGCGTTGACCAGTATTGACTCGTCAGCATTGACCGGTGTTGACCGACCGGAGTTGACCGGCGTTGACCGGCTGGAGTCGACCGGCGTTGACCGGCCGGAGTTGATCGGAGCTGAATGGTCAGAGTTGATCGGCGTTGACCGATCAGTATTGACCGACGGAAGGGCAGCTAGCGGTCGATCGAAAAAGTCGTATGGTTCCGGTGAGTAGGAGGAGGAAACCGGCGGTGTAGTGGTGACGCTGCCAGGTTCATCTGTAGAAATGGATTGCGGAGATGCAGAATACGGGAACTGGTCTTCAAAGAAATCAGCATCCCGAGTGGTAAAGATAACTCGAGAGTCCAAGTCGAGAAGACGATAACCTCTCTTTCCGGCAGGATAACCAAGGAACAAACACCGACGGCTTCTTGGTGCAAACTTGTCACGGTATCTTGGAACACGAGCAACAAAACACAAGCATCCAAATACTCGTAAAAAAGAGTAATTTGGCGCCTGTCCATAAAGTAACTCAAAGGGAGTACGACCATTGAGAAGCTGTGTCGGTATTCGGTTGATCAGGTAGGCAGCAGTAAGAACACATTATCCCCAGAAGTCAATAGGAAGATTGGCTTGAAACCGTAAAGCTCGCGCTACATTGAGTAAATGACGATGCTTTCTTTCAACGCGACCATTCTGCTGTGGAGTATCAACCATAGATGTCTCAAAAATGATCCCAGATGCAGTAAAGTGAGATCGGAGAGGCAAAAATTCAGTGCCATTATCAGCCCGAACTCGTTGAATTGTTCTTCCCCACTGGTTCTTGACTAAGGCACTAAATTCTAAAAATCTAGGAGCTACTTCAGATTTAGCTACTAATAAATAAACCCAAACAGCTCGGGAATAATCATCTACGATTGTTAAAAAATAAAATGCACCACTAGAGGATGGAGTACGATAAGGTCCCCAAACATCACAATGTACTAATTGAAATAATGCAGTAGCATTTGTAGAACTTAATGGAAAACTGTGTCTAGTCTGTTTTGCTCTATAACAGACATAGCAAGGTATACTAGTATTATTGGTGCTAAAAGCAAGAGTAGGAATAGAAGACAACACCGTGGATGATGGATGACCAAAACGCTGATGCCATAAATCAGATGAGGAAACCGAAGCAACTGTCGGAATAGATTGCAGGATATGAGGACGAAGGCGAGTATCCAACAGACGAAGCCAATAAACCCCCCCTTTCTGTTCACCCACGCCAATCACAATCCCCGTACTGATTTTCTGTAAAATGCAATAATTTTCAGTAAACAAGGCTAGACATTTTAAGGCAGATAACAATCTAGAACAGGATAATAAATTGCATCGCAAAGTAGGTATGTAGAGCACATGAGGAATGGTTACATCACCAAAACAAATAGACCCATATGATTGTGATGATTGTGATTGTGATATGATTGTGATAAAATATAAAAAGACTTCGTTATGGTGCGTTGATATTAATCAATGACACATCTCATCAATGATGAGGATTACAATATATAGGCTTACAACAAACCAAAGTTTAACAAGAATATAATTCTAAGTCTATAAGGAAACTATCATCTATAACTAATTCTATAAGGTAACTACCATCTATAACTAATTCTATAAGGTAACTACCATCTATAACCTTTCCTACAAAGAAATGGTTTCTATTTCCTTAACACCCTCCCTCAAGTTAGAGCATGATGACAAGAATGTCCAACTTGCGAAGAAGATTATGAAATTGCTAATCAATAAAACAAAACAAAAATTTTTAAAAATCTCAGTAGGGGTAGAAGTAGCAGCAACAACCGTAACAGTAGCAGCTGGTAGAGCAGTATTTGTAGGAAACCATTCAAGGTAATTCTCTTGACCCTTCGGGATGGTGGGTGCAATAACCAAACTAGGTCCATCAGAAGTGCCAATGAAGTAGGGCTTAGTCGACAAACGACCAACATGTATAGGTATTTTAGGGCCACATTGCAACTGTAACTGTTTCAGTAAAGTCGCAATTACCTCATAGCCATTATTGTTCTGAAGCGCAGTAGCCTCAAAACCAACATCAGTATGGGCGGTACAAGTTGTAAACCTGGACCATCGCCAGGACCAATGAAGTAAGGACCAGTCGACACACGACCAATCGGTAAAGTAGTACGAGGGCCAGATTGCAATTGCAGCTGCTGAAGTAAAGCTGTAATCACATTATAACCACTCATATCCTGAATCTTCTGAGGAGCAGAACGAGGCTGATCTTCAGAGCCAGACATATTGTACAAATCAGGTACAAATCAGAAGCACAGGACACACCGACGCAGAGTAAGCGGCAGTGCGTGAGGGCGAGCAGCGGTCGTCGGACGTTGGACGGCGGCGAACGGCGATCGGCGCGTGGCGGTGGTTGGCGTGTGGCGTCAAGATCGGTGGCGCGTGGACGTCGGACGGCAGGTTTTAATGCAGCGAAAATTTTTCTATTCAGGTTTCAGAATTTTTTTTTTGCTCTGATACCATGATAAAATATAAAAAGACTTCGTTATGGTGCATTGATATTAATCAATGACACATCTCATCAATGATGAGTATTACAATATATAGGCTTACAACATACCAAAGTCTAACAAGAATATAATTCTAAGTCTATAAGGAAACTATCATCTATAACTAATTCTATAAGGTAACTACCATCTATAACTAATTCTATAAGGTAACTTCCATCTATAACCTTTCCTACAAGGAAAGGAATTTTATTTCCTTAACAAAAAAGGTACATTAATTATTCCTAATTAGACGGTGAGCTAACATACTAAGTAAACTAGTATTACTCCGTCCCAGCTGAATGTGCACACTTTTTGGTCAACTTTCTCAGGTCATGTTTGACCAACGATAACTTTAGTTATGTTTATTAACGGTGTGTTAAAATTTGATATTTAGAAAATACAGCATGCAGAGAATCCAACAATATCTCACATGATGATATTGGTATCTATATACTAGTTGAAATTTATGGTCAAACGTGTCTTGAGAAAGTTGACCAAAAAGTGTGCAGATTCGGCTGGGACGGAGGGAGTACATGAGTGTATAAATTCTTAAATGAAATTATTATACAGGTGGGATTATTGTATAATTTAATCTACAAGGTGGGATACCAACTAGGATTCGTATCCTAGCGTTTGTCCAAACATTTCAAATTAATAAACAATTCCTAGTGACGTCAGAAGTCGACCTATAAATATCCCCCGACAACACTCACATAATTCACATCATCGGTCAATTTGCAGTAAACGCAAGTTTCAAATCTTAAAAAAACAACACACACTCACACACACACAGAGTGAAATGGGGCGGCAGCAGCTGCACATCTTCTTCTTCCCCATGTTAGCTCACGGCCACATGCTCCCGATCCTCGACATGGCCAAGGCGTTCAGCTCACGCGCCGTCACATCCACCATCATCACAACCCACCTCCACGTCCCCATGTTCCAGAAGGCCATCCAGAACAGCGTCGACATCTCCGTCCGGGGAATCACATTCCCGGCCGCCGCCTCCGGCTTGCCGGAGGGAATAGAGAGCGTAGAGATGGTAAAGTCCGAAGAAATGTTCGCCAAGTTCTTCCTCGGAACCACCAAGCTCCGGGGTGAACTGGAGAACCTTCTAGAAGAACTACGCCCGGATTGCCTCGTCGCCGACATGTTCTTCCCCTGGGCGTCAGACGCGGCGGCGAAGTTCGACATTCCGCGGCTGATCTTCCACGGCACCAGCACGTTCGCGATGTCCGTCGGTGAGTCGCTTCGCCGGAACCGGCCGTTCGACGGCGTTTCATCCGACTCCGAACCGTTTATCATCCCTGAACTTCCTCACGAGATTAAGATGACGAGAGGCCAGGTGTCGCTGTTCGACAGGAAGAAGCACGAAGTAGAGACGGAGTTCAGCAAGCTGTTTAAAGACGTCAAAGCTTCAGATTCAAACTGCTACGGCCTGATTAACAACAGCTTCTACGAGATGGAGCCGGATTACGTGGAATACTACACCAAGAAGCTCGGGAGAAGGACGTGGCACGTGGGCCCGCTCATGCTCTGCAACAACGACGCTGATGGAGAAAAAGCTGAAAGAGGGAAGAAATCCACCATTGATGAGGATGACGTCATCCAATGGCTAGATTCCAAACCTCAGAACTCCGTGGTGTACGTCTGTTTCGGCAGCGTGTCGATTATGACACGCGCCCAGTTGCAGGAGATCGCGAGAGGACTGGAATCCTCGGACCAGGATTTCATCTGGGTTATCCGGAAATGCGTCGACGAAGAAGACAGCGAGAAATGGTTCCCGAAAGGATTCGAGGACAGAATCAAAGCAAACGGAAAGGGACTAATCGTAAACGGATGGGCGCCTCAGATCCTGATCCTGAACCATGAATCGGTCGGAGCATTCGTGACGCATTGCGGGTGGAATTCGACGCTGGAGAGTGTTTCTTCGGGGGTTCCGATGATAACATGGCCGATGTTTGCGGAGCAGTTTTTGAACGAGAAATTGCTGACCGACGTTTTGAAGATTGGGGTGGCGGTGGGGGCCACCCAGTGGAGCAGGGTGAGTGTGGAGGTTCTGAAAGGGGAGAAGCTGGCGGAGGCGGTGGCGCGTGTGATGGTGGGTGATGAGGCGGTGGCGATTAGGGCTAGAGCTAAGGAGATGAAGGACTCGGCGAGGGCGGCGGTTGAAGAAGGTGGATCGTCGTTTAATGATTTGGATTCACTCATTCGGGAATTGAGTGCGTACCGTTGAAGTGTTTGAATCTTGGTTACAGCGGTTTGACTGGAAGGGTTTTTCATGAAGCATGGGGGCAGTTGAATAGAAATGGACCAAAAAGGTGAAACAGATGTGTAATATTATATTCAAATATTTAAATTAATAAATAAGTTGCAATATTATTTCATGTAATATTATTAAATTTATCATAAAAAATAATTTTTAAATATTAATTTTTTATTTACTATTATTATTTATAATCAAACATATTTCTCAAACTGAATAATAATAGTGGTGTACAATTTGATATCTATTATAAATAGTGGATCACATGGCATGCTCCCCATGTCCCAACTCAAATTACACACTTATTATTTGGCAATATTCTTTATTAAACTTTGACCGTATATTTGAGTAGATATATAAGCAATAATATTATCGTATGTGATATTGTTGGATTCGTCATAACAAATAGTTTATCAAAAGTAAGTTTTTGTTTGCCGTTATTATATGCAATTAAATATATAAATGATTAGACAAATTTTTTGATTAGCGTGAAAAAAATTATGTACAATTTAACCTGGAACAGATGAAATACGTGGATGTTAGTTTACATTGATTCCATCGTAAATTCATACTCCCTTTGTCCAAATAATAACGTGACATCTAAGTTGGCACAGAGATCTATGAAATGCAAAAAATGAATGGTGGAGATCAAAGGGAATGAAGTAAAAGTAAAATGAGAGGATCATCATTAAAATTTTGCCCTTTTTAGTTAAAAGATAAAAAAGTGTCAAAATAAAAAAGACATCGTAAAATAGTAAAGTGAACGGTGGAAATATCTAAATTTATCCCGATCTAGTTTTATTCTATCTCATTTGGGATGGAATGGAATGAAACTCGCGTATTAGTGAAAACTAAATTATTTTTTTGTTCCCCTACAAATTATCTTTTACTATCTTTTGGTCCTTATTTGCAAATCAATCCTTAGATGGTACCCAACAAATTCAAAATGATATGTTTTGGTCCCCGGAGGTGGTTTTCCGGTATAGTTAGGGTATAATGGTAATTTTACTAATTAAAAATATTTTCAATTAAAAATTCCTAATTTTAAATTTATAGTTTTGTCTGCCGCCGCCGCCTTCCGCTGCAGCCTGCCGACTGCAATTTCCACCGCCTGCAATTTCCAGTTTGCCACCACTGCCTGCAATTTTCGCCTGCAATTTCCAGTTTGCCACCACCACCACCGCCTTCATTTCCCGCCTGCAATTTCCACCGCCTGCCACCACCGCCTTCACAATAAATTTCTCTGTGTTTCCATCGGCTCCTTCACCAGTTAATGGCAGAGCTAAAACACCGCCGCCTTCACCGCTGAGCTCTGCCACGACCATCTGCCACCGTCGTCAGTATCCGCCGCTCGTCTTCGGCATTTCACTTGTTTGCTCCGCCTCGCCTTCCGCCGCCTCCTTCGGTCAAAGTACTGTGTTCCATCTTCAAGCCCCGGGACAAACTCTGATTTGGTCGAGTACTCAGTTCCGTCTTCAAGTACTCTGCCTGTACTCAGGTACTTTGTTCCGCCTTCAAGCTCCGGGACAGGCTCCGTCTCAGCCTCAAGTACTCTGCACTCGTCCGGTCAAAGTACTCTGTTCCATCTTCAAGCTCCGGGACAGACTCTGATCTGGTCGAGTACTCTGTTCCGTACTTAGGTACTCAGTTCCATCTTCAAGCTCCAGGACAGGCTCCGTCTCAGCCTCAGGCACTCTGCACTCGGGTTGGATATCAACAGAGGATTTGAAGATGGAGGATTTGCGGCGAGGCCAGAGTTCGTCGTCGAGCGGTTGAAGTTGTAAAGGCGATTGCGACACCGGCAAAGAATCCGTCAATGAAGCGGCGGCGGAAGGCGAAGAATCCGCCATTGAAGCGAAGAAGACGAAGTAATCGAAGCGAAGAAGATGAGGCATAGAAAACTGGTGCGGAAGAAGACGTTGCGGAAGAAGAAGAAGAATTTAAAGCAGCGGAGAAGCAAAGAAGACGAAGACGAAGTCAATTAAAAATTTCTTTTTTTAATCCCATTTTAATTTTAAAACTTTCTTTTTTTTCAAAACTCAGGGGTATAATGGTCATTTTACATATTTTGACCAGTTTTACCGTTGACTTTCCCTGAAAATCACCTTTGGAGACCAAACAAATTGTTTTGAATTTGTTGGGTACCGTCTAAGGGTTGATTTGCAAATGGGGACCAAAAGATAGTAAAAGATACTTTGTAGGAGACTAAAAAAATAATTTAGTCATTAATGAAATGGGACAAAAGTTTGAACGGATATGATTTTTTTAATGTGTTTACAGTTTGGACAATATAAATTGTGTTTTGGATCAATATCAAGTGGTGTTACATCTATTGTAGATCCCTGTTAGACGTAGTGATATTGATGCTGATACGTTTCTTTTCGCCAAGTGGTTATGATTTTTGTGGAAGCGAATTAATATCCTTAGGGACGATGTTACAGTTTTTATTGGATCTTTGATTTGTAATAGTACAGACGATCAGAATGGTTAACATGTAGTTTGAATATTCTTTCGATGGATTGGTTATTGTTAAATGCTAGTTAGGTTGAATGTCAATTCCACTTATTGTAATCGCCACTGAGTGTTTTTCCTAACATCTTGGAATGATTGATTTTTTTAATAAAAAATTAGTATCAATTGGTTGATGGATAAGAATTTGATAATGAGTGAGTATTATAACACTTTTTTAATAAAAAATAATCATTCATAGCTGCTGAGAAAACGCACAGCGGCGATTACAATAAGTGGAATTGACATCCGATTCAACTAGCTTCAAGCAATAATTAATCTATTGCAAGGATATATAAATTACATGTCAACCAGACCAATCGTCTGTACTATTACATATCAGAGATCCAATAAAAAATGTAACATCGTCATCGGGATATTAACTTGCTTCCCGTGAAAATCATGACCACTTGACAAAGATGAGCGTATCAGCATCAATCACGTCACCATATAGGGAACTTCAAGAACTGCAACGCCACTTGATCCAAAGCACGATCTATGGCGTTCAAGTTGTAAACACCTTGAAAAACACATACATGAATTCACCCAAATTAATGGAAATTGTAATTCAAAAACACAAACAAAATTGCAAAAACACGATCTGTACAATCATATCAAGATCAAAACATCAACGTGAACAATTAAATCGAGTGATCATAATGAACACAACAATCTAATCTATCAAGTCAAAGAACAATACAAATGTATAAAAACAATCCATACTTATTAAAAAATACAAACACTAAAATAATCCCAATTAAAAAATTAATGTTTACCCATCTCCCCATAACAGGAAGTCTATTACGGGGAAAAGGAGAAGACTGAATAAAAGAAGTAGAGTTGAGAGAAGGGGGTTGGCTGCTCTAGGGTTTAGAGAGAGAGACTTGATAATTTCTTCATGTTTTATAAATAAATGAGCATTATAACACTTTGTAGATAACAAACTTATGATTGAGGGCGAAAAACTACGATACGAGATTAATTTCCACATTTTGATCCTAGTACAATCATAAGCCAAACATGGAAACAGCTTTGATTCTCCTTCACCAAACTTCTCTACTCATTTCTTCCCGAGTGAAATGCTCTCACTTCGTTAACAAAATCATCCAAAGCATTATTCGAAGATCCACCTTCTTCAACCGCCTTTCCCGCCACAACCTTCATCGCCTCACATCTCCGCCGTATCTCCACCCCTTCTCCGCCGCCCATAACCCGCTCCACCGCCCCCGCCACCGCCTCCGCCTTCACATCGCCCGTCGCCACCCTGCTACACTGCTTCGCCCCGACGCCGGCGGCGATCCCCAGAATCTCCACCAACAGCTTCTCGTTCAGAAACTGTTCCGCGAACAGCGGCCACGTCACCAACGGCACGCCGCACCCGACGCCCTCCATCACGGAGTTCCAGCCGCAGTGCGTGATGAACGCTCCGACAGATTCATGGCCGAGGATCAGAAGCTGTGGGGCCCACCCTTTTACGATGGTTAATCCTTTCTCTTTCGATCTCTCCAGGAATCCTGGAGGGAACCATTTTTCCTGGTTTTCTTCGTCGGCGCAGTCCCGGACGACCCAGATGAAATTCCGGCCGGAGATCTCGAGGCCCTTTGCGATCTCGTGCAGTTGGGCCGCCTTGAAATTCGCTCTGCTTCCGAAACATACGTAAACCACCGACTTGGGGTTCCTGGTGAAAGAGGAAAAGAAAATTCAAATTCAACCCGACAAATTCGCCATTAAAAGTTATCAATTCTTTCATTTGATTAGAGTCCATTACCTGGAGTCCAGCCATTGCAGCCAATCACGTTCATCGGTGCCGGATTCCTTCCCTCTCTGAGCTCTATCTTCAACCTCCTTGTCGCACAGGAAGAGAGGGCCCACATGCCATGCCCTTCTCCCGAGCTTCTTGGTGTAGTATTCAGCATAATCCGGTTCTAGTTCGTAAAAACTGTTCACCAATACTCCAAAACTCCTTGCATTTGAATCCAGCGCCTGTCGGATCAAGCTCGTCGTCCCTGTTTCTGCTTCCTTATTTTCCCGATCATGCAGCGGCACCTGCCGGGAAAAATACGTTTGATCCAATTTAGGGGTGTCAAATAGGCAAACAAATGAATTACCGGTCATGTAACATGTGCAGTTAAAAAGTACAGGTAGATGGATGATCCATTTCAACACGTTTTATAACGAGTCAAAAACATATCGGATCAAATGCGGGTCAAGTTGAAACTAGTTTAACCCAGGGGTCGAATGTTACTCAAATCGTAAGCTTCAATCCATGTGATTGAATCTCATAAGTTTCTATACCAATTCATATAGGTAGACTTGCATGTCTGTCCATTTCACGAATCGTCGATCAATTAATACATAAACTCAATCCCACTGATTCATGTTTTCAGTTTTCCATTTAACTTGTTATTCATTGTACCAACTTTCCATTTAACTTATTATTCTTTGTACCGATAACCAACAACGTTTAAAAATAAACAACACGTTTAACTCCAGATTACATGTTCATTTTCCCAATTAGCATTAAATTATTACCTGTCCTTTAGTCAGCATTATCCGATGAGGAATATCCGGCACCATAAAGGGCTCCTCGTCTGAGGAAACGCCTTCATAAGGGCGCTGAAACCTCAGGATCTCCGCAAGAGTGTTCGCGAACGTCCCGTTCCCGTTAAAGAACAACCTCGGTATCCCGTACTTCGCCGCAAGATCATTCGACCACGGGTAGAACGTATCAGCGACGATTGCATCCGGGCGGCACTCCTTCAGCAGAGCCTCCAGCGGCTCCTGGAATTTGGCAATGGCGGTTAGGAACTTGGGAATGTGTTCCATGGCCCTCACCTTCTCGACGCTCTCGGTTCCCTCCGGCAAGCCGTATTCGGCCGCCGGGAAGTCGACGGTTCGGACAGAAACGTCGAATCCTGATTCTCTGCTGCGTTTGATCGCGTTTTCGAACATCGGGACGTGATATGGGGTGGTGATGAGCGTGGATTTCAGGCCGCGGGAGCTGAAGACGTTGGCCATGTCTAACATGGGGAGCATGTGCCCCTGTGCCAGCATTGGGAAGAAGAAGATGTGGAGCTTTTCGGACATTTTTTTGGGTGCTGTGTGAGTCAGTGTGTGTTGGTTTGAACCGGTGAATCGGCTATTTATTTATTTATTTACTGTGTAGGAGTCTGAATATTTATTTTAAAAAAATAATAAAATTTCTCCTTTTTAACGGACTGTCTGGAAGTCAAAGTACATTAATTTGTTTCCACATGGACGGAGGATTAGTCAAAGGGAATATTTGTTCAGAGATTTCACCATTTCGGCATTAGTACTGGGGCGGTGGAAAAATTGGAATAACTATGATAAATAATTGAAAGTGTTCAATTATCTTTCAATTATGGTCGGTGCAGAAGTTGTCGAGTTAATAAATCGAGGGTAATTATATAAGCAAGCATGGCAGATAATTATTACAGAACAGAAAGTCTCGTAAATGCGGAATTTATGGATAGTATACAATAATTTTTATTTAAATATTATAATTTTTTATAAAATTTAAATATTATATTTTATAACTTAAAATAAATAATAATATGTATTTGAAGGTGAAAATATAAATATATATGATATTAAAAAATATTTTTAAAAATTCTAAATTTTGTATGCAGTTTAACAACCGTAGTATATGAGGTAAAAAATAAGTGGGTTGTCCATACGATTGTGGATAGGCTGCCTGTCAGGACACCCACTCATTACAAAATTATCAGACACTCTAATCCCAGGCCCCATGTAATAGAATGAGTGGGTCTCATAACAGACGGTTTGTCCATAAGCTTATGTATAGTCCACTAATTTTTTACCTTATACACTGCATTTGCTAAATTACATATTCCCTCTGTAATAGCCCAAATTACCCACATACTTTATGACATTATTCTCTATCAAAGTCTGACCGCATTTTTAATAGATATATAAGAAATAATACTCCCTCCATTTTTTTAAGTATGACACACTTTCTAAAAATGGATGTTTTTTTAATGGCACCCCTGCAGCAATGCCTTAAAAGGGAAAAGGACAACTTCGCTTTTTACCATTTTGCCCTCATTACATATTAGAATTTACCATCACTGTTGTCCTTCCTTTGCCACCTGACCCGTTTAATCCTTCTTAAACCCAGAACCAAGCCTAACCCTTCCCTCAATTTTTTCGGAATCTCATCATTTGACCCAAACACGTAGCCCAATTTTATGGCCCAAATTTGAACACCTACCCCCTTTCTTCAAGCCACTATATAAGAGGAGGGAGAGTTAAAACCCTAGTTCAAGATTGGGAATTTGGCGTACGCTTGGCTACTCTCCACTTTATCAAATTTGTCGTGTTATGTGTACAACTTTCCTTGCCACTGTAAACCCATTTCACAGATCTGATATCACCTAGAAGCCACGATGTTGAACCCAAACTCCACCGGAGCCAAAATTAGTCTTCCTCTACCCGGAGAATCAGAACCGCCGGTCCAATTTCAGAGCTACATCGACGACACCATCGTCGAGGAGACGGAATGGCCCGGCGGCGATGTCGTCTCCACCATGGGCCCTGCCGACGATGGTCTTGTTGACCTCCGGGCGACGAAATTTCTAGTTGTGGAATCAACTCCGGATCTGGCGCGGTTGTCGTCGGAGTTGATAAGCTGGTCTCGAAACACTTGCTTCTAGAGGTCGAGCAAGTTCACAACAAGGCGGGTCTGGTCTAGTCGTCACGAGTTCATTAATGTTGAGGGATGGCCAGGTGTCGCTGACACATACGAATCCGACGAAGACAACGAGTCTGACTTACTAGCGGACGACGCTACCTTCACTACTCCACAGAAGACGGGAGATGTGGAGGCCAAAAAATCCGAGCCGCGTATGTACGTGTACGATTTGAATGGAGTGGCCAACAATATGTCAGAGGTAAATTTTTCTGTTAGATTAGTACATTTGCACATTTCAGATAGTCGTAAAATGAACAAAATCCTTCAGTAATCAGTGTGCATTTGAAATGTAATATTTCACTGTCTAATACTTATTCAATTACTCAGTCAAGTGAATGAATTTCAACACCTCTCAGGTACATCTGTGGGCTCACAAAATGCTACTGTCTCAATACCGGAGTGATGACTCTGGGAAATTGCCTCCAAAAGCAGTAACGGAGATGTGGAAGGATTGGTTCCCTTTGTAGGTATGTCGTCGAAAACTAAAACTCTGATACCAGTGCTGCAAATTGTAATGTAAGCTAGTGCTAATGATTGGTTTGCTTAAGGAAAATTTGTGTTATGTTAGCTTCTTGTGTGGTTGTTCATTGTGTGTATTAAATGTTACGGTTTTGGTCTACCGATGTGTGATAATTTGCAATGGGTGGGCTTGTTTGGCAATGTTCTGTTTTGCTGAAATGCTACGCATTGGATTCTTGATTTCTGTAGGAACTGATGTTCATTTAATGTGGCCATTTCTTTTGATGTACAAAGTGTTTATTCAGTGAGCGTGTTCTGTTCACCATATGTGTGTTAATCTGCTCGACTCTGTCTTCAAGGCAAAGTACATATTTTAAATACTGAAAGCAAATGTTTTTCATTACAACAACGGTTGGATTGCAAACACACTTTCCAAAACCTAGCATTGTGATTGCATGTTTGCCACCCCTATCCAACCACATCGTAAAACCAAAAGACACCTCAAACATGTTACCTATCACATAAGTTGTTGAATAATGTACTCAAGACCTGTTGGCTTGTTTGCTGTGATCAAGCTTTGTAAGCCCTCCCTAACTGCATCTGTGTCAACCTCTATGTCAGTTGGTAGCATACCTTGTAGTTGGAGTGCATCTTTCTTCATATGTGAAAGCTTGTAACTGTTAGACCTCTTGCATTTGATTATCTCCACCATGACACATTGGAGTGTTAGAAACACTTTGTTTAGTTTTTCTGGCTGCAATTCTTCAAAAGCTGCTTCTGTTGCTGAAATGAGTTCATCCAAAGTGCGTGATTTTGTCTTGTGCTGCAAACTTTGTATTGAATTGAAAAACCCCAAATCTAAGACATTCAAATCTGGGCTTCTAGGTGGCTGAA
The DNA here is from genome assembly GCA_037428765.1 of Rubia yunnanensis. NCBI lineage: Eukaryota > Viridiplantae > Streptophyta > Magnoliopsida > Gentianales > Rubiaceae > Rubia > Rubia yunnanensis. The sequence goes on from CM075063.1 coordinate 130,640,653, forward strand.
AACCCAATTTTATGTTGAAGCCGTCGGAACTTGCAGCCATTCTAAATTCAGCATCGTCATCGCATATATGAGGCCTTGCATTGTCTTGTCGAATTGCTATATTTGTGCTAGCTAGTAACGGCCATTTCCTTTTGATTGCTGGAACCAACTTTGTCAACATGAACGCTTTAGTAACCTCACGGTCGATTGATGGAATTGGTTTGGATTCTAGAGTACCTACTGGTCTATTCTTGCTTGTCTTCTTTGCTGCCTCTTCATGTGTGAATGGCCAAATCCCAATTTTTCCATTGAACAAGACCTCCCCCTCGTTGTTGATGATTGGCCGACATACGGCACAAAGGAACATTATCTTCTATATAAACCTTTTGTTTTGAACTGTACGGTGAGGATCTTCTTCATCTGGGAGAAGATAGTACTTCTCTGCAACTCTAGTTATGTAAAACCATTTCTCGTCTATATGTATAATGTGATGCATATCCATAAAAGATGTTTTCCCTGAACTTGTATCATGTTTCAAGTGAGATAGTGAGTAGTATAACCTGTGTAGCTGATTAGTTGCTGAAATTTGTGGTTTTATTGCATTTGAATGGCTTCTAATTTGACCCTCCTTGATCCAACGATGCATGGTGGAAGTGCTTACCCCTATTCCTGTTGCATATCCCCTTTGTGTTGTGCGCAATGGGAGGGGGACAACCATAGCTAGCTCCTTGTTGATTTCAACTTTTTTCCTTCCCTGTTTTCCTTTCACCTTCCTGCTCCAATCTGTACATAACCCTAGTTGTGCTTGTCTTCTGTGCAGGTTGGAAAGACGACTAATGGTGCGGACCGAAGTGTTTCATCGTTGGGCTACCTCTTTCCGACGATGGGTTGCAATCTTCCCATCATTCAAATTTTGCAGGATGAACTCCCCAATTTCACAGCGCTGATAATCAGTCAAAAGACGTTTTTCCGCCATTACTATGTTGCTGCTACGTGGGTGCAAAGCTTGGAAAAGATGAAAAGTGAAAGAGAAGTGGATGGAACCTGAGAATGTTCTTGTTTCTGATGTGATTTACTTGTAGTCTCTCATTTTTTTTTCGTTGGTACCTTGGCCAATGGGCCGGGTGAGGTACCTTTAAATTAAAGCAGCAAATTTCCCACTATTTTCAAATTTTAGGAGGGAAGAGTCAGCAAAGATTTTGGTGGCTATGTGTACAGTCATTATTGTACTTCAGTGGACCAAACAAATCACATCCATCAGCTTTATGTCTAACCCTATTAGTTGTAATTATCCAAGAGCCCAAATATAGGTGACAAACAAAAAGAAACGGGGGGAGTATTATCGTATGTGATATTGTTGAATTCATCGTAACAAGTAGTTTCTATAAAGTAATATTTTGTTTGTCGTTATTGTACGTAGCTAAACATATTAACGGTAAAACGTGCGTCTCGAACGGTGTGTAATGATTGGACTGTAATTTGGGTTGGGACGAATTTTTTAAAATATTTTTTAATATCATATATTTTAAAATTTTCACTTTCAAATATATATTATTACGTGTTTTAACTTATAAAATACAATATTTAAATTTTATAAAAAAATTACAACATTTAAAGTATAAGCCCCTATAGACTGTCCATAAGTTTATGGAAAAGTCGTTTTTCATGAGACTTTCTCTAACAGAAATTGGTTGCTTTCTACCTGTCAATCGAGGATATTAGAGTTTTTTTGACTAACTTAAACTCAAGTTAACTAAAAATAACATACTACTATTTTAATATGTTATTGATTTTAATTCTTCACTTTATATAATCAATTATAACTTGTTAAAATATATAACTTTTAAAGATACATTAAAACCATAAAAATCTCATTGTACTAAATCTATCTTTATATATATATATATATATCACTGAATAAAATCCAAAGATTCATATAATTTGAAATAACAAAATGTTTGGATTTTTTTGTATACAATGAGTACTTTTGATAGAAATATGTATGCATATTATTTGGCTATTTATATATGACAAAATCTTGTTTTATGCTTACTAACTGTTAAATGAGAACATTTTATCATTAGTGAGACGAATAAGGTCATTTGATATTTACTTATCTATTGCATTGAGATAAGTATAATTATGTTAACTTTTTAAAATGAATCTCAACATATATATAGTTACTTTTTAAAATAATTTGAATGAAATATTATAAAAATAATCAATTTTTATTGTATTCAATATTTAACGGTTTCTAACTAAATTAATTATTTCATTTCATAATTCATCTAGTTTTTCTTAGATAACACAAAATATACATAAAACTTAATCTTAATGTTTTAATTTATAATATCGCGCAACGCGCGATGGTACTACACTAGTATCAGATAATATTCTTTTATTTTATTTATACTTCAATTAAGTTTAGTTCAGTAAAATTTTAATTTAATCCCATTTACTATAATTTTGGGTCATTATACTCCATTTGTTTTGTTATGTCTACACCATAGATTTAAGTGTTGTTATTTTTGCAAGTTGAAAAATGCGGCGAGAATTAAGTGAATAAAGTAAAAAGTTTAATGAATTGTTGAAAATGATACACTTTTTGTCATACAAGGAAATGTATCAATTTTAATAAAATATACAAATATGGTAAGTGTGCCAAACTTTAAAATATATATATGGAAAACTTATTTTTACCAAGTTTGATTTTACTTCGTTAGAAAATGATTTGAGAAGAACACGTACTAAAACAAAATGATTAGTTAGAATAATGCAAAGCTAGTTACGTTAGGCTAAAACTGGTATTGGACTAAAAGGTTATCAAGTATGCACCGTCCAATTATAAATAGACGAAATCTTGTATAAGAGCGTCTCACAGGGAGATCGGTCATTTAATTGTAAATAAAGTTTTTAATTGAAATTTTAAAAAGTTCAGGGGTTGAATGTAAAATTTCACCATTTTACATTTAAATCAATGTTTAAAGACAAAGTCTTGTATAAGACCGTCTCACAGTTAGACCAAGGATTAAATTGTAAAGATTTCAAGATGGGGTTTCATATTGATGTTTTAAAAGTTCATGGATTTAATGTGTAATTGTGATAATTTACAATTTAGTCTGGTTCTATTAGTTTTTTGCCCCAAAATTTAGTTTGTTCTTTTCCTATTTTACCTCTAGTTCTTGGTCTCACCATGAGACGGTCTCACAAGAGACAGACTCATGTTTAAATATCAATATTTTTTTATTATTCTCTCATATTTTTTAAAACTTTCTCTCTCATCTCCTTTCCTCTCTCTCTCTTCCTTCTTGGCTGATTCTCCTTCTTTCTCTTTATTCTCTCTCCAACTCAAATATTCTTCTTCTCTCTCATTTTCATTTCTCTTCCATCTTCTTCAATTCAAGCTCATTTTCTTCCATTCAACTGCTCATCATCTCCATTTTTCTTCTTCTTTCTTGTGCCCAATGATTTGTCGTAATTTTTGGAGTTTTCAAGCAAATTTTCCGGTGGCCAAGCACAATAGAGCCTCATTTTGTGTTTATCTTCGAAGGTAATGTGATTTTTCAAAGTTTTTATGCATATTTTGTTGTTTTTTTCAATTTTTGTCTTTTTTTCAATTTTTGTTTTTTTTTGTTCATGTAATTTTCTAGGGTTTATGTTGTACAGTGTGTTAATATTTGGGGATTTCTCTTTTTTTGTGTTCCGTGAGTTGTTCTTACGAATTTATGCTAATATTTGTGTTGCTGCTGCTGTTTGTTAGATTTGTAAGGAGATTTACATCATTGTTGCTTCAATCGAGAAGGAAAAATCGTTTGTAAGTTTTACGAAGTTTCGGCTGTGATGTTTCAGTTACGGTTGATGATGTTTCTCTTTTCCAGTGTGATATTTCAGGTTTTAGGTTTCAAGCACTCTAATTAGTGTTGTGTGATGTTTTAATTTCAGCGCTTGATACTTGTGGTGTTTTCATGCTTATGTGTGCAACTGATGTTCAGTTTTTTATTGTGTGTGATATCTTAGTGTTTTGTTATGATTTGCGCTTTTTTTTTGTTGATGTTCCTTAGATGTCTAAGAATGTTTTTGTTGTTGTTGATGTTCCTTAGATGTCTACAAAAATTTTAGAGTGATTGTAATCCTCGACTTGAATGAAATTTTATAGGGATAAGTGTCAATATAACCCTATCTACTTGAGTAAGTGTCAATATAACACTATGATAATTTTTAGTGCAAATATAACCTTAACTAGTTAATGAAAGTGTCAATATAACCCTCAAACCCCATTTCTAGCATTGACCTCAATTTTTCAGCGTTGACTCTATGTAAATTGACCAAAATACCCTTTGGACTAACTCTGAAATTGGGTGGACAATTTTACCTGCATAGTTAGTCGGAACGCCATAGTTCGTTGAAATTAGGTATGGTTATATCAGCACATTATGCAATCTTATTGGGTTATATCAGCACATTCCTAATGTTTGTAGGGTTATATCAGTACATTTCTAATGTTTGTTGGGTTATATCAGCACATCCTTAAAACTTATAGAGTTATATTGGCACTTTCACTAACTATATAGGGTTATATTGGCATTTTCGAATATTGAAAGGTTATATTGGTAATTATGTCAACTAGGTAGGGTTATAAAAGCATTTTTTCTTAAATATTTCAATAGGATGAATTATTATTTGAAGGCGATGCTTTAGACATTAGGACAGACCCAAAACAAAGACCAAATAATCAGGCCTAGTATAATCCAACCGAACTCACTCTTCAACCCAGAGGTGGCACAAATCATATTTTAATATTTTCAGATCATGCTCAGAGGTGGCACAAATCATGTTTTACAACCATGTCTTGTCAGTCAGAATTTTAAGAAGCAGAGAAGAAGTTTTATTTTAGCCTAATTTCAAGCTGCTGCTTGTGCTGATTGGACAGTGGCTATCAACTGAGTCATAATACTAGCATACTGACCAGTTGTGTGCTGCGAACTGTATTCATCCGACAGACAATATTCTGAAAAGTTTGGCTCAATATGCACAAAATGACCTGGCAATGATCTTTTTGCGAGGGCCTCCTGCCAAATATCGAAGAATTCGCCCATGTTTTTGTGCGACTTCTCCCATGAAGAAGCTGGTAAATACTCAATCACCAAAAACAACAAAATATTGAGCAACCATTGTCAACAAGACATTTACAATATCACAATTCCCGATTCAAAACCCTGAGATTTGAAACTATGATGAATTTAAAATCACTTCAGAACCTTTCAGCACCCGAAATTTATCGCCGAAAAAACCGGTAATCAGAGCGAAGGGAAGAGCCCATTCTGGGCGCTTTTGCCGGAGGAGTTCCACGCTCACCACTCCTCTCGCTGCTCCAACTTCATTTCTGATTCCCGCAGCTTCACCGGCCAATCGTATCCGACACGACTCAACATCTTCTCCGCCGGCGATTTTCAAATTGAAGTCAGCAAGTTAATTTGCAGCGAAATAATCAAATTGAAACAAGTTGATTTGCTCAGATGAGGCGTATCCATCGCTACCTTGCCGGAGCTATCCATTGATGGTTTGCCAAAGTGAAATCAAAGGGAGGAGGCGCGCCGTCTGTTGGAGAAGGAGGTTGATTTGCTCAGATGAGGCGTATCCATTGCTACATTGCCGGAGCGATCCATCGCTGGTTCGCCGGAGCGAAATCGAAGGGAGGAGGTGTGCCGTCTGCCAGAGAAAGAGGGAGGCGGACGGTGGAGGAAGGAGAACCGCCTAGGGTTTCCAGAAGAGGAAGAGAGACGAAAGATGTGTTATATTTTATGAAATTGCATACTAGTCCCAGAGGTCCAGTACTTTTTATGAAATATACTCCGAGTCCAAATAATTTATAAATTGACCCCCAAATTTGATTTGTCATTTGCCTATTTTCAGTCCAGCCCTTAAGTTGCCATACAATTTCTTTTCTACTTTTTCATTTTAAATAAAAATTTAAAAAATCATCTGAAAAGTTATTTACCAATCATCTTTGGGCCATATTCTTTAAAACTTCATAACTGAATTAAACTAAAATTAAATGAATGTACTAAAATAACAATGACATTATTAAATTATTTTTTATTCAATCACATTTATACTAAACTCAACTAAATTGAACTACAGATAATCTTTGGAAAACAGAACCTTCTTACTGAGGTATGAAATTCTGATGTAATATCGATCAAGTATAGCATATCAGAGAAGGAGCAATAATCGAGAATTTATCATAGAAATAGAACAAAGTTCCAACAATTTCAACACCTCGGTAACAGTTTTGATGCATCAAAAAACTCTGGTGGTGATCTCAACTATTCTATACAAACTATATATACTTATAATAATATATAACCAAACTATGCTACTGATTTCCCTAAGAAAATCCTGCCAAATACTGCATAGTTTCTGCATTGCATTGGTTCAGTGACCATGTATTATCGTTTCCTTAAAACAACTTGTCTATTTCACCATCATGGTATACTCTAACTGCTACGTAAGCGCATTCATTTACCCGTCAAGTCCTACACTTGCACGTTTAATCTGGAGAGCAGCTCTGACAACGTCACCTCTTGTGACGATCCCAACCTTCATTCAAACACGAGGGCTTTATAAACAACGGGTAATTAAACGGATTTGAATGGATGAAAAAGAATGTGATGATTGGTTTTCTCACCAGTCTGCCATCAGCGTCAACAACTGGTAATCGACGGTACTTTGTCTCGAGCAACAATCTACAGCAAGAAGTTTGTTAAGGTTGAGCATCACATTGGTTATATCAACGGAAAAATCAAAACTGGTAAGTACCTAGCAGCATCCTCAAGATTAGTGCTTTCACGAACAGAAAGCGGGGCAGGAGTCATGAGATCACCAACAACTTTACCATTAGTTTTGCCAAGCAGTTTCTGAAGCTCACTGAATGTCTGTAGAAAAATCGGTAATATCATGTAGTATGCAAAAGAGAAACTTCTGATGGAACCTCAAGCTCAAAACATCAAACTATTAAAATGACTTTAACTTAATGCACGGAACTTAGAACTGTGTTTTAAAAGCCTGATTCGAGAAGCCTGTCTTCATCTGGGGAGGGCGTCCAGTACTAACATGGCATCTTCAAAACCAAAAAGCTCGGGACAAGGAGTATACTCCTTCTCTCCATCTATGTATGTCTTACTTACTATATAGCGTCCCTATTTCAATGTCTTACTTCCCTTTTTGGTAAAAAATTGAACGATGAAAAAAAATGATGAAATAATTTCTTGTACACAAACCATTTTTATGCTATTTCAATGACTTTAAAAAATCCAACTTTTTTAGTGGTAAGACATACATTGAGGGACCAAGCGAGTATGTGTTTGGCCCATCATCATTGCTTTTAAATTGTTGGACTAAGAAGATCAGAAGGAAGTAAAATTACAAGGATTGAAATGTTAATGCACAAAAAGGGATGGGCTTTTTACCTTCCAAGTGCTGTCAACATCAGGAAACATATTCGTGTCAGCTTGAGTGCCACCTACATTCATCAGTAAAGTCAACGGACTTATTCCAACAAAATTGACTAACGACTTCAGATAATTTCACAAAGGCACTCAAACAAGTCAGTTTTTACACTTTTGCAGCTTTTACAAGTACAAGTCAATTCTTCTGCTTTTTCTAACCTTACCTATATTGATCAAACTAAGAGGATTCAGAGATTCTAAATATTCTAGAGTAAGACCAGCGAGGATAATACTGATAAGTGATGGCAAGTAGGACAAAGTTGAGTGGACAAAGTTGGTATCTGGTTAAGTTGTTGTGTCTCGGTTAACGTTCAAAGTGGAGCATCCCTCGGTTTTGTTTACTTGCAGCTTACGCAGAGAGAACCCTTGATCTTTCAGGCATGTATATTTTAAAAGCAAAATCACTAGTGAAGTATGGAAACAAACATGAAAAACTGTGTGTGACAGCAAGATCATGCAATAAAATGAAGCTATTCCATGGTGAATTGGTGATGGCACCAGAAATACTTAGAAGGCATTTTTGAGGATCGAATAAATACAAAAATAATGCCAAATCCCTTCATAAAATATGGAACACGCAAAATCAAGCAACAATTTTGCATAGGTGGATGATGTGATCATCTTTGGGGATATAAACAAGGTTTTAGAGTAAAGTTGCAGTTATGCTTTGATGACAAGTATTAAACAATACCTGAGACAGAGTCCAGTGCCAATAAATCATAATCAGAAACAACCCCAACCTGCATGTCAAAGAATATCTGTCAGACTCCATCTAACATATAGCACTCAAATCACAGAAAGCACATCTATGAAGCTAAGGATGTGATTATTTTCAGTCATGGGAAACCATGTTTAAAGCTACATATATGTATGCCTGCATCAGATGACTTCACGAAGTACCAAGAGTAAGTAGAGGAGCTGAAATTACCAATTTCCATTCATCGTCAATCACCGGGAAGCCTGTAATTCTTTTATTCACAAGAGACTCCAACGCTACATAAATCAACGGAAACGGAGAATAGAAGTTAGAACTATAGCATGGTGGGAACTGATAAGTCGAGCAATCAAAGGACGGAGAATACCGTCTTCCACAGCAGTAGAAGTCTTCACAACATACAAGTCATCTTTCCTGGTCATAAAATCGCCAACAGTATACGCACGATTCTTCGGCTGCGTCTCAAGCAGGAATACACAATATCAAAAGCCAAATCCCGATAACTAACCTCCACTAAACTAGTAACTAAATAGCACTAACATTCAGGGATGCCAAAGAAACTAAGAAAGAAGAGGCTTTTATAGCAAACCACGAGAGACATTGATTGATAAAAATGTGAGAATCCAATAAATGCCAATGCAGTCATCAAATGTTCACACGAGGGATCACAGGATCCAATAAATACGACTGCAATCAAGAAAATGAATGAATGAGTATCTCAAGAAACAGAAACTCCCTACAAAACTTCCTTCAGCACATAAATGGCTATTGTCACCTGTCACTCTGTCAGAACAATTAATATTCTATATTGCCAAACAGAAATCCAACCTTAATCTTCTGAACCCAATCAATATTCATCGGACAAAGCATAACCCAGAAAAATTAACAAACACAAGTCCCCATTGAGCCAAATAACCAAATATTCCTTCCCATAAACCATACTACGGAGGGCATAATCGACTCACGGGTATCGAATTGGCGGTGCCGGAGTATGTTGGAACGGCGGCGGCGGCAAGCGGGCGGAGAGGCCGGGCGTTTAGACTACTCCGGCAGTGATACGCCAGCGGAACGGACGGCCACCGGGAGAAAACAGTAAGGCACGGCGGAAGCTGACGATCAACGCCGCATACAACGCTAGGCAGAGAAGCCATCAAACCAAATCTTGAACTACAAACTGAATCCATGAAAACCCTCCTCAAGAAGCAAACTTTGAGAATTGAGGAGGTCGAATCTCGGTGAAGAAGAAGGGTAAAGGTGCAAAAAGGGGAGATGCGTAGATAATAATGTGGGGGCTTTGCAAGTGGATGAACAATAATTGATGACTTCTGGTGCTAATGTAAGACTGTTGCGGTGCTAAAAGTAAACGGTTTGAATTTGGAAGTGTGGATCCGTGAGAAGGTCGGTGGAGTGAGGAAATTGAGTTCTTAATCCTGCAAACTTGGATGCGGATGAATTTAGACTCTCACCCAATTGGTTCAAGCATGTGCGAAGACACAATTTGCATCCCTTTTGTGTCCTACATCAAAACTTTCCATTCATTTTCGAGGACCGTGTTATTTTTGTCTTAATCCATGTTGATTTAGTGTTGTTCTTGCGTAAACTGGTAGTAATCGCATTTGGAGGTCGTGGTGGTGATTCGTTTGAGGTTTTGCTCATTTTATTTGCTTCAAACCACCACCATCACATCTTTGAGGTGTCGTTTTTTGCGTGTGTCGGAGCATCACTGATCTGATCCAGTATTATTGATATGATTTTAATTGATCATTTAACGGATATACTATTGAATTGCACACGCATAAATGAGGATCCTTTAATTGATACTACTTTAGGTTTACTCCTCTGAATTCCACTATTATTATTATTATTATGTCACCAATCAAACTCACTTATGCGAATTATGTAATGTGGAAATCATAAGTTCAAGTGCTTCTTGAATTTGAGTACTTGATGTATCCATTGTTCGACATTCAATCCAGCTTTTACGGGTTCATTTTCTGGCAGTCTATCTATCACCAACAACTCCTCTCACGACAACATCTTTGACTATCCATGTCAAGTGCTTGCGGGCTCTTCTTCAATCATCCCTCACTGAAAAGTCATGGTGGAGACCATCAGTTGTGTCATTGTGTAAGGGGTGTGGAGTGGCTTGGCGGCGACGTTGATAACATCTCTTTAGTGAGGGAATTGAGGAGCTTCACGAGTCCGATAGTCTATCGTGGCTTCAATTGTATTCTCGAATTTCACTGGTGATTCAAGTTAATTGCGGCTCAATTGGCTTCAACGAGGTCCCATGTTTCATCTAAAGACCGAACAATGATTTTTCTTTGAGTTTTAGGTAATGGGTTTTACAAATTTTACCGACGTTATGGTTTTGCATAATCCATTGCCATCGTATGCTATTATGGCAGTGCATGCTCGCACCCAAGAGATTTTCAATCGCACATCTCAAGATTATTCTGCAAGTACTCATTCATCTCTAGTTCCTTTACGTGCATTTTAAAATTTGAGAGTGTATCTTTGATATGTGAGACTATACATCGTTATAGTTTGGTTGTGATTGCTATAGAGATATTGTAATATACGAAATTGTTATCTATATACGCATTCAGTATACATTTATATATACAATGTATGGTAGCTTGTTTTCCGTTTATAAACTACTTTACTTATAAGTACTCCCTTATTTCTATAATTCAGCATAAGTTAGCTTATGGGATTTTTTTTGGTACGAACCTCCATTACTTATTATTAATTGCTGAGAAGGTTGTTACAACTTACATTGGCATGTGCTAGAATGTGGGCCTCATTGACTGCTAGTCTATCCACCTTAATTATAGCTATTCGGCGGAACACCAACCCTAGAATTATAATTTCCTTAACTAAATGCATGTTGTCTGGTGGAATTTCTGGGTAATTGGTGATATATCGTAGTGCATTTTTTGCAGCCTGTTTTGATGAGTAGATGCCAACACTTTTTGTAAGTAGCCTACTTCATAGCATGGTAAATAGCTAATAGCTCTGCCTGAACTACCGAGGATGCATGGATGTTAGTTGTTCCATTCCATCTTACCTGCGTAGGTTCCTTTGCGCACCCAGCTGCCTTTCCTTCTCCAATGTTGATATAGAAAGCCGCCTCGGTAATTATGATTGTGTGATCATGAAAGAGATGGTCTACATCACCATCCTTCTTCAACCACATAAGTTTGATGTCTCGAACTTTTCTTTTCTCTCTGAATGGCTCCTTGTCTGTATCATTTTGGATTCCTTCATCCTAGAATTGCAACAGTGGGTCCAACCTTTGCGTCAACCGAGCTACATTCCTTGACATAGCTCTGTTGGTCAAACCATCTATTCCATCCATTATTTGCTTAAAAGGAATAGTTGTTTGTTCTAAGGTGACTGTGCATCTCGCGCACCAAATACCCCATATTATGAAACATGCAAGTTCTCGATCTTCCTTCTCTGGAGCGATTTGAAACCAGTTTTGTATCCATGCCTTGAATGAGGTCGGAGTGCCTAAGTTGAAGTTCAATCCCAATCTACTGTACCTCTATATCTTCCTGGCTATGTCACAGTCGAAAATAATGTGCTCTATTGTTTCATCTGCCATGAAACACATTTGGCATTTCGTAGATAGTAGCACCCCTCTTTTCAGGAGATTAGGTGCTATTGGGCATGCCCCACTAATCATTCTCCAAATCAAAAATTTAATGTTTTCTGGGATGTTAGCATTCCATAGAGTTTTCCACAGTTTTGAATCTGACTGGATTGTTGGTGGTACTGAAGATGATGATGAAGGTTTATCCCGAACCTTAGCTTCATTTGCTGTGTGGTAACCTGTTTTGACTGAGTATTTCCCTAAAGCGTCCTTGTCTCACACCAAGTAGTCTATATCCCCAAAACTGTGAGTTGGAATATGTATTTTTTGTATTTCCCTGATTGTGAGTGGTGGGAAAAGGATTATGAGTAGCGGCATCCTTCATGATTTGTTTGCATCAATGATATCATAAACTTTAAAACGTAGATATGGTAGAATACTTACTTCGTATTTGATTGGATTAACCTAATTTGGTATCCAATTCGGCTGAATATCCACTTTTTCCCCTGTCACAATCTTCCACTTGAGATGGGGTTTAATTAGTTACAGGCCCCAGAGTATCCCTCTCCACCCATAAGAGTCCCCCCTGCTTCTGTGTTGTTTGTAGAAAGTCCTGCTTCCTACAATATTTTGCAAGAAATAACTTAGAGAAAAAAGTGTCTTTATCTGTTACCAGTGTCCACGCTTGCTTTCCCAACATAGCCTGGTTTATTTCAGACGTTGAAGAATCCCTAATCCACCGGTCCATTTTGATTCGCACAACTTATCCCATGACTTCCAGTGTATCCCCTTCCCTTCCGGGTCTCCTGCCCAAATAAACTGTGCCATCTGTTTATCAATCTCCTTTACAATTATTTTTGGTATTCTGAATGTCCCCATAGTATGCTGAGATAATGAGCACAGTACATGCTTACACAATGTGATCCTGGCCATTACTGAAAGGTCGGTCTTTCTCCACGCTGATGTCTTTGAAATTATCTTCCTCTGTAATCCTTTAAACAGTGTGACTTTAGAACCCCTGAAATTGACATGATGGCCTAGGTATTTTCCCTGTAAAAGGTCTGGCTTTATGTTAAATCTCAATTGAATCAGGTTCGTTGTGAAGTCATTTGCATTTGGACTTATCAGAAATGAAGATTTATCAAAATTCAATCTCTGTCTCGAATAAGCTGCGAACAAATTCAAGGTAGTCGCTAGCTGCTTCATACCTGGCTCCGTGACCTCAAAGAAGAGAATACAGTCGTCCGCAAACATCACGCTTGAGACTCGTGGTACACCTCTCCCACATTGAATTCCCCTGCACACTTGTTGGAATGGTGTTGATGCAATCATGGAAGAGAGCGCTTCTTGGCATAAGATGAATAGGAACGGTTAAAGTGGACAACCTTGTCTTAAACCTTGTTTGGGCTTGAATGGTTCTGATAGTTTACTGTTAAACTTGATAGAGTAGGTGACGGTAGTGACACATTCCATAATCCATTGAAACCCATCCATCCCATGACATTCCTTAGGAAGTCCCAAGATACTCGGTCATATGCTTTGCTCATATCAATCTTTAAAGCCGTAAGGGCTAATTTCCCTCTCGTCTGCTTTCTAACCTTCTCAATCAGCTAATGTGCCACTAAAGAATTCTCAACTATGGATCTTCCTTTTACAAAAGCTGCTTGGTTTCCAGAAACCAGATACCCCATAATACCCTTTAACCTATTGGCTAGTACCTTGGCAATTATTTTGTACTTAACATTACACAAGCTAATAGGTCTTAAATGAGCAGGTTCCGTTGGTACCTTATTTTTAGGAATGAGGGTAATATTGGTAGCATTGCAGTCATTGAGCATTCTTTCGGTTGAGAAAAATTCTTGTAATGCTTTGGTGATATCCTCTCCGACTTGGCTCCAATATCTTTTATAGAATCCTGCTGGTATTCCATCTGGTCCCGGTGTCTTCCAATTTCCCATTTGGAATATAGCCACTTTTATTTCCTCTGCTGACACCCCCTTTACTAGATTCCGTTGTGTCGAGCTAACCGTTAGTTCAATAAGTTGTAGAATGTCGAGGATAGTTGTATCTTCGTATGCATCACGTGGCATATCATATTCATTCACGAAGACCATACTGACATATTCCACCACCATGTTTCGCAATTGGATTGGATTGGATACCTACCTCACTCGGTTATCCTTCATTTGAGTGATTCGATTTCTTCCTTGTTTCTTCTTGGCCCATTGATGAAAAAAACTTGTATTCTTATCACCTTCCGCATCCCACTTAATTTTTGCTCTTTCTTTCCAGTAGTCATTTTGTTGGATAAGGAGATCATCTAGTTCTGCTGCTTTGGTTCTTGCTACTTCAAAGTCCTGGTTGAACTGAAGTCTATCAACTTTGTTTTCCTTCCTCTGTATCATGTTGTCCAAGATGCCCACACTGTCCTTACTCCAGTTACTCAGCTTGTTCATTGTGGAGGTAAGCTTCATATCCAGCATGTGCATATTGCACTGTTGTGTTATGTACAATGCTCTTACTCCAGCTTCATCAGTTTGGAACTAGTTTTGGTTCCGTTCATTGTTCCAAATCTCCGTTTGAACCCATTAACCTCGTCCAAGTGTATCCAAAATTATTCAAATTTTGGCCTTTCCCATTTCCGCCAACCAGAAGCATAATGTTGTGTATTCAACACCATCGGCCCATGATCAGATCTTGAAATAGGTAAGTTCCTAAGTCTATATTTAGGGAATAGGTTAATCCACTTTCGGTTGGCAAAACCTCTGTCCAGCCTTTCCACTATGAGCTGGTCGCCATAACGTCCATTTGACCATGTATACCAGTGTCCTTGATTCTGTAGCTCCTGTAAGTTATTCCTTATTATAACAGCGTTGAGAGCGGCTGTGTGTTGTTCAGTGACTATATTATCTCCTCTCTTATCTTCATTCCCAGTCACTTGATTGTAGTCCCCTATAATAAGTGTTGGTAATGAGGTTGATATCAGGTCAGTATTCAACTTGTCCCAAACTTGTTACCTCTCATTTTTTTTCCGGAGGACCATACAGTAATACCAGCTTCTATTCATCCCCAGCTAAAGAGGTTATATTACAAGATACAAAATTGTGGGAGCTTTTTGCTACCCCGAGGTTGATATCCAGTGTCCAAGCCACACAAAGACCACCTTTAGTTCCCCTTGGATCTATGATTTCCCAGCTATTAAAATATGACCTATGTAGCCATTTACTAATCTTACTACTATTACATTCCGTCTCCATAAGAAAAATAATATTAGGTTTATACTATAAAAGGAGTTTGTTTAGGGTACTTACTGGTCACAGGATGCGTCAACCCTCTGCAGTTCCAGCAGGGTAGATTCATACTGATGTTGGTGGTTGTTTTGGGCCAACCACCGAAGTACCATCGTCAGAATGTTCGAAGGATTGCATAACTACTGAGACTATGTCCTCATAGGTTCGGG
Organism: Rubia yunnanensis; assembly: GCA_037428765.1. NCBI lineage: Eukaryota > Viridiplantae > Streptophyta > Magnoliopsida > Gentianales > Rubiaceae > Rubia > Rubia yunnanensis. Next base: position 130,655,913 of record CM075063.1, read on the forward strand.
CACCGACAATGACCATTTGCCCCTGCGCCACTCCCTGATTGTAGTCAATCTCATGAAATTTCTCAACCACTCGTAAAAGTTTTGGTTCGTCCTCCACATTCATGTGTGACCTCTTATGAAAAGCAATCACACCCAAGTCTGATTGTATGTTTCTCTTTCTATTTTCTCCAAGCTCTGCTGCCACTGGCATAAGATCATCCATAGCCCAAGCCATAGCGTCTACTTGATATGTAGTGAAAACTGTTTCAGTGGACACTTCTGTGCGTTCCATTTGTGTTTGTAGATGATTTACAACAGGAAGTAGCTGGACTGGGACCATCTTTGGAAAAAAGAAACAGGTGCAATTTGTCGCTGCATATTCCTCTCAATCAGTAATCTTGAGGCAATAGTTGATTTAGAAGGGGATCATCTCGCCCTTGTTCCCCATCTAGCTCTTCCACTGTATCCCTGCAATTTACTTGTGCTTGGAAGAGTGGCAACTTTCTTTGTTGTGGAACCTGTTGGGCCTGGAACCAAATGGCAAATGGAATTCGAATCCATCTCATATTCCAGATGGGTCGGCCCATTGACCGATTCCACATTGTCATTGTGGCTAACCAACATTTACAATTCAGTCTTCCCCTCCATTTGCTTATTTCCATTCCCCAAAATAATCACTTCCTTCTCCCGATCCTGTTGTAAATTAAGGACGGAGAAAGCTTCTGGCAATTCCTTGATCACTATAGCTCTATCCCCTCGCCCTTCTCCCTCGCATATTGCTTCCTCCTGTACGCCTTGATCCTCCTTTGTCATATCCATTCCTACTGCCTGACCGGGAGATTTTATTCCATCAGATCTACCATCATCGTTGGTGATAAAAGGTTTAAGCTCCTGGAGAACTCCGTCGCAAGATGGAATGGATGAAAAGCCCATCGGCAGTGATCTGTAGTTGAATGCATGCTTCATCATTTTTTGTTCCGGCCTCCATCTCCACCTCCACAACTAGGGTGTGTTCTTAATTGTTCATAGCTCCTGTAACAGATGGTTGTTGTAATTCCTTCATTTTTTGAGTTGAACATCTGTGAAATTGTGATGCGAATTCATGTGTGGATCATAATGGTTTTGGACTGCTAAAATAATATTTGTACTTAGGCTTGTTATATTACCCGGATCCTATTTTTGATCCGTGGTATGGTTTTGGGGGATTGTGTCACAAAAGACCATACTGTTATTGTTTGGGTTTGGTAAGTTAGGTTGTCCCATATTGGATTGTGATGGCCTTAGAAAGAGTAATTGAATGCTACAATGGTTGGGGTCAGAATAGTTGATTTTGTGGGAAGAAATATGTGTGCTGTCATTGTTGACTGGTAGTAAAGAAGATAGAGTAAAAGTACCTGCTGCATTTGTCTCCCCCATTAAGTTATCTTTATCTCCATTATGTGAACCGCCAGATTGTGGTTGCTCCCCATCATTTCTTGCAGAGCATTCTCCTACACCATTTACTCCATCTACTGTACATCTCTTGTTACTCCAGTACATCGCTTTATTTCTCTTCCTGACAAATACTTATTCCTCACACTGTCATTTACCTTTCCCTTTAATGTCCTTGAATAGAATGTCTTCCAACAGTGAATTATCCATTGAATGCTCCTTATCCCCCTCACCTACCATTTCTCCTTCCTATGGTGTGGGCTCCTCCTCCGGGTCTGAGTTATCGCTTATCGACATTTGCTTCGACTGTTCCCAGTGCCTTGCCTCCACCAGTTGTCTACCTTGATCAATGTCCAATGCTTGAGTTGACTCAGTAAGATTTCCCTGTAGCTGCCCCCGCCTGTCTTCAATGAATTGAGTTGGAATTCTGTCAGGATGGTGGATGAGTCTGCCATCTTCGTTGATTGTTTCCAATATGAGGGAGCTAGGATCTTTATCCCTTGCTTCGTCGTCAGCTAGAGTCCAATCGGCCACCACTGTCAGCACCCCATTAGACCCAGACTGCTCCACCATTGCCATACCTCTGGGTTAGCATTCTCAGTTGTCACCTCATTTATGGCTAATATATCTTCGTGTTCAAAAGCAGCATATGGATTTGAGACTAATGCTGCAGATTTACCTGTGCTTCTTGCTGCTGTGATGTGTCTGGATGTAATTCCGTTGGTGGTTCCTCTAGAATGAAACCAATATCCATATTAAAGTCAGGATAGTTTTCAGGGGAAGAAGAATTGTAGTCTTCCCCTGCTATCTCCTCTCTCCCAGCACTGCCATAATCACCCTCTTGTGTGGCAAAAGATTGCCCCTAGCCATGCATAGGGATTCCTTGACCTTCGACAACCATATCCAGCTCCATATGCCTATGTTGAACCTCCTCCCAACTGAAAATTATATCTTCATGAAACTGAAACCCCTCTGGGATATCCCCTCTATCCCCCTGAAACCTGTATTCATTTATTCTGAGAAAATCGTGAGGAATTCTAGTAAACCTTCTAGCCGGTAAATTTCGGTGAACCCTTATTGTTGCAGGTAAGAGTTCAACGGTGTTATCCCTGAAAATTTCCACGCCCAGCTCCTGACTCAGTCTGACAAACCTTTCTGTCAAGTAATACTCCAGAGCTGCATCATTTTGAAACCGGCATAATAGCATTGTATGCCCTAGACCGCCACATCTTTAACACATTTGTGGACTCCCTCATACCCAATAGACATCCAAGCCCCCCTATCCTGAGTTACAGAAAAAACCCTGAAACCAGAGGCTCATTTATTTTAACCCATACTCGCACATTAGCGTAGTCTCCATTCTCCATTGTTGATAACCCCCCAAAAACCACCTCCTCAACCTCTCCAACCACCGCTGCAAACCTAGCAACTGCATCTGGTGGCAGATATTCTGGTGGTAGACCATAAATCCTGATCCACATCAAAACGTGAGTAGCACGCATATGTGAAAGCAGCATTTCCAGCATCTACCGTCGCAAAGCTAGAAGTCCTCCCTCCACTACCATTAGCCCATTATGCAGAGCTGCATTCATATGTGGTCGACTGTCAAACCGAAACATATAAAATCTACCTGATTTGATCATTACTTCCACTCCTCCACCCCAAAACTCATCCACGTGTGCTTGCATCCGTGCAACACTAAATTGTCTGTAGTCCACCAAATACCCCACTAACGAGTTTGCTAACATGTGCCTACCCTCGTTATAGTCCTCCACATCCCCGACAAGGACTGGTCCCCTTCAAACCGGTCTATGCATGCCTCAGTTGAAAGCATCTCCAAGTGGGGCATCCATGTACTCTTCCGAGAATTCAGATCCTTGCCACGAGTCATCCGACCAGCGGTCCTCCAGTATCCTACGCGCCATATGATTGTTTACTCTTGTGCTTCCTCTACCTCTGAGATAGTAGTTCCTGTTTGTAGGGTTAAAGCTAATGCTTTTCCTTGATTTTGGCAGGTTTAGTGTTGGTTCGTTGCTAAAAATTGAAGAAACTTGTACAGGGTGTTGCTTGGTTTTGGTTTTGATTACAAGGTTTGGTTACAAGGTTGAAGGATTTTGAGTTTCTGAGAAAGTTTGATTGATGGTAAACCTGTTGCTGTTGCTAGAGCTCTCAAGTGCACAAAGAGAGAATTTTTTTAAGATGACCAACTGGATTTTTTTGGTGTTTGATTGTCAACAAAAATAATGTAGTTTCGCTTATGGGATTAATACATTGGTAAAAGGTGGATTTTAAAAGTGATGCTTCAAGGTAAAAAAGGGAAACTTGGTCCACTTCCGTTTTCGAGGTCAAAATGGGCAAGCTGAACTTAGTAACTTTGGTGAACATGATCACTATATATAACACACACACGTAAGGATTATGAGATTTCAGCCCCTTCTCACTCTCTAACCTCCGCACTCTAAGTTCCCAATCGAACTTCCACACCATTAAATCCAAAGCCATATGTATTTCCAATCTCCTAAAAATTCATTCAATATCTAAATTCATTCAAGATACTCTGTAAGTTATCCTTTTGATTATTCTAATTTCATACTCTGATTTATTACTTTGATTGGAAGCACACCATTAAACAATAATGGTATGGATTTCAGCCTCTTCTCACTCTCTAACCTCCTCACTCTAAGTTCCTAATCGAACTTCCACACCATTAAACCCAAAGCCATATGTACTTCCAATCTCCTAAATAGTTCCATTTCATGATATTGAAATGCATCGAATTGAGGGGATCTCACACAATGAACACAAGCCACACATACATACACGCACGCATATAGGGGCCGGATGGTGCATGGGTAGAAAAGGACCACAAATCTGTGAATCTATTGTAAAACATAACGCATAACACTCTTGTTAAATTTTAAGAGTTCTTGATTTTCTATCTAAAAAATAACTAGTACCAAATAGAAGTGCACAAAATATTACTTTGTCCACAACCAATGCTGGAATCCAACACATCCTATCACATGTGATGGTATTATTCATCACGCAATTGTGGACGATAAAGGAGTCAAAACCGATCATTAACAAGTAGAGTGGTCCAAAACCTTATAAATTAGTCCATTTTCATTTAAAATAACGACGTCGGATAATTCCAGCACTCTTCATCTTCACGTAGCATGCAAACAAAGTTAAAAGCATCACCAATGCAACTCACTGCCTCTAAAGATAGTTTCCCCACCATTTTAGCGACTGCTTTTAGCATAATAGCCTCCGCGAATGTAGTGTCTGTGATGACTGTTTTTTGTATGTGGCCGCTCGGAGGAACCCTCCTACCTTGCTAAAAGCAACGACTCTTACACCTCCTATTGCTATCATGACTGTGATAAAAAAATCATTAACCAGTTGAAATAGTTCGGAGTAAATTTATTTCCTACAATTGTTCAAAAATTTTATTATCAAAATACCATAATTATAGTGACTTATCTTATATTTTGTAGTGACAGAATGAAGGGATCCTTATTCGTCGTTCAGGTGAGGAATATCATTTTTTGCTCTAGAAAAAGATACATAAAACAATGCAAACAAAATATAACTGTAATTATACCATTCATGCCATAATATATTACTCCCTTCGGTCCACTAATAATGGCTCACTTTCCTTTTTTGGATGGTTTTTTTATATTGGCTCCTTCCCCTTTTAGTAAATCTTAGATTGTTTTTATCCACACATTTCACTTTTTATACTTTCAATACAATCTTTACCATTCATTTATTTTTTAAAAAAAGTTTGAGGCTAAAAGTTGGGACCATAATAAAAGAATAGGATGAAATTTTCTCTTCCTTTATCGAGTACATTTTAACGCCGTCTCCTCCTTAAAATTTAAACCTTCAATATACTCCTCCTAACAAACTATTTGTGATCATTCAATTCACGAAGACCCTAGAAGCACTTCAATCTTGATACACAACATTAATCGAAGTAATTATAGTTTATATTATTTGTCCCATTATTTTATGAATCCGTCTCTTGAAAGACGGTTTTTTTATAAGTTATAGAAATACCAAGGTTTAAAGTGTAAATAAGAAGAAATGAAGATAAAATTTCCGGGTTGCATGAATCAGATTATAAACTTTATAACTACTACACGTTGCATAATAACATTTTAATATTGCAACTAAAACCTTTTACCTTTTATTACTATAATTAAACCTCGTCTTTTCATAAGCCTATGGAAAGACGGTATTTTTCAAAACTTTGCCCTATTTTATTAGTAGGGTAAAATACAGATATGGCCCTATGTTTTAGTCATAAGTGTCTGTGAAGTTAGAAAATGTTATTATAACCCTATATTTTGCATCAGAAATGCCGATATAACCTTTTGACACTATTCCGGCATTAACTTGACATTTTACGGCATTGACCATAACTAAAAAAACTTAAATAACTCTAGCCTTAATACTAAAACTATAAAGGCACTCTTTGATCTTATTCTTCTCCATGACACAGCCACTGCTGCCTCGCCACCTCCACCGCCATCTGCCACCACTTCCGCCGTCTGCCACCACCTCCCCCGCGATTCGCAACCACCTTTAGCGCCGTCCGCCACCACCCCTGCCATTATCTCTATGCCACTACCCTCCACCGCCATTATGACCCCTCCGTCGAAACCACCATTACCCCCGTTTCCACATTACTTCAGCTATGTTTCCATGGAATCCTACATAATACTTCATCTTAAATGTATTTTCTATTTGAGAAACAAACATTATACAGTATTATCAACTAAATTTAAAGCTACTGAAAACATCAAGAGCTACTGACAACATGCAATGGCTCTGCTGAAAACACCTCAGCCGACGTCTGCCACCACCTCCACCGCCGCTATCCCTCCGCCACCATCACCCCTCCGCCAAAACCTTTACCCCTATTCCACCACTATTACACCTCCCCCCCCGGTCGAAACCACCATTACCCCTAGCCTCACACCCTCACTGCCCCTCACCGCAAACCTAACTCAGCCTCACCACTACTCACCACCGCTCACCGCAAACCCTAACTCAGCCTCACCACCGCTCACCGTTTCCAGGCGTTTCCACAAGAGAATGAGAGAACGAAGAAAAGTCCTCACCACCGGCAAAGTCATCGTGTTTCCACATGAGAATGCGTCGTTCCATCTATAACCCTCCGACAACTTCGACTCAGCCCCCAGCGCTCTGTCGACCGAGCTGCAGAAGTAGGCGTCCCTACAACCCCACACCACCATTTTTTGGCGCCGCTCAGCCAAGTGTCGAAAAATGGAGACCTTCGCTATGGTGAACATAGTCGGATTCAGGGTCTTCTTCTGGTTTGGAATTGAAGAAAATGGAGAACGACGAAAGGAATTAGCGAAGATAATCATTGGCTCTAGTGATTCCGAGGTGGTGGCGGACGGCGACGGAGGTGGTGACGGACAATCTGACTTTGCATAATGCTAACTGAAAATGTGTTGGATTATTGATAAGCTTTACTATGGACGATGGAAATTTGACCTTTTCTTTTCTTAGGGTAAATTTTGGGTTCCAAAGAAATAAAGCAAACTTGATGAGGGTATAAATGTCTTTCCAGTTTTACTGAATTTTTTATTTTTTTTATTAAAATGGTATAATCGTCATTTCAAGTTTTTTCCGTCAAATTCAGGCCTCCAGGGACTTTCAAGCAAAACATAGGATTATAATATCGCTTTTTAACATCACAGGGTCATATTGACATTTTTTACCAAAACATAGAGTTATATGGACACTTAACTTTTATGCAAAGTTGTGGGAAAAACCATCTTTTGATAGACTTATGAAAAGACGAGGTTTAATTAGAATAAAAAGTTATATATATTATTATGCAACATGTAGTAATTATAAAGTTTATAATCAAATTCATACAACCCGATAATTTTATCTTCATTTATTCTAATTTACAGTTTAAACATTGATTTTTCCATGTGAGTTACACTATCCTTTCCGTCGTGGAATCCTGTAATCCAACGGTCCAGATCTCTCACGCTAGATTAGCCAAAGGGCACGATACGCAGTTGCCCTACGGAAGGAATCAGTATATAACGCTCCTCTCCTGCTGAATTCCGTCTTTCGCCTTTCCCTCTTATCTTCCCATTTACACCTTCTCCATTCGGGCGGCGCCGTCGTCTTCGGCGGCGATTATCTCCTCCCTCCGTCGGATCTCCGACCTATCTTATCCCTTTAATTTTTATCTTCCCTCTCCTCTCTATCTGTAAGCCAAAAAATCCAAAAAAAGGAGAAAATCTGTGGGAGAAAAGAAAAAAACCTAGAATCCAACCGTTTTTTGCTTGCTTGATTTTCTTGTAGGTCTTCAGTCCGAGACGATAATTTCGGGGAATCCATTTTCCATTTTTAGGACATCGTTTTGTGCTGCTACTATCTAGGGTTTGTTTCGCGAATAACGAGAGGAGAGGGAAGCTTCAGCAAAAATCCCAAAAAAAATCGAAAAAATTCTCGGAAAAACCTTAAAATAGCAATCCGTTTTTGTCAGCTAGGGTTTTGTGTGTTGTGTATCTGCTGAAAAATGGCTCAGGTTCAGGCTCAGGCTCCGGTGATGAATGTCAATGCTGGTTCTGGTTCCCTTGCTGCTGCTCCCGGCGGCGGCGGCGGCGCGAATCAGTTCGTACCGACGTCGCTCTATGTCGGCGACCTTGACGTCAACGTGAGCGACTCGCAGCTGTACGATCTGTTCAACCAGGTCGGCCAGGTGGTTTCCGTTAGGGTTTGCAGGGATTTGACCACGCGCCGCTCTCTCGGCTATGGCTATGTCAATTACGGGAATCCTCAAGATGGTTAGTCAATCTCTGTTGCATTATATCAACGGTTTTATTGAATTAGTTATCTGTTACAGAGTTCGGAGTAAATCTGGTTTCTAGTGTCAGTTTCTAACCTAACCTCATGGCTTATCCCAACGCGGTGATATGATCCATATAGGTGGCCACACAAGGGGATAAAAGATTTAGTTAGTTATCTGTTGCTGTTGACAGTTTCTAACCACATTTCTGAAACTGCATGGCAGCGAATCGGATAAAAGGTTTAGTTAGTTATTAGTTGTTGTTGTTGTTGGTTTCTAACTGCATTTCTGCAACTGCATGACAGCGAATCGGGCACTGGAGGTGCTGAATTTCACTCCCCTCAATGGGAAGCCCATCCGTGTGATGTACTCTCATAGGGACCCCAGTACTCGTAAGAGTGGCCAGGGGAATATCTTTATCAAGGTATTATACAGTCTTATGTTTGTTCTTCAGGGATTTGGCGTGTATTTACGCCCTGTGTTTTACTAGCTGCCGTGTGTATATTGACAGAATTTGGACAAGGCTATTGATCATAAGGCTCTGCATGAGACCTTTTCTGCCTTTGGAACTATACTCTCCTGCAAGGTGGCGACCGATGCTTCTGGTCAATCCAAGGGCTATGGGTTCGTCCAGTATGATACTGATGAAGCTGCCCAGACTGCTATTGCGAAGCTCCATGGTATGCTTCTCAATGACAAGATGGTTTATGTGGGGCCTTTCCTCAGAAAGCATGAGAGGGACATGGCTGTGGACAAGACTAGTTTCACCAATGTCTTTGTCAAGAATCTTTCAGAGTCTACCACTGAAGATGATCTGCAGAAAGTGTTTTCTGAATATGGAGCAATAACTAGTGTTGCGGTGATGAGGGATGAGGATGGAAAGTCCAAGTGCTTTGGTTTCATCAACTTTGAGAACTCTGAAGATGCAGCTAAGGCTGTTGATACTCTCAATGGGTACAAGTTTGATAACAAAGAATGGTTTGTTGGCAAAGCTCAAAAGAAGTCTGAAAGGGAGCGAGAATTGAAGAATCGTTTTGAGCAGACGGTTAAGGAGGCTGCTGATAAATCTCAGGGCTTAAACCTTTATGTAAAAAATTTAGATGACACCATTACTGATGAGAAGCTGAGGGAACTATTCTCCTCCTTTGGGAATATAACTTCATGCAAGGTGCTGATAATTTCTGCCTCCCATTATATCTTTGTATACATGTAACTGTATAATATTAAACCCTTCTCTACATTCTGGTTTATAACAGGTTATGAGAGACCCCAGTGGTGTTAGCCGTGGATCTGGTTTTGTTGCTTTCTCAACTCCCGATGAAGCCTCCAGAGCAGTAAGTTGACACATCTATTTTTTTCCTTTCAAAGAAACAACACAATGTATATGCTTGACTAAGTGTAAGAGATGTTTATTTTTGGTCTTAGCTTTCTGAAATGAATGGAAAGATGATTGTTAGCAAGCCTCTATACGTTGCTCTTGCACAGAGGAAGGAAGAGAGAAGAGCAAGGTTGCAGGTATGTTCTGAATAACGTTTCACACTTTCTAATTTTAAGTGCATCCCTTGTGAACTACAAGTGCTAATTTAAAAGGACGAAAAAGTATGTCATAAAGTATGTCTTACCAAGTTGAACTTTGAGCTTCATTCTAGACGGTTTTCTTGTCTTTTTTTTCAGCATTATATACTTTATAATGTCATTTTTTAAAGTCATTGAAATAGCATAAAAATGTTTTGTGAACAAAAAAATATTTCATCTTTTTTTCACATTCAATTTTTTTTACCAAAAATCGAAGTAAGACAATAAAAAGGGAACACCAAATAAGGCAGGTAAGACACAAATAGAGGGATAGAGGGAGTATGTGATGTTTCATGTCCATGGTTTGTACTGTTTTCTCTCGGAACCGTGATGAGCTTTATACAATTTAACTGCTATCTATTATATTTTTCAACAAACTACATGACTTAAAATATATCCGTTCACCTGTACTACAGGCTCAGTTTTCTCAATTGCGCCCAATTGCAATGGGACCTTCTGTTGCACCCCGCATGCCGATCTTCCCTACTGGTGGTCCAGGTCTAGGGCAACAAATATTCTATGGACAGCCACCTCCTGGCATGATGCCCCCTCAGGTAAAGCTTACCTTCCTAACATTAACAATATCTTGCCAGGCTGAATTTTCTCTTGACACATTCTTTGGTAATTTTCAGCCTGGTTTCGGATATCAGCAGCAACTTGTTCCCGGCATGAGGCCCGGTGGGGGTCCCATGCCCAACTTCTTTGTGCCAATGGTACAGCAAGGGCAGCAAGGACAGCGCCCTGGTGGCCGTCGCGGTTCAGCAGTTCCCGTGCAGCAGGGGCAACAACCAATGCAGCTGATGCAGCAACAGGTTTTTGATTGTTGCTCCAGTTGAATGATGACACAAATTAGTGTGTAAATAATTCTTTTTTCATCATCTTGGTGACAGATGATGCCAAGGGGACGTGGATATCGCTATCCTCCAGGCCGTGGCATGCCTGATGTCTCCATGTCAGCTGGAGGCATGCTTCCTGTTCCATACGATATGAATGGCATGCCAATGCGTGATGTGGGTGTTTCCCTCCCAGTTCCTATTGGGGCTCTTGCTTCAGCTCTTGCAAATGCTTCTCCCACTGAACAGAGGACGGTAAGCTGATTTGTGTTTTGATAAGCTGATTAATTAGGACTTTCTTTGAACTGGTCTGCTATAATAGAACAAGTTGTCTCTCATGTGTTGGGTGAGAAGAAAAAAATGATATACCATGCCATTTACTTAATATAAATGTGTTTTTTAAGATACAGTACTTCTGGGCCTGGCATTATTATGACTGCTGATTGTGTTTCCGGTACTTTCTAAGTGTTTTCCACATTGAGTATAAAGGGAACCATGCTTGCCCTGAGGATGTGTCCTGTTCTCTTCTGATATGGGTGAACAAGTTGACTGAATTAATTACCTACTCGTTAACTACTTGTGTTTCTGGATGCAGATGTTGGGTGAAAATTTGTACCCGCTTGTTGAGCAGTTGGAGCCCGAGACAGCAGCTAAAGTCACTGGAATGCTTTTGGAGATGGATCAGACTGAGGTTCTACACTTGCTCGAGTCACCAGAAGCCCTGAAGTCCAAGGTTGCAGAGGCCATGGAAGTCCTTAGGAATGTTTCTCAGCAACAGCAGGCGAACAGTCCAGCAGATCAACTGGCGGCCTTGAGCTTGAATGATGGTCTTGTTTCTTAATCTTATTTTAAATTTGGGGGATTTTAGTTGCATTTTGTGATTTGGATTTAAAACACGAGGTTTGAAACTTGATCGTACTTTCTGTAATGGAGAATGCCTGGATTGTTATATTTACTCTTAAATTATTCTGTTCTTTCTTGTTGGTTTCATCTTTGCTATTTGTTCTTTTACCAGTTCTTATTTATTCACAAATGCTATTTTAAAACTTCTTTTAGCAATGCTCTCATCTTCTTACACTTGTTTCTCACTTAATTATTGTGTAAAACACAAAAACAAACTTTTGCCAAATCCAAACTGCCTTAAATGTCGATTTAAAGTTTCCCTACAGAATTACCAGAGCTACAGTTGTGTAAACAATACATGAAAGATTACAGAAAGTGTCCATTTTTAGGAGAAATTGAAAGTTTCGGCTTTTTTTTTTTTGGCACCATATTCATGAACTTCTCATGTTATTTGAAGGGAAAGTCCGAGGAAATGCAGTACTTTCATAAGTTTATGGATCGTCCACGTATATTTTTACCTTAAAGGTATTTTTTTATAAAGTTTAAATATTATATTTTATAAGTTAAAATAAGTAATAATATGTATTTGAACGTAAAAATATAAAAATATACGATATAGTAAATATTTTTAAAAATTCTAAATTTTGTACTCCCTTCTTCCCAGGGAATCTGCATATTTTCCTTTTATGGATGTCCCAAGCAAATCTGCACACTTTCATCTTTTAATAAATTTTACACTTAAAAAAACGTATCGACCCTTATTAAGTAAAAAATTTACTTCCCCACCCAATCTGCTTGTTCCCACTCATTTACACTTCCCCACCCATTTTCTCCAGCCCTTTCCTCCGCCTCTGTTCCTCCGTCCTTCACCCTTGTTCCTCCGTTTTCCGTTCTCCGCCTCTGTTCCTCCGCTGACAGTCCCATGCCGGAACCCTAGCTTCCCTTCGCCCTACTTCCCTCGTCACCACCTCCGTCTCTCCTCGTTTCCGCCCTACCCGAACCCACCTTCCCTCGCCATGCCGGAACCCTAGCCTCCCTTCGTCGTTGCTGACGTTGAACACCAGACTGGTCTAGATCCTCGTCGTTGCTGACATTGACCATGAACACCAGATTCTCGTCGTTGCGGCCAAGATCTGGTGCTTCATGACTAGGTTGGCGTCGGAGCAGTTAGGGTAGCCGTCCCTGTTCCTCTGCCTTGCCACAATGGTGATTTCGCCATCGAGAGCCACCACTGCCATCGAGATCTGGGCCCTGTTAAAGGCATGACCAATTTAGCGGTGGAGATGGAGGAGGAGGAAGAGAAGACGAGCGGTGGTGGCGAGAACCAGGTGGCAGAGGAGAAGCAGGCTGAAAGGAGAAGCAGGCGGAAGGGAGTTGGAGAAGACAGGGGCATAGTAGTCTTTTCAGGGAATTTTGCAGAAGAGATTTCCCTCTCTGCAGGTTCCTCTGGGACGGAGGGAGTATGTAGTTTACTAAATACAGTGTATAAAGTAAAAAAGAAGTGGTTTGTCCATAAGCTTATGGACAGACCGCCTATCAAGAGACCCACTCTTATTTGAAAATGTTTACAATTGATTCCTTTACTGGTTATAACATGTTTTAATGAAATTAATTGGCCAGTCAACAATTATCAAGAGGTAACAAAAATAATTTACCAATTTTATAGATAAATTGATATTTTAAAAGCTCCCTTCCTATCCTATAACACTTTAGTTGGAAGTGACACCATAAATTTAGGTATTTGGATTAAAGTGAATAAAATGAGTGGATAAAATTGAATTTAGAAAGAAAAAAAGCAGAATGAGTGAATGAAATTGAAAAAATCTTACCATAAATGAAAAGTGTGTCAAATTCACAAAAATAACCACACAAAAAAAATGTGTCACGTCCAATGAAATGGAGCGATTAGAAAAGTAGAGTCTGGCTCACTTTACCTAGCTAATAGTATGGTAATTAACTGAGGACACTTCCTAATGATGCAGGAACATTTTAGAAACAGAATGAAATATGCCTAAACGTGGATACCAGAACTATAAATTTCTCTGAAAAGATGACTTCACTAGTCTATCAGCGAAGAATTCAAAATTGTTCAAGCCTATATCAGAAGAGGCACCTTAATGGATCAAAGAAGTTTAAATAGGAATCAGAGAAGAGGAACCTCAAGGGAACAATGAAGTAAAAGTGCTATGCGTATCTTGACACAACTGAAATTTAACTTCAATTATTTTATACACATTTTTACACCTGCCCCGCCCTATAACAAGTCTAAATTAGTAGTCTAGAAACGATCCAACCACCCACAGTAAGAAGAAGAAAAAGAACGAAAAGCTTACAAAAACACGAGTACCACAGCTCATGGATGGATGCCTTCACATCCGTAATCTAAACAAGGATTTCTACAAGGATGCCAAAATCAGCTTTTAGGCATCTAGCCGAACCGCATGCCTTTGTCTAATCCCTACAAAGGCACCCGGTTCTTCTTCATTATCTATCAAGTTCGAGCTTTGAGCGTCCAGAGAGACAGCTGCCCTCTCCACAGCTTCACCGAAGTTATGGAGCCTCCTTCCAATCAAGTACCTGTCGTCGCGTATGGAGTTGTGCAAGTTTGTGAACCAAACATGAAACCTCTTACCACAATAGAAGAGCAGACCAAAACCGAGGCAACCCAACCAGGCAAACCGATACACGGCTGAGTTCACCACTAAGGGGTACCCCAGCACTGGAAACACTCCTCTGGCCAACACGTATGGAACGCACAAAGCAGTTAACAACTTCATAATTATAGGAAAGACTATTTCTTTCAGCACCCACAGCCCTTGCAGCCTTGAAAAACCATCCTCCCGGACTCTTTCAAACTTTACTCGCCAAGTCTCATCCACCAATGGCAGTAACTGATCCAATGTGACCTGTTTTGAGTGTACAAATCACAAATTCAAATAAGATCACTGTGAAACAGTCCAATGCTTTCATACATTGGTACATCAAATTAAGATGACACTGTTGACAAATTATAATCACCTTCATACAAAACAGAATGATATAAAAATACTCACCAGCCTAGTCCAGATCTTAAGAAAGATCAAGCCAAGAGCCCAGTCCTGGTACAAGAGGAAGACCGGACTTTCATTCACAGGTACTCGCATTGGTACAATCACCAAAAGTTCGAAAAGCAGACCAATCAAGACAGGGATAACAAATATCTGAAAAATCAAAGAGAGGATTAGTATTATGAAAGCCAGATACTCTTAGCATACCCATATACGCTACATAATCAAAAGCTGTGTAGAATAGCAATATGCATACCCATATTGACAGCAGAGCAATACTCTTTGAAACAATGCCACACCATTTCCAAATCTGCTTCAACAAAATTGCCGCTCTACGTGTTTTAATCTGCTCAATTGAGTACCTTACTCCAGCAAAAGCGGTCCAAATGACGTAACTTCCAATCACAAAAGCATATAGATCTTAACATGGAAAAAGAGAGATTGCGTTATTTATCAGGCTTTACAACGATATGAGAGTAACAGCAATATCAAAATCCAGAATGCATTAAAATACCGTTGCATTTTATTCCATGCGTTATCGGTAGAAGAGGAAGGGCGTTAAACAGAGCTCGTCCAAGAGATACAGGCACAACTATGAGTGAGGAATTAAAGATGAGCAGGGTCATCCAAGCCACAACCAACAACAAAACAATGCGAAGCACAAAGCTGCACCTGCTGAAAGATCAAATCAAAATCAGACCATGTAGAGAATATGTGGAGAGTAATACAACTGGACGAGTTCACAGTTAACTACATAGGAAGCTACTGCAACAAACGAGGAGGGAAAAAAACCGCATAATGTATTCATGGAGATTTCAGTAGGAAAAAAGAAGAAGAAATGGTAGCAGTTCAACAATGAATTTCCATTAAAAGTATACAAGCTACACCTTCAAACATTTTCCGATTTGAATAGTTGGAAAAAAAAGTTGCTCAAGGCAAGTATGAGCAGAGTAAACACAAATTCAAAAAAAAAAGAATGGTCTGAAATGCCAGTAAGAGTGACCAAAACAAAATTAAACATGTTGACGACAGATATGACGAGACAATTTTTCAAAAGACAACATACACCACCCGGATAAATCACAAGAGTTCCAAGCAGAAAGAGAAAATTTTCTGCCTACAGCTATAATTTGAACATCTACAAACACTTACTCTGTGTCATTGTGCTCATCACTATCAAGCTCTGAATGTAAACCAGTATTTGCTACTGCATGCCTTGCCCTATTCACATCATCAGGAGCCAGCCCCAATAGGGCTCTATCCTGTCCACCCAATTGGCCAGGAACTCTATCATGCCTCCCAACCTCCCCATTTCCATGATCACGAGCACCATTATCCTCAGGTCTAGGAAGTAAATAATCAGTCAAACCAAGCGCCCAACCAACTGCAGAAAACCAATAGCGGAGCAGGGATTTCATAGTTGTCCTCAACTTAAAGTGCTCAATAGCGAAGGGAATGCAGATTTGAAAGAGAAGCATGTCAGCAGGAATCTCAGTGAACGGATCAGATACCCTGACAAGTAAAAGGAAATGTCAAGAGGGAAAATCGAGGGAGCAATTCTCATCGCAATGAGATTAAGATAATGTAATTAAAAGAATAGAGCAATGAGAGCTAACTTACGAAATGTCCAGAGGGAAAATCGAGGGAGCCATTCTCATCGCAAGTTTAACAGGTAAGAAGACCAACATTACTATCAGACTACCATAAACAGCAACAGATAACAGAACTCTACGAGCATGCTTGTGAACAGGATCATCAATCAAGTCCCTAAAGGGATTGTAGTTTGGATCTGCTGGATCTCGAAGAAAGTAGAGTACTCCAGTACGCAAAACCTACCCAAAAGAAAGGGGGAAAAGAAGGTATAAGCTTGATGACATTACATTAAACAACTTTTAAACTGATTCTTTGAAGAAAAACATACCCCTCGAAGAAGGCTGACAAAAATACTTATTTGCAGCATGTAGACAATTCCCACAACCCAGTGAACAAGAGAGCTAGCCAGTGGAGAAACTGAAAAGAATTCCAGTCTTTGGGAAATAGACTTCCCAAACATTTTAATTGTACAAACATCCAACCACCAGCCGCACATTAGGGGGAAGACTCCAAGTTCAATCACCAAAAGGAAGGCAACCTTTATCATTGTCATTAGGTGCCTCATTGCAGCAACAAATTGCCTTAATAGTGATGGAATAGTCTCCGCAATAGAAGCAATACCATAGAACCTACCCATTGTCAGAGGCTCTCCTCTGGTATAGCGAATTAATGCAACCACTCCAAGGTAAAAGAATATGAGGGAGAAAATGAACACGTAGCCCACAGCAAGTGTTGTAACATCTGAAAGGCGTGATGGCCCAACAGCTTGTCCCTTCAGTAAGTCAGCAGAAAAGGAGGTGGTAAGGTTGTTCGACGCCTCGTTCAGCCCAGTGCCATTGGCTTTTAGCATTTCGGCAACCTGGCCAAGTAATCCAATTTCCTGGCTGTCAGAAGTCATATTTGCAACAGCAGTCAAAGCATTCTTCAGCGTAATATTAGCCAAGGAGAGGGCTGATTCTGTAAGTGGCACAACTGTTGACAGTACTGGACTGGTTGCAGAGGACAAAAGCCATGATAAGTGATATAAAATCACTCGTCCTATCGAGAATGGCACAAATATAACCACTCCAAGAAATATCATATTGCTTGCTAGAACCTGCTCAAGGAACACAAACCGATATATTGTCAGACATGCTTAGCAATAATTTTTCACTCACTTAAAAAAAGAGAGGCCCACTATCCAACAAATTCCCCACTGACAATCAAAAAATCTCAAGGTTCAATTATAAGGACACATAAAGCTCTAGATTAGTCTCAAAGAAAGATATATCTACAATGGAGCATAAATGGACTCATTCAATGAACATAATGATATTATCAACAGGTAGACTGAAAAGGGCATATAAGCCCTGCAAAAAAGGTTGAGTGACAAGTTTCTGAGCAAAAAACTCACAGTGAATGCATTTTCAACTAAATGGAATACAGGTCCCTGCATTCCAACCAGCTCATCGAAGGGCACATCCTCAGCTCCATCAGCATCATCCAAACCATCAAACATCTGTTCAACATGTGCCTCGAGGCGTGCAGCCTGCATCTCCCACCGAGCAGCCACATTCTCTGCATTCCTTCTAATTACCTCACCAGCACCCCCATTGACTTGGCCCCCATCTTCACCATTTCCGTCAACAGGAATGTTCCTGTTAACTTGTCCCGCTGGCCTTCTTGCAGCGCGGCCACCATTTCTATCTGCTTCATCGTCTCTGTCTGCATCCTGACCTCCAATCTCCCGCAAATGTCTAAAGTAATCCCTCACAGAAGTTGCGCCAAGAAATACGAACACAATACTTGCAGAGAGCAGAAACCCGTGCAGACAATCAGTGAGAATAACAGTGGTCGACACGTGACTCAGGAACAGTCTCTGTGCTTCACCAAAACTTCTCACGAAAGCCAATCGCCAAATCCAAAAGGTGATGAAAGGAATGGTGAGAAGCCACACAGATAGCACAAAACTAAGGCGCAGGAAGAACTGTAGGACATGGCACGCTTTCATCCCCATCCCAACAACAAATTCCCTGAATGGCAGCCTCGCAGGAGCATTCTCAGCATAGACAGGAGAGAAAGAGAAAGCATGCTTACAAACCTGCGTAAGGAAGAAACTAGCACTGGTTAAACATGTTAAGAAGAACAATGATGAATCAACAGCCGACATACACGAGAACGGTTCAGAAAGATAGAAATAAAATTGAGCAGATAAATCGAAGGAATCTCGAATCAATTCAAACCTCGCACTGGCGAGCATTGCTATGATTGAGCCACTGGAGGAGGCAATCCTGATGAACGAACTTGATACTTCCGCTACACGCGCACGGATATCGCAGGGGATTCTCGGGGTCTCCAGGGTTCCGGCAGATCCTGCAAACATCCTCCTCATCATCGTCATCATCGAACCTGTTAGCCACCATGCTATTCCTCTCCACCTGCTGCTGCTGCGGCGACGACGAAGAAGAAAACTCGGCGAGGGATGCTCCGCCCGCGCCGCCGCCGCCTTGATTAGGCGCCGGCACCTCCGTTGCGATCTCCATCACAGAATCAAGGCTCCGGCGAGACGAGAGGCGATTATTCCCCTTCTCTCACACACCAACGTTTCCCCCCTTCGGTTAGGGTTTGTTCAGCAAGAGGAATTGGGAATTCGATTACGCGAGTTTCTGTAGGGGAGGGCGGTGGATGGGAAAGAAAACGACGATGGATCGGGGAAGGTCGGCGGGGCCGGAAAGCAAAATGACGCGTTTATCCTTCGCGCCTTGGTATTTTTGGGAGTTTTGTTGAATTTTATTGTTATTGACGTAGTCGATTACTAGTGTACTACTAGATTTTTGTGGGTGACGTGGCGGAATGCTAGTGGTTGGTTTTCTTAGTTATAAACGTGTAATGATTAAGTCATTAAGGTAAAATCTATTGCTTTGAAAAATCAAACGAGTATCGATTAATACTCACACGGTCATATCAATAAAAAAAAGAAAATAAAATAAAGTCAGTCTCAAGAAATGCATCGTGTTCATAAGTTTACGGAGATGCCAGTGACTATTTTAATAATTGGGTTTAGTTGCTAATTAATTAAAAATTGGTACTAATTAGAGAAAGCCTCTCTTGAACCATTTTTTCTTCCTCATGTTTAGTCTACACTTTCTCTCTTCATTCTTCTCTGCCTCTATCGTTTTCCTCTCTTTCTCCTCCTGTTCTTCACCTATACTTCGCCTTGTTCCGCGGCCTCTCCTCCACTCCTCTGCCGCCGTTGTTTCTAGCTTCTATCCAGTCTCCTCTCCACGATCGTTTTTCGATCGTTTTTCGGCACCGCGTTTCCAATTTTTCTGATGATTTTTCTGGCTCAGTTCTTAGAGAAAATTCCTTGAAGATCATCACATCCGGTCATATCATCAGGTTTGTAGCGTTTTTTATCTTCTAGTTCAATATGAATTTTTATTCAGTGAATCTTTGTAGGTGTAGGTATTATTGTTTGATATTTCTGCGTTTATTTGTTTTCGATTGATTTTGTTTTGTACTTGTACTAGGTTATGGATCGGGCGAAAAGAATTGGTCGAGATGTTGATGCTACAACCGGTGATTGTTACTCAATTTTTGTTAGATTTTTCTGATCTCTTATGTATGTCGTTCGTCTTAATTATGAGATGCATTACTTTGCTTATATGTTGCAGTTGTTATTATTCAACGTGTACCTGTTAGTTGTCTTGAATTGCGAGGTGCCGCTGTTATTATAGTTGTCTTGAATTCTTGTCTGGTATGTATGTTGTTCGTCTTGAATTACGAGGTGCATTAGTTTGCTTATATATTGCAGTTGTTATTATTCAATGTGTACATGTTAGTTGTACTATGAATGACCTTATTTTTCTTCTTTGTTTTGCTGATTGTTCGTTTTAAATTCCGAGATGCACTTGTTAGTATTCAATGTGTACTTGTTAGTTATAATGTATATGACATTTTGTTTTCATTTGTTGTTAATTGTACGTTTTGAATAATGAGTTTCATTTGTTTACTTATATGTTGCATATGTTAGTATCTCGTGTGTACTTGTTAGTTGTGTTCTGTATGACTATTTTTATTTTTATTTTAAATATTGTTGGCTGTTTATTTTGAATTACAAATTGCATCTATTTGCTTATATGCATCTGTTAGAATACATTAAGTACTTGTAAGTTTTATTATGTTTGACTTTATTTTCATTGTTGATGATTATTCGTTTTGAATTAGAAATTGTACATATTTGCTTATATGCTGCAACTGTTAATATCCAATGTGTATGACTTTTTGTAGGAGTTGGATCTAAATTTTTTTTGGTTTTAACTTTTAAGGAATTGGACAAAATTGAACGTTGGACTCCATAAGACGTTCTGACACAAGGAGAATTCATATGAAGATGACACTGAACTTGAAGATTCTAAGATGACCCCCCCCCCCCTTTTTGAAAATTAATAATTGGTTTATTGTATTAGAGACTGTTAGTTAATCTAGATAGGAATACTGTCATATTTGTAAGTTCCCCAATGGAAGATTTATATCACGAGCACTTTATCTTTCATTTTGTTTTCATGTTGAGAGCCCCTCTCGTGTTTGAATTTGACAAAATTTGCATATTTTTTATACAAAATATGCAATGTTTTACATGTGTTGCTTTCACGCCGACAATACTTTCTGTGATCTCTCTTTGATTTAAATCAGAAAAATCTAGTTATGTTTTTGAAAACAAACACATGTTTTGATGTCATCGGTATATATTGTAAGGTTTCAAATGCAGTACATAAGAAAAATTTAAAAATTACAAAATTATGTGACATATTTTGTGTATACTATAATAATTGTAGGCTAACATATGCATGTTTTAACAAAACATAAACGATTCATAACGTAACTTATGCACCACCTCATGACAAAGTTTTTCTATTTATAAAAGGAATTGATAATTATGAATCACATGCGTGTTTTTATTTAAACAATACATGTTGTAAAGTAATTAATGCAGAGTTAATATGACAGTTTAAAATTATGAAATTTTAACTTAACTTATACATGATCTTTTAGAAAAGTTTCAAAATTCATATACATAGCTTTGAAAATAAATGCATGTTTTAATACAAACGATATGTATTGTAAGGTAACAGGTGCATAGTATATGCGAAGATTTTCTGCAACACAACGTAACTTATGCACCACCTCATGGAAAAGTTTTGCTATTTATAAATGGAATTGATAATTCTAAATCATATTCATATTTTTATTTAAACAATACATGTTGTGAAGTAATTAATGCAAAGTTAATGTGACAATTTTAAATGTGAAATTTTAAATTGTGAAATTTTAACTTAACTTATACATGATCTCCTGGAGAAGTTTCATAATTCATATTAAGAGCTTTTGAAACAAATGCATGTTTTTATACAAACGATACGTATTGTAAGGTAACATGTGCATAGTATATGCAAAAATTTCTTGCAACATTTTTTTTCCGAACACTTGCCACATATTTTTTACATGTTCATAGCAGTAAAATTTATACATTCAGAAGTTTTAACGACAATTTCATTTACATCGAAGGCAATTCAACAACATAAACTCACTCAGATGTGAAAAATTCATGTCTTTGACACTATTAGGCCAAATTTCATCCCCTTGAAACTAAATTCCATTCGTTTAAAATTGAAATTTGTTGATGTAGATCTTGTTGCAGAGCAAATAGCTCGTCGCAAATTTTGTTGGAGAGTAATTGGTCGTTTGAAGAGCTCATTGAAAAACAAAGACGAACAATCAGAGAAGGATTTGGTCGCTAGGAAGTTTGAAAATCGAAGAAGAAGGAATGTCTGAGGACGAAGAAGGAAGAATTGATCGAAGAAGAAGAAGAAGAAGAAGAAGGAAGGAAGGATGACTTGCTGGTGGGTTTGCAGAAGGAAAGAAGAAGGTAAAAAATGCGCTGCCTCCGAGGAAGGAGAATAGATGGGCTGGATTTATTTATTATAACCCGGCCCGTAACCCCGCCAGACCCGCAAATTTTTATATTTTTTATTAGTTGCAGATAAGTCCTTGGGTTGTCCATAAGCTTATAGACAGACCGTCTGTCAGGAGACTCATTCTTAAAAAAATATTACCATTTATTAATAGGTCATTGTAAAAACTAAAGTTTAAACTGCAAATTAGAACAGTTAAAAAAATATTCCATGTTGCAATAATTAGGTAATAAAATTATAGCCACTGATTGTTGCATAATAATTTTTTAATATTGTAACTAAAACCTTTTACTTTTCTATAATTCTAATTCAAACCCGTATTTTCACGTGTCTATGAAAAGACTGTCTTTCCCAAAACTTTGTCTTCGTTAATTAATCATGTTAAGTTTAAATATTTTAGACCACGTTGATAAAATTTAATAAATATTTTATTCATGTGAAGGATAATTATGTGATGTGAATGCTCACTCTGTCTGTATTCAATAAATAATTTAAAATGGTATACCTCTAAATATCAATATTTACAAAGTAATTATTATCATGTTCAAATGCATAAATTAATGGCAAACTCTTGAGAAATACCGTATTTTCATAATGGAAAGACGGGATTTAATTCGAATAATAAAAGGTAAAAAATCTTAGTTGCAATATTAAAAATTTAGTGTGCAACGTGTAGTAGTTATAAAGTTTATAACCCGATTCATGCAACCCAAAATTTATATATTTATTTCTTCTAATTTACACTTTAAACCTTGGTATTTCCATTGCTTATGAAAAGACCATCTTTCAAGAGACGGACTCTAAATTAATTGAACTTTTATTTTTCTATTATAATACTTCGTTTTAAGTTATTATAACTAGAGAGATACAGAACTAGTAAAGAAATTAAATTAAAACAATTGATTAAATTAAATTAACGAAGGTATTTAAAATTGGAAAAGTTTTGAAAAATATCGTCTTTCCATAGGCATGTGGAAAGTTGGTGTTGAATTGGAATTATAGAAAAGGTAAAAGGTTTTAGTTGCAATACTAAAATTTATTATATAAGGTGCAGTAGTTATAAGTTTATGACTCAATTAATACGACCCGGAAATTTATCTTGATTTATTATAATTTGAAATTTAAACATTGATATTTGCATAACTCATTGAAAAACTAATTTTCAAGAGATGAACTCATCAAAATTTTATAAAAAATTAAATGTGTTAAAATAAATAAACCGAACAACTGAAAAGTGGACTACGGAGTACACAAATATGAAGAGATCAATAAAAAGGGACCGCCACAGAGTCCGGTGAATTCCAGCCTAGCTAGGTTTGGGCCCAGTAGGGTAATTTGTTGATGGGCTGAGCTTCGTTAAATGTCCAATAAGCCTTGTTCACTAAATCCGCATATTAGACTGGTGGTTGGAAAATTTGAACTCAACTAATTCACGAATCCCTTGGATTATGTTACGAATTAAAGATAGGTGATTCTTATAAAATCGGTTCTACAAACCATTCCGACCCAAGCTATGAGCTGTTTTACCATTCCGGATACCATTCTCCACCACATCCGGAGCTTGATCAGTAAATTTTGGTGGGGAGATGTCACCACAAGTAAAGGAAGATTCCTTGGGTATCATGGGGGAAGATGGCGCGAGCAAAGATAAATAGAGGGTTGGGGTTTCGCGATTTAAGAGCAGCTAACTTGGCTTTATTAGGGAAGTAGGCTTGGATGCTTCTTGTGAATTCAAGAACCCTTATCGCAAGAGTATTTAAAGATAAATACTTACCTAACTCCACCATTTTTTAGGCAACGGTAGGAGTTCGTCCTTCATGGTCTTGGAGAAGCATACTCAGAGGAGTGGATGTTCTTAAATTTGGATGTCGCAAAGAGCTAAAATATGGATTGCAGAAAAAAATCTCCTATGATCCGTGGCTACAAAGATTTGAGAACTTCTTCGTGCAAGAACCAGACCGCATCTCGGAGACATTGTCTAAGGTACGTGGCCTTGTTGACCCGATATGAGCTGGTGGTGAGAGGATCACTTAAATGTTTTCTTTCACCCAGAAAATGCCGCAATTATATGTAATTCCCGGTCACGAACTTCAGATGGATTGGATCAATGGTGTTGGCACCATGCTCCCACCAGAAAGTACTCTGTAAAATTGGCGTACCATGTTTTGGCAGAATCACCACTCTCAAGGCTGCATAACCATGAACCGGTGGGTGAAAATGGCAAAAAATTATGGCAAAAATTATGGAAGCATCGCATTCCACATAGAGCAAAACATGTAGCTTGGAGACTTTGTACAAACTCTTTGCCAATGACGGAAAACTTGTGGAGAAGAACGATGGACGTGGCCAATATATGCGCATTGTGTGATGAAGAAGATGGTACAACCCGTCACCTATTCTTCGAGTGTCGATATGCGACTATGGCATGGCCCTGTGTTTTGGTCGAAAGTGCCAATATGACCCTGTGAAGTTAGAAAGTGCGATTATAACCCTATTATTTGCTCGAAAGTGCTAATCAACCCTGAATGCCTCAATTTGGCCAAAATTATGTAAATTGCTATTATACCCCTATTAAAAAAAATAAAAACTCAGAAAGTGTGAAAGGACAATTATGCCCTCACTGTCTAAGAACACCAAATAATTTTCCATATTTCTTTTCCTTCTTCTCCATAATGATTCCTTCTTCTTCTCTCCATTCCATTCTTCTATCCTTCTTCTCCATTCCAATTTAGTGGTAATCCCCTGCCGGAATCTCGATTCCCCACAACTCGATTCTCCACTTTTCGGCGATTGGCTGAGCGGCATTGGAAAATGATGGTGGATGGTGGATGGTGGCGTGGGGCTATGGGGTTAGGGTTATTTGGTGGCAGTGAGAATCAGGTTGTGGGGCTTGGGTTATGTGGTGGCGGTGAGAATCAGGCTGTGGGGCTAGGAGATGGTGGTGGTGAATTGGGTTGTTGGGCTAGGGGATGGTGGAAGTGAATCGGTGGCGAGCGGTGGCAGGGAGGAATAAAGATGGGGGCGAGCGGTGGTGCGGGGATGAGGCGGCGGGGCTGTCCTAGGGGGAATGAAAATGGTGGTGGTGTTGCTAGGGTGAGGTGGGCTAGGGGATGGTGGTGGGTGGTGGCGGTGAATCGGCGGAGAGCGGTGGCGGTGAATCGGTGGCTAGCGGTGACGGGGCTGTCTGAGAGGGAATGAAAATGTTGGTGGTGTTGCTAGGGTGAGGTGGGCTAGGGGATGATGTAGGTGAATCGATGGCGAGTGGTGGCGTTGAATCGATGGCAAGCGATGACAGGGAGGAATAAAGATAGGGGGCGAGAGGTGGCAGGGGATGAGGCGACGGGGTTGGCTGAGGGGGGGGTGAAAATGGTGGTGGTGTTGCCAGGGTGAGGTGGGCTAGGGGATGGTGGCGGTGAATTGGTGGCGAGCGGTGGCAGGGGAATGGCGGCAGGGCTGGCTGAGGAGGTGGTGTTGGAGTTGCTAGATGGTGGTGGAAACTGAAGATGGTGGTTGAGGAGGAATAATAGGGGTGGAAACCTGGCAGGGCGGAAACCTAGCAGATTCCGGCGGAGGAAATCAAGATTCCAACGACAACGAGAGGAAATCTAATATTCAGGAGCGGACCGGTGGAGGAGCAGTGACCTTGTTTATGGAGAATAAGAAAAGAAGTTATGTCATTAAATTTTTAGTTATTATACTAGAGATAGTTTAGTCCTTTTGTATTTGGTAAATGCCGAAAAATGCCCAGTCAGCGCTGGAATAGTTTCATAAGGTTATATTAGCATTTCTAATGCAAAAAATAGAATTATAATTACACTTTTAAACTTTACATAATTCTATTGAAACTTTTAACCGAAAGACAAGTTCACATATGTATTTTACCCTTCTTATTTCCCCTTGCGTTGATACCCGGTCCAAAACTAGTGCGGATGCACACATCTACACTGGGCCCTAAATTTTTTGGGACTCCATTTTTATTTTTAAAAAAAAACCTTATATGAATGGATTATATATATATTTTTTCTTTTAATTTAGATTTGGGCCTGTCCAACACCCGTCCCTTGAATGTCTTTTTAATATTTAGTCCAAACCTTATAGGTATCCGATATTTTTTTAAAAACTAGAATTTTCGTTCGAAACCTTAAAATATTTTGGATTAACCCTACTTATATTGATAAGGAACTAAGGATCAACTACAGAACAAACGATGATACCAGAATTCTCAAGTATGCATGAGGTTTAGTGGATGACCAAATTTACATGAATTTAATTTATAGATATCTATTTTTTCCCCAAATAAATAGAAGAGTTGTTATGCAACTCGCAAGTTATATGAAATCAACCCTAATTATAAAATGTTTGTTTCGAATAAATTCACGTACTCCCCAAATATATATATATTTTTTGAAAATCAATCAATCTAAGATGCTTGGAAAAATGTTCAGCGACGATTACAATGAGTGAAATTGACATTCAACCTAATTAACCTCTTGCAATAACTAGCATATTGCAAAAATATCTAAATTACATGTCAACCAGACTGATTGTCTGTACTATCACAGATCAGAGATCCAATAAAAAAACTGTAACATTGCACTCGGGGATATTAACTTGTTTCGTGCGAAAATCATGACCACTTGGCAGAGAGGAGCGTATCACACATTGATATCACTGTGCCAAACAAAGATCTTTTACAACTGTAACACCACTTGATCCAACCACGATATATATTTTGTCCAAACTATAAACGCACTTGAAAAATATAGATATGACGAATCCAAATTGATGGAAACTCAAAAATAAAACCACAAACAAAATTATGAACAAACGATCTGAACAAGCAGATCGAGAACAATACATCAACGTGAACAACTAAATCGAGTTATAATCATAAACACAACGATCTAATCGATCATGTCAAAGAACAAAACTAATATATGAAGATAAATCACACACTTATTAAATTAAAAATATAAATTAAAATAAATTGTTATTCCCTAATCTCTCCCTGATAAAAAGATGGAAAAAAATATCAAAGAAGAAGCGTGCGGCAAAAGGGGATGCGGCTAGGTTTTGCGGGAGCTGTACTCCCCAAAAATATACTTCGCGCTAATTTGATTAAAGGTTAGATGATGATTAACACTACAAATGATTAACACTACAAAGGAGACCTATGTGGGCTAATCTTTTGGTCCAAAAGTGTATATTCCATCTGTTTTATTATTTATAACAATTTATTATAAATAAATATTTTTTATATGATGTTATTTTTATATTTGACAAAATTCCTTTCATTTTATTTTATTTCATTCATTCATTCATTCTACTTTTTATTTTTTTTACATTTAATTTTATTCACTTATTTTCTTCACATAAATGTAGCCAAACATATAGTGTGATATAAAGAAAAAGAGGGGAGTATTGTTTTATTTGTTTTATATGAAAATAAATCAATCGTGACACGCTAACCACTAACCATGAAGTACAATAAGCAAATCGTGCCAAATCCCATCCCACAATTCCACCTCACCCATTCCATCATAGAAGTCAATCCAATAATGCTCCTTGCTTTCTTTTAAGACCTTAGTTAGTTGCAATTTAAAACTTTTATTTAATTAAAAAATAAATTTTAACCGTAAAATTATGTAGGTGTATAAGTATAAATATTAATATGTGACATATTGTGAGATTGGTTATAATATATATTTTAAAAATATTAAATTTTCACAAACTTTCATTATCTTTGGAAGATCAAACATTTTAAAAGTTATTTTTTAATTGAATAATCAGGTTAACTGTTAAAAGTTAAAATATGCATTTTTATGCTGGTGCATAGGAGTAATACTTGTCGTTTTAGTCTACCTTTTTTGAAAAATTATCACACATTCATATATGATAAAATTGAATCATTATCGTTCCTCATTAAATATGGTGCATTAACTATTGAAATAAAACCTAATTCAGAAACAAAATATACTTTAGAGATTGAAACAGATAAAACAATTATTCCTTATATTTTATTAGATGCGATACACTTTTCCTTTTCGATTAATTATTATTAGGATAACCGAGCGTAGGATACCAACAAAACAAAAGAGAAGATTAGTGGGGAGGCGCACCAAAGTCTAAAGAAAGAAAAGGGTGATTAATGATAAGAACCCGAGCTTGATGCCCTATTCTATGGGGAGGAAAGAAAGGCGACCCCATTTGATGTTTTTCAACACCATTCTTTATAAAAAAAGAGAGGACAAAATTATTGCTTAGAGGTCAATTTGTTCATCTTTTTATCCCCCATTAGCTCCATGCTTAAGAAAACATCTAATACATACTTCATTCTTCGGCAAGGCACATCTTCTTTCTCAATCAATGAATTGGTAGAGTAGTAAAAGGGAACCATCTTGGTGTACATTTTTGCTAAGATGGACCATCAAGAAAGATGTTTTTACCAGATTTTTATTTTTAATGATAACACGTGCTTAACTATTACAGGTGTTCCGCATTATTATATGAACACAACCTGCTTCTCTTGGAATGCAAGAGCTTAGATTCGAACTTCGCACCTCCATCCAGTGAATTGTGGTGCCAGCTGTTCTAAAACCAGTTGGTATTTAATACTTTATACACCCCAAATAAAATGAAAATGTATCCTTTTTCGTCCATCCTAACACAATTAGAAAATTACTTGAAATAGTAAAGGATATAATGTAAAATTTCTACGATGTCCTCTTTATTAACTTAAACACCTTTCAGACTGGGCCCTTCTGCTCTCCCAAAATAATTTTACCTTTCATACTTATTCCTTGCCTTATTACCTCGCATAAAAGAGCGAGTAAAAAACAATTGCGTTGTTTTATTTGGGACAGAGGGAGTGGTTTCTAGAGCATATTTTGTTGGTTTGCTTTATTTGTTTGTTTTTGGACATCAATACATCACAGGAAAATGGTTTAATAGTTTATTTAGTGGCTATTTGTTGTTGGCTTGCTTTATTTGTTGATTTTTCAGACATCAATACATCATACAAGAATGGTTTATTATTTTTTAGTAGCCATTTTTTGTTGGTTTGCTTTATTTATTTGTTTTTTTGGGACATCAATACATCAATACATCAGCATGACATATCCGGCTGTTCTCGACTTGAAGAAAAGGGAATTGTTAAGTTCATGTATTGACAAAATTAAGAAGTGTGAACCAGGTACTTCTAAGTAGACAATTCCTGTAAGTAAACATTTGGCATTTTCTCTCTTTTTTATGCAGAAAAATGAAGGATTATGTAATCCATGAAATTCAATGGACCACTTTTTAAAGACCCTTTCTTTCACCTTGAATGGACTGTTCATTTGCACCCCATATAATTTACTGCGAAGGGTCTCTGTCGGTGGAATCCATGGATTTATCTTTATATGCAAGTCGGTACGTATCGCACTATCACATTCACATTTTTCTTGGTTAGGTAATATTGTCTCATCACTAGAGTTGGTTGGTAGTGTATTTCAGGCTTCCATTTCTTTATCAGAGCTTCATCTTCTCCAGTTTGACAGTGGTAAAATTCTTCTGAGCTGCTAAGGTGAGCAGTTTCTTAAACCCATCACATGCATATGTAGTATTGTTACATGTTTTTGTCACATGTTTTTGTCACTCTCTAATGTTTACCAGCATGCATGATATCCTGTGTGTATGGACCACCGGGTAACTGACTCTTGAACGCCGTGATTTACTCTCCGCCATCATCTTGTGGTGTCGGGGTGAGGGGCCGTAAGGCGAGGGGTTCGCCTTTGGTACAAGGTTTGGTTGATGTTGTTGTGCTGTGTAAGAGTGGTTTTCCACCTTAATTAAGTTTGGTTGGTATAATTTTTTGAAGGTGTTTATCTGTTTTTGGTTGGTGGTGAGTTATTTGTTCTGCTAAGGAAGAAATTGGGAGGACCATGTCTATAAGTAGACTTAATTGCTGTCAGCCTACTTAATTTCATGTTCTGAGAAGTTTAATGGTGATTGGTGATACAGTTGAAGTTCAGAATGAGAGAATTTAATATAGCAATAAAATCCAACTGTTGAAAATCATGTGAAATCTAGATTATTGGGAACACCATTTCCTTTTCCGGAAATGGAGTCAGAATGAGGACTGATTTTGGTAGATTTTGTTAGCCTTTTGAGGATAGAATCGAAGGATCGGATATTGTAAGCCTTATTGAAAACAGATTGTGAAAGATTACTTCATTTCATATGTCAGTTTGTTATCTTTCTGTTTGCTTCCGACAGCGAAAAAATACGCTGTTTATCTCATTGCGCGAGTCAGCTAATGCGCGTTATTCTGTAAGTGACAAGTTATCGATGTTTTGGTTTTCAGATATCAGCTGAATATGGATCAGAAAACATGGCTATGGAGGAAAAGGTCATCTGAGAAGGCAATCATCGCGAATGGAAAAGGCGGTTTTGACTTGAAAGGAAAAGTAGAGGAGGTAACATAGCTGTTTCTTCTATGGTTCTGCCTTTTTTTCGTCAGATTTCGCATTGGAAAACAAAATGTGCTCTTTGGCATGAGATTTAGGCATTGCTTTTGTTTTTGCAGGTTTTTGTTCCAACTGAAAAAGAAGTAGCTCTTGAGGAAACTGTGAAGATCCTAAATGAGAAGTTGGATTCTCTTACAAGTGAATGCAATGCAAAAGAAGAGCTTCTTAAAGTTTGCGAAGAACAGGTGCAAGAAGTTGCTTCAGGTACTAACTGAAACCTCATTCTTTCTGCCTTGAATGACTTTGTAAGAAATCGCCACATCGGGCAGTAAAATGACAAATCATAATACTTTTTCCAGATAAGGAGAAGGCGGAAAAGGAAATACTGAATCTGAAAGCGCAGCTAGATGAAGCTTTGCAGCAAAAAACTGATGTAAATGACAGAATTGGCACTCTGAATGCTGCATTGAAGGATTGCATGCAGCAGTTAAGTGATGTCAGAGAAGAAAAAGAGCGAAGTATCGCGAAAAACTCATCTGAAACAAGCAAAAAGCTAGCAAGTTTAGCCTCGGAAAATTCTCAACTTCAGAGAGCCCTCCAAATGAAGGAAAAACTGATTGCAGAGCTAAGTGATCAGAGGTCTCAAGCAGAAGCAGAATTCAATGCACTGATGACAAGATTGGATTCTGTTGAGAAAGAAAATGCGTTTCTAAGGTACGAGTTCAGGATGTTTGAGAAAGACATTGATGTCAGAAATCAGGAGATAGAGTTTGCTCGTCGTTCTGCTGATGCATCTGAGAAGAGCTTCTTACAAAGTATGAACAAAGTAAAGAAGCTGGAAGCTGAATGCCAGAGGCTGCGTGTTTTGGTGCGCAAGCGCGTGCCAGCTCCCGTGCATTTTGCGAACATCAAGGCTGAAGTTGAAATGCAGGAGAGGTTTCAGATGGACTCAAGAAGGAAAAAAATGGTCTCAGTTACAGGAAGAGAGAGCTTTGATACCTCAGGTAAGAGGATTAGTTTTCTCGTGGAGCGTTTGCAAGAAGTGGAACAGGAAAACAGATTTCTCCACAATCTCATCAAGAAAAGGGATGATGATTGCAACCACAAGGAGAATGAAACCGTGAGCTCGCAATCATGTGATCCTAGTTTGACTTCAGGGCTCGAAAAGTCCAAGGATTGTGAAGTTTCTAAAACATTTGAGCAGAAAATGCTCGGGATCGCAGACATGAGCCTAATGGATGATTTTGTGGAAATGGAGAAGCTAGCAATAGTGGCTGTCGACGATCCACCTGAGAATGCTTCTAATTCTAATGATTCATCTTCCACGAGATCGCGCCAATGGCCTCAAGAAATGGTGAAAATGATGGTTGATCAAGTTCGCGATTCAGGGAAAAGCATTGATGAACTTCTAGTGGAAATCAAATCTGCTTTTCAGGTTGGAAGTTCAACACATTCAGGATCTCAGCTTCCACCGGTTAGTGGCTATATTACATGGAAATCGCCGGTAACATCTCCAAGTGTGGGATCTTCCAAAGGAGTTCGCGACGTATTTTCCTCTTTGGAAGGCACTAACAACTGCGAAAATGGATTGGGAAATGCAACTGATTCTGAGCAGAAGCTTCGAGTTGAGTTGGAAGCGTTGAGGGAATTGAAGAGGGTGATTGAAGAGGAGTTTGAAAATCAGAAGATGATGAATGAAGAACTTGATACTCAGCTTACTATAGAAAAAGCTAGGCATCACGAGGTTTCGCAGAAGTTGACTTCTCTTGAAGTAGAAATGGAGGATAAAATCCAACTCTGTGAAGAACTAGAAGGGACCTGTCTTGAATACAAACTCCAACTCGAAAGGTATCTTCTCTTTACCTTTTTGGTGTTATTAAGATTTTCAAACAATGTATGTTCTTGCATTAACGTTACATTTCTATGATTAGCACTGCTCGGAAGGACATCGCGAAGGATGATACAACTCAAGATCAGAAGCTGTTTCAGACAGTAAGTCCCTCCATTCTTTAATATCTGTCCCAATAATGCGATTATCCATATTTGTTGATTGCATTGTGACTATTTGAAATGCGCAATTCGTGTTCATTCAGGGCTGGGATATGAAGGCTGCCTCTTTGAAGCTGGCTGAGTACGAGGCAACCCTTGTAAACCTTGGAAACAAGCTAAAAGCCAGCAAACAGCCAAATGAAGCATCATCCTACGTTAGCAAAGCTTTGTCCAAGTCCAGTCAGAAGTTGAAGCATCATTTCACTTTGCTGGACCGGATATTAAGTGAAGACCACCCGAAACCTGAATCTTCAGCACAAACACCTTCAAACCCCGGGGCTTTGGTTGTTTTTCCTGGTAAAAAGCGCGCGAAAGGAGTTGGTTTCGTGGGAAAGCTACTCATTTGGAGGAAAAGGAGTGGCAGCAAGAAGGCGCCTTTCTCTTTCGCCGCGTGAGGAATGGTGCTATGCATGTATGTACATATAGATATAACTCAATAAAACCAGTTTTTGCTTGTGAGTTTTGCCAATATGGATGGAGTTTCAGACTGCAATTTGCAAAACGCTTTGAATGCCAAATCCGCCTTGTGGAAGTGTTCATTTTCAGTCTACATATAGCTTTGAAATGATCTTGATCCCTTGTTTTAGGCCTTTTCATCATTGAGGTTGGTTTTCTGAATTAGTAGAAACTACATAGTCCTTCATTTCCAGCAATGCATCTTCAAGGCATTTTGCCAGAAGCTGGGGATCTGGGATAATGTCCTTGGCCACCAAGATCTGCATATCAGCCCTCCCGGCGTAGCTCACCATATGCATCGTGAGCGCCTTCATAAATTTCACCAAATATGAAAGTGTTACGATAAAAGTGTTACAGAATATGAGTCCCCAGAGAGAAAAAAAACTTACATGTGGTAAACTGGAGGAAGTTGCTCTTAGATAGGTCACAGGATTGCCTGCTATGGTAATCTCCTCAGCAGGGCCAACAACATTAGAGATTGTGAAGGTTGTGTTACTCACAATCCTGTAATTAAGTGAGGAAGCCAACTGTACCAAAATGTGCAATCGAAGTATATCATGAATGACGCGATTATGGTTACGTATCTGACTGAACGCGATGACGAGATATGTGTCTGTACCTTTGGTCCAAATAAGGACATGACTAAGAACCCCATTTGGTAGGAGAATAGGGCCTCTAATGAGAGCTTCTTTTTGTCTATCATTTTCTTGGCTCTCCTCACAAATTGGAGGGGATCCGAACAACTTTTGTGGTAATAAACAGGCAATAGAAGCATACCAAACTGGTTACCAAAACGAATGCCTGATTTGGTATCTTCATTTGACAACACTGACATTTCCTGTCACACACTAATATTACTTTAACGTTGTGTTTGACGGAACTTATAGTTTAACCATATTTAGGTCTTCGATTAACTTCTAAAACACTGTCTATAGAAACAAAAAGGAAAAAAAAATGCTTATTATGTTTATATGTTTTTACCTGGAGACCTGGCTGGGGTCTTAAGTTAACCATGGCAACTCCTGTCATCTTTAGTCCTTCTTGCAAAGCTAGTCAGATTAAAAAAGCAGCAGTTTAGTTTTTTTTTTTTTACTGATTAATTGCATGGTAAATTGGCAAAATGGAACAAGATATTAGAGGTGGTTGTTTTGGTTTATTTTGAAACTTTAGAAATCCAGTGAGTCATATACATATACCTTCAGGTGGTCTTCTCAAGCATAGGTATTTGGAAAGTCCAGATGAGACTATACCAAACAATACGTCGTTTATAGTCTACAAATTCAAAATAAAAAATTCAATACATGCTGTACACAAATTTAAAATATCCAACACATCATACTCCCTCTATTTTATTATTTATGTCACATTTACTACAAATTAATTTTTATTTATTTGGCACTCTTTCTATTTTTAGCAAGATTCCTTCAATTTCATCCACTCATTCGACTTTTTACTTTTTACCTTCAATTTCATCCTGTACCTAAATCCAAGCACCTAAAACTATGGTGACATAAATAGAAAAACAGAGGGAGTATGCATTCATATATATTATAGAGAAAAGTATTTTTATAACTCTACCTGCTTCAAATAAGTGTCAACATAACCCTTTGACAATTAAAAGTGCAAATATAACCCTAAATAGTTTACGTAAGTGCAATTTTACTCATTCCATCAATTTAAGGCCGGATTTAATTAAAAACATAATTTTTACCCCTCCAAAAAATTTAAATAATTTTTTTTTTACAATTATACCCCAAAAATTTAAAGGGCCAAAGCAATTTCTAAAACTTCCTAAACCCTAACCTACCCGCAATACCCCTCTTCCCACCTAATCCACCCATCTCTCTCTCCTCACCACTCTACCTCCACTAAACACCATACACCGCCGCCACATTAAGCCCACCTCCACCACATTAAACCACCGCCACCATCCTTTTTTTCCACCACCTTCATCAGCTCCAAACTTTGCCAGAAAAATTTCATTGCCCGCCCTAAGCAAAAGATCATCTACCCTGATGGGCCGGACACTGACCGGCGGCGAGCCCCTGCTCGCCAAGCCATGGTGGAGCAACAAACCACCGATCTCCTCCACCACGACTTCAGAAGCAACCAGACCAACCGTTTTAGTCACGACGCCACCACGAGCAACCCACCAGAGATCCCGCGCTTACAGTGGAGACACCTACTCCAGTCGTGACAATGTCGGAGAACGCCAAACGGGAGGTAAGAAGAACGGAAGTTTCTGGAGGTCAGCCGGAGCACCAACGAGAAGGTTGCGGTGGCGGGTTGCAGCTGGAGATCGGCGATCGGCGGCGGTAGAGCTCACGCGACGACGAGTGGTTTTCGGTAGCCTGGAGGAAAATGCTAACAGCCATTTTTAGAAAGAAATAGGAGTTAAAGCCAAAGTTAATGTGTGCCCCACAAGGGTAATTTTGTTAATTTAATTTTAGATTTTAGCACAAAGGGTATTTTGGTCAATTTACATACGGTCAACGTTGGAAATTAGGAGTCAATGCCGGAAATGGGCTCTGAGGGTTATATTGGCACTTACATTAATTAGTTAAGGTTATATTTGCTCTAAAAATTATCTGAGGGTTATATTGACACTTATGCAAGTAGATATGATTATATTGGTACTTATCCCAATATTGTATTATATATCGATCTGTACTATAAATTTCACTCTCTATTTTTTTATAATTTTGATAGAATTCTACTTCACTTTTTATTAGTTCTTATTTGCTATCCACTTCCTAAAGTTTTCCTCGCTCTTTTTTCATAGATTTACTCATTTTTAATTTGTACTTTTAAAAAGAAGATAAATTATACATAAAGTTTTGTTTTAGACATCATAAACCTTAGAGCATCTCCAATGCTAGGAGTCATTTGGCAGATTATTACAGGGAAGCCCTGTGACGTAGATGGAATAGTATTGATGCTGCCTCTTTAAACCCTCCGCCTAGTCCCCCGCCGCTCCTCGATTCGCTGCCGACGCTGAGAGCTATGCCATATAAACTTTGAGACAAATTTAGGGTTCAACTCTGTTCAGCGCTGAGAGCAACTCTCCGTCGCCAAACGAGTTGATTATATCAAAAGTGCTATGCCAAAAGTGATTCAACTTAGGGTTTCTCTATATTATTAAGAAGGGGTTATATTGGTGAGTAGATATGCTAGACAAATCGGTAATGGCAGCGGAGGGGGAATGGCGGCAGTGCTGAAGAAGAATGGTGGAGGAAGAAAAGGAATAAATTCACTCATTTTTCTTTTTATAAAGTAGGGGCAAAATTGTCTATTTGTCGTAATCCGACCAATTCAAGCGTTGACAATCGAAGTCAATGCATTCCAGGGTTATATTGGCACATATTTCATAAAGTTAGGGTTATTTTGACACTTTATGATTTTACAAGGTTATATTGACACTTTTTGCCTAAAGTAAGGGTCATTTTGGCACTTTACTCATTTTTAATATTGCAACTAAAATCTTTTACTTTTTTATTATTCTAAATAAACCTCATCTTTCTATAACCATATGGAAAGACGGTCTTTCCCAAAACTTTGCCTTTTAAAATATATATACTTTAAAAAATTATCTTCAATTATTTATATTTATAATGAGTCTATCTCTTGAAAGACGATCTTTCCATAAGTCATGGAAAGACTGAGGTTTAAAGTGTAAATTAGAATAAATGAAGATAAAATTTTTGGATTGCATAAACAGGGTTATAAATTTAATAACTACTACATGTTGCATACTAAATTTTTAATATCCCAACTAAGATTTTTTACCTTTTATTATTCTAATTAAAACCAATCCCGTCTTTCCATAAGCATATGGAAAAACCGTCTTTCCCATGACTTTGCCATTTATAATTGTAAGAGTGTTTAAAATTTCATAATTTTTATTTATTTTACTAACAAAAATACAATATAATATATCAGAATAAAATGTGTGAAATATTAACGTGTATAGTATAATTAATTTATTATAGGAATATTTACCCAACAAAACATAGATTAATAGAATATAGAATTGTTAAATATGTGTAAGTGCAATAAAATTGATTTATTTTTGTAAATATGCTAATTGAGCATACTGACGGCCTCAATATGAGCCTCTGATAATAGAAGGTCTATTTGAAGGGGTCAGTTGAAATTTTTGCCACGTCAAACAGAAGGTCTATTTGAAGGGGCTAGTTAAAATTTTTACCACGTCAAACAGAAGGTCTTTAATGATTCTTGCATTAGAAATGATATTTGAATTGGTGGTCTATCTATTATGATGATGTGACTGGTAATTTTTACCGCATTGATGTCTGCATTGGAGATGCTCTTAGGCAAACACCTTCCTATAATTCTTCTCCCATTTTCATCCATGTCTCCTTTAGGGATCTTTCCCAAATTCATTTACAGGGAAGAAGAGATATGGACCAGAATGAGAAATGAATTGCAGAAATATCTGCCTAAAGTTTAGACTAAACAGGAGATCATCTCTAAATTATACAATAACAAAAATTAAATGAATCTCTAATTATGAGAATTAAATAGAAATTTATTTCGGATAAGTTATTGGACGCGCATTTAAAACTTAGGAGCAGGTGTTGCGAGACTCGTGGTTCTAAACAGCCGACTTCGGATGAAGATCACTGGCCTACACAAAGGCGTAATCTCATCAAATACTCGTGTGAATATAGTGTGGACACGTCTAAAGAAAAGAAAGTTTCTAAATAATGCGATATGTGGTTTAGAATCCATCAATAACTAATTACGTGAACATTAGTATTTCTGTTGTTTTTTAAAATGTAAATTATACTATTTATTTTATTTCACTATAAATATTCATAGAAGTGTCTGTATAATCATGTATAATAATTAAAAAAAGTTCTAAAATATCGTTGAAAGCAAAGAAGTAATACTTAAACTGAGAGACAAGAGTAAAGCTTTGATGATTATTGAAACATGTATAACTTTATCTTGGGTCAATTAAAAAATTACACATTTTAATAATCATCAAAGTCTGTAATGATATTATTAAGTATATAACTTAAAATGATTTTTTTTGTAATGTACATTACCTAACTGAATAATTTAACCTTAAATAAATCAATATTTCTTATAAATTAAATAGAGGGAGGCCTAACATCTTTAGGTAGTAACCAGTCGCTGTAAATTATTAAGTGCTTTTGAAATTAGGTTTGTGTTTTCGACTTTGTTAGTTTAAAATTTAACGTGCCTAATAATTTCACATCTAAAAACAACGCAGCATCCAATTAGAAACCGATTATATAAAGATACGATAATAATGAAAAAGATTTTGTCTCCATAAATACACTATTTTTAGAGTCGGTCTCTTAAATGACTTTTTTTTTCACAAGTTATAGAAAGAGCAAGATTTAAAGTATAAATTAGAAAAAATTAAGATAAAATTTTTGGATTGTATGAATCGAGATATAAATTTTATAACTATTGCATAATAAATTATTAATAGTACAATTAAAACCTTTTATCTTTTATTATTATGATTACGTCTTTCCATAAAAAAATATTTTCCTTAAAAAAAAGCAAAGTTTTGGGAAAGTCCATCTTTCTATGACTTATCAAAAAATAATGGTTGATTAAAATAATAAAAGGTAAAATATCTTAGATATAATGTTTATAATCCGATTCATTCTTACCGTGAATTGAAAGATCTTCTTCCAATAGATGGAATCTAAAAAAAAATGTAAAATATCGGATTCAAAACTTACCGCGCCAGCTATCGCTTTCTTGACGGCTTTCATGTCGTCGAGCTGAAACCTCGCCGTCGCCAGCTTCCTCGGCCACAGCTCCACCCCAGCTCCGCCGCTCACGGCGGTCTTCCGATCCTTCAACCACAAGCTTCTCAAACAAAACTCCACCACATAAACCAACGTGTACCAAACCATCTGCACCACCTTCCACAGCCCCCACCACCAACCAATCCTTTGCCGCCGCCCGCCGGAACCCGACGACGTTCCCAGACCCTTGATGGTCGGAATCTGGGCCGGCTCATCAGCTCGCCGGAAAGTCAACAGAAACAGCGACATCAACGAAATCCCATCTCCGAGCGCGTGGTGGGCCCGGAGGACGCCGCAGTTGTGGGCCAGGAGGAGGTGGATTTCCCACAGTGGCTTGTCGGTGCTGAGCGGCGACGAGACGGCGAGATCGGCCATGAAGTCGTTCACGGCGTCCTCCGAGGGGTCGGCGGCGGCAACGACCGGGTCGCGGTGGACGATGACGTGGCGGTCAACGTCGACCTGGGTTCTCCGCCAGTGCTCCCGGCCCTTGGAGTCGAGAACCAGAAGGCTGGAGAACCGGGGCTGTTTGATCATGGCGGAGGATTTGAAAACGGCTTTTACGGCGTCGGTGTCGATGGGGTTCTTTGTTCCGACGGCGCAGTTTATGATTTGGTTCATCTCCGGCCGGAGGAACATCCGGCCGGCCGGAGTCAGCGGCTCGTCGCCGTGCTCTGCTTTCTCCATGCTGCCGGAAGTTGAACAGATACTCTGTTTATATTTTGCCATTCTGTTGGATTATTTTTCTTATTAAAAAAAGAAGTGGAAGTCAACGTTTAATTATTTTGGACTAGTTCAACTTTGGCGAACGTAATTTATATTGTTGGGATTACTCGTCAAAATCCAAAGAAAATTGAGTTAGATGTCTTCATTAGGCGAGGAGAGAGAGGTTTAACAGAATTAGAAATAAGGGCATGGTCGGAATTTAGTTTAAATATATTTATTCGTACTATGGTTATTATGCGTGGACAAAGTTTTGGGAAAGATATTTTTTTTATGTGAAATGACGGGATTGAATTAGAACTATAGAAAACTAAAAGGTTTTAAAACAATATTATGCAAAATATAATAGTTGAGTATTGCAATCCAAAAATTTTATCTTAAATTTTTTTTAATTTATAGTTTGAACCTTGACCTATCTATAACTTATAGGAAGATCGTCTTTTAAGAGACAAACTCATGTGACACAAAATTTGTTGTTAATTATAAAGAAAAAATAGTTTGTTTCCCGTGATTGTCCCGATTTGACTTTTCACTTGAAATTTGTGTGTTTATTTTTTGCTTGTTAATTCTGTCCTATTGTCTTGCAACCGTACCCCTCTAAACTCCAAAAACCACACTTTTCTCCCATTTTCCAAAGGGTTATTAACTCGTTTTTTCAACAACCATGATCACTTGGCAGAGTAGAGAGTATCACGAATCAATCACTTCACTAAATAGGAATTTTCAAGAATTGTAACACCACTTGGTGCAAAGCACGATCTATTTTATCAAAACTGTAAACACATTGAAAAGCGTAGATCGACCCATCCAAATAAATGAAATCCCTAATACAAAAACACAAATCAAACCACGAATACACGATATGTACAACCAAATCAGACAAAAGAGCAAAGTGCATATATAACCCTACATAATTGATGAAAGTGCAGATATAACCCTGCGATAATTGAAAGTGCAAATATAACCATAGATATTTAGGTTATGTGCAAATATAACATTCTCTCGCAATTAGAGGCCAGAATTAGATGAAAAATTGATTACCCCTCTATGATTTTTTAATTTAAAAAATGAAAAAATGTGGAGTTACTATTATACCCTTTTCTCCTTCCCCTTCTCTTCGCTTTCTCTTCCACTGAAATTGTTCGATCAAAATCAAATTTTGCATTTCATAAATTCACACAAGAGTTCAGATAGTCAATTTATTCTTTCTTCTCCGAGAGTTTGCTTGTTTTCCTTCGTTCGCTCATTTTGTCCGACCAAGGCTTCCACGCTCAGTTTCACGTCTCGACAACACGCGCCGCTGCCACCCAATGCTCCCTTCTCCCTCCGGCCCTCCAATTTTGTTCAATCCCTAATTCCTCCTCTCTTCTTTTCCCCTCCCTATCTCTCAAGCCCTCGCCTAGATTCCAGGCTGATAAACCGCTCCGGTGGATGGCGTGAGGCGGCCGATGGTGGCATGAGGCGTGAGCTGTATGAGCTTGTTGTGGTGAGGGGTGGCGCGTCGTTGCCGGTGGAATGGAGCGTTGGTTCCCTGAGCTGGACGGAATGGAGCGACGTGGCGGGACTCTTAGACGCTGAAATGGAGCGACGCGATGGGACTCTTGTTGTTGCAAAACTATGAAACTGAGCACTTAGTTTAATCGTTTGAGCAAAAATATGAAAAGCTGAAGCCTGAGTTTTTTTTTGTGCAGAGAAGGTTATTCCTTCCTGCGGGGTTTTTCTTCATTTATAGATAAGAACAAAACAAACACAACTGAATACATGCCACGTTCCCTATTTGGAAGCAACGTTATCATGACACGTACTAGAGTTCTACCAAACTCTTCCTATAGACTTGGTCATAATTTAACCAATTCTAACTTTAGAAAAACAAATAATTAAACTAACAAAAACCAGTAAAGTTTAAACTAACAAATCACCCCCTTAAACTTTACTTTGAGCTGATGCTTCCAACTCCAAGCTTCTGCCGCATCTCAATGAACTTAACTCTGCCCAATGGTTTGGTCAAAATGTCTGCAAGCTGTCCATTAGTTCCGACATGATCCACTTCCATTTTCCCGGTCTCAATGCATTCCCGAATGAAGTGAAACTTGGTGTCTATGTGTTTGCTCCTTGCATGAAATACTGGATTTCTACAAAGTGCAATGGCAGACTTGTTATCCACCATCAACATGAAGCTCAGCTCTTCATGACCCACCATCTCGGCTATTAATCGACTGAGCCACACTCCTTGACAAGCCGCGTTAGCTGCAGCCACATACTCAGCTTCACACGAAGACAATGCCACCACTTGTTGCTTCTGTGAGGTCCAAGTAATAATACTATTGCCAATGAAGAACACACTCCCAGAGGTGCTTTTTCGATCATCGGCATCGCCGGCTAGATCACTGTCACTATAACCTAGCAATGCTACTTCTTCAACACTTGACTTAAAACAACATCCATAATTCAGTGTACCTTTAATGTACCCGAGAATTTGCTTCACCGCAGCCCAATGTTGTGTGCTCGGGGACTCCATATACCGACTCACAATGCCAACCGAATGAGCCAAATCTGGCCTTGTATTAACCAGATAACGAAGACTGCCGATTACACTCCGATATTTTGTTGCATCAACAACATCACATCCATCATTCTTGCTGAGATGAAGTTGGTTTTCCATCGGAGTATTGCACGAATTGCAGCCACTCATGCCAGCAAATTCAAGGATTTTTGCTGCATATGCCCCTTGGCAAATTGTGATTTCACCATTGCTTTGACCAACCTCAATTCCCAAATAATAACTCAACAAACCAAGATCACTCATTTTGAAAAGTTGCTGCATTTTCATCTTAAACTCAACTATATCTTCATTGCTTGTGCCAGTAATTATCAGGTCATCAACATAAACTCCCACAAGCAAAAATGAGTGTGTGTTACCTTTCCTGTAGACTGCATGTTCAAGTTGGCTCTTTGCAAATCCTAAAGAAGTAAGTGAGGCATCCAACTTGGAGTTCCAGGCCCTTGGTGCTTGTCGGAGTCCATACAAAGCCTTTTTCAGCTTGAGTACTTTCCCTGCCTTGGTGCTGTCAAGGAAACCGGGTGGTTGTTGCACAAACACGTCCTCCAAAAGATCACCGTTCAGAAAGGCCAATTTCACATCCATGTGATGCACTTGCCACTTCTTGTGTGCAGCCAGTGCAAGCAGCATCCTCACTATCTCTATTCGCACCACTGGTGCAAAAACTTCGTCGAAGTTCACCCCCTCACGTTGAGCATAACCTTTAGCTATGAACCTCGCCTTATGCTTCAAAATGTTCCCAGCAGGGTCCCTTTTTTACTTTAAACACCCATTTTAATCCGATGGCACGCTGATTTGCAGAGGGTGAAACATACTCCCATGTTTCATTGTCATAAATTGCTTTCATCTCCTTCATCATCGCACTCCTCCATGCCGGATTTGACAGCGCCTCTTCCACTGTTATTGGATCCTCCGCGGCCAGAAAACATAAGGCACCATCATCCATCTTGGTGATCTCGTCGGTGGAATCGTAAAGGTCTGTCAAATTTCTGAAACGCCGTGGCTCCGTACTAGCATCTTGACTGCTTCCGAGCGAGTGTGGTGTGGCTGATTGATCCTGTGAGACAACTGGACTAGGTGTTTTTGGCTCTTCTTTGGGAAACATCGGTTTTGGAGCTACAAAACTGCTGTCTTCATCCACACGATACGTTACAGTGAATGTTTTGGTTGGTGCTGCTACCGTTGTGCCACTTGAACTTTCCCAGTTCCATGCACGTCTTTCCTCAAACACCACGTCCCTAGTGATGTATATATGCTCCCCTACCGGATCATAAACACGGTATGCCTTGGCTTCCTCCTCATATCCGATGAAAACTCCCTGAATCGACCAGTCAGCTAGCTTGCTTATCCCTGGACCGAGTT
The DNA here is from genome assembly GCA_037428765.1 of Rubia yunnanensis. NCBI lineage: Eukaryota > Viridiplantae > Streptophyta > Magnoliopsida > Gentianales > Rubiaceae > Rubia > Rubia yunnanensis. Next base: position 130,699,419 of record CM075063.1, read on the forward strand.
TCTTCACGTGTGCCAAACACCCAAATGTCTTTAAGTGACACACATTTGGTTTCCTCCCGTGTCATGCTTCATATGGTGTGACACCATCCAAGCTCCTTGTTGGTGATCGATTGAGCAAGTAAACCGCAGTTTTCACCGCTTCACCCCAAAATGTTTCTGGAACTGCAAGTGTCTTCAAGAGGCAACGAGCCATCTCAACAACGGTTTGGTTCCGTCGTTCCACCACTCCATTTTGCTGCGGCGAGTAAGGAGCAGTGGTATTATGCCTTACTCCGCTGCCCTCACAAAATTCCCTGAATTCGCCGAAATTAAACTCGCCACCACAATCAGAGCGAAACGCGAGCAGCTTGCATCCTCGCTCAGTCTCAACAGCCACCTTAATCCTTTTGAAGCATTGTAGCGCTTCATCCTTGGTTTTAAGCAGTTCAACCCACATGTATCGAGTATAATCATCAACAACAAGCAAGAAATACCTTTTCCCCCCGACTGTAGCAGGAGAGATGGGACCGCAGAGATCAATGTGAACCAGCTCCAGGTGGCATTGTGCTCGAAACGCCGCTGCTTGTGGAAAAGGCTTTCGGTGTTGCTTTCCGATCACACAACCATCACACAGCTCATCTACATGCTGTATGTGAGGCATTCCTCGGACCATTTCCTTGCTTGACAAGTTATGCAATGCCCTGAAGTGAAGATGACCAAACCGTGCATGCCAAAGCCATGAATCATCATCCTTTTGCATCAGGTAACTCACTGGGGCCGTAAGATTCAGGCTCAATGTGTACAACCTATTTCGAGAACGCATGACCCGAGCTAACACCTTGCGTGCTCGATCAAAAATACAAAGCACCCCATCCTCGATCACAACCTTACACCCATTTTCATCAAGTTGTCCAAGCAAAATGATATTGCTCTGCAAACTTGGAATGAAATATACATTAGTGAGTATACGGTGATCACCTGTGCGACATTGAAACATGATAGTGCCTCGCCCTCGAATATTCACCACTGAACCATCTCCGAACCGCACTTTTCCTTGCACCTTCTCGTCAAGTGTCCTGAACGTCGCTTTATCACCGGTCATATGACTGCTAGCTCCGGTATCAAGGTACCGAAGCCCCTTTTCGGTAACCATAGGCAACACCCTTTCTTCATTCAAGAACACTTCTTCAGAAGTGAATTGGGTCTCGGCTCCATCCTCTCCTCCTAGGATCATAAGTAGTGCCAGTTCCTCGTCGCCTTCAGCCTCCGTGCACACAAGATTTGCTTGACCTTGTGGTTCTTGATCTCTCTTTGCTTTACGACATTCTTTTGCCCAATGTCCAGCTATGCCACAGTAGTTGCAATTACCCTTCTTGCATTCACCTTTCTTCCCTTTGAAAAAAGCTTGGGGCTTTGCTTATGCCAAAGTTTTGCCCTTTTTATCACCGCCGGCAGCGCCTTGGTTGCGCTGCCTTGTTTGCCATTCTTCTTGGGTGAGCAATAAACGACTTCCGCCAGGTGCCATCTCGTCGAGTTCTCCTCGCTCCTCAACGACCAACAACCTTCCAATGAGCTCCTCAATAGACAGCGTCTTCAAGTCCACAAGCGATTCAATGGCCATAGCCATCTGCTTGTATTTCCTCGGTACACACCGCAGGAACTTGAGCATGGCCTTGTGCTCCGTCACCGGATCACCTAAGACCTCCAGATCATTGACAATGGCAGTGAGCCGTATGCCAAATGATTCTATACCTTCGCCATCTTTGAACGCAAGGTTTTCAAAATCCGACCACCGAGTTTGAGCCTTAGCTTCCTTCACGCGCTCAACTCTAATTTGCATAGTCTTCAGCGTGTCCCAGGCCTCTTTCGTCGTCGACTTTACACCAAGTGTACGGACCAATTCTGGCGGCACCACACGGAGCAACACGGATATAGCTCTCCGATCATCATGTTGCTCTTCTCCTGGTCCACATTCGACCACCTCCCACAAACCTAGAGCCTGTAACTGCACTTTCATCAAGATCACCCAGTCGGCGTAGTTTGTTCTTGTGAGAGTTGGAAAGTGCGCAGATCCCTCATTTTCCCTGATGACCCGTTCGACTACTCGAGTCTCGCTGCCTCCTCCTACATCACTGCCTCCGCCGGTACTGCCAAGTTTTGGCCATTCTCCTGGTGGTGGCGTCGCAGCTCCGCTTTTGTTTTTGTCAACCCCTGCTCCCGTTCCTCGTCCTGCCATTACGTCGCAACGGATCAGACACCGATCGACTCTAGAGGTTGGATCGAACACCAAACGCTCTGATACCAAATGTTGTTGCAAAACTATGAAACTGAGCACTTAGTTTAATCGTTTGAGCAAAAATATGAAATGCTGAAGCCTGAGTTTTTTTTTGTGCAAAGAAGGTTATTCCTTCCTGCGGGGTTTTTCTTCATTTATAGATAAGAACAAAACAAACACAACTGAATACATGCCACGTTCCCTATTTGGAAGCAACGTTCTCATGACACGTACTAGAGTTCTACCAAACTCTTCCTATAGACTTGGTCATAATTTAACCAATTCTAACTTTAGAAAAACAAATAATTAAACTAACAAAAACCAGTAAAGTTTAAACTAACAACTCTCAGACACCGAAATAGAGCAACACAACGGGACGCGGCCGCAGTTTGAGGCTTGGCTATCCGCTAGATTGGAGCTGGAGGCGGTGTCATGTGAGACTTGGTGGAGGCTGGTACGCGAGCGTCGTGTGACATGGCGGGGGAGGAGGGGCAATGTTAGGGGAATCAGGGTTAGGTCAAATTTTGATCAGTGTAGTGAGTAATTATGGTGAGGGATGAAGAAAGTGTGCAGGCAAAACACATGTCCCCGGTGGCCCCGATGCGTGAACTTTAGGGTGGGGTTTATCACTGATTTACCCTACTCCGATTGCGATTCATCTCTCCAATTCTGGGGATTGTGGTGGCGCTGGAGGGGTGGGGGTGTGGCGGCCGGGAGCTGGTGGAATGATGGCTGGCGGTGGGAGGTTGGTGGTAGGAGGTGGTGGCTGATCATGGTGGGGTGATGGCGATTTGGAGAACAAAAACACCGGGCATAATTGTTGAAAATAAAAGGAAATTTAATTAAGTTTTTGTGGGGCCCATGATCATAATGGCATAATTGTCCATATGATGTAAGACTTTCAGTATAAGGGCATTTTAGTTTTTACAAGTCAGTTAACTGTCGGAATTTCTTAGTTAACATAAAAAATATGGTTATAGAGTTATATTTGTACTTTCATTTTATAGTCAGAATTATATTTATTCTAAAAATAATCTCAGTATTATATCTACACTTTTTTAATTATATAAGGTTACATTTGCACAATTTCATAGACAAAAGATATGATCAGTTGAAAAAACATATATCAAGTGCTTCCCCGTCCCACCATGATGGAAAGATAGGGAACACAATTGAAAATTAAAGAGAAGTTGGTTTTGCGGTGGAAGGAAAAGCTTGTAACAGCGGAATGAGGGGTTTTGCTTAATAAATTTCTTCTCCTTTTCTTTGTTTCTAATTGGGAAAGATTTGGGAAAGATTGTTTTTCACAAATTTATAAAAATATGAGGTTTAATTAGAACAATAAAAGGTAGAATTTAGTTACAACATTACAAATTTATTCTGGAACATGTAGTAGTTGTAAATTTTATAACCCGATTCATACAACTCGAAAATTTTATCTTTATTTCTTCTAATTTACACTTTAAACCTTTGTCTTTCCAGGACTTATGAAAAAACTATTTTTTAAGAGACGGATTCTTTCTAATTATATATGTTTAGTCCAGATTAGTTCCTAATTCTAAAAATATTCTTTTATCCCCACAGATATCATTAACAACCTTATTATTTCATTATAATTCAATACATCTTACTTTTACACAAAATTTAAAAAAGAACAATGTAGAAATAAAAGGTTGGAAAATGTAAATACTGTAATTAGTGAAAGGAACAGCTATCAAACTGTATGATTTAATAAATATTTCTAAAATATTTCCCTCTTTCTCTTCTGTTTCCTCCCGTTGACAAGATGCGGGGGCATAAAAAAAGAGCTTGATTTGGATGAATAGCCTTGACCGGCAGTAGTATATGATTTGATTTGTCAACTGGAGTACTATTTCTGTTCACCTCATTAATTCTGTCATGATTTTATATTAATTTTTCCGTACTCTTAAATCTGATACTTTTTAAATTTGAATATTATTTGTTACACGGATTTAACTTACGCAGCCTAAACTTTATACGCACCCGATTATACAATTAATATAAATCTAAAATTTAGTGTGGAGTTTTTAAAAGAAAGGCAAAGTCTTGGGAAAGACCGTCTTTCCATAGGCTTATGGAAATACGGGGTTTAATTCGAATAATAAAAGGTAAAAGGTCTTAGTTGCAACACTAAAAATTTAGTGTGCAACATGTTGTAGTTATAAAATTTATAACCCGGTTCATGCAACCCGCAAATTTTATCTTAATTTCTTCTAATTTACACTTTAAACCTTGGTCTTTCCATGATTTATGGAAAGACCGTCTTTCAAGAGACGCACTCTAAAAGAAATATGCCAATATAATTAGGGACATATTGTACAATTATTAAAATGCTATAAATATCACATAATTTTCATTTTCTTTCTTCATTTCTCCCACCTCCTCCGATCAACAGAATTGGAACTGCTTTTGCGGCACCCTCATCCGTCGCGTTTCTTCCTCTTCCGCATGCGACTCGGAGGAGCTAGGGCAATCGCCGTGGATTTTCTTCTTCCGTCGCCGATGTCGTCGATCTGTAACCTACTAACCTTCTTGTTTTTCTGATCTGAGCTTCCGCTATATTTTTTTATCTGAGCTCTTCCGTCAACAGCGCAACTCTGAAATTCACGGCGGTTCTCTGCCGCTTCGACGCTTCCCGTGGCGCCTCTGCAACAACTTCACGGCGCCAACTCCACGCAACGCTCCACAGCGGCGGAGCTAGTTTCGGCATCGCGGTGGAGCTTGGGGATTGGCGGCGGTTAAATTGCAGCAGCGTTGCACCTTCTTCCCGTTTCTTCACCACCGAGAAGAAGCAGAACACGATGACGCTGGGGAAGAAGCAGACACGACGAAGACAGCGACGGAAATGCTGAACACGACGACAACGACGCACGTGAGATGCACGCGCCCAAACGATGATGCAACACATGTGACTTCCCGCGTGACCTAAAGCGGCGGACGGCGGGTGGAGGCGACATCGGGCGGCGGACAACTGAGCTTCTTTCTCATGAAGTGAGGTTTGATATTGTGTTTTACTTTTTTCCAAAGACTTGCTGAGGTTTAATATTTATTTGATTGAGTACACAATCACTAAATGCTCTTTGATCTATTGGTTAGTACTCCTGTTATTGGGGCTGCAGAGGTTCGAGTCTCATTTGACCTTAATTTTGAAGATTTTATGTTCATTGATGTATATGCTGATGTTTATTATTGTTTGACCGAGTCTATGCTGAATGAGAGTCTTTGGTGTAGTGGTTACTTCTTAAGGCTTTGAGGTTAAATACCAGAGTTCAAATTCAACCATGTCTTTTTTTTAAAGAATTTTTATTTTTGAGGTACTGTAGCTTGGTCTATTATTGTTTGACTGAGTCTATGCTGAATGAGAGTCTTCAGTGTAGTGGTTACTTCTTAAGGCTTTGAGGTTAAAGACTAGAGTTCAAATTTTCCATCATGTTTTTTTTTAAAAAGAATTTTTATTCTTGAGGTATTTTAACTTTTTGTTGATGTTTTTAGCTCTTTTTTACTCTTATATTGATGTTTTTCATCATTCGGATGAGATTCAATTGATATGAGTTGAGGTTATGTAATTTGTTTTTGGGTGATTTGGATTGTTATTTGTAGTTTTTATTTTTATGTTCTCATGTTGATGTTTTTCGTTTTTCGGTTGAGGTTTTGGTAATAGGAGTTGATGTTTGTAGTGTCTTTTTTCTTATATTTTTCACATCCGAATGAGGTTCAGGTGTTAGGATTTGATGTTTGTTATTTTTTTTTTAAAAAAAACATCGTTGATGTTTTATGATTTTCAGAGTGAATAGTTTATACTCTTGAGGTACCGTAGTTTTTTTGTTGGTGTTTAGTTTTTTTCCTCTCATGTTGATGTTTTTCATTTTATAGATGAGGTTTAGGTGATAGGAGTTGATGTTTTTAGCTTTTTTTGATGATATGCTTGATTTTTTGTAGTGTTTTTTTTCCTTATGTTGATGTTTTCCATTTTTCGTTAGTGCTTCAGATGTAGGTTGTATGTGCTTATTTTATAACTTGTAAGTGCTTCAATCGTTGCTTGTTAGGATTTGATGTTTGTAGTTTTTTTGATGATATGGTTGATTTTTTGTAGTGTTCTTTTCCTTATGTTAACGTTTTTCATTTTTTGTTAGTGCTTCAAAGTAGGTTGTAGGTGCTTATTTTATAAAATGTAAGTGCATCAATCGTTGCTTGTAAGAGTTTCACTCGTTGCTTGTTAGGAGCTGATGTTTGTAGCTTTTTTTATGATATGGTTGATTTTTTGTAGTATTTTTTTCCTTACGTTGAAGTTTTTCATTTTTTGTTAGTGCTTCAAATGTAGGTTGTAGGTGCTTCAATCGTTGCTTGTAAGTGTTTCAATCGTTACTTGTTAGGAGTTGATGTTTGTAGTTAAAAAAAAAATTAGCTTTGTTGAGGTTTTTATGATTTTCAGTTTATTTTTTGTTAGCCTTAGTCGGCTTTTCTTTCCAATTTTTTGTTGATTTTTATTTGATTTTTTTACATTTTTTTCCATTTTATTTAATTTTTAATATATTTTTTCTGCAGTTTTTTAGTTAATGTTTTATGGTTTTTCATTGATGTTATGCTATTTTTTGCCGGTCTTGTTGCAGTTTTTTGCTGCAACTTTTTATTGGTATTTTTCATTTTAAAATATTTTTAAAATATCTTTTGATTTTTTTTTTGCAGATTGCAGGTGCCGGGAAAATATTTTTTAATCGTTGCTTATTAGGAGTTGATGTTTGTATCTTTTTTGATGACATGGTTGCTTTTTTGTAGTTTTTTTTTAAAAAAATAAAATTTTAGCTTTATTGATGTTTTTATGATTTTCAGTTGATTTTTTGTTAGTCGTAATTGATTTTTTTTTCCATTTTTTGCTATTTTTTGGTTTTTTATATATTTTCTGCTGCATGTTTTAGTTGATGTTTTATGTTTTTTTGATGAGGTTCTGCTATTTTTTTTATGATGTTTCTGCAGTTTTTTATTGATTTTTTTGTATTTTAAAATAGGCAAAGTCTTGGAAAAGACCGTCTTTCCATTGGCTTATGGAAAAATGGAGTTTAATTAGAATAATAAAAGATAAAATATTTTAGTTGCAATATTAGAAATTTATTATATGACATGTAGTTATAAAATTTATAACTCGATTCATGCAATCCAAAACTTTATCTTCATTTCTTATAATTTGCACTTTAAGTCTTAGTCTTTCCATGACTTATGGAAATAACGTCTTTCAAGAGACGAAATCTTAAAAATATTTTTTAAATATTTTTTAGATTTTTTTTTTGCAGATTGTAGGTGGCGGAAAAATGATGGAAAAATTGGACGAAAAGGCCCTTGAAAAGTTATTAGCAATAGTTCTTTGTAAAATAATTAGAGATATGCCCATACAAAATTATTAGAGATAAGTCCATGGATTTAGAATATTATTAGAATTGTAGAAAAATCCCTACCTAAATTTTATGCTGTGTCACAGGAGACCATCCCTATTTGTTATGGAGAAAATTAATATGTGTTAAAATAATTAAATTAAAAATTATTTAATGAGAATGATACATCTCCTTTTATGTTGTAAGTTTGTTACGGCACCGACCATAAGGTCCATAACTGCAACTAAAAAAGGTAACGTTTTATAGAACGATTTGTCATTTTCATGTCAAAAATATGCACTCGAACTATAGGTAACCTCCAGAGTCCAGACCATCATAAAGGCTCATTCTCTTTTAAATTAGGGAGAAAAATACAAATGGACAATTCTCGATATAGTTTCAAAAGAGGCGGTATGTTTATAAACTTATGGATAAATTACTGTACGTTTTATCTTAAATGTTATAAATTTTTAATAAAATTTAAATATTATTATATTTTACTAGCGGGAGTTCCACCGCGCGTTGCATGGTGTTCTTGTTTAAAAATATTTAATTTAATTAATATATAATATTTACATATCACATTTGAATTGATATAAATAAATAAATTATAAGTATATTCATCTAAGAATAACTATCTAAATTGTAAAACAAATAGTAAATTTTGTTGAAATTTATTAAATAATCAATAAGACAAAAAATATTATTTTTATATCCTTTAAGAAATAATATATTACAAGTACCTGAAGTAAGTAAAATATAAAAAAGAAACGTTGAACTAGTGGAAAAACAAGGAACTGTGTGTATATGTGAAATAAGCAATGAATTGGGTGGCATAAATGTAGACAAGTTTTTGTCACAATCATTGTCTATATGTTTATTTTGGAGAATTGTTGTCTATATACCAATATAATCTTATACTACCTCCGTCCCAGCTCTTTCTGCGGAGAGAGAATCTGGAAGTATTTTTAAGAATAGTACTATTTGAAGGCTTTGTGTGGGATATCCTGAAATTCTTAACTCTTTTCCTTTATTTTCGTTCAGATTAAGCCCAAGATTTGGTTAAATAGAGATTATGAAGGGTTATGGGATAATGTGGGCTAATAATATTGGGTTAAAAAAAATAAAAAATTGGGTAAAAAATAAGGTAGTGCAAAAACAGCTGGGACGTCCAAAAAAGGAAAGAGTGCAAAAAGAGCTGGGACAGAGGGAGTACTTGCAAAAGTGCTGATATAACCTTCAATCGTTTGAAAGTTAAAAAAAAGAGAACCTAATTAATGAAAGTGCCAATATAATCCTCTGGTAGGCTTTTCGGCGTTGACCGTGCTTTTTCTACTGTACCCACCTTAAAAGGACAATAATGCCATCAGACCAAAAGCTGAATTTGGGTGGACAATTATAACCATACCCACAACCATCGAAAGCTGGATCGGTTCGTGCAGAGTCATTGTTCTTTACTGCACCACGCCCTGCTCCTTGTCTATCTGGTGCCGCTACCGTAGCATGTAGGGTTATATTAGGACATTATGAATTTGATAGGGTTTGGGTGGTACTGGGTTCGAGTGAAGAGGTTTGAGTGGTACTAGGTTCGAGTGGAGAGGATTCGAGTAGTATTGGGTTTGAGTGGAGAGGTTCGAGTGGAGCAGGTTCGAGTAGCAATGGGTTCGAGTGGAGAGGGTTCGAGTGGTGAGGGGTCGGGTGGTGAGCGTTCGAGTGGTGAGGGTCGAGTGGAGAGAGTTCGAATGGAAATGGTTCGAGTGGTACTGGTTCGAGTGGTGAGGGTTTGAGTAGAGGTTTGAGTGAAGAGGTTTGAGTCGAGGGGTGATACCTTGAGTGACATGTTTGATGTTCCAGGGTCTCGAGGGTTAATGAATCGAGTGGAGATGTCTCGAATCAACACCCCTCAAGGCGGATTGTTGATGCTCAAATGGTGGATGGTTCAAGTGGAAGGGAGGCCTCGAGGCAAATGGTTGATGTTCGAGAGGTCGATGGTTCGAGTGGTGGCGTGATGGATGTTAAAGAATTGATGGTTCGAGGTTGGTGTTCGAGGGAGAGGTAGTTCGAATGGTTGTGTCGTGGATGGTTCGAGGGGTGGAAGGGTTCGAGTGGTAGGGTTCGAGTGGAGAGGAGGCCTCGAGGTGAATGGTTGATGTTCGAGAGGTTGATGGTTTGAGGGTGGACGTGGTGGATGTTCAAGAACTGATGGTTCAAAGGGTGATGGTTCTAGGAATGGGTGGTTGGTGTTCGAGGGATAGGTGGTTCGAATGGTGGTGTCGTGGATGGTTTGAGGAGTATATGCCTCGAGTGGGTCATGGTTCGAGAGTTAATGTGGATGGTTCGATGCTCTTAGTGTTATACTCTCTCGAGGGGTGGTGTACTCTCGGGGGATGGTGTACTCTAGAGGGGTGGATGTGTGACCTCTCGAGGAGTGGTACCCCTCTCTCGAGACCTCGAGGGTGGATGTGTGACCTCTCGAGGGGTTGGCATACCCTCGAGGGGTGGAAGGTGCACTCTCTCCAGTGGTGGATGGTTTACCCTCTCGAGAGGTATATGGTGTACCCTCGAAGGGTGGTTGACAAACTTCTTGAGGGGTGGATAATACTCTCTCCAGTGGTGGATGGTATACCCCTCTCGAGGAGCGGATAGTACTCTCTCCAGTGGTGGATGGTACCCTCACCACTCGAACTTCTCCACTCGAACCCTCGAACCTCCTTTACACGAACCCAGTACCACTCGAACATAGTATCACTCGAACCTCTCTACTCGAATCCTATCCACTCGAACCTCACCACTGGAACCTCTCCACTGGAACCCTCTCCACTGGAACCCAGTATCACTCTAACCTCTTTCGGACCCACTCTACTCGAACCCAGTATCACTCCAACCTCTTTCGGACCCACTCTACTCTAACCTCTCCACTCGTACTCTTCATTCGAACCCTCTCCACTCGAACCCAGACCACTCGAACCCAGTACACTCGAACCTCTCCACTCGAATCTTGACTCGAACTCTCTCCACTCGAACCTCACTACATGAACTCTCTCCACTCGAACCCTCACCACCCGAACCTCTTCACTTGAACCCAGTAGCACTCAAACCCTCTCCACTCAAACCCTCTTCACTCAAACCTAGTACTACTCGAACCCTCTCCACTCAAACCCAATACAACTCAAACCTCTCCACTCGAACCCAGTACTACCCGAACCCCATCAAATTCATAATTTCCTCTTTTATCTTATTGATTATTTAATAAATTCCAACAAAATTTATTTTTTGTTTTACTGATGGTTTGAGGGGTGATGGTTCCAGGAATGGATTGTTGGTGTTTGAGGGATAGGTGGTTCAAATGGTGGTGTCGTGGATTGTTCGAGGGGTAAATACCTCGAGTGGGTAATGGTTCGTGAGCTAATGTGGATGGTTCGATGCTCTCGGTGGTATACTCTCTCGAGGAGTGGTGTACCCTCGAGGGTTGGTGTATTCTAAGGGGGTGGAACGTGTACTCTCTAGGGGTGGAACATGTACTCTCTCCAGTGGTGGATGGTTTACCCTCTCGTGAGGTAGATGGTGTACCCTCAAAGGGTGGTTGACAAACTTCTTGAGGGGTGGATAATACTCTCTCCAGTGATGGATGGTATACCCCTCTCAAGGGGTGGATAGTACTCTCACCACTCGAACCCTCACCACTCGAACTTCTCCACTCGAACCTTTCCACTCGAACCCTCAAACCTCCTTTACACGAACCCAGTACCATTCGAACATAGTATCACTCGAACCCTCTCTACTCGAACCTCACCACTGGAACATCTCCACTCGAACCTCTTTCAGACCTATTCTACTCAAACCTCTCCACTTGTACCCTCCATTCAAACCTCTCCACTCAAACCCTCTCCACTCAAACTCCTATTACTCAAACCGCTTGACTCGAACCATCTCCACTGGAACCCTGTACCACTCGAACCTCTTTACTCGAACCCAGTACCACTCGGACCTCTCCATCGATTCATTAACCCTCGAGGTTCTGGAACCATCAACCATCCTCCTCGAGGCATCACCCCTCTCCACTTGAACCCAGTAGCACTCGAATCCAGTACCACTCGAACCCTCTCTACTCGAACCCACTCCCACTCGAATCTCTCCACTCGAATCTCAACTTGAACTCTCTCCACTCGAATCTCAACTCAAACTCTCTCCACTCGATACTCCAGCTAGCATATTAATTAAATTTCGCTAGCGGGAGTCCCACCACTGCGCGTTGCGCGATGTTCTTAATTAAATATATTTAATTTAATTAATATATAATATTTACATGTCACATTTGAATTGAAATAAATAAATTATAAGTATATTCATCTAAGAATAACTATCTAAATTGTAAAACAAATAATAAATTTTGTTGGAACTTATTAAATAATCAATAAGATAAAAAAATATTATTTTTATAACCTTTCAAGAAATAATATTTTGCAAGTACATAAAGTAAGTAAAATATTAAAAAGAAACGTCGAACTTGTGGAAAAACAAGGAATTGTATGTATATGTGAACTAAACAATGAATTGGGTGGCATAAATACAAACAAGTTTTTGTCACAATCATTGTCTATATGTTTATTTTGGAGAATTGTTGTCTATATACCAATATAATCTCATATACTTGCGAAAGTGCTGATATAACCTTCAATCGTTTGAAAGTTAGAAAAAAAACATAATTAATGAAAGTGCCAATATAAATCCCCTGGTAGACTTTCCAGCGTTGACCATGCTTTTCCAATTGTTGATCCACCTTAAAATGACAATAATGCCATCAGACCAAAAGCTGAATTTGGGTGGACAATTATAACCTAACCCACAACTATCAAACCATCGTCGTCGCAGCCGTAACAGGTAGAGTTATATCAGGACATTATGAATTTGATAGGTTTGGGTGGTACTGGGCTCGAGTGGAGAGAATTTGAGTGGAGGGGCTCGAGTGGTACCAGGTTCGAGTGGTGAGGGTTCGAGTAATATAGGGTTCGAGTAATACAAGGTTCGAGTGGAGAGGGTTCGAGTGGTACTGGGTTCGAGTGAAGAGGGTTCAAGTGGTGAGGTTCGAGTGGAGAGAGTTCGGGTGGTGAGGTTTGAGTGGAGAGAGTTCGGGTGGTGAGGTTCGAGTGGAGAGAGTTCGAGTCGAGATTCGAGTTGAGAGGTTCGAGTGGTACTGGGTTCGAGTTGAGAGTGTTCGAGTGGAGATTTTTGAGTTGTACTGGGTTCGAGTGGTACTGGGTTCGAGTGAAGAGGGTTCAAGTGGTGAGGTTCGAGTGGAGAGAGTTTGGGTGGTGAGGTTCGAGTGGAGAGAGTTCGAGTCGAGATTCGAGTGGAGAGGTTGAAGTGGTACTGGGTTCGAGTGGAGAATTTCGAGTGGAAAGATTCGAGTGGTAATGGGGTTTGAGCCGAGAGGTTCGAGTGAGGGTACTCCATCAATGTCTCAAGAGAGGTGTACCAGCCCCCGAGGGCACACCACCCCTCGAGAGGTCACACATCCACCCCTTTAGAGTACACCAGCCATCAAGGGTACACAACCCCTCGAGAGAGTATACCACTAAGAGCGTCGAACTATCCACATTAGCTCTCGAGGGGTACTGGGTTCTAGTTGTTATAGGTTCGAGTGGTACAAGTTTCGAGTGGAGAGGGTTTGAGTGGTACTGGTTCGAGTGGTGAGGGTTGGAGTAGAGGTTAGAGTGAAGAGGTTTGAGTCTAGGGGTGATGCCTCGAGGGGGATGGTTGATGGTTCCAGGGCCTTGAGGGTTAATGAATCGAGTGCAGATGCTTCGAATCAACACCCCTCAAGGCGGCTGATTGATGTTCAATCGAGTGGTAGGGAGGCCTCGAGGCGAATGGTTGATATTCGAGAGGTGGATGGTTCAAGTGGTGGCGTGGTGGATATTCAAGAACTGATGGTTCAAGTGGTGGCGTGGTGGATGTTCAAGAACTGATGGTTCAAGTGGTGGCGTGGTGGATGTTCAAGAACTGATGGTTCGAGGGGTGATGGTTCTAGGAATGGATGGTTGGTGTTCGAGGGATAGGTGGTTTGAATGGTGGTGTTGTGGATTGTTCGAGGGGTACATGCCTCGAGTGGATTATGGTTCAAGAGCTAATGTGGATGGTTCGACGCTTTCAGTGGTATACTCTCTCGAGGGGTGGTGTACCCTCGAGGGCTGGTGTACTCTAAAGGGGTGGATGTGTGACCTCTCAAGGGGAGGGGTGGTGTACCCTCGAGGGCTGGTACACCTCTCTCGAGACGTTGATGGCGTACCCTCGAGGGATGGAAGGTGTACTCTCTCCAGTGATGGATGGTATACCCCTCTCGAGGGGTAGATAGTACTCTCTCCAGTGGTGGATGGTACCCTCACCACTCGACTCTCTCCACTCGAACCTCACCACTCGACTCTCTCTACTCGAACCTCGCCACTCGACTCTCACCACTCGAACCCTCACCACTCGAACTTTTCCACTCGGGCCTTTCCACTCGAACCCTCGAACCTCCTCTACTCGAACTCTTTCCACACGAACCCAGTACCACTCGAACATAGTATCATTCGAACCTCTCCATTTGATTCCTCATCACTCGAACCTCACCACTGAAACCTCTTCGCTCGAACCTCTCCACTCGAACTTCTCCACTCGAACCCAGTATCACTAGAACCTCTCAGGAGCTTGGACATTTATATGAAAACTATTTGATTTCTAAACCATGCACGAGAACTCTTAATGTATGGTTGTTTCTACCACCCCGATTACTTGAATTTTCTATTCATTCTATATGTCTTGACTTGAAACCCCAACATCTGGAAAGAAGTACTAAATTCCTACAATCTACAAATATAAGTCACTAACCAAAAGATAGAAAGTAACAGGAAATGAGGCATACTGATGTCGGAGAGACAACATTCAACTATAAAACAAATAAACAGAAGTCCTTCAAGGACACCTACTCTGATTATACAGAAGGCACTATTTAAATGTAATTCCTCCAGCTCAAAAAAACCATCACAAAGTCTCATCACAAGTGATAAATACACACAAATTGGGGCATTAATTTTCTTCATCACCTGAAACAAATCTATTGCAAGTAAGAGTATTATTATAAGAAAACACAATAGTCATAACATATAGAATAAACAGAAAATTCAAGTGATCGGGGTGGTAGAAACAACCATACATTAAGAGTTTTCGTGTATGGCTTGTGTATGAAATTAAATAGTTTTCATATAAATGTTCTTAATAGACACATGTAGTACAGAAAACTTTTTCTGTACCCCACAACAACAATTAAACACGAGGTTCATATACTCCTTAATAGACATACAACAACAACTAAACATGGGGTTCATTAATAGACACATGTAGTACAGAAAAAAGTTATTACATGTGTACTAGGGGGGGGGGGGGGGCGAGGGGGTGCTAGCGCCTCCCCTAAGATCCGGCGGCCCGGAATTTAGGCCTAGAGCCACTGGAAGCCACCGGATTCCGCCCCCTTGAGTTGTCGTCATTGCCGGAGCGAGGGAGTGGCTGGGGAGGCGGAGGCGAGCAGCGGCGTGAGAGGCGGAGGCGCGCAGCGGCGTGAGAGGCGGAGGCGCGCAGCAGCGTGAGAGGCGGAGGCGCGCAGCGGCGTGAGAGGCGGAGGCGCGCGCAGCGGCGAGAGGAAAGAAAGCTGAGGAAGACGACGTTTTATTATTTTTTTTGGTATAACTAAACAAAACGACGTCGTTTTGGCTAAGTGAAACGACGTCGTTTTGCTTAGCGGGTTGAAAAAAAAATAAAAGGCCAATTGGGCTCAGCCCAATTGGCCCAAACAAAATTCAATAACCTAACCTAACTAACTAAGGCAAACGAACGTTTGGGCAGCAAAGGCCAAACCACATTTGCCTCTCCAACTCATCTGCCTGCCGCAGTGCCGCCAGCCACCTGCCGCCGCCAGCCCGCCGCCGCCTGCCGCTCCTTCCCTTCTACAACCACTATCAGCAACCAACCAAGAGCAAGGTATTAAGGGACTAATATATTTTTGTTATGTTAATGTTGAATAAGTTGAATTTGTATGAAATTGTGAATATTGAATTTAGATATGATTATATGAATAATTTAGTGATTGTGTTGAAATTGTGAAATTGTGCTAAATATAGATTTGAATAATTTGACATATTTTTGACATATTTAATTAGACATATTTAATTAGACATATTTTTTAGACATATTTAATTAGATATTTTTTTGAGACATATTTAATTAGACATATTTAAGTAGACATATGTAATTAGACATATTTAATTAGACATATTTTTTAGACATATTTAAGCGTTGCAAAAAAAATTATTTAAGCGTTGTTTGTTAAAAATTATTTTATTTAGCGTTGCAAAAAAAAATTTTAATCTCATTTTCGCCTCCCCTAAAATTTACTCCTGGTTCCGCCACTGGGTTCATATACTCCTTAATAGACACATGTAGTACAGAAAAAAGTTACAGCTCTCCCTATTTGCATCTTCTACAAGCAGAACCTTAGCTGAAGTCCTGACCAGAGTTAAAACAAGTAATAATGTATAATTATTTGTAAAAATATAAAAAAAATTAAAATATATTTTTAAAATTTAAAATTTAGTATGTACTTTAACGAATGCAGAATATAAGGTAAAAAATATATAAACTATTCATAATCTTATGGACAGACCACCTATCTGGACTTCACTCATTCACTTCGATCAAAATTCACGTGGGCTTCAGAAACTTGGTGTGCACGCTTGTTGCCCAAGTACAGTTCGGCTCAGGACCATACTTAGCCCTATACCTCAGAGAGGCTTGAAGTTGAGGCCCAATAAAAGTATGAAAATTCAGAAGAAATATAAAAGCATGGGGCATGAGTTAACAAAGAAAAGTTTGATAATTCAAAGTAACAAAGAAAAAAAGACTTGGGAGATTGATAATTGTTGTCATCCATTTCAGGAAGAGAAGTGCTGGTCCTGCTGAATTCAAGAAAACTAGTAAAACAAACTGCCTACACAAATTTTATTATCTGGAACTAAACTAAAGTTGATCCAAAGGACAAAATAAGTATTGAATTCTAGTTATTAGTATTTAAAAATATTACACATTATAATAATAATATTGTATATCAATTAATTTTATGATCAACGTTTATAAATTTTGGGTCAAATATATTTTTTTGGAAATTTATTTACGTTTCGGTTGGAGGAGTATATACTTTAAAGAGAAAATTACTAAACTCCAGTTCCTCTGAGAGTGTTGATATGACCCTCAACCTTTTGAAACTGTATATATGCCCACGACCAGCATTGACTTTAGAAGACAATCAGTGGTGATGAAATTGTTTTTGGTGTTGACTTGGTTAGTAAATATGAAATTACCCCAGATATGTTTATGAAATTGAAAAGAAACATGTTCAAATAATCCTATTTTTTAAATAAGTGTCAGCATAAGTTATATAACCCAGTGTTTTTTAGAGTAGACATAACCTTGAATGTCAAAGGATCCATAGAAATACCACTCGAATTAAAGTGATAGAAAATGTGCATGTTGTATATATCCGTGTTTTAAAGAAAGTGCAATTCAAGTTTTAAAGAGATTGCACAAGAACAATGTAAGATCCACCGCCGCAGTAAAGCCTCCTAAATTCTTCTCCGTTCTCTCTAATACCCATCTGTAGGCTCTATAATGCCTCCCCCGTCGTCATCCGTGGCCGCCGCCACCGCCGCCGTTATTGCTTCGCAACTCTAACCCCTTTACGAATGCTCCTCGATGTCATGAAAGGAGTGGGAATTGAGAATTCGAAAATGATTGGCGGTAGCGGCGCTCTCTCCGGATATGAGGTTCAGGGAGCAAAAACTTCGGCAAGGCAATGACGATGAGGGCAGCGCAACTGTCAAACCATTGTCGACGACTCTAATTGTGGATAAGTCTAACGCGATGATAAATGAGCAGGATGATGAGGTTAGGGATTCAGATAATGACATCGTTATTCTGAGTGACGAGGAGCTCATAGGGATTTTAGATTTAGGTAATGGTGGTGAGGAGTGACACAGATATGAGAGCAATGACAGTCACTCCAATCATAGACCAGTTCTGAGATATGAGAAAGGAGTGGGAATATGAGACAACATAGAAGAATTATAGTGACAATTTGTGAATATTAACCAAGGGCAAAAGTGTCCAAAAATATTTAAAAACTTACTAAGCGGTAAATTTCATCTTTACAAGAAATTTTTTGCAGGGCCGACTTTGACAATTTGGAGGTCCTGTGCAAAAAAAAATAAAAATAAGGCCCCTAAATACATTAGCATAAAATTGTCAAATAGAATTTATAATATTTGGATATTATGACTTTTCCAAACAAAATATAAAGACAAAAATAAATTAATAATACTACTTAATTACCATTAAATAAAATATCAAAAATACTACAAGTTGAGTTCTTACAAGTAAAAAGATACTTTGATCGAAAGAAACGTGCAAAGGTGCTGAACTAATAAGCCGGAACGAGAAAGGAAGACAACTTCCAAAAGGACCAGGTTTAATTTTCTAAAAAAAGAGAGTATATATATATAGGGAGAGGATCGGGTGAGAACACCTATCTTAGGTGAGAACACCTATCTTAAGTGAGAACACCTATCTTAGGTGAGAACACTCACTTATGTGAGAATTGATCCCGATCGTTGGTTTAACTACATAAACGATTCAGATTTAAGGAGGAAATATAACATTAAAAGCAATTTCTCTATGGACCAAGACGACTTCGATAAGGCTGCAAATGTGATGCAGGGAGAATAGTAGCAAATGTCTAATATAGTTTTGAGCATAACTTTTGCATCCCGACTTGAAATCAATCGATTCCGGCAGCGTTGGAACCGTCTCAACAAGTACTTCAACAGACACTATTGTGCTGTGAGTTGTGGTTTTTTGGCCATTTGAGGTCGTTTAAGGCCTCAAAACGAAAATCTACAATTTTAGAGTGTTTTTCGATTTTTGTTTAATTTTGGAATTTATTAATCCAGAATTTCATTTTTTTCCATTTTTCTTCAGAATTTATTATTTAAGGACCACTTGTATTTTTGAAGATTTTAGTTTTGATCATAACATTTTTCGAGAATTGTTTCTCTCTAGTGGATTCCAGAACCAAAACCTAGGGTTTGTGCTTGCAGCCCTAGATTGCTCTTTAAGATTCGTGCTTGCGAATCTTTTTGATTATTTCAACTGCATCAATTGGTATCAGAGCAGGCTTTTCCCTGTCATTTTACATTGATTCATGATGAGTGATCAACCAATAACCCAGGCAGAAGGAACAACAATTATCGCGACACTTGTTGCTTTGAGTAAGTAGGGGAGGCGTTGACGACACAGGTGGAGACTCTGAGCAATGGTGACCAATCGTCCAAGAGGAATCTGAAGGGGAAGAATATCGTAGAATATTCATTAAGTTCAGATGAGGAAGAAATTGTCAAGCAGACTTGGACGAATTAGGATAATTAACGGAATAATCCAGATTACCGGGTTAAGGCTGATATCCCCTTGTTTTATGGACCCATGGGCTTAGAGGAGTTGCTGGATTGGCAGATCGAAGTAGATCAATATTTCGTTGTCATGGAAATTCCGGAAGACAAGCAAGTGAATACGGTCTTAGTGAAGTTGAAGAGTACGACCGTTGTGTGGTGGGACAGGCTGACTGACACAAGGCGTAAGCAGAACAAAAATCCAATCCGATCATGAAGAAGGATGAAGCAGATGACGCTGGATCAAAATATGCCCGCTAATTATGAGAAGATCTTGTACAAATTGTACATTGAGTGCTCTAAGGAAAAGAGATTAGTTCAGGAATACAAGACTGAATTCATACGTTACTGTGAACGCAATGAACTTGGTGAGTCTGAGAATTAGAGGGTGGGTAGGTATATTAGTGGCCTAAAACCTTCAATTCAGGAGAAGATGGGGTTACAAACCGTTTGGGCTCTGACCGAGGCTCAAACTTGGGCAATGAAAGCAGAGATGATGGAGAACTCTCCTCGTGGCAGAGTTGGTGGTTTTTAAGACTTTTGGAAAGTTCAGATCCAAGGCAGTTTCGAGTAGTTTGGTAGCAAATAGAAGATCGTGGTAACCGATGACTCCAACCTTGGTGGTGGTGGTGGTGGTGGTTCAGGTGGTGCGCAGGAAAAAAAGTGTTCCCAGCCAGGAACCGATGCAAAGACAGGCTAACCCGAACCCCATATACTAAGCCACATGGTGAAAAGTGCTTTCGTTGTGGTGGTGTGAGGCACATGTTGAATGTTTTCCCATCGAGGACCGTGACTTTTCTAGAAGAGAATGCAGCAGATGAGTATAAAGGAGTGAAGTTTTCCATAGAGGAGGCAACTGAGGAGGCAACTGAGAAGGTTAACATTGTGGTGTAGCGGATTCTGTTTTCATCCAAGGACGAGGGACAGTGTAAAAATCTTTTCAGGACCCACCGTTCAATTAATAACAAGTTATGCAATTTAATTGTGGATAATGGTAGTTCTGACAATGTTGTGTCTGCGAAGTTAGTTAAATATCTGAACTTACCCATTGAGGCTCATGAAAAACCTTATACCTTAGGTTGGGTTAGTAAGGGTAATCAGGTTAGGGTGACGTTAACTTGTAGTTTTCCTATTTCAATTGGGAAGCATTACTGGGAGAACGTGATATATGATGTATCGGATATGGATGTATGTCATGTGTTGTTGGGACGGCCTTGGCAGTTTGATAATGATGTTATGCACAAGGGGTGTGACAACATCTTGTTGTTTGCATAGGGTGGGCATAGGATTTTGGCTCTTGTTCCGCGTTTTGACAGTATCACAAGAAGTAAGCAAACAAATTTTCTGGTTATGACACGAGGTGAAGATGAACTTGATGAGGCTGTTGTTGAAGCTGTCTGTTTTTATCCCATGGGGATGAAGGGGTTGCTGAGTGTTGTTGAGAAGGAAGAGGCATCGTTTCCAATGGAAGTGCAGGCAATTTTTGAGGATTATGAGCAGTTAACTTGTGACGAGCTTCCAAGTGAGTTACCTCCTATGCGGAATATTCAGCATCAGGAGACAGAAATCATTGGATGACGGTTATGAGTACCATGAGGATGGGGTTCTATATCTTGATGAGAACTCGGGCCGAGTTCTTCGGAGGTGGACGCTGGGAGAATCGTCGCAAATGTCTGATACAGTTTAATCATAACTTTTGCATCTGGACTTGGAATCGGGCGATTCTGGTGGCGTTGGAACCTTCTTGATGAACACTACAAGAGTCACTGATATGCCATGACTCATGGTGTTTTTTGGCCATTTGAGGCCGTTTAAGGCCTCAAAACGACAATCTACAGTTTTTGAGTGTTTTCCAATTTTCATTTAATTTTGGAATTTATTAATTCCGCTTTCATTTTTCCCATTTTTCTTCAGAATTCATTATTTAAGGACCTCTTATATTTTCAGAGATTTCAGTTTTGATAATAACATTTTTTTAGAATTATTTTCTCTTCGGTGAATTCCACAACCAAAACGTAGGCTTTGTTTTTGCGGTCCTTGATTGTTTTTTTAATATTCGTGCTTGCGATTATTTTTGATTATTCTGAGTGCATCAGAATGGTATGCCTTGCTTCTAGTATTAAAAAGCTACCGCTTCTAGAGGGTCTACTATGCATATAATTTTCGTTATGATGATCTACCATTTGTTGACGTTTTGCTCTGTCTAAGTTTAACTAGGCCTGGATTGGTAAAATTTAGACACATTATTCCATCTCCGACCTCTGTTTCCTGTCCTTGAGAGCAGGAGAAAATTTTGAAGCAAAATTACAGCAATTCTTTTATACCTGTGCTGTGATTTGATTTCCAAAAGATTATGTAAAGTCTAGATTTATCTAGTTGGCAATTTATGGAAATTATGCAAATATGGTATTATTGAGTTGCAACATCAAAGATGGAATTTTGGTGAAATAAGCAAAGGTTGAAGACTGAATCCGAGAAGGATACATCTTGTCCAGTTGTATTTGAGTTGGAGAATATATCAATTCCTTACTTAAAGGGATTAGATTTGGTAATTCTTATCTCCAAGAGATTTGATTGTAATCAAGATATTATGTGGAGAAGGAATTACATTTGAACAAGACATACATGCGAATTAGCAGTATATTCACGCAAAGATGTTTACGGAAAAAGAAGACAGAATATTATGGTATTTGTGAGTTATGAAAATCTAAATATTCTGCTATATGTTTAGGCGTGTGAAGCATAATTGGTTTATGGAAAATCCCTACTTATATGGAGAAGATTTATTCGAATATATGGGATATAATGATATAAGGTAAATCCCTTTATTTATGTGATTTGGATATGCTTCAAGAATCAGATTTGGAATAGGAATATTGTGGAGATAATCAAGGATTATTCAGATCTGATTCGTGGATATAAATTGGGGACAAAACACGGCTGCATACTTATGGACTTAATAGAAAAAATCCGCACACAGATTTTTTATCTTTAGAGAATTGTAAAGAGCCAGAATACTGTGTTCCAACACACCTGCTGCACTAAGTTCAAAATCGTAAACCTTAAATCCTCGGGAGGAGGAGATCCAGCGTCGACGGAGTTCGAGGTTAGAGGGAGTCTGATCAAGGTGGATCGGTAGCAAAGGGAGCTTGCAGGATTCACGTTATAGTTAGATAAGATAAGTATAATTGTATGGTGTACTTTGTACTGTATCTTTCTGATTAGTGGATTCATTCTGAACTGGGCCAGGCCCCGCAGATGTAGGTGGATTTCACCGAACTGTGTAACCAAGTCTTGTGTCCTTTACGTTTTACGTTAATATGCACTTGGTTAGATTAGTCATGTTGGAACACACCAGTAGTGATAATTGAATTAATTAGGTAAAACCAAATTTCAATTGGTATCAGAGCTTGGTCACTTATTATTCCCTTGGTTGTGTCAAGGAAAGTGAGATCTGGTTTTACCAATGGCGACCAGAGAAGGAGCTTTTGTGTCTCGGCCACCACTGCTGGAAGGAACAAATTACAACTACTGGAAGGATCGCATGCGGGTGTTCATAAATTCACTGGATGAATTGGCTTGGTACTATGTTGAAACAGAATGGAAACCCCCTGTTGTTGGAAATTCTGAAGGAGGAGAACCTAAGCCTAAAGAGTCGTGGACACCAGGTGAAAGAATGGGAAGCTTGGCGAATTCCAGAGCATTAAATGCCATATTTACTGCAGTAGATGAAGATCAGTTCAAACTCATCTCTACATGCCAGCAAGCAAAGAAAGCATGGGATATCCTACAAACTGTACATGAGGGGACAAGTCGTGTACGCGAATCTAAACTACATATGTTGGCTACAAAGTTTGAGGAACTGGAGATGGAGGAGGATGATACTATTTCTATATTCAATGGGAAACTCAGAGACATCTCCAATATGGCGTATCAACTTGGGAAAGTTTACAAGGAAACGAAACTGGTGAAAAAGACCTTGAGATCACTTCCTAAAAGGTTTGCTATGAAGGTTGCGGCAATAGAAGAAGCAAGAGATGTAGCCATCATAACCTTGGATGAACTAATGGGATCACTACAGACCTATGAGATGACAATGCAACAACCTGTAAAGAAAGTCCAGAAGGAGTTGGCCTTCAAATCCTCTTCATCAAGGGTCATCCATGAATCTGATAGTGATGATGGAATTGAGGAATTTGCTCCTATCACCAAGAGTTTATCAAGAATGCTGAAGAAGGTGGTAAACCAGAATTCACAAGAAAGATCTAGAGGGAATAAAAATTGTCCTCAAGATTTTGGTAATAGTGAACAAGGAAGTCAGCAATTCTCTAGAAACCAAAGTGGTGAAGGAAAGCAATCTGAAAGAATTCAATGTCGAGAATGTGGAGGATACGGTCACATCCAGGCTGAATGTGCTAATACCCTAAAGAACCAGGGAAAATCATACATCACCTCTTCGAGTGAAGATGATGAAGAAGACGAAGGGGAACTTACAAGCAATTATATGGCATTTGGAGTAAAATTTCACGGTGGATCAAATGAGGTATGTTCCAACATGTCAGAGAAAGATGAAGCTGTATGTTCCAACACAGGTTCTGATGGCACGTCCAGTGATGATAACGGACTAGTTGTGAGTGATGAAGATATCTACAGTACATATGAGCAGATGTATTCCATGTGGCTTCAAGTTGTTGATACAAATAGAGTGTTGAAGGAAGAGAAAAATCATCTGGGCAAGAAGGAGAAAGAGTTGCGAGTTTTAGTTGGTGAACTCAGAAGAGAGATTGAAGAGTTAAATTTGAATCTAAGCTCAACAACTAAGAGAGCTGAGATGGCAGAAGCAGCTATTACCAAGTTAAACATTGGAACGGCGAAACTTGATGACATTCTGATCATGGGAAAAAACTTTGGAGATCGACCTAAAATTGGGTTTGACAATTCATCAGGTAGCAAGGTCAATCTCAAGTCGAAGATTCAAGGGGTAAAAAGAAAGTTTATCACGACTCATCAAAGGAAACCTCTCATCTGTAGCTACTGCATGTATCAAGGTCATACAGAGGAACAATGCCAAAAACTGCTCAGAGATATCATGACAGGGCATCAACTCTCAGTATGTTCCAACATAGACGATGTACCAAAAAGCTGTCAAGAGTGCTCCCCTGCATGGTGTGGTTAATGTGAAAGTATATCATCGACTCAAGAAGGCTTTGTATGGATCAAAACAAGCACCACGGACGTGGAATAAGCGACTCACAACCTTTCCTATTCAGAATGGTTCTCGTCGAGGGGGAGAAGATCACAACTTGCTTGTTTTTCAAGAACAAGATTTTGTGACTTTGATGCAAGATGAATTGAAGATGAGTATGGTGGGAGTATTTGTAAGAATTCGGATTGAGAGAAAAGTCGTGGTAGCCTATGTTCCAACATCGAAACTAATTGCGGATATTTTCACAAAGCCGTTGGACACTGCTACGGTTAAGCTCCTCAGACAACACTTAGGTGTTTGTCAGATTTGAGGTATTTCTTTAAAGATTTTATTTAGCAGTAGAAGTTTTGTTTATTTATTTTGTGTACAGAAAATTAGAAAAACACAAAAAAAAATTAGAAAGAAGAAAAAGGTGAAAAAAATGATGGTAGAATATATTAGAAAGGTGGTTCTTCCTGGTATTCTGGTTATATGATGATAAGGAGTTGGAAGACAGTGATGATGTTCATGTTCCAACACAGAGTTTGGAGACAGATTGAGAAGACGTGGACATGGATTAGAGATTCAGCTGTTCAAACATTAGTAACTGTGGTTGGAGAAGATTATAATCTGGATAGTGAACAAGTCTATGTTCCAACACCAGATAGGGGGAGAAAGTACTGATGAAGTGAAGGAAGCTGAGTAGGAGATGTGTTGATTCTGAAGTAATGAGAGCTATTATGTTCCAACATTGGTGACTGTGTTCCAACACAAGGTGAGCAGATTATTGAAGGCACTTCTGATCAAACTGCCATGAGAGATATAATTTTAGCCGAAAGGACAACTGATCTGGGTGTATATGAGGAGTGTGGATTTACAACTTACCTGGACTATTTGGGTCTCAAGACTGCCGCCTCAATCTACAAGGAGTACAATTGGGAGATTTTACAAGAATTATAAGGGAGGCAACATTGATCCAGATTTTGAGTGGTGTGAAGTAGAGAGCTCAATCCATTCAGATGGTAGATTTGGAGGTAGAAAATGCCAGATTAGATGAGGCACAGATAGCTGCTCCTGAAGAGGTTTAAAGGTTCTGCTATGGCTATGTTCCAACATAGGCCAGAGATTTGCTTCAGGGGGAGCTGCATTTAATGGAGATTTTGATTTTCTGTGTCTATTGCGTGTGGCATGTTTATGGTCCCAAGGGGGAGATGTTTTGGATTTCTTGGATGACTTTATTGGCTCCGTTGGGTTGATGTTCCAACATGCTTATTATTCCTGGATGTTGAAGGAATGCGGTATTCAGAGGGAGGCTCTATGTTTCTATGTTCCAACATCTAGAGTGGTTTTCAAGGTTGATGTCTTTATTTGCATAACCTCTTGTGAAGAAATGCCAAAAGGTGATTGGTCCACAAAATGCCAAAGGGGGAGATTGTAAAGTCTAGATTTATCTAGTTGGCAATTTGTGGAAATTATGCAAATATGGTATTATTGAGTTGCAACATCAAAGAAGGAATTTTGGTGAAATAAGGAAAGGTTGAAGACTGAATCCGAGAAGGATACATCTTGTCCAGTTGTATTTGAGTTGGAGAATATATCAATCCCTTACTTTAAGGGATTAGATTTGGTAATTCTTATCTCCAAGAGATTTGATTGTAATCAAGATATTATGTGGAGAAGGAATTACATTTGAACAAGACATACATGCGAATTAGCAGTATATTCACGCAAAGATGTTTACGGAAAAAAGAAGACAGAATATTATGGTATTTGTGAGTTATGAAAATCTAAATATTCTGCTATATGTTTAGGCATGTGAAGCATAATTGGTTTATGGAAAATTCCTACTTATATGGAGAAGATTTATTTGAATATATGGGATATAATGATATAAGGTAAATCCCTTTATTTATGTGATTTGGATATGCTTCAAGAATCAGATTTGGAATAGGAATATTGTGGAGATAATCAAGGAGTATTCAGATCTGATTCATGGATATAAATTGGGGACAAAACACAGCTGCATACTTATGAACTTAATAGAAAAAAATCTACACACAGATTTTTTATCTTTAGAGAATTGTAAAGAGCTAGAATACTGTGTTCCAACACACATGCTGCACTAAGTTCAGAATCGTAAACCTTAAATCCTCGGGAGGAGGAGATCCAGCGTCGACGGAGTTCGAGGTCAGAGGGAGTCTGATCAAGGTGGATCGGTAGCAAAGGGAGCTTGCAGGATTCACGTTATAGTTAAATAAGATAAGTATAATTGTATGGTGTACTTTGTACTATATCTTTCTGATTAGTGGATTCATTCTGAACTGGGCCAGGCCCCGCAGATGTAGGTAGATTTCACCAAACTGCGTAACCAAGTATTGTGTCCTTTATTTTTTACGTTAATATGCACTTGGTTAGATTAGTCATGTTGGAACACACCAGTAGTGATAATTGAATTAATTAGGTAAAACCAAATTTCTGATTCTACTGTTGTGCTTAATTGTGGCATAAGAACGGTTAATAATATGAATGACTGTGCTTATAATAGTTTGCCAGTAGTATTGTGAGTTGTAGGTTTGGTTTTTTACTAGTGAGCTGTTTAAGGATGATTGTATACTAAGTTTGCTTAAATATTGTACTTTAACTATCAATGTTTTGAGGGAACATATAACTTGTGCGTTCTATGAAAAATGTTGGTATGCCTTGAATACTGTAATAGCCGCTTCTGCGACCTTGGCCTGGAATACAACTACATCTACAATTATGATAAGAATATAATTCCAATTCCAATTTGGACTGATGTTGATTTGGGCCGAATTGTGTTTTGTTCCAATCCCAGTTTGTTAGGGTTTAGTGGAGACAATATATAAAGTGTCTCTCTTCTCTCTATAAACATTAATTCTGTTCTGCACTTAGATAGGTAGAAATCTGGCCAATTTCTTGGCGTCTGTAACCTGCTACCTATTATAGTGAATCTGTCTCCCGTGGATGTAGCCAAATTGGTGAACTACGTAAATCTTGTGTCTTGTTATTTTCGTTCAAATTTTCTGTTCTTTCTCCATTCCGCACAACAAACTGGTATCAGAGCGGTTTCTTTTTCCAGCGATATCCGTAGTGGGTATATCGGATTCTAGGCTCATCAGATCGGGGCTGATCGGGGAGAAAGATGTCTGGGTTGAACGTGAAGATCGACAAGTTTACCGGGAGAAACAGTTTCAGTTTATGGCAGATCAAGATGCGAGCTTTGCTGAAACAACAAGGTTTGTGGACTCCGCTGACGAAGGATTTCGCGAGCAGTTCTGGCGATGTTGTGAGTCTGGAAGAAAAGGCACACTCGACGATTATGCTTTGTCTCGCGGACGAAATCATCACTGAGGTCTCAGATCAGGAGACTGCTGCACAACTGTGGCTAAAGTTGGAGAGTTTGTATATGACGAAATCTCTAACCAACAAGCTGCTTCTGAAACAACGCCTCTCTGGTCTCCGAATGCAGGAAGGTACACAACTCAGAGACCATCTAGAGCAATTGAATACTTTGTTATTAGAATTGCGAAATATAGATGTGAAAATTGAAGATGAAGATGCTGCTTTGATTTTGCTAGTTTCTTTACCACTTTCGTATGAAAATTTTGTTCAGTCATTTATTGTTGGTAAAGATTCTGTGTCTCTGGAGGAAGTAAGATCCTCTCTCCATAGTAGAGAGTTGCGACATAAGGCAAACAGTACAGGTACAGAAAGTCAGGCCACTGGCTTGTTTGCTAGTGACGGAAACACAAAAGGCAAGGAAACCGGTAATAAGAAGAAGGGCAAGAAGTCATCTTCAAAGGGTCCCAAGGCCAATGATGTTTGTAACTACTGTAAGGAGAAGGGGCATTGGAAAAAGGAGTGTCCGAAGAAGGCTAGTAAATCTGGGAGTACATCTGGTACTGCTGCTGTGGCTGAAGGGGATTTCAGTTCTGAAGATGATTTTGCTCTAGCTGTTACTGGGTAAAATAATCATTCTAATGCGTGGTTTCTTGATTCTGGGGCATCTTACCATGTATGCCCAAGGAGAGATTATTTCTCAACTTATGAGCAAGCTGAGGGCATCATTACTACAGCAAATGGTGTTGCGTGCAAGGTAGTTGGGATTGGTTCAATCAAGATCAGGATGCATGATGGTAGTTTCTGTACTTTGAACGATGTCAGGCATGTTCCATCGATGACAAAGAATCTGATTTCTCTTCCTACGTTGGATAGAAAGGGTTTCGTCTACTCAGGGAATGATGGAGTTCTGTGTGTCTGCAAAGGTTCTAGGCTGGTTCTGAAAGGTGTTCTGCATGGTACTTTGTATTTTCTACAAGGTTCCATGGTTATGGATTCTGTTAATGTTGCATCTTCGGAGGTTCACCAGGATGATATGACTAAGTTATGGCATATGAGGCTTGGTCATATGGGTGAAAGAGGGATGCAGATTCTGTCGAAATATGATCTTCTTGGTGGTCACAAGGTCAAGAGTTTGGACTTCTGTGAGCATTGCGTTTTTGGGAAGCATCACCGCAGCAAGTTCCCTAAGGCAATTCATAGAACAAAGGGCACATTGGATTACATCCATTCTGATTGTTGGGGACCTTCCCGAGTTGAGTCGCTGGGAGGTCACAGGTACTTTGTTTCTCTGATTGATGACTACTCAAGGATGACTTGGGTTATCATGATGAAACATAAGAGTGAAGCTTTCTCGAAGTTCAAGGAGTGGAAAGCTTTGGTGGAGAATCAGACCGGGAAGAAGATCAAGAGGCTTCGAACTGATAATGGGCTGGAATTCTGCTCGTCTGAGTTTGATCAGTTCTGTAGGGATGAAGGGATTGCTCGTCATCATACAGTCAGGAATACGCCACAGCAGAATGGTGTAGCTGAGCGGATGAATCAGACATTGCTGGCGAGAGCAAGGTGCATGCTCTCTAATGCTGGTTTGGAAACGAGATTCTGGGCAGAAGCGGTGAGTACAGCTTGTTACCTGATCAACCGCGGGCCTCACACGGGTATAGAGTGCAAAATACCTATGGAGTTGTGGTCAGGTAAAGTTGTTGATTACTCCAAGTTAAAAGTTTTTGGTTGTACATCTTATTATCATGTTAGTGATGGTAAGTTAGAGCCCCGAGCCAAGAAGGGTGTCTTTGTGGGTTATGGAGATGGAGTTAAAGGCTCCAGGATATGGTCTCCATCTGAGAAGAGGGTTATTCTGAGCAGGGACGTTGTCTTTGATGAAAATTCTTTGCTTAGATCTATGGTGAAGCCCACAGTTGTGCCAGAAACTAGTGGAGTTGATAAACAGGTGGAGCTTGAAGTCACTCAAGGTGAAAATAGATTGGAACAATTTGAGGTGAATCAAGAGCCACAGACAGAATCTGAGATACCGGAATCTCCACCACCAGATCCCCAACCATCAGGAGCTACAGTCCGTAGTTTAGCTCAGGACCGACCCAGGAGGGTTGGAGTTGGGGCGCCCAAGAGATATGGGTTTGAGGATATGGTGGGTTATGCACTACAGGTTGCAGAGGAGGTGTATACTCATGAGCCATCCACCTACAGAGAAGCTGTTTCAGGTACTGATGCTGACAAATGGCTTGCTGCAATGGGAGACGAGATGGAGTCTCTCCAGAAGAATCAGACATGGGATTTGGTTCAACAGCCTCAAGGGAGAAAGGTTATCACTTGCAAATGGGTTTTCAAGAAAAAGGAAGGGATATCACCTACAGAGGGAGTCAAGTACAAGGCTAGAGTTGTTGCTAGAGGTTTCAGTCAGAGAGAGGGAGTAGATTACAATGAGATTTTCTCACCAGTGGTCAGACACACTTCCATCAGGGTGTTGCTAGTTATAGTGACACATCGGGATTTGGAGCTTGAACAACTTGATGTGAAGACCACTTTTCTACATGGAGAGTTGGAGGAAGAGATATACATGACTCAGCCAGATGGTTTCCAAGTTCCTGGAAAGGAAAAATATGTTTGCAAGTTGAAGAAGTCCTTATATGGACTTAAGCAGTCTCCGAGGCAGTGGTACGAGAAGTTTGACAGTTACATGCTTCAGCTGGGATATACGAGGTGTGCTTATGACTGTTGTGTCTACTACAGCAGGTTGAGAGATGGGTCATTCATCTATCTGGTGCTTTATGTAGATGACATGCTGGTAGCCGCAAAGAGTAAGCACGAGATTCAGAAGTTGAAAGGACTTCTTAGTGCTGAGTTTGAGATGAAGGATCTGGGTGCAGCTCAGAAGATACTAGGAATGGAGATTCTTAGGGATCGAAGTCAGCGGAAGCTTTTCTTGTCACAGAAAGGCTACATTCAGAAAGTGTTGGCTAGGTTTGGCATGTCTACAGCCAAGCCTATAGACACTCCTAGTGCTGCAAATATTCATCTCACCACTATGTTTGCTCCTCAGTCAGACGAGGAGAAGGAGTATATGTCTCGGGTTCCTTATGCCAGCGCGGTGGGGAGCTTGATGTATGCTATGGTTTGCACGAGGCCAGATTTAGCACAGGCAGTCAGTGTTGTGAGCAGGTTCATGGGGCAACCGGGAAAGGAACATTGGCAAGCTGTGAAGAGGATTTTCAGGTATCTTAGAGGTACGTATGATGTGGGTCTCATTTATGGAGGTGATACCGAGTGCTTAGTTACAGGCTACTCTGATTCTGATTATGCTGGTGATGTTGACACGAGGAGATCGATGACTGGTTATGTATTCACTTTGGGAGGTTCTGTGGTTAGTTGGAAGGCGACTTTGCAACCTACAGTGACGTTGCCTACTACGGAAGCAGAGTACATGGCTTTGACAGAGGCTGCAAAGGAGGGAATATGGCTGAAAGGACTAGTTAGTGATCTTGGTCTACATCATGATCAGGCTACTGTGTACTGTGACAGTTTGAGTGCAATCTGCCTAGCCAAGGATCAGGTCCATCATGAGAGGACCAAGCATATTGATGTCAGATATCATTTCTTGAGGAGTGAGAGGAGAATCAGGGTGAAGAAAGTGGGAACTGCTGACAACCCCGCTGATATGTTCACCAAACCTGTTCCACATAGCAAGTTTCAACATTGTTTGGACTTGCTGAACATCAGAGCTGATTAGGTGCTCTATGGGCAGTCCCGGGAGTGGAGGGCGAAGTCTACTCATCTGGCACTGTAATGGTGCATCTTGAGTTTTCTACTTTGAGGATTCAAGTCAAGGTGGAGATTTGTTGGTATGCCTTGAATACTGTAATAGCCGCTTCTGCGACCCTGGCCTGGAATACAACTACATCTACAATTATGATAAGAATATAATTCCAATTCCAATTTGGACTGATGTTGATTTGGGATGTTTTGTTCCAATCCCAGTTTGTTAGGGTTTAGTGGAGACAATATATAAAGTGTCTCTCTTCTCTCTATAAACATTAATTCTGTTCTGCACTTAGATAGGTAGAAATCTGGCCAATTTCTTGGCGTCTGTAACCTGCTACCTATTATAGTGAATCTGTCTCCCGTGGATGTAGCCAAATTGGTGAACTATGTAAATCTTGTGTCTTGTTATTTTCGTTCATATTTTCTGTTCTTTCTCCATTCCGCACAACAAAAAACAACTTGGTTATTAGAGTACAACTCGTAGGTGCTTTAATTATTGCTTGTAAGTGCTTTAAATGTAACTTGTAGGTGCTTCTTTTATAACTTGTGCGATCTATAAAAACAACTTGGTACCTAGATTATAGCTCAAAGGTGCTTCAATCATGGCTCGTAAGTGCTTCAATCATGGCTCGTATCATGGCTCGTATCATGGCTCGTAAGTGCTTCATATGTAACTTAGAGATGCTTCTTTTAATTCTTACGTGCGATACAAAACAACTTAGTTCTTAGAATGTAATTCAAAGGTTCTTCAATAATGACTTGTAAATGCTTCAAATATAACTTATAGGTGCTTCATTTAATACTTACGTGTGATAAAAACCAACTTGGTGCTTAGAGTGTAACTCAAAGGTGCTTCAATTATTGCTCGTAAGTGCTTCAAATGTAATATATGTGTGTGTGCGCTTCTTTTATTTGTGGGTGCTTCTTATATTTGTGTGTGCTTCTTTTATTTCTTACGTGCGCTACGAAAAATAACTTGGTGCTTCGAGTATAGCTCAAAAATGCTTCTATCGTCGCTTGTAAGTGCTTCAAATATAACTCATATGTGTTTCTTTTAATTCTTATGTGCACTACGCACACAACTTGGCGCTTAGAGTATAACTCAAAGTTGCTTCAATCATTGGTTGTAAGTGCTTCAAATGTAACTTATAGATGTTTCTTTTGAATTCTGACGTGCGCTACAAAAAGACAACTTAGTGCATATAGTATAATTCAAAGGTGTTTCTATCGTCGCTTGTAAGTGTTTCAAATGTAACTTATAGGGGCTTCTTTTAATTCTTACGTACGCTACTTGGTGCTTAGAGTATAGCTTAAAGGTGCTTACATCGTCACTTATAAGTTCTTCAAATGTAAGTTATATGTGCTTTCTTTTAATATTTGCATGTGCTACGAAAATAACATAGTGCTTAGAATGCATCTCTTAAATGCTTTGACCATTGCTTATAAGTGATTCATATTTAACCTGTAGGTGCGATGTTTTATAACTAGGCTTGTGAAATGAAATTCAAAAAGATATGAGATAATAAAAAGGAAAATCATTAACAAGAAGAAGAAAGCACCCAGATTATTTTTATAAAAAAAGAAAGAAAACACAAATGGGTAATGAAGTTATTCTGATCAACAAGAAGAAGAAAACAAGAAACATTAATCTGGTTTAAAAAAAGAAAGAAACGTTAAACTAATCAAATAATGCACTATAGTCGACAAATGGATAATGAAGTTGATGATGGTAACAACAAATGGGTTGCAGGCAATTGGTACTCCCTCGGTTTTCTTATATTCACACTCTTTCCTGCTTGTAAAGATATTTTTACATTGACATTTTTCTCATTTAACAAATCCTAAATTGTAATTATCCATACAATTTACTTTTTTTTTTCTTAATACAACCTACCCCACTCAATTCACTTTAAAAAAAATTTGTGCCATTTAAAAGATGGTCAAATATTAATGACCAGAGGGAGTATATTTTATCCTTGGGCTACAACTATAATTGGATTAAATTCAAGCCATGTTAAATGGGCTACGGCCCAGACTTCTATTTCAGGAACGTATAGATAAATGAAAACCATCAGATCTAATAGTTGAATGATCCATATTTATTCTCACATAAAGTTGTATTCTCACATCAAGGAGGTGTTCTTTCTTGATCTCACCCATATATATGTATGTATGTATATGTATGTATGTACATATATATATATATATATATATATATATATATATATATATATATATGTATGTCAAACATTTAACTATTATTGTCACTTAAAAGGAAATTGGAGGTATTCTAGCATTTTACTTTTTTTAATTAGAGGACATTTAAGTTTCTTTACACAAAACCGGGGAGACCATTGTCGACCAAAACTTCAGAGCAAACGAAGATTATATCTACACTACACTGGAAATATTAGGGTTTATACTTGCACTATAAATTCATGCATCGAAATGAATGATCTTGATTACACGGCGCATATGTCACATCGCACTCTTTTTCATTTGAATAACTTTCAAAATTGTATAATAAAAGACTTTCAATTTGCATACTATTACATTGCAATACAGAGCTTCTGGAAAAGTTTATTAATCTCATTGCACATATAGCTTCGAGCGGTTATCTTCAAAGAATCTTGTAATTAATTGCATCTATATATCTAAACCTGGTTAATGACTACCGTAACCCCAGGCCCTTTTCAATCCTTGAGGGATGATTCTCCGAATTAGCACCAACTGCAAAGCCCTTCATTTCGAGCAATGCATCTTCAAGGCACTTGGCTAAGACCTGGGGGTCTGGAATTATGTCCTTCGCCGCCAGGATCTGCATATCGGCCCTCCCGGCATAGCTCATCATATGCATCGTGAGCGCCTTCATAAATTTCACCAAACAGGACAGTGTTACGCTAAAAGTGTTGCAGAATATGAGTCGCTCGAGAAAAAACACTTACATGAGGTAAACTCGAGGATGTCGCTCTCAGATAGGTCACGGGATTGCCTGCTATGGTTATCTCTTCAGCAGGGCCAACCACGTTGGAGATTGTGAAGGTTGTGTTGCACAAAATCCTGTAATTAAGCATGGAAGCAAACTTCATAGAAATGTGCAACGTTAGTATGTGTTTGAATTGTATAATCGATGAAGATGTGTAAAAATTATTTGATTACCTTTGGTCCAAATAAGGACATAATCATGAAACCAACTTCATAGGAGAATAGGGCCACTAGTGAGAGCTTCTTCTTGTCGATCATATTTTTGGCCCTCCTAACAAATTGGAGAGGATCTTTACCCCTTTTGTGACAATAAACAGGCAATAGCAACATGCCAAAATGATTTCCAAACTTTATGCTGTTGTTATTCAACAACACCGACATCTCCTGCAATATAAATCGTAAACAAAATGTTGTCCTCTGTTATAATCATGAATCCGTCACTCCATCCGTCACGGCTCATTTTGCTTAATTTGACTTTTGGGCAGTCAACTTTTCCAATTTTTAAATATTAATATCTTTATTTAAACGTGTAAAAAAATTCTGAAAAGATAATAAATTAAAAATATAGGTTACGATGAATCTACAATATATAACATGGTGATAGTTTTACATATACAATAATAGAATTTAGTGGTCGAAGTTTGCTAAGTTTGACTGTCAAAAATCAAATTAAGCAAAATGGGCTGGTGTGCATTTTATATTACCTGGAGTCCTGGTAGTGGCCTTAAGTTAACCATAGCAACTCCGGTGATCTTTAGTCCTTCTTTCAAAGCTAGTAAAAATTATTCAAAAATAAACTTAAGAATTTCACAATAACATCTCCACTGCTGCATAACAGGTACATAGACG
This sequence comes from Rubia yunnanensis, assembly GCA_037428765.1. Lineage (NCBI taxonomy): Eukaryota > Viridiplantae > Streptophyta > Magnoliopsida > Gentianales > Rubiaceae > Rubia > Rubia yunnanensis. The sequence continues at coordinate 130,734,750 of CM075063.1, forward strand.
CTGGTATTTTTCTACACAGACATCGGTATTTGGCAAAATACTATGCCAAATACTAGTGTATATGTACCTGTCCTGCAGCAGTCCTCGTTTATTAAGAAAATAAAGATGATAATTAAGGGAAATATAAAAAAACATACAGTCAGGTGGTGATCGTAAGTGCAGGTATTTGGAGAACCCGGATGAGATTATGCCGAATAGTACGTCGTTTATTGTCTAAAATTGAGCAAGAAATATTAGTAAAGTGAAACCAAATTTAATTCAATACAAATAAAGAACGTTGGGTTTGGTAGATGGGGATGGAATTTAATGAACCATGAAAATGGAATGCTTTTTAGGTTTGGACCAATCTCAACTGAAATTATATATCCCCGTCTTACGAATAAGTCATAAATGTGTACGTTCGTGCAAATCGTAAGATATGATGATTCATAGTAGGACAAGCCAAAGTTTTGGTAAGTGCAAATCGTATGATATGACGATTCATAGTAGAACGAGCCAAAGTTTTGGTAAAGACGATCTTTCGTACCTTTTAATAAAAAATATGAAAGATCGTCTTTTGGTAAAATAATAATAAAAGGTAAAATATTTTAATTGTTATATTAAAAATTTATTATGCAATGTGTTGTAGTTATAAAGTTTATAATACAATTTATGCAACCCAAATTTTTATCTTCATTTTCTTCTAATTTACACTTTAAATGTTGGTCTTTCCATGTCTTATAAAAATACTGTCTTTCAAGAGACGAACTCGTAGAACAATAGGTAAATAAATCATTTTATTTAAAATACATAATCTCCATGTATCCATCCAAAAGATTTCTACTTTATGTTTTTCTTCGGTCCAAGCTAAAGGTTTGAAAAGTATTCGTTATTTATGTAAAAGTATGTGTCAAAAGTTTCTTTTAAAAAAGTGTTCTAACTTCTAAAAATGTTTTTTAAAAGAACATACTTCTTCTGTCCTATTTCGATCTACATATTTTGACTTTTGACAATCGACTTAAAAAATATTTTATCGTTAATATCTTTCATTAATGATAGTTAAAACTTGTAAAAATTTGATATTTTGAAAATGTATGACATAACAAATCTAATACTCCCTATGTCTCAGCCGAATGTGCACACTTTTTGGTCAACTTTTTCATGTCCTGTTTGACCAACGATAACTTTAGTTGCGTATATTAACGGCGCGTTAAAATTTGATATTTAGAAAATACATCATGCAGAAATTCAACAATATCTCACATGATGATATTGATATCTATATACTAGTTGAAATTTATGATCAAACATGTCTTGAAAAAATTAACAAAAAATGTGCAGATTCAACTTAGACGGAGTAAAAGAATCACCCTATACCATTTATACTTGTATACTAATACTAGTTCAATTTTATGATCAAAATTATTACATTTTAACTAAATGGATATAGTAGCTAATTTGCAGATTGAAACATGAAGTAAGTTTTGGAAACAAACTCTAAAAGGCACATAATAAATTTAATACTTACCGCGCCAACCACCGCTTTTTTCACCACCTTCATGTCATCAATCTTGAACCTAGCCGTCGCCAGTTTCCTCGGCCAGAGCTCCACTCCAGCGCCGCCGCTCACGGCGTTCTTCCCATCTTTCAACCACAAAACCGTCAAACAAAACTCCATCACATGCAACAACGTGAATAAAACCATCTTCACCGCCTTACACAACCCACACCAGCACGCACAGCAACAGCAACAGCAGCTCCGCCGCCGCCGCCTCCGTCCGGCAGCCGGAGCCGACCCCGACGTGCCCAAACCCTTGATGGTCGGAAGCCGGGTCGGGTCGTCAGCCCGCCGGAAACTCAACAGAAAGAGGGACATCAATGAAATCCCGTCCCCGAGAGCGTGGTGGGCCCGGAGGACCCCGCACCGGTGGGCCAGGAGTAGGTGGAGCTCCCATAGCGGCTTGTCGGTGCTGAGCGGCGAGGAGACGGCGAGATCGGCCATGTAGTCGTTGACGATCTCCTCCGACGTGGCGGTTGGGTCAGTGACTTCGGCGACCGGGTCGTGGTGGACGATGACGTGGCGGTCGAGGTCGAGTGGAGTTCGGCGCCAGTGTTCCCGGCCATTGGAGTCGACAACCAGGAGGCTGCAGAAGCGGGGGAGTTTGAGCATGGGGGAGTCTTTTACGACGGCTTTTATGGCGTCTACGTCGGCGGCGTTTTTTACTCCTATGGCGCAGTGGATGATTTGGGTTGTTTCTGGCCGGAGGAACAGCCGGCCGGCGGGAGTCAGCGGCTCGTCGTGTTCCATTTTGCCGGGTGCTGTGAGGACAGGAGAGTTTTTTTTCTCTCTGTGTCTTTCCGAGTATACTACACTTTGACAAAGTTGGCGTAATTTATTGAACATCATAGTTTTTGTTGTAATAATAAAAAGAGGGATTACTTAATGTCATTATCATTAAATGTAACAAGGAATTAATGTCATATCTCTATACTTGAGATGACACCATAACTTCCCGCCTCACCTAAATGTGCACAATTTTTTTTTTCAACTCAAATTTGTCGAATTTTGACCACTTATTCAAATATATATGTATATATATATATATATATATATATATGAATAATTTTATTATATGAGATATGATTGGATCCATCGTATAGTTTCAAAATAACAATTTTCATGTGTCGTTATTGTTCGCTACACATATTTACAGTCAAACATGTTCCTTGGACACCGTGAAAAAATGGTGTGCAAGCTTGATTGGGACGGAGGGAGTATTGTGGTGAACAAAATAAATGGATGAAATTGAACTTAATATATATATATATATATATATATAAAATTAACGAATAAAAAAACATTTTCAGTTTTAGTTTGTATTCTCGAAATCATGGGCGGATCTACTGCTACGCGTAGTAGGGCTCCAGCCCTACCTGAATTGTCGGCACAAAGGTAGTATTAACGGAAGGCGAGTTACCGAACTAGGGTTCCGCTTCTCTGCTCTGTTCTTCCGCGTCTCGGCTGGCCGTAGAAGAAGACTTGTATGGCTGCACTGGTTTTCTGTTCTTTTTTTTAACCCCCAATAAGTCAAACGGCGTTGTATTACAATATGGCAGATTAAAAAAATAAATGAGGAGCCGAATGGCCCGAATCCCAAAAATTTCACCATTGTTATACATATTTTAGTGAATTGCTATTTCACGCCCAGTATTTTACTTGATTACGCCCTGTATTTATACTATTTAATATACAATATGTATTTTTAATTTATTTTAAATAATTTAATTAAAATTAATATTAAAATAATTTTAAATTAAATTAATTAATTATTTAATTAATACTCCGCCGCCTCCTCCTTCGTGCGCCACCTTCTTCTTCCCCTTCTCTTCTTCTTCTCCGGCGAGTCCCTCTCCTCTCCCGCTCTCCTTCTCCTCCCGTTCTCCTCTCCTGCTCTCCTTCTCCTCCCGTTCTCCTCTCCTTCCCCTTCTCCCGTTCTCCTCTCCTTCCCCTTCTCACGTTCTCATCTCCTTCCCATTCTCCCGCTCTCCTTCTCCCGTTCTCCTCTCCTTCCCCTTCTCCCGCTCTCCTTCTCCCGTTCTCCTCTCCTTCCCCTTCTCCCGCTCTCCTTCTCCCGCTCTCCTTCTCCCGTTCTCCTCTCCTTTCCCTTCTCCTGTTCTCCTCTCCCCTTCTCCCGTTCTCCTCTCCTTCCCCTTCTCCCGCTCTCCTTCTCCTGTTCTACTCTCCTTCCCCGGTTCTCTCCGCGCTCCGTCACTTCCAGCTTCTCCGCCGATGCTTCTCCGTCGTTCTCCTCTCGGGCTAGGGTTTCGCTCGAAGGGGAAGAAAGAGAAGGAGCTCGGCTGGGGTTTCGCTCGACGAGAATGGCGAAGGAGGAGCTCGGCTGGGCTAGGGTTTCGCTAAACGGGACGGCGGAGGAGGAGCTCGGCTGGGTTAGGGTTTCGCTCAACGGGGATGCGCGGAGGAGGAGCTCGGCTGGGCTAGGGTTTCGCTCGACGGAGACGACGGAAGAGGAGGACAGTAGAGGAGGCACAGTGGTGGCGGTGGCGAGACCACCGGAGAAGACGAAGAAGAAGAGAAGAAGGGACGACGGAGACCGGCGGCGGCGTCAGCGGTGGTTTTTTTTGTTTTTTTGTTTTTATTTTTTATTTTTGTTTTATTTTAATATTAGTATTATACGTGTATATACGTATTAGGGCGTAAACTAGTAAAACACAGGGTGTAATATAGCAATACCCATATTTTACAGTGTTTCTTATTAATTGGGGACCCACTGCTTTAATTCATTCAAGAAACACCATTATTGTAGGCAACCATTTAGCTAATCGGATTGCTCCATTATTCGGACAAAACTTAAAGTAAATATTTTAGTGATTAACATGAAATTAAGACTTGGTGTTTGAGTTCAAATGAAATACTAGGCCTTTTATTTTCCTTTAAAAATTTGCTAATAAAAGATATGATATTCTATATTGTTTATTAAAAATATGATAATATGTAAGTTGGTAGATTATATTTTTCTTGTCACTAATTTTACTGTTAACTATTATATGAATATGTATGGTTTGTATTGTTAATTTGTTGACATTGTAACAATAATATTAACATTTAAAAATTAGATATGACATTTAATAAGTTATCAAAAAAAATTGGAATAGTGATTTTTTTAAATTGGCTTAATTAATAAAAATTCTGCTCTAATATTTTAGAATTTTTTGGAACAATTTCAGCCCCCCTAATTTTCTGGTCTGGTTCGGCCACTGCTCGAAATGTAGTTGAAGTTTAAAAAGGAGAAAAGTACTCGTCTCAACTGAATGTGCACACTTTTTGATTAACTTTCTCGGGTCATGTTTGACCAACGATAATTTTAGTTACATATATTAAAGGTGTGCAAAATTTTGATATTTAGAAAATACATCATGCAGGAATCCAATAATATCTTACATGATGATATTAGTGTCTATATACTGGTTGATATTTATGGTTAAACATGTCTTAAGAAAATTGACCAAAACGTGTGCAGATTCGGCTGGGACGGAAGGAGGAGTATCATTTCAATTTTTCAAGAGCGAAATACTTTAAAATGATACTCAACTTAAAGTGAGTATAATGTAGGGGAATTTGAGTTACTCCCTCTGTCCCAGATTAAATTGCACAGAATCTTTTTCACAATCTCCAAAACACACGTTTGACCATTAATATATTTAAGTACGTATAATATCGGCAAACAAAAATTTACTTTCTGAAAATTACTTATTATGACGAATCAACGATATCACATACAACAATATCATTGTTTATATATCTATTCATATATGTAGTCAAAATTTAAATTTTCTTAGTTTAACTGAATTTTTAATCTTGTATAATTTAATCTGGGATGGAGTGAGTACTTTTTTTTAAAGGAAAAGAATAAAATTGAAAATTTTGCCAATAATTAAAAGTGTACTACTCATAGAAGAAGATCGTGTGAACTAAGAAAAAGTGACATTCTTTAAAGAGAAAGCCTGAGGATCAGGATGGGAGGTTAATTCAATTTGGAACAACCACCTGTGATTACAGGGACTTATTATGTTTTCTGATTGAAATATGGTGTGGACATTGGAATAGATCGGAACATTGGACAATGCCCTCGGCCGAAATAAATCGTTATATTACGCAATGTATTTTACTTGATTATGCCATTTATTTATATTATTTAGTATATAATATATACTTTAAATTTAATTTAAATAATTAAAATATATTTAAATTAATATTAAATAAATTTTAGTTTTAAACATATCACCACCATTGGTGCACCGCCGGCCGCCGTGCACCACCTCCGTGCTGCCGGCTGCTTTGCACCGCCACCGCCGGCTCCCGTGCACCAAACCACCGCCGCTGACCGTTGAGCACCGCCGCTCGTTTTCATTCTCCGCCGCTCATTTCCCTTCTCCGTCGCTCGTTTCCCTTCTCCACCGCTCGTCTCCGGTCTCCTTCTCCACCGGCCGTTCTCGCTCTCCTCTCCCCGTTCCCCTCTCCTCGCTCTCCTCTCCCCACTCTCCTCTCCTGCTCTCCGGCCCAGCCCCGCTCTCGTCACCCCGGCCCGTTCTCTTCGCCTAGTTCTCCTCCGCCCCGGTTCTCCTTCTCCTCTCCTGTTCTCGTTTCTCCTCTCGGGCTGGGTTTTGCTCGGCGGGGGATGAAGGTGGAGCATCGGCGGTGGGTGGCTGGGGACGGGGGACGGCGGGCTAGGGTTTTGCTGGGGACGGGGATGAAGGAGAAGACGACTGGCGGGCTAGGGATGGCAGGTTAGGGACAGTGGCGGACTAGAGTTTTGCTAGGGACATGGATGAAGGAGGAGACGAGCGGTGGGTTTGGGACAGCGGGCTCAGGACGGTGGGCTCGGGACAGCGGCGACGGGGATGGCGGTGCTGGGGACAGATGGATGGGGACGGCGGCGATCAGGGACGGTGGAGCTAGGGACGGATAGCTGGGAACGAAGGCCGGGGATGGCGGTGGTGGTTTCGGCAGCGATGGTTCTAGCGCCAGCACCGGTGGTGACGGCTGTGGCAGTATTTTTTTAAAAAAATTTATTTAAAATTTTGAAATAAATATTATACATATATATATATATTAGGACATAACCTATTAAAATACAGGACGTGATATATCATCTTCATGGACATGCGTGATATCAGATTAGGCCCCCACCTGAAATTGGTGCGTAACCAATTACAACAAACTAAAGTGGAAATATATGTGACCCCGCGGAATGGACGGGTATCAAGTTTACATGATCTGTGCACCTCAAATATGCCACCATGTGGACTTTTTACACTAAAATCTTGTCATTTCGATCCAATTTTTTAAATTAAAATAAAATTAACATTTGGTAGAAAGTTAAAAATAAATTTTAAGTTAAATACTAACTCTCATAAAATTGTAGTTTTCACCAACTGATCGTCACATCAATCATCATAATGTCTTCAACACAAACTTTCAACATGTTCGACCACGCCTCCATTTTTATTTCTTTTTTTTTAAATTATTCTAACATATGTATAGAAAAAATAAATCACACAAAACTTGATAAAATAATGAATACCTCAAATTCGACAAATACATAAGTGTTGCCTAAGGAACTCAAAAGTTGTAGAGTCCAACGACTTTGTGTAAATATCTGCAAATAATTCCAATGTTGGAACATCGTTGACCACCACTTCTTTCCTCTCAACCTGATCTCGAATAAACCGATGCCTTGTATCAATATGCTTTGTCCGAGAATGCTTGACTGGATTTTTAGACATATCAATTGCACTTTTTTTGTCACACAACACCTTAAGAGGTTCTCTTTGAATTCCATAATCATTCAGCATTTGTTTCATACATAACAATTGTGCACAATAATTTCCAACTGCAAATACACTGCATCAGCAGTTAATAAAGAAATAGAATTATTTTTCTTGATATACCATGACACCAGATTTGACCCAGTAGCGAAACATCCACCAGTAATGTCTTTGCTATCATCCACATTTTCTACCCAATCAGGATCACTATACCAATCAAGATGAGAGTCTTGATTCTTATAATGCCAGATTTCATACTTAGAAATCTCACTAACATATCGAATTGTTCTTTTGATTGCACTCAAGTGAGTTTCCTTAGGGTCAACCTAAAATCTTGCAACCACTCCCACCATACTCATCTCATATTCGGGCTGCATCAAAGTCACACTATCTTGTACTACCAAGGATGGTGAAGTAGACTCTAAGATCATATCATCAACATATATTTGAGCAATCAGTATATTTGATGATTCTCGAAAATAAAGAAATGTGTGATCTTCTCCCCCTCGACGATAACCTTTATGAATAGGAAAGATAATGAGTCGCTTATACCACGCCCCTGGTGTTTGTTTTGCTCCATACAAAACCTTCTTGAATCGATGATATACTTCCTCATTAACCACACCAATTAGGAGAGCACTCTTAACAACTATTTGATACAGAGTAAAATTCATAGTGCAAGCTATATCAAGGAGAATGCAAATAGATTCTAACCTGGAAATTGGTCTGAATGTCTCATTAAAATCAACTCCTTCAACCTGAGTGTAGTCCTGAGCAACTGACCTTGCTTCATTATCACTGCGTTTGAATTTCCCAAGTTCTTTTTGCATTTTCGCAATCCAAGACTCATCCAATAAAGACTTCTTGTAACTCTTGGGTTCAATGAGGGAGAGAAAACATTGTAGACCAGCAAGTTCTCTATAATTAACCCGAGAGATCAATTGAGTCCTTCTGCTTGATTCAGCCTGCACTGATGTTGAAACATGGAAAAATTCTGGGTATAACGGTGTTCCAACAACAATGAAGTTATAATAGTCATCAGTTTCATCTGTAAGATCTACCTTATATAATGTTCCAACATCATTACGTCCCTGATCTGAGAGATCATCCGATGTTGGAACATGGGCACCTGTAAAATCTACCTCATCATATTCAACACTCAAGCAGTTCACTTCTTGTTCCAACGAGTAACATTTGTCTGATGATTGCATACCAGAGAGCACTTTGTTGTTGCCATGTTTCACTATGCACTTCTCCTTATGAAATTCCACGGTCATATTATCATCACACAACTGGCTGATACTTAGGAGATTAGCCTTTAGATATTCCACCAACAGAACACTAGTGAAGATTAGAAATCCCTTTATTACCAGCTCACCTTTTCTAACTACCCTGGTTTTCTTTCCATCGTCAAATGTAACAAATGCACCATCATAGGATTTGATATTCTTTAGATTCTCTTGAGATTTAGTCATATGTTGAGAACATCCACTACCAAGGTACCGAGAATCCCTAGGATGTGCAATAAGGGAAGTGTGAGCAGCAAAGCACAATTTGGAGGTCATTGGGATCCATACCTTTCTAACTATCCTGGACTGTTGCACTTGATCTATGTTGGAACATGCTGCGGGATGAAGTCCATTCATAATATCTCTGAGAAGCGTAAAGTAATGATCCTCTGTTTAGCCTTGAAAAGAGCAGTATTCGCATTAGATAGGCTTGCAACGTCATGTCTTCATGATCTTTTTCTTCATGGCACTTACCTCTGTTTTAAAATCAATCGGACCTTTCTCATCTTTGGTATACCTGATTCCTTTTCTATCCATTTTTTGACATTGCTAATATACCATCGAGCTTTGCTTTTCCAGTGTTCAACTTTGTGATTGTCGCTTCAGCTCTGACAGTTGCTAATTTAAGACTCTGTTTCAGTTGTTCAATCTCATCTTCAAGTTTCTCAACCATATCTAATAACTCTATCTTTCTTTCCACAAGTTGATGTTTTTCAACTTTGAAAACTTTGTTCATCTCAACAACTTTGAGCCACATTGCATACATATTCTCATACTCCTGGTAGATATCATCATCATTCACTTCTTGATCATCATCACCTGAAGAATTTCCACTCAACATTTTTGTGTTGGAATATCGGACTTCAAAAACCTGAACTATGTTGGAACATCGATCCATTTCTTCTTGTCCAATGTTGGAACATTCAGTACCAAGTTCTGAGCCTCCTTGAAGTTTTTCTCCGAAAGCCATATGATTACTGGTTAATTCCTCTTCATGATTATTCTCTTCTTTATCTTCACTCCACGAGGGTACATATGATTTTCCTTGCTTCTTCCGAGTGTTGGCACATTCATCCTGGATATGTCCATACCCTTCACATTCTCTGCATTGTATCCTTCCTGACTGCCTCAATTTGCCATTTTGATCTCTTAAGGATTGTTAGTGGTTTGCACTGTCCCTTGTTTATGGTTGTTGCCAGAGTCTTGAAACTATGATCTGTTCCCATCAAACATATTTTGAGAATTATTATTTACCACCTTCTTCAGCATCATTGAGAAATTATTTGTGATAAAAGCAAGGTATTCATTTACATTATCACTATCATCTTCATGATTGTTTCTTGATGACGATGTTTTGAATCCCAACTCTTTTGTTGGATGTTCCAACGTCATTTCATAGGTTTGTAGTGATTCCATCAACTCATCCAAAGTCCTTTCGGCCACGTCCCTTTCTTCTTCTATTGCAGTTACTTTAATGGCAATTTTTTGTTGAAGTGATCTTAGCGTCTTCTTCACCATCTTAAACTCTTTATACATTTTTCCCAGTTGATGCGGCATATTTGTGATGTCTTTGAGTCTTCCATTGAACACTGCAATAGTCTCATCTTCTTCCAATTTCAGCTCTTTGAATTTTGTGGCCAACATTTGTAGCTTTGATTCACATACATAACTTATTCCCTCATGCACGGTTTGTAGGATATCCCAGGCTTTCTTTTCTTGATGACATGTAGAGATGAGTTTAAATCGATATTCATCTACTGCAGTAAAGATGGCGCTTAATGCTATGGAGTTCGCCCAGCCACCTTTTTTCTCAACTGGTGTTCACGACTCTTTAGGCTTAACTACTGACTCTTTAGAACAAGATTCTTCTCCTTCAGGACTTCCAACAACTGGGGGTTTCCATTCAGTTTCAACATAGTGCCAAGCCATTTCATCCAGTGAATTTATGAACACCCACATGCGAGCCTTCCAGTATTTGTAATTTGTTCATTCCAGCAGTGGTGGCTGAGACACAGAAGCTCCTTCTCTGGTCGTCACTGGTAAAATCGGATCACACTATCCTTGTCAAAACCAAGGTAAAATAAGTTACTTAGATCTGATACCAAATGAAATTTAGTTTTACATAATTAATTCAGAAATTACTACCGTGTTCCAACATAGCCTATCTAACCAAGTATGCAATAAATTAAAGCATGAACACACAAGAATTGGTTACGGAGTTCGGTGAGATTCACCCACATCTGCGGGGCCTGGCCCATTTCAAAATATATCCACTAATCATAAAGATAGAGTACAATGCACACCATACAACTATACTTATCTGTTCTAATTACAACATGTGGATTTGCTAGCTCCCCTAACTACCGATCTGCCTAAATCAGACTCTCCCTGACCTCGAAACTCGTCGACGCTGGATCTTCTCCTCCCGAGGGATTTTCCTTATCTCAATTATCTCATAATATTCCATAAATCCAATTCCATAATTATATGGATTTTCCATAAATCCAATATGCTTCAATCACACGCACAATCATTCATTGCAAAATCTCCAAACTTTCATAATATCCACGCAATATTCTTCATGTGGATAGCACTTCTAAATACCAGCTTTCCATATGTTCTAATATGGAAAGTTGTGTACGCATAAAATCCTGTGCATATGTAATTCCTTCTCAACATAATATTCTGATTACAATCAAATCCCTTGAAGATAGGAATTACCAAATTGAATCCCTTTACGTAAGAAATTTGATTATCTCGTCCAAATCCTAACCATAACTGAATATTCCAATCCGTAACATTAATCCAATCCCACAAATATAACAATTGATATGTTCTCTAAATCAAATACATTGGACGAGTTTACAGTTTCTCAGATTCTCACTTCAACCTTTTCTTATTCAACCAAAATTCCTTCTTTGATGCCGCAACATAATAATATCATATTTGCATAATTACCACAAATTGCCAATTGACAAATATGAACTTTACAACCACCATGGAAAATTTCATAACCATATGTAGACCTACGAGTCTCTATACAACGAGCTCAATCAGCATTAGAGTAACCCATAACTGGTAAAACAGAAAAATTTGTGCGAAACTAGAGACCATAGTGAAGTGTGCAACACACATAGCACAAAATTTGAGTAACAACTTTGTAGTGGTCATCAGTAGGAGCATGCATATACTGACTGGCCATATTCACAACATAGGATAAGTTGGGACGTGTAATCGACAAATATTGTTGTGCACCAACCAAAGAACAATAAAGTGTGAGGTTTTCGAATGGCTTACCGGAAGAGCTTGAAAGTTCAAAAAAGCCACAAAAGGGATGGCAACTGGCACAGATTCTTGCATGCCAGCTCACAGTAAAATGTCCTTGGCGTATCTGGACTGACCAAGGAATAAGCCATCGAAAGTACGAACAACCTCCAATCCCAAAAAAATACCGTAGAGTGCCAAGATCGGTATTCTTAAACTCTTGATTAAATCAATCAATAAACTTTCAAATAAGACAATCATCATTCCCGGTAAGAATAATGTTATCAACATAAACCAACAAATATAGCAAAGAGGCATCATGTGAGAAAACAAATAAGGAGGTATCAGAGGAACTACATACAAATCCTAGACCAGTAAAAAAAGAACTGAAACAATGAAACCAAGCGTGTGGAGCTTGATTCAAACCATAAATGATGCATAGACGACAAACATAATCACGATGCATAGGGTCTTTGAATCCAGCATGCTGCTCCATTTAAATCGGAGAATCAAGAATGTCATTTAGAAATGCTTTTTTCACATCAAGCTGTCGCAATGGTAATAATAGATAAAATAGTACGAACAGTAGATGCATTCACCATTGTACTGAAAGTATGATCATGATCAAAACAAAGCAATTGCGAAAAATCCTTAGCAACTAACCTTGCTTTGTGTTGGTCAAGTGAGTCATCAGATTTATACTTCAACCAGATAACCCATTTGGAACCAACAACATTTGCTTTTGAAGAACGAGGAACCAACTCCCACTTCTATTGAGAGCTTAAGGCATCCATCTCTGAGTCCATAGCAGCAACCCATTCAGGGTCCTTGATAGCTAAGTGATGACTCTGGGCCTTAGTCTTAGAAAACAAAGCACTCAGTGAACCAGAAATATCATAATCAAAAAAATCCTTGTACCGTAAAGAACCGAAGCGCAAATGAGTATTCATCGGATGCTAGGAAGAATGACCCACAATTGGCAACAACATGGATCCTAATGATGGCACGGATGCTGAGGCATCGAGCACAAAACTTAAGGTGGATGGCAGTGACCGAACAAGCGGCGATGATGGCAGCACTAGAGAAGCAGGATCGGTCGTCGCTATCGGGAAAGAAGCCAGCAGCTGGAGTGGTGGTATGTGATGCACACGCACAGCTGAAATGGTCGGCGTTGGCGACGTCAATTGTGCTAGCGGCGCTGGCCATCGTCGAATGTGCTGATGGTCACCCTGTGGCAAACAAATGCAATTTTTTGAAGAACCCTGAGCTTCTGGTACATATGGAAATTTTAAATTATCCAAAATAATGGGTGATTATGCTGATGAACATGGCTTAAAGACCTTCGATGGAACTGACGAAGGCTCCAAAAAAAAAAGAAGCATCCATTGTTGATAAATCTATAACAGTGACAGTATGGGTAGCTGGAAAAAACATCTCATCAAACCAATCATGGCAAGTGATGTACTCCTTCTTTGTAAGAGGATCAAGTCAGCGATAACCCTTGTACTGAGAACTGTATCCCAAAAATATACAAGACATACTCTGAGGGGCCAGTTTGTGTGCAGCAAAAGGTCTTAAATATGGGAAAACTCGACAGCCAAAAGGATGAAAATTGGAGTAGTCATGCATAGTACCAAAGATAACAGAGAGTGGAGACTGACCAGGTAACACCGGAGTAGGCAATATGTTGATGATATAGACTGTCGTAGAGAAAGCATTATACCAAAATGAATGATGAATGCCTGAGTGAAAAAGCATCGACAAACTTGTCTCTGTAATATGACGATGCTTCCTCTCTCCACGACCATTTTGCTCAGGAGTGTAAAGACAACAAAGCTGATGATGAATGCCCTTAGATGCAAAATGAGACCGCATTCGATGATTCGAAAACTCAATTCCACCATCACTTTGAAATACCTTGATGGTGGTAGAAAACTGATTCTCAACAAGAGCTTCAAATTGCATATATGCCTCCACAAAATCATACTTTTGTCGTAGAGGAAATAACCGAGTAAACCGAGAGAAATCATTAATAAAAATGACATAATAAAGGTACCCGGTGTGGGAGACAACAAGTGAGGGTTTCCAGAGGTCACAATGAACTAAATCAAGTATGCATGGTGTGCATTTTAAATTATCACTAAAAGAAACACGCTTGCCTTTAGCGATCTCACAAGAACACAAATGAGGCTTAGGCAGCGGACAAGTAACTGACAAACTACCAATCTTATTTAAAGATGAAATTACATTAAAAGGAGCATATTCTAAATGACTATGTCATAGCTTAAATGGGGCTTTGGTTTTATTTGCATTAACTAAAGAAACTAAAGCAGCAGCACCATAATCTAAAATGTAGAGACCTGCCTCACTATGTCATCGGCCCACAAGCTCCTTGGTAACCTTGTTCTGAATAGTGAAAGCATTGTCATCAAAACAAACAACAACATTTAGATCCCTGGTTAACTGCAACATTTAGATCCCTGGTTAACTTGGAAATAGATAATAAATTCTTGGTGATGTAGGGAACAACCAGAACGTCAGATAAAGTAAGGGGATCATAAATACAAGAATTGCCAATATGGGAAGTGTGCAAAGAGGCACCATTGCCAAAATAAACACGACGATTACGGTTATAAGGAGCGACGCTATCCAAGTTGGATGCCAAGAAAGTCATGTGATTGGTAGTACCAAAGTTCATGTACCAATCCAGAGTTTCATTATTTTGCTGATAGTATTGTGGTTGAGATGTATCTGCGGTATTTGCAATATCGTCGCGAGCAACATGAGAAAGTTTGTAGCAGTATTCAGCAAGATGACCGGGACGATGACACCACTGGCAGACGTAGGTGTCACGGCCACCCTGCCCGGATGGAGTGCCGCCGGCCGGCGATGGGTTTTGACCACCACCATGGCCACAAACTCTCCCCCTCCCTCGTCCATTACCGTGACCTCCCATGTCGCGGTTTGCCTGTCTAGATGCCTGATGTCTAGCAGAGAAAGCAGCAGGAACAGGTTAAGAGGTGACGAACAAGCTTTGAGGGGAAATTTCAAAGCCTCGGCATCAGCAACAATACTATATAAAGGTGGTAAAGGATCCTTCATCATTTGAGTATTGGAGAACTGGTAAAAGTGGTCATTTAAACCAGGGTGGAGTCAGTATGGTTACCGTCACTTATACAAATATCATGTACCATACCAATGATGTCGGTATATTATTTTTAAAAATAAATACCATACCAAATCCTTGGTATACCAAAAAAGCCGGTTGGTATCGGTGTGGTATGGTAGAATACCACTAAATGTAAAATATAATGAGCTAATTTTTTAATTCATAATATTTTTTTCAAATAATTAAAATTTTCTATTGTGTAAGCATAATTTTATAAAATTAAATATTCTCTAATCATAATAATAAAGTAAGATAAATATCACATTAAAAACTATAGTAGTAAGTTCTAATAAATAAATGAAAATTATGATTTTGATTTAATTTTGTTAAACTGAATACAAAAATATCAGTTGTAAGGAAATCTTATTTAAGAAAAATAATTTAAAATTTTCTCAATATCCAACATATTGGAACCAAAATATAGACCACATATTTCAAATATTTTCTATTGGTTCTAAACTTAATGAATGACTAAATCTTAACTAAATAAAATATCAAAGTTTATATAATATTAGTTATAATTTTTAATATATAGTTGTGCGGTACGGTACAATAATACCATGGTAGTATTTTCTCAATAACATTACCGTCCCATCATAAGTGTATGGTACGATACTATCGTACCACATCATCAGTTACCAACATATTTGGTACAAATGATACATGGTTTGGTTGTAAGTTGGTTGGTACAGTATTTTGGCTCAAAATGCCAGCCCTAACTTAAATCACGACAAAAAATAACAGCAATATCCTCATCATGGAGAGGATGTTTGAGAACACGCAATTCATCAATAATGTCCTTAAAACGAGAATAATAATCCTAAACAGACTGGTCATCTTGACGAATGTCGTACATGCGATCACAAAGATAAAGGTGACGAGCATGAGAATTGTTCTGGTACTTCGTAGCTAAAGCATCCCATACCTGAGCAGCAATGACCATACCGTCAACTACTGGCATTGCAGGCGGTGTCAGGGATGAGAAAAGAGCAGCCTTAACCAGTTGATCTTGTTGTATCCAAGCATCACGAGCATTGACAATCTCAGAAGCTTTTTTATCGGTTTCCTTGGAAGTCGAGCTCACAGGGGGATCAGGGCACTTGGCAGATCCATTAACAAAATTAATTAAATTGACAGTACGAAGAACATAAGTAACTTGAGTGCGCCAATGAGTATAGTTGGAACCATCAAGCTTGATGGTGATGCAGCTGATCAATGATGGAAGCGTGATTGACGTCATCAGGAAAGGGCAGAAACCGATCCAAACACAAAAGAAATCAAATCGCACCAAACACACAGCAAGCTTATGAATGGCAATGTACGACTGATCTAACTTTCGTGCGTGGACATAGAGCAGCAACAAACAGAGCAGAAAACAACACCGCGGCGATCTGGTGGCTCGTGGACAACAACGTCGGGGACCTCCAATTGGCGATCGGCGGACGCTGGAAGGCAGAGGCGATCGGTGGTGACGGTGGGTGGGAACAGCCAACCGAGATCGGAGCTTAAAGGAGGAAAATGGATTTGGAAATTTTGGGGAAAAGCCAGAGAATTTAGAGAAACCTGACTGATACCATGATAGAATATAAAACTCACAAATAGTTGTGATAATGTGTATTCATATAAAGTGAGTACAAAGAATGTACAAGACCTAAACAAATATGAAATAAGATATATACAAAATCAATCAGAACATATATTCATTTGTTATCCTGATTCTAATTAATTTACGCCTACTGCATAATTCTTCATTTCGAGCAAAGCATCTTCAAGACACTTGGCCAGATGGTGGGGATCTGAGATGATGTCCTTGGCCACCAAGATTTGCATATCTGCCCGCCCCGCATAGCTCACCATATGCATTGTGATCGCCTTCATCAAACACAGCCAAAAACCTACTTTGATGAGAAAAAAACAACATATGTTTGCTTCATTGAGAGAAAGTACTGATTAAACAATAATGTTCAATCATAAATTGCACACGATTATTTTTTTAAAAAAAGAATAGAATGGTAATAATTTTACTCGTAGTTATGCGTAACTAAAACTTATAAAAAAAAATTAGAATATGCGTTACAAAAAACTAATACCATCCAACATTTTATGGAGCGTAGCATTTTGGTCCGACCTGACACAATTTTCGGACATGGCCAATAAAAATCTCTGGCTGGAATAATATTTTTACCTTATCCAATCTGGATCCGTCCCAAAGTCAAATTATAATTTAAAATATATTTTAAAATATAAATGAGTCAACTCCAACTAGGATCTGACCCAAACCCGTCCAACCCACCACTTTCAACAACCTTATCAATTTGAATTGGATTGGACGATACGGACATTTTTATTTGCACATCGGCCGATACTGATCAGAAACACAACTCGTAAGGTGAAAAGACGGAAATTAATCTTATAGCATGGCTTACATGAGGCAGGCTTGAGGAAGTTACTCTGATGGAAGTAACGGGATTGCCTAGTACAGAAATCTCCTCAGCAGGGCCGGCCATATTGGAGATTGTGAAAGTTGTGTTGCTCATAATCCTATGAACAAGAAGGCTGGACAACTGCACAGAGACGATATAGTTACAGGGCAAGGAGTTAAGTTTGCAGAAACAAAAGCACCAATATGCAATTTTAAGGTTTCACCTTTGGTCCAAAGTAGGACGTAACGAAGATCCCAAGCTTCTGGGAGAAGAGAGCCTCTGAAGACATCTTTTTCTTGTCGATTGTTGTTTTGGCTCTTTTCACAAATTGGAGAGGATTTTCTGAGCCCTTTTTTTCATAGACAACAGGTAATAGCCAGAAACCAAATTGGTTATTCGCCACATTTGATTTATCCTGACATGTATTAGCACTTTTAATTATTGTTTAGTGGAAAATGAATACTTTAAACAGAATATTTGAGTTATGAAAAAAAGGTGCAAATTAAATATGTACCTGCAGTTGTGGTCTTAAGTTAACCATAGAAACTCCAGTCATCTTAAGCCCCTCTTGTAAAGCTAGTCATTAAAAATGTACATAACAAGGCTTTCATAACTCAAGTACTGATGCATGGGGAAATCTTAATTTTAATATGAGTATGTACTCATTTGAAATTAAAATTGAAATTGAAATGGTAAAGAAAGTACGAGTTCAAACAAGTTATACTTAGAGAGAGAGAGAGAAAAAGACAGTAAAATAATTAAATAAGTTAAAATTTAGAGTTCACTACAAAAAAATAAAAAAAATCAGTAGTGACGCTTTTTATTTAATATTAGTGACACTAAAAAACGTCGCTAAAATTAGCAGTGAAGTACCTTCACTCATCGTCTCACTTAAATACGCTTCAAAGTGTATTTATATTTCTGTGACGCGTTGATATGTAGTCTTGTCAATAAATTTCGTGACATGAATTGACGTAGTTGTTTGGTTTAGTGACGTGTCGGTAAAGTGACACTTTCCTATGTGTCACAAAAATGCATGGTTTTTTTTTTGTAGTGACTTTAAAAATCAAATTTGTAATTGTAAAAAAATAATTGAATCAATTATATTACTAATACCTTCTGCTGGTGATTGGAAGCGTAGGTACCGGGAGAGTCCAGATGAGATTATGCCAAGTAACACGTCGTTTATAGTCTGCCAAATCCCAAACACGCATTACACAATTTTCAACTAATAGTTCTCATTTTGAATACTACTAATAGTTCTCATTTCGAATACTTCCCTAATTGAACTGAAATTGTGGTTGAAATTTAGTCAACATAATTCTTCATTTTCACTGCCACACAAATATGCATACACGCCCGTACAAAAAGTGGAGAAATATTATGTTTTTGAAGGATATATACTCTCGCTGTTACTCTATTATTGATATTTTTTTTGAGTTGTTTATTTTATATTGGCACATTATACTTCTTTTATTTTATCTGCTCATTATACTTTTGACTTTCTACCTTCAATTTCATCCACTTATTTTCTTCACCTAAATCCAAACACTTAAACCTATAATGCAACTATTAGTGAAACGGAGGGAGTATCAATACACTAAAAGGATACGATAAACACAATATTCAGGTATTATACTTCTTCTTTCCCGGACTAATTTGCATACTTTAACTTTTGACGATTAACTCAAAAAATATTTAATAATCAAATATATCACAATGTCACATGATAATATCTTTACCTATATGTTACTAGAGATTTATGGTTTAGTCAATTTCAATTAAATAAATATTTAATTGCAAGTTAGTCAGTATATTTTACCCCAAGTGGGTCTATATTATCTTCTATTTTTTAGGAAACAAAAGAAAATGGTTGGATGAATGCACTTACCGCCCCAGGCATCGCTTTCTTAACAACCAGCATATCCTCAAGACTGAACTTCGCCGTCGCCAACTTTCTCGGCCACAGCTCCACCCCAGCTCCGCCGCTGACGGCGGTCCTCTCATCCTCCACCCACAAAATCCTAAGCAAAAACTCCACCACAAACGCCACCGTGTACCAAACCCCACTCAGCCACCTCCGCCACTCCCTCCGCCGCTGCGGCGGAGAAGAGGAAGAAGAAGCGCCCGGAGCACTGAACAGCGACATCAACGAAACGCCATCCCCGAGCGCGTGGTGAACACGGATCACGACGGCGTTATGCGCCGTCAAGAGGTGGATTTCCCACAAGGGCTTGTCGGTGCTGAGCGGCGAGGAGGTGGCGAGGTCGGCCATGTAGTCGTTCACGGCGTCCTCCGACGAGACGACGTCGGAAGTATCGGCGTCGGATGAGGGTATAATGATGTGGCGGTCGAGGTCGACGTCGGTTCTCCGCCAGCGCTCCGCGCCTCCGGCGTCGTGAACCAGGAGGCTGGAGAACCGCGGCTGTTGGAGAATGGCGGAGGCTCTGATTCCGGCCTTCAGAGCGGAAATGTCGATCGGATTCCTTACTCTGACGGCGCAGATTATGATCTGGTTGATCGCCGGCTGGAGGAGCACTCTGTCGACGGGAGAAATTGGCTCGTCTTTCTCAGAACTCCGGCGGCCGAGCGGCTTTATGGCCGCCGGTGTTTTCCTTTGGATTTGAAAGTTTCTTATGGACAAAATGGCTGCTCTGTTAACGTTGTTACTGAAGCTGTTTGAAGGATCGGAGTTTGGACCAATTCGAACCACGAATTGCTTATTGGCGAACATCGTGTTGTCTGACAATCCTTAAATTACCTTTTGCATGGCTTTTATAAAATTAGATGCATGTGATGAAAATATCCTTTTCAGTTGCACAATTTTATTTGGTTTTGTTTTGGTGTAACTAATAACTAAGGAGCACATTGTGACACGAGAATGATATTTTGAATTTGACCTCGACCGTTGGTTCAAATGACATGTCTATGTTATTACGCAATGCTTCTAGTGTACTATTGAAGAGCAACCAACACTAGTTATAAATAATATCAACATATACATCGAAGATTTGAATTATGTAACGCATCCCATAATTCAGCAGCTAAAAATCACTTGATCACACACATTACACATGTTACGTGCCGACAACGATACTCCCTCTCTGTCCCAAAGTTCACTTCCAAAGTTTCAAATAAACTTAACAAAAGGCTAGAATTTTGATATTCAAAAATTGCAAGATATAGTTAATTTAACAACTCTCCCTCTGTCCCAATAGTTATGACTTATTTACTTTTTCACAGTTTTCAGTGATTATTTTTTACCGTCAATATCTCTAACTACATAATAATGCATTAAAAAATAATATTTAGAAAATAGATGTTAAAAGGAATCTAACAATGTCTTAAACGATATTTTTATAATTAGGGTTAGATGTCTTTCTAACCTACCTTTAGGTTGAAAGTGCCAATATAACCCTGTAAAATCAAAAAGTGTCAAACCAACACTAACTTTATGAGATATGTGCCAATATAACTATTTGACCATATTCTGGCATTGACTAACCTATTTGGCCATTGACTGGACCTAAAAAGACAAATTTGCCATTGGGCATTTCAGCTTCTTTTTCCCCATTTTACCCCTCTGCCAGCAACCACCCTCCTGCCGCTAGGCACCACCACCGGCCACCCTCTCTCAGCCACCCTCCACCACCCCACCGCCACCTTCTCCCAGCCACCCGTAACCACCTCCTCTCTCAGCCCCGCGCCACCACCTCCTCTCTCAGCCCCGCGCCACCACCTCCTCTCTCAGCCACCCACCACAATCCCACGGCCACCCCTCACTCAGCCACCCGCCACCACCCCACATCCACCACCACACCTCCTCTCTCAGCCACCCGCCACCACCCCACGTCCACCACCACACCTCCTCTCTCAGCCACCCGCCACACCCCCCTCCCAGCCACCCGCTACCACCACATACCACACCACAGCCACCTGTCGCCCTTCAATTTCAAACCCAAATGCCCAAAAGTCAACACAAAATCGGAAAGTCAACCCAAAATCCAAAAGTCTATGCCAGCATCCAACTGCCCTCCTCACCAGGGTAACACAACGATGGCGGTGAAGCCGTTGCCGGTGAGGAGGCCACACCAATTCCAGGGGAAGGAAAAAAAGGGGAACGATGAAGAGGCTAGGCAGAGAGGCTAGGTGGAGATTTGGAGAGCAAAGTGACGGGGGAAGGCGGCGTTGGGAGAAAATCGACCCGGAAGATGGCTCAACGGATCAACCTGGGGAAGATGGCTGAGCAGGCTGACCTGGGATTTTTTTCTTTTTTCTTTTTGTTTCTTTTTTTTTAAAAAATAGAGGCAAAATAGTTATTTACAATTGAAAAAAACCAGCCAATTCCGACGTTGACCATTGGAGTCAACGCCTCTCAGGGTTAATTTGGCACGTATCTCATAAAGTTAGGGTTATTTTGGCACTTTCTTATTTTACAGGGTTATATTAGCACTTTCATTCTAAAATCAGGGTTATTTTGGCACTTTACTCTTATAATTAATATATTTAGGGTCAAAGTTTACCACATTTGACTTTGAAATAGTAAATATGCCAAAACTGGTAGGACAGGGGGAGTAGTGAATTATGACTAAGAGGGGGGGGAAGTTACCCCCTAATTTTCTAGTTAACAAGTCCTTTTCTTTTTTGCTTGACAGTCTTCACGTGGGCTGACTAACAGGCTGGGGCGCAGGGGAACTTTGAAGAAGAGATTTCTCTCTCTGCAGGTTCCCTTGGGATGGAGGGAGTATTACCAACATATAAAGACTAGTCTACTACTCCCTCTGTCCCAGCTGAATCTGCATAAGCACTATTCATTTAGTCAAATTTGGTTAATTTGAAAAGTAATATATAAGATAATATACTATCTTGTGGGGTCTTGTTAGAATCGTCGTAACATCTATTTTTATAATATTAACTTTTCATTATTTTTAAATCTACACAAGTAAAGATATTAACGGTCAAAAATAATTTTGATAAACTTGCAAAAGTCAACATGTGCAAATACAGGTGGGGCGGAGGGAGTATTAGAAATGAGTGAAGTGCGTTTTTAACCCTATGTTTTGGTTGAAAGTGCATAAATGACCTTGTAAAATCTGAAAGTGCAAAAAAAAAACCCTAGAAATCATTGACCAGATTGTCAACACCCAATTTTGCAAGTAAATGAGTGAAATGACCATAATACCCTCGACTTAAACAATTCAAAAAATAAAATAACATGAAAAGATAAGAATAGCCCTCCCTCATTTCTTCTTCAGTCAGCCTCACCTATCTCAGCCGTGAACTCACCTTTCTAACTCTCACCTTCCTTATCGATTCTCATCTCTCACCCTCACCTTTCCCCCGTCTATTCTCACCTATGTTATCCCTTCTTTCTTTTGTTTTCCAACTTTTTCGATTTTCACCTCTGGGCCACTCAAATTCTGAGCTAAAATTCGAGGCGACTCCAATCTCCAATTATGATTTCATCTGGCCCGCCTAAATTCGACTCCCTTCTCCGCTGCGGCTCGATGATGGTGCGACAAAGCAGTGCAACGGGATGGCGGGACGACGGCGGCGGTACGAGGTTGCGACATAGCTCTCGGATGGTTGGGCAACGAGGCTAGGTGGCGGGGCAACGGGGCTAGGGTGGTGGGACTAGAGTTTCTGGGCGGGTTAGTTGCAAGGCTGGGGTGGGGTGGGTTTATCCTTTAATTTGCGAAGTTGGTTGGCGAACTAGGGTTATGCGTTAGACCGCCAAGGAGACAAACAGGGGGGAGAAGAGGAGCGGCGTCTGGGGGGCAGGCTGGGGTAGAGTTGGATGGCGAGGGAGAGAAAGAGCGGCAATCTGGAGGAGGTAGAGTTTGGGTTGAAATGGGTTGCGGTGGAGAGAAGGAGCAGAGGATTGGGCGGGGTTTAGTGGTGAAGGAGATAACCAGGGGGCATGGTTGTAATGCCGACGAAATTCGAGGATTAATTTTTCGTTTCTGGCAGCACAGTAGCAACGGTGGAGATGAAGAAGAAAATGATCAATGAAGAGGATGAATAAGAAGGGTTAGATTTGTTACTTCCTCTGTCCCAGAGCAAATTACCCACCAACTTTATGGTCATATTCTCTATCAAAGTTTGACTACATATTTGAATAAATATATGAAAAATAATATTATCGTATATGATATTGATGAATTCGTCGGAACAAATAGTTTCTAAAAAGTAATTTTTGTTGCTGTTAATATACGTAGTTAAATATATTAACGGTCAAACATGTTTCTCAAACGATGTGCAATGATTGGACTATAATTTACCCTAGGACGGAGGGAGTATTTCATTTTTAGTCTTAAATCAAGGGGTAATTATGTCTTTATGACTGAATAACACTTGAGTTGCATTGGTCAACGCCTGAAATGTGTAAAATGAATATAATTGCACAATTTATTTAAAAAAATATGGTAAAAGCTACACTTTCAAATTTTACATGATTATATCTTCACTTTCTCAATTTAATAAGGTCATTTTTACACTTTTTCCATTAGAAATTTATGAATAGACTCAGAAAGCAACTTAAAAGTGTGATAAATAGGGGGGGATGTGAGAGTTCGTGACTTACAAATGATACAATTAATTAAAACAATTGTTTTAGCAAACACATAATTTCTTAGACTACTTTCAAGGCAAGATTTCAAGTCAACAGTTGAAAATGGCATGAGCGCAAGCTGAGAACTGGACACTAGGTCTAAGTATGTCAAGTTATCGAGAGCCCTAGCGGGATGACATTTATAGATGTCAAAATATTTTCAGTGTACAGGTACTAACAATCTACTCTCTACAGAGATTTCAATCTAAAGAGAAGCCAAACTCCAGTTTCTAACAAAAAAAATGATCCATTACGATGAACCAGCAACTCATTAATTTGTTAAAATTGCAATTTTCAAAACACACTAGTTTTTGCAAGTGTAATTAAGAATTTCAAAGAAACCTATATCTGCAGAATCTCACTACAAGCAAATTGTACTCAAATTACAAAACTGCTAAGCAACTACAAAAGGCATTCTAACATTTCTTCAAACCACATCAATTTCGGAATCATGACTAGAAGCTTAGAACACATCAACTCCGGAACCACGATTAGAAGCCTAGAGAACATCTACTTCCGGAACATGACGAAGCCTAGAGTGCATCCAACTTTCAGAACACGACTACAAGCCTAGAGCACATCAAGTCCCAAAACACAACTAGAAGCCTAGAATACATCAACTTTCAAAAGACGACTACAAGCCTAGAGCACATCAAGTCCCAAAACACAACTAGAAGCCTAGAGCACATCAACTTCCAATACACGACTAGAGGCCTTACAAGCCTAGAGCAAATCAAACTCTCGAAACACGACTAGGAGCCTAGAGCACATCAACTTCCAAAACACGAATACAAGCCTAAAACACATCAACTTCCAAAACACGAATACGAGCCTAAAACAAATCAACTTTCAAAACATGACTAGAGGCCTAGAGCACATCAACTTCCAAAACACGACTAGAGGCCCAGAGCACATCAACTTCGAAACACGACAAGAGGCCTAGAGCACATCAACTTCGAAACACAACAAGAAGCCTAAGGCACATCAACTTCCGAAACCCAACTAGGAGCCTAGAGCACATCAACTTTCAAAACCCAACTAGAGGCCTAGAGCACATCAACTTTCAAAACCCAACTAGAAGCCTCTAGAGCACATCAACTTCCAAAACATAAGAAGCCTAGAGCACATCAACTTCCAAAACATAAGAAGCCTAGAGCACATCAACTTCAAAAACACAACTAGAAGCCTAGAGCATATCAACTTCCAAAACAGGACACTAGAAACCTAGAGCACGTAAACTTCCAAAACACAACTAGAAGCCTAGAGCACATCAACTTAGGAAACACAATAGAATCCTAGAGCACACCAAATCCAGAAAAAAACTAGTAGACCAAAGAACATCAACTTCCACACACAACTAGAAGGAAATGAGATATTCTAGGAAGGACTACAAAACCAGAATTATAGACACTCATTTCCCCTTGTATAAAATTCAGATAATGCTCTAAAAAAAACATAATGAGCCCTAAACAACCAGCCTAACATAATAGCAAAATACGCATCAGAAATCACAAGAGACAATAAAACAAAGTAAAAGAAAAGAAAATTCGAACATCGCATACCAAAATTTGGAATCCAGAATAAAACTACAGCTATGCTCAACAAAACCGACTTAATAAACTAGCAATTCAGAGAACATATCCTTCAAAATCCAAAATGAAAATATAACGAGTACTTAATAATCCAAACCAAACCACCATTACGACAGAAACATAAAAACAAAGCAAACTCTCAACGGTAAGACTTCTGGAACCTAGAGCGAGCACCGCGACCACCAAACTTCTTCGGCTCGCAGCGCCTGGGATCCGCCACGAGCAGAGTCCTGTCGTAGCTGACGAGGATGTCCTTGATCTCCTTCTTCGACTGCTCGTCGACGTACTTCTGGTAGAACGCCACCAGCGCCTTAGCAATCGACTGACGGATGGCGTAAATCTGGGACGTGTGGCCGCCGCCCTTCACGCGGATGCGCATGTCCACTCCGGCGAAGCGGTTGCGGCCGAGGAGGAGGATCGGCTCGAAGGCCTTGTAGCGGAGGATCTCCGGCTGGACCAGCTCGATGGGGACGCCGTTGATCTTGATCAGGCCGCGGCCGCGCTTGCAGTGAGTGACGGCGACCGCCGTCTTCTTACGGCCGAAGCATTGGACGGACTCCACGGGCGCCGGGGTTGCCATGATTCTGCTCTTCTTCTCTGATGCGGCGGCGGCGATAAACCCTAAGCTCTGGATTGGGGGAAATTATGGTTATAGAAGAGTGAGGGTGAAGGGGAAATAGGCGCGTTAGGGTTTTGGTTAGAGTTGCAGTGGGCTATATATTAGGCTTGTTGGATCAATGGAGGCTGTAAACTCTAATGTGACTCATGCCCATGTTATGAGCCCGCATACGGCCCAAATATCTTATGCCACTAAATCTGATATTTTTGCTATGTTGTAAGCAGGAGTCGGGTCAGTTTTTAAATGTTTAGCATTATTCAGTTCGATTTCATTAATTTGATGTTGACTTTTTTAAAATTTTAGATTTGAAAATTAATCCAAATAGTGGGCCTCATGATAGGCGGCACGTTCATAAGCTAGTGATAGACCACTTATTTTTTACCTTATACCAATGCATTTGTTAAAATACATACTATAGAATTTTTTAAAATATTTGTTTTATATTTTCATCTGCAAATACATATTATTACTTATTTTAACTTATAAAATATAATATTTATATTTTATAAAAAAATTATAACATTTAAGGCAAAAGCCTCTATGGACTGTACATAAGCTTATGGAAGTGTTTCTCTAATCCAAATATAGCAAACACCTTATCAAATCAGTATTTATTCCCGAGAAATTGAAGAAAAAATATTTAAGGTTGATTTATAATTGAGTAAAGTGTCAAACTATTCCTGACTTTATGTGAAAGTGCCAATGTAACCCTAACTTTATAATGTTTGTGTCAATATAACTCTACGAGTCGTTAACTCCAATTGTAAACGCTGGAATTGGCTGGATTTTAATGGGATGACAATTTACACCTGCTTGAAAAAATATAAAAAAACAAGAACCTTTTATCCTTCCCTTTCGACACCATTTTCTCCACCACCATCTCTGATTTTCTCCAGCCCCTGCCACCCTCTCCCTTAATCATCGAATAACATCGTGAGCTTCTTGTCGGAGACTTGGATTTCAATTGGGCCTGGGTCGGGTTTCCGTCCAATGGCCGCATCAGAATCCCTTATGGTGAACACGGACGGAGTGGTCGCCGGTAGCGAGGAGGCATGAGTCGGGCGGAATGAGGCAGAGCTCACGATGTCCTTGAATGTGGAGGTGATAACCGCCTTCTACTATAGGGTTTTGGAGGAGAAGAGTGTGATGGTGGTGGAGTGCGTGACGACAAAAAAAAGGTAATGGCTGGTAACAGTGGCGTCGCGTGGTGGAGGTGGAGAAATGGGGGGTTGGGACTGGTTGTGGTGATGGATAAAAGGGGGTTGGGACTAGTGGCGGTGGTGAGAAGAAGGGGTTGGGTGGTAGTGGGCTATAGTGGTGGAGAAGAATTAGTGGGGTTGGTAGCAGTGGTGGAGAAGAATGAGTGGGGTTGGTAGCAGTGGTGGAGAAGAATGAGTGGGGTTGGTAGCGATGGCGATAAGGGGTTAGGTCATGGGGTAGGCATTGTCGATGGCGAGAAGAAAGGGCTGGGTCGCGTCGTGCGGTAGTGGAGATGGTGGTTGGGAGAGTGGCAGGTGATGGTGGCTGGTGGCAGCAGTAGGGTATAATGGGGGATTTTAAGGTGAAATTGTCGAGAGTATATTCATCATTTTGGGGTCCGGTCAACGGTCTAATTAATGAGCCAACACCGGAATGTGGCATGAAGGTTATATCAGCACAATTCATCATAAAGTTAGAGTTCGTTTGAATTGTTTTTTATTTTACAGGGTTATATTGGCACTTTCAGCCTAAATGTAGAGTTAGAAAAATATTTAACCCTTTATAATTTGTAAAGAGGCTAATTAATTTTTTATTATTGGATTTTTTTTTTTATAATTAATACTTTTATTAAAAACTAAAGGGCAAAATACTGATATGACCCCATGTTTTGGTGGTTTGTGCTAATGTGACCCTGTAAAGTTAAAAAGTGCTATTGTAGCCATGTGTTTTGCATTAGAAGTGCCGATATAACCTTTTGGAACTATTATGGTGTTGACTTATTAATTTCTGGCATTGACCAAATATAGAAAGACTAAAATACCCCTAGTCTTCAAATTACAAATATAATGACTAAAATGCCCTAGGTTTCTTCCTCTACATCTAAACTCTAAACCACTATCACCACTGCCACCGCCGACGACGACGTCGGCCAGAATCTGGACCAGAAGCATATGGTCCAGATTCTCCAAAAGCAGTGATGCTGCTGCTCCGCCGTTCTGCCACCACCAACCGCCGCCACTGGCTGCCGGAATCTGGAAAAAACACCAAATCCTAGCACCACCGCTGCCACAATCTCCTCTAGCACCACCACCGCCTCACCACCGTTCCACGTCTGCCCAACACCACCTCCACCCGCCCAGCCTAGACCCACCGCCACCCAGCACCACCCCGCCGCAGAATTTCCAGATATGCCATCTCCTCTCAGATTTTAAATTTTTAATCTTGAGGCATTGCCTACCTTTAAAACGCAAGATAATAGCTCTTTAACATTGGCGACCTTTAGCTTTCCTCAATTTGCTCCGTCGCAGGTTTGCCCCATCCCAGGTTGCTCTGCCTCGATTTGCTCTGTCGCCGATTGCTCCGCCGCAAATTTTCTTTGCCTTGATTTGCTCCACTGCAGATTTGCTTCGTCGCCTCTTCTTCTATTTGAACTCTGGGGCTAAGAGTGCTAGGGTATATAGATCGGGATGCATAAAAGAATAAAAGAAAATGGGGAAGAAGGAGAGGGAAGGGGAAAATGACCTATTTATTTATTTATTTATCTTTAAAATCATAGGTATATTGGTCATTTTACTGAATTCCGTTCAAATTCAGGCCTCCGGGGCTATATTAGCACATTCTAGCAAAACACAGGGCTACAATGGCATTTTCCAACTTCACAGGGTCATATTAACACAAACCCTCAAAACATAGGGTTATATGAGCACTTAACTCAAAACTAAAAGCGGAATTTAGGATTACATTTTAGTGTGTTTGCACATTTATGCCCTCTATCGAGCATTTCTATGCAAATTTGAGCAAACCTAACTAGCTGAAATTGAGAAGCTAGTTGTTTGTGACTCCAGCTGCTATGGAGGTTTCATTTCCGGCTCATTCGTGAAATGGGTTCCTCCAATAAAGTTCCTTTAGTAGTGCTAGATTTTGAATCTCTTCTATGTCAATTGTCGCTCTCCCATGGCGAAATTGACCAAAATTTTGAGGTTGTATTTCCATGTTCAGAAAAATTTTGAATTTCGCCTCTACCAAAACTAGCACAACATTTTAAAATGGGTAATATGCAGATATAATCTTATATGTTGAGGAAAGTGTAGATATAACCCTCAATTATTTTTTTAGTTCAAATATAACCCTGACTATTGAATGAAAGTGAAAATATAACCCTTCGACCATGTCTTATGCTTTGACTAAAAAATTTCGGCCATTGACCCACTTGAAAAGACTAAAATACCCTTCTGCCCCAAGCCTTAAATGAGAATGACAGTTATGCCCTTTCCACCAACCATTACCACCACATCCACCTCCCGGCTCCACCTCCATTTCCAGGCCACCACCACCACTCATCTGGCTTCACCACCACCAGCCAACTCCGACACTCGTGTACCACCAGCATCACCCACCACCACCAACCTCACTTGACCACCACCAACCTCACTTGACCACCACCACCCTCACCCCGCCACCACCACTACTACCACCAATCCCTGGCCACCACCACCATCGACTCAGCCAATGCCACCATACTCCGCGACCTGTATATTCATCTCCACCACCGCCACATGTATATTCATATGCATCTCACCACCGCTAGGTCCGCCACCATCTCCAATTTATTACTAGTCACCTCCATCTCCACCACTGCCGCCGACTCTACCACCACCGCCACCATCCCCAGTTTACTACCAAATCGAGCCTACTCCCGCTGCTAAATCGAGCCCCAAATCGAGCCTACATCCACCACTGTCGTCGACTCTACCACCACCATCTCCAGTTTACTACCAAATCGAGCCCATCTCCACAACTGCCGGTGACTCTACCAAATCGAGCCCACTCCCGCTACCAAATCAATCCCCAAATGGAGCCCACCGTCGGTGACTCTACCACCACTGCCACCTAAACCCACCTCCACCACCATCGATCACTATTTCCAGCGCGGCTCGACCAAGCGCCGAAAAATTACAATCCGAAAAACTGACCCAAACCCGCACATCAATTTTGGATCGCCGGCATTGACATCATCGACATCTTTATCTCCCCGACATTGATTTTGGACCGCCGACATTGACGGTATCTGCATCGAAGATAAAGAAAGGGATGAAGAAAGCCAGTGCCACCGGAGGTCTGAAACACCAGACTCACTCAGCTCATGCGCAACCATCAGAACTCCAAGCCCAGCACTGCTCCTTCTTTGAGCAACCGAGCGTTGGCGCAGGGAAGCCGTGCGCCACCACTCTCCGGCTAGCCCCTTCCGCTCGTCGTTGTTGATGAAGATTAAATCCTTTCCCTATCTAGAACGAAGATTGAATCCTTTCCCAATATTATTTTGATCCTTTCCCAAATTGAGGGTAGGATTGTAATTCCAATATTATTTTTTTTCTTTTTACAAGGTCAAAATAATCTTTTCAGTGTATTCCGGCTTCCAACTGCTGAATAAGATTATATTTACACATAACTTGAATAGATAGAGTTATATTTACACTTTCAATTAGTACAGGATTATATATGCACTTTCATTAATTATATAGGGTTATATCTGCACTTTTCCTTTTTAAAATTATATGTAGAGCAAAATGTGGATCAAAGGCTAACCCATAATGCTATCGTTGGCAAAAGGCGAAGATCCGCTCGCCCTCAGCGAGCCCATACCAACCGACACCCCGGCCAACGTATGAGAGGTAAATCACGGTAGCCCAGCACCAGGACCAATGGGCTTGGTATGGACTCGGTGCGCACAAGGGAGCCTTGCAAAGCAAGAGCTCCCCACACTGCCGCTGCCGAGTATCGAACCTGGGATCATTGGCTTACCCACCCATCTTCCAACCACTGGGGTACACCCGTGGGTGTACCCATAATGCTATCGTGCAATTCGCGGTGGCGGTGTCTTGAGACGAGTATGGATTGGGTTTGTAAGGTCTGAACATTTTAGATTTGTATTGAAATTTGACAGGTATAATGGGTTTTGGATCTAAACTAAGTCCTAAATGAGTCTAATGTTTTTTTTACTAAATAAAAAATGTTTTACCTTTAATACAAATAGATCAAGTTATTCAAGAAAAAGAAGTTTAATCCACACTAAATAGTTCAACAAACATAAAACAAAATAATATGCGAGAGATATTTGTTGAATTGAGAATAAAAAAAACTAAACATTCTAATAATATTTATTCGTGGCATAAAAAATAAAGGAGTTTTCACACTTTTAACCCTAATTTTAATTTGAAAGTGTCAATATTACCCTGCAAAATGAGGAAGTGCCAAAATAACTATAACTTTATGACAAAATGTATAATTACAACCTTTTGTTACTATTCCGGTGTTGGCTCACCAATTTGGTTGTTGACCGGACCTGAAATTATGAAAAATACCCTTGACCTCATAAGCTAAAAAAGGGTAAAATGAAAATTCAACTCATGGGGGCAAGGGTATTTCATCATTTCAGTTCCGATCAATACCCAAATTGTTGAGTCAAAGTCGAAATAGTGATAAAAGGTTATAACTACATATTTTATCATTAAGTTTTGAGTTATTTTAATATTTCTCATTTTACAGTATCATATGGATACTTTCACCCTAATCTTAGGGTTATTTTAACACTTAGATTTAAAAATAAATAGAGTTGCTCATGTCTTTCTTCAAGACTTCTGTCAACTCATGTCTTTTCATTTTTTTGTTTGGAATGGATATAATGTGGCCCATGGAATGTATTATCGGAGAAAATCTAAAGTCTGAGAGATAATATGTACTTCTTCCGTTCCAAATTAAATTGCATAAAAAAAAATTCATGTTCATCAAGAAATTTGTTTAAGCGTTAATATGTTTAACTACGTGTAATAATGGCAAACGAAAAATTACTTTTGATAAACTACTTGTTATGATGAGTCCAACAATATCACATACAATAATATTATTGCTTATATATCTAATCAAATATGCAGTCAAAGTTTGACAGAGAATAATGCTAAATAGTAAGTGTACAGTCTGAGGTGGGATGGAGAGAGTAAGCAAATTAAAATCAGGGTAAAGTTACACACATGCACATATATATACACTCGCTTTCAGAGCCTCGTTATCCTAACACTACGGTTTAATAAGGAGTTAAATTACGACTTTCAATAATTAACCACCTAGTGATCACTTCCTAATATCCATAATTAATTCTTGTGTAGAAGAAAATTCTCACACTATGCCTATCATGCTTCAAACTCATAATTATTGGAGTTTTTTTATCAGTAACTTAATCATTCAGATGATCACATAGGTGTTTGTCCAGCCACTTTTTTATACATATGAGTAAGAGCATAGCCAGCATAGATAAATCAAATCCCTAAAAAAAAGTAAAGATGAAAGTTTTTTCTCTCAAGTTTTGAGAGCTTCAGTATTTCTGTAAACACTTTCCAAACTTCAGCAGTTTCAAGCTGTGAGCTTCAGTACCTGTTTCATTAACAAAAAGCAATCACCATCAGTATTACTACCTTGGAGAATAAACATAAACCTAACCAACCATCAGTTCATACCACACACACAATATTCCATACACATTTCCAATTTCCAATTACCAGTTTATCACATATAAACAGAGTGTAAAGTAAGGGGAAGTATGGCCAATACAATTCGGGAAGAATATTGGTCAGAAGTCTCTCGGGAGGGCTCGGAGAATTCGGAGGAGAGAAGGGATGTCCTTTTTGGGGATGAGCTCATCAGGGAGACAAATCTTCCGTCCCGAAGAGGGGTCATTTTCAACCCAATGGAGGAGGAATACCAGAGGGGACAGACGATACTAGAAGATAGCCTAGTAGGGTATTTCCTCGACTACCGCCATTTCGCACTTACAAGAATGCAAACCCTCATTTCGGACTATTAGGGAGAAGGTGTTCATGTCATTGCGAAGAATGGTAAGTTCTATGTTATTCAGTTTCAACAACGCTCTAAGCTTCTAGCGGTTCTTTACAATGGTCCGGTAAGCATTGCTGGTGGGATGCTGGCTTTGCATAGACTAGTACCTGAAATGGTTCTGTCACACATGACAGTAACCAAAGTACTAATCTGGATCCGCATTTACGGCCTTCCATTGGAATACTTCGGTAGGAGTACCGTTCAAAAGTTTACGTCCGTAGTTGGCTCTATCGAAGAAGTGGATTTCGGAGGAAGACTTCTACAACATGGGGAGTATGTCAGTGTCCGGGTGTGGACACTGGTCCAAAAGCCTTTGATATCCAATTTTTTGTTAAGATTAAGAAGGGGAGGCATGGTTTGGATAACCATTGGTTATGAACGAGTTCACAAAATGTGCCGCCGATGTGGAGCTCTGGGACATACCTACCCGCATTGCAGTTGGCAGAATGTAGAAGCTCTACAATGCCATATTGATGACATATTTGCTAATCTCGGTTCAGAGATGCAACTGGAGATTTACATAGACATGTTAGAAGATTTATACCCACCTGCAATCCAGGTTCACAGGCATATGCCGCTAATAAGATTCACAAGGTTCCCACCTCATTATTTCTATACAAATGAATATTTGTTTCTTCATATGCCTGACCAGGCATTCTTAGATGGTTTTAAGTATGAGGAAGATATTTACCCGACACCAGAAGAATTGAGGGAGGCAGAGGAATACAATCCGGAGGATGTGCATTCTTTTCATAGATCAGGGGAGTCCTCGGAGGATGTAGCAGAAGAGGACCCTTTGGAGGACCCGGAGGAGGAACCAGATGACAGACAAGAAGAACAAAACCCAGGGGAGATGGGTCGTAGGGGTGAGATTCATCAAATCTATCTACAGGGTATTGTGGAAGCACGTGAGAGGCTGATGAACTTACCAGAAGTACCGGATTTTTGGGAGGCAGAGGGTCAAGGAGTTTTTTCACAAAATGGCAATTCTGATGTGGAAATGCTGGAGCTGAACCCAATGCCATTGCCACCACAACTAACAAATCAGCAGACTCAACAGACTGAGGTTGGTCCAATGATCCACACTAGATATGTGGAGGGTGTAGACAGTGAGGTGGTGGTTGAAGAGTACTTGATCAATGGCGGAAGAAGATACATTTGTGCTGACGTAGGAGCGGAACAGTGTCTTTCAGATAACAAACCAGTGGTTAAACAATTCTGTTTGGAAAATGGTACATTAACGGAACCGTTTCTCACTAACGGAGTTTTTTCGGAAGACATTCATTTTGGGATTGACGGGTCAGTAACGGGACAATCTAATGAAGGGCTTAATTATGATATGGAACACACTATTCAGTTTGGTGAGCTAGGTGATGAGACGGATGTCATCATGAGCATCCAGAGCACATTCAAGGAGCCGCTACCTAACACAATCAATGCTGTGGAGATGGTGAAAGTGGTTGAGTTGGAGAAAGGGAAGGCTAAGTTGAATACTATACCACAAGGTGCAGTAAGAATCAAAGTGCGCTCTCGACTTCGTAATATTGGAGTTCATATTAATGAACCCAGTGGTTTGCTACCTTTTCAGCCCCTAAGCCCTGACTCGGAGCCATAGAAGGAGCCACCGATCTTTAGACACAATGGAGAGTCAAGTGGCTGTGGATCAATCCCACAACTACCAATAGAGGATGATGATGAATTCAGAAGTATGGTTGGCAAAAAAAGGTGTGCGGAGTTAATTGGACAAGATGGAAGGAAGAAAATTGATATGAAGAATGATGGGACTGGGACTGGGACAGAGCGTGAAATGGGGAAGGATTTAAAGGGGGAAAGCAGGAAGGATTTATTGTACAGTCCCCCAGGTCAGTCTCACCATCTAACTCCTGACCTGATTGTTTTAAATAACCCTTTTGATATGCACACCAAGTCACGCCAAAAAGAAGATGCAGGAACAAGACCTTTTCCCAACCAAATAGCCCATACCAAACATGGACACATTGACCCACCAAACCATCTTATTCTAAATAAGATGATATTTCCACCTCCAATACCTCAGGCCCAACATAATGTGCATTTTGAAGATCAAAGTATCTCAGCCCAAAGTTTTCCCACAACACAATCCCACATATCCCATTTAGGCCCAACCAACAGTACGTCCCAGCAAGACAATTTGTTCAGAGAATCTAGTCCAAATACAACACAGCTTTCTACAGTACCTGAGTCTTGCACATTCCTGAGTCGACAAAGGTCTTGCCCAGTGGTACGCAGAGTGGAGGAGACGAAAGGGGTCTTGCACAATGATGGGGAAAATTACCACGTTGTCGGATATGTACATAAGCAATTAGAAGTTAGCGTCAATGTTGAAAATGATGAACATTTCAAAGGTGTTGCTACTAATGTTACTAGTGGATCTACCGAGGAAGAAATACTTGTGGCCGTGGCGATGTCGACACAGATCGAAGGAGTGGATTCGATGCTTACATTACTCGCGTGGGAATTGGAGGTGAAGAAAGATACGGGTCGGGTAGAGGAATCGAATGAATGGGGTCTTCAGGTCGGCGGATGTTTGGACGAAAATCATGTTTTTGTTGGTGCTGCTCTCGGCTCTTTGGAGATGATTGAGGGAGAAGATTGTGGAGAAATTTTGGAAGATGATAGAGGCAGGGAGGAATTTGGGGAAGAAGTGATAAATACATGTGACCCACAAGTGGAGAAGTGGCTGGGAAAGCAACAAATAAAGGAGTGGAATTTTCGGATTTAGTAATGGTAGGCCGAGAAAATGGCATAAGAATTGGGCCAAATCCAACAAAAATTGAGGGATTTCCAAATTCAAGGAAAAAAGGATTCAGAATCTTTAAAAACTATACTGCCAAGAGCTCAGATACAAGGTTTATCATCCATGATAATATGGAAAGAGTTTGGAAGTTGAAAATTGGTGATCATAACTTACGAAGAGAGGTGGGGACCAGTCGTGCGACAATTTGGCCAAAATCAGTAACCACTCAGCACTGTCTGGACCAAAATGTGAATACGGACTTCAACATTATCAATTCGCAGAGGAAAGCTATTCTATGGGCAATGGAAGAATATATACCGGTTGCAGAAGGTTTGGGGGTTAAGAGGAATAGACTTCTCCAGGAGGAGCTAGGTGCCATTACCTTTAATAAGAAAAGATGTACAGAGATCCAGGAGCAGAATCTGTTGTGTCAATCGCTATCTGGATTCAAGGAATTGGACATAATTCTTGGTGAGGAACAGGGCAAGCAAGTTATTGTCACAGCAAGAATCGTTGATGCAGTGATCCAGACTATGTTGCAAGGTCATCAAACACAAAGCGGTGGTATTTCGGTGGTTGGTCCAGAACAACCACCTAGAGGTACATGAATCTACTCTCTTGGAACTGCAGGGGCCTGTCACATTCCCTGACAGCAAGTTTCTTAAACAATACCATCCATCACTATAACCCCAATATCGTTTTTCTAATGGAAACTAAGTGTGCTTATAGTAAAGTTTGCAAGTGGCTAGGTAGAACTTATTTCACTAGCTGGGAAGTTGTAGATGCAGTAGGATCCCGAGGAGGGCTCTGTGTAGCCTGGTCTTCAGGACTCCTTGTATCGGTAGTTTAAAAATTCCCTAATTTTGTTTGTTGTAAAATTACTACCGCTAAAGGTGAGGAATGGATGTTGATCCTTGTGTACGGGCATCCTGATCGACCTCAAAGGAAACACGTCTGGGATTGCCTGCATATGTTTCTACAGGGCAATCATTTACCTGTTCTGATCATAGGTGATTTTAATCAAGTCCTTCCTAGGGATGATAAATATGGTGGAAAACCTGTTTTGTCTCAGGCTACAAGGGATTTAAGGGGACTTCTACAGGAATATAATCTAAGTGAACTCATGCACAAGGGACAGTGGTACACCTGGTCTAATGGAAGACAAGGAAGTGATCTTATACTGGAGAGATTGGACAGAGCTTTTTCTAATGCTAAGTGGAGCTCATTATTCCAAAGATATGGCCTGACAAACCATACAATCATGAGATCGGATCATGGGGCACTCACCATTAATACACACTACAGTGATAGGTCATCACACATTCCCACTGTGAGGAGGTTTGAGTCTTGGTGGGTAAGGTTCAACAACACCAGGGAGGTGGTCAAACATGTCTGGAGGCCAATCAGGAGCTTGCAATGTCATCCAGGATAATTAGACACTGGTGATCAAAATGATCAAAATGACACAATATCTTACAACAGGAAGGTGATGGAAACTACAACCAGATTACATGACTGGGCTCAAGAAAATGTTGGAAAGCTGGAATACAAAATCAAAAGGGTGAAACAACAGCTTGGTGTTAAGCAGAGCAAGAAGGACGCAGATGGTATGCATGAGAAATCGGTTCAACTGGAGGGACTTCTTACTTTGCAGGATGACTACTGGAGACAGAGAGCCAAAGCACTTTGGCTAAAAGAGGGAGATAGAAACACTAAGGTTTTCCATAAATGGGTACAAAAGAGGACAGGATGGAACTATATTACCCACCTGAAGGACGATACAGGAAATTGGATATCACATCAAGAGGATCTTCAGCAGCTAGTCTACAATCACGTAAGCTCTGTATTTCTTTTTGAATCAGTTATGCCGGAGGATGCTTTTGGTCATTCAACTATGCAGGACATCCTAAACCTCATCACCAGAGTGGTCAATCATAATCAACAGGTGGCGCTGGAGGCACCTGTGACTACACAGGAGATAGAACTAGCTATTTTTCAAATGGGGAAATGGAAGGCACTGGGCCCGAATGGCCTACCGCCTGGTTTTTACCAACATTACTGGTCTGAAGTGGAAGATGAGGTAATAAATGCGATTTTGAATTTTTTCAAAACTACATCTATGCCACCAGAGTGGAACCATACTACTCTCGTCATTATCCCGAAGAAAAGGTGTCCAACTGTACCAGCAGACTTACGTCCTATAAGCCCATGCAATGTCACATATAAAATCATTGCGAAGAGCCAACAGAATCAAGAAAGTTATGGGGTTCCTCATCTCGGGTAACCAATCTGCTTTTGTTCAAGGAAGATCTATTGTTGAAAATTCCCTGATTGCACATGAGGTAATCGAATTCATATGAAAGAAGAAGAAGAAGGGGAAACATGCGATGGCAGCCATGAAAATAGATATGAGTAAGGCTTATGATAGGGTATCCTGGGATTTTTTGGAGAAAATGATGTTACATATGGGATTTCCTCGGCTGTGGATTCGCTGGATCATGGCTTGTGTCACCACAGTTTCATATTCTATTAAGCTCAACGGCATGATGTCAAAGAGTTTTAATCCGAAACAGGGAATACAACAAGGTTGTCCCCTCTCGCCTTTCCTCTTCATCCTTTGCCACGAAGCATTCTCGTCGATGATAGCATCAGATGGGTTCCAGAGTGTCTGCCAAGGTGTTAAAATTGGGTGATCGGTTCAACCAGTTTCACATCTCATGTTTACGGATGATTGTATCATTTTCTTCAACATCTCGGAGGCAGGTTCAACAAAACTGGCAAGGACAATTAATCTCTATGCAGCGTACTCGGGCCAAAGAATTAACTTCCAGAAGTCGGCACTTCTATTCAGCCCAAATGCACAAGACCATACTAAGGAGAGGCTTAGGCAGACTTTCAGAATATTTTCAAACTTACTTAAGGAAAGTTTCCTTGGTCATGATATGGATTTCACAGCCACGAAGATTGGTATGTTCAGTAAGTTAATCCAAATAGTTAAGGTAAAAACATCTGTATGGAAAACTGGGGATATTTCGATAATGGGGAGAATTACCCTGTCCAAACACGTCCTAGCATCAACAATCCAGTACACACTGAGTACATTTCGTATACCGTCTACGATCGCTAGGAAAATTGACAGTCATCTGGCACGTTTCATCTGGGCGGGGGATACAGATGGGAGGGGAATACACTGGAAGTCGTGGTCAGCAATGTGCCAATCAAAGTGGCAAGGAGGTTTAGGAATGCGCGCTACAAAGCAGATGAACCAGGCTTTGTTAGGAAAGCTAGCATGGAAGTTGTTTACAGATAAACAATCCTTTTTCTCAAAGGTTTTCCTTTCTAAGTATTGTAGCAAAGACGATTTCTGCAAGGTTAAACTGAAGCAGGACTCTACTTGGGGCTGGCAAGGAATATTGTGGAGGAAGGGATCTCGTTGTCGGCGGCCTGAAATGGCAGGTGGTCAATAGTCATGAGATTAACATCCAGGAGGAATGGATTCCACAGCAAAGGAATCCAATCAGGTTTGAGAATCAGCTCCTACCCCAACTTAATTTTAAGGTTTGTGATCTGATTGATAGTAACCAGCAGTGGCGTATGCCTCTTCTGAGACTATTTTTTAGTTTAGAAATTGTCAACCACATAGCAGGAATACATATTCCATATAACTCTTTAGGATTGAGAGATTTCCAGTTCTGGGATATGGACTCATTTGGGAAATACACAGTCAAAAGTGGATATCATGAGGCCTGGAACATGGTGACAGGCCAAAACCCATCATCTTCAACCGTCGTGGACAATTTCAGGGAAAACCAACATCTGTGGAAGACATTATGGCAGTTAAATATTCCTGAGAAAATAAAATTCCTTGTCTGGAGATTGGTAACAAATGTTGTACCAACAGGACCTGCTCTTAGATTGAGAAATGTGGAGGTCTCACCATTTTGTCAGATGTGTCATCAAAAGGTTGAAACGGTGACTCACATGATCCTTGAGTGTGAGCTAGCACGAAGGATCTGGAGAATATCTAGATTGGGGTTTGATTTTGCTCAAGGAACCCCACTCAATTTGGAATCCTGGCTTCGTCACTGGTTCAAGATTGCACCAGAAAGGGAGGATTT
The DNA here is from genome assembly GCA_037428765.1 of Rubia yunnanensis. NCBI lineage: Eukaryota > Viridiplantae > Streptophyta > Magnoliopsida > Gentianales > Rubiaceae > Rubia > Rubia yunnanensis. The sequence goes on from CM075063.1 coordinate 130,775,025, forward strand.
AAACCTGACATGCATTATTATATGGGCGATTTGGTGTGCAAGAAATAGCGCAACAATTGATCAACGGAAGCCATCAGTTGATATGGTTATAGCTATTATCAGGGCAAACTATGATGACACCGTTAGCGGGGAGGAATCAAGAAACACAATTTTAGCTAATCCGAACTCATCAAATATGGAGCTTGAAGACATGGAGAATCGGACGGAGACGAAGACCACAAAGGTGGAACAAGTGGGGGACATGAGGCTGTTGTGGTACGTTTTGGACAATCACAAGAATCAGGTATATGAGGACTGGGTATGCATCAATACAGATGTGGCTTTCCATAAACAGAACGATAAGGCAGTAGATGCTTGGTGTGTTGCACAAGGTTCAGATATTTCACCCTCCTGCCAAGGTTATCGCGTAATACAGGCGGCATCACCAGCACAAGCGGAACTCATAGCTATATACGAGGCTATGTTACGTGCTAGTCATATGGGTGTCACTCAATTATGTATTAGCACAGACTGTGAAATGGTCCTCAACCATACCAGCAAATATCCATTGGTCCCTCCAAGTCTACATGGTTTAGTTAGAAGCATTTTAATGCTAGCTATGGTTTTCCATAACATTCATGTCATGAAAGTGCATAGAGATGTAGTAATGAATGCACATAACCTAGCAAAATTGTAATCAGGGATCGGTTGATAATATAAGTGCTTGTTTTAACCAAAAAAAAAAAGAAGTAAGAGCATATACTTTAAATTATTGACAGTTAATTACATATTTTTAATTATATAATGCACTTGTTAAATTAAATATTAAAATTTTAAATATAAATAAAGTATTTTTAAAGTTAAATATTGTACTTTTTATATAAGAAAATGTCTCAGGAAATGCAGTTTTTCTATAAGTTTATGAACAATCCAATGTACTTTTTACCTTAAATATTGTAATTTTTTTAAAAATTTAAATATTGTATTTAAAAGTTTTAAAAAGTAATAATGTATATGTGAATGTGAAAATATTAAAATATATAATATTAAAAAATATTTTTAAATTTAGTATGTGATTTAACAAATACAAATATATAAGGTAAAATAATATGTGGATGGTAAACTTATGGACAAACCGACTGTTAAGAGATCCACTCTTTATATAATATTTCTTATATTTTCACACTCATACACATATAAAATACTATATTTAAATTTTAAAATTATAGTTTTAAAATTAAAAGGTAAAGTAATCTATCCCTTACTTTATACACAGACCACAAGACTTTCCCGGAACTGGAACTGCAAAATAAGGGAAAGTCTCAGGAAATGCGGAATGTCCATAGCTTATGGACAGACCGTCACTTTGCAAAATAACTTTTTTGCAAAGTCCGAGGATTATTTTGCAAAATAATTTTTTTGTAATTAATAAAAATTTAAAGACCTAATTCCCTTTTTTCTACTATGTTTTTGCAAAATAACTTTTCTCTCGGCTTACTCTTTGTTCCGCTTCCAGCTGCGGCTCCTGTTGCTCAGCCAATTCAATCGGACAGCTAAGCTCCCCTCCAAGCCGGTCCCCCTGCTCAAGCTGGTACACCTCTATTTCTTTGATTAATTTTGATGATTTCATTTGGTCAGATTTAATTTTAACGTTAAAGTTGGTTACACAGATTGTTGGTGTTGCTGATTCATTTGGTCGCTTAATTACTTCTGCATCCTATCATTTGATTTGGAAATCTTCTGTATACTATTCTCACAATTTTATTGTTTCTCATAATTAATGGGGATTGATTATCCATTATTGCTCTGCACAGAAGGCGATAAAAGAATCAGAGGAATACAGTTAATAATGGCAAAAAAAATTGTCACCGAAGAAACAGATGTTGCGGGTAGTGCATCAACGGGAACTAAATTATTTGCGGATGGTTTCAATCAGGAAGGAGGTGGCGCCGGCGAGCTTTGGTAAGCATGTTGATGTGACTTTAGAATCTATTTTTGCATTCAAAATTCTTCCACTACGGCGAGCTTTAATGTCAATTGATGCCAAAGCATGCAGGAAAAGACGAGTTTGTAGGATTGTAGAATTTCGGGTGGCCTATGTTTAACACCATTGGATATGTTTTTTTACTGTGCAAATTGATGCCTTTTGATTTCTTTTTGAGTTGGTGATCTTCTACTCATTATGAAATTACGAGGTGCATTCGTTTGTTTATTTGTTGCAGCTGTTACTATCCAACGTGTATTTGTTAGTTGTACTGTGATTGACTTTTTTTTCTTCCCTTTTTTGTTGATCGTTCGTTTTGAATTACAAGCTGCATCTGTTTACTTATATGTTGCATATGTTAGTACCTAATGTGTACTTGTTGGTTGTACTGTCTGTAACCTTTTGTGAATTACCTTTTTTTTCTTTTCTTTTTTGTTGATCGTTCATTTTGAATTACGAGCTGCATCTGTTTACTTATATGCTGCATCTGTTAGTACTCAATGTGTACTTGTTAGTTGTACTGTCTATGGCCTTTTTTCATTTGTTGTTAGTTGTACATTTTGAATAACAAGTTGCATTTGTTTACTTATATTCTGCATCTGTTAGTATTTAATGTGTACTTGTTAGTTGTACTGTCTATCACATTTTGTTTTCATTTTTTGTTAGTTGTACATTTTGAATAACGAGTTGCATTTGTTTACTTATATGTTGCATATGTTAGTATCTCGTGTGTATTTGTTAGTAGTGTTGTGTATGACTATTTTTTTTTAATAAAATCATTGTTGTTGGTTGCTCATTTTGAATTAAGAACAGCATTCGTTTACATATATATTGCATATGTTAGAATCCAGCATCTACTTATTGGTTTTATAGTGTTTGACTTTTACTTTCATTGTTGATTATTGTTCGTTTTGAATTAGAAATTGTACATGTTTGATTATATGTTGCAACTGTTAATATATGTATGACTTTTTTCAGGGGTTGGATCAATAATTTTTTTGGTTTTAACTTTTAAGGAATCGAACAACACAGAACATTGGACTACACAAGACACTCCGACGCAAGGGGGATTCAGACAAAGATGACACTGAACTTGGAAGATTCGAAGATGATCCCTTTTGAAGATGAATTATTGATGATTCATTGTATTAGATACCGTTAGTTAGTTTAGATAGGAATACTAGTTGCAGGCTAACATATGCAGGTTTTAACAAAACATAAACGATTCATAAGGTAACTTATGCACCGCCCCATGGAAAAGTTTTGCTTTTCATAAACTGAATTGATAATTTAAAATCATATGCGGGTTTTTATTTAAACAATGCATTTTGTAAAGTAATTAATACAAAGTTAATATGACAATTTTAAATTGTAAAATTTTAGTTTCTTTTGTATGTATAAACTATAACATATACTAGTTGTAGACTAACATATGCACGTTTTAACAAAAAATAAACGACTCATAACTTAGCTTATACACGATCTCCTGGAAAAGTTTCATAATTCATATTTAGAGCTTTTAAAACGGGTGCATGTTTTAATACAAACAATATGTATTGTAAGGTAACATGTGCATAGTATAATGCAAAATATTTTAGCAGCATTTTAAAAAATATATTTTCCACATATTTTTTACATGTTCATAGTAGTATAATTCATAAAAATTAAGCAACCAAACTACTACAGAATGTCACAAATTTGCACCAATAAAAAGAACACTATTATCAAGTTTCACCCTTATTCAAACTACCGCCATTAACTACAGAGCACAAATTTGCAGTATGTTTTGCTCTTAAAACGAAGCGCACCGCCATCAGTCCTAGTAACACGATTTTCAAACAGAATTCCATCCTAAAGCTTTAAAAAATCCCTAGAGTATAACGAAACAACTTATACAGTTATACGACAACAGAAATCAGCTAAAAAAATCAAGGGATAAGTGTTAATATAACCCTATCTACTTGAGTAAGTGCCAATATAACCCTATGATAATTTTTAGTGCAAATATGACCCTATCTAGTTAATAAAAGTGCCAATATAACCCTCAGACCCCATTTTCAGCATTGACCTCAGTTTTCCAGCCTTGACTCTATGTAAATTGACCAAAATACCCTTTGGTCTAACTCTAAAATTATGTGGACAATTTTACCCTCATAGTTCGTCGGACCACCGCCGCCAGAACAAGTAGGGTTATATCAGCACATACTTAATGTTTGTAGGGTTATATCAGCACATTTCTAATGAAGTAGTGTTAGATTGCTTACATGCATACACTAGAATTGCTTACATGCATACACTAGAATTGCTTACATGCATACACTGGAATTGCAAATCCCTCTGCACTTGGGACAACTCCATTCTTCCAAAGCTCCAACTACTTCCGCGTTCTCACCTTACCTTATGCACAAGAAACCATAGAAGTGTACCAAATTAAAACCCAACCTCTAGACAAAAATGAATGAATAAATTTCCTGTAGCTTATGAACAGACTAATGTAAAATCTTACATGTTGGACAGGCACTTGTGGCAAAAATGGATGGGGCACAGATTGTACCTGCGCAAGCACAAGATTGTGCTCCTCTTGTTGATTATTATAACACTAACGAACCAGACGATTATTGTAACTCCTGTAGCACTACCTTGTTCAATTGATTTTAAGATTTGTACATTACAAAGATATACTGTAATACTACACATATTGCTCCGCTTATATATATCCTAAACACTGAAACGCAAAATTCGCATTGATCAAGAATTAGCTAATCCCGTAAGTTGAAAATGTAATCAACAAAAACCAAATCATGGACAATTCTTGAAAGAGAAAAAGGTCGCACTTCGTTAGGATAAATCATATTACTGATTAGATTATGATTTATTATGATTATAGTTTTTTTCTTATTACACCTCTATTGTACTCTCTATATATTCAATTATCAATAATAAAATTTCTTACATCAAATCATTCTATCATGGTATCAGAGCCTCTTCTGATCCAAAACCTAAAATCTTAAAATTTCCATCGCCGTTTTCTTCCAGCGGCTCCGTCACGCGGTCACCTTCTGGTGCACTCCGCTCCGTGAGGCTCCGCCGGATGCATGCGGTCCCTTTTTCGCTCCACGCCACTCCACGCGGCTCCCTGCGACTCCATGCGGCTCCCTGCGACTCCATGCGGTTCCTCTCCGGATCTTCACTCCGCGCAGCTACCCCTCAAATGCACTCATCTTTTAATCGTTTTGATGAAACTTTATTCCCTTATGTCTCATCTTCAACAGCCAGTCGTTCTATTTCATATCTGGAGATTTCATCATTTTTTTATGGAGCTGTTACTTCATCGAATGGGATGGCGCCGCCAGCAGCCTCAGCTCTGTCTTCACCTCAATTTCGCTTTCCTGAAGATGAGCCATCTCGACCTACTGACCCACATCTGTAGTCCCATCTCGCATCTTCAATTATCTTGCACCCGCGTCTGCGCCCGATGGTCTATCACCCGTGTCTGCGCCCAGGTGTAATGGCTCACGCCCGACAGCAACAGACGCTCCTGACGGCTCTAGCCTCGGATGGCCACGGCCATGCATGGACTGCCCCAGCCACGTACGGCTACGGCCGAGCCCAGCTCGCGTTCAGCTGCCATAGGCTTCCTTACCGCGCAGCCAGGGATGGCCACGGGCCTCCTTCCCACACCGCTATGCACGGCCTTGGATGGTCCCAGCTCGCTCTTTCCTGCACCACCACGCATGGCCTCTATTAAGTTTCCTCCAGCTTCACCACTACAACCTCGGTATTCTACTGCTGCCATTCAACGTCGAGATTATTCGAATATTATTGCTCATGGTCTCACTGCTGCACTCCTTTCTCAGACAGAGCCCACTGATTATTGCTCTGCCCTTCAGGATTCAGCTTTGGTTTCAGCCATGGATGATGAGATGGCTACTCTTCGTGGCCAGCACACTTGGGACTTGGTGCCTCGACCTTCAGATGTCAACATTGTTGGCTCCAAATGGGTTTATAGGCTCAAGTATCGACCATATGGCACTATTGAGCATTACAAAGCTAGACTTGTGTCGCAGGGTTTCTCGTAGATTCCGGGTATTGATTTTGACCACACTTTCAGTCATGTGGTCAAAGCCTCCACTGTTAGGACAGTCCTTGCTATAGCCACCATGCGTTCCTGGCCACTTCATCAGTTGGATATCAAGAACGCTTTCCTTAATGGTGTTCTTGATGTTCCTGTCAACATGAAGCAGCCTGTCGGTTATTATGATTATGCTCATCCAGACTATGTTTGTCGCTTGCGAAAGGCCATTTATGGTCTTAAGCAGGCCCCCAGGCTTGGTTCCAGCATTTCAGCTATTATCTAACACAGGTTGGTTTTCGGTGCAACTCAGCTGATACTTCTTTATTTATCCTCTCGAGAGGTTCATCGTTATTGTACCTACTTGTGTATGTGGATGATATCATTCTTACAGGCAATGACTCGACTCTTCTTCGCATGTTCATCGATCGGACACACAAAGAGTTTGCAAATAAGGATCTTGGTGCTCTTTATTACTTTCTTGATCTTGAAGTTTCGCCTACCACCTCAGGGTTATTGCTTGCCCAAGCAAAATATGCTCGTGATATTTTGAATTGGGCTGGTATGTCTGACGCAGCACCTATTCTACCCCATTTGTCGCTGGTTCTCAGCTTCACGGCTCTACCAGTTCTCCGTTCTGGAATCCTACACTTTATCGTTCTCTTATTTGTGCTCTCCAGTATCTAACCATCTTTCGCCCAGATTTGGCATTCTCAGTTAACACGGTGAGTCAGTATCTTCAGGATCCGAGAGATGACCATTTCACTACAGATTTTGCGGTATGTTCACGGCACTCTTCATTTTGGTCTTTGCTTTCATTCTGCTAGTATTCCTGAGGTGTTAGGGTACTATGATGTTGTTTGGGCTCGCTGTCTGGAGACTCGTCGGTCCACTTATGGTTATGCGATTTATCTTGGTGGAAATCTGGTTTCTTGGAGTGCCAAGAAACAACCTACTATTTCTCGCTCTAGCACTGAGTCTGAATATCATGCTCTTACCAACACTGCTTCAGAAGTTTTATGGCTCACTCATTTACTTCGTGATCTTAGGGTTCCACTTTCTGGCTCTCCACTGCGTTATGCGACAATAGCATTGCTGTCTTTTTGGCTCAGAATTTGGTGGCGCACAAGCGGGCGAGCACATCGACATTGACTATCATTTTGTTCGTGAGTTGGTGACATCTGGAAAGTTACGAGTTGCTCATGTTTCAACTTCTCTTTAGATTGAGGACATCTTCACCAAGGGGCTCTCTCGTCCACTGTTCGAGTTCTTCAGGTCCAAGCTGTGCATCGGTGAGCATCCGACACTTCGCTTAAGAGGGGTGTTAGGATAAATCAGATTACTGATTAGATTATGATTTATTATGATTAGATTTCTTTCCTTATTGCATCTCTATTGCACTCTCTATATATATATTCAGTTATCAATAATACAATTCCTTACAGCAAATCATTTTATCACACTTGTTGTCTGCCTCCGAGTGGGGCGACTAAGAGTACAAGCTGGGATTCAGGTGGGTGTAGTTTGACGCAGTGATGGTGTGAAAGGGTAAAAGCAGTGTGTGAGAGTGTGTGCGGTGGAATTCAGAAATAAGGCCCATATTCCTGGCGGCAGAAGAAATTGCCATCACCGTTGCCGTCGCTAACTTAATTTGTAAGATTTGTGGTTGAAGAAGCAGGGAGATCCCAACTTGATTTGCAGTAATTTGGAGAAGAAGAAGAGAGAAAGCGAGAGTTTAATTCAAACCCATTTTGATCATCTAACCCGGTCCTGCGAATTTCTTCAATTTTCTCTAGTATATCCATAATCTTATGAATAGACTGTCTATATAGAGACCCACTCATAATCAATAATGTTGCTAGGGTAATGATCTGTTTCGTAAAGCCTATTACCGCGGATGATATATCCGTCTCAGCTCCACCTCTACATGAATGCACGGAGTTGTTTAATCTCCTTCAAATTGATTGATAATGTTCTTGTTGAACAATCTCAATTTGAAGACAAACCATGTGCAATGCATCAATGATAATTGATATTCACACCGGTCCATTAATAATAGTTCATTTTCCTAACATTTCTTATATGTTTGACAACAAATGCGTATGATAATGAAATGTAAAATTTTATCTTTTAAAAAACTACACGTTTTGAAGAATTTAAAAGTATCTAATATAGGAGTAACACTTATTGAAATTTAGTTTTACCACTTTTTCTGCTCCTTACTAGTGTGTTCCAACATGACAAATTCAACCAAGTGCATAATAACGTAAAACGTAAAGGACACACAACTTGGTTACGCAGTTCGGTGTAATCCACCTACATCTGCGGGGCCTGGCCTAGTTCAGAATGAATCCTCTAATTAGAAAGATACAGTACAAACTACACGTTACAAAGTACTTATCTTTATAACCATATTGTGTGAATTCTGCTAGCTCCCCTAGCTACCGATCCGCCTTGATCAGACTCCCTCTGATCTCGAACTTCGTCGACGCTGGATCTCCTCCTCCCAAGGAATTAAGGTTTCTGATTGTGAACTTTGTGCGTCAGGTCAGGTATGTTGGAACACAGTAGTTTGACTCTTTGCAATTCTCGAAAGTCTCAAAAATCTGTAGGCAGGTTTTTGATCTGTTAAATCCATGAGTTATGCAGTCGCGTTGATCCCAATTTATATCCACGAACAGAGTGGAATACTCCTTGATTATATCCACAATATTCCTATTCCAAATCTGCTTCTTAAAGCATATTCAAATCTCATAAATAAAGGGATTTACCTTATCTTAATCTATCCCATATATTCGAATATATCACCTCCATATAAGTAGGGATTTTCCATAAATCAACTATGCTTCACACGCCTGATATACTTAGTCAAATATACGAATTCCATATATCACAAAATACTACAATATTCTGACTTCGATTTCCATATCTCCTTGGCGTAAATATTCTGAACACAACATGTTCCAACATGGAAATATTTTCGGTTCAAAAATAAGTTCCCACAAAATTGCTAATTAAATATTCACTTGCAAATTTCTTGACTTTACAATCTCCCCCTTTGGCATTTTTGTGGACCCATAATATTTTGGACATGTAATTTACAACAAAAAACTCCCAGCATCATTCACATAAGCTTTCATCAAAATAGCAGAATAACAATCATAATACCAGAACATAATACCAGAATTCCCAGAACATGAATACCAAAATCCGAAAACCATAAATCCAGGAAATCCAAAACCTAAATGTCATTACAGCCAAATTGAACAAAAACATCCAAAATCCCAAAATTACTCCCCCTGGGAACACACAGAGGCCAAAGATAACAAAATCAGCAAAACAGCAAAACAGTTTGCTCCCCCTACATCAGACATCAAAATACAAAAGCAAGAATAAAATTCAGGCTTCCAACCGGACATTCTCTTCTTCCTGACTAGTTTTCTCTGCCTCCAACGTAGCCATTTGAATGACCAAAGCACCAAGCCTAGCATTCAGAAAAATCAGCCTAGCCTCCTTTTCTGCAGGTGCGGATGTAGAAGTCGATCCAGCTGGATTCCATGAGAGATCATGCACATGCCTTAACCCGAACGTCTTCTTGTTGGGCCTAAGAAATTCTGTGTCAATAATCACATCCGAAGCTTTTCCCTTCACTTTCGCACTTTTGGCTAGTGCAGAGATCAGAGCTGGATAAATAATGGCATCATTAACCTTGGGGGCAGTAGCTTGTCTGACCAAATGTTGCTGAATGAGGAGCCCAAGATTAACATCCTTATGTGTTCACGGTACAACAATTTGGCCATCTCTCTAGTTAAGGCAGTGGTATTAGTTGAGGGCAACCAACAATGTACAGTAACCTGATATAAACCAAAAAATCTCGAGGTCAAGCAAGAAGCTTGTGAATACCCCGTTGCTGGCCACTCAACCTTATACCCACCCGAGATAGTAGCTAATATTTCATCATCCGAAACTCCTAAATCTCCAGGAAAAACTCCCCCTATCTCAGGTGTCTTGAGACCAAGCACTTTGTTAATTCTTGCAGCAGACACATCAATGATCTTCCCCCGCACGTAAACCCTGCCATACCATGGGGAACTTATTTCCAAGTTTCCAGTCATGAGGTTAGAATATACCTAAAGTACAACCTGCCTATTGTACTATAGTTGGACCGTTGCTGCAGTTGCCATCCCAAACATCTTCAGGTAATCCAAGAAACCACTCTCCTTGTAAGCTTTTAAATCCACAGGTCTTTCAGCAATGAACTTCCTCTCAGAGAAAAATTCTCCTATCTCTTCACCTTTTGAATCAAAATATAAAAATGAATATGCCTTGCTCACAGAGGGGGAGGTAGGACTTTCTTCTCCTTGCATTCATGCTTTTTCTTGCTCCTTTTTGCTTGAGCAGAAGCCTTAGCTTTGGCGGCCTTTCTCTTGCCTTTAGCTATCTGATAGAATTCGTCAAGCACCTCATCGCTTGAGTATGCTAAATCAAGAATTTCCTGTGTTGGAACACTCCCTGAACCTTCAGCATCATTCTCCTTCAGCCTGATTATCTTGATTCACATCCTCATCAGTTTCTTCACCACCCTCAGGGACATCCTTCTGGTTAGAAACATCTTCATCTGGTGACTCATTATTCAGATTATCATGCATATCATTATCTGCACCCCCCAGATCAGCATCCGAATCCAAATCCATATAATCATCATGTTCACCCTCCCGTGTTGGAACAATGTCATCCTCATCACTGTCTGACAGATCAATTATTATAGGCTTTCTTAATTCTTCCATCCTTTTGGCAGAATTCAAGTCATAGAATCCAACCTGCAGTTTGTCTCCATTCCTAACAACTTCCCTTCCAGCCACTTCACTTTCATTTATCTCTCTTAACGAAACATAACTCGACAAGGGAATACGGCAATACACATAGAATTTGTCTTTTTCTCTAAATTCAGCATATCTCCCCAACAAAAATTTCACATTATAATTCTCAAGCCTCCTTATTCCACCTATGTTACCCGTCACTAGCTCCTTAACCTTAACATTCAGATATTCTCCTGTTATGCTCTTAATTTTTGTTAAATCTATGGCAACTCTGTTTGCCTCCAGCCATTCAAACATTTCATCAATACTCTTACATTCTAAGCCCATGAATTTTACCGGAGTAGGATCAGGACCAGTTACCGTGCATTTCTTCTTCTTGGCACCAGAGGAATTTTCTTGAGCATCGGGTTCAACAGCAGATTCCCCATTCTTTATATCGTTGCTAGGTGCCTCTTCCTCTTCCCCTTGTTCTTCAATTTGATCAGATTCTTTATCTAGTTCTCCTCTAGCTTGGTTAGCAGAATTTCTATTTCCATCAAGCAAAACCAATTCCAAATTGGTTGAACATTGGTCTTCCTCCATAACTTCCACTGGTTGATTAACTTCTGGCACCTCTGCTTCACGCGTGGGAGAGTTTGGGGTTAACATTCTCTAGCACAATGTTGCGGTGGAGAAGAGTTGCGAAGAGAGAAAAATTTTCGGCAAAGATTTGACAAAGGAAGGAGTGGCTGATTATAGAGGAATATGAGAGGATCTTGGGCAAGTTTGAAACCAACTTTAACTCTTCATATTTTCACCTCTTTTCCCGCGAAACCCTTTTTAGATTTCCCAAACTTGTAATGATGATACTTTCCCCTCTTGTCAAATCAAGTTGTCAATCCGGATATAACTTCCAACATACCATAGACACCATCTCCTATTTTTGTACAACTTTGCTACCTTCTAATTTTTTTGTTCTTTTCCAATTTTCTAAACAAAAATAACCAAAATATTTACAGAAGGAAAAAATAATTACGGTAAAAAATTACCTCAGATTTGACAAATACCTAAGTGTTGTCGAAGGCTCTCAAAAGAGGTGGCATCCAACGGCTTTGTAAATATATCAACAAATTGCTCGTGTGTTGGAACATAGACTACTTCCACTTCCTTTCTTTCAACCAGATCTCTAATAAAATGATGCCGTATGTCAATATGTTTGGTTCTCGAGTGCTGAACTGGATTCTTCAAAATATCAATGGAACTTGTGTTGTCACATAAAATCTTTAAGGATCCTTGATGAATTCCATAATCTTTCAACATTTGTTTCATCCATAATAATTGTGCACAACAACTCCCAGCGGCAAGATACTCTACTTCTGCAGTAGATAGAGAGATCGAGTTCTGTTTCTTGGTATACCAAAACACCAGATTTGTTCCAATAAAGAAACATCCACCTGTGGTACTTTTTTTATCATCAGCATTACTAGCCCAATCAAAATCACTGTACCTAATCAACTCTGAATCTTGACTCTTAGAATACCAAACACCATACTCTAAAGTCTCACTTACATATCGAATAACTCTTTTAACTGCAGTGAGATGAGATTCCTTAGGATCTGCTTGAAACCTTGCACATATCTCAACATTGAAACATATATCTGGTCTGCTTGCGGTTAAATACAATAAGCTTCCAATCATGCCTCGGTATAATTTCTGATCGAATGCAACTCCTTTTTCATCCTTCGCCAATTTGTCATAAACACCCATAGGAGTTCGAACTGCTCGAGCATTACTCAGATTGAACTTCTTGATTCACGGCATACTTACTTTGATTTATGAATAAACCATTCCTTCCTTGCTTGACTTGCAATCCCAGAAAGTAAGTGAGCTCTCCAACCATGCTCATTTCAAATTCAGCTTGCATAATGGTAACAAAGTCATGTACCATAGATGGTGAAGTAGAACCAAATACTACATCATCAACATAAATTTGAGTAATTAAAAACGTTGAGGCCTTGTCAAGCACGAACAAAGTGCGATCTAATCCCCCTCGATGATAACCTTTCTGAAGAAGAAAGGCATTAAGTCGTTCATACCATGCCCTCAGTGCTTGCTTTAGTCCAAATAAAGCCTTCTTAAGGCGATATACATGATGTGGATAATGAGGATCTTTAAATCCTTTAGGTTGTTCCACATATACTTCTTCATTCACCACTCCATTTAGAAAAGCACTCTTGACATCCATTTGATGCAAAGTAAAGTTCATAGAGCAGGCAATAGCTAGTAAAATTCGGATAGATTCTAACCTGGCAACAGGCGCGAATGTTTCATCGAAGTCGACACCTTCCACTTGTGTATAACCTTGAGCGACAAGTCTGGCTTTGTTTCGAGTGATTAAGCCATCTGCATCTGATTTATTCTTGAAGATCCACTTTGTACCAATGATATTAATGCCTTTAGGGCGAGGAGTAAGGTACCAAACATCATTTCGTGTGAACTGACCAAGTTCATCTTGCATTGCAGCAATCCAATACTCATCAAGTAAGGCTTCTTTGTAGTTCTTGGGTTCAATGAGAGAGACAAAACAGTGCAATCCAGCTAGCCTACGATAATCTACTCGAGGAACTGATCGAGTACTTCTTATGGTGGATTCCGATTGGTCCAGTGTTAGAACATGGGGGTCAGTAGCGGGGAACAGTGTTCCAACATGGTCAGCTTCGGCAGAGTGAGGATTATTTTGCTTAGTTTTTCCAGCACGTTGATGAAGTTCAGATTCGACTGATGGATCTACCTTGTCAGAGTTTCGAGGTTGTGTTGGAACATAAGTGTTGCTAGGTTCTTCCTCTACACTTTCTGGTTGTTGTTCCTTCTCTGAATCATCCACAGTAACATTTATGGATTCCATGAGAGTGTTGGTTCGATGATTAAAAACTCTATAGGCACGGCTGTTGATGGAATACCAGAGAAAAATTCCTGTATCACTCCGATTATCAAATTTTGCCAATTGTTCTCTATCTTTGAGAATATAGCATTTGCTCCCGAACACATGAAAATATGAAACAGTTGGTTTCCTGCTCTTCTAAATCTCGTAGGATGTCTTGCTGGTGAATGGTCGAAGATACACTCGATTGATTGTATAACATGCTGTATTGACTGCTTCTGCCCACCATTTCTTGTGAATATCTTTTTCTGCCACCATAACTCGAGCCATCTCTTACAAGGTTCTGTTCTTACGTTCTACAATACCATTCTGCTGAGGGGTGATGGGAGCAAAAAATTCATGCTGGATTCCAAGCTCATTACAGAAGTCAGTGAATTGTACATTCTCAAATTCTCTACCATGATCGCTTTGAATTCGAATTATCTTCCCTACTGGACTTCCTTTTTTCAGTTTGTAACTTCACTACAAGGCTTCTAAATACTTCTAACGTATCATATTTTTCTTTCAAAAAGGCTACCCATGTAAATCTGGAGAAATCATCAACACATACAAAGATATATTTCTTTCCACCTATACTAGGTGTATTGAATGGACCCATCAAGTCCATATGCAATAAATCCAGATTTCTAGATGTAGTAATATACTGAACTGAAGAGTGAGGAGATCGAATTTGTTTACCTTGTTGACATGGTCCACATACAATTCCTTCCTTGCTGGTTAAGGTAGGCATTCCTCGTACAGCTTTCACATTTGCGATTTTCACCAATGTTTTGTAATTGATATGGCCGAGCTTCCTGTGCCACGGAACTCCTTCATCTTGCTTCGAAATCATGCACTGTACTCCTTGTTCCAGCAGATAGAAATTGTCGGTAGATCCGATTCTTGAAAGAACCGTGTTTTCTCCATGCTTTACTATACATTTATCCTTATGAAATTCCACCACCATGTTATCATCACACAGCTGGCTTATACTTAACAAGTTTTCCTTTAGATCTTCAACAAACAATAAACTTGTGAATACTGGAAACCCTTCAATTCTCAATTCGCCTTTTCCAATTACTCTGCTTTTCTTTCCATCACCAAAGGTTACATATCCGTCATCATATGGAGTAATGTTCGTGAGATATTCTGGAGTGCCAGTCATGTGACCAGAATAGCCGCTATCGAAGTACCACAAATCTCTGGAATAGGCTATGAGAGAAGTGTGTGCAACCAGACATGAGTTACATAGTTTAACAATCCATACCTTTCTGATCGATTTTACTGTATGAATATTGCCTATGTTGGAACATGGTAGAGGTTGTCGTCCTGTCATTTGATCTATGATCAGTCTTCTACACTGCTTTTCAGCATGTCCTTGATACGTACAATATCTACAAATGAGTGGCTTTCTTTGATGAGGCATCCCATACTTATGTTTCACTTCTCGGATCTTAGCCTTGAGGGTTACTGGTTTTTCATGCGATTCAGTGTTGGGTTCTTTCCCGTATCCAATCCCGTGTCAATCACCAAAGTTTCTTCCCATATCCAGAATATCATCAAGTTTAGCCTTTCCGGAATTTAATTTAAAGATAGTTGCTTCAGACATCTCAGCCCTCTTGACTGCTGCTATCAGTTTTCCATTCAGTTCTTCATTACTCTTTTCAAGTTCTGCAATCGTGAATCGTAATTCTCTTTCACTTTCCATTAACTTCTTTTTTTCATTCAGCTCCTTGTTCGTGTCGGCTACTTGAACCCACATAGCATACATGTTTTCATAGGTGTTGTAGATTTCTTCATCACTTACAGACAAATCATCATCTTCATTGTTGTGTGCATCGTTCAAATCTATGTTGGAACATACAGCTTTACCTTTGTTCAGTGTGTTGGAACATTGATCCTCTGATGTATCATGAACCTTTGCTCCAAAAGCTACGTAGTTACTGGTAAGTTTCTCTTTGCCCTTCTCATCATCTTCATCTTCACTCCAAGAGGTGACATATAATTTTCCTTGTTTCTTGCGAGTGTTAGCACATTCAGCCTGAATATGACCATATCCTTCACATTCTCTGCATTGAATTCGTCCAGCCTATTTTGGTTCGTTGTTCTGATTTCTCCCAAACTGCGAATTCCCTTGTTCAAATCTCATGCCACGATTATTACTCGAGTCTTGTTGTCTTTGTCTATTTCCGCCAAACCTTTCCTGAGATTTCTTGTTGACCACCTTCTTTAGCATTCTTGAGAAATTCTTTGTGATAAGTGCAAGTTTTTCAATCTCATCATCGATGTCAGACTCGTGATTGTCCTTAGATGGAGATACTTTGAATGCCAATTCCTTAGAGGCTCTTTTTGTAGCTTGTTGGAATGTCATCTCATATGTCTGTAACGACCCCATTAGTTCATCTAGGCTCATATTGGCTACGTCTCTTACTTCCTCTATTGCTGCTACCTTCATTGCAAATCTGTTGGGAAGAGATCTCAAGGTCTTTTTCACCAGCTTTGTTTCTTTGTACACCTTTCCAAGTTGATAAGCCATGTTGGATATGTCCCTGAGTTTTCCATTAAATGTAGCAATAGTGTCGTCCTCCTCCATTTTGAGTTCTTCAAACTTAGTAGCCAGCATATGTAGTTTTGATTCACGAACTCGACTGGTTCCTTCATGAACAGTCTGTAGAATATCACATGCTTTCTTAGCTTGATGACATGTAGATATAAGCTTGAACTGATTTTCATCAACTGCAGTGAAGATTGCATTAAGTGCATTCGAATTCGCCAGAGATTCTTTAAGTTCATCTGAAGTCCATCTAGCTTTGTCTTTGGGTTTCTGCTTCCTTTGACTTGACTCTCCTTCTACTGCCTTAGATCTTGTATCAGCATCTTCTGTAGAATGATTCCATTCATTCTCAACATAGAACCATGCAAGTTCATCCAGTGAGTTGATGAAGACCCGCATGCGTGCCTTCCAATAGTTGTAGTTGTTGCCTTCTAGCAGGGGTGGTCAAGAGACTGAAGCTCCTTCTCTTGTCGTCGTGGTAAAACTGGATCTCACATTCCTTGAAACAACCAATGGAATAATAAGTGACCAAGCTCTTATACCAATTGAAATTTAGTTTTACCACTTTTTCTAGTCCTTACTAGTGTGTTCCAACATTACTAATTTAACCAAGTGCATAATAACGTAAAACGTAAAGGACACACGACTTGGTTACGCAGTTTGGTGTAATCCACCTACATCTGCGGGGCCTGGCCCAGTTCAGAATGAATCCACTAATTAGAAAGATACAGTACATACTACACGTTACAAAATACTTATCTTTACTAACTATATTGTGTGAATTCTGCTAGCTCCCCTAGCTACCGATTCGCCTTGATCAGACTCCCTCTGATCTCGAACTTCATCGACGCTGGATCTCCTCCTCCCAAGGAATTAATATTTCTGATTCTGAACTTTGTGCGTCAGGTCAGGTATGTTGGAACACAGTAGTCTGACTCTTTGCAATTCTCGAAAGTATCAAAAATCTGTAGGCAGATTTTTGATCTGTTAAATCCATGAGTTATGCAGTCGCGTTGGTCCCAATTTATATCCACGAATAGATTGGAATACTCCTTGATTATCTCCACAATATTCCTATTCCAAATCTGCTTCTTAAAGCATATCCAAATCCCATAAATAAATGGATTTACCTTATATTAATCTATCCCATATATTCGAATATATCACCTCCATATAAGTAGGGATTTTCCATAAATCAACTATGCTTCACACGCCTGATATACTTAGTCAAATATACGAATTCCATATATCACAAAATACTACAATATTCTGACTTCGATTTCCATATCTCCTTGGCGTAAATATTCTGAACACAACATGTTCCAACATGGAAATATTTTTGGTTCAAAATAAGTTCACACAATATTGCCAATTAAATATTCACTTGCAAATCTCTTGACTTTACACTTATTATTGTATATATCGAATAGTTAAAACATTTTATGAAAAAAAATTACAAACAAAAGAAATCATCGATGGATTGAACGAAATTGTAAATCATTGTCAATGGATTGAAGGGAGTACAATGTTGAGTTTCAATTTACAGTACTCCCTCCGTTTCTCTATTAGTGACACACTTTTCTTTTTGAGTTGTTTCTTTTATATTGACACACTTTCCATTTTTGGCAAGATGTCTTCTATTTCATCCATTCATTCTGCTTTTTTCTTTCTATATTCAATTTCATCCACTCATTTCCATCATCTAAATCGAAATACACTAACCTATTAATGCCAATATAAGTGAAACGGATGGAGTACGTTAATTATCGTAGTCATACTCTCAAACACAACTTCATAAAGTCATTAATCTTTTTTTGAATGCACCCTGAGGTGGGGGGTATTTATTAGGTTCCCCAAACCTATTTAGAAACAAAAGATGTACAATGATGTTTTTGAAATAATACATCAGTACGGCAACATCGTTGCCTTCAAAAGAAAGATCTAAAAACTAGCGTACAAGTGAATCAAAAGGAGAGGATGTAGTATTTAGGATGTCGAGGTCTCGATGGCTCGGAAACTCGATGGTTACAGATTCGAGTGTTAGGGCTGGGGTGGTTGGGTGTTCTAGTGCTCGAGTGCACAAAGATTCCACTTCAAGGCCTGCTCCAGTGTCTGAGGGATCCAGTGCTCGGTGGCTCCAGAGTTCGAGTGCTCCAGTGCGCGAGGGGTCCAGAGTCTTCAGTGGTCGATGGATCCTGTGTCTTCAGAGCTCGAGTGCATGGGTGCTCGAGAGCACGAGTACACAAAGGACTACAAGTCAAGGACTGTTCCAAGGGTCGAGGCCTCCAAAGGTCGATGGCATCAGTGTTCGAGGGCTTCAGTGCTCGATGGCTCCAAAAGCTCGAAGGCTCCCATGCTCGAGGGATACAACAGCTTCAGTGCTCGATGGCGCAGGAGCTCGAGGGCTCTAGTGCTCGAGGGATTCAGTGACTACAGTGCTCGATGGCTCAGGAGCTAGAGGGCTCTAGTGCTCGAGGGGGCCCGTGACTTCATAGCTTGATAGATCCAGCGTCTTCACAGTTCGAGGACTCCAGTGCTCGTGCTCGAGGGTTCCGGTGCTCGAGGGCTCTAGTGTTCGAGGGCAAAAGTGCTCGAGAGTTCCAGTTTGAGGTCTTCAGAGTGCAAGGGCTCCATTGCTCGAGGGCATTAACACTCGAGGGCTGGAGGTATACTTTGGAACTTGACGGTATGAGGACTCCAGTGCTCGAGAGATCTTGCGTCTTCACAGTTCAAGGGCTCTAGTGCTCGAGGGGTCCCGAGACTTCATAGCTCGAGAGATCCAGCGTCTTCACAGTTCGAGGACTCCAGTGTTCGAGGGCACCAGTGCCCAAGGGCTCCGGTGCTAGAGGGCTCCTGTGCTCGAGGGATCCGGTGCTCGAGGGCTCTAGTGTTCGAGGGCACAAGTGCTCGAGAGTTCCAGTTCGAGGGCTCCAGAGTGCAAGGGCTCCATTGCTCGAGGGCTACATCACTCGAGGGCACCCGCGCTCGAGGGCTGGAGGTATACTTTAAGACTCGATGGTTCAAGGGATCGAGTGCTTGAGTTCTTGATGGTTCAAGAGTTTGATGGCTCCCGGGTGGCCGAGCTCAAGAGTTTGAGTGCTCGAGAGGGTCCAGTGCTCGAGACATCCTACGCTCGAAACCACGAAGGGCTCGAGAGCTTGAGGCCTCCAGTTCACGAGGTATCCAGAGCTCTGGACTCGCCGGTTTGAAGGCTCGATCACTTGATTGCTTAAAGGTTTCAGTGCCTGATGTCACGAAGGGCGTCCGAGCTTGAAAGCTTGAGTGTTTGAGTGGGTATAGTGCTCGAGGCCTCCTGTTTTTGAGTCATCGAGGCCTTCTGCGTTCGATTCCTTGAGTGCTCGGGAGCTCTAGGCCTCCTGCGTTTGAATCATTGAGGCCTCCTATGTTTGAGTCATCGAGGCCTCCTGCGTTCGAGTCCTCGAGTGCTCGAGAGCTCGAGGCCTTCAGTGTCCAGTTTGAGATGAAACCTGCATAGAGTAGCAAAACTTTGTCAGCGGTATCAATCCTATGAAGAACCATTTTTATGCATTCTAATATAGGGAGTACGCTCTTTATCTAAGCAAATAAGGCCTTTGATATGTGTTGGAACATTAGAAAGGCAAAGACTCTGATAATGAGTAGAGTGATGTTTAGCAATTGCATTTGCCACTGAATTGCATTCTCTGAAAACATGCTTAAGCTCAGCATTCCTTAAGAGGGAATGTATTTTCGAGGTTAGATTAAACAGGGGTCAATTTGCGGTATAGGGATCCTTAACCATTTTAACTGCCAACATGGAGTCAGATTCAATTGTGAAAGTTTGATCAAGTTGTGGAAAGGTTTGGCAGGCGAATAAAAAGGCTAAGATCTCAGCTTGGAGTGGGGAGGAGGCGGTAACTGTTGTTGATTTAATCAGGAGTGGTGATCCAGAACTATTTTTTGCAATTAGCCCTACTGCTGCATTGTTAGGGTACCAAGATGAATCTATGTTGATTTTTATTGAACCCACTTTAGGCCTTTTCCAGAAAATAGTAGAAATATTTGGCTTTGGGGGTGGTCTAATGTATGGAGCCAGATGCCTAAGGCTAGTTGGAGAACCTGGAAGGGAGAATAGGTGTGAAGATTTAGCATGGAGGGATAGTTTAATTTAATCATATACATCCTTACATACAAGGTCTGGAGAAAAAAGCTTCTGATTGAATAAGAAACCATTATGTGCCTTCCAAAGACACCAACAAATCAGAGGGGGAGGATATTATAGATCAATTATTGCCATTTAGGTAGATCATGACTATTCCAAAAGAGAAAGAATCTATTAATGATGGAATGTTGATGGTTAAGATGAAAGTCCAGTAAAGCTGCCAATTTATCCCATACAGTTTGAGCAAGAGGACAGGATATGAAGAAATGTTGAATGGAATCTGAATGATAACATGATGGACATTTAGAAGCAAGGCTAAAACCACACTTAATTAGCACGTCATCGAAAGGTAGAAAAGAGTGTAGCATTTTCCATGTGAATATAGAGAACTTTTTCTGTAGTGCAATGTTCCAGATATACTTGGAAGCAGGAAAATTACCTGATGTAAGTGTGAGTTCCTTATAAGCTGACTTGAAAGTGAAGGCCCCTGACTTTTCTAGTTTCCATATTAACCTATCCTTTCTATCTTGTGTAATTTCAGCTTCCTGGAGAAAGGAAAGAGTATCATGTTCTAGGTATTATGAAAACTGTGCTAAAATGGAAGCTTTGTTATTAATGAAATCTGCCACAGAACAATAGATCAATGAAGAAGAGATGTGGCTGGGGATATAGTTAGAGAGAGGGCCATTAGGACACCAGTTAGCGGTTAAAAGATTGCAGTTGCCTTTGCCATGAATGATGAGAGTATTATTTTCAGCAAAACATAGAATAGATTCTTCTCCAAGTAATTGACTTCCTATGTGATTGTGGTAAGCCCCATAATAATTTAGCCCACATTGTAGTACCTAACTGGCTCTTCCACCACAATTTGAGGAAGCATGAATCAATAATGGCTTGGATTGATCTGAAACCTAGGCCATTCTGAGCTATTGGTATAGCTAAATCAGACCTTTTTTCCAGCTTTTGTTCTTTTTACCATTTGTCTCTCCCTAGAAAAATCTAGCCATTTTTCTCTCTAGGCTCTTTACTATGTGGTTTGGGGGTTTGGTAACAGTCCATAAATGTTGAGGCATGGAGTATAAACAAGAATTGATTAGAATCAATTTACCACCTGAACTTAACCATTTATTTTTCCAGTTTTGTAGCTTTGTGTCAAAACTTTCCATCAAAGGTTAGAAGTATCTATTTAAAATTCCGCCTTTGAAGATAGGGCAGCCTAAGTATTTAAATGGAAAGGATCCTTTTTTCATTTTCAAGATCATCTTCACCTGATTCCATTTAGCTACTGTGACCCTTTTACTTAAGTAGAAATCAGATTTGTCAAAATTAAATTTTTGATCTGAGGTACATTCAAAGATCTCTAGGAAAGCTTTAATCTTGATGAGGTTAGTCTTAGAGGCTTGCATGAAGATGATTGTATCATCAGCATACATTAAGTGAGAGGCAGCTGGAACTGAAGCAGGCAGTTGATAATATGAGAGGCTCTTATTCCAAAAAAATAAAATAGAGGCTACTAGAAAAGGCCTCTGAGAAGATATTGAAGAGGAATGGAGAGAGGGGATCACCTTGTTTGATGCCTCTAGTGGGTCTAAAGAAGCCCACTGGATTACCATTGACTAGGACAGAGAAATGTGCTTGTGAAAGATTGTTCATTACAGCATTTAAGAAATGACCACTGAAACCAAACTTAATCAAAACATTCCTAAGGAAATCCCAGTTTACTCTATCAAAAGCCTTCCTTAGATCTAGTTTGAGTATACAGTTAGGGACTCTACTTTTTTTGTCTAGATACCTTATCATTTCCTGCAAATATAGAATGTTATCTGAAATATCTCTATCTTTCATGAAGGCAGATTGGTTTGGGGAGATTAATTTATCCATGTGAGGCCTTAATCTTTCCATTAATATCTTTGAGCAAATTTTATTTATTACATTAGATAAACTGATTGGCCTGAGATCATCAAAGGAGCAAGGTGTAGCCTTTTAGGAATTAGGGCTATCCAGGTACTAGTTATACCCCTTGGTAGATCCATACCTAAAATAAATTCATTCACAGCTTCGGTTATATCCTTTTTTATAATAGTCCAGCACTTGCAATAGAATTTATTTGAAAAACCATCTGGACCTGGACTACTATTTTTATTCAAACCCTTAATCACAGACTATAGTCCTGTTTCTGAGACTAGTATGGATAAGGCCTGGTTGTCCTGGTCTGTGATGATGCTTGGGATTTGACTGAGGAAGTGGGGATAGTAGGTATCATTCACTGTTTGGTTAGGCTCAGTTAACAGATCAGAAAAATAGGAAATAGTTTCCTTTTGTATGTCTAAATTTGAGTTTAGCCACTGTCCTTCCCTGTTTTTAATCTTAGTGATCTGAAGCTTACAGTTTCTCTCTTGAATAGTCTTGTGGAAAAATTGGGTGTTATTATGTCCTAGTTTATGCCATTTAGATCCTGCTTTTTGCTTCCAAAATTTTTCCTTCTCTTTAAGGGCTCTAAGCAGTAAAGCTTTTTTCTCATTGAATTTGATAAGCTCGGAGACTGAGGGGGTCGAATCAGAGACAAGTTCCTGAAGTCTTAAAGCTTCCTCTGCTGAAATCACATTAGCATCTATATTTCCAAAGCAATCTCTATTCCAGATTTTTATCACCTTCTTAAGTCTTAGATAGAATCTAAGCATTCCAGACCCGGGAAGTGGTTTATCCCAGTTTTCCTTAATTAGATTGGTGAATTCTGGCCTATTAAACCAAGTATTTATGAATCTAAAAGATGTAGGGTGAGAATTAGTCAATGTAGATACCTGAAGTAGAAGAGGGGAATGATCTGAGGTATGCCTATTTAGGATTTGGATAGAGGATGAAGGGAATTTATAGCTCTATGACATTGTGCAAAGGCCTCTGTCAAGTCTTTTGGAGGTAGGATTTCTAAGTCTCGAATTGCACCATGTGAAAAGATTTCCGACTGTGTTAATTTCCTGAACTCCGGAGGAACTAATCCAGTTATTAAAATCTCTAATACTTCCTGAAGAAGGGGAGCTAGGGCCTCTATATTCTGAGAGTGTGGTGATGGTATTGAAATCACCTATAAATATGGTTTCTCCTCTAGAGATGCTAATCAGATCTTTCCATAAATTTTTTCTACCCTCTCTGTTTCTAAGTGCATAAACAAAAACTACCTCCATATCTAAAAATAGAGATTGCTGTGCTATCATGACATGCAGAAACTGTTCATGGTGAGAGATGAGTATGACAGAAACTGAATTAGTTCACATAAGCCATATTTTTCCATTTTGGAGAGTCAAATTATGGGAGAACTTTAGCTTATCCATGTATGTGTGACATTGAGTGTTATCATGCATTGGTTCAATTATACACAGGAGTTGAATTTTCTTAATCTTGATTAGATTAGTTTGTCTTAGCATAGAAGATTCCATACCCCTAAGATTCCAGACTAAATAATTGACAGTTAGATTGTGTGTCATTGTTCACCAGATTTATGACTCTTTGTTGCTGATCTGAGCATCATCCTATTCAGCTGGCTAAAGTAGTTATTCTTTTTAATCTTAGACTTACCTTGTTGGGGATTCTTACCATTGAGCTTCATCTCATGAGGAGCTGTGATATCAGGGTGATTGACACTAACCTCATCCTCAGAGTCCAGCATATCCAGTTCTTCAATACCCTGTGGGAGATTATCTAGGTCCTGCAAAACAGAAAACCCGTTTTCCATTTTATCCTGTAGGAAAAGTGGGGGGTTATTAGTGGGGGATTGGTTCAGCCTTAGCCTGAGTGAGCCAATTTGGATATCATCTTTTGCATAGGCAATGGGGGTAGATTTTGACAGTGCCGCAGCATTTAAAAGCTTAGAGATGGAGTTATCAGTGCATTCCTGAGGTTGGATTCTGGGTGGTGACTGTAAGTATATTTTCCTAGGCATTCTGTTGACCTCAGAGGAGGATTTGGCATCGAGGTTAAGGGGAGAGATTGTTGTAGCTCTCTGGTTGTCAACACTGTCTTTTTTCTGGGATGAGGCGTCAATCTGATTACCAAAGGAGATCAGAGGAGGATTGCTAAACTTGTTGCCAGTGGCCTGCCAATGGGAATGAGTTCGGCTCTGGGCAGTGTGATTTTCCACTGA
Source organism: Rubia yunnanensis (assembly GCA_037428765.1). Taxonomy (NCBI): domain Eukaryota; kingdom Viridiplantae; phylum Streptophyta; class Magnoliopsida; order Gentianales; family Rubiaceae; genus Rubia; species Rubia yunnanensis. The sequence goes on from CM075063.1 coordinate 130,799,612, forward strand.
CTTATCATTAGTATTTTCCATTGATTTGCCATTAGGATTTTGTGGGATAGCTCTACATTGACTTATAGAATGTCCTAACTTAGCACAGTGATCACAATAGAGGGGGGACATCTTTAAATTCTATAGGATATTTCCTATTGTTTGAAACTGAACCCAGTCTAACATAGTTACACATAGGCTTCTGAAGACCTATCTCAACACAAAATTTTATTGCAGATGGCCTAGTGAGCATATCAGTGGCTAAGTCATTTTTAATGAAGCTACCTATGCTATTCCCAATTGCTTCAATAGATGCAGAATTGTAGTAGTACAAGGGTACTTCCCTGATCGTACACCAAATGGGTACAATTGGGGATTCTCTGTGTTGAGAAATCTGGGGACCATTTAAGCATCTTAAGGAGGATACCATTGAAATTCCAGATTCCTTTCATCCAACATCTTTGGTAATCATTGACGAGCTCAAACCTAATCAGAACATGTTTGTAATCTAAGGAACCTAATTGGTATTTACCTGCAAAACCAACTGTTTTGAAGGCCAATTCCAGATGCTCCATTGTGAGTCTCTCTTTTGTGAACATTCCGACCAGAGCATTTGCATAGTGTGCTGAGAGTTTGGCAATTTGATCGTCGGAATAGAGACAAGCTGGATCCCCTAGATGTTCTGATTTTGGGATTAATTCTGGGTTACTGGGCAGTGATTTTGAGAGGAGAGGGAATTTGTTTTGAAGAACAGCAGCAAAGGATTTAGGTCCCTCAATTGGGATTGGTGTTGGGTTGGCGTTGCTTACCGCCACAGCGGGCGGATTAGCGGTGGCCATTTCTGACGTGAAATTTCAGCAGTTGGGTTAGCCGTTAACGGCGGGATTAGCCGTTACTGGCGAGCAAAGGGAAGAAGAGGAAGAAAATGCAGTTCAGTTATTGTAGCAAGAGGAGAGAGGAAGAGAACTTTCAAAACTGAAAAGATTGCAAAATTTTATAAAGTCGTTAATCTCGTCACTCTTTGAAGAATGCAAGAGATGGGAAAATGAAAGTTGTAATAGATTGCTTTCATATCTTTTACCGGATCAATCAACAACGATGAGGAACAGATGGTTGCATGACCAACGTATGAAAGTTAACCATAGTAGAACACAAAATAAGAAAAATAAAATAAAATCAAGATCCACGGATGCAATAAATCAGCTGATACGACGGCACAGAGTGATCCCATCACCCACCGGAAGCATGCAGATCTCGATCCTAGGATCGGCGGCTAGCGCCTTGTTAAACTCCAACACGAAGTCCCGGTAGTAGCGGACATACTTCCTCATCGGAGCATCTGGCGGCGCCACCACTGAGCCGCCCCACAAGGTGTTGTCGTACCCGATCAAACCCCCAACCTTGACCAACTCAATTATCCTCTTGTGGTAGTTTATGTAGTTATCCTTGTCGGCATCCACGAAGATGAAGTCGTACGCCCCAATCTCCGTGCCCTGATCCCATAGATGAATGGCATCAGTTTAACGGGTGGTATACATTGCAACTTAATAATCCAACAAAATGTTACAAGAGCTGTAGAAATCATCTTCTATCCGACCAAATTGCATTTTACTCTTATTTCAGATCAGATCAGTTCAGTTTACCTGTTCGATGAGTTGATCAAGAACGGGCAGAGCGGGGCCTTCTCTGAAGTCAATCTTATGGGCGACGCCAGCCTTCTGAATGATGGGCAGACCCAACTCGTAGTTCTCTCTGTTGATATCCATGGCCAAGATCTGTACCCAATTGCACAAATTTTTGTTCATTCACGTGTTCCGACAAACGTGGAGATCGGAAAAAAGGATTGGGATTTGGTACTCGGTTTATAAATTATAAATTAGTCACCTTCCCGTCTTCCGGCAGAGCTAGCGCCGTCGCCAGAAGCGAGTAGCCGGTGTAAACTCCGATCTCCATGGTTTTCTTGGCGTTGATCAGCTTGATCATCATGTTCAGAAACTGCCCTTCATCGGCAGATGTGGTCATAATGTTCCTGTCATTTTACCAAACCATTTAGATGCAAATTCATTTCTACTAGATGAATAATAAAGATTTTCCAGAAAAATAATCACCATGGATGGTTCGCCGTCACTTCTCGGAGCTCCTTCATGCTCTCCGGCTCTCTCGGATAAACGCTGGTTTCCAAGATATACTGTGAAAAATCATGAAAAAATCAGCTTTTTCTTCCTCAATCTGTTACAAAATCGTGTTTTTAATTGAGATTTGTATCTGGGTTTTTACCTGGAAAAGGGCATCGCTCTGCAGAAGGCTCTTGTGGCCGACTTCTTGGTGCTTCATCTCTGTGGTTCCTTCAGCCGCCATTTTTGTTGCAGAGGAGGAGGTTTTGATTCGGAGAGTTTGAGAATGGTTGTGGGAATGAAGAAAACGAGGTTGGTTTATATAGAGACCGAGTTTTTCTTGGTTCGGGGAATTGGTGGTGGAGTAGGTAAGACCCAAGACGTGAGTCGACCCATTGTTTTTCTTGTTTAACGTTAGATTCACCCGTATTTGGTATTTTGATTATTGTTAATAATGTTGGTATTTATGGATAATAATTAATAACAGAGATGGATTTTGTTCTCTGACCGTGGTCAAAATTGGAGTTTTTTGTTTTTCGAAGTATCAAAATTGGCTATCAGTGGTGGGGTTTGGCCCGTTTGGGGGAAAAGGTGGTGGAATGTTCAATAAGGAAAGGACTTTGCAATGGTTTTGGTTGGTGAGGAGTTGGTGAAACTGTCCTATTTTTGTGAGGAAAAAAGAGTTTTTCCTTTTTTTTGAAAAGGAGAAAAAGAGTTGTTGGTGAGAGAGCCCATGATCCTGCCAATTTGGCAATCCGGACCCGAATTCCCTAAATCGAATCCATCAACTTTAAACAAGAGGGTTGATGTTAAGGTTTGGGGTTAGGGTTAGGTAGATCGACGAATCAAATGAAATGCATTGAATGGTTTATATAATTGAATGGACTGGGTTAGAAGCGAAAAATGTTGTCTGAACAATCAAAAATCAATTAAAAGAATCATTCAATCAACCGCACGACCTATTTTGCTAGTATGAAACAATTACTAAGTTATAGTTAATGTCAGATGGTTTCATGGATCAGAGGGGTTTAACTAAATGATATGTATAATTAAATGGGTCATGTTGTCACGATTTAGAGATTAAGAAAGAAAGGGGAAAATAGTATACTGCAGGTCAAAGGTTCGAGAATGACTGGGTTTGATGGAAGGGGAGGGGACGCAGTGTGAATAAGAAGTTTAATGGATATAGTTTCTGCTCGGTTTCCTTTTCAGATTAGTCCATATATAGCTAGCTAACAAATGCTAATAACCGTAGTGGACTGGCTCAAATTAGTTGCAGCTCAACTCTATCGTTGTTTGTGATAATACATGATCCTACCAATTTGGTAATTTCGAGCCAAAATGGCTAAATCTAATCCGTCAACTTTAAAACAAGCGGATAGAGTTGGGATTTAGGGTTAGGGCTAGCGTTAAATAGATTGGCGAATCAAATGAAAAGCCTCTAAAAATCATATATAGATTAATGGATTTGATTAGCAGTGGAAAAAATTGACCTATCAACCAAAATCAATAAAAGAAACACCAGATCAACTTCACAACTTGATCCGCTAATATAAAAATTACATTGAATTATAGTTCATCTTAGTGCTAATTGGTTTGATGGATCAAATGGGTTGAACTAAATGACCTGTATAGTTTAAAGGGTCGCGTTGTCACAATTTCGAAGATGAAAAAGGAAGGGGAAAAAATAGTAAAGTGCAGCTAGAGGAATTGTGAATTTCACAGTTTGATGAGAATTGGGGAGGGAATTGTATGGATAACACGTCTAATGAATACAATTTATAATAATACTATAATCAAGGGGTTTCCTTCTCAAATTACATAATTTGCATCCCTATATAGCTAGTTAACAAATGTTGAAAACTGTAGTGGACAAGCTAAAATCATCCCTAATTCCAAGTCTTCTCTGAGCTTTTTTGCCTTCTAACGGCTCTTCCCGCATTGTTAATCATCCTTTTGATCAAGCTGATTTGACCAACATACCCCTGCAATCCCAACACAAGTTAGGGTTCATAGTAGTTAACCCGCCAACCCTAACTTGATCAAATTGCTAGCCCTGCATTTTAGGATCTAGTGTAAAGGGAAGCACAACTATTACTATCAAAGTCTAATTTGAATCTTAAGACTAGACACTTTTATGATTCAATCCGAAAAAATAAATCTAACGATTCTACAATCTAGACAAAACTAACAAATTTGTTATTTTTTAAACCATATTTGGCATTGAAATTTTTGATATGAACTACGGTCGTACGAAACTATCCTACTTATTCATATTTCATCCTAAAAATAACAATGTACATGAAGCATGGCATTTACATTTGAATTACTCATCGGCGTATCGTCAGACTCCTAATCATTTTTAGAGTATGGTTATCTATTTGAATACATAAAGCTTTTGGAGGTCGTTTGCTCCAAACTCGAGAAAAGGAAGCTTATCAACAGCATGTTGATGAGAGGAATGGAAAAAGTAAATTCACTTTTTTGTTTGGTTCAAACCATAAGATGGAATTCATTATGTTCATTCTATTTATACTTATTCATTTTAGTTGAGAAAGAATGACCTCTATTTGAGAAAGAATGACCTCTTTTGGAGGTCGTTTGCTTCAAACTCGAGAAAAGGAAGCTTATCACCAGCATGTTGATGAGAGGAATGGAAAAAGGTAATTCACTTTTTTGTTTGGTTCAAACCATAAGATGGAATTCATTATGTTCATTCTATTTATACTTATTCATTTTAGTTGAGAAAGAATGACCTCTCCTGTTGATCTAGGGTTTTTGTGTTTTGATTATATACCCTAGCGTTAGTAACTAGGGTTATGTTGGAAATTTTGTGTGTCGTACAAGATTGTGGGCTCTAGAGTGTCTACACCACCTTTCACGACGTCGATATATATTTTGAGCGACTTCTAATCGATGGTGCTGGTGTTGCTAGGTATAGAAGGAGAAATAAGAAAATGAAAGGAAAGAAAGAAAAATGGAGGCTGCTAAATTACCCAAGTAAAATTAGGGTGGTCACCTAACCCTCATGTAATAAATTTTAACGACCGTTAATACGAAATTGATCCAAGAGTCTAAAAACTACTTTTTTATAAACTTAAAAGTACCAAAAATTTCATTATTATTTTGTTAGGGCCCAAAAGTAACTTTTCGAACAATGCGAGTCCAATAAGATAATATAATCATGCTTCTATAAAGATAAATACTTCCATATCTATATTATATGTAATCCGACTTGATTTCGTGTAGTCCTTTTAAAGCATGCGTTACAAACAATTCAATTTATTATCTTTTAAAGATTTTAATGGAATTTATAATTCATACTCTTATAGGATAATATACTAATTATTTCCATAATAAAAATGCATACTCTTATTTTAGACGGACTGAAATTTAGGAAGGGTTAGGAAGGGGCGCTTATACAATTCTTTCTCATTCTTTTCCATATCTCTAGGGATCTTTTCCCAATATTTTTCCAGAGGAAAGGAAATGTGGAAAGAAGTGCAAAAAAAAAATCTGTCTAAAGTTTAGACTATCTTATCGAGAATGACCTCTAATAAAAAAATCAATTTTTAAGAAACAAAGGCATAGGGACATATTCATAAATCATCCAAACCTCTTTGTCCAAGGTATATACCTTAATTGATAAAATTGTTTGTTATACTTCCTCTGTCCCACCTCTATTTGCAGAGAGAGGGAGAGGGAGAGGGAGTACAAATTTTGGCCATGGACAATGGCATGATTACCCTTCTAAATCTTGTTTTACTCCTTCATATACCACTCAATACCACCATTGCATTTGCCTCCACCACTTCTTCATCTACCACCCGCCACCACCACCACTACACAAAATCACAGCAACCACCACCACAATAGCTACCACATCTTGCACAAAAATTACAACCACCAAATCACCTTCACCAAAATCGACATTGTAAAATCAAAACACTCAATCTGAATCAACTTGAAAAATCAAAACACTCAATATCAAATTCAATGGCGATGAAATGGATGAATAGTTACGGGTTTGTATTTGGAAAGTTCAGACATAAGAGATGAATGGTTAATTGGACCAGGGGTATACATGTAATTTTTGCATTAATTCTTTTTTAAAAGTAGAAAGAATGCAAATTCAACTGGGATATTTCAATAAGGAAAGAGAGCAATTACAGTTGGGACGGAGGGAGTATCTACTTTTCAAGTAGGTAAGAAAAGGGAACGTGCATGATATTCCCTTAGGATCATTGGTACGTGTATTTCTCACCTTTTAGTTAAACATTTACGCATTTCATATCACAATAATCATACGACTCACACAAAACAAGTTTCATATTAACGTGGATAATAAAAAACTCATAGATCATAATAATGCAATTCCAACCTATATAAAATGGGTTTTACACCAACATAATCTGTGAAAGACCCGAGGGCTATAAAAAAACAACTTCAACCAACAGATTATGTAATATGCAAGATGGATTTGCAAATGATTAATACCCTGACCAGTTGAACAAACTCAATCAATCGATTATTTTTCTATTTCAAAAGGAACCAAAGTTGGTGAAGGATGGATGAGTCCACTGTCCTCATGCGTTATATTGTCATCATCGGACCACTTTAGTTCATACTTACGACCAAAAGTTGATGATAAAGAAAACAAAATATATAACCAGTCTCTGTGGTTTACCTACTCTGACAACGTGAACTTAAAAATTCATTAGATTTTCTTCTAATTTTTTTTCACTGCCTAGCCCTCTTGGAGTTTTTTTTTTCTTTTCAAAGGAACTTTTCAACAGAGAGACTGAAAAAGCAATCATCAAAAATCCTCTCCTGCCTATACATCTTTCACAATCCACTAATTTTTTGCTGATATAACACAAAGAAAACATCATTTAGAAGGCAGAATTCCAAACAACAAAATCGCCCCGACCAGATACTACACAACGCGACGAGCTAATAGTCACTTCCTCGACAGATAGAGAAGTTAAGGATCGACAAATCAAATGGAAATTAACACAAAAACACAGGTTTACTGATGCACTTTCCCTAATGCTCCTCTGATATTCTACCTCATGAAACACGAATGACGTTGAATCAATACACGGGATGGAAACTAATCATTCACAGACAGAATCAGAAGACAAAATCTGAACACTAACTATACAATGCTAGAATCCCACCAATGTTTGAGTACTTGTGTTATTGCTTATACACACTTAATCTAGCATCTGCGAACGCATCTCAAGCCAACCTCGGTTAGATGCAACTGATCCATATTCAAATCTACAATAACATGGCTCCAACAGTCCAATGAGAGAATCGAGAGCAGAGAGAATGAGAAACCATTGTCAAAGTAGCAAAACATTCCGCTCATTGAGATGCTGTTTGTACTCATCCTAGTCCATTCAAACCATCGTGCAAATGGGAAGAAGAAAGAGAATACAATATTCGCAAACATGTTTTGATCAGCAGCAATCTATCGAAACTTACTAGCTCAATCAGCCAGTTTCCCTCAACCTTCAAATGCATCATAGTGATGAGAAACTATACATCTAATTGCACTGCATTTTGCTTAACACAAAGGTTGCAGACAAATGTACCAGAAGAAGTTAAGATATAACCAGTTCTAACTATGTACACTTCATTCAAAGAATAAAACAAGAAAAGAATTCCAAATAACAACGTTTAAATCAAAATTAATCCCAGAACAAACAAGAACACCATCTGTTTCTTTCTATCATGTTCATGTTAAGCTAAGGTATACCTTCCACAAAATTGTTGCTGTGCTTACTCTTACAGTCACCTAGTACTAGTAGAACATCCATCCAATAACAAATAATCCTCCAAATCAATCAAATGGTCAATAATCCAATGAATCACACCCTCTTCGCGGCTGTGACCAACGCGTTTCTTATGGCATTCCCCTTCTCATTCAAAGGAAAGCCCTCATGACTCCGATCAAGAACCTCCGTATCATCACCATCACCACCAACCTCATCACAAAAAGCAGAATAATCCTCCCTAGTTAACAACATATTATGCAGTATAGAACAAGCACCAATGCTAGCAATGGCAGCCTTAAACTCCGCGTCAACCGGCCTACTCAAAACACCCCACCCCTTCAAACTCTTGGCGGTTTTAGCCATCGGAACACGCATAATCCTAACCACATTGTTGAAATTCTCCTCATTTGAGCCTCCCACAGGATCAACAAAGGGGATGATCAACCAAGGGAGCAAAGGGTACTCATTGTCACCGACAAAATACTGAGGAACTGAAACATCAGCATTGTCTAAGACCACATTTTGTGAGTTCATAACAACCCCATTCTCAACATCTTTATGCAAAGCTGAAGACTTTAGAACCCAGAATTTGTTCTTGTTACCGCGAAAACCCGCCACAACGCTCAGAATTCTTGATGATGCGTCCACCACTAATTGGGCGGAAATCGTATCTTCTTCTTCTTTTCCTTTGTTATCCGATTTCAGAATCTTGAACCTCAAGCAATCAATCACTCCGCAGCAATTAGGCAGCCCGGAGAGCGATTCGAACTGTACGGAAACGGAGCAGAGGTCGGGTTCCCCCGGGAAACCGACCCAGAACCGGTAATTGGTGCAGAGGACCCGACACAGCTGTTTGACGCAGAATTTCGCAATCGCCTCCGTGACATTAAACTGCCGAGATATCTCCCAGTAATCCGACCCGGTCGCGAGCCGGAAGAGCCCGATCCCGAGCCGGGTTTCCGCGGGTAAATTCAGCGGGGCCCGAACCGGGTCGCGGCACTCCAGTAGCGGTTCAAGCAACCCACATAGCCACTCGAAAGTCGATGAATTCATCCGGAACACGTGCTTAAACGCGTCCGGATTCTTGGGGATGAAGGTGGAGGATGCTCCGCGACGACGTCGTTCCGGGCCGCCGTCATCATCCGGGCCGGGGGCCCGCTTCCGCTTTTTCGACAATGACAGGACGGAGACGGCGGCGGCATCGACGGCGGAGATGAAGTGGGCGAGGAGGATGGGCAAGGAGAAGTTGTCGGAAATTGGGGAGAGGAAAATGGGAAAGGGGGTTGAATTGGGGGACGAAGGGAAAAGGAGGGAGATGAGTACGAGGATTTGGGAGATCAGAGAAGAAAGTAGCGCAGCCAAAGGTTTGTTTTCTTCTCTCATGGTATTTTGTCGGGGAATGGGAATCTCGATTTCCGTGCAATCATTCTAATCATTTATGTGTAGGCGATTTCTGGGACTCTGTTCTGCAAATCAGTCAGAGAATTCATCCTCGTTGTTTTCTTGTTTCTTGAATCTCTGGAATCCAACACGTGGTTGAAGCTTATAGGATCCTTTCTGTACTCGTTGTACTGGAGTAAATGTCAAAAATCTTTTGCATTTATTGTGCATTCACGTTTTTCACATAGGGGAAAAATGATGGGAAAAGGTAATTTTTTTTCTTTTGTTTTGGTTTCATTCAAGAAGAGAATCAACTTTTTCTTTAGCCTGCTCGAGTCCTTGTAACTATTTGATTCATGAAGCAGAAGTAATGTGAAGTGCTTTAGGTCGAGAGCTAGGTCGAGAGCGGTCGGTTTCAGTAGAATAAGCAGTTGATGACAAAAGGAACCCTAGTAAAAGATTGTTGGCAATCAGACATTGGTAGCAATCGAAAACAACAGAAGGATCATAACATGTGCTGGCATTCAGACATTGATAACATTCGAAAAGATGGTTACATGTGTAAGTTAACGAACTAGTTATCAATTAGTTTTTAGAGATGTTATCGAGAATTGACCTTCGACCGATCAAAGGGGAAGGTTAAAATTCGAGTGACATGCTGTCACATGTTTGAGCCTTGCTATTTCAATGGTGGTAGGGAAAGTTGTCGGCAACGATGGTGGCCCGGGTGGGTATTGTTAGAGTCATAAGCTCACATCAAATGTAGAGTGGAAACATTGCCTCACAATTCTAGAACATGTGAAATTACTCTTTTACCCTCCTGCCATCCACCTACGATTATACAAGCACCATGCCAACACTGCAAACCACCAACAACAATGCGGCGTTTTAATCTACAATACCATGCCAAATTCACAAACAAGTTCATCACGAAGGACACATTTTACCTATTATAGATCATTATAGAATCTTGCAGTATCGATGTACGAAGCAGTTGCGTCCTCGCCCCTCACTATCGTCGTCTCCTCACCGTCGCTTAGGGTTTTGCAGCTGTGACGGTGTTGCGAGGGTTTCACCATTATGTTGTGATGGTTTTGTAACGATGGTCGCGGCAAAAAAGGGTGGATAGAGAATTGATTGCACCATCAAAGATTTTTTAACGAGTTAAAACAATAGTGTTTCAGAGGATTATAAAGCAATAGGATTTGGTCATCCATTTTTTTTATGCTCTGGATTTTTGCTGAGACACGAATTATAGATTAGAATTAATACATAATAAGTTTATTTATTTTTATTTGGGCAGACTAAGCCCAAAATAAAGAGATTTTATTTGTAAGTGATAAGGGCACTATTATCTATTACCAATAAACATTTCTCGTAGATTTGGAGAGTATGCAGTTTATGGCAGGAAAGACCAAAAAAGAGAGTATGCATTTTAAAGCGGGACAGAGAATAATCAATTCGTGTTAAGAATAAGTGACTTGTAACCTTGTACAGTATTTGATATAATTTGATCCAAGTTCAATGTGAAACTCTAGTATACCCCTCACAAACCTTATCACGCGCATGTGCATTATTTCTCACGCAAACATGAATGCGTATTAATAGTTAAATATTAGTGACCAAACAATGTTAATACACATTCACGTGGACTCTCTATGACAAACTCACTTGATAGAAATTAATTAAAATGTATTTATTATTGAATCTTATAGGAGACATGAGAAAGAAATACATATTTGGGATGGGATAAAAGTGCAAAAATATTTCACATGCCTAAAACTAGCTATGAGCTATGATATTTTATATGTAATGAATTGGTAACCTTTCTCCCGGTTTTCTAACTAACTTCTCAATTGAAGTTCCAGTTCATGTGAAGCGTTTCCATTCGTCCAATCTCTGACTTTCAAGTTTCAAACATAGCCTATTGGTGTGTCACCGAGTGTAAAATTGAGCAGGCCTTGAGTCCATGAACAGAAAAGCCCATGCTATTTGATTGCAAACCAAGGCCCAAGAGCTGCACCCCCTCCCCAGGAATTACAGAATCACAGTGGGGATGATTCCTCGAATCCCACCCCCAGAGAGTTTGGGTTGATTTTTCAGGAATCCACGATCGCCAAGTCGTTAGGGGTGTGACCTTATTTTCGATGGAAATGGGTTTGACTCTCGGAAAGTGCAGTGTGAGGGTCTCTCTATGTACAAGGTTGACCACTGGGAGTACTGTGATTTACTTTCTCGGTTATGAGCGTGGTGTCATTGCGGCCGGGGCCTGAAGACGAGGGTTATCGCCTTTTTGCGTTGATTTTTCAGGGAAATTGAAGGTAAATAAATGGGTAGGTTGAAGAAGGCAGGGCGGAGCTGAAATTACATTGTGATCATTAGCATGTTGTTTAAGAAATATATTTGACCGTTAATATATTTATTTACGCATAATAACGGTAAATAAAAAATTAATATTTATAAACTATTTGTTACGACGAATTGAACAATAGCATATACGCTAATATTATTGTTTATATATCTATTCAAATATACAATCAAATTTTAATAGAAAATAATGTTAAAAAAATACAAGAGTGCAATTTCTAAAGGGAGCGAGTAGTACTCCCTCCATTTTTTTTTCATTGGCACCTCTCTTTTGGTGTTAGAATTGAGGAGATGCTAAATGAGTGGATGAAATTGAATTGAAAGAAGAGAAAGTAAAATGAATGGATGTAAAAACCTTAAACTTGCCCAAAATAGTAAGTGCCAATTAAAAAAAATACCACTTTTAGTAAGTGTGCCAATGAAGAAAAAAAACATAGGGGTATATATTTTCCTGGTCAAAGAAAAAACCAATCCTCATTGCAGAAAGGACAGGGATAGGGACATGAGAAGTACTGCCTCTGGTCCACTAATTATGACCCTCTTTTTATAAATGGATGGTTTTTTTATTTTGTCTTCTTCCATTTTTAGCAAATTCTAGATTATTTTTATTCGCCCATTTTACTTTTTACACTTTCAATTAAACCTCCACCACTCTTTTCTCTTTTCAAAAAACTAAGTGTCCATTTAAAAAAGCCATATATAGTGGACCAGAGGGAGTACAACAAGATGAATGGTCGAAACTTGAAAGAAACCCTATTAGTAGATAAGGTAAATCTAAAAACGTTAACTATGATTTCCTAAAGTTTTATATATGTACGGTTGTAATTCTTATACGTACATAATTATATATCTATACAGAAAGCTTTATAATTAGTAACTTAAAGTTATAAATTTGACACTTTTTAGAAATAGATATGCGGTTAAGTTTGTTTGATTCATTTCGTTAACATGATTTCTTGAAAAGTATTTATTTTTTATTAAATTATTTTTTGGGTAATATGCAAATATAACCTTATATGTTGGAGAAAGTGCAGATATAATCCTAAGCTATTTTTAGTGCAAATATAACCCTAATTATTATACATAAGTGCATATATAACCCTGAAGCCATTATTCCGGCATTGACTGGCCATTTCCAGCCATTGATCGACCGAAAATGACCTAAATGCCCTTCTAACCTAAAGCAAAAACTTGAAAGACACAAATGCCCTCCAACCCACCACCATCAGCCGCTGAACACCACCACCAAACCACACCTCCGCTGCTCCGCGGCCACCAGTTCACCACCACCACCCACCACCACCCACCACCACAGTCAAACAAGTGAATTGAGAAAAGTAGTTTATAAACCCTTGTCCGAACTGATATGGTTACAATACTCCAAAATCAGAAAATCCAACAATTAAAATCGCAAAGTCAACAAAAATGGAAGAATAGGACTGAGAAACACAAAGAATCTTTATGAATTGTTAACCAAGATGCCGGTGAAATCTGAACAGAATTAACCGCACATCCCGAGGGCGACCTACAACTATGACCGCGAAGACAAGAAACACGAATCCAACAACAGCACATTTGTAAGGATCTTGAAAATTTATTCAAATTTTAACTAACTTAGATGTTATAAGTCAGTAACAGAGGAGACATATTGGCTTTGCAAATTGAAGAACAATTTGAAGAAGGACAACGATAAACGATTCAGAGGCGGTGGATGGTCTGAGAAGGAAACCATACCTGAAATAGCGACGAAGCTCGTCGGAGAAGAGGAGCAAACAACGAACAGAGAAAGGAATTGGCTTTGGGAGAATGGAGAAACGAGAAAGAAATCGGGTATGGAAATTTCGAAGAACGGACTTCGGTTTTGGGGGAACAGAGAATGAAGGAATCAGAAAGGAAAATTAGGGGTTTTAGATTGTAATTTCATGTTTTTTTATTTTTTACTATTTTACAGAGGGGCAAAATAGTCTTTTCAATATATTTCAGCTTCCGGCTGTTGGAAAATGTTATATTTGCACATAACCTTAATATCTAGGGTTATATTTGCACTTTCAATTATGGCAGGGTTATATCTGCACTTTCATCAATTATGTAGGGTTATATATGCACTTTGCTCTTATTTTTTTGGTCACTTACATATTTATCAATACCTTCTTTTGATCCCCGATACCAAAACTGCGTTTAATCGGTCAGTAACATTCTGAAATTGAATCTTTTGGTCCCTCAAGCGGTTTTAGGGTCAAAATATGTAAAATAACCATCATACCCTTGAGTTTTAAAAAAAATTAAAAAAGGAAAAAAGAAAACAACACACTACAAATGTAATCAAGATTCCATTTATTGAAGCAGTAAACATGAAGAACAACATACCTTAAATGTTCAAGAAGTAGAATGGTTGATCTCAATCTAACCTAAAGCTCCCCATTTTCTCAAAATAGAGAAATGAGGGCATCTGGACCACCACATTTATTTTTGATCGTCTTTCTAAGTCCCGAGCTCGGAACACATATTTAAAAGCACATGACAAGAACGCCCAATGTTCCGAATGAGGAACCGTATCCGAAATTTGACCTGACTACGGAACTATGATCTGATTCGTGTTCTGGCCCCAGAAGAGTTATAGGCTCTTCACCTTAACCCATAAAGCTTTATTCCGAGTTCGTAACAACCCTCATCCCATACTTTCGAGCTCAGATTGCATGCACCACAAATACGGTCTGACAGAACCGCGTTCCAACACGAATAGGGGTTGAATTACTTAAGTTCCGATTTCGAAACCCCTCATGGAAGGCGGTTCCTCATTTTTTCACATGAACCGCCTTCGACCGCTGTCTTTAATCAAGTATTATGCACTAGTGGTGTGAAAAAAAACCAGCTCTCAAGTTAAAATGAGAGGAGGTAAAAACTTCTCAATTTTATATTTAGGCAAAGTCTTGGGAAAGACGGTTTTTCCATAATTTTATGGAAAGACGGGGTGTAATTAGAATAATAAAAGATAAAAGGTTTAAGTTGCAATATTAAAAATTTATTAGTATGAAAGATGTAGTAGTAATAAAGTTTATAACCCGATTCATGCAACCCAAAAATTTTATGTTCATTTCTTCTAATTTACACTTTAAACCTTGGTCTTTCCATAACTTATGGAAATACCGTCTTTCAAGAGACGGGCTCGATAAAGGGAAAGTCTCAGGAAATGCGGCCTTTCCATGAGCCTATGGACAATCCTCAGGGGCATTTGCCTAAAATGTTGTAATTTTTTTTATAAAAGTTAAATATTGTATTTTATAAGTTAAAACAAGTAATAATATGTATTTGAAGGTGAAAATATAAAAACATATGATATAAAAAATATTTTCAAAAAATTTAAATTTTGTATGTAATTTATGAAATGTTGTGTATAAGGTAAGAAATAAGTGACATGTCCATAAGGACATGCCGCCTGTCAGGAGACCCACCATCAGATAAATACACATATAATTGTGCTACCCTGAAGCAAAAACACTCTATAGCTGAAAGATTTAATTTTTTTTTTAAGTTTGAGCTCAAACCCCTTGACTTTAAAATTTTCGAGTATTAACCAAATCCCATTCGAAAAATATATAAGTATGACTGATGGACCATATAATTTATTATATTCTTGAAGTTTGGTCAAATGTAACTGCAAAAGTCTTGCAATCACATGGGAAATTTATAAATGTTGCCTAAATTGTCGGTCGCTCTATATACGATTTGATGTCACGACAGTGGAAGTGGCAACGAAAACTATATAGCCTGCAGAAATTTCAATAAATCATGCATTCCTTTTTTTTTCACTAAAAATATCCCATTATTCTTTAGCATTTAAAGTGTTGTAGAGAAATATGTACTCCCTTTGTCCCATCTTAAATTGTAAAGAATTTTTTTCACATTCATCAAGAAACTTGTTTAATTGTTTATATGTTTAACTATGTATAATAACGGTAAATAAAAAAATTACTATTGAAAAACTACTTATTATAACGAATACAACCATATAACATATGATAATATCATTGTTTATACATGGGCCAATACTGATATGACCCCATGTTTTGGAGGTTTGTGCTAATATAACTCTGTACAGTTGAAAAGTGCTATTGTAGCCCTGTGTTTTGCATTAGAAGTGCTATTGTAGCCCTGCGTTTTACATCAGAAATGCCGATATTACCTTTTAGCACTATTCTGGGGTTGACTTAGTAATTTCAGGCGTTGACCTAAATTAAAATTACTAAACTACCTCAATTAAATCCCTAGGGTTCTTCTTCCTCTTCACCACCACCACCGATCTGCCACCGCCACGCCACCGCCACTCCACCACCACCACCACCACCATCGCTCCACCACCACGCCATCACCGCTCCATCACTGCCGCCACCGCCGCCGCTCCACCACCACTGCCGCCGCTCCACCACCACTGCCGCCGCTCCACTACCACCGCCGCCGCTCCACCACCACCACCCCCAATCGAAGAAAACCCTAACCCACAGCTCTTCCCCAACCACCAATTAAACCCTAGCCCCACCGGGCAACGAGCCATCTCGTCGCTGCACATCACTCATCCTCACCGGGCAACGAGCACCGGTGCCCAGCCCATACCAAACCCCATCGCAAAAATATCCGAGCCAGACCCAAGCCCCGCCAAAGGAAACGAGGACGGAGAAGAAAATGGAATCGAGGAAGGAGAAGGAGAAGAAAATGGATTGGGGAAGGAGAAGAAAATTGAGGAAGGGGAAGGAGGGGAGAAGAAAATGGGATCGGGGAAGGGAAGGAGAAAGAAGAAAATTGAGGAAGAAGAAATTCGTGGAAAGAGAAGAAAATCGAGGGCATAATGGTACTTTTACTTTTTTTTAAACAGGGGTGTAATAGTCATTTCATGTATTTCCAGCCAAATTTAGGCTTCCGGGGTTATATTAGCACATTCTAGCAAAACACAGGATTACAATAGCACTTTCCAACTTCACAGGGTCATATTAGGACAAACTCTCAAAACACAGGGTTATATGAGCACTTTACTCTTTATATATCTATTCAAATAATGATATAAAATTAAGTGTGTAGTTTGAGGTGGGCCGGAGAGTAGATGAAATTCTTTCTATATAGCATGGTTCAAAATGTAGTCTTTTAATTAAAATTATTTTCAAAGTTGTCCTAACATTATGAAAAAGTAGGTTTTAAGTATCTACACCAATTCATCATATTAGCTTGTTAAATTATTGAATAAGTGTTAATAAAATCACTAAAATATAATGCGTGTTAGTATAAATTTTCTACCAAAGGGATCGGTCTTATAAGTAAATTCAAGTGATTCGTTTGATATTTATTCAAGGCATGTAAAAGAGAAATGAGAAACACATGTAAAAGAAATAATATAGATATGATTAAATTTGAACTATAAAAGTACCAAGATTATAGAATTCAATGTATAAAATATATCTTAAAAATAAATTAATTATATTTCAAAGTGTGTGTTTAAAAATATTACTCACCAAATCTAAATTCTGAAGTTTTTATTCACAAAATTTTGTTTCTGGACCGTCTTGACCATCATCGGAAGAGATCATTTTATAGTTAAAATAATTGATGAATAGATTTAATATTTTTTTATTTATTATGATAATCTATATAATTTTAAAGTGAGTCCGTCTCTTGAAAGAATATGTTTCCATAAGTTATGGAAAATCAAGGTTTACAGTGCAAATTAGAAGAAATAAAGATAAAATTTTTGGGTTGTATGAATCTGGTTATAAATTTTATAACTACTGCACGTTGAATAATAAATTTTTAATATTGCAACTAAAACATTTTACCTTTTACTATTTTAATTAAAACTCGTCTTTCCAGAAGGTTATGGAAAGACCGCCTTTCTCAAGACTTTGCCATTTAAATTTTACAGAAAATTAAAATTAAATTATAATTTAAATAATTATAATTTAATCTTAAATTATGGAATTTCTATATATTCGTGTTGGATTGTTATCGAACTTTCTCTATCTTACTGGACTGGGCTGGGCCATTGCTCAAACCTTCCACTTCTTACTGGGCTTCAGATTTATCTTTCCATTCCTAGTTTCCTACACGTATGCGAAGCCGTCATCCATGAAGTGTAATGCTGGTCAGAAAGATAAGGAGCGAAAAACCAATAAAAGAAAGAAAGAAAGGGAATAGATAGAAAAGAAGAAACAAAAACTTCCGTATTTTAATTGGTGTTGTAATAAAAACGCCTCTTCACTCTCTCTACCCACTTTGAATTTGGAGGACCCCGAAACTAGAAGACAAGATCGAACACGCAGAGTTTCAGCGATCTTTTTTCTCGCAGGTTCGTCCCCCTTGGCCGAATCTCTGTTCTTCGCACAATTTGTTTTTCCCCAATTTTCGGATCTTATTTTTCCCCTTGGTTTCGATGAATTTTGAGGCTAATTGTTCATGCATTTGTTTGTCGAGCTCAGGGAGATTTCATCGCAAGTTATCGGAATCGTGAGGCGGTGGAATTCGCGATACATACAAGTACGTCCGTTGATTTTCAATTGTTTGACTAATTCCTGTTAATTGTGGTTTATTTGGACTGTAGAAGGATTATGAATGGTTGCTAATTTTTTGCTTTTGTAATCGGTTTTTTGATGGATGATTGATTGAAGAATTTTGTACTTGATCTGAGCGGCTTGGTATTCTGTTTTTCTTATCTGATTTAAGGTAGACTGGAACCGAAAGTTTTAGAGAGGTGAGCTGAAAGAGATGAGGTTGGATTTTGAACCTACATAGCAGAATTGGTTTGATCTAAATTTCGGTTAGGTTTTACATGGAACTTGAAGATTCTGAGGTCTGAAGCTGATTGATAATTTTGTATGGTTTTTGGTTGGTGAGTTTATGCCATAATTAACTTTGAAAATCGTGTTTCCAAGCATGTGCGTGGTGAGATGCAGAGAGAATTAACTACATTGTTCCATTTTAACCCTTGCCACGCTCTTCAAACAAAAACACTAGTCATGTTGACTTAGTCGGATGTTCTCTTTTGATGTTTGACCTTACGTTTTCTCAGGCTGGTTTTATCCGAGTCATACTGCACTTTTCTGATTTTGGTTGATGTGGATATTTTTTAATTAAATCTTCTCAATTGACTAGGCGTGGAACGAGATCTGCCTGAACTGCTTTTCGTGAAATCCAGTGTCTTAACTTGTGGAGGCATTGTGGATCGAGGATTTGGTCCGTATGCAAGGGGAGAGGAGTGTCTGGAAATCCTTTCCTGACAATATTGATCTAAACCAGAGTTCAAGTTCTCTAGATGATGTTATGGACCAATCGGCTGCTTGGGATAATCCGCTAAATACAGTTGAAAGCCGGTTGTCCGATTATGCTCGGTCTTCAGCTGAAGGTAATACTCTTTCTATGGATCATGCAAATCACCCTGGTCGAACTTTAGGTGGCTGGGATCCTGGCGAGTCAAGCTCTGGAGCAAATATGCAAGGCCAGTTGAATGCTAACGATTTAAAGATTGGTCCAAGCTGGCCTTCTATAAATGAGACTGCATTGACTGATGGAAGGTCAGTAAATTGGAAATATGATCGACCTGATACTTTACTTCATGAAAATATTTCTAATGGGCGTGCTGGCAACTATACTCAAAGACCTCTAGGCATACACAGTTCTATCTCTTCCCGCAGCCCCGTCAATGCCACTTATAATGGTGGCTACAGAGGTAACAGTGATGACAGTTGGCTCAGTAGAGAATCAGGTGCATCTTCACACTTGTACCGGCCTAGCAGATCACATATTAATGATGTTCCCTTTCATAGCACAAATTCTGGTAATTTGGAGTCCATTTCCGGAAGTTCTGGCTATATGGTTCAACATCATGATGGTTCAAGCTCATCTTCAAGTTCCTGGGGTATGTCCTGTAAGCGAAAGTCTCTCGAAGGGAATCCTTCACAGCCTTGTTCAAGTGGAAATTTGAGCATGGATATGGAAATCGATTATGTTGGAAGGCACCCTCGTTCTTCTGGTCATAATGCTTCTAGCAGCTTAGGCAATGTATCTGCCACCTCCATGAACTTGCAAGGTTCTAGCCACCCTGGGCAGCTGAACCTAAGAGCTACCTCTAGTATCAGAGGAGGAAATTATGGTTTTCATCCATCGAGTGTTAGTGACATTGCAGAAACTTCTGAAAGGAGTTTTAGTTTCAGAACTGATCGAGGGCAGGATGAACCAGTCTCATTTGATTTATCAGCAACAAGGCCTGATGTTAGAAATCCTGCTGTTAACTCTGCACACCATCAATCAAGATTTGTTTCATCATCTGAATTACAAGAGATGAGAGCACCATTTTCTCGGCCATCAAATTTGCACAGTACCCCAAGTCAGTCACATATGACGCAAGCTCCTGGTTCCAGTAGACAGTTGCTTAGGCGTGGATCTGTTAATTTAATATCGAGTGCTCCATCTGTTAATTTAATATCGGGTGCTCCATCTGGTTCTACCTTATTTTCAGGGGACAGAAGTGCTGCATTGAGGGAAGAAGGCACTTTTAGAAGTTCCCAAGTCAGCCAGCAAGAGTATTCTGATTTTGCATCGCCTCCTGAGACGATTCACATGGTACCAGAGCCAACTGCTTGGCACTTCTCTCACGGAAATGCCAACTCTTTAGGAAATATTTCTTCTAGCTCTCGAATAACGCCAAGTTCTAGTTCACGCTCTTTCCCGTCGGTCTGGATGCCTCATCAAAACCCAGCAACCCCTGATATATCAAGGTACGGCGATTTGCCTCCATGGACTCTCTTCCCTGCAGTGGAACCCGAGCCTAGAGGGCAGAGAGGGCATTTTTCATTTTTTCCTTCAGCATCTTCTTCGCCAGAGGAAACTGTGATGTCATCTGGATCTAGTGCCAGGGATCTTAATCAGCCGCATCCTAGGTCAATGCTGATGGATGCTTCCAGTGATGATGTCAATCGCTGGCGTGGTTTAGCTGCAGCCACCCGGGAAAGGCAGAGAATCACATCTGAGGTTTTGCAAGTGCACCATAATCAAGTAAGGTCTTAACTAATTTCAGGACCCTTTAAGGGGATGTGTACGTGACTCAGTGACTGCTTCTTTTTGAAACATATGTACTGTATTTAAAGTGAGAAGACACATTGATAATTGCACTTATAACCACAAGTCTGATGGTTATTTTTAGAAGTAAACTATGTTCCAAGTACAATGCAATGAAGTCACTCATGCTATGTAAAAGGATATTTGGTGTTTTTCATTGTAAAAATTTTGTAAATTTTGCCTCACACCCACTGCACGAATATAGAATGTTAGGTACATGTTTGAGTAACAATTTTCCCTCATTTTTGGTGATCTTAAAACTTGTATGTTTCTAATTGTACAGATTCGTCATGTCCTTTCTGCCATGCGAAGGGGAGAGACCCTCCGACCTGAGGTTTGTAATTACCCTTTCATTTCTTGTATTTATGATTTTGCTACTTAACAGTGCTCAATAGGATCCTTGGAAATTTGGAATGGTTTACTTTGGAATTTTTTATTTTTCTGAAATGGTTTACTCTGGATTGTAACCTATTTTTTAACTTGTGTGCTTACTGATTCTCTGAAAACAATTTTCGCACTACACTTTGTATTGATGGAAATTTAAAAGAAAGAAACCGTCGCAGCTCTGGAAATTTGTATTACCCTTTTCTTTCTATCCGGAGAATATACCATTTTTTTTACAAAGCTGTTACTTCTGAAACCCACGATCAGGGAAGACTAGTAGTACGATCCCATGATGCCTTATAACCTGTGAGGATATCATAATTCAAGCACAACATATTGATGCCTGGCGGTTACTATTTAACACCGTGGATTATATCGTGCATCAACACTTAACTGATTACCAAATTGCTGTTTTAGGACTACATGCTGTTCGAACCGTTTAGCTTTGGGGCTGCTGAATTGCACGATAGACACAGAGACATGAGGCTTGATGTTGATAACATGTCGTATGAGGTAACATAATAATCTTTTCGGCTCCTGTGATTTAATCTTCTGAAGGTCATGTCTCATCAGGGTTTTGATTTCACAGGAGTTGCTAGCACTGGAGGAACGCATAGGAGATGTGAAAACAGGATTGAGTGAGGATGTCATAATGCAGTCAATGAAACAGAGAAAGCATAGATTATTCATGATGGAGTCTTCAAACCCGGAGCCTTGCTGCATATGTCAGGTGAGGTCCTTATTCTGAGAACAATGAATTTGTAGCTCAAGACCTTACCTTCATATTACATTGTATTGTTAGGTTATAGTTTTACCTTATAAATGGTTACAGGTTTACTAGTGGTATTAAAATCGATATGTTATATCCAAGTCATTATTTATAGAATCAAGATCCTACTCAGGATCGTGTTTTGGAGTTGAATCGGGTTTACAAAATTTTCATAAAAATTGATTTTCCGGACAAAAATAGGTGGAAGTAGGATCCAAGATCTGGATGGTGATTCTGATAGCGTTGGTTGTACTATGCTTCTAATTGCGTGCTCTTGGCTTTACGTTTACCAGGATAATTACGTCGCTGGAGATGATGTCGGGGCATTGGACTGTGGCCACGAGTTTCACACAAACTGCATTACACAGTGGCTGACGGTGAAGAACCTGTGCCCGATCTGTAAAACAACAGCGTTGGAAAGTTAAAGCGTTTCAAGAGTCACCCGTCCCTATAGTTTTACTGTTTTATTCATAATACTGAAGTTATAAATCTTTTTCTTCCTTCACTTTGAATATTTAGTTTGTCATTATATACACCCATAAGAAACACCATGTTTCTCCTGTTTTGCGACGATTAGCTTGCTGGAGTCGGAAGGAAGAAAAGGGTAGGGCGTAATTGCTCTCGTGTTATTATACAGTTTATCGATTATAATAATTATGGAACTATAAAAGTATTTTGTGGCACAATTTTTGCCTTTTCTATTCTAGCTTGAGTCCGTCTTTTGAAAGACCAAATCCCAAAATTCCAATTACTAGTAGTTAACCATAGTGATCTGTGCTAGTTTCCCCTAAGAAGCGTGCGTAGCACAGGTGTGGAAGGAATTAAAAGGGACTTGGAAGTCAGGTAATGATTTTACAGTGGAGACTGTGTGTCACTGAGGTTCAGCAATAGATGAAAGGAGCTGCAAAGGAGGCGATTAGTGGACGATTTCAGCTTGACGGCAGGGGAAGGTAAGCCGTATAAAAGCATTTAGTTTCATTGTGATTAACAGAGTTCGCATCGGCAAATGCGATTTGGTGGGTATTACTCATTAGTCAGGGAGATTAATTGAGGGTGGAGGAAGTTCAAGAAGTTTCTTAACCCAATATAAATGCAGTCCCGACCTTTTGGTGGAATTGTAACACCGCCACATATCAAAACTCATCCAATTACAAAGCCTAGTGCATCCTCTGCGTGGGCAAAAAAGCAGATGAAAGTAGTGTCTGTTTTGAGATGAATGGCCGCATCTCCGCCGGGGATTACCCTACATAATGCAAGGTTAGGAGTGACAGAATGATTTGCCGTAATGAATTGTATTATTGATACCTGAATGTATAGAGAGTACAATAGAGGTGTACTAAGGAAAGAACTCTAATCAGGAGTCGGATTTATTCTAACACCCCCCTCAAGCGAAGCGTCGGAGGCGCATAGCTTGGACCTGAAGAACTCGAACAGCGGACGAGAGAGCCCCTTGGTGAAAATGTTGCAATCTGAAGAGAAGTCGGAACATGAGCAACGTGCAGCTTTCCGGATGTCACCAACTCACGAACAAAATGGTAGTCGATGTCGATGTAATTCGCCCGCTTGTGCGCCACCGGATTCTGAGCCAAGAAGATAGCACTACTATTGTCGCATAACAACAGTGGTGAACCAGAAAGCGGAACCCGAAGATCACGAAGCAAATGAGTGAGCCATACCATTTCTGAGGCAGTGTTGGCGAGAGCACGGTATTCAGACTCAGTGCTAGAGCGAGAAACAGTGGGTTGTTTCTTAGCACTCCAAGAAATCAGATTCCCACCAAGAAAAACCGCATAACCATAAGTGGACCGACGAGTCTCCAGACAGCGAGCCCAATCAGCATCAGAGTACCCTAACACATTAGGAGTACTAGCAGCAAAATCCGATTCACAGCAGCAAAATGGTCATCCCTGGGATCCTGAAGATACTGACTCACCGTGTTGATCGAGGATGCCAAATCCGGGCGAGAGATGGTGAGATACTGCAGAGCACCAACAAGAGAACGATAAAGTGTAGGATACCGAAATGGAGGACTGGTAGAGCTATGAAGCTGAGAACCAGCGACAAATGGAGTAGAAACAGGTGCCGCGTCAGACATACCGGCCCGATTCAAAATATCACGAGCATACTTTGCTTGGCCAAACAGTAGTCCGGAGGAGGTAGGCGAAACTTCAAGACCAAGAAAGTAATGAAGAGCACCAAGATCCTTGATCGCAAACTCTCTGTGTGTCCGATCAATGAACTGGCGAAGAAGAGTCGAGTCATTGCCTGTAAGAATGATATCGTCCACATACACAAGTAGATACAGTAACGAAGACCCTCTCGAAAGGACAAATAAAGAAGTATCAGCTGAGCTGCACCAAAAACCAAGCTGTGTCAGATTACTGCTGAAACACAGGAACCAAGTCCGAGGTGCCTGCTTAAGACCATAAATGACCTTTCGCAAGCGACAAACATAGTCTGGATGGACAGAATCCTGATAACCAACGGGCTGCTTCATGTAGACTGGAATATCAAGAACACCATTAAGGAAAGCGTTCTTGACATCCAACTGATGAAGTGGCCAGGAACGCATGGTGGCTATGGCGAGAACCGTCCTAACAGTGGAGGCTTTTACCACAGGACTGAAAGTGTGGTCAAAATCAAAATCCGGAATCTGCGAGAAACCCAGCGCCACAAGTCTAGCTTTGTGAAGCTCAACAGTGCCATCTGGTTGATGCTTGAGCCTATAGACCCATTTGGAGCTAACAATGTTGACATTCGAAGGCCGATGCACCAAATCCCAAGTGTGCTGACCACGAAGAGCGACCATCTCATCATCCATGGCTGAAACCCAGGCTGGATCCTGAAGGGCAGAGCGATAAATAGTGGGCTCTGTCTGAGAGAGGAGTGCGACAGTGAGACCATGAGCAATAATATCCGAATAATCCCAGCGCTGAATGGCACCAGTAGAAGACCGAGTGGCCATCCGATGGGTACGAAGCTGAGGCGGCAAAGCTGGAGGAGTCGAACCAGTTGACGACACCGAGGAAGATCGAGCTGCGCTGACCGGAGAGGACGCCGGAAATGGAAACTTGATTCGCCGTGGAAGATGAAAACTTGACTCGGATTAGTAAGACGTCGGTGGAAGAACTCGTCGCTGGAAGAACTTCGCCGCTGATGGAAACTTCGCCACTGGAAGAACTTGCTAGAAAATCGAGGCTTGAGAAGACGCCGGAGGATGCCAGATGTTGCTGGAATTTGACCGAAATTTTGCCGGAATCAGGGCCGGAAAAGAGAGAAGGAGGGAGACACTGAACAATAAATTAAAATTTAGGATCAGAACTTGCTCTGATACTATGGCAGAATGATTTTCCGTAATGAATTGTATTATTGATATCTGAATATATAGAGAGTACAATAGAGGTGTAATAAGGAAAGAAGTCTAATCAGAATAAATCATAATCTAATCAGGAGTCGGATTTATTCTAACAAGGAGGCAAGTATCTTGGCTTAGATATTACACTCGCCTAGTCCCAGTGTCGGACACATCAAGAACTTGCACAGAAGATAAGATCAAAGCTGGATTCCTGGGAGCGGAACTAGCTGGATGTTTCAAGGGTTTGCAATTAACCAGGCAGATTGGACTGGATAGGATCAATGTTTTGTCAGATTGCGAGGTACTGGTTAAGCTGGTGCAGGACCTTAAGAGGAAACCACCATGGCAGGTAGAGACAATGGTTCAAAAGCTTAGAGAAGCAGTACCTCAGTTCCAGAGCATTTTGATTGTAAAAGTTAATCGAAATATGCTTCATAGGGAGCATAAATGTGCGAATTCGCATAATTGTAACGTTTTACGTTGTTTCACTTAATAATATTAACATGATGCAACGCAAGCTAGAAAGGCTCTGAGGGTGGTGAACGAGCGGGGTAATACGCCACTTCGTTTGGCGGCAGTGATGGGAAGCGCTCCGATGTGCAAGTGCATTGCAGAGGTTTGAATTTGTCAGCGGTGGACAACCTCGAGCCATGGCGATGGGAATTCAGCGACGGGAGGAAGAGGAAGTGCGGGCGATGAAGAAGGAGGAGAAATTGGAGGCGGCAAAGGAGTTTGTTGTTTCGGGTGCATGAGAGTTGAAGGCTGGGTAAATAGTGTCTTTTTTAAAAAAAAATAATTAACTCAAGGGTATAATGGTCATTTCACCTATTTTCGCCCAATTTGACCGTTGACATTTTGGTTAGCAAAGTTCAGGGTTATTTTTGCACTTTCACATTTTACAAGATCATTTATGCACTTTTGTCCTAAACATAGGGTTAAAAATGCACTTTTCTCATTTACTTTTTACCTTAAATATATGAGTTCGTCTCTTGAAAGACAGTCTTTTCATAAATTATGGAAAGACTAAGGTTTAAATGGAAAATTTAAAAAAATCAAGATAAATTTTTCATGTCATAAACTTTAATCGGGTTATAAACTTATAACTACTGCACACATAATAAATTTTTGGTATTGCAATTCAAACCTTTACCTTTATATAATTTTAATTCAACCTGTCTTTCCATATCCAATTACGCCGCGAACTTGTACGCATTAATAGGAATTGCAGTTGCACCGGGTAATACCCGTTGATAGAAGATTGTGCGATTGTTGCTGCTGCTCATTGTCGCCGGAGATAGGCTTCTTTAGAAAGAAACTTGTGTTGGACACCACCGACCAAAACAAGTTCTTTTTTACCTCGGATCACGTCTGCTTACTTTTTTCAATTAAAAGCCGTTCTTTCAGACAATCACTGCTAAAGTAGCAACCGTTATTTGGTGAATATTACAAAACATTTGCACGAAGCGTGCAAGTTGAAAATCACGTGTCGCACCCACGCGATCGGCTAAGTGGTTAAGTATCTGATTAAATTCTTCATAGTCAGGGGTTCAAATCCTGATAGCTGCTGATAAAGTAATTTTTCATAATGATTCTGATTAATGATGAGGAATATATAAAGAGTACAAAGAACACTAGTCTAAATATAACTCTAGAACTAGTCATCTACATGGAATAAAATATTATTTAATCATCTACTTGCTTTATTCTAACACCCCCCTCAAGCGAAGCGTCGGATGCTCGCCGATGCAAAGCTTGGATTTGAAGAACTCGAACAACGGACGAGAGAGTTCCTTGGTGAAGATGTCAACAATCTGAGGAGAAGTAGGAACATGAGCAACGCGCAGCTTGCTAGAAGTCACCAGCTCACGGACAAAATGATAATCAATATCGATATGCTTGGCCCGCTTATGCACCACCGGATTCTGAGCCAAGAAAATAGCACTACTGTTGTCACATAACAACAATGGAGAACCAGAAAGCGGAACCCGAAGATCACGAAGCAAATGAGTGAGCCAAACAACCTCCGAAGCAGTGTTGGCAAGAGCACGATACTCATACTCCGTACTGGAATGAGAAACAGTGGGTTGTTTCTTGGCACTCCAAGAAACAAAAGAAACAAGATTCCCACCCAGATAGACCGCATATCCATAAGTGGAACGACAAGTCTCCAGACAGCGAGCCCAGTCAGCATCAGAATAGCCTAACACATTCGGAGTGCTTGTGGAATGAAAAATTAAACCAAAATGAAGAGTACCACGAACATAACGCAAAATTCGTGTAACTGCAGCAAAATGATCATCTCTAGGATCCTGAAGATACTGACTCGCCGTGTTGACTGAGAAGGCCAAATCCGGACGAGTAATGGTGAGATACGGAAGCTCCCCGACAAGAGAGCGATAAAGAGTAGGATCCCTGAATGGCGGACTAGTGGAACTGTGCAGCTGAGAATTGACAACAAATGACGTAGAAACTGGCGCAACATCGGACATACCAGCCCGAGTCAGAATGTCCCGAGCATACTTTGCCTGGCCGAGAAGCAACCCGGAGGAAGTAGGAGAAACCTCAAGAACAAGAAAGTAATTAAGAGAACCAAGATCCTTGATTGCAAACTCCTTGTGCGTCCGAGTAATGAACTGACGAAGAAGAGCCGAGTCATTCCCAGTAAGAATAATGCCGTTCACATACACAAGAAGGTATAGAAAGGAGGACCCCTGTGCCAGAACAAATGAAGAAGTGTCAGCCGTGCTGCACCGAAAACCAAGCTGGGTAAGATAGCTGCTAAACCGCTGAAACTAAGCTCGAGGAGCCCGCTTAAGACCATAAATGGCCTTTCGTAGACGAAAAACATAGTCCGGATGAGAAGAATCCTGATAACCAACTGGCTGCTTCATGTAGACCGGAGCATCCAGAACACCACTAAGAAAGGCGTTCTTGACATCCAGCTGATGAAGTGGCCAAGAACGCATGGTGGCAATAGCAAGAACCGTCCGAACAGTGGAGACTTTGACCACAGGACTGAAAGTATGGTCAAATTAAAAACCCAGAATCTGCAAAAAACCTTGTGCCACAAGTCTGGCTTTGTGACGATCAATCGTACCACCCGGACGATACTTGAGTCGTTATATCCATTTGGAGCCAACGATGTTGGCATCTGAAGGCCGAGACAACAAGTCCCAAGTGTGCTGACCACGAAGAGAAGACATCTCCTCGTCCATAGCTGAAACCCAAGCTGGATCACGAAGGGTCTGGCGATAATCCGTGGGCCCTGTCTGAGAAAGCAGAGCAGCAGTAAGACCATGTGTAACAATGTCCAAATAATCACGTCGCTGAATAGCACCAGTGGCAGACCGAGTGGCCATCCGATGAGTGCGAGGCTGACACGGCGAGATCGAAGGAGCAGGAATAGCGGACGATGCTGGAAAAGACTCAGAAGAGCCGTCTGATCGGCGAGCCACGGACAAGACCGGAGAAGGCGTGGCCGAGGCTGACTGCGGCACTGTGATCGGTGGCGGAACCGGCGACAGAGAAGCTGGAACAGGATCTGGCGGGCACAAGGTGCAAGGCGGCGCATGAGACAACGACGAAGCTTGCATAGAGATCATGGAGTTGCTATCAGGATCAAGAAAGGCACAAACATCAAGGGCGGATGCGGAAGATCTCGAAGACTGAGAAGGAGAAAAAGGAAAATATGTCTCATCAAAACGAGCATGACGAGTGATGTAGACTCTACCTGTAGAAGCATCTAGACATCGAAAACCTTTGTACTGGGAACTGTAGCCAAGAAAAATACATGGAATGCTGTGGGGAGATAACTTGTGATTAGCATAAGGGCGAACAAATGGAAAAACCCGGCACCAGAAAGGATGGAAATTCGAGTAGCAAGGGGCATGACCATATAAAAGATCATAAGGGGAAGAACTATGCAAAACCGGAGTAGGCAATCGATTGATTATATATGCAGCTACGGCAAATGCATCATCCCAGTAAGAAACAGGCAGATGCGAATGAAAGAGCATAGTAAGGCCCATCTCGGCAACATGCCGATGTTTGCGTTCCGCACGACCATTCTGTTCCGGAGTGTAGGGACACGATATCTGATGGTGAATGCCCTTAGTGACAAAATGGCCCCATAGGCGAGTGTTAAGAAATTCAGTACCTCCATCACTCTGAAACACCTTAATTTTGGATGAGAACTGATTCTCCACAAAAGCCTCAAATTGTAAGTAAGCATAAAAAAATTCTGACTTGCGACGAAGTGGATAAAGCCAGGTGAAACGAGAATAGTCATCCAAAAATAAAGCATAGTATGAAAAACCATGTGTCAATAAAAGGGGGAAAGGTCCCCATAAGGCACAATGAATCAAATCCAACACATGTGTAGCACGCTTATGGTTCTCAACAAACGCCAACCATTGACCTTTCGCCATAACACAGGGGGGGCGCATGCAACATGTTTAGGCAACAAAGAAGACAAAGAAACTAAACCAGACTTTTGCAAACTAGAGATAACTGATGCTGATGCATGACCCAAGCGAGCATGCCATAGCTCATAGGATGCATGTCCTTTATTCTGCTGTAAATGCGAGAAAAATGTTGAATCGCCTTTATCCAAAACATAGAGACCACCATCACTGTGGCCCTTGCCCATGACCGCCTTGGAAACTTTGTTCTGAATGACAAAGTTTCGATCATCAAAAGTAACAAAAGCGTTTAAATCTCTAGTCAGTTTACTAATAGACAACATATTCTTAGTAATATCGGGAACAACCTGAACATCATACATGCATAAATCATCAGAAAGTTTAGCATCACCAACATGAGAGATTCGTATAGAAGCTCCATTACCAACAGAATCATGAGAATTACCAGAATATGGGGAGACAGACTCTAAGCCTGAGGCGAAGGATGCCATATGACTGGTGGCACCAGAGTCAACATACCAATCGGAGGATCGTGCAGTAGGCTCTAACTGCAGCGATGACTGAAAACGTTCGGCCAGATGAGTGGAGTAAGTACGATTAGCTGGGCCCTGAGAACTAGTCTGAGCAAGCATCTTGTAACAAGTCGCAGCATAGTGACCGGGACGACCACACCAAGTACACTGTGGCCGACAACGACCAGCCCATGCCATGAACTGACCGACGGACCTTCCACCTCGCCGTCCTCCGTAACGACCTCCCCTGGTGGCGCGTGAACCGGACGCGCCGCCACCCCTTGTTGGCGCGTGATCCCACGCGCGGCAGACCGAGGGAAAAATACCTACTGTGAAGGCGGCAGGCCCAGTGGCTGGGGCTGAATGGTCCTGTAAATTTTTCAGAAAGGCTTCGTGGTTTTTGGCATGAGATAAAACATCGGCATACAATGGAGTAGGTGAGGAATTAATTAAAGGTGCAGAAAAATCCTTAAACTCAATTCCAAGAGCAGTCAAAAACCAAATAAGTTGATCATCATTCGATACAGGAGAACCCATCATAGACAACTGCTCAAAAATTTCTTTAAATTGGAGATGGAGTTCATGAACTGTACCAGTCTTACGTATACCATGGGCAGCAGCACGAAGACAAAGGATGGATGATGCACTGCTGTCGTGATAAATGGACTGAAGATTGTCCTAAATTTCCTTTGAAGTGGCACAGTCAGGTAAAACCGCTAAGGCCTCTAGGGTGAGAGAAGAAAAAAGAAAACTGCACACACGTTGATCTTCACCAACCCAAATCTCATAATCAGACTGGGCCTTCAAGTAAGCCTCCACGAGATCAGTCTTGGTGGTGGAGCCGTGATTTGGAGTGGAACTAATGGCCCCAACGTAGGAGACGGAAGAGGCGGCGGCCGGGGGGGGCGAGGAGGAACAGTCGGACAGGGCCTGGAACCATGAAGAAAACCATACAGCTTTTGAGGTCCGAGAACATAACCAGCTTGACGCTTCCACAAAAAATAATTGGATGATGACAATTTGACACTCATCATGTGGAGCAAGGTATTATAAGACAATTTCTCGTTAGACATGATGAGGGTAGAGGAATTAAAAAAAAATCGCAAGGAGGAGGGGGAAGATCGCCGACGGCGGAAGCAAGGAGGGACAGGGCTGCGGCCGAAAATAAAAAGGAGGGTTTTAGAACCAGGTTCGCACTGATACCTTGATAAAGTAATTTCTCATAATGATTCTGATTAATGACGAGGAATATATAAAGAGTACAAAGAAGAATAGTCTAAATATAACTCTAGTACTAGTCATCAACATGAAATAAAATATTATCTAATAATCTACTTGCTTTATTCTTACAGCTGCAGTGTGAGAATTTTCTTCTGTAGGAAGGTTCCTTGTGAGCACCAGGAAGTGATGACCAAGTGATTGACCCTTGGACGCCGTGATTTACCTCCTCATCAACCTGTGCAGTCGGAATGACGGGGCCCTGCGGGCGAGAGATTTCGCCTTTGAAAGTCACGTGTCAATATTAATTCACATAAACTGTAACAGAGATTTAAAATGTTTTTATAGATATTGAAAAAATAAATAGAAAATTTTAGTGAAATTGAAACTGAAAAAAAATCAAATTAAAATTGTGCGATTAATTCATGCGATGCAGTTTCTAGTATAATTAGATTGATTATTGCCGCTAAAGTTACTAAAGCTCGAGCTAGATTTTATTAAATCTTTTAAAAAGAACATGAAACTTGTGTTGGCCATCTCCTTTCTAGCTAAAACAAGTTTCTTTTTAAACTTTAGAATATGTACTCATGACTAAGGATAAAAACACCCTCGAACTATTAATTAATGACATCCTACTCTATTTTCCAAAAAAATACGATAAAAATATTAATTAGTATTTTTTGGAAGGACTAATCACGTAGTTAAAGAGACTGTTAATCCAACACTAAAAAGCAATTAAATGAAATGTAATTTTTGTAATCGATTTATTCATAGCACACATTATAAATATCCCCTTCTTCCTTGAAGCGGGGAAGTATTCCAGAAGAACGTATATATAATTTGAGTGATCTAAAACACCTACAAGTATATGTTATCGGGAATCTGTTGTGCGAAATGGAGAAAGAACAGAAAGTATGAACGAAAATAACAAGATACAAGATTTACATGGTTCACCAATTTGGCTACATCCACGGGAGACGGATTCACTATAATAGGTAGCAGGTTACAGACGCCAAGAAATTGGCCAGATTTCTACCTATCTAAGTGCAGAACAGAACTAATGTTTATAGAGATAAGAGAGACACTTTATATATTGTCTCCACTAAACCCTAACAAACTGAGATTTGAACAAAACACAATTCGGCCCAAATCAACATCAGTCCAAATTGGAATTGGAATTATATTCTTATCATAATTGTAGATGTAGTTGTATTCCAGGCCAGGGTCGCAGAAGCGGCTATTACAGTATTCAAGGCATACCAACAAATCTCCACCTTGACTTGAATCCTCAAAGTAGAAAACTCCAGATGCACAATTACAGTGCCAGATGAGTAGACTTCGCCCTCCACTCCCGGGACTGCCCATAGAGCACCTAATCAGCTCTGATGTTCAGCAAGTCCAAACAATGTTGAAACTTGCTATGTGGAACAGGTTTGGTGAACATATCAGCGGGGTTGTCAGGAAATGATATCTGACATCAATATGCTTGGTCCTCTCATGATGGACCTGATCCTTGGCTATGCAAGTTGCACTCAAACTGTCACAATACACAGTAGCCTGATCATGATGTAGACCAAGATCACTAACCAGTCCTTTCAGCCATATTCCCTCCTTTGCAGCCTCTGTCAAAGCCATGTACTATGCTTCCGTAGTAGACAATGTCACTGTAGGTTGCAAAGTCGCCTTCCAACTAACCACAGAACCTCCCAAAGTGAATACATAACCAGTCATCGATCTCCTCATGTCAACATCACCAGCATAATCAGAATCAAAGTAGCCTGTAACTAAGCACTCGGTATCACCTCCATAAATGAGACCCACATCAGACGTACCTCTAAGATACCTGAAGATTCTCTTCACAGCTTGCCAATGTTCCTTTCCCGGTTGCCCCATGAACCTGCTCACAACACTGACTGCCTGTGCTAAATCTGGCCTCGTGCAAACCATAGCATACATCAAGCTCCCCACCGCGCTGGCATAAGGAACCCGAGACATATACTCCTTCTCCTCGTCTGACTGAGGAGCAAACATAGTGGTGAGATGAATATTTGCAGCACTAGGAGTGTCTATAGGCTTGGCTGTAGACATGCCAAACCTAGCCAACACTTTCTGAATGTAGCCTTTCTGTGACAAGAAAAGCTTCCGCTGACTTCGATCCCTAAGAATCTCCATTCTTAGTATCTTCCGAGCTGCACCCAGATCCTTCATCTCAAACTCAGCACTAAGAAGTCCTTTCAACTTCTGAACCTCATGCTTACTCTTTGCGGCTACCAGCATGTCATCTACATAAAGCACCAGATGGATGAATGACCCATCTCTCAACCTGCTGTAGTAGACACAACAGTCATAAGCACACCTCGTATATCCCAGCTGAAGCATGTAACTGTCAAACTTCTTGTACCACTGCCTCGGAGACTGCTTAAGTCCATACAAAGACTTCTTCAACTTGCAAACATACTTTTCCTTGCCAGGAACTTGGAAACCATCTGGCTGAGTCATGTATATCTCTTTCTCCAACTCTCCATGTAGAAAAGCGGTCTTCACATCAAGTTGTTCAAGCTCCAAATCCCGATGTGTCACTATAACTAGCAACACCCTGATGGAAGTGTGTCTGACCACTGGTGAGAAAATCTCATTGTAATCTACTCCCTCTCTCTGACTGAAACCTCTAGCAACAACTCTAGCCTTGTACTTGACTCCCTCTGTAGGTGATATCCCTTCCTTTTTCTTGAAAACCCATTTGCAAGTGATAACCTTTCTCCCTTGAGGCTGTTGAACCAAATCCCATGTCTGATTCTTCTAAAGAGACTCCATCTCATCTCCCATTGCAGCAAGCCATTTGTCAGCATCAGTACCTGAAACAGCTACTCTGTAGGTGGATGGCTCATGAGTATCCACCTCCTCAGCAACCTGTAGTGCATAACCCACCATATCCTCAAACCCATATCTCTTGGGCGCCCCAACTCCAACCCTCCTGGGTCGATCCTGAGCTAAACTGCGGACTGTAGCTCCTGATGGTTGAGAATCTGGTGGTGGAGATTCCGGTATCTCAGATTCTGTCTGTGGCTCTTGATTCACCTCAAATTGTTCCAATCTATTTTCACCTTGAGTGACTTCAACCTCCACCTGTTTATCAACTCCACTAGTTTCTGGCACAACTGTGGGCTTCACCATAGATCTAAGAAAAGAATTTTCATCAAAGACAACGTCCCTGTTCAGAATAACCCTCTTCTCAGACGGAGACCATATCCTGGAGCCTTTAACTCCATCTCCATAACCCACAAAGACACCCTTCTTGGCTCGGGGCTCTAACTTACCATCACTAACATGATAATAAGATGTACAACCAAAAACTTTTAACTTGGAGTAATCAACAACTTTACCTGACCACAACTCCATAGGTATTTTGCACTCTATACCCGTGTGAGGCCCGCGGTTGATCAGGTAACAAGCTGTACTCACCGCCTCTGCCTAGAATCTCATTTCCAAACCAGCATTAGAGAGCATGCACCTCGCTCTCGCCAGCAATGTCTGATTCATCCGCTCAGCTACGCCATTCTGCTGTGGCGTATTCCTGACTGTATGATGACGAGCAATCCCTTTATCCCTACAAAACTGATCAAACTCAGACGAGCAGAATTTCAGCCCATTATCAGTTCGAAGCCTCTTGATCTTCTTCCCGGTCTGATTCTCCACCAAAGCTTTCCACTCCTTGAACTTCGAGAAAGCTTCACTCTTATGTTTCATCATGATAACCCAAGTCATCCTTGAGTAATCATCAATCAGAGAAACAAAGTACCTGTGACCTCCCAGTGACTCAACTCGAGAAGGTCCCCAACAATCAGAATGGATGTAATCCAATGTGCCCTTTGTTCTATGAATCGCCTTAGGAAACTTGCTGCGGTGATGCTTCCCAAAAATGCAATGCTCACAGAAGTCCAAGCTCTTGATCTTGTGGCCACCAAGAAGATCATACTTCGACAGAATCTGCATCCCTCTTTCACCCATGTGACCAAGCCTCATATGCCATAACTTAGTCATATCATACTGGTGAACCTCCGAAGATGCAACATTAATAGAATCCATAACCGTGGAACCTTGTAGAAAATACAGAGTACCATGCAGACCACCTTTCAGAACCAGCCTAGAACCTTTGCAGACACACAGAACTCCATCACTCCCTGAGTAGACGAAACCCTTTCTATCCAACGTAGGAAGAGAAATCAGATTCTTTGTCATCGATGGAACATGCCTGACATCGTTCAAAGTACAGAAACTACCATCATGCGTCCTGATCTTGATTGAACCAATCCCAACTACCTTGCACGTAACACCATTTGCTGTGGTAATGATGCCCGCAGCTTGCTCATAAGTTGAGAAATAATCTCTCCTTGGGCATACATGGTAAGATGCCCCAGAATCAAGAAACCACGCATTAGAATGATTATTTTGCCCAGTAACAGCTAGAGCAAAATCATCTTCAGAACTGAAATCTCCTTCAGCCACAGCAGCAGTACCAGATGTACTCCCAGATTTACTAGCCTTCTTCGGACACTCCTTTTTCCAATGCCCCTTCTCCTTACAGTAGTTACAAACATCATTGGCCTTGGGACCCTTTGAAGATGACTTCTTGCCCTTCTTCTTATTACCGGTTTCCTTGCCTTTTGTGTTTCCATCACTAGCAAACAAGCCAGTGGCCTGACTTTCTGTACCTGTACTGTTTGCCTTATGTCGCAACTCTCTACTATGGAGAGAGGATCTTACTTCCTCCAGAGACACAGAATCTTTACCAGCAATAAATGACTGAACAAAATTCTCATACGAAAGTGGTAAAGAAACTAGCAAAATCAAAGCAGCATCTTCATCTTCAATTTTCACATCTATATTTCGCAATTCTAATAACAAAGTATTCAATTGCTCTAGATGGTCTCTGAGTTGTGTACCTTCCTGCATTCGGAGACCGAAGAGGCGTTGTTTCAGAAGCAGCTTGTTGGTTAGAGATTTCGTCATATACAAACTCTCCAACTTCAGCCACAATTGCGCAGCAGTCTCCTGATCTGAGACCTCAGTGATGATTTCATCCGCGAGACACAGCATAATCGTCGAGTGTGCCTTTTCTTCCAGACTCACCACATCGCCAGAACTGCTCGCGAAATCCTTCGTCAGCGGAGTCCACAAACCTTGCTGTTTCAGCAAAGCTCGCATCTTGATCTGCCATAAACTGAAACTGTTTCTCCCAGTAAACTTGTCGATCTTCACGTTCAACCTAGACATCTTTCTCCCCGATCAGCCCCGATCTGATGAGCCCAGAATCCGATACACCCACTACGGATCTCACCGGAAAAGGAAACCGCTCTGATACCAGTTTGTTGTGCGGAATGGAGAAAGAACAGAAAGTATGAACGAAAATAACAAGACACGAGATTTACATGGTTCACCAATTTGGCTACATCCACGGGAGACGGATTCACTATAATAGGTAGCAGGTTACAGACGCCAAGAAATTGGCCAGATTTCTACCTATCTAAGTGCAGAACAGAATTAATGTTTATAGAGAGAAGAGAGACACTTTATATATTGTCTCCACTAAACCCTAACAAACTGGGATTTGAACAAAACACAATTCGACCCAAATCAACATCAGTCCAAATTGGAATTGGAATTATATTCTTATCATAATTGTAGATGTAATTGTATTCCAGGCCAGGGTTGCAGAAGCGGCTATTACAGTATTCAAGGCATACCAACAGAATCTAATGTTGTTTGCTCATGGTAGAATAGGGAGATGTTATACATTGAAAGTTTTCTTGTGCTAAAATTTGGCGGAATATATTAGAAGCAAGTTTTTTGATGATATATTGCCAATGATATATTGCCGACAATTGAGAAACGTATAATCCAATCGTTCGTAATGAATGACTATGTTAATTTCGTTCAAACTAAAGTGATGAATTACTAAATACTTATATGACATTACATGAATAGATAATTCACACATAATCTGCACATTTCTGTGCCTGCACATATTTTGCTTATCAAATAAATAAAAAATTTAGATACAGGTACATAAATTCTAAGTGCAAGTAAATATTAATGATTAATTTATTACTGTATCTTTAATGCAATTTTAATTCTAATTAAATTTTAATTATTTAACTTTAGTTCTTATTAAATTCTTATTCAGATGCATTCACAACAAAAACTGACAAAAAAATGAAACGACATTCGTACAATTGAATTTAATAAGAGGTCGAATCACACATATTAGTATTAATCTCTCCATCAAAATTATTTTCCTTGTCTCTCTTTCGGGTGACTCCCGTGGATGTTGACATCAATGATGACGAAAGAGAAGTAGGTTCAGTCGGGGGGCCGTTCTGGCTATAAAGCAGTATATACAAATGTCCGAGTGGAGTTTGCTTGTCTATATCGAGAACAAACAATGCTTCTGGTTCGAGTATTAATAAATGAGAAGCTTGCTTCAGAGTCTCGTGTAGATAAATTTGAACATATGAAAAAGTAGAATTAATAGTTGAAAACTAGAAGGAAATCCATCTGTAGTACAAAACTGATATGCATTTGAAAATAAAACAAGAAAGGAGAATCAATCACATTACATGCAGTAATTTTTGCTGTAAGTAGCCAGGAACAAAAGACACGAAAGGTTGCACGAAATATAACCGTGTAAAATATGCATTGTGCAAGTTACGAGCCAAAATTGTCTAGTTTAATTTTTAAAATTAAATTAATCCAATTTTATTAAAATATGTAAATTTATTATCATTATATGATATATTATTTGATTAATTAGGACATGTATTTTTATTTATTTTTCAAAATTCATTTGCATACATAAACAGCAGTTAAAGATTAATACAGTTTGACTTTAAAAAGTATAATTAAACAACTTTAGTTGCGACATAATTAAGGATAGTTTTACTGTATATATGTGGCGGCTAGTAACAAAATAATACACGGTGAAAAATCGTGCGATAAGGGGATGTTTGGTAATTGGAACGAGAATAGTTATTATTTACAAGAATTGAAAAGTTATATAAAGTTTGATTCAATGGTTATTAAGTTAATTTTTTTAGTGATATTATACTAAAACTTATTTGGATATTGAAAGTGACTAATAATGCTCTTCCACTCTAGAGCGTCTTCTGATGTTGACGATCCTTTACTTCGACAACATCTAGGTCCTCGAACTTATTGTAAATGTGTATTATATATGCTTGTGTATAAAAATTAGTACTACTCCACACAAAATTTCAGAAACTCTAAAATATTAATTTACACTATCTACTCTACTAAAAACATTAGTAACGAATTAATTGCAAGTTAGCGGAAGACACTGGAGTATAATGTATATATTCCAATGAGGGGGTTGACACTTTTTTGTTTTGATATTTTCAATTAGTATTGATACATTTCAAATATAAAATAATTAAACAAAGGGAGATAAAGATTATGTTTTTTCATGAAAATTATTTTTATCCAAAATTATTATTTATCATAAAAGCTTTAAAACATCTAAAACTGGTTGTACTTTTATATAAATGACTAAATTATTTTTTTGTCCCTTACATATTCTGCAATACTTTCTTTTGGTCTTTAACGTCAATACCGCATTTGTTTAGCAACAAACAAATACAAAATTATTTGTTCGGTCACCAGAGGAGGTTTTCAGGTAAGTCAACGACTAAATTGGTCAAAATTTTATAAAATGACCATTATACCCCTGGATTTAAAATGAAATTTAAAAATATCTTAAAAATGAGTCCATGCTTAATTGAGAAACAGCCACCGGACAACCTCCGCCACCATCGCTTGAGAGAAGCTCAGCTGGTGCAGCCAAGCATGGAGACGCTGGACAGCGAATGTTCGTCCATCGGTGGATTCGCCTCGATCGTCTGCCGGTGTTGAACGTTGGTGAAAATTGGTCGACTAGAGGATGGAACTCACCGGATGTGATGGCTTGTTGGAGATGCTACAATTTCCATCGGGTGTGGCTCGATTTCCATCGGGACAGCAACAACCCGCTAGTGTCGGAGTCATTGGCTCACCGAGCGGCGGTGTTGATCGGCTCACCATATCGGCCCGGTGTTGAATCGCAAGGGAGAATCGGCGGGATGTTAGGGTCAACTTGTCTAACCCAGTCGCCGTGCTGAGCCGATGAGTTGACTCACCGAGTCTGGTCACCTAAACAATGATAAGAAATTAGCCTCAACGAATGAGAAATCTGACTGCGACCACCAGCAAGGCGCCAGGGCAGAGAAGTCAAGGCTCTGGAGTCGCCAGCTGGGCATCAAGTACGAGACTACGACGGAGAAGAGGATGGTGCGAGGTCCTTCAATTTGAGAGCTCAGCACTCGGTGAACCAATGAGCAGTGAGCAGCGACGGTGGCGGTGGTGGTCGGCGGTGAACCAGTTAGCAGCAGCGGTGGTGACGGAATAAGGGATCGGGGATAAGGAGGAAACCCTAAATGAAAACTTAAAGAAAATAAAACTTAAAGAAAATAAAAGGAAAGAAAATTTAAAGGAAAAAGGAAATATTATAAAATTATGAATTTTTAATCGTAAATGGTTTTAATTAGTAAAATTACTAAAATACCCATGGCTATATCGAAAAACCATTTCGATTTACCTGAAAACCCCCTCTAGGGACCAAACAAATCATTTTGTATTTGTTTGCTACTGAAAAAATGAGGTATTGGCCTTGGGGACCAAAAGATGGTATTGCAGAATATGTAAGGGCAGCGGCGGAACTAGGGGGGCGAGGGGGTGCTAGCGCCTCCCCTAAGATCCGGTGGCCCGGAATTTAGGCCTAGAGCCACCGGAGGCCACCGGATTCCGCCCCCCTTGAGTCGTCGGCGCCGAAGCCCGGAGCGAGGCAGCGAAGTTGAGAGGCGCGCAGCCGATTAGAGAAAATGAAGAAGATGAAGTTTTTTCATTTTTTTGGTATAACTAAACAAAACGACGTCGTTTTGGCATAAGTGAAACAACGTCGTTTTATTTAGCTGAAGGGAAAAAATATATAAGGCCAATTGGGCTTCAGCCCAATTGGCCCAAACGAAACTTAAATAACTAATGGCCATTATGGCCTAACCTAATTAATAGGCCGTGAGAAGTTGAGAGGCAGCAAACTGAGCAAATAATATACGTTTGCCACTTTGCCTCCAAGTCTCCAACTCCAAGCAGATCCACGTCCACCGCCCAGGCTCCGCCTGCCGCCGTCCCTTCTACAACCACTATCAGCAACCAAGGGCAAGGTATAAAGAGGGGCCAATATATTTTTGTTATGTAATTTATGTTGAATAACTTGAATTTGTATGAAATTGTGAATATTGAATATAGATATGAATAATTTAGTGATTGTGTTGAAATTGTGAAATTGTGCTAAATATAGATTTGAATTATTTAATTTGACATATTTAATTAGACATATTTAATTTAACGTATTTAATTAGACATATTTAATTAGACATATTTAATTTGACATATTTAATTTGACATATTTAATTAGACATATTTTTTAGACATATTTAATTTGACATATTTAATTAGACATATTTAATTAGACATATTTAATTAGACATATTTAATTAGACATATTTTTGACAAATATTTAATTAGACATATTTAATTAGACATATTTTTAAGAAATTGTGAATATTGAATAGCATATACATATTTAATTTGACATATTTTTCTTATTTTATGTCAAATAGGATATGGATAAATTCTTAATTAGAAGTAGTGGATCATCTATTTTTAAGAGACCGAGTGAATCAAATGATGAAAAGATTAATGAAGAGGGTAGTAGTCAAAAATATTCTCGTGTTGAGTTCAATTCGGATGATGTTATAAATGATCCCGGGAAATGTAAACCTATTAAGGATTTTGATGTTTCTATTAGAGATCAAGTGATGAGAGAATATGTGTTGAGAGGTCCTTGCCAACCTAAGGGTCATTCTTTTCCAAAGACAAAGCAAGGAAATGACGATAGATGTTTTCAACCTTCGTGGTATGAAAAATTTGATTGGTTGGAGTATAGCGCGTCAAAGGATGCAACATTTTGCTTTTGTTGCTATCTCTTTAGGAATTCACATAAGGGATGTCGAGATGGAGAGGATGCATCTACTGTGACTGGGGTTAACAATTGGAAGAAAGCACTTGATATATATAAGAAACATGTTGGCGTAGCGGGTAGTTCTCATAATGATGCAGCTGAACAATTGTATGCATTTTCGTATCAGGCACATGGGCGGGAATCGGAGATTGCATATCGCACTCGTTTGACAGCCGCTTTGGATGTGACACGGTTCTTGCTAAATCAAGGTATGACTTTTCGTGGCCATGATGAAGGGCTGGATTCTCTGAATAAGGGCAATTATCTCAAAATGATTGACTGGTATTGCAAGCGAAATGATGTTGTTGCTAAGACCATGAATGAAAATGGCCCTGGAAATTGCAAGCTCACATCTCCCAAAGTACAGAAGGAACTATCAAGTGCTTGTGCAAGTGAGGTAACAAATGTTATTGTTAATGATATTGGAGATAGTTATTTTTTTATATTGGTTGATGAGGCTAGAGATGCATCAATAAAAGAGCAAATGGGCAGGGGCGGAACCAGAAAAATTTTTCAGGGGAGGCTGAAAAATTTTCGGCGTCCGGCGTGCAGAGGCGGCGGGACGAGGCAGCTTCCGGTGGCGCCGCGGCGGAGACCTGGTGGCGGACGGCGGTGGCGGAAAAATATGTAAATTGATTTATTTTTCATCGATTCAAATTCAATTTAATAAAATATCCCTAATTGATAATTAAAAAATGAAAACAAAAAATTTATAAAATCATATTCATCTAAATTCAATTTAACAAATATCCCTAATTGATAATTCCATAAACCAATTATGACAAATTGACAATTTCATTTTCACATACACTTACACAAAATAAATCAAACAATTATAATTCCAACTAAATTCCACTAAATATGCAATTCAACTAAATTCAAATATGCAATTCAACTAAATTTCAACAATCATATATAATACAACAATATAACTTCAATTCGACATCCAATCTAAAAATCATGTTCACATAAATTTAAGTTTTGAAGCAAATAAAAATAAAAATAAATAAACCCTAAAATTAATAAATCTTAGCATGGCATAAAGAGAAGAAGTCTACCGGTGGTTTGGAGAGGCGGCGATCCGGCGTGCAGAGGCGGCGGGACGAGGCAGCTTCCGGCGGCGCCGCGGCGGAGACCTGGTGGCGGACGGCGGTGGCGGACTGTCTCGGCTGAGTGAAATGACGGAGGGAGAGGGCTCTGTTTTTGGAATTTTGGAAATGGTGGAGGGAGAGGGAAATGGCCAATGTTTTTGTTTGTGCTTGGATTATTGGATTGGGCTCCGTTTTTTGCCCAATCCATTTCGCATTCCTTTTTTATTTTTTTTCATTTTCACTAATTGAAACGACGTCGTTTCACTAACGTGAAACAACGTCGTTTTAGTACTTAGGGATTAAAAAAAGAAGGCCGCAATGCGGCCTTCTTCTCCGAGCAAACGTCGGACATTCGCCGGAGACGCGCTGGAGTCCGCCGGAAGACGCGCTCGGTGAACCGGACCGCCTCCTGCTACCTCCGGCCGGCAATCTAGGTAGGGCTGGAGCCCTACCTCGCGTCCCATTGGTTCCGCCTCTACAAATGGGGGTTGTTTTAAGATATGTCAACAAACAAGGATGCGTTCTTGAACGTTTTCTTAGTGTTGTGCATGTGCGTAATACTTCTGCTATTAGTTTGAAGAGTGCTATTGATGAATTGTTTGCAAAGCATAATTTATCAATGTCAAAGTTGAGAGGTCAGGGATATGATG
Source organism: Rubia yunnanensis (assembly GCA_037428765.1). NCBI lineage: Eukaryota > Viridiplantae > Streptophyta > Magnoliopsida > Gentianales > Rubiaceae > Rubia > Rubia yunnanensis. The sequence goes on from CM075063.1 coordinate 130,842,863, forward strand.
GAGCCTCAAATATGCGAGGAGAGTATAATGGACTGAAAGCTTTGATATTGAAAGAAAACTCATCTGCAAGGTATGTCCATTATTTTTCTCACCAGCTTCAATTGGTTGTTCTTGCTGTTGCTAATGATAATCGAACTGTGTGTCAATTTTTCGTTTATCTTGGTATGATTGTGAATTTAGCTGGAGCTTCATGTAGAAGAAAAAACATGCTTCTTGATTTAGAACATGCTAGAATTGTAGAGGGATTGGAGAATGGAGATATTGTGAGTGAAAGAGGCAAAAATCAAGAGACTAGTTTGAGAAGGCCGGGGGATACTCGTTAGGGGTTACATTACACTACTATTATTCGTTTCATTACTATGTGGGAATCTATTTTGCAATTGATTGAAAACGTCCACGATGATGATGATGCAAATCTGAGTAAAGCTTCAGCGAGCGGTTTGCTTGAGCAAATAGAGAGTTATGAATTTGTTTTTGTGATGCTTATGATGAAGCGTTTGTTGGGAGTTGTAGATGCTTTGTCCCATGCTTTGCAACAAAAGAATCAAAATATTGTGTTGGCTGTGAGTTTGATGAATACAATGAAGTTTGAGTTGCAACAATACAGAGAGAATGGTTGGGATGAGTTGTTAAATGATGTCAACACATTTTGTGGTAATCATGATATCTCAATAGTTAATATGGAAGATGAACGAACAATTCGTGGTCGTAGGAAACGACTTACGCAAATGCAGACCCATGGTGATTTATTTCGTGTTGATACTTTTCTTCAGGTATTACTTTTATAATTTACATACCTTATTTGATTTGATTTGTAATTTTTTTCAATGCTACATGCTAACCTTTTATTTTTTGAATACTAGGTTATTGATAGGATGATTCATGAAATGAACAATCGATTTTCGGAAGCAAATACGGAGTTACTCACTTGTAAGGCTTGCCTTGATCCAAGAGATTCATTTTCTAAGTTTGATATTGGTAAGTTAGTTCGTCTTGCTGAACTATATCCAAGTGACTTCTCTGTAGAAGATCATTCCCGCCTTCATCAACAACTTAGTACTTTCATTCATAATGTGCAACTTGATCATGAGTTTTTAGCTATTGAGGACTTTGGAAGTCTTGCTCAAAAGATGGTTCAAACAACTAGGCATACATGTTTTCCACCGGTATATCGTCTTATTGAGTTAACCTTAGTTCTACCAGTTGCAACTGCTTCTGTTGAACGAGTTTTTTCAGCCATGAAGAGAATCAAGACTGATTTACGCAACAAAATGGGAGATGAATGGATGAATGATGTTATGACAGTGCATATTGAGAATGCGATTTTTGTTGGGATCGATAATGAACCAATTTTGCAACGTTATCAGCGTATGCAACATCGTAGGATACAGTTGTCTCCTGCGGTTAGTGGTTCTAGTTCTAGCAACCCAAGTATTGGAACGTAGTTTTTTATGCAGTGATAGTTTTTTGTTGTAAAAATCTAATTATTAAGTATTAATATTATTATGTAAGCGTTGTTTGTTAAAAAATATTTTATTTAGCGTTGCAAAAAAAATTTTAACCTCTTTTTCGCCCCCCCTATCATATAGTGCTAGTTCCGCCACTGTGTAAAGGGCCAAAAAAACAATTTAGTCGATATAAATTTTTAAAAAAACCTTTCAACTCCTCTAAAATACAACTATAATAACTTATAGGAAGTTCAATTATTCGTTTATACTCTACTTTTATTTGTTTACAGTTTTACACCTGAGAATCTTACGTAAATATTATATTTTGAGATATGCAGTATAAAGTATATGGTTGTGTTCGTGATAAAACATGGGGAAAATGAGACGGGACTAAATAAAAGGGAGTTGGGATTTTCATGCTTCATTACGCTCCTTTTCTTCTTTTTTAACAAAATAAAACATCCTTTTCAAAAGTTGACAGTTAAAAAGACAGCTAATAATTAGAATAAACTACAATTAAAATGTGGGATTTACATGTAAGCCTCGTGGTTAATGTCCCTTAACCCTTTCCCAACTAATGATTGCTTTGTTGTTTACCAGTTTAAAGACAAATGCAAACTACTTTTTACAGATTCCTTTGATAAAATTTCACATGTAAAATGATTTAATTCCAAAAGATTTTTGGATTGGCGCCAACCTTTTTTAATTAATTAAGTAATACTTAATGGACAAATAATTCAATAGTAGTGAAAATGCAGTTAATACAAGACGACTTTGGCAAATGGAATTTATTCTTAGTTTTCCAACTTAATTGAATTGAATTTAAGTTAATCTTATTCAATTTATATAATTGACCTTCGCTTCAATTTGATGAAAATTATTTTTAGTTTAATTTTATTATTACTACTATTTAATTTATTTGATTCAGTTCAGTTCAAAGATGGATAAATTGAGCCAATTATCCGATATTTATAATTAAAACAGCAATAAATAATTATAAGAGCCACCTAGCACAAGGAGTTACAATACCTTTGCCATTACTAATAATTATCATTGGAGCAATAACAAATGATTATCTACGGCTAAAATTCCCCCCAAAATGAGGATATATGATGACATAAAACACATTATTCCGCATTTTAATTATTTAAAATAGCGATTAATTCATCTCCACACAAAGCTCATGATTATCTCGCCAAGAAACAAAATAAAATAAAACTGCGCTTGTAACAAAATTCGTTTCTAATGTTTGTACTACTCGTATAGTGACAATGAAAAACAAAATTGTAGCTGTCATAATTTAAATTGCACAGAATGTTATTTTCCAGTAAATTTGTTAAAGTTTCACTACTTATTTAAATATTTAAATAAGGACACGATCAATAATATTTTCTTACAATACATTATTAGATTTATTGTATTATAAAATTTATAAACATTAATTTTTTATGCATTATTATTACACGCATTTATAATTATTGGAGATCGTGAAAAAATTTCCATACGATTTGAACCCATAGATGGAGTAATGAAAACGAAAAAGATGTAGAGATGGACAACTATACAAGGTATCTTCAGTTTTCCTTTTTGGGATATAACGGCTTACACTGCTAATCATTGTTTTTTTGGTCCTTTCCTCTTTTGTATTCTTCTCGCTTTTTTCATATTTTATTAATCTCAACCAAATCCAATCTCCATTATATATACCCTTTCCCCATATCCATTTCTCCTCAACCTTTAAACCTAAGCTTCTGAAGAGCAGAAAATAAAAGGATTTCCATTCATCCAATTTAATTGCATGGATCATCAGAACAATAACGACACCATTCTCGACGGAGATATCGGCTTTGTTTGGGAGGAGGCATTATCGGATTCCGACAAGAACAACTTCAACACCAACTCCGACTGCCCTACGCCGACCTCCGGTCAGGTGCAGAAGGCGGCCGTGGCGGCGGAGGAGAAGAGGAGGGTGGTTAGAAATGGTAAGCAGCCTGCAGCTAGCGGCGGCGGTGCAGGAAAGGATGGTGGGAATGATGCGGCGGCGGGAGGCGGCGGCGGAGGGGATCATGAGCTGCACATCTGGACGGAGAGGGAGAGGAGGAAGAAGATGAGATGCATGTTCACTGAGCTTCAAGAATTGCTCCCTCAGGCTCCATCTAAGGTAGCATATGTAAAAATTCTCGATTTTTTTGCTCTTTTTTGTGAGTTTTCTTTCGTATTTATTTATGAAAACGCGTCATTTCTTGAGTTAAAACACTGGGACTTTAATGGAGAAATGCTGACGTATGTCTTTAATGGCGGTTTTAAAGCAGAAAGAGTCAAAATAACTGAAAAACACATACGTTTGTTCCTTTTAGGGCATTCCCTCCTTTTTCCTCTCGCTTTTTCTTCTTCTGTGGATCCAATCTGTCACAACAAAGTACTACATCTTCAAAAACAAAAACAGATTGACATGTGTAAGAATTCCATTCATTTGACTGTGATTCTGAGCCCTAAATTTAATTTCGCCGGTCTCAGCCGGACAAGTCCACCATTGTTGATGAAGCTGTGAACTACATAAAAGTTCTGCAACAGAAGCACACATCCCTTCAGAGACAGAAGCTGGAGATGTTCCAGGGTCACTCTTCAACCTATGACCCTGTCGGATCCATGGATTCGAGCAGCCGCGAAGCTTTTGTCGCCGATCAGGGATCTTCCGGCCACCAGGACTACCAGATGCTGAGCTCCGGCAACCCTCTGAGCGGCGCCGCCCGCTATGCCACCGCCTTCAAGACTTGGACCGCTCCGAACATGGTTCTGAGCGTCTGTGGAGACAAGGCGCAGATCAGCATTTGCTGCCCTAAACGGGCCGGCCTTTTCGGGGCCATTTGCTTCTTCTTGGAGAAGTATAAGTTGCAGGTTCTGTATGCTACCGTTGCCTGTGATCAGTTCCGTAGCATGTTTATGATTCAAGCTTACGTAAGTTTTCTGATCGATTCATGTTTAAAATCATATTTTAATTATGATCGATTCATGTTTAAGATGCTGGGCAAATCAGATTTTACCACGTTTTTCTTAAACCACTCCTTACTTCCTAATAGACCCCTCAATCTAAATATAGAATTTGTAGAACCCGTGACAGAATTTGATTTGCTCCACATCTTAACATACAACATTTGCTAACATATAAACTATTATGTCTGAAATTTGGATTTTATAATTTGGATGATTTTATAATAATGTGGTTTGTGCCAATTGTATAGGCAAGCGGAGGCGTGGATCAGGTGTCGGAGGCGTCATTGTCTGTGGAGGATCTCTTCCAACTAGCTATGGGAGAGATCATGATGCACATCTCTACCATGATGTGATATTGCAAGAATTGGAGCTCTGGAAAATAATTATTATGTTTATAAATAAAATATTTGTGATATTTTTGTGTCAATTTAAATTATGTGTAAGTTTAATATCTCCTTGGTTGCCAAACATTATTAGCTAAACTATTCGTGGCTTCTGTATGATTATCGTGTGTTTATGTAATGTATCTCCCGTGCTTTATTAATATATTTTGATTAATCTTATTTTCAGTGAGTTTTCGTTTGATATTTAGACAATTAAGTTTTCTTGTTCCGGTGAACATAAATATGCATGAATGATAAATCAAATGGAAGTATTTACTATAGCGACAAGTTGACTTATGTTTTGAGGGGGGGAATGTATAATAATTATTCTATTTTAAATTTCGAATCCAATGCTTGTTTAGAAATCAATTATACTTAGGGGTGTTCATGGATTGGGGCGGTTCAGCTGACACGACCTAAATTGACTCAAAATTTATGGTCAAATTGGTTGGATAGAGTTGGGTCAAAATTTTCATAGTTTAGGATCGGATATGGTCATGGGTCGATCCAAATTGATCAAAATTATATAAAAATAGTAATTTTTTTAAAAAATATATTTTTAGCTTTATGAATGTATATTTTTTAAGAATATTAAATTGTTTATAAAGAAAATTAATGGTTGATATATTGTATTAAATTAATTCTTTTTAATGTTTTTTTTCCAGAAAATGAAGTAAAACTATAAACGGGCAAAATTTGACCATATCCATTTTGACATCTGGGTCATTGACCCGACCCGACCCAAATGGGCGGGGTCAAAATGGGTCGAGTCGGGTCAGGCAATTTGAAAATCCCTATTATATTTAGGGGTGTTCAAAAATAGCTGGCCAGCAAAACTCAACCCGTCCATTCACAAGCCCGGTATAAAATAAACAGGTATTTTTTCATTTTTCAGGGCTGGGTACTCGGCCCGGAAAATTTACATTTTAACGGGCTAGAGTCAGGGCCGCAAAAATGCAATTTATGGGTACTTGGCATACCCGGTAAAATTAAAATATATTTAATTAATTTTAATCTTAAATAATATTTTTCTACACATCTACTCTCAATTCTCAATTGTCCATATTTACGTAATATTAATTATTAAATAATGTGAATTTATATAATATTCAAATGCTAAATTTTCAGGCATTATCTTTCAACTATGAATTCTCAATCGTTCCTTCTATGTTTTGGCCCTTCCTTTTAGTCTTGAATTTTTAATTATAACCTCGGTCACAACCCTATTGTAGCAGTAGCCAGTAGGTCAAGTTTATAAAAAAGTATATTTGATTTTCCATCACAAATTTCTTATCAAACTTTCATAAGGTCTCCACTAAATTAAAATTATTAACACAATAATCTTATTTTCGCCATTTCAGCATATTTTGTTATGTTCATCTAAACTAGGGAATGATGATGATGATTAAGGACTTGTTACTCTTAGTGATCATTATATGCTGAATTTTTCAATGATAAAAGGTGATAAATATTTGTAAAAAAAATGTCACGAGAATTCAATTGTTAAACTAAATTACTATCATTGTAAAGATATTTTTCTTGCACTAATACAAATTTACGTTACATAAAGAAATAATAATTATCACAAAAATATCAATTTTAAACGGATCAGTGGGTACCCTGTTACCCGGGCCAGGCCACAGACTGCATTTTCAACTACCCGCACATGAAAGTACGGGTACCCTCATTTGAACACCCCTAATTATACTTACTCCCTATCTTCAATTTCAAACGACAAAGTTTAACTTTCACAATTGACTTGAATAATGTTTAATTCTTAATATCTTTTATTTAAAATAATCAAAACTTGTAAAAATTAATATTTCAAAATATATTTTATAAAAAATCGACAAGGTATCACAAAATGGTATTTATACGTACTAATTAATTTAATTTTATGGTCAAAATAATTAAATTGCAGCATAGTTATATTGTGTAGTACATTGTTTGCTTTGGAGAATTTTGTCATCTGATATATTTATTTTTAAAGCAAAGTTACATCCCAATTCAAATTGCTCATTTTCCAAACACTTTTTAGTGATAAATATTTCAAGTAAAAAGGACTTTAGTTCACTTCTTTCTTCTTCTTTTTTCAAAAGATATATCTGATTAAGAAGTTAATGAGATAAGCTTTCCAGTTTCCAGCACTTATTAATATTCCGTTTCCTATATTTCGACCTTTTCTGTCTCTGCAAAAGACGTTCCCTTTCATTTCCGAATATGCGCTTTACTTTTGAGCGAGTTTAGAGACCCGTATTCCATGAAGGACTCCGATAAAACTGATGATTTTGTACTGAATTGGGCATCGGGTTTGTGGTAACTTACACTGTATATGATAGCGATGTTTAGAGCAATTTGTGAAGAATTATAAATTTTGGAGCAATTTTTTTGTATGGAATTGCTAGTAGAAAAAGCTCTATTAAAGGCAGTATTAAAAAGCGGTTCCAACGAAATCGAACCGCCTTTAATTGAGGTGTGAAAGAGATTTCAAGTTTGGAATCGCGTTTAATTAGGGTCTGGAAGAACTTTTGAGTTGTCCAATAGTTGAACTCATACTTGGGTTTTATTTGTTCACCCCTTCACTTCCACAGCTCCCTTCACCCATAGATCTCCTTCACCTCCACCCCACCGCCGCCTCACCCCCACTGCCGCCTCTCTCCTCTTCGTCGCCTCACCCCCTCCCCCGCCCCAGCCTCTCGTTCCCCTTCCGCCGCTCACTCCCGCCACCGGAGAAAGAGAAGCCTACCACTGAAGAAGGAGAAACCCCACCTCCACTAGGGTTTTTCGTCGCTGCCGCCACTAGGGTTTCTCATCGCTGCCGCCACTAAGGTTTCTCGCCGCCGCCGCTAGGGTTTTTCTCTGTCGCTGCCTCGACTCCGCTGCCCCACCACCTAAGGTCACCCGCAGCTCGGCGCCGGTGCCTCGACTCTGCGTCGAAGGCCAGCACCGGTGAAGGTTTCTGCCTAGACTCAGATCGAATTTCATGTTGCTTTTGTTGTGTTGTTTCAAATTGAATATGTATCGTTGTTTTTTATGTTGTTGTTACTGTGTGTTGTAGTGTTGTTTCAATTCTAGATTTTCCTTGCTTCCAAAAACCAATTCAGAAATAGATTCCGAGTTCGGATCCTATTTTGGACCCCAAAATCAAAGTCGGTCAAAGTGGAGCCAGAGAAGGCAGTTCTAAAGTGTCTTCTCTGGTTTGATAGAATCTCGTTTAATACCCCTTTCTCCAATAGTGATTACTCGGCGTTATAGGACCATGTGTACACTAGTGGAGAACAAGCCTATCAACACACGGTTATATCAGACCAAAGAATACAAATTTAAAAATGCCTTCTCTAACAGCCTTTAAGTGAAGCACAATAAATACACAAAGGGAGCATTGACATACAATAATCTTCAACCCTTCGGACACCGAAGCTTTTAACCCTTCAAACGCCGGAGATGCCGTCAAGTCACAGATGACATTGGCCTTTATTTTGTTTGGAGTTAAGTATGTGCCTTTTGTCTAAAGAACTCCCCCTTTTCCGTGTTTTGCTCATTTTTATTTTACCTTTATGTTACGTGTATTCGTTTAGCTCCTTTAACTGCAGACAACGCAACGAACTGTACCATGTTTTCATCTAGTGTCTGTCGTTCGGATGAATTGCATTTAGCAAGTCATTATTGTTGGTTGAAATTCGACTCTTATGGAAAATGACAAGAAGGAAAAATTAAATGAATTTTCTCAGTCTTAAAGAATTAATTTAACTAACTTTAAGAGGTCATTTCCTTTATCTGGTGACGTTGTTTTGAATTTTGATCGTCGTATCTTTTTCTTAGTTGTAGTTTTCTTTATAGCAAAGTATATATCTTTTTGTCTGAAGAAGCCATTTTTCGCATTCTTTTCATTTACATTTTACTTTTTTTGTATACCCTGATGTTTATGAGGGGGTTGGGATATTCTGGAACTAGTTGTTGAAGGCTCAGGAGATGTCAACCAATTATGAGTTTGTATTACATATATGAGTAATGTCTTATAGTGCTTCTCATGAAAGACGGAGGCAATGACGATTGCAACTTGGTTACATGTTATGAAAGACGGAGGCAATGACGATTGTAACTTGGTTACACGTTCTTTTACACTATGTAACTTATTTTCTTTGTGGAAAGTTATTGCTTAAATTTCAATTGTAATTTAAACAATGAACAATAACTAAATTAATCGTGCAATGTATGACATGCATTGAACCTGTTTGTGTAAAACCTCCTAATTAAATAAAAATTTGGGCCCTCACATTGTTCAAATGCTAGTTTTTGGGCCTAACAAAAAAAATTCACAAAACTTGCCATAACAAAATTTAGTTGTAGTTTCTAGGTCTTAGGTCAAAGTTGTTACTCTTTTAGTCACATTTAGTCAAGTGTCTATTATGTGATTTTTTTACTTTATTCATAGGGGCATTTTAGTCATTTACGTATACCCTTGTATTTTTTTGACGATAGAAACTACATCTTCATTGCAGTCGGAACGAGACGACTCATTGGATGTCAGAGCTATAATGATGCTGAAATCGTGCAATCAAATTTCCAGAAAGCAAATTACAGCGCTATGATGAAGCAAGGGTTATTTTTATCTTTTAACTATTATTCAACGCCTATCTCTGGCGAGTTTCTAAGCCAATATCGTTCGTGGGTATAAGAGGGATGGAGCTATCTAAGAATTTTAATTAGACTAAATTATTTTTTGGTCCCCTACAAAGTATCTTTTACTATCTTTTGGTCCTCATTTGCAAAACAACCCTTAGACGGTACCCAACAAATTCAAAATGATATGTTTTGGTCCCCGGAGGGAGTTTTCTAGTATAGCCAGGGGTATAATGGTAATTTTACTAATTGAAAATATTTTCAATTAAAAATTCATAATTTTAATATATATTTTTCCTTTATTTTTTGCCGTCCCCGCCGCTGCCTTCCACCACCGTCGTTGCCTTTCACCTGCCGCACCACCACCGTTCGTCTGGATTTAACTCCTCATTTACGCCCCCGCCGCACCACAACCGCTCGTCTTCCGTTGCCACTGCCTTCCACCTTCCGCCTTTCACCTGTTGCCTTCCACCTAATGCCTTCCACCTGCCGCTTCCTCCATACCCACCGTCGATGCCTTCCACCTGCCGCTGCCTTCCTCCACTCGCCTTTCGCCGCTCGTCTTCCGCTGCCTTCCACCTGCGCTGCATCCAAATCCGCCAGATTGCACAACATCCCCATCAAGACAAATTCCGTCGAACGAGCAAGCAATTCAACACTAGTTTCAGACAAAATTCCCATTAAGACTTCATATTGAGAAGGCGGTGGCAGGTGGAAGACGAGCGACGGCGGCGATGAGGTCTTCAATACTCTTGGTACTGAGGTACCAAAAGCTAACCGACATCCGAATGTATATTGTGCGAACAGAACGGTGGTAGTGGAGCGGAGATCTACATATCTGCGAGTGCAAAGATCGGATTCCATACTCCTCCTTTAGCGGATTTAAGAGTGGAGAGCATCTGGCGGCAAGAGCGGCGGAAGTGGTTTGAGGTGCTTTTAGAGCGCCAAACGAAGTGGCGTCAGACAAAATTTCAGGCGGAAGACGAGCGGTGGAAGGCGAAAGACGAGCGAAGAAGACGTCCAATTTTCTTTCTCTTTTTATTTTTTTAAAACTCAGGGGTATAATGGTCATTTTACACATTTTAACTAATTTTACCGTTGACTTTCTCTGAAAACCACCTCTGGGGACCAAAACATATCATTTTGAATTTGTTGGGTACCGTCTAAGGATTGATTTGCAAATGGGGACCAAAAGATAGTAAAAGATACTTTGTAGGGAACAAAAAAAACAATTTAGTCTTTTAATTAACATCTAAAAAATTGCCATTTGAAGAGCTAAAAATAATTTAGTGACACCTCCTGACAAACAAGTTGGACTTGGCAGCGTGCCCATTGCATGCAGAAAATGGTGTAAAGCCCATAAGAGTGGGCTCAAGCTATTTGGGCTCAACAATTGTCACTTTTAACACTTGCCTGTTACTTTATTGGTTGTGTGTTCTATAAATCCAAAATAGTAATAAGCTCTTCTTGGCCCAGAACATAGAAGCATGTAACCCTCATTCAATAAATGCATCCACTCCCGTTTTGGTCAAACCAAATCACGAATGCAACTCTTGGCCAGACATATCATTGTCCAACGCATTTTTATAAAGTAATCCTTAATGTCCAGCAATTATAATAACTGAAATCGATACCCAACTCAATTAATCTGTAGCAAAAATTAATCTATTACAAAGATTTTTAAATTATACGTTTACCAGACTGATCGTCCAACCTTGTAATTAACACTTTGTGGGCTAGAATTTACACCCACACAATCGCCCAAGTGGTTTGGTGCATGACCTGATTCCCTCGGAAACACGGGTTCGACTCTCGGCAACGGCAGTGTGGGAGTTTCTCCAGTGGAGGGACTCCTTGTGTGCACCAAACACAGTCGAGGGTCATATGCTTGATCCAGAAGCACTGTGATTTACCTCTCTAACTATGACTGGGGTATCAGTGCAATCGGGACGGCTGAGGGCGAGCCGAGTTGATTGCCTTTTGGTACCAATCAACATTTTACTCATTTACTTTCATTTATTGTCTGTATAAATGAAGTGGCGCCTATTGATTAGGTGCAGGTATCGCTACCAAGAATATAAGTGTTAATGGAAGACATCAGACAAGCAATAAGTCGTTTAATTAAGTTGGCCCTTCGTTGCTGTATAATGTCGGGAAATTTATTCTACTTTGAACGGCAAAAAGTTCTATGAATGGACGGACAATCTTTGCTTTTAAAATTTAAGTTACTAGGTCCTTGAATTCTGACAAGCTAGGTAAATAGCAGCACTTGACTGCTAGCTACACAATATCTGGTGGTACATTTCTTCAGCCAACATCTTCACATTTATCAAACAGTCTTTACCTAATCGTTGTATACATGCCAGACTTAAAGGCACTCCCTCCGTCCCAGATCAAATTGAATAGAATTTTTTTTACGCTCATTAAGAAATTTGTCTCACAATTAATATGTTTAATTACCTATAACAATAACAAATAAGAAGTTACTTTTAAAAAACTACTTATTACGACGAATCCAGCCATATAACATATGATAACATTATTGTTTATATATTTATTCAAATCTATGGTCAAATTTAGATAGTGAATAGTAACATAAAGTAAAGTATACAGTTTGAGGTGGGAGAGAATGAGTACACCTCTCTTGCAATACACGTGGCAAAATCCACATGAATGGTAATTGGGGGCAAAAGGCGAAATTCCTCGTCCTCAGAGTCCCGTAATCTCGGCACCACAAATTAATGGGTAGGTAAATTACGACGTTCGGGGATCAACCACCTAATGATCACTTTCTGGTGTTCACAAGTAACCATCAAATTGAATTTTCACGTGGATGCACAAAGATTAGTGTAAGTGCGTGGAATTTGGCGTTTGATGCAACTGGTCAATTGGTTAATGATACATTCAAAGTGCTTGATTATTTCTCTATCTTGCTGCATGCATTTCAGTTTATCCACCCAAAGTTGGTGCAGCTTTTCCAATGATGAATTGAGAAAACAGTGAAATGAAAAGGAGAGGTGCATTCAGAGAGAAAAAGAAAAATCTAGACCAAATCATGGTTCATGAATCATGAAACAAAAACCAAAATAGCCCCGTGATGCGTGGAAGCCATTTTTCCATCAAGATTCCAGCCTTGTGGATCGTGATGTATACTCCTGTTTAAATTACTCATGAGTAGGTAGGTAGGTATCCCGACAGGCGGATTGTTCATAAGGTTATAGAGAGATCGCTTATTTTTTATCTTATATTTTGCATTTACTCCCTCCGTCCCAGCTCTATCTGCGGAGAGAGAAGCTGGAAGTTTTTTTAAGGATACAATATTTTATTGTGTTGAAGTGGGGTATCCTGAATTTGTTTAGTGTTTCATTTATTTTCGTTTAAATTAAGCCCAAGATTTGGGCATCTAATTTTTTCTGCTGGGCCAGAGCAGCCCAGCGCCCAAACACCACATTTTTGGAGGGAACTCCAAAAATGTCTTGATTTCACCAGGAGTGGTTAAAAAAATTTTGGCTCCAAAATGAAGAGCCAAGAACATGAACAGTGTCGAAAATTTTAAATTACAACAGCAACCCCACTATATTTACATTTACAATGCCCACAATCACCTTTCCAGACAAAACAAACTTTACATCTTCTTCCACATTTCCCTTTCCACAGACATGATATTCCCTCTGTCCTAATCCAACAAAAACTCCTACCAACAGAAAGTATTTTTTGTTCTATACCCTCAGGTCAAATGCAAGCAATCATCGAGCCCTACCAAGCCCTTGCGGACTGATTGCTCTCCTACTGCCAGATCTTCCCTTCATCATCGGGTATTCGAGAAAAGGGATGGGGGAGAAGAATATGACAAACCAGCAGAGGCAACATGTTGCTGAGTTCCTGTTGGACAACAGTAAGAACGGGAAGATACTTCAGGGCAAGAGAATCGAGGCAGCGATGAAGTTCAATTGCAGCCAGAGAACCATCAGTTACATCTGGTCAAGAGTCAAGCTCCAGCTTTCACTGGGTCAACCGCTGGACATGAGACATAGAATGTCCGGTCATCCGGGCTACAACAGGAAGGAAATTGATCTAGAGGCCTTAACATCAATACCTGCAACCAGCCGAAGAACAATCAGAGGGACAAGTGCATGTATGGGGATAGGGAAGAGCACATTACACCGAGCCGTGGCAGCAAAGGTTATCAAAAGCCATACAAACAGTATTAAGCCTGCACTAACATTTCAGCACAAGGTACTCAGGTTGAAATACTGCATATCTAAATTGCATAGCAACCTTCAATTCCAGCAAATGGACAATGTAATTCACATAGATGAGAAATGGTTTTACATGACTAGGCCAACTGTCCGTTACTATTTGGCACCGGGTGAGCCTGAGCCCTTAAGAACCACTCAACACAAATCCCACATTCCAAAACTCATGTTCATGTGTGCTGTTAGTAGGCCAATTTACAGCCCCGATGGTGTGTTACTATTTGATGGGAAGTATGGTGTGTTCCCTTTCATTGAGAGGGTTGCAGCCAGAAGAAACAGCATTAATCGTCCGAGGGGGGCTATGGAAACTAAGGCTGTGGAGAAGATCACTAGACTCGTGACACGTGCAAAGATCATAGATGAAATCATACCAGCAATAAAAGCACGTTGGCCACCATTCATGAGCAAGCACATTTGTATTCAACAAGATAATTGCAAGGCACACATAAAGAATTCAGATCCCGAATTCCGGGCAGTAGCTGACTCCGACGGGTTTCACATAAACCTGGTATGTCAACCAGCTAAATCACCTGATCTTAATGTGCTAGACCTCGGTTTTTTTAACTCGATACAGTCTCTACAACATGAAACCCCAACCACGACACTGGATGGGTTACTGTCGGCAGTGTACAATGCATATGACAGAGAAGATCCAGCAACAATCAATAAAGTTTTCCTCACCCATCAAGCTGCAATGATTGAAATAATCAGAGTGAAGGGATGCAACAATTACAAGTTGCCTCACATGTCAAAGGATGCACTGATAAGGAGAGGAGAACTGCCTAGGATGCTAAGTTGTGATGAGGGAATAATTCGTGAAGGCCTGGAACACCTTATCACAATTCAGGAAACTGAAGGCATGGGGGAGATGATGCAAGCCATGGGATATGAACAGCAGCAGTAAGGGATTTCAGTATGCACATTGGGTTAGACTAGGGTAACATTTTGAAAACCTGAAAACTTGTTTCTTTTGGTGTGAAAATACAAGTTTTTTTGTAACCCAAAAACTTAAGACTTGTTTCTTTTGGTGTGAAAATACAAGTTCTTTTGGTGCAGTAGCAGTTGTTTTAATGCACAGAACTGAAGTTCGCACAACATACGTCACAGCACAGCATAAATCAGCACACAAATCACAGCACAAAGCGCAGCACAGAGCGCATCACAAAGCATAACACAGAGCACAGCACAACACAAGGCACCGCACAAAATACAGCAAAAAGCTTGGCGCACAGCGCAACACAGAGCATAACACAGTGCGCTGCACAGAGCACAGAACATAGCAGAGCACATCACACATCACAAAACTCAGTACAGCCCCATACCACAGTAAATCAAACAAGAAGCACAGAACACACAAACATGAACCAGTATACTCCCTTTCTTTGCTGTTTACCAAAATGTGGAAGGGGCTTTCAAGGGGAGATATACATCTTCCTGGAGCAATCATGTGGCTCTGCAAGTCAACAAGGAAAGATCAAATTAGCAATCCAACATGGAAACAAAGAAACATTATAACAAGTTGAAGGGAAAGGACTAAACTTTTTATAATCTACCCTTTCCCTTTTCTGGCCAAGTAGTTCCCTCAGACCCGGAATTAGTATCTCAGCCACCCGAAAAGGTGTATCGATCTGATCCAAACTCAGAGGTTTCATTTCCGGCATCACGTCTGAGGGAGACCTGGACTCGGCCGGCCAGGGAAGCGCTCGAATCGAAGGGACAGAAGAGTAGTGTTCATCATCGTTTCCAGAACCAACATCAGTAATTTTTTCTCGGGCCAGACACCCGCACAGACTGCACCGCTCAGCAGATCTGGAAACAGAGGCCGCAAGGCCGTGTTTTTCTTGGTTGGTGGCGGCGCTACCAACGAACCCACCGGGAGTTATCTCTCCTCGCCGGCGATTGGCCACCGCCACCTCCAAATGTTCCGACGGAATCAAGAAAGAGGCCGCGGACCGGTCGATAGCGGTGGCGCCGCCTACAGAACCGCCGAATCTGCGACTTCGAACACCGCGCCGGCGGTTGGGCAGCGCCTCCTTCATGCGTTCTTCTCCGGCGTCAGGGCCTCCGAAGGCCGGACCATCATCCGCCGGAGAGAAACTTCCAGATCGGGAAGAGGATCCAGAATCAGAGACATAACATGCCGAACAAAACCCATCACAAGTGAACCCACAACCAACGAACTCCCCCCTTTCCATAAACAAGTCAATTTTTGGAGAGCAAGGATAAAGAGAGGGACGATCTGGAATGGGAGAAGCTGTGGAATGGGATAAGCTCAGAGGGTGAGAGGGAAGAGAAAGGGGTGGGTATCAATAATGGAGTCAGAAACAAAGCCGAATGAATAAAGTTGAGCATGCTCGCGACTTTTAACATTTTTGCCGAATCTCGATGCCATTGGGAAGAAAAATCAGAACGCGTGAAAGAGTGTAATGAAGGTGGTTGGGTAGTTGAAGGGATTTTATGATGTGGTGGGAAGGGTTAGGGTTATGTTAAATTAAATGAGAGATTTTGAAGGGTTTTGGGTTAATATGGGCTAATAAGCTTGGGTTACAAAATCAGCATTTGGGCCCAATTGGAGTAAAAAAATATTAAAAGTAGTCCATTTATGGTAATAAATGGAGTAGTGCAAAAACAGCTGGGACGTCCAAAAAAGGAAAGAGTGCAAATAGAGCTGGGACGGAGGGAGTATTAAATTACGTATAGAATTTTTTAAAAATTTGAATAATTTTTTGTATCATATATCTTTATATTTTCACCTCCAAATACATATTATTACTTGTTTTAACTTATAAAATATAGTATTTAAATTTTATAAAAATTACAACATTTAAGGTAAAAGCATCTGTGGACTGTCCATAAACTTATGGAAATGCCGTATTTCCTGAGACTTTCTCTTTCCTTACTCCCTCTGGTTCTCTAACATTGGCTCTCATTCCTTTTAGGGAATGCTTTTTTATGTTGGCTCCTTTACTTATATGTCAAATCTTAGATTGTTTCATCCACTCAATTTATTTTTTGTACTTTCAATGCAATCTTCACTATTCATTTTACGCTTTGTTTAAAAGAGTGTCCAAAAGTAGGAGTCAGTGTTAGAAAACCAGATGGAGTATTATACTCATTTTATATTTATAAAGTCACTTGAGATTGTAAAAAACCTTATCAATGCAACTTCCCATCTAGCTAACTTCTCTTCAAAGCTTATATCATCACTTTTTCTTTATGTTAGAGGATGTTCGTTTCGTCTGATCTATAATGAATTGAACTAAATTAATTTTAAAATATTTATTGCAATATAGAAATACTTAAATTGAATTAAATTAATTTTTACTGAATTGGAATAAGTCAAATTAAATTGAAATGCTGATAAGTTGTAAATATAAGAGCCATAGTTACATTCATAAAAACTTTGTTCTTTTAGTGACGGGAAATTTGTTCCCTATTAATATTCATAAAGTTTCATTGCAATTCTTACCCATTCTCGCATCTTTCCATTCTTTTATCATTGCTATTAATCGGTCCACGATCAGAGTGTTTGCTAGTGGTTTCAAAGTTGCATCGCTCCCCACCGCCATTACATCGTAAATCCCAACAACTTCCTCGCTACTTAAGAAAATGCCGTCGCCGTCAGAAATCCTAACCTCATCCTCCCACTCTTTTCCTCATCGCTCTGAATTGGTTCAAGATCAAAGTCGTAGCCAACGGTTTCAAAGTCACGTCGTTCCCCCCACCTGCATAGCCATGCAAGAGTTTTTGCTCCCTCATCTTCTAGCTTCTTCACTATCGCTCTACCGGTCGACAATCAAAGTCGTTCCCCGATGGTTTTAGAGTCGCGTTGCTCCTCATTGCCATTGTCTTGTCGAAGTTTTCACTCCCGAAACCTCCACCCCCGGCACCACTGCTGGCACAACCAATCACTTTTGTATTCTCGAATATCACTCCTTTATGAAGTCGAGGAGAAATTTTTAAAAGAGGGGTTAGGGTTGCGAAGCAGTAACGGTAGTGGCAGCTACTGCAGATTATGGCGGAAGAGGCGTTACAGATCATACAAAAGGGTTTTAGAGGGAATGGAGAATAATTTATAAGGTGTTACAGCGGCAGCAAAATCCTAAATTATTCATGTACAACAATATTCTTAAAATTTGAATTGCCCTATATCCATAACATAGTTACAGCACGCGAACATCTTCTATTTTTTCAAATTCAAAGGGTACTTTGATCTATCCAGTAAAAATAGATGGACATTGCGATGGATTGATTTTTCTAGACCAAATCAAATTACCATTGCACTAAAAAAATTAAAAATTAAATTGACACTTCTCAAAGAATCGGGAGATTATATAAGCACTTTTTTTCAATTTAGAAACCTACTAAATATAAGTTCTTTACAAATCAACTTAACACGGGAAAAAATTTCATCAACGCCAGTCACTGAAGACAGAGTCACAATCTCGAACATATCTACACTTTAAAAAAATTAACCATCATACCAGCACTTGTAGAAAAAATGAAGATCACTCAAAACATATTCAAAATTAATATTCGAATATTAGTACCAGTATTGATTCTTTCTACTCCCTCCCTCCGTCCCAGCCTATTATATACAGAAAAAATTTTTGATCAAAGATGCCAAACTTTGACCACACATTTGAACAGGTGTATGAACAATAATTTTATTGTATGAGATATGGTTACATTTGCCGTAAAATGTAGTTTCTAAATATTAAATTTATGTGTGTCATTATTGTCCGCAGGTACACATATTTACAATCAAACATATTTATTAAAGACTGTAAAAAAAATTTGTGCCGAATAGAGTGAGACAGAGCGAATATTATACTTATATGGTTTGGTCGATAACATTGGTCATTGTCATGCAATTCATCCTGCCCCCAACATGCTTCATTTTTGCTTTCATTTTCATCTACCCCAACCTCCACTTTACATGGAGGTGCATTCACCCTTTACCCTTATTTTCTTTTCTTCAAAAAATGACCTTACGTTGAACTTTCTCCGTCACGTATATCTAAAAGTTAAACTGCATCTAGTTAAAAATGATGAAAATGCTTTTGACTTGCTTTTTTCTTTGTGTGAGTTGATATGACAGAAAATAAATGTAAAAGGGTAGGGATGTTTTGAGAAATCAGTAGGCATAGTCTGGTTATTGTTGACGTTAAATAGAATAATTTGAGAATTTAACTACGTATTATTTATCATGTTGGATAATTTCAATTCATGATTTTGTAGGAATTAATGAAAAGGGAAACTGTATCATTTTTATGGGATGGAAGGAGTATAAAATTGTAGTGATTTAAATAATACACGTTGTGATGAATCAAACAGTGTCACACATACTAATATATCATTGGATATTGATAAAAAAAATCTAGTCAAATATGTCTAAATGATTTCAACAAGAATTAAAGGGTTAGTCTTGTGAAGTAAACGATGGAATACAGAGTTAAAATGTTGAGATTGTTTTAAAATATAATCCATCTTTCATTGAAAATGAATAGATTATATATTCAATGTATAAGTTTTATGAGTTACTTCGGAATATATCTTGAAATTCATCGTGAAATCAGAACTAATCCGATCTGAAGCCCACTCTAGATTGTTAGAGCCTTTTGAATTGTTAGGGTTTTGGCAAAATCTCAACTACACCTTTGTCCAAGTCCAATGGCCTGGCCATAAGTCAGTAACCATCTTACACTTTTATGTCCAAATGCAACAGTCTAGCCATGAATCAGAAATCCTCTTCACTGGTCGCGCAGGACATGCTGGACTAAAATATAGATGTAATAGAATATAATCTTACAGTGAAAGCGAAGAGACATGAAATTTTACTGCAAAGGCGTAAGTGAAAAGATGTAAAACTTTATTGCCAGGCCTGCTGAAAAATATTATGTTCCACACTAAGGGTGAGAATATGCTCTAAAATTATATGCATTTGAATATAATATACCTCACACTAAAAATGAATATAATTGAACTTATATGATGAACCTATATTGTTTCCTCCATTTCTCTGACACACCTTCCGTTTTGGCATATTTATTCTATGTTGGCATATTTTTCCATTTTTAAAATATTTTTTAATTTCATCCACTCATTCTATTTTTTTTTTTTTTTTTTAACTTTATCTATTTTTTTCACCTAAATCCAAGTACATAAACCTATAAACCTATGATATCAGTGAATCAAGAAGGTATGTCTATAAGCTCACGTACACTCTCCGGTTAATTGCTCCTATTGGTACTAGGTCTAATTTATCAGATTGTATATAAAGAATCATCATTATTCTTTGGTCTTTCATTTTCTCAATCTTCCATTTGACTTGTACTTCCAAGTTCTATGAATAATTATTGCAAAACTCATTTCTTCAACTCACCATTCTCATACTAAATCATATTGGTCCAAGTCTAATAATTTGAGCAAAGGCACTAACAGCAGTAACGCATTATCTGCTATTTTCTTGAGGATTAACACTTCATAAAAAATTCTTACATACAGAGGAAAGGACCCAAAAAACAAAAAGTACATACAAATCTCCTCTATGTACCCAGTAATAACCTCAGAATCTCTTTTAAACATTCCCCCAACTCCTTTTCATTTCCCCTAATTAAAACTAATATTACTAAAAAAAGTAAAAGAACCAATCAAAACGGAACGACGTCGCTGCAGCCGAAATCGTCCGAATTAGCAATTGAATCCCCGGGCCATGAATCGCGAAGCAGTTTGAGCAACATTTGGGCCTTTCTTTTAGCCCGGCCCGTGCAATCGCTCTGCACCAGTAACAGCAATTGCGTCAGCACGCCGGCGGCCACCGCCTCGTGCTGCGCGTGCTCGGACGCGGAGCAAATGGAGAGCAACGCTCCGGCGGCGTACTCCGTCGCCCGGTCAGATATCTTCAGAATAATCTTCACCAGCAGCGGCACCGTCAGCGCGTGAGACGCGAACGCGTTGCACCCCGACGGGATCCGGCAGAGGAGCTCCACCGTGGCCAGAGCTCTCTCTGCGTCGCACTTCTCCAAGTCCGCCAGCCTGTCAATCAGCGCCTCCACCGCTCCGGCGGCCACCGCGCGGTGGCGGTGCTGCTTCACCAGGCACAAGGCGAACAGAGCCTTCACTCCGATTTTCAAAGCCCTAGAGTACGCGCACGGATAGTTCAGGATCGCGATTATCCCCTCGTAGATTCCGTCCGCATTGCTGAACTGCGATCGGAGCTCCGGCGACCTCGTCCCCGCCACCACCATCTCAATCAGCGCCGCCGCGTTCACCCGCACGTCAATCAAGGAGTGAGAGAGCAGCGACACTAGATACCCGACCCGATCCGAATCGGAGGCCACGAACACGCACTGATTCTCCGTCAGCGGAAACATCGCCACAACCGCAAGCGCCTCGTGGTTCAGATCACCCGAACCGCAGAACACAACCGGAAGAAAAATCTCCGGCAAGTGCGCGATGGAGGAAATCAACGCGCGGTTCTTCTCCGACTCACGCGCGAGCCCCCGGAGCCTCCTCAACGCGGATAACCTCGAGCTCAGGTGATTTGAATTCGACGAAGCCTGACTGAGCAGCGACCGCACCACCGCCGGATCCGCCGGCTGCTTCGGCGTCGGAATCCGCTCCACACCGAAGGAGCGGTTCGCGACGCACCACTCCTGGATGAGGCGGCGGAGGGTGTGATTCGGAATCAGAGTGAAGTCGGTGATCGGCGCGCGGGTGACCGGACACGTGGTATTCCCGGTGGCAACCCACGACTCAATGCTGGCGCGGTCGTAGGTCTGACCGGTGGAGACGGTCACCGGGTCCCGCATCAGCTCCAGAGATATCGGGCAACGGAAATGGTAAGGGATCTGAACCCCTGTATCCAACGGTTCGATTAATCTTCCACGCATGTCTGTGATTTTGGTGGTGCGAAAATGAAGATGTGGAGAAATTGAGGGGGCTCTGGGGAAAATATTCTCGAGGATGAAATTGCACCAAATGGAATGGAACAGAGAAACAAAACAGCTTCTGCTGCTGTGTGAGAGTTTGTTTTGTTTTTGAGGGTTATATATTCTGACTGAGCTGCAGCAGTCCCCACACGTGTGGTTTATTGATTCTCCTTCTCTGGTTGGGTTAGGTTAACCGGGGTTAGGGTTTGGGGGTTGGTCAAGTGGTCAAAGAGACAGGGAAGACTGGGTGGGGTCCAAATTATGCTGAAATCTAACTCATGTTTGCATCAATGCTAGTTAATGGTCCAATTGTGTTTTGTTAAAACATGGATTGTAATGAATCATGATTTGACGGATGGCCCAACTTTGATTGCCATTTGCCTCTTCTTCTTTCACTTCTTTGTGTTTTCTTTGATTTTTTTTTATCTCCCACTTATTTTGAGTGTTTGATTCATGTGATTGTCTTCTTCACCAATGATTTCCTATCCTAACCTTTTTACTTCTAAGCTATTGCATTCTTTATACATGCCTTCCTCCACCGGTGAAACTTACGCCGCTATTGTAATATAGTTTAGGGTTTAAGATGTCGACGAGTGAAACTTGTTCTGATATTATAATATGATTTAGGGCGTCGCTGATGGGCGAAACTTACGCTAATGCTGTAATGTAGTTTAGGAGTAGTTGACAAATGAAACTCAAACCGGCATTATAATGTGGTTTAGGACGTCGTTGATGAGTGGACCTTTGGTCGATTTTCTATCGACGATAATCTTATAATGTCAATCGTATTTGACATGTTTCGTACTTAGATGTATCTCGTATTAACAGACATTCTAAATCTCTAACTTTAGACCGCTAATAGCTATTCATATTTCTAACACGCCTTCAATTTCTGACTCATGTAGTTCTCACTTTAAGAACAATTACCTTGGTGCTATATTAACTCTGATTTTGTAATGCTTTGCTGGTTTATTGGTAACTACTATAGATACATCAAGAAAGAGTGCGTGCAACAGCAAGTTAGACAGGAGTTGTGAGGTGTCATTCTACTTCTAGTGGAAACAGAAAAATGGACAATTGGTTGGAGGATGACCATCTTATCTTAGAACGACAGAAAATCTCGAGAGATTTATGATTATGCAAAATACAATACTCCCTCCGTCCCACCAAAATCTGCACACGTTTTGATCAATTTTCTCGAGATATGTTTGGCCATAAATTTTAACTAGTACATACACACAAATATCATCATGTGAGATATTGTTGGATTCCCTGCATGATGAATTTTCTAAATATCAAATTTTTGCACATCATTAATATACGTAATTAAAGTTATCGTTGATCAAATATGGCCTGAAAAAATTGACCAAAAAGTGTGCACATTCAAATGAGACGGAGTGAGTACTTTATTCGGAGTTGTGAAATGCTTTTTATATTGTAAAGTCGTCAAAGGCACTTGAACAGCTAGGTTGGAACACCGCCACCCGAATCATAAACCACTCTTTTCTAATGTCACTTTTTTTTTTTGGGGAAAAAACGTAATTGATTATTTTATTAGTGTATCACAACCTACAGGATCGATTCCGTTATCGGAACCGGTCTTGCAGACTATCGACGGCAACGGGCAATTCACTTTCCAATTGTTGTGAACGGTAAAATCGTAAAAGTAATATGTTTCAATCCA
Source organism: Rubia yunnanensis (assembly GCA_037428765.1). Classification (NCBI taxonomy): domain Eukaryota; kingdom Viridiplantae; phylum Streptophyta; class Magnoliopsida; order Gentianales; family Rubiaceae; genus Rubia; species Rubia yunnanensis. The sequence goes on from CM075063.1 coordinate 130,866,185, forward strand.
CGTTACTCTCTGTTCATAATGTTTTTTTTTTTGCTTTTGTTTAGTAGATTCATATTCCTCTCATTTTTAACCTTTCCCGATTCATCGACTTTCCTCTTTTTCTTCTTCCATAGTCCGCTCTGATCCCCTCTCTTCCCTTGCATGCTTCTCCTGGGCACCCACCATGCATTGCCACCGTGCGCTAGAGCCACCGTAATCAATTGATAAGTATGAGGTAATTTCATATTCGAATTTAAATAGGATTTAATTCGTAGGTATGGTGTCGTTCATATGGTACTGTTCGTTGATTGCATTGGTGTTGATTGAAGATTGCTAGTAGTGATTCTGGTGTTGATTGAATATGGTGGTGGTGGTGGCGGTGGTGGTGTCGACTGCATCTGGTTTTGCTATGTTGGATTTGATAAGTCGGGTGGTGTTGTGTTCGTGTTGGTTGAATCAATGGGTGGTTATGTGTTCACGTTGATTATTCGCCGACTGTTTTCACCGATTTTATCCATAATTAAGCACCGGTTCCGACATTAAAATTAGTATATGTGGCAGGTGAAAAATCAGCGTGCATCATCGCAACGAAGCACGACTCAGCCGATCATAACGATTATATTTCACTGCTCAAACCCCCAAAAATCCATTGCAAGTAGACATGTTCTACACTAGTGTACGTGAAAAAGTCCGTAACCTATAATTTGAGGAAACTTGAAATAATTCATGACCTAAAATTCGAGCTTTTACAAACTTTAGGTCATAAACTTTCCGAATAGAAATAATTTTTCCATGAAATTTTGTATCACCCATAGTACAAATGAATTGAATCATGAAACTGAAACAGAGATAGTATATAATTAACGGGAATTAAAACCAACTCTTGTAAATTTTTATTGTGAAGAACTTTTTTTTTTTCAACATTACAATTCATTGTATTATTGATTTTTGAATTAGCAAGATTTAAAATGCATGGGTCATGGGGGTGGTCCTAATTCCCAGCACCTATCCTTGGAAGTTTCGTGGTGAGGCCAACAAGGCAACAACTCATGGAAAATTTGTCCTAAGGGTTATTGGGGTTTTCTTTACTTTCTCCACCAAGGATAGTAAGGTGTTAGATATTTTTTGACTTTACTACTCCCTCCGTCCCACCTTAAACTGTACAAATTTTTTTGTATAATCTTCAGGAAACATATTTGACCGTTAATATGTCTAATAACGTATAATATGTGCAAATAAAAAGTTGATATTTAGAAACTATCTACTACGACGAATTCAACAATATCGCATACAATAATATCATTGTTTATATGCTTATTTAATTATACGGTCAAAGTTTATGAGTGTTTACTGACAAATAGTAACTGTGAAGGATAAGTTGGGACAGAGGGAGGAAGAAATTTAATGCGATTGGCATCAAATCTAGGAAAAATTTGTGTTATTCTTCAAGGCCACGATGCAGCATAGTAGCCCTGTGAGTTGTAACTAAGTTCATGTTCAGTTCACATTTAATGAGCTGATTCCAACTTCATTTTGATGATCTAAACTTATTTTACTAAATGTGATTAGAATCACTAGTGATAATAATTGGATTGAACTGGACACCACCAAAATGAACTGTACTGAGCTGAAGTGTATTCAAAGCAACTGTAGAGATTGTAATGAACAAGAGCGAAATGAATGGGACTGAAGTGAATTACATTGAAATGAGATAAAATGAATTGGACTGGAATGAACGATACATGATTTATTTAGACAGGACGGAACTGGATGAAAAGGTCTTAACCCGAACTAAACTATTAAAATGAATGACACTACACCCAGTGATGGAACCAGGGGTGGGCGAGGGGGTGCTGGTGCCACCCCTAAGATCCGATGGCGCGGAAATTAGTCCTAGGCCACCACTGGAAAAATTGGTTCCGCCATCCCTTGAAAATCGATTCCGCCCCTGTTTTCTTCTCTGAAAGTGAAGAAGACGATGTGCAAGTTTTTAAAAATTTAAACTCAATACTAAAACGACGTCGTTTTGGTATCGGTTTTAAAAATTATTCTTTTTTTGGCCTCCAGAGCATAAAACGACGTCGTTTGGTTTTAGTAGAACGACGTCGTTTTGGTTCTAAAGGCATGTAAAAAATGAAATTGGAAAAAACTCCAATTAGATGATATGCACTCTGCTTCTTCTTCGTTCGGTTCTCCTACATTCAGAATTTAATATACAGTTTCTTCATTAGGTTATACTCTTTCTTTGCCGTGAGAGTAGCATATTCAAATTTGGAAAGTTTGTATTCCTACATATAGCCGTAGTTAAATCATAACTAAATTTGGTATTTATATATTAGTTAAATATAATATATTCATTAGTTAAATTCGGTATATACTCCAATTTGGAGTATGTATATTATATATAAGAGGTAAGTATAATATAAGAAAGTACGAATTCTCAATTTGATATATATATATATATATATATATATATATATATATATATATATAGGCAAAGTCTTGGGAAAGACGGTCTTTCCATAGGCTTATGGAAAGACGGGGTTTGATTAGAATAATAAAAGGTAAAAGGTCTTAGTTGCAATATTAAACTTTTAGTATGCAACATGTAGTAGTTATAAAATTTATAACCCGGTTCATGCAACCCGAAAATTTTATCTTCATTTCTTCTAACTTACGCTTTAAACATTGGTCTTTCCATAACTTATGGAAAGACCGTCTTTCAAGAGACGGACTCATATATATATATACTTACTGGATATATACTGATTTCAATTAAGGAATTCAGCTAAATACAATTAGATATAGTTTTAATTAGGTAGAAAATGGTTGTGTTTGTGATTTGTTCAAAAAGTTTTAATTGTACTCCCTCTGTTTTATTGTATATTTGGCACGCTTACAATTTTTGTATGTTTTTATAAGATTGTCACATTTCCTTTAATGGTAAAAAGTACATCATTCTTAATCACTCTTAAACTTTTTACTCTGTTCACTCAATTTTCTCCACACATTTCAACTTGCAAAAAAAATATAATACACCTAAATCTATGGTGTCAAACGTAGTGAAACAGAAGGAGTATATTTTTATCGAGAATCCTTTTAAATTTATTAATTAACATGTTATAATGTGAAATTATAAAATTATTTCAATTTGAATGGTTATATGTCGAATTATGTGTTCATTTTTTTGTTGAACTAAGTGTTTGGACAAAACAAATTCTTTGAATATATCAAAATATGTCTTTGAAAAAAATTTTTGCTAGTGTAATTCAGCCCACCCTTAAATAATGTCCTGGTTCCGCCAATGACTACACCTCAGGTCACTTAATATTATTTTATTTTGAAATCAGTTAAAGGTGTTGGAAAAATGCACAGCATCGATTATAATTGGTGGAACTAACATCCAACCTAACTAGCCACAAGCAATAACTAAAATATTGCTATAATATCTAAATTACATGTTAATCAATCTGATCGTTTGTACTATTACAGATTAGAGATCCGATAAATTTGTACCATCGTACTCAGTGATATTAATTCGTTTCCCACGAAATACCATGACCACATGGAAGAGAGGAGCGTGTCACGCATCAAAATCACTACGCCGAACAGGGATCTTCTGCAATTGTAACACTACTTGATCCAACCACGATCTATGTTGTCCAAACTGTAAACACTTTCAAAAACACATATATGACGTAATCCAAATTACTGAAAATTAAAAAATAAAACCACAAACAAAAATACGAAGACACGATCTGAATATATAGATCGAGAACAAAATATCGACGTGAACAACTAAATCAATTTACCATCATAAATACAACGATCAAATCGATCAAGTTGGAAAATAAAACTACTGTACGGAGACAGATCTCACACCTATTCAATAACAAAAAAATCAATCAAAATAAACTGATGATCATGAGGAAGATGGGGAAAGTAAGATTGAAGAAAAGTAGAGTTTGTTGGGAAAGAAGGTCAGTGCACTTAATTTTAATTTAACTCTATTGTTATAATTTAGATTGTTTGATTTTAATTTAGATTAATTAAACTCATATTAAATGATTTCTATTAAAATGATTAAATTACGTTTGTAGAATTAAAATTTAGTGACATTATGATGAATTCGCTAGGACAACATTACAAAATAATTTCTTATTAGGAAATAAAATTTTCCATATATTATTAAAGTTCGTTTAAACAAATTAGTCCAAAATTTAAGTCATACATAAATTATAAACAAAATATAAAATCTTGTGTTATACCAATTAACTAGTAGATGGGGTCATTTTGTACTTGATACAATTAATTGGGTGATTTGATGTATGTCTTTATATAGTATAACGAGCTTCCTATAATTTTAAATTTTTTAAAAAATATATCGCATTGTATTAAATAATTATAATTTAACCTTAAGATTTATTAAAATGAGATTTTGCATGATTCGTCTGACCGTTACTCTACCTAAGAGTTTATCTAAATAAAAATATGCATGTAGTAATCCCCCGTTTCTTTATTAGTGGTTCACTTGCCTTAATTGGATATTCTTTTTATATTGGTATACTTTCTATTTTTTTCCAGATCCCTTCAATTACATCCACTTATTTAACTTTTTTACTCTCCACATTCAATTTTATCAACTCATCTAGTAAATAAAACGGAGTAATATGGAAAGCAATGAGAGTCTATCAGTAAATAAAAACATGCATGCTGTAAGAGAAAAAAACATTTCCTGACTGAAATGAGTCGTGGTACTATTGTTGTTGTCCTAATTTGGTGGAGCCAAAAACAGAGTGTGTTCGTGGGTATATGTAGCGGTCAATGGTCAAACTCCTCCCGACAGATGTGCACCATGTCACTGCTGGCTACCTTCTCATCCATGGGACACCCCATAATTTACGATGAAATCATATCTTTTATAAAAAATAATTGGGTAATATGCAAATATAACTCTATAGGTTGGAAAAAGTGTAAATATAATTCTGAGTTATTTTTTAGTATAAATATAACCCTAGTTATTATACATAGGTGTAAATATAACCCTAACTATTATACATATGTGCAAATATAACCCTAAAGCCATTATTTCCGGCATTGACTGACCAGGGTTATATTTGCACTTTCAATTATCGCAGGGTTATATCTGCACTTTCATCAATTATATAGGGTCATATATGCACTTTTCTCAAAATAATTTAATTTAGAACTGTCCAATTCTTTTTAGATTTTAACTCTTGAATGACGGTTTTTTCGTAAGTTATAAAAAACTCAAGGTTTAAACAGTAAAATAAAAAAAATTAAATAAAATTTGTGGGCTGCATCAATTGAGCCACAAACTTTATAATTACTGTACGTTTCATAATAAATTTTTAATATTGCAGCTAGTATTTTTTACCTTTTTATTACTCCCTCTGTCCCAGATTAAATTGTACCGAATCTTTTTTACAGTTTCCAACACACACGTTTGACCATTAATATATTTAACTACGTATAATATCGGTAAACAAAAAGTTACTTTCTAGAAACTACTTGTTATGACAAATCCAACGATATCACATACAACAATATTATTGTTTATATATCAATTCAAATATGTAGTCAAAGTTTTTTTAGTTTGACTGAATATTTAATTTTGTGCAATTTAATCAGGGAGGGAGAGAGTATTTTAATTAAACTCTGTCTTACCATAATTATATGAAAAAATAGTATTTATCAAGAATTTACTTTTTTTTATATGGAGTATAAAGAAGTTCTATACGAGCAATTATTGTTTTAATTTAACTGTTTGCTAAATCTATAAAATATATATAACCGTGAAAACAAGAAGTTAAATAAATATAAAAACAATACGTCCTCCATTTTTAATATACTTGACATATACATTTTTAAATATTTTTTATATCAGCGTACTTTATTTTTTGACAAGATTCTCTATTAGTAGTTAACACTTTTATCGGCTATACAAAATCGAAATAACCATCCGAAATAGTTTCTCCCTTTTTTTAACTAGTGACATATTTACCTAATTATGATGTTTTTTAAATGACATACTTTCAATTTTTAGTAACATTCATTCAATTTCATCTAACCATTCTACTTTTTTAGGGTTATTTATGGGTTAGGGTGAGTCAATTGTCCCATCCCAAATTAACCCAAGACTTAGAGTCAAATGGGTTGGATCGAATTGGATCAAAATTCCCAAGGTTTTGGATCGGATTGGGACAGACTGGGTCATGGATCGATCCAAATCGACCAAAAAATTCATAATTTATTTATATAAAATAAATATTTTTAAAATAAAATGTTAAAATTATTTATGCAGTAAATTAATGGTGTATATGTTGTATTAAACTAATTCTTTTTATGATTTTTTTTCAAGAAAATGAGCAAAATGTTAAATGGGTCAATGGGTCAAAATTTGATCCAACCTTTTTAGACCCGACCCTCTAGACCCATTTAGGACATTGATCCAACCCGATCTAAATAGGCCAGATCAAAACGAGTCGGATTGGGTCGGACAAATTGACATCCACAATTTTTTTATTAGTTTATATTTAAGTCCATCTACTTAACTTTTTCAGCTGAATCTAAGCACATAAACTCACAGTATCACTAATTAAAAAGAAAGAAAAAAAAAAGAAAAAGGAGGGAGTATAACGCCAAGGAAAGGGTTTGGGGCTTTCTGGAGGGGTAGGGTCCTGTGCTAGAAACGATGTTGATTAAATGGGTCCCGCCATATGAAAGTTTTCTTTGGTTTTTATAGACCTCAATTTTGCCATTGGAGGAAGGAGAATCTTCTTTATTCATCACATGTTTTCTTACCTTTGCTCCGTTGGCCATGCCCATCCATTTTCTTTTATCTTTTCCCCCTCTCTCTATTTTACAATTTACATTTACCTCCCTCTATCTTGGACAAGTTCATCCTTAAGTTTACGAACATAACTTGTAGTTCCTTTGATGAATTACAAACCATCTACTAATAGTCTTTTCAAAGGGAAATGGTTTGGTAAATTTTAATCTTTTTGAAAGTGCAAATATGATTTTCAAGATTTTAGTGAAACAAGTGCAAGATCGATGTTGACTTAAAAACTCATAGTCTTCTTGCTGAAAAACCGATATTAACTATCAAATTTCTAACAAAAATTTTCAAATAAATGACATAAATACCCTCTTTACTTTTGTTAATTTCAACTACCACACCACTGCCACTAACCACCACCCAACGCCACATGACAACCACATGGAACCACTTATCGACACCTAACTGATAGAATGTAAAACTCACAAATCATTGTGGTTGTGTGTTTTGATATATATAGTGAGTACAAATGATATACAAGACCTGAACAAATATGGAACAAGATATACACAAAACCAGTCAGAAAGGGTATTCCTTTCTTATCTTGATTCTAATTGATATACATCTCTATTACCCCCCACCCCCCTTAAGCGAAGCGTAGGACTGGTCGTAACGCAAAGCTTGGAAAGTAGAAACTCAAACTGAGGACGGGGTAGACCTTTCGTAAAGATGTCAGCAAGCTGCAAGTCCTTAGAAACATGAGCAACCTTGAGCTTGCCAGAAGACACCATCTCACGCACAAAATGATAGCCAATATCAATGTGCTTAGCTCCCTCGTGAGAAACTGGATTCTGAGCCAAGAAGAGAGTACTATTATTATCACACAGCAAGATGGGCGGGGTGCGTGCCGTCACACGGAAGTCCCGAAGAAGATTCATCAACCAATCTAACTCCGCAACAGTATTTGACATAACACGGTACTCTGATTATGAACTAGAACGAGAAACTGTAGGCTGTTTCTTAGCACTCTTGGAAACCAGGTTGCCACCGAGGAAAATGACATAACCATATGTAAATCTACGAGTCTCTATACAACGAGCTCAATTAGTATCAGAGTAACCCAAATCTGGTAAATCGGAGAAGGTTTTGCAAAACTGAAGACCATAGTGGAGTGTACCACGAACATAGCGCGAAATTCGAGTGACAACTTGGTAATGGTCATCAGTAGGAGCTTGCACATACTGACTGGTCATATTCACAACATAGGACAAGTCAGGACGCGTGATCGACAAATACTGTAGTGCACCAACCAAAGAACAATAAAGTGTGGGATTTTCAAACGGCTTACCGGAAGAACTAGATAGTTGTGAAAAAGAATAAAAAATGGAATAGCAACAGACACATAGTCTTGCATGCCAACTTACAGTAAAATGTCCCTGACATATCTGGCTTGACCGAGGAATAAGCCTTCAGAAGTATGGACAACCTCCTATCCCAAAAAATACTACAGAGTGCCAATATCTGTAATCTTAAACCCCTGATTAACCCGATCAATAAACTTCCAAATAAGATGACCATCATTCCCAGTAAGAATAATGTCATCAACATAAACCAATAAATAGAGTAAAGAGGCACCCTGTGAGAAAAGAAAAATGTGGTATCTAAAGAATTGCATACAAAACCCATGCCAATAAAAAAGGAACTGAAACGTTGAAACCAAACGCGTGGAGCTTACTTCAAACCATAAATGACCTTGCGTAGAGGACAAACATAATCACGACACATAGGGTCTTTGTATCCAGCAGGCTGATCCAAGTAAATCGGAGACTCCTGAATGCCATTTAAAAAAGCATTCTTCACATCAAGTTGTCACAATGGCCAATTGCGATGAACAACAATGGATAAAACAGTACGAACAGTATAAGCCTTCACCACTGGACTAAAAGTATGATCATAATCAAAACCAGACAATTGCAAAAAACCCTGAGCAACTAACATCGCTTTGTATTGGTCAAGGGAGCCATCAGATTTATACTTCAACCGGTAAACCCATTTTGAACCAATAATATTTGCATGGAAAGGACGAGGAACCAACTCCCATGTCAATTGAGTGCGCAAAGCATCCATCTCTGAGTCCATAGCAGCAACCCATTTAGGATCCTTGACAGCCAAGTGATAACTCCGAGGCTTGGTCTTAGAAAATAAAGCACTATGTAAACCAGAAATATCATATTCAGAAAAATCCTTGTAACGTAGAGAACCAGTGCGCATGCTGGTGTCGGACACGTTGCTGGTCACCCTGTAGCAAACAAATGCAATTTTCTGAAGAACCCTGAGTTTCTGGCACAGTTGGAAAATATGAAATTTTCAAATTAATGGGCGGTTGTGCTGTAGAAGATGGCTCAAACACTTATGATGGAACCGACGAAGGCTCCAAAAAAGCATAAATATCCAGTGATGGAGAATCTGTAACAATGCCCGTACGGGTAGCTGGAAAAATCAATTCATCAAACTGAGCATGGCAAGCGATGTAGTCCTTCTTTGTAAGAGGATCAAGACATCGATAACCATTGTATTGAGAGCTGGATCCCAAAAATATACAAGGCATACTCCGAGGGGCCAATTTATGTGCAGGATAGGGGCTCAAATAAGGAAAACCTTGACGGCTAAATGGATGAAAATTGGAGTAGTCAAGTGTAGTGTTAAAAATATTAGAGAGTGGAGACTGACCAAATAAAACCGAAGTAGGCAGTCTGTTGATGATGTAGACCGCCGTAGAGAAAGAATCATACAAAATGAATGATGAAGGGAATGAAAGAGCATCGAAAAACCTGTCTACATAATAGGACGATGCTTCCTCTCTTCACGGCCATTTTGCTCAGGAGTATAAGGACAGTAAAGCTGATGATAAATGCCCTTAGACACAAAATGAGTCTGCATGCAATGATTTACAAACTCGTTTCCACCATCACTCTGAAATACCTTGATGGTGGTAGAGAATCAGGATAAAAAAAGAATACTATTTCTGATTGGTTTTGTGTATATTTTGTTCCATATTTATTTAGGTCTTGTATACCCTTTGTACTCACTATACATATATGTATAGTATATAATATATATATATATATACACACAACCACAGTGATTTGTGGGTTTTAGATGTTATTATGGTATCATTCAAGTTTCACTAAATATTCTCCGACTTTTCCCAAAAATTTATTTATCTTTTCTTCCCGTTTCCAATCGTAGGCCGCGCCCACCCGCCTTCAACCGCCGATCTCCATCGCTGCAACCTCTACTCACCGGAATTGGCTGATGGAATCTTGCTCCGCCGCCGCACACGCCGCCACGTCACCACACAATCTGAGCAAATCTTGTCTGAGTTCCGATTTCAATCTCATTGCCAAGCTCCTGGTGCGATGAGTTCAATCTCAATCTAATCAGAGTAAATTTAGTAGAGCTTCGACAAAGAAGAAATTCTGCATAGAAGAAACTTGTCTCGGACAATAATTCATTCACCAATTCAATTCATTCACCAAAAACTCCAATATCCCTTTGAATTCAAAATTGATTCACCAGTTTTCCCAAGTCAATTTGGAGGATAATCGAATATTACTCAATTAGAGAGAGTGCGGTGTGGCGGTGACAGTGACGATATCACATGGCGGTGACAGTGGTAGTAATAACAACATACTCCTTCCTTTCGTTCCACCTATTTTTACACTCTCTTTTTTTTTAACGTCCCAACTATTTTTGTTCTTTTACTTTATTTTTTACTGGCCAACTTTTATTAATTTTTATGTTGAAAACTAATGAAAATAATGAAAAAGAAAATAAAATGAATGTATCCCATCAGTACACGTCCAAGAATACATATAATAATGGAGCCTTAAAAAAACTTCATATTTCTCTCTCCACAAAAATAACTTGGGCGGAGGAAGTATCATGTGATAATACGTGTTAGAGTCTCATTTTTACGAAGAGTTAAGTTATAAGTTAATATAAGTATATAAGGTTACTAATCTTATATGAGGTACCAAGGATGTGCATTGTACAAAACAATATTTATGTTAGGGAATGAAGTATGTTAAGTTGATGGGACAATGAAATTTTAACATGTGGCAAGTAATTGAAAAAAAAAATTAAAAAATATCTAAAACTAACTTTTGATCCCACTTATTTGACACGTGTTAAAATTTCATCGGTCCATCACATTAACATACTTCATTCCCTCACATAAATTTTTTTCTGGTGCATCGTATGTATATAAAATGTGCATTTTAATACTATTAAATGTGCATTACATTATTTATGTAGTGGTCATAATTAATCATATTAATGCACAATCTTGTACACTAAAATGCACATTTTTACAATTATAAATACACAAAATATCCCTTGAGATACGATACTCATGGTACACAGGATACCATATAATTTGCCATAAGGCTATTAGTCACTTTTACACCGTCTCAATTGATTTTGTAATCTAAACTCATTACTCTAATAGTACCCTTAGTTATATACCAATTTAATTATGTATAAAGTTAAAATTTCTTAGTTAAATTAGTGGAGTACCACCGTCCGTTGCGCAATATTATTAATTAAAATATTAAAATAAATTTTTATTTAAAATTTTAAAGTTTAGTCATTTAGGAAAAATTACATGAGGTATGAAGTGAAATAATTAATTTAGTTGGAAAACGTTAAATATTGAATATAATAAAAATTGATTAATTTATAATATTTCATTCAATTTATTTAAAAAGTAATTATTTATATGTTGACATTTATTTTAAAAGGTTATCATAATTATATGTATATATCTCACTGCAATGAATAAAAATAAATATCAAATGACCTTATCAGTCTCACTAATTATAAAATGTCTCCATTTAACAATTAGTCAATCTAAAATAAGAATTTTTTTGTATATAAATAAATATGTAGTATACATGTTTCTATCAAAAGTGTTTTATCATTGTACTCCCTGAGTCCCACTGTTTTTGCGGAGAGAGAAAGAGAATTTTTTTTAATGATCAATTATTATATTTTTTTTGCCCATGTGTTGGTGATGTACCTTCATTTTATTTTCATTTTTCCTTTAATTTAATCATTTTTCAACATAAAAAAGAATAAAAAGTGGCCAAAAAGGAAATAAAGTGAAGAGCGTAAAAACATATGGGACGTCCCATAAAGGAAATAGTGCAAAAATAGCTGGGACGGAGGGAGTATAAAAGATCTGAATATTTTATTATTTTGGATTATGTGTTTCTTTGGATTTTCTTCAATATATATATATATATATATATATATATATAAAATAAAATATTTATGGTTTTAAACATATTTTTAGAATTTATATATTTTAACAAAATTATGATTGATTATACATAGTAAAAATTAAAATTAGTAACATATTATAATATTTGCACGTTAATAAGTTATGATTGATTATACATCGTAGAGACCATTTACATATTACAATATTGATATATATATATATATATATATATATAATATTTTTTGCCAATTTTTTGGGGCTAGAATGTTGAAAGACAGATGACAAATAATACCTATTATTAGGTGCTTATCCCGGATAATAGTTAGAATGTAATTTGATTTGGGACACAATAGTAAAGGATTTGTCGAAACTATCTTGCGGTTTTTTGAATGCTTGAATATGATACTTTCTCAACTTCCAACGTCCTAGCGTCCTAGCGTCCTAACGCCCAACGTCCGACGTCCAAACGTCCAACGAGTCCGATGACCTTATCTCGGTTTACTAAATTTAGAGAGAGTAGAAAATTTAGAAGGGTAGATGACCTTTTAGAGGGTCTTTTTTTTCGGGTAGAAATAAAATGGATTGGGGCTGGACATGAAAAAAATGCGCAATGCCCTCCGGAGCCATATGTTCCATCTATTTTGGCACTATTTCATTTTTGGGACGTCTTAGCTGTTTTTCCAGTGTTCACTTTATCTTATTTGTAATCAATTTTTATTCATTTATTATGTTAAAAAAATATGAAATTAAATGGAAAAGGGAAAAAAAATGAAGGTACCCCACCAGCACATAAGCAAGAAAACATATAATATTAGATCCTTATAAAAACTTATCTTCCTCCCTTCACAAAAATAGTTGGGACAAAGGAAGTACATTATTTTTTCAATTTTTCTGCCCTCACATACATTTTTTGAGTTTGTATTTGGCACATTCACTCAAAGGCGGAAGGGTTTGCATAGAAACACGTACTCCCACCATCTCACTTTCAATTGCTTATTTAATTCTTCACAATTTTCAATGAGCATATTTGATCGTAAATATCTCTAGTTACATATAATAATATCACATAAAAAATTAACATTTAAAAAATAAATATCAAGATAAATCCAATAATATATATTGATAGAATATCTTGATTGATATTAAGATATTCTTGTACATATTGTCTATATTTAGAGCAGGCTAGATACAATAAATGTGTAGCTCTTATACTCTATAATCTGTAACACCCTCGCATCAATGAAATCATTCTGAATTACACAATCACATGGTATCAGATTTGGTTCCCATACACATTCGTTAGGTGCAGTATTCAAACCCTAGCCTTACAAACCCTAGCCCACTGCTAGGTGTCTACAGCTCTTCCGATCCAGACCAAATCCTGCCGCCGGTGTGCTCTCGTCATCCCAATGGAGATCGGAAAATCTCTGACCTACGCCACCATGGTCCATTTGTTGCCGATCAAGCTCAACACCGGAAATTTCATGGCGTGGTGATCTCAGGTGCAGGTGTTGTTTCAATCTGCTGGGTTTTTTGCGTACCTCGACGGTTCTCTGCCAAAACCCAACGCTTCTGCAGCTGGAACGTCTGATTCCTCAGCCCTCACGCCGGAGGCTCGGACAGCGCAGGACAAGGTCCTTCAGGCTCTTCTCCGATCGTCGCTCACCGAAGAATCCATGTTAGAAACGATCGGCTGCGAGACTGTTCAGGCCATGTGGGAGGCTCTGGCGGCGGCGTTCGACAACATGTCCGACGCTCGAGAGTTGCAACTCTGTGACGAGCTGCACACAATCTGCCGTGGCTCCTTCACTGTCATGGAATATCACCGCCACCTCAAGACTATCAATGACGGCCTTGCTTCTGTTGGATCTCCAGTCGACAACAAGGATCGCGTCATGATTTTGCTTCGCGGTCTCGGCTCAGCTTCTCCAACTTCCAGGCAGTGCAAATTTTGCAACCCCAAATTCCGGCGTATGCCGACGTTGTCGCAAGGGCCAGAAGTCACGAGATCTTCCTCGCTTCTGGTGGTTCTCATGCTGACATGGGTTCTGAACCTGCTCCCGTCGCTTTTGCAGCCTCTGCACAGGCATTTTCAGGTGGTTTTTTCTTGAACTCCCAGGCGCATCGAACCCCACGCGCGGCCGATCCAGCGACGGTTCTGGATGCTCTGGTGGTTCTGGTCGTGCAGTTAGTGGTGGTGGCTCCTCTGGTCAATCTGCCGGTGGTGGCGGCGGTGCTCGTCGTAGTAAGCGAAGGTGGAATCCCAAATGCCAACTTTTTTATGAATTTGGTCACACGGCTCGCACTTGCACCAACTCAAATCCGGAGTCTGCAAATCTTGCTGATGCTTTTCGGTCCTCGGTGTCTCTCGACAATGCTTCTGACTGGTATCTAGACTCTGGTGCAACCAACCACATGGCTTCCACATCGTCTGGTCTTGACAGCATCACTCCCTATAACGATAACTGTTCTGTCGCTATTGCTAATGGTAGACATGTTAAAATTACTCATATTGGTCAGCGTCGGTTTTCTCGTGATTTATGCTTATCTGATGTGTTGGTGGTACCTGATACGAAAAACCTTCTCTCCATTAGTAAACTGACAAGGAATTTAAATGCTGTGATATCATTTGATAAAAATTCGTTTATTATTCAGACACGGTCCAAAAAGGAAATCATGGGCCGAGGACGATGTGAGAAAGGTCGTTATGTGCTAGAACAAGGTGGTGCTGCTTTTGTTGCTTATATTCAAGCAAATAAACATAGGGCGTCTTTTGACATATGGCATGCTAGACTAAGCCATACTTCCTTTTCCGTTATTTAATTATTGAATAAGTTCAACCTAGTTACGGTTACATCTTTTTCGCCCACACCCTCTTTATGTTCTTCCTGCGAATGAGCTAAGGGAAAAAGGCTTCCATTTATGGATAATCCCAGACGGGTTGTTTCTTTACTTGCTTTAGTACACTGCGACTTATGGGGTCATGCTCCTATTTTATCAGAAAGTGATTTCTCTTATTATGCGATCTTTGTGGATGATTTTTCGCGCTTTACTTGGTTTTATCCGTTGAAGCGGAAATCAAACTTTTTTGAGACATTCGTACAGTTTCAGAACTTGGTTGAAAATCAGTTTTCCTGCTCGAGTAAAGTGTTTCAAAGTGATGGAGGCACTGAATTCACTAATGCGCGTTTCCGGGCTCATTTCTCTGCTAAGGGAATTTTTCATCAAAATTCTTGTCCAGCCACACCAGAACAGAATGGTAGAGCCGAGCGCAAACACAGGCATATTATGGAAATGAGACTGTCAATGTTGATGCACTCTCAGCTACCACCATCTTACTCGGATGTTGCCTTCGCCACTGCCACTTATACCATCAACCGTCTACCTACGCCTGTTCTTCACAATGTGTCTCCCTACTTTCTGATCCATGGACGTCATCCTGATTACTCTAACTTCCATCCTTTTGGGTGTGGATTTTATCCTTATATACGGCCGTTTGCACCCCATAAGCTCGCTCCTCAAAGTGTTCCATGCATTTTTGTTGGTTACAATGCATAGCACAAAGGTTTTTGCTGCCTTGACCCCTCATCCAAGAAGGTCTACCTCACTCGCCATGCCCGTTTTGATGAGACCTCCTTTCCAGCATCTGTTGATTCTACTTCTGCTGCTCCAGCAACCTTGGATGTGTCTGTCTTTGCAGACTTGGATGATCCTATCTTGTCGACAAACCCGACTCCAGCACCGTCGGCAAACCCGACTCCAACACCGTCGCCGACCTCAACTCCTGCACCGTCATCACTGCCACCCCCATCTCAATCTCCAGCACCGTCTGCTTCCTCTCCGTCGCCTTCACCACCACGATCGATTCACCGCATGACTACCCGTTTGCAAACAGACAGTCTTACCGCTAATCGTCAGTTTGCTGCTTATGAGATGACCGGACTTCTTGCTGCATTGCTTGCCGAGACTGAGCCGCGAGGGTTTTGTTCCGCTGTTAAAGATTCCCGTTGGACTTCTGCCATGGATGATGAGATGCGAGCTCTCCGCCAGCAACACACTTGGGATTTTGTTCCTCGACCCTCAGATGCTAATGTTGTTGGATCCAAATGGGTTTATCGTCTCAAGCATCGTCCCGATGGCTCTATTGACAGGTATAAGACTCGTCTTGTTGCCCAAGGATTCACTCAGCTGCCTGGGTTTGACTTTACTCATACCTTTAGTCCTATCGTTAAAGCCTCCACTGTCCGGATCATCCTTGCTCTTGCCACGACTTTCTCTTGGCCTCTTCATCAGCTCGATGTCAGGAACACTTTCCTTAATGGTGTTCTTGATTCTCCGGTCTACATGGAGCAGCCAGCTGGATTTTCTGATCCTGTTCATCCAGATTTTGTCTGTCGCCTTCGGAAAGCCATATATGGGCTCAAGCAGGCTCCTCGAGCTTGGTTCCAGCGCTTCAGCTCCTTTCTTCTCCGTTTAGGGTTTAAGTTCTGCTTGACTGACACTTCACTGTTTGTTTATGCTCGAGGATCGACTGTGCTATATTTGTTGGTGTATGTTGACGACATCATCCTCACCGGAAATAACTCCGATCTCATTCGACGGTTCATTGTTCGTGATGATCGAGAGTTCTCCGTCAAAGATCTTGGTTCTCTTCACTACTTTTTGGGCATTGAAGTTACTCAATCTTTTTCTGGGCTGTTCTTGGGGCAACCTAAGTACGCTATGGAGATTTTACAGCGAGCTGGTATGACGGATGCTGCGCCTGTCTCTACACTGTTTGTGCCTGGTTCGCAGCTTGTCACCTTTGCTGGTCCTGAATTCTCAAATGTCAAGCTTTATCGCTCAATTGTTGGTGCACTGCAGTACTTGACAATCACTCACCCAGATTTATCTTATGCTGTTAACTCTGTCAGCCAGTTTCTGCAGTCTCCTAAGGATGATCACTTTGAAGCTGTCACTCGCATCCTTCGCTATGTTCGTGGGACGCTTCACTATGGACTTTCGTTCCATCCTTCGCCTGCTGGTCTTCCCATTCTTGGCTATTTTGATGCTGATTGGGCTCGTTGTCTTGAGACTCGCCGCTCCACCTATGGCTATACCATTTTCCTTGGTGGAAATCTTGTCTCTTGGAGTGCTAAGAAGCAACATACTGTTTCTCGATCCAGTTGTGAATCCGAATATCGTGCCATGGCCAATACTGCGGTTGAGCTGGCTTGGTTATGTCAACTGCTACGTGAGCTTCGGGTCCCTCGACCTTCCACTCCGCTACTGCTCTGTGACAACAGTAGTGCCATTTTTCTAGCTCAAAATCCAGTTGCCCATAAGCGGGCTAAGCACATCGACATTGACTACCACTTCGCTCATGAGCTTGTTACCTCTGGGAAGCTTCGTGTTAGCCATGTTCCCTCTTCTCTTCAAGTGGCTGATGTTTTCACTAAGGGACTGTCTCGCCCGCTCTTCGAGTTGTTTCGTTCCAAGCATTGCGTCTCCAGCAATCCGACGCTTCGCTTGACGGGGGGTGATAGAATATCTTGATTGATATTAAGACATTCTTGTATATATTGTCTATATTTAGAGTATGTTAGATACAATGAATGTATAGCTCTTGTACTCTATAAACTGTAACACCCTCGCATTAATGAAATAATTCTGAATTACACAAACACATATATGATATATTTATTATTTACATAATAATTTATATCTAGAACTAAAATTTATAAAATCTAACTCCAAAAAATAAGCAAACAATTTAAAATAGGACAGAAGGAGTATATATTCACAGGGTGAACAATTCTCAAGGTGTATTTAGCAAATACGAATACGGGTGGAGTGGAGCATGCGTGTGGTGTGGGAGGGAGTGCGGTCCAGGAGGAGGACCCTGAAGTGTGTGTGGTCAACCGGGCAATTGTGCCGCTTACACCACGTGCTTTCCCACACAACTCGCACGTGCTCCCAGCTAACCCCTCCTTTTGACCGCTATTCTAATCTTTACCATTTCCTTGTTACTCGCTCCATTTTATTGGATGTGGTATACTTTTTTATTTGGGTTGTTTTTGTAAATTTGGTACTTTTTTTTTTATGGTCAGATTCCTTTAATTTTATCAACTGATTTTAATTTTCCCTTTCTGAATTCAGTTTCATTTATTTATTTCATTCATCTAAATTCAAACATGTAGAACTATGGTGCCACGTCCAATGAAACGGAGGTAATACATTTCCCTAAAACTATTTCATTTCTGCTTCCCATTGAACTACGCATAAATCCCTTCTTCCCATGCTGCCATTGTTCACGGATGAGTAAGAGGACAACGTGATTTTATGTGCCATTGGAAATTCGGTCATGATTTTAAAATAATATTATTTTACTTGTTATGATTTTATCCTAAACTAAAAGAATTTGTTATGTCATTCATCAGAAAGTCTTTCTGGTGTTGACCTAATCAGGCATCGGTTCCAGTCAAAAAAGTTGGCCTATAAAGTGAGTCTCACACTTGCACAACAGGTGAGAGATGGTAAATTACAGGTGAGAGATGTTTCTGAAAAGTCTAAAAACACATTAAGTGTGTTTGATTAGTTGTTTGCTTGTAAGCTAAATAGTTTCTTTGTGTTCGGTAAACTTTTTTTAAAATAAAATTAGTAAAAAGTACTTTTAAGAGAAAAGTAGAAATGGGGCATTCGTGACCCTCAAATGCGCCACTAAAGTTATTAATGACCTTGTGTAGTGCTTATATTCAGCATGTCACTAAGATATTGTGACGCGTTGAAGTATCGTTATATTTTTGTGACGCCTTACGATGCAGTTCAATTTAGAAATGTCATCAAACTTTGCGACATTGATTGATGTAGTAAATCACTTTAGTGACATGTGCACAAGATAGAAATTTAGTGACACCTGAAGGTGGAGCAAAAATTATAACTTTTCCTTATCTGTCACAAAATATGTGTCAACCACAATTCTACCAAGGAGATCAAACAACTCCAAAAACCAGCACCACTTGATAACACTTTTATGGCGTCAATAATATCAGTACCTTAAGCCAAAACAAAGTGAACATGTAAACCTAGAAGTAAACAAGTCGGTGGGTTGTCCGGTTGGACTGTCGGAAAACTCCGCTCAGCTCCAACATTTAAGTAGTATTATACTTTTAGCCCTTATCCATTTACAGCTAATGTAAGCTAACCAAAAGTTGGAGCAATATGCAGCTTTTACAATGCGATAAACAATTCAAAGTTGAATGAGGCACACGTGAAGCACAGTTTTTCATCAGCCCTAATCCTAATGGTATGCTTGTTGATCCTTCAACAGCGACAAAATCCGAGTTGTTTTGCCAGATCAAGCACAATTTACTAGCAAACGCATCTTGGAAAGTGATTCTTACACTCCTATTAACTTAGTTTGACTCTCAAGTTAAATTGTACAAGGGCATCTTTTGCATTAGGTGAAATGAACCAAGCATTTCTCCGGGGCCATTTGAGTCATGATAGTAGAAAAACTAAAGAAATCGACAAAAGAGAATGGTGAGAGAACGGGCGGAGAGAAAAGGGGTGATTTTTCTTTTCTTTTTATAGTATAAATTATTAAGGGAATCGGGTTCTCTTTCATTCCTGTTGCAACTGTTTAGTTCAATTAAGAAAGAACGATAATATATGGGCAATGCTTCAGTGGTCGGCGATGGCGGTGTTCTATGTCGATGATACTCGTTAGTGGTTGTCATTGTGTCGTCGGATCTCGATGGTGGTAGTTATCAGCATCGATAGTCGTTCGTGGTTGTTAGGGGTGTTCATGGGCCAGGGGCTTAGCTGGCCCAAACTGACCCTAAGTTTAGAGTCAAATGGGTCGGGTTGTGTTAGGTAAAAATTTTCATAGTTTTGGGGTAGGTCGGATTGGGTCATGGATCGACCCAAATCGACACAAATCGACCAAAATCATATAAAAATAGTAAGTTAGTGTTTTTAAAATATATTCTTAGCTTTATGAATATTTTTTTTCAAGAATGTTAAAATTGTTTATGAAGTAAATTAATGGTGGATATATTGTATTAAATTAATTCTTTTTTATGAATTTTTGTTCAAGAAAATGGGTCGATTTGGGTCAAAATCCGACCCGACCTGTTTTGACCCAACCCACTTGACCCAAATGGAAAATTGACCCGACCGGATCCAAATGGACCGGGTCAAAATAGGTCGGATTGGGTCGGCCCATTTACACACCCCTAGTGATTGTAGTGGTTATCAATGCTCATTCGTTGATGGTGGACGATAGTGTGGGTGGTCGTTAACTATGCTTGATGGTGGTTGTCGTCGTAGTCCGTGTTTTGTGGTGGTGATCGCTGACGTTGATGCTAAGTGATGGTGGTATTGCTGGTGGTGGTCGAAGTAACTAACTGGTATTGGTGGTGGTGATCACAGTCGTTGACAAATTGGTTGTGGTTGTCGTCAATGCTCAGTGGTTATGATCTTTGTTGCTGACACTTGGTGGAGGTAGTGGTGGTTGTAGATACTCCATAGTGTTGGTCGACATCCTTGTTGATCACTGGTCGGCATCACCAATCGTGGCGGTAGCGATCAATGTTTGGTGGTGATCGTTGTTGATGCTTAATAGTGATAGCTAGTTAGCGGTGACAGTCAACGGTGGTTGTCGTCATTGGTGGTGGTAGTGGTTAGTGTTGTTGTTGGTGATCGATGATAACTCTTCATAGTTGAATGCTAATTATCTGAAGAGAAGGATGATTTATAGTTGAGAATGGGATAAGTAAATCTCAACAAGAGCGTGGGAAAAGAAGATAAAAATTTTAGAGAGAAATTAATCTCGAATGTAAAGAATGGCAAAGAAAAGCGACACTAGTAACTAATACTAATCAATACAATACTATCATAAATACTTGCAAATTTACATTTGAGAAAGAAAAATTGTCTTAAACGACTTAGTTTGAAAAATTAGCACATGGCTGATGGCTCATTTTATTGTTTGAGCCAACCCTCACCAGGCAGTAGGCACTATTCTGTTTGTTCTATAAGAGCATGGTTTCAATTAAGAAATTTGATTTAATTAGTGAAAATCTATAAATGCATTAAAATGAAGATATTGGATTGAGATCATCTTGGTTGGTTGTCCATTTAGGGTTCGTATAAGATTCGAAAAGTCCCCTTACAAATAAATTCCAGTGTGAGCTTTTTTGAGTATTCTTTCCCCAATGCGATTAATGGATGCTTTATACTTTATATAAAATATTCTTTGGCTACAACTACTTAATTATAATAATGTCGCCATCATCATGGTGGCTGATTTTTTTATTTTTTTTAAGATATGGTGGCTGATTATAGATACGGTTTGACACAATGTGTATTGCTGAATGACGCAAATTCATAACGAGGAATAAGTGCGGAGGAGGAGACAGAAAAGGACTGAAATCGAAAGAAAGAATATGTTGTTTCTCCTGTACGACCGAGAATATCAATACTGGTACCATCTTTCACAATTTTCTACTCTCTCCGTGTAACGGGATCACCCTTTTTAGGGTTAATCTATAAGTTTAGTCGTACTAAATTGTAACAATGGATGTCAATTTTTCATCTACATTGCACTCAGTGAGATTGGTTTCAGAACACCAAATCTTTAAATGGATGCAGACAAGTGTGCATTGGTACACACGAGTTTAAAGGGGGAATGCTCACGATTGAGGAACAAGTGCAGAATATAAGGGCCGAGACAAGTTGGTGAGCTCGTTTTCAATAAGATTATATGAAGGTAACCGGGTGTAAAGGAAGATGAATCCAACACTCTGCATATATGTTGTACGGAATGAATTCCATGTGACAACTATAAAAACAAAATGAAGTCAAAGAAAACAAAGGAGTTATTGAGAAGTCTTCTCGTGTCGTGACTCAACACTAAATGTGCTGGCCTACGGGTGACCGAATGCGGTGCACACAGACGTTGGGCATGAATGGCTCGACGTTGTGCAAAGCGTGACATGGGCGTAGAGGTAGGGGCGGAACTACCATGGCGTTCAGGGGCTTAGGGCTGCACTTTTTCGGCGATTGCTCTGCTTTTCTGGCGATTGGAGCCAGAGAAGAAGGCCCGCCGCGGCCTTTTTTTTGCCCATATTTTACTAAATCGACGTCGTTTTAGTTCAAGTCGAACGACGTTGTTTTGGTTAGTACTGAACGAAAAAAATAAAATTCAAAATTTAAGTCATAGGTTTGTTTGGATTGGACCATTTCCCACCTAATCCACAATCAGAACATACGGGAGAGGAGCCAAAAACGCAAAAGACACGCCTCCACTAGCCACTGCTCCAGCTCCGGGTGCCGCCGCCGCCGTCCCACCACTATGTAGTATTAATTGGCCTCACCTGAAATTTTTTTTTTGATTCCGCCATAGCGCAGAGGAAGACGACACGAGCCGAGAGCGGTTAGACGGATGACACTAGACGGCCCAGAGGCGTGTGCAGTGTGATTTAGTGCTAACGGTTTGCAGGAGTGCGCTAAGCAGTACGAGATCACAATATGTTTGGAACATGCATATGGGCTTGCGATTGTGTTGAGGTTGAGTGATGAATCCGATCGTAGATTTAGGCGGGAGTAAAGGTGTGGGTTGAAACCGAGAGCATGCCTCATAATAAAGTGAAAGTAGTTAGTTAAAATAATGGTCATCATCAAAGTCTTTTGAAAAGATTATGCTCAAAATTTTTGGACAAATTCTTCGCATCGGAAGAAGAAGATCTTTCTTTGACCTTCCTCATCAAAGTCTTGTCATGCTTGGTTTAACATAATTTAGCCTTCGTAAAGGCAGGACCTTGAACTGCTCTGGACATCTCGAGCGTTATGCAAAATCACCTTTCTGCGGCCAAGATAATAATAATAATTAGATGCTTATTTTGTCTAGATTTTCCTTTTTATAATTACAAAGAAGCGTACAAGCTTCCCACTAAAATGGAACCAAAAATATATACAAATGAGCATGAAAAAAGAGAGGCACGCTGAAAAGTAGCCATCGATAACTTAAAAATTAAAGTACCAGTTAAATAGTTGGAAGACTGCCAGGCCAAAATAAAGTCCATTTTTAAGTACCAGCCTACCAGGCCACCAGCCAAGAAAGAAAGCAAAAAAAAAGAAGAAGAGAAGTATAAAGTCCATTTTTAGCCGTATTTTTTTGGTTAAAAGTGCCAACATAAATTTGTAAAATTTGAAAGTGCAAATCTAACCCTATATTTCAGATTAATGGTGCAGATATACTCAAATTGCACTATTCCAGTGTTGATCTAATTGAAAAGATAAAAATACCCATAAGTTTAAAACTAAAAACTCAATGACCATTATACTCCTAGACTTCATCTTCAAACCAACAGTCGGCTGTCGTTAATAGCCCAGCACTTTTATTTAAAAACAGGGTTAAATCAGCACTTACGTAAAAGGAAATTAGTTGGTGGGACGTGATTATCTGATTGGAAGAGCGAATAGAATTATAGTGGAATATCAGCTTTTGATTGTGCAGGTACAAAGAATTGTTATGTCCTATTTTAAGGTTTAGTGTAATGGTACATGGGAGTGTAAAGAAGGGAAATCTAGTTGGCTTTGCGATTCGGCCATCTCATTCTCAGTGTTTGTGGTCCGATCCTTTCATTTGTGCAATAATGGAGTCCTACTTTCGACGTGGGAAAACGTGACATGCAACCCTGCGACTAAATTCTGGCTCTTATTTTTTGAGTTTCCAAATTTAATTTTCGTTCTTTTGGAATAAACAGGCAGTAGGATATGTAGGTATAATATAATCACGTTGGGTGGTCCATTATGTTAAAGCTAACCTCCAACAAATTCTAACGTATGACTCATCCAATATTCTAAGAATTGCGATTGCCATTTCTCATCATCCTAAAGAAAAGAAAAAAGTGTCTGGTCTTTTGTTTTAATATTTTTGTATGTTTTGCACACATTTTCTTTTATGGCTAAACGTGAATCATTTCCAACCGCTCACTAAACTTTTTACTCTCTGTAAAAATAATAGGGTAATATGCAAATATAACCCTATATGTTGGAGAAAGTGCAAATATAACCCTGAGTTGTTTTTTAGTGCAAATATAACCCTAATCATTATACATATGTGCAAATATAACCCTAACTATTATGCAAATATAGCCCTAAAGCCATTATTCCGGCATTGACTGACCAGGGTTATATTTGCACTTTCAATTATCGCAGGGTTATATCTCCACTTTCATTTCGCAGGGTTATATCTTCACTTTCATCAATTATATAGGGTTATATATGCACTTTTCTCAAAATAATAATGCCTAAAGTTATGATACCTAACACAACAAAATAGAGGGAATACTTTTTTTATTTAAAAAAAAATTGAAGGTATATACTTCCTTCGTCCCGCCAGTTTTGGTTACTATACTTTTTCACAGTCAAATTTAGTAAAGTTTAACTATTTATATAAGTTAATATGTATATGAGAAAACTATAACATGAGGTATTGTTAGATTTATGTTAATATCTATTTTTAAATATTAATTTTTAATGTAAAATTGATAAATATCTATCTGAAGATATTAACGGTGAAGGATGATTATTGGAGACAGGAAAAGGTTGAGTGAGATTGAGGAAGTATAAATCCTCTCTCTCTTTTTTCCAGAATGTGTGTGCGCACTCACTCTCGCCTCTTATTTTCTTTCCCAGAATTAATCAGCACTCATGTCATGTAACCGATCCTTTGACCGGACCCCACTTTGAAGGAGTTATGAACACCGCAAGATGGGATGAAACATTTAAAGGGGCAATTACGTACCGGTGAAGCATTTGATTGACTGACCACCCGAAAACCGTAAAGATAAGTCAATGTCTTGATATTGCGGCATTGGTAAGACCAATGGATGGTGAATTATGTCTCTTTTCTAGTTTTCTTGAATTGAGAACACAATTAGTGTTAGTTGGGTGATCCATGTTTAGCTAATTAAGGGTAATCTTGATAACAGGATGATGAAATGATAGATGGATAGATACATGCGTGGCTTGAATTCAGAGTGAACTTAATTCATGCAGTCAAACCCCGCATTTGGCCAAAAGCAGCAACTTATAGACCAAATTTCTTGAAACCCCATCCCTCTTGAAAACCAGCTTAGTCTACTTGTCACCTCAAATTACATGCTCCCTCTATTATGATTCTAACTAATACTAGTGGAGTAGTATCACTTTTCTAAACAAAATTGTTATTATAACAGACTATATACATGAGGAGCATTCAACTACTTTCATTTGCTTATTTGATTTTTTTCTATTCATTTAAAAAACCAACAAATTTGGTCTCTTCTCATTTTTAACGCAAAAAAGCAAAAGTAAATTGTTGCGTAGTAAATGAAGAAACTATGAAATAAAGTTGGCTGGAAATTGGATGGATTCACCAATGGCCATTGTTATGTACATACATCACCAATAATTTTTTAAAAAAAATCTTACCTCTTAACAGTACAGATACGAAAGTAAGATAACATAAACAAACGATGTCTATAAGAAATATTTGATTTGCATAAAAAGCTTTTAGGAGAACAAAATTTTAAAATCAGAATACGGGGTCTCCTTACACATTATTCTCTCCTCCTCTCTTGTTGGTTTCTTTGTTTAGGATGGATGCATCTTCATTAAAAAAATGTAGGTATGATTTTATTTTATTTTAAATTAGGAGGCCCTATGTAATGAGTTTCAAATGAGGACATGTAATTTCTCCCGCTAGATTCTTCCTACCCCCCGCCGGAAATAAATAGTAGTATGTTAATGAACAGGGATAGGATCAGTAGGTCTGAACGTTAGGATAGTTTACCTCGAGCTTCCTAATCTAATTTAATGGCGCTGCCTTGACTCTTGAGCCCTGCGCACTTCTCATTAAGAAATAAGAATACACTAATTGGATAAGAATCTTACCCGGATAATTTCCTGGGCATAGTAATATTCTGTACCAACTTCAGTTTGAGCCATAATTGAAGGCTGATCCACCACACCTGGGAGCCCAATCCAAGGAGAAGTTGGGCTTTACATTTTAGATAAACATAAACTGCTGGAAATCAACGTTTTTATGAGTTGCAAAATAGCAAAACAAGAGTCATGGACAAGTTTTATGCTTTCATTCTATCAATGCTAAAGTATCGTACAAGGACAGAGTCCATCTTGTGTTAATCATCGTGGCAATAGAGACTAGAGAGTGTGAATCTATCAGGCAATCTGCAAATTAGATGCTCAATTGGTCAGGCTCAGAAGGATATAAGGATGGTCACAAAAGCTGTGGCAAATAGCCATATCATTCCAATTGATGAGCTTCTGTATGATACTGCAAAGCTGGTTGTGTTTCTTGCTGTATCAGGTGCAACGCTCGCTTCGGGAAGGTCACACGATCCGAACGTTCTGTTTTCCTGTACAAAATGCATTCAGAAGCCATACGAATATTTACATAGATAGAGCTACATCAATACAGTTGATGCATTTTGGTATAGCTCCCTCAGGATTACCTTGCAAGATAAAATATTTGGGCAACCACACATCAGTTGACCAGTAGCTGTGTCCACGGCTTGGGGAGCACCTCCGCCATCACTTCTCTACAAAGTTCACAACCATTCAAACCAGATTAAGTATTCTAAGGAACTAGTTTTAGAGGTCTTGAACAAGTAATTGCGAATTAAATTCTTGAATTTGGACAGTACCTTGTAAAAGTCAACAGCAATGAAATTAGGCCATCTTTTGCCCGCTGCTTCGTAGCAAGTATTCAGCATGCTCATAAGTGGCGCAGAATTGTGTTTACAAGCTTGAGTGATATCTGGATTGTCTGGAAAATAGTTCATGACAATCAATGACCTTGATGTCGTATTCAATTCGGGCGATTCTGCACGTTTGGTACACTTTCCTGCTGTCATCCCTCCTCTTCCATCTGCAGGTGTTAAAAGTTAATGCTGTTCTTCAACTGTAAACCTTCAACACTTGGGAATCTGACTAATATAAAAGGGCAACACTGACATTGGTTTTCCACAGTATATCTCCACTGATAAGCAATGCCTTCAGTAGCTTCCTTGGAAGATTTAGATGTGAAAACCACCAGACGTTGATTCTTCTGAATCATATCATCTACTTCAGGCCACTCTCCACCATTTTTGGGCATTCTGGATACTGGGAACCAGAATTTTCTCAGACCAGCAGCATCGAACACTTTAGTAAGGCCATTAGGTGACTTAACATAGTCTTCTATTATGATGGTGACAATTTCAGATGGATTGGCTTCCAGAAACACTTGAACCTCGTTCAGGACATTAATGGCTGGTTGCTGGGGATCAGATTCTAATGTATTATTATCAAATTATACAAACAGTAAATTCTAGAACTACTAAATTCTGCTTCATTAATGGATACCCTCAAGTTTCAAAGATGATACACATTCACTTTTGTGAATACCGCTAAAGAAAAGAATATGTAATGCAGTATACTGAAGAAGGTAGCGCCATTTTCATGATAGAAATGAATTCTCATAAGAATCCAGTTTAACATCCAGTGGTGTATAAAATGCACTTACAAAGGCTGTGTAATTGTAGCAAACCCCGCCGTAGGAGTGGCATAACCAAATGTCATTCTCAAAGTCATACATGTCAAGCATCAATCCCCTTACACCATTCTGCACCAGAAACACAAAATATGAATAAATTAAGAGGAATACTTCCACGAACATGGTTAACTGAAATGTATAAATGTTGAGGAATATGTGCACCATCAAGCTAACCAAAATTAGCAACTATTAAGACCAATTTCCTAATCTTCTTTAGGCATCATCAATAGTGTTCAGAATTTGGAAGAAGAATAAAGGTTTCAGTGCTTGATGCAGTGTGCCTACTGGTGATCCACAGCAGTTAGAGCCGCAGGTGCAATTTTGAAATAGTACGGTAAATGTATAAAGTCTCGCAATCAATGGGATAAATTTCTTAATCGCTCAATGAATTACTTAAGGAAAAGGCTAAATGACTGTGGCGGGAGAGCACAGCTAAATGATTAAGGTATCATTTTACAGGAGCTTCTACAAAGTAAAGAGGCTTGATCCAGAGCTAAGGTTGAGATCCTGATAATAGATGTTATACATTTTTATAACCACACAGTCTCCAATAACATCTGAACCAACAAAAACCCTGCCCTGGAATTTACCAAAGTTCAGTGAAATAACATTTAGCCTATGAACCATATGGGCTCAAAACTTGTTCTTGCATCTGCAAACAAACACCAGTGTAAAGTAACCTATTTGAATGTCATTCCTTCTGTCAGGTACAATAACATTAAAAAATGCAAGGCAGAGCTTACCTAATATGAAACAGTACTCTACAATAAAATTATATTAATGAGAAGCATCAGCGAAGCAAAGTTGATGTTAAGATGTTGCACAATTTGCACTAACCCCTCGTCATGCAACTACAAGTCTACAACTATAATGTTATATGTTGACTAACAATTACTTTCATAAACTCATAACTGTTTTAGCAACCTGCTGACAGCCTGACACCACATCATGCAAGAACCTTAGAAATCCCAGACTCCCATGTAGCTTTTCTTGAAACGGATCTCCAATATGTAATTCCCGCATCCAAATTAAAGAAATAAGAAAAGAAGGTTATCATTGTAGTCGCACTGAACCTACCTAAAATGGCACTTCAACAGAAACTACAAAATCACATGGGAAATTTTAAAAATCACACGAAACCTAAATGCTCTTTAAATCAGGAATTGAAAGAGTCAGGACTTGGCAAATTCATTTCACCTAAGGTTTAGTTGATAGTTGATACATGATACTATAAGCCGACTACGCAGATAGTAATTATGAACAAGTTACAACTGCCTTTGGGGATACAATATTATACCAGGTACCTAACACATTGACATAGTAACAAAACAGCCAACCAACTGCACCTAAAGAAAGACATTCCACCAATTCTACTACTGACTTTTTCAGCCCTTCATACCACAGCATTAATGAGCAGGTAAAAGTACAACATCTGCTCACACTGAAAAACATTTGTGTATTTCTAATCTTTCAACCAGAACATGAAGAGATCAAATGCATGTTTATGTGCGATAAGAACAGAAATGCAAAATAGAATGGTCTCACGTTGAGCTGACTAGATACGGAGTCCTGTTGATTGGAAGGAGCTAAAATTGCTGATCCGGTCGCTGATTTTTCTCCCAACCTAGCGAAAGCATTGTGCGTCGTGAGCCACGAATACCTATTAAAAGGAAGTCCACTCACCTGCGTCT
Organism: Rubia yunnanensis; assembly: GCA_037428765.1. NCBI lineage: Eukaryota > Viridiplantae > Streptophyta > Magnoliopsida > Gentianales > Rubiaceae > Rubia > Rubia yunnanensis. Next base: position 130,895,527 of record CM075063.1, read on the forward strand.
CAATGGAAAATTTACAATCAAACACCACGAATATACTTTGATACGAAAACTGAACAAAAATACACAAATTCACTATTCCGAATCTACCTTTAAGAACGGATTAATCGGCTGAATTCGTGTGCAGCGAGGCCGGATATCTCCAATTGCGAGACACGTCTCACAATGTAACCCTGCATCGCAGGTATTCGCAAGGCATGTTTCACCTTGCTGGAAACAGAGCATTCGAAACAAGTAAAACAACTCAATTAATTACAGTACTGACAAATGAAACCTAAACCTACCTCTCGATAAAACTCAAGTAACAAAAAATAAACACGAAGAAGATGACGCGTATACCTTCATAGCCGCAACAGAACTGCACAAAAACAGAGCCGCTGCCGCCGCAAGACACAGAGACAACGCGCCGTACATCTTCATCCTGAATCGGATCAAGAGAAAATAAAAACAAAATCAGTACAAAAATCCGCCAATTTCATAGCTCGCGAACAGTATAATGATAAAACTCTGAGAATTCGGCTTCAACGTACCGATAAGGTTAGCGGAACATGAGCTTCTCAATCGGCGATTAGGTGAGAAATGAAAGAAGTGCTTGACGCCGGCGCTTGGAGAGAGGCGGTTTGTGCGTGACTGTGTGAATGCGTATTTTTTCAGCCTCCGAGCTCCTCCGTGTCGACAGCCGTGAGAGTAACAAACCACCGCTCTCTCTCTCTACTCTGTCCTTCCCGCCCTTTTGTCAGGGAAGTGGTAATCCAAAACTAAAAAATCTCGCTTTTTGGCGTGAGCTGATGCAAATGACGGATTTGACCTCAATGACGGTTTCGTTTCGCATTAGTACTACGGCTACTAGTAGGTACCTAATCTTCTACGACACTCTTTTCCTGCAAATCTTGTTGCTTATTCATTTAAGTAAAGCAAGGAAAACGGAATTTTGTTGTTTTGGTAGTATCGTGCAAATTTTGAAAAGACAAAACGATGATAAGATTAGATTTCGTGACCAATTTTTAAAAATTAAACGTGGAAATTTGTTAAGATTCATTTTGATTAAGTCAAATACTTTATTATTTTCAGTTTCAGGTGAAATTTAATTTTGCATCTTGCAACGTTTCAAATCCATATGCCAAATTATATCACATGTTTAATTATGGTTTAGTTTCATATTTTAAGTTATTGACATCAGACAAACTCTTGGGAAAGACGTATTTTTATATTCTTATTGAAAGATAGAGTTTAATTAGAATAATACAAGGTAAAATATCTTAGTTACAATATTAAAAATTTATGCAATGTGTAGTAGTTATAAAGCTTATAACCCGATTTATATAACCCAAAAATTTTATCTTCATCTTTTCTTATTTACATTTTAAACCTTAATGTTTTCATGGAAAAACCGCCTTCCAATAAACGAACTCTTGACTAGCGAGTTGTTTGTAGGTTGATTGAAGGATGCAGTTATTCTTCTAAAGCCTTCCAAGCTAATCAATCAATTCTTTCTTGTACTTCAACGTGAAACCCAGCAGTTTGCCTTAGCTTTTGTTAATTACTATTTCACGTCCTGTATTTTAATTAATTACGTTCTGTATTTATACTATTTAATATACAATATTTATTTTTAATTAACTTTAAATAATTTAAATTAATTAATAATAAATAAAATTATTTATTTAATTAATTAATACTCTTGCTCCACTGTCGCCGCCGCTGCGCCACCTCCGGAGCTCCGCCTCCTCCGTACGCCGCTGCTCCGCCGCCTTCTCCTCCATGCGCCACCTTCTTCTCCGGCGACCCCTTCTCCTCTCCCGCCGCTTCGTTTTGAGCGCACCAGTTTTCCTCTCTGGCCGTTCTCTCCATTTCTTCTCCGACGCTCTCGCGCCTCCGTTCTCTCCTCTCCGGCACGCGAGTTTCCTCCTCCCGCTCTCCGGCCTCCGTTCTCTCCTCTCTGGCGCGCGAGTTTTCTCCTCCCGCTCTCCGGCCTCCGTTCTCTCCTCTCCGGCGCGCGAATTTCTCCTCCCGCTCTCTGGCCTTCTCTCTCTCTTCTCCGGCTCGCGGTTTTGCTCTTCCCGCTCTCCCCGGTCAGAGGCGAACCAGGTCTCCTTGACCGGTTCGCCTTGCCCTGACCCGAACCGGGTCTCCCCTCTCGGTTCTCTCCCCAAACCCCTTCCCGGTTCTCCTCTGAAATCCCTCTCCCAAACCCCTTTCGGTTCTCCTCTGAAATCCCTTTCGGTTCTCCCTTCATTTTTCCAGCTTTCTCCTTCCATTTTTTCGGTTCTCCTTTGCCTAACTACCATCTACCCATATTTAATGTCATTTACTCCATTATTTTTGAAAAAAGTGCAATTATTTTCTATAAATTATTCTGTAAATGTCATTGGGTAGAAATCTAAAAATTTTTACTCAAAATTAGGGTGTTGGAAGTTCCATGTCTTTGGAGGTAATTTTTTTAATTATTGTTTTATTTATTGTAATAATTAATAGTTAAATTTATGATTTATTAGTTTTTTAAGTAAAAACTTATATTCAGTATTGCTATTATTAATTGTAATCTAATAATTATTGCAATTTATTAAGTTATTCATCTTAGTACAGTTGAGTACTGGAGGATTTTATTTAAATTTATTTACTGCTTATGAATTTTAGTTAAATTTATTTACTATAGTTTACTATATGTAATTTACTGTATTTTAGTGTATAAATTCATTTACTATATGTATTTATTTACTGTATTTATTTACCGTATTTTAGTGTATAAATTTATTTACTGTATTTATTTACTGTATTTATTTACTCTAAATTTATTTACTGTATTTTAGTTAAATTTATTATGAGTGTGTCTCTTGAAAGACGGTCTTTCCATGAGTCATGGAAAGACCAAGGTTTAAAGTGTAAATTAGAAGAAATGAAGATAAAATTTTTGGGTTGCATGAACTGGGTTATAAATTTTATAACTACTACATGTTGCATACTAAAATTTTAATGTTGCAGCTAAGACTTTTACCTTTTATTATTCGAATTAAACCCCGTCTTTCCATAAGCTTATGAAAAAACCGTCTTTCCCAAGACTTTGCCATTTATTTAATTGAATTACGTTATTTGTTTTTTTTTATTTTATTTAATTGTAATTACTTTATTTTATTTTATTTAAATGTAAGTTTTAAACGTTAATTTCAAAATGGTTGAATGTAATTTTATTTTTAAACGTTAATTTTGATTTTATTTAATGTAATTTTTATTTTATTTTATTTAAACGTTAATTTTATTTAAATGTAATTGCTTTATTCTAATTTTAAGATGGTTGAATGTTTTAATTTTAAGTAGTACACGTAAATGTAGTTGGTATAAATTGAATGTTTTTCAGATGATTTATTTTAGTCTAAGTTTATTTATTTTATTAATTTCATTTACGTGTACTACTTATTTACGTGTAATGGATTTTTTTAAAAAAATGTTGCTACTACTAATTTATCTTAGTTAGATGATTTATCTTACCTGTAATTTGGTTCTACTAATATGTTAGTTCATTCGGAACATAAAATACGTTACTTAATTTGATAGATTATTTATCTTAGTTAGATGATTTGTCTTGATTATGATTTGGTTGTACTAAGACGTTAGTTCATTTGGAACATAAAATACGTTAGTTTGCTCGATAAAAGATTTTTTTTAGTTTAAAATGATTGTACTAGTAGTGATAGATTTCATACTAGTAGTGATAATTATTATACTTTAAATATATGTATGTATCTTTTATGCACTTATTAAAAAATATTACGGCCTGTATATTTTATTTGTTATTAGAATTATTTATGACATCATTGTGTTTGGTAGAATATTTGAGTGAAACTAATTACTTGATGTTTATTGTTGTTTAAGGATGACAATGAGTCATATGGAGCAATTGCAGGGGGGAATGGTTACTCAGCATTTGCAACCACAAATGTGTTTCCAAGTCACACCGAAGTTTATTCCTACCTGCAACGGACTGCTCGTCATGTAGGATTTGAACTTGTCATGGGGTCGTACAAAAAAATAAGAATGGTCCCCTGAGGATATATTGTATTTGCAATCGGGGCCGAAAAGATAAGGTTGTCGATATGAGCGATTCGGATATTGTACGTCAAAGTAACACATCGACTAGAAGTTGTGATAGGCGGGCTGGATACGATATGGAGGTGTGTCGACCTGCAGATAGCCGGGCAAATTACTATGATTAAGGACAACCTCGAGAAATCAAGAACGCACATTGGTAGATTGCACCGTAGAGTCCTTTTCAACAACTTGTTCAATAATGCGTCAAAATATTGTCTGGATAAATTGACGGTTGAGTACAAGAGGATTGATACACTTGTTCCTCGGACTTCTTCCCGTGCCAGCCTCACCTACATTGCACGATCCACCAGAAGATTGTGCAAATCGCCCAGCTCTATTCCTATGTGTATGCCTACCTCCTCCACCAACATGTGGAGCAATTCCAACCTCCACTTGCAAAGTCGTCGCAGGTTGGCCACTAGGGTGAACATTGCATGTACCCTGTCCCTGCCTGCCATCGGCGTCGAGTGGTGGTTCTACACCACAACTATCAAGTGGGCTGCATACTGGTTCTTGATCCCCAACCTATAATTCAAACATCGATTGCCAGCTTTCATCCTCGCGGATTAAATGCACTCTACTGGCACTGAGAATGTTGAGCTCCGGACCAACCTATGTTGGCAAGGGATCAAAAACATCATCGCGCCTTGGAGAAGGCTGCTCAACTGGTACCTCGTGCTCTTGCGGAGGTACCGGCGACTGTTCCTGCTCAATCACACGAGCTCTCGCCTGTCTGGCAAAGGCATTGATACCTCTCTGTCGCATGCAACGACCTTCGTCATTGGGTTGGCCATCAGTGCTCATCTACAATACAAGATATATAATTATTATCATAACAATTGATTAATTGTAAGAGAAAATAAAATAACATACATATAAATAAAATGTAAACTGATATGAAAAAAATACTACATAATTTCAAACTACTTATGGAAAAAAATTAATTACACATAAAATACATTAACAACTTCCACAAGAAGTACATATTTACTTCTCATGTAAAATTTCAATTAATTACTTCTCATGCAAATTTTTACTAATAAAGTACATATCTACTAATGCATAGAAAAATGTAAATATAACGTAAAAAAACACACTCCAAACAAAACATTTAATTCTTTTCAAATCCTATACAACGAACTATTTATTTTTATTATTTACAATTTATAAAATAATTTACTAAATCATTATATAATAATTAACTTAATTATTAAATGAAATTATTATGATTATTTATTAAAATAATTATTTAATCATATCATCATCATTTACTTCACAATTATTTTTTAAAAATTCATAAATTTGATTTTCATAATATTAATTTAAATAATATTATATTATATAATATTATATTTACTTTTCAAAGTATTACAATAGTTATCATTTTAAAAGTTAAACTAAACAATTTTTAAAATTTACTATTTTTCCAGTTTAATTCCAAAGTTTTCAGAATTTATAACATTTAATTTTTCAGAATTTAATTTACTATTTTATTTCCAATTAGCTGTTATTAAAGTATTTATTTTTCATTTAAATCTTTAAATATTTAAATTGCACCCAAACCCCTCATCTTCTTCATCCCTCCAAGTTCAGCCTAAACCCTAAACCACCAACCGCCGCCCACCACCTCCGCCGTCCTCATCCTCTCCGGACCCGAACCGCCCGACGCCACCTCCTCCCCTCTCCTTCTCCTTCTCCTCTACCTCTCCTTCTCCTCCTCTCCGACGCCACCTTCCCTCCACCGGCGTGGCAACCTCCTCTCCGCCACGGTCACGCCCGAGGTGCAACGCCCAAGGCCCGACGTGCGACGCCCAATGCCCGACGAGCGCCACCTCCGGCCCTTCCTCCTCCAGCCCGACACCACCTTCGGTTCTTCCTCCTCCAGCCACACACCACCATTCCGACGCACCACCATCTCCCTCCGCTCCATTCCGACGCTAATTCTAACAATCCCCAATTCTAACTATTTCTAATAATCCCCAATTCTAACAAGTTCTAACAAATTCTAACAGATGGTCAAGAACATCTAACCCATTCGAGATTCAGAAAATCAAACAAATGGCAGAATTTGATTTTTTTTTTTGGAAAACTTACATTTTTCGGAGAGATTCAGGCGACGTGCGGTGGCCAGAGGTGGTCGGCGTCGGTTGGCGGCGGTGGACAGCAGCGGCCGGCGGCAGAATTCGGCGAGAGGTGGTGGTTGCTAGTGGCGGCAGTTACAATGGAGGAGAAGCGAATGTTTTGAAGTTCTCACAAATGGTTTGTGAGAATTTTTAACCCACCCACTTTTATATACTCCCTCCGTCCCAAATTAAACTGCACACTTCATAAAATATCACTATTCACTGTCCAACTTTGACCACATATTTGAATAGATATATAAATAATAATATTATCATATGTTATATGGTTTGATTCGTCGTAACACGTAGTTTCTAAAAAAGTAACTTTTTGTATGCCATAATTATACGTAATTAAACATATTAGCGATTAAACAAGTTTCTCGATGAGCGTGAAATTCTCTCTCATACCATTTAATTTGGGACGGAGGGTGTACCAATTTCCATTCAACAAAAATAATTAATTCAAAATATAAATACATGTATGCATACGTATTAGGGCGTAACTAGTAAAATACAGGGCGTGATATAGCAATACCCTTGCTTTTCTCCATAAAGGTCGATGGGCACTATGCATGTCTTTTTCTTCTTCTTTCTTTTTTGCTAAAGTTTCAAATAGGAATGGAAATGCAGTGGGATGGGGACGGATTATGATACTCATGCGCATCTAAAATATTCATATTCATAACCGTCTCATCACTTATGATAGGTATAAAATTAAAATTCACCCGCCCCATAAGGTATTACATAAAATTCATCATCGTTCCATCACCCACTTGAATCTCCCTACCTACTTAGTACTCATCGTACTCATCTTACAAATATCTATAATAACAAAAGCAACTAAAATCCACTTTAATATAGTTATTTGAACATTAACTGTTCAATAAGTACTTACAGGAACAAGTTCATCTTATACTAATATTCACGCCCAACCTAGGATCCGACTCACCACCCATAATGAGTATCAGTTTCTTATCTATACGAGTCCTATCCCCATTAAAACTACTTCCATATCCGCTTCACTAGAGCGAATGAAGGACAAAACTCCACCAAAACACTACCAAAACTCGCACCGGTGTCATATCTGATTCCAAACAGCCATGATATTAGGCAATAGCCCCCATGGCCCCATCAAATGGGTTCAAAAACATTGTCTTTGGGTTGTGCCAAAGGCCCAAACCAAATTGTGTCACATTTTGAGCTCTAGTCATTCATTCCTGAGCACGGGTCCCTGAATAATGCAGAGCCCATAACTCTGTTGTCTCAGGTGCTGTTGGCTTAAAATATATACTCTCTCTGGTTCAGCTTCATTTTGCGGGTTGTCTACTTAGGGTTCACTAACATTGGCTCCATTTAATCACCAAATTTTTTAAGGTATGTTTGACCACAAATAACTTAAATTTCATACAATAATGAACTATAAAATTTTACTTTTCAGAAACTACATGTTACGGAGAATCCAAATACACCTCACATGGCGTTCGTTATTGTACGCAATTAAAGTTATTGATGATCAAACATGCCTTGAAAATTTTGGCAGTCAAACGGAGTCAATGTTAAACAATTTGTGGGTTTTAGCATATTCAAATGGTGGTTCTACTCTTGTGAATTTATAAAATTATCAGTTCACATTTAACATTATCAGGTTCATTGTATAGTAAACCTGAAGTTAATCTTTTTAACACACATGGGGTGTTGGAGTATTGAGGTAAATGTTTTTTCATCCATCTGAGTAAAGCTATAGTTTAGTTTTATGTCTAAAATTGTCGTTTTGTAAATTAAATGCACTTTTACTTATAAATTTACCAAACATTTCAATTGCTTTTAATAGTGAAAAAACACTTATAAGCTACTTTTACCAAACACTTAAAGAGTTTTGCTTTTCAGCAGCTTATTCTCACAGAGAAGCAAAAATCAGCCTTGCCTACAAACCCAGCCCTACCAAACAGACATGGTGTCTGATAAAGAAAATTTTCCTGTTAATGATTCTGCACTGAGAGAATAAATAAATAGACAAGATTACAGAGATAAATAAATAAGGAATAACTCTAATTTAGTCAGACCCATCAATCTGACTTATCCTAACACCCCCCTCAAGCAAAGCGTCGGATTATCAGAGATGCAAAGTTTGGATATGAAGAAATCAAATAGCGGACGAGAGACTCTTGGTGAAGATATCCGCAATCTAAAGGGAAGTAGGAACACGAGCGACGTGCAGCTTGCCAGCAGAGACTAATTCCCAAAGAAAAGGATAGTTAGTGTCGACGTGCTTAGCCCGTTTGTGAACCACCAAATTTTGAGCCAAGAAAATCGCACTATAGTTATCACAAAGCAGAAGTGGCACACCTGAGACAGTGGAACACGGAGATCTCTCAGAAGATGAGTCAGCTAGACTACCTTGGAAACTGTTTTAGCCAGAGCTCGATATTCAGACTCAGTACTAAATCGAGAAAGGATGGGCTGCTTCTTAGCGCTCCAAGAAACGACATTACCGCCTAGAAAGACTACATATCCCTCAGTGGTTAGAGCCTCGAGACATTTGGCCCAATCAGCATCAGAATAGCTCAACACCTCGGAGAGCTAGCAGAGTGAAAAGTGCAGCGTCCACACTTATCGGTACAAGAAGAACATCTAATAGGAATACAAATGTAGGTCATAACAGGAGATCACGTTTCGATTTCTTTATGGCTATCTCACCATTACAAGTAGAACCAGAAACCTGTTTGAGGGCCGTTAAGGCAACGCTAAAGACTCATTGTTCAGACTTGGCATCCTCACAAATTCAGTCATACTAGCATCTTGCATCTCCAAATTTGTAAATACATCATGGAAAATCAAAGAAATAGTACATCAAATCCAACGCTCCTTAGCAGGGATTTCCTACTTCAGATGTACTGAAGTTGGTCGTAATTGTCTAACACAAGACCATAATGTAGCAAATAGATTAGGACACTCTTTACGTAATACACTCTTAATGGTTTAATATATACTCCTAATATCCTAACCAACGGTTCTTACTTTCTATTTTCATCTATCTCAACCAAATGGTTACATTTTGACTATTTACTTATTTGGGCTGAAATTCATGAGTGAAATTTGTCCAGCTCATTTCAATCCCCCACATTTAATTGAAATCTGGCTACATCAATATGTAAAACATCCCTGCAAAAAGGTGATATAAATCTTTGGATCGGACTGAGGCATTAAGTGATTTTAGAGAAAAAGTGAGAACAACACAGATCAAAATTGAATCGAATTGAAATAAACTACAAAAAAACTCTCTTACTTTCTACCCTTCTATGCCTAAATCAATTAGAATAACAAAGCAAGTTGAGGGCTGTGAGCTGTGAGCTGTGAGGCTCGAAGAAACGTCCAAAAGTGAAGAGGCGCTTAGTTAGTTGGAAAAAACACAAAAGCCCAGGTGGTGGGGCGCGGCCGAGTGGCTGGCTGAGCTTCAGAAACCCATGTTACTGGTGGCTCTAGTGCTACCAACTCCAAATTAGTCCAAATGTAGTCAAAAGTTACACTCACAGTTCTCAAGACTTCGCATTTTGCACACAACAATCCGTTCTTGTTCCAATATTCCAAATCTAGAGCTGCAGCATGCTGAAATTCCACTCCAACATCATATTCGCCCCATTTTTGGATCCATTCCCGCACGGATATGCCCCATTTTTTGTTCTAGTTTAGTCTCTTTCAGTTTCTGGGACCGCATTGATGAAGATGGCTATGTTACTTGGTCTGCTTTTTTTCCTCCGTGCCCCCTTTCCTCTTACCATGGCTTCTTCTGGTAAATTTCTTGGGCTTGTTCTTCATTTTATCAGTGTTGTTACTTCTTAATGTAATTAGAGTTTCTTGTTCGGGGAAAGTTTGTGCAGATTAAGAATGTGGGTACTTGACATTATGGAGAAAGTTGCTATCTTTACTTTGGTTGATTGTAGTCTTTCGTTTGATTTTAGCTGGTGTTTTGCTATTTAGAGCAGAGTAATGGAAAGAGGGTTTATTTTCCTCTTTCAAAATTAAAGTACTAAAACTGTTACTTTGGAGCATATGGAAACAAGACGGAAATGTTGGATATGATTATGATCTCATTTAACTGCAAGTTTTAATCCTTGTGCAATAGTCTTTGACTGTTGAAATTTTTTTATGTAGTGATAGTTTGGGAAACTTCACTGGATTTTGGAAGCATTTTGATGAGGAAACCAATGATCTTATATATGGGTTGATTTTTGCAGGCTGCCCATTAGATCTTAGTCAGTCCAACTTTACAATGGCGGCCTCGATTTGCTCCAACAGAGAGGACAGGGGAAAATGCTGCCGCTACATTAATGCTATAATTGCTGTTTCTGTAGCTCGATATGCAAATGATACGAGTAATCTCGGGGTTGGTTTGGACTTGGCAGATACCTGTCTTCATACCATTTCAGAATCATTAGCCTTATACGGAGTAACAAGAAATGCAACTGCTTTCTGCAGCTTTGGAACGAAAATTCCTGTTACTTATGACTGTCTCGGTCGCGCTACTGTTAGGCAGATGCAGCAGACTCCAAAGTTTGCAGATGTCGCAGAGAATTGCAAAGCGCCGTTCAGATTGGAAAGTGATTGCACAAAGTGTTTGAGTTCTGGTATTATGTTCCTGCGCAATCTAGTTGGACCGGCAGATAATACTACATTTAGCATATGCAGGGATGCAACTTTTGCCACACTTGGAAGCCAAGTTGATAATGCAACGAGTATGAATATAGCGAGCTGTTTTTTTGGGGTTCAAGGGCTTCTAGTTGCTCCAGGTATGAACTAAGCTTAAGATTTCGCATCAGTGGATATCTGTTAGCTCTCATTTCCCTAACATTGCTTAAGTTGGTGAACCTTCCATCTTTCAGTTGCTAGTGTTTATTTTCTTACTTTCTCATATTCAATATCATGGGATAAACTCTTTAGTGCTTGTATTCACTCGTTGAAATTTAAGGTATACTTATCACTCTACCCACCAGAATATCGATCTACTCTCTTCGCTCCACTTAAGGAGTCCTCTTTGTGATACTAAAAGTAGTATCACAAAACAGGATTGTCTGAGTAGAACAGTGAGAGAATTGACTATAGTTGGAGAACATTTTGATTTTAAGCTGATGAGTATTTCACCCTCACCATGAGCAAAATATGAAGTGCTGTATATGTAATCCAGTTAAATTTCTGAAGTTTGAGTTGCTTAGAAGGATGAAAACTTTCTGAATCTACTTCTTCATCTCAATCTTTTTATATTTTCTTATTTCCGAAGTAGTTCCTTTTGTATTATGCATTAACCATTTGTTGTCATGTCTATCGCATATTGCATTTCCAGGACCTTCCTCTTTACCTTCTTCTCAAGTGCCGCCAAGTTCACCATTAGCTGACAGCCCGAGTCAGCTTTCATCAAATGTCCTTAAGGACAAAGGCCATCCCTACCATCTAACATTGGCCCCAGGTATCGGCATAGTCATCACAGCGGTGGCTGTTACAGTGCTGGCTCTCTTAGTTATTCTCATTCGTAGGAAACGCCGGGAGCTTGGCTCTTCAGACGTGGTTGATAAAAAGCATGGAAAACTATTTCTGTGGTCCTCGAGAAAATTTCATGATGGTAAGTCTGTTCTCCCTTGTTTCTTCCTTACCTATGGTTTACAGAATTTTGGAACAGACGGCATTGTTGGATGTTTTTTAGGGCCCCCTGGTATGTTCAGGAAATTCAGCTATCAGGAGACGAAGAAGGCAACAAACAATTTTAGCACCGTCATTGGGGAAGGGGGTTTTGGCACAGTTTACAAAGCTGAATTCGATGATGGATTGGTGGCAGCAGTGAAAAAGATGAACAAAATCTCGGAACAAGCAGAAGACGAGTTCTGCAAAGAAATAGAGCTTCTTGCCCGGTTACATCATCGCCATCTTGTTGCTTTAAGGGGCTTCTGTGTTAAAAAACAAGAGAGGTTTATTAGTTCACATAAACATGTATACATGTTCCTTTTGCCTTTTCCTCTCACCTTAACTTTATATCCATTATTCATATTCTAGTTCTCGTTGGGTTGGGTTGTATTTACGCCGACATAAGGTCAAGTTCTGATTTAATGTAGGTTTCTTATCTATGAATTCATGGCTAACGGAAGCTTGAAAGATTGTCTTCATGGTAAGTCCTCATTTCCTTGAAAACAAACCTTTTTACTGAAGTTCGATACTCATGGTCATTTGCTAATGTGCAGGTTTGGATAGAACTCCTCTTAGCTGGCGTGCGAGAATCCAAATCGCCATCGATGTGGCAAATGCTTTGGTATTAGTTAAATTTGATTTAGTCTCTGATATTAGATTAGTAACCACTACACTATTTGGTTGAAAAGTCGATAATTTTTTCCTTGATCAATATCTCTGCTTGTAGGAGTACCTTCACTATTATTGTGACCCTCCTCTGTGCCATAGGGATATTAAATCCAGCAATATATTGCTCGATGAACACTTTATAGCAAAGGTAATTTTCTGTGTGCTGTCCTAACTAATATTTCTTTGATTTTCAGAACTGTATCAGTATATAACATGATGCCACGAGCATAAAAGTTTGAAGAATATAAAGTTCAATGAAAGCCGATAGACATGATGAGATATGTGTTTTTTATTTAGTATGATGGCTTAGAAATTAGAATATCGAGTTATGTTCTTGCAGGTGGCAGATTTCGGCCTTGCCCACGCTTCAAAAGATGGTTCCGTTTTCTTTGAACCTGTGAACACCGAGATTAGGGGAACCCCAGGTGAGGAATCACCTTCTTTTTGACACTCACTCGTTTATCCTTACAAGTTGTGGTGTGGCATCATATGATCGGTATGAACTTTTACGCTGTCCTTATTCTTGCATGATTCTTAGGCTACATGGATCCTGAATATGTGGTATCTCAAGAGCTTACAGAGAAAAGCGATGTGTATAGCTACGGAGTTGTGTTACTAGAGCTACTAACTGGAAGACAGGCAATCCAAGGGAACCGGAATCTTGTTGAATGGTCTCAAGTATTCATGTCATCGGAGTCTATGATAACCGAGCTAGTTGACCACAGTATCGGGAACTCCTTTGACTTTGATCAGCTTCAAACCATCGTGACTATCGTGAGATGGTGCACGCAGAGAGAAGGGCAATCGAGGCCTTCCATCAAACAGGTTCTGAGGCTCTTGTACGAGTGCGCGGATCCATTGCATGCCGAGTTCATTGAGCTCGAAGATGAAGAGCGTAAACTCGAACGAAGAGCAAGAATGAGCGGTGGAAAGCCCCAGGATGTGATCTTTCACAGTGGCGATGGAAAAGGACTAGCATCTTCTTCAAGCACGACGAGGTCTCATGGTAGTAGAAATTTACTACTTGGGAACAATTCGCCTTCCATTTAAGTGCCCTAGTTTCCAGTTAAGATACAAAGCAAATTTGCAATGGTTTTTTATGCAACTAAATTTGCAATGGTTTTTTATGCAACTTTTTGCGTTCTGTTTCATTGACATTGTGAGTTTTTGGTGCATTTCAGAATGCTTCCAAATGTACAATTTTGAGGGAGTAGGTGAGTGATAATTTACAATAAGTTTTTGCAGGGCTTGATTGTTTGTAGTTTTCTTGGTTCAGCAGTTTATTTCGAAACAGCCTTGTCTATGTATATGACATAATATGCCTTCCTGTCATGCAAACTTGTCAGCTTTCGTTGTGCCACCAAATGGTGTGTTTTGGTCGCTTAAGGTTAGATTTGAGCATGGAAGTTGGCGATAATAAGTTTGGTTCATCTGGTAACGACAGTGACTAAAATATCAAAACAATACTCCTCCGTCTCAAGATTCTATTGCACAGAATCTTTTTCTGGTTCATTGATAATATCTTGAGAAAAGTGCATATATAACCCCAGGGGCGGAACCAGAAATTTTTTTCAGGGGAGGCTGAAAAATTTTCGGCGTCCGGCGTCCGGCGTCCGGCGTCCGGTTTATGTAAATTGATTTATTTTTCATCGATTCAAATTCAATTTAATAAAATATCCCTAATTGATAATTAACAAATGAAAATAAAAAGTTCAAAAAATCATATTCATCTAAATTCAATTTAACAAATATCCCTAATTGATAATTCCATAAACCGATTATGACAAATTGACAATTTCATTGTCACATACAAATATACAAAATAAATCAAACAATTATAATTTCAACTAAATTTCAACTAAATTCCAACTAAATTCCAATTCAACTAAATCAATTTATGCAATTCAACTAAACTTCAACAATCATATATAATACAACCATATAAATTCAATTCAACATCCAATCTAAAAATCATGTTCACATTAATACATTATACATATATTTAAGTTTTGAAGAAATAAATTAAAAAGACAAAAAATTATAAACCCTAAAATTAATAAATATTAGCAATTTAGGCTTTAGCATATAAACTATAAAGAGAAGAGAACTAGAGTGTAGAGAAGACTTACCAGAGGCGGCGGGATGGCGGTGGTGGACGGCGGTGGCTCGGCGGCGGCGGCGGTGGCACGGAAGCGGCGGCGTGAGTGAAGTGGCGGCGGAATCAGGCAACGAGGAGCTGTGGCTCAGTGGCTGTTCTTGTTCGGTTGTTCCCGCTCAAGTGCTCAACTGCTCAAGCATTTATATAGGATGATGGATTGGGCCGCTCAGTTTTTGGCCCAATCCATTTCCGATCTCTTTTTTTTTTCATAGTACTTAGTAAAACGACGTCGTTTCACTAACATGAAACGACGTCGTTTTACTACTTAGGTTATAAAAAATTAAAGCCAAACGAAACGACGTCGTTTCACTAACGTGAAACGACGTCGTTTTAGTGCGTACGTCTGCAAAAAAAAGAAGGCCGCAGCGCGGCCTTCTTCTCCGGCGAGCAGGCGCTGGGCTCTGCCGGAGACGCGCTCGGCCGCGCCGGAGACGCGCTCCCGCCTCCTCCTAGCTCCGGCCGGCGATCGAGGTAGGGCTGGAGCCCTACCTCGCGTATTAATAGATCCGCCCCTGTATAACCCTATATAATTGATAAAAATGCAGATATAATCCTGCGATAATGAAAGTGCAGATGTAACTCTGCGATAATTAAAAGTGCAAATATAACCCTGGCCAGTCAATGCCGAAATAATGGCTTTAGGGTTATATTTGCACATATATATAATAGTTAGGGTTATATTTGCACTAAAAAATAACTCAGGGTTATATTTGCACTTTCTCCAACATATAGGGTTATATTTGCATATTACCATAATATCTTTCGTATAATAACAATGCATAAAAAAGAAGTTGGTATTAAAAAACTACTTGTTACAGCATATGACAATATTATTACTTATATATCTATTTAAATGTATGATCAAAGTTTGATCACTTTAACCTGAAAAATATAAGTGTACAGTTTCATCTGGGGCAAAAACAGTCCTAGGCATTGAAGCTAACTAGCCAGCCTGCAGAATCTAATGCTCATTCCTGAACGCTTGAAAGACAAGCACCAGCATCAGTAAAAACCGTCTTATCTGTCCAAGATCCTCACCTCACAAACTGTGAAAAAATTGGTCCTGACGACAAGACAGTGATATATACCATAGTCTGCATCTAAAATGCAACAAATATTCAATCAACTGACCCTTTTCACAGCCCTATATATTCAAACAATCACTGAATCTTCTTCACTACACAGTAATTACATTGGCATATTTTCTGCAATATCATGGGCAAGTTCTTGTGTTCTGCATTTCTGCTCCTGTTCATTTTCTGCACTTGTTCAAATGGGAATCCTCAAACATACATTATTCAAATGGACGCATCAAAAATACCATCCATATTTCCATCCCACCATTCATGGTACATATCCATGTTGTCCACGCTCTCATCACCCGAACCCGAAGTCGTACTTCCCGTCCATCTCTACACTTACACGCACGTTTTTAGCGGTTTCAGCGCGGTTTTAACTGAATCCCACCTACAAGAGCTCGAGAGAGCGCCCGGCCATGTAACAACGTATCCAGAATCATTTGGACACCTCCACACGACCCACACACCTCAGTTCCTAGGGCTCGACCTGGAATCAGGCCTGTGGCCTGATTCTGCATTCGGCAATGACATGATCATCGGGATAGTGGACACCGGAATATGGCCTGAAAGCGCAAGCTTCAGCGACTCTAGCATGCCTCCAGTCCCACCGCGGTGGCGCGGAGCCTGCGAAACGGGCCCCGCGTTCACCTCGGGGAACTGTAATAACAAACTGATCGGCGCAAGGTCTTTCAGCAAAGGTATAAAGTTTTCAGGGAAATCAACAGATCCCGACCCCGATGACTATGATTCCCCGAGGGACTTTTTCGGACACGGGACCCACACCTCCTCCACCGCCGCCGGCAGCCGGGCGCCGTTCGCGAACTATTTCGGCTACGCCAACGGAACCGCCGCCGGCATGGCGCCCGGAGCTAGGGTCGCCATGTACAAAGTTCTGTTTAAAAACAGCGGCGATGACGCCGCCGCCACGGATACCCTCGCCGGCATAGATCAAGCTATTGAAGATGGAGTGGATCTCATGTCTCTTTCACTGGGATTCTTCACCACTCCGTTTTACCTCGATCCGATCGCCATCGGAGCTTTCGCAGCCATGGAGAAAGGGATTTTCGTGTCGTGTTCTGCAGGAAACGGTGGCCCTCATGATTACACCATCCTCAACGGAGCTCCATGGATCACCACAGTCGGCGCCGGGACCATTGATCGGAACTTATCCGCCAGAATCACACTCGGAGAAACTGGAATACAAATCGTCGGGAAATCGGTCTTCCCGGAAAACCTCCTCGTGGACAGAGTTCCCCTGTTTTTCGGACAGGGGAACAGAAGCAAGGAAATCTGCGACAGTCTCGATCCTGCTGAGGTTGAAGGAAGATACGTCTTCTGCGACTTCAGTAACGATGATCAGACAAACGTTTTCGGGCAATTGTTTACCGTTACCAGCGCCGGGGCCGCCGGAGCCATTTTCAGCACAGATTCCGGGCAGTTTCTGAAACCTGAAGACTTCAACGGCCCTTTCGTGACGATAAACCCGTCAGACGGGGAGTTGGTGAAGATATACATAAGAGGAAACGGTAACGGAAACTTGACCGTGAGTATCAAATTCCAGGTGACATTGTTGGGAACAAAGCCAGCGCCCCAGGTCGCTGATTTTTCCTCCAGGGGCCCTGTTCTCCACGCGCCCTGGATTTTAAAACCTGATTTCTTGGCCCCGGGCGTGGATATCCTCGCCGCGTGGGCCCCAAACAGGGCCATCGGTGCTATGATCGGGGATAACTTTCTGTTAACAGATTACGCGATTGTTTCAGGTACTTCCATGGCTTCCCCACACGCGGTTGGTGTAGCTGCATTGCTGAAGAGTGTACACAAAGAATGGAGTCCCGCGGCTATCCGATCTGCCATGATGACCACTGCAGATGTTTTGGACAATGCCAACAATACCATTCTTGATCTTGATTTGGGAGTTCCAGCAAGCCCCCTGGATTTCGGGGGTGGACACATCAATCCCAACAAGGCCATGGACCCGGGGCTGGTGTATGATTTGCAAGTTCAGGACTACATTGACTACATGTGTGCTTTGAATTATACGAGAGCTCAACTTCAGACAATCACGAGAAGATCGAATGTTTCATGCGAGAATGCTAACATTGACCTCAACTATCCATCCTTCATTGTTATCATGAATAACCTGAATGCAACCAGTGCCTCGTTCAAAAGGACGCTGACAAACGTTGCTGATGGGAATTGCACTTATTCCGCCATTGTTGAAGCACCCCATGGAATGAAGGTGCTGGTGGAACCATCAGTGATCCATTTTACAGGGAAGTTTTATAAATCTGAGTTCAAATTAACAGTTAAGATCGATTTGGGGAACAGCACGAACGATGTTAATTACCTTGGTAACTATGGCTATTTAACCTGGAAAGAGGACAGTGGAAGGCATACTGTAAGAAGCCCCATCGTGTCGGCTAATTCAGCTTGAGACCTCATATAACTCCAGACGAGTACCCTAGAATAAGGTCCCCTTTCAATGGTAACCCTAATGTTGTAAGGCAGGATAGAAAGGACAGCAAGCCCTAAGATAAAGGAACTAAACAATCCTAAGAAAGACTACATGAATAACATGATACTTCCTCTGGTCCTCTAATTATGTCTCTTTTTCCTTATTGGGATGATTTTTTTTATTTTGGCCCCTTCTTCTTTTGGTAAATACTAGGTTATTTTCATCCACACATCTTACTTTTTATACTCTCAATTCAATTTTCACCTCTCTTTTCTCTTTTCAAAAAAAAATTGTGCCATTTTCATAAGGCCATATATAGTGGACCAGAGGGAGTACAATATTTGCCCATCTTTAATTCTTCTTGCAATTCATATTCGAAATAGATGCTCAAGCAAGTTACTGGAAACCCAATTACAAAGGTTTCCATAGTCCAGGATGGATTCACCAAAAGCAATTCGATTAGGTTTTCAGTACAAATAGCAAGAAGGTTGCAAGGTCTCCATTACAATCCACTCATAGCGCAGAAAGCCCCGTGACAAACCAAAACACTGTGCCGATGAACAAAGAAAGGGGAAAGCGAGAGATGTGACCAGGACAGGTCCAGAAGCATAGCCACTGCATTTCAAAAAGCAAAATATGAAACGTCATTGAAGCGAAACATATATGCAGGTGGAAAAAAAATACTGCATTTTTTCGCTTGTCGTGGTGCAAATGCTTGAAGATATGGGCAATCGTCACTTCCTCCCTCTGAAAACCAGAACACTTTTCCAAGTTGAAAGAGTCGGGATTTGAGTTTTGATCGACTAAGTAATTATGGATATCTGGAGACTGCAGCAGAGCAGATTGTGGATTCTGGAGACTACATCGAAACAGACAGGGAAAAGAAATTCCTTCTAACCATATGTGATGAAACCATGCATCCTCGAACAGCATCTCGTAAAAGACATTTGTAACTGTGCACCTATTTTTTACAACAGCGGAAAACAATAAGAATCAGATAAGGCTTTGAACACATGCTTCTGTTCCGTGTAAGGAACAATAGCAGTTTCCACCACCACTAATATCATGGTATCTAGAATCATCACAAGAGGAAATTAATATGATGCATTGCATAATCATTCACTAGAAAACCACTGATTGAAGGCTGCTTTAATCAGACACCATCGCCAGGTGCATTCAGTTCAAAGTAGATTACAGTAAAAGCAGTTTCTGTTAAACCGTTATCCTGTGTTGGAGGCACAAGAATTATGTAAGTGGTTTTTACTTTTCTTCACAGGTAAAATTTGAGAGTACTTTCCGGTTAGACCTATAGAATGATGCTTGCTTAAAGATAAATCCAGTAAGGAAACTCAAGAATACGAACAAATTTGATAATAGTGTAATCAACTCCTTAGAGATTACCATCATAACAAGCACAGAGAAATGATTGACTGGGAGATTTTAAATCAGAAAGCTCCACAATTTCCATGACACAACTTTACATAATCTTACAAAGCCTCGATCAAGTACAATCAGAGAAGGATGTATATTTAGTATAATAACAACTAAGCATTTATTCTACTATAAAGGGTTGACTCAGCGGGCATCTAATCATTGTGATATGGCAAGAGATATTCAATGCTTAATATTTAAATCTTTTTCATGGTTCCTCATGAAGAGTACTTAGAACATAGAAGTTATATATCATAATTCACGAGCACTGGGAAAGTACACATAAAAATCTAATTTGGATACTAAATAGTGAAGGCAAGTAACTGTGAACCAACTAGCCAAACAAACACATTCTTCCATTTTCAATACTGCAAGCACGGAAATGAACATGGCAGAGGCATACCAAGCATACCTTAGACGTGAATTACAGTTGTAATAAAAGAAGCCGTTTCACCCAAAAACAGCAACCACAAACTTCCTTTTGCTCACTGGATCCTCTTGCAGTGTTGCCACATCTTTCACCTTCTTAAAAAGCTCTTCCAGATCATTCACTCCAAAATTATGATATTCCAGCTGTCCCTTGTATCTTTGCTTATATATGTCTTCAAACCGACCTAGAAAAACCCGGCATGAGTAGCTGACCAAAATTTCTTGAAGTTCATACTTAAATCTCATGATGTTCTGCTCAATGATTTGAGAATGAGGTGCCATTTGAAAAGCAACCTTGTCGTCCGCCCTGTCATTTTGCTCAGTGACAGCCCTTTCCTCATCTGAATACTCATCAGAAGACCCTGTTCCACCAAATATCTCAACGTTATCACCCTGAACATCTTTTCCTTTTCTCTCCATCTTCCCTTGACCAAGTGAAGGAGAATTTTGTCCACCTCCATAATTCCTGACTTGAACAACTCTCTTCGGGCCCTTACCCACTACAGACAGGGCATCAGTCATCTTCTGAAAAAGATTCACAAGCTTGGGAGCCCCATATTCTGAAATATAAAGAGGCCTTCCATATACCTTCACGTATTCTGCAGGAACACGAACAAGAGGCAAACCTCCACCATTCATTAGAAGCAACCTTACTAGCTGTCCTTTCAAGCCATTCAAATCTCCAGGCTGTACCCAGGTCAAGTCATTTTGGTCGTCGCGTGGAACAAGGTTTCCACCCGAAACCTCATTAATTTGTGGAAGACTCATCGATCTAGATGTCATTGGACACAAAGGGGTGGCGGTGGACTTAAAATTGTATTCCGAGAAAGACTGTGATATTCTTGAGATATTCTGAGAATCGCAATTTTTTTGTGAACTTCCTCTATACACTATAGCCTCTTCTTCATTTTGATGATCAACCTTATCGTTAATATGACATCCAAGGAAAGCTGCAGACAGGTCTCTTGGATTTCCACGAGAGGAGGCAAAATTCTTAGCAGGAGAAGAAGCGTGAGCCCTTGGAGGAGGAAGAAACCCTTCCCCTCGAGCAACACTCACCCAGTCCCACACAAAGCTCCCAGCATTGCAAAGGGCAGATGAAACACCAGTGTTAGATGGAATAACCAGAATCACAGTATACCCACGTTGGCCGAGAATATGAAGGGCATGGGAAAAATCAACGTCGCCCGAGATCAACATGATGAAAGATGGTGGAGGGTTGTCCAGAGCAAACAGAAACATGTCGACTAAAATTGCTTTATCCGCCGCATCCTTCCTTCCATTAGGAACATCGATGAGTCTGACACCAGTCCTCTGGCAGCCTTCCCTAAGCCGCCTAGGAAAAGCATTAAAATCTCCATAGGCGGAAAACATGGAGACTGCGCCCGTAATAGAAGGATGGACACGCAAAGCCAATCGGATATTTCCAGCAACATCTTCCGGCCTTACCCCACTAGGAACCGGGCAGTTCTCTATGTCCCAAAGTATAGCAACGTGACCCTTGGATAGATTCGGGCTCTGCTGCATAGGAAGTGGGAATGACTCCATCCTTGCACTTTCCATAGATTGCTGTGTTTGTTCCATGCCTTCTGGGGTCACTGGCATAGCCGATGTACTTGGATACTCCATCTCTACGTCGTACAATAACATAAATTGTCTCCACTCTCCCGTTTCTAAAACACGACTGCATTAAAATCACACGCAATCAGAACTCAGCGAACATTCCTCCGTGCCCATTGCATATCAATAACACATGTCATGTAGCATACCTATAGAAAATGATAAAAAAAAGAATAAAGCTGAAAACCCATCAAGAACTGCGCAAGTTTTCGCACTTCACATACAAATTCTAACAAAACCCTAAACCAGAAACAAAAAAACAAAAAATCCACAATCACCAGCATATAGGAATCAAAACCTGACTACCTGAAGCCCTAATTACACTAGTGAACATTTACTACATACCTAAGAAAAGTAACGCAGATTAGAGAAGAGAATACAACCTGTAGGACGATGATCACAGAATCGACTTAGGAGCTAATAAGGTCTTTGCCAAGTCAAGAAAGATTCTGCCTTTTAACCTTAATCTATTCGATCATTGAAGGTAGCTTGGTAGGGTTCGCATAATTCAGAGAGAAGGACGAACAATTGGGCCACCTGCACCTATTTGCAAGTTTGATCTCGCAATTACTACACCAATCTGAAATGGTTTTCTTTTCCTTAACAACTGCAAACCGACATACGACTTTCTTTTTTAGGCTTTTACAATTTACACGTTTTTTACAGTGGTTTTCTCTTTTGTCAATGTTCTTTTTAAAGCGCAAAGATAATAATCAGGTGCTTCCTCGAACCCAGTAATTTAGGAAAAGAGTGAATTGCATGATGAGAAAGTGAAATGACTTTCCACTAGTTTATGGACAGTTTTCAGGCCTTTTGCCTTTAACTATTGCCTTAACTATTGTAATTTTTAAAAAAATTTAAATATTATATTTTATAAGTTAAAAGTAATAATATGTATTTGGAGGGAAAAATATAAAATATATGATATAAAAAAATATTTTAAAAAATTCTAAATTTTGTATGTATTTTAACAATGGTTTTTCTAACGAGTGCCCATGGGCACTCGTTAACAACTTCAGATTCCATCGAAAACTGTGTTGTTAAATGCAAATCCATTGAAAACTGTGTAATAGTACATAGGGAGTGTAAGTTTTTTAGGGATGTCATTAATCATTAACTCTATTTGCATTTAATAACACAGTTTTCGATGGAATCTGAAGTTGTTAACGAGTGCCCATGGGCACTCGTTAGAAAAATCGTTTTAACAAATGTAGTGTATAAGGTAAAAAATAGGTGGTTTGTCCATAAGCTTATGGACAGGCCGCCTGTCATGAGACCCACTCTTGCATGATATTTAGTGAATCCATATATCACACCCTATATTTTACTTGATTACGCCATGTATTTATACTATTGAATATATCATCTATATTTTTAATTTAATTTAAATAAGTTAATGGCAGAGTCTTGGGAAAGACGGTTTTTCCTTAGGCTTATGGAAAGATGGGTTTGATTAGAATAATAAAAGGTAAAAGGTCTTAGTTGCAATATTAAAATTTTAGTATGCAACATGTAGTAGTTATAAAATTTATAACCCGGTTCATGCAGCCCAAAAATTTTATCTTCATTTCTTCTAATTTACACTTTGAACCTTGGTCTTTCCATAACTTATGGAAGACCGTCTTTCAAGAGACGAACTCTAAGTTAAAAATAATATTAAATAAAATTTTAATTTAAACACATTACCACCGCCACTGGAGGTGTTTCCCGACGATTGGTGGTGATTTTGCCGAGGGTGGAAGACAGCGGTCGGCGGTGCTTCACCCGCGAAGGAGATGGTCGTTCGGTGCTGGTTAGTCTTCTCTGGCGCTGGCGGTGCTGGTTCGTCTTCTCCGGCAACTAGTTCTTCTTCCCCATCCCCGTCCCCGCCATCCCCGTTCTTCTCCTACAGTGACTCTCGTTCCCCCCGTTCTCCTCCTCTGGCAACTCTCATTTTTTCCAGCCCCATTCTCGTCACCCTGCCCCGGCCAGGATCTCGTTGCCCAGTTCTCGTTCCCTCGCCCCGGCCCAGATCTCATTGCCCGGTTCTCCTCCTTCTTTCCCCCGTTTTATTTTTTCTTCTGGTTCTACTCCTTCCTTCCTTGCCTTTCCCATCGGCCCATTCTCATCGGCCCACTCTCGTTGCACGGTTCACGGTTCTCGTCGGCCCACTCTCGTCGTTGGACCAAAGGTTTCTCAAGCTGAGTTTTGTTAGGCCGGCGGTGGCGGCAGTGGTTCCGACGCCGACGTCGGTGGCAGTGGTTCCGGCTCCAATGTTGATTCTGGCGCCGACGTTGGTGGCGGTGGCAGTATTATTGTTTTTGTTTTTTGTTTTATTTTGAAAATATAAAATTAGTATTATACATGTATATACGAACGTAACCTAGTAAAATACAATGCGTGATATAGCAACACCCGATATTTATGTTAGAGAAAGTACCGGGAAATTGGCATTTTTATAAGCTTATGAATAGTCCACGGTCATTTTAACCATAAATATTGTAATTTTTATAAAATATAAATATTGTACTTTATAAGTCAATACAAGTAATAATATGTATTTGAATGTGAAAATATAAAAATATATAACGTAAAAAGGTATTTTTAAAATTTCTAAAGTTAGTATGTGATTAACAAATGCAGTGTATAAAATGAAAAAAATATGTGACCTAAGCTTATTCACATGCTATTTGTCAGGAGACTCGCTCTTTATCTTATCCGGACCTAGTATCTATTTAATTTATTTTGTATAGGGTAGTAGATAGACCAACTATCATAAAACTCATTTTTATATTTTTGAACATGGACAATAATTATTAAAATGTATATTTAAATTATGATAATCGCATTGCAATAAATGAATAAATGTAAACAAACAACAAACTATCTCATTCAGAGGCGGAACCAATGGTATGCGAGCTCCAGCCCTACCTAGATCGCCGGCCGGAGGTAGAAGGAATTGGTCCCGGTCGTCGAGCGCGTTTTCTGCCGGAGCTTGGCGCGTATTCCGGCAACTGGTACGCGCAGCTCGAAGAAGAAGGCCACTTCGCAGCCTTCTCTTTTCTTGCTCCTAAAGTAATAAAACGACGTCGTTTTCACGTTAGTAAAACGACGTCGTTTCATTTGTAATAAGCAAAAAAAATGAAATAGCCAAAACTGAAAATCCAATCCAATGGGAATCATTTTCTTCCCAAAATTCGAACCAGTGGAGGCTACGGAGCAGAGCAGCCAAGAGCAGAGCGCCACCGCCAGGTCCGCCACCACCAGGTCTCCTGCCGCCGGAAGCTGCCGTCGTCCCGCCGCCTCCTGACGCCGGACGCCACCTCTCCACTAAGCCTCCCCTGAAAAAAAATTTCTGATTCCACCATTGATATCATTGATTATATTAATTACAAAATAATTATATTTTTTTGAAGAATTAAAATAATCACACTTAGTGGCTAGCTGGTTTAAAACATTGTATATTTTAAATATATGTAATATTTCATTTTTTGTTTCAAAATATCTACTTAGACTATTCATCCTTTATATTTTGTTCTATAATAAATAAATCGATCAAAGTTAACTGTTATATGCCAACGAGTAACTTGTAGAAGTTAAAAATTCATTTCATGGAAACTTTTATAGGCCATTTGATCAACTTTTAGAAATTGTATATTCGTCTCATGTCAACTTTTATTGTACTCCCTCTATTTCTCACTATTGTTAGAATTTAGGAAATGCTATTACTTTGTCCCATCTGAATGTGCACACTTTTTGGTCAACTTTCTCATGTCATATTTGACCAACGATAACTTTAGTTACGTATATTAACGTTGTGTTAAAATTTGATATTTAGAAAATACAGCATGCAGAGAATCCAACAATATCTCACACGATGATATTGGTATCTATATACTAGTTGAAATTTATGATCAAACGTGTTTTGAGAAAGTTGGCCAAAAAGTGTGCAGATTCGGGTGGGACGGAGGGAGTAAATAAATGAATGAAATTAAATTGAAAGGATAATTATAAAGTGTCAATATAAAATATCATCTCAAATTAGAAAGTATACCAATGTTAGTTAACCGGACTGGAATGAGTATATTCTCTTCTTGATAAA
This sequence comes from Rubia yunnanensis, assembly GCA_037428765.1. Lineage (NCBI taxonomy): Eukaryota > Viridiplantae > Streptophyta > Magnoliopsida > Gentianales > Rubiaceae > Rubia > Rubia yunnanensis. Next base: position 130,921,328 of record CM075063.1, read on the forward strand.
AATTTATAGGTTTATTCTTGGACGCCTAGTCATCTAGCTCCACTAGACACTTACTTTGGTGTTCCATGAGGTTAATTTAATGGTAAAAACCTCAAAATTATTGACGAAGTGCGAAGTTTAGTTGGTAGAGGAAAAGCACAAAGGGAAAAAGAGAGCAATTCACAAATGAAATAAAACCTCTCATTCCTAAAAATAACTACTTTTAAGTTTCAACAAACAAAGGAGCACATGAAAAGCATCTTTCTATATATGCATGTGGATTTGGTAGTAAAAGACTTCTATCCTTTATTTGAACCATTCATGAAGGAAAAAAAGCATCAAGAACCATCAGTATCTGTACAGAAGAAAAGCATTCCTATTTTTTAAATAAATAGATGATCTGAAAACCACTTCAAACCATTACTTCTAGTCTTCTACAACCATTCGGCAAAGCAACGTTCTATGGGGACACGACCCTTTCAATGGCAGCAACGTAGAACTCCTTAGGCATGGTACCAATGACATGCTCGTGCTTCACGCCATTTTTGAACAGCAAGACCACTGGAACTGCCTTAATCTCATACTCCGCGGCAATATCTACATCCTCGTCAGCATTCAGCACAAAGCATTTCAACTTCCCTGAATAATCTGCTGCTATCTCATCTATTACCCGGTGAACCATCCTGCAAGGTCCACACCAACTGGCATAGAACTCGACGAGCACTGGGGTGTCGCTGTTTAAAACTAGTTTGTCCCATGAATTACCAGTAACGACCGAAGCTGCAGGTTATAATATGATCAGTTTACTATTAACATTCTGAAAATCATGTAAAATCTATGATGGATAATTAATGTGGAAAAACTTAGGTAATTAATACACTCAATCTTTAAAAGGTAATAATAGTGGACTCAATCTACCACCAAGCAGATTGTTGCAAATCTCTAAAGAATCTATGCAAAGCAAGAATAGTTTCACAAACATAAAACAAGCAGAATTTGTGCAATAAAGAACCCAAACAAATGCTTAAATCCATTTCAAGCCAACTTGGATGAAAACTATTCATAATAGCAGAGCCAAGTGCAATGGTTTAAGCTAATCTTTGTTAAATCAATCGTCTCTTCTAAAACAGAACAAGAACGATATAGTGCGAACAAAAATGGATAGAAATCAATAAAATAATAGCGACACAATTTAAAGCGAGGTATACAAATATTGACACCATAACAAGGAATGCAGGAAACAAGAGGCTGATAAGTTAAAAATCACAAAAGAAGATCATCTGCTGCATTACTTTAAGAAGCTAATGCAACGAAACAAGAACACCACTAGTGTTGCCATCAAAATTCAGGAGGAATTTGACTGTAGTATCAATGCTATATGAAATAGGATACCTTAGACACAGCTTATCCACGGACTAGAACAAGGAATGCAAGAACAAACTTAAGCAAGACGAATCATGCAACATGACAGACAAGAAGCTTGCAAGATTTGATACTCCAATCAATCCAGTCCAGTGTAATCAGAGGACAATTATACCCACGAAAAACACATCAAAGCCCCATTTTACAATCAGCAATACTCCATGAATCTAAGATGCAACAGACACTAGTCCAAACAAAACCACTTATCCGTGGATCAATTACATTCTTGAATATTACTAGTAAGAATTAAAACCCTTGATTTTTCCAACGGGAACCAATTAATTCTAGATGAATATTAGATCCATAAATGGAAAAAAAATAAAAATAAAGTAGCGATCAAGTAGAGCTAGGATGATTATACACTAAGAAACAAAATCTCCAGCTTCATATCTTCAATCAACAAAAATCTCTCCTCATTACCTTTGGGATCATAAACACAAGAAACCCGAAGCCTAGAGTCCCTTTTCTGGGTTTCTAAACGGCATCCAGTATTCAGCAGCCGTTGACTCCGCAATCTCAAGGAAGGAAATGCGCATTGCTGAAGAGATGGAGACGACGGAGCTAAGAACGCCGGCGGGTGATAAACAGAGCAAGCCCGAGCCATGCGTGTGGATTTCTCGATCACAAAACCCCAGCTGGAGATAAGAGAAACCAATTGCCCCGGTAAAAAATGGTAGTTTGTTGATCACAAAATGCAGAATGATGTGGTGAAGATGATATGATTGCAATGGAGAAGAAAATGGGGAAACAAAAAGCACGTGGGTTATTGTTTCAGCCGCACTCAGATAGCGAGGGGACGACGAATCCAAAAAACCGAGTTTTCTCGTTTTAAGTGGCGGGTTGGCGGCCCATTCGGTTACAGAAGATGGATCTTTGCAAAAACAACAAAATGTTTCCACGCCCAGTGGGACTCGAACCCACAATCGCCTGATTAGAAGTCAGACGCCTTATCCATTAGGCCATGGGCGCTTCCATGTGTCGTACTATTGTTACTCGTAAATTCATTTTTTATAATATTACTGCTTCATTTGTAAATTTTTCAATTAACTCTTAATTAGATCTTACATTATAATACCTTATCATGTACTCCTTATATTAACAGTGCTCCAAATGACAAATACCCCATCCGTTTTACTAATAATGACACAATAGATTTATGCGTTTGGATTTACGTGAAAGAAATGAGTAGATGAAATTAAATATAGAAAGTAAAAAAATATAATGAGTGGGTAAAGCTGAAAGAATTTTGCCGAAAATGAAAAGTGTGTCAGTATAGAAAATAAACTCAAAAAGGAAAATATGTCGCTAGCAGCAAAACAGAGAGTAATAGTGATTTGTTCGTTGAGGAAGATAGCATACTCTCTATCCCAATAAAAAATGTATAGATTCTTTTTATAAGGTCAACTGTTTTTCATATGGAGCACATACATATAATAGCACCCTAAAAAATTGATATTTAGGAACAATATTAAAATGAATTTAGCACCATTTCATATATTATTATTGTTTTCAAATATATAGATAAAGTTTGATAACTTTTGACTGGAAATTTTCTTTTTGTGCAGTTTTAATTGGGGATGGCAAATGTGTTGATGCATTGTCATTGCCCATCTTTTAAGGTGTTCCATCAGTCATTTGATGTGCCATTAGATAAAATGTTGGAAGGGGTAGAATGGAAACTTCAGCTTACTATATGAATACAAAGATGAAATGTGTACTCGTGATCCAATATTTGCCATCATCACATTCTGAAGACGCCATACTCGGTAGTCTGAGGACCGCGGTTCAGGGATGCAGAGAGGCTGAGGCCGATGACTTTTCTGGTTTCGGCCGGATCAATGATGCCATCATCCCAGAGTCTAGCAGTAGAATAATATGCACTTCCTTCTCTTTCATATGCAGCCACAACTTCAGCCTTGAACTTCTCTTCTTCCTCCTCCGTCCACTGCAAAACACAACGAGAACATTTTAGTTCACAAACCAAACATGTCATATCGCCCGTTGCTAAAAGTTCAGCAGAAGTTTGAAGCTGAGCATTTACCTTAACACCGGCCTTTTTCTTGTTGGCCTTTTCTATCTGCGACAGAACGCCTGCAGCCTGAAAATTCCCATGGGGAGAGGAAGTGGAGCCATCAGAATATGATCTTTTTTGGGGTGAAGAGAAGATAATCGTGAATTCATCTGATATGTACTAAAGAGGCTACCTGAGGACCTCCCATAACAGATATCCTAGCGTTTGGCCAAAAGAACATGAAGTCGGGACTATATGCACGTCCGCACATCGCGTAATTTCCAGCTCCAAAGCTTCCACCGATGATAACAGTGATTTTGGGTACCTATAGCGCCAAGAAATCCAACAGGAGAGTAAGGCATGTCTTTCATCTTGTACATAAAACCTTAAATCACAACAATAATACATCCTATTCACATATGGTTCCATCAAAGAATGAGAGGTAACCTTTGCACAAGAAACTGCCATCACCATTTTTGCTCCAGATTTCGCAATACCATTTGCCTCGGATTTAGAACCTACCTACAACGAAGCTCTAATTGATTAATTCATCCGCAGTTGATAACATAAATAAATGAAATGGGAAGAGAGTGTATGAACCCACGACTTACGCACCATAAATCCTGTAATGTTCTGAAGAAAGACCAAGGGAATGTTTCGTTGTGTACACAACTCAATAAAGTGAGCTCCTTTTAGAGCAGATTCATTGAATAGTATTCCATTGTTCCCAATAATACCAACAGGCTGCCCAAATATTCTTGCAAAACCTGTCACCAGGGTCTGTGCGGGGAAAATCATCAATACTTAAACTTTAAAATAAATCCGTTAATGGCAAATATAGTTTTAATTAAAGAAAGAACCTCACAGGGCCATACAGTTTCTTGAATTCATCAAATTCACTTCCATCAACAATGCGAGCAATAACTGATCGGATGTCAAAGGACTGCTTTAAGTCCACAGGTGCAATTGATCGAAGATCATTCACATCATATAATGGCTCTTTGTACTCAGGGGCTACATATTGAGACATATTATGTTTCCCAGCCATGTGCAAGTTCTTGACAATATTCCTACCTATTGATAGAGCATGCAATTCATCTGCAAGGTTGATATATCGTTAAGAATCGGCAGGCCTGACAAAAAGCTAGAGAAATGGATGCTTTTTATTGGAGCATCATCGAGTCCTTGACCTTGAGTTTACTGCATTTATACTACAACTTACAAGAATAGTACAGAAAAAGGGCGGAAAAAGGCAGTAGTGAATCACCTTGGGCGAAATAGTCTGAAACACCCGAGGTCTTACAGTGCACAGTCGCACCTCCCAGGTCTTCCGCAGACACTTCCTCCCCCGTGGCAGCCTACCAAAACTTTATAATTAGAAAAACTTGCATTGGCACATCAAAATCTCATAATAGGTCCCATAAGGTAATAGGAAAGATGTTACTCGAGTCACTTATACTTGGTTAACAAAAGTTAGCGTCAAAGATGCAAGTGCTTATCCAAGAAAGTGGTGTTTCTAACCTTTACAAGCGGAGGTCCTGCCAAAAATATGGTACCGTTTCCTTTAACCATTACACTTTCATCAGCCATGGCCGGTATGTACGCACCCCCAGCCGTGCAAGACCCCAACACCAAGGCAATCTGGGGAATACCTTCAGCAGACATCAGCGCTTGATTGTAGAATATCCTCCCAAAGTTTTCTTTATCAGGGAAAACTTCAGCCTGCTTCGGAAGGAATGCACCTCCACTATCAACAAGGTATAGACATGACAATTTACATCGCGCTGCAATCTCCTGTGCCCTAAGATGTTTCTTGACTGTGATGGGATAATAGGTCCCGCCTTTCACAGTGGGGTCGTTTGCAACCAACATGCATAGTCTACCATGTATTGGACCTATCCCTGTAACTATACCGCCAGAAGGTAAGGGCTCATCGTACAACTCATGCCCCGCAAGCTGAACCAGCCATAAATCGTGTTAGTTTGAATCACATAACATGATTAATTTGATCACGCTACATTGGCAATAGAATAAACGTACACCAATCAAATAGCTACAGCCAAAAGCACAACAATTCTCAAAAAAAGAAAAAAAATATATTAATCGGTTTCAGTTCTAAGTAGTAATCATCATCGGTAGACTTTAAAACTAAGAGCGAAATTTCAGTCCCAATTTGAACATAAACCCTAAAGCCCAACATAATCAAGAAGAAGAAACGAGCTAGAACCTGAGAAAGCTCGAGAAATGAAGATCCCGGATCAATGAGGCGATCAATCCTCTCTCTAGGAAGAAGCTTATCCCTGCTGCGGTTCCTCTGCACGGCCCCTGCTCCACCGCCCTCCATAACCCGCCGAACGCTAGAGTGAAGCTGGGAAATGATGCCTTCCATGGCCTCGGAGTTCCTGACGTACGATTCGGAGCTCCGATCAACTGAGTCCGGCAGCACACCGGAGCAGAATCCCCTCCGTAAAACGGCGCCAGTGGCGCGGGAGGTTAGCAACCGTCTAGCCATCATTCCTACCATTGCCGTGTCCGTTCTTCTCAGTTTCAGTAGAGTCAGTTGGGTACTAGCTCAGTTCAAAACGTTTCACGGGGTATGAATTTGGATATTGAATATTTTTTCTGCATAAAGATTAGTTATACCTCAGTCCCACCCATAGAACTATTTTTTTTGCGAAAGATTAAGAACTTTGAGCATATATTTTAGTAAGTATACTCGCTGTCCCAATTTATTCTGTTTAAATTGATTTTTGTCAGTTGTCTTAAAAAAAGTTTAATAATTGATATCGATAATCGTGTGTAAATACATGTTATAAAAAATTGATATTGTAAAAATTAATGTCATTATGAATTTAACAAGATTAAATATGACAATATCCTAATTTATTTATTTATTCAAATTTGAGATCAAAGTTAAGTAATTTTGACTAAATGAATAGTTAAATTACAGAAATAGCTGGGACAGGGGGAGTATGGACTATCTAATTTTTGTGTGTAATTATAGTCTTTAGCTGCACATATTTACCGTCAAATATTTTTATTAGAAAACATGAAAACATTCTGTGCAGAAATGGTTGAGACGAAGGGAGTAATTGTACTGCCCTAATCTTTAAAAATTTACATGATTGATTTTTTTTTCTTTTTTTTTAAATGAAACCCATCAATTGGCAGAGGGGATTGTATTTGTGGCTACCCAAACCACGTAAAAAAGGGGAAAATAATGTTGAAGAGATATTGCATAGCGTGTAATGTTGAAAATAGTGAAATATACTACTCCCTCCGTCCTAGGGGAATCTGCAGAGAGAGAAATCTCTGCAGATTTTTTCCCCTGGACCCCACTCTAGTCTGACACCCCCACACCCAAACGTTCTACTGATTAACTCATACAGTAGCAAAAATTTAGGGAACTTAGGAGGGATAATTCTTCCCTCCTTTTTATTAATTCTTCCTTTCCCGCTGTTTTGGCAAGCTGGGATGATGCCAAAATAAATTATTGGCACTATACATTCACTATTACAGCAAAAAAATTACAGCTAGTACAAGAACCCCTACTCTATAAATACATACACATTACAGGCACAAAAAGGCTTCAAAATATGGAAGGCACCAAAAAGGCTCCATTCACATCATCAAACCCCAGACCCAATAAAAGTATGGGTTTGTGGGGAACCCTCGGGTATGGTTTTACACTTCATCGAGTCGTCCCTAGTCAGTGTTGGTTGCTCTCAGTGTTTTCCATCTTCCCATTCCTCATTGGGTTTTTTTAGGTTCGATGAAAAAAAATCTGACAAACGAGGAGAGGCGGCATTTGGGTGATTTTTTGCTGGAGCATCACAAAGATGGGAAGCTTTTGCATTCGACACGGTTGGAGGCAGCAACAATGTTCAACTGTTCTATACAAATAGTGAGCACCATCTGGGCTCTTACTCGAGCTCAAATGTTACAAGGAAGACCTCTGAACTTGCGTCATCAGATGACATGCCACTCTCCGAAGAACAAGAAAGAAATCAACCTTGATGATTTGAAATCATTGCCTGCATTGAAGAGGCGCACTATTAGGGGAACATCAAAATCACTCATAATAAGGAAGAGTAGTGTTCAATGAGCAGTGACATCCAAGGTGATAAAAATCCACACAAACAGCATCAAACCAACTCTCACAGAATAAAACAAGGTATCACGTATGTGGTTTGTTTTAGAAAAGCTAGATCCCGAACTAAGATTCAGATCAATGGACCATGCCATACACTTAGATGAGAAATGGTTTTATTTAAGCCAGGAAACAATCAGGTACCTGCTGGCCCCGGATGAATCAGAGCCGTATCACACAACTAAACACAAGTCACATATCCCAAAGTTAATGTTTATACGTGCGGTAAGTAGACCAATATGGGGGGAAGATGGTGAACTGTTATTTGATGGTAAACTAGGCAGATTTCCATTCGTTCAAGATCAAGTAGCAATAAAAAACAACAAGAACAGGCCAGCAGGGACAATGGAAAAGGCTCCGGTACCAAAAATCACAAGAGATGTCATAAGAGAGAAGCTAATCACAAAAGTCATCCCAGCAATCAAGGCAAGGTGGCAATCCCACATATTGGGAAAATTCATTCATATTCAACAAGACAATGCAAAGCCACACATATTCAACCATGATCCAGATTTCATGGAAGTAGCTGAATCAGATGGTTTTACCATACACTTAGTCAGCCAACCAGCAAACTCACACGACTGTAACATCCTAGACTTAGGATTTTTCAACTCCATTCAAAGCTTACAACAAGAACAGACATCATCTAGTGTTGAGGAGTTAACGGCAGCATTGCAATCAACATACAAAAGAGAAGACTTTGAACAAGGTATTTCTTACACATCAACTGTCAATGATAGAAATACTGAAAGCACGTGGGTCAAACAGCTACAAGATGCCTCAAATAAACAAGGACAAACACAAAAGGGAAGGAACTCTGCCAAGATCACTATAAGTAAGTGAAGAGGTTGTAAGGGGCAGCATTGAATATCTAATCACAAAAGGAGCAGTAGATGAAACTGTGCTGCCACTTATGCATGTCTTAGGTTATAGACCTTAGATGCAGAATTGTAAACATTTTGGGGGTTGGTGTGATGGCATATTTTGCAAGCCAAGAACTTCCCACTTTTGGTGTGAATGGGATGTTCTGAGACCAACCCCAGTTAAGTGTTTATTTTGTTATTGAAATTTAACCTTTTTTAACACATACTCGCTAATCTTCTCCATATTCAGTTATTACCACAAATGACCAAAATGCAGCCAGACAACAGTCAGGGAAAATGCTCAATGTTACAGCCAGGCAACAATCATGGAAGATGCTTGATGTTGCTGTTATGTTCAAATACACGGCAGAGGCAGAAGTTGCTACAACACACTCAGGCTTTAACAGATCATCAAAATTTAGAGAAGATGCACAACTACAAAGGTTCTGAGAACTGTTTCACATATATCATCGAACCCCTGAAGCAATCAGGGGTTCTCTCACATAAATATGCATGCATGATACACTAAATTTTGTGGAAAAAATGGACAGTAAATCACAAATATATCATCGAGCAACTGGATTAAGCAGTGGCTCTCTCACATAACACATTAAAAGTTACATTCATGGAACGAACGATTTCACCTCATTTGAAGACTTAATATTCCTTTAGTACTTGTCATCAAGTGAGGGAAGATGTTCAATGCATTTATCCCATTTATTTGCAATCTTTTTTTTCGTTTACTGTCAAGGAACAGTCAACGGACAGGGATTCATCAGTACTGGTATGCAAATCAAGCAGTGTGAACAAAATTATTAATTTTATGGCAATATTCATACAGTCCCCAACAATCGTGCATACAATCATACAAACCCTAGCAATCGTGAATATAATCATACAAACCCTAACAATCGTGAATTAGGGACTTATCTTTTTTCGTGGTCATTTCTTCGACCATGGCAGAGACCTATTAACAAAATTAAACCTTGTATATTTATCGGAATATCCAAACAGAGAACACAAAAGTTAGATTCATGGAGAAAACTAAACCCTCCACAACAACGAGGCTGAAAACAAACTAACCCTAATAATATGAACTTGGGGACTTATCTTTTTTCAGGCCAGTATTTAAAGAAATGCCACCAGATCTAGGGTTTGCATCGCCGAGCGTCGTGCTCCTCCCGCAGCCAAGGATAACAGATAAAGAACCTCGTTGCGTCCACACATGGTATCCTCTGGGTCGTCTGGAACATTTGTGTCCCAGGAGAAGCGCGTTGCCTCGGTGATGCACCCCGAACCTTCACCACCGGTGATATCCCGGTCAGGAGGCACCAAACTGTGCTTGTCGTGGCACGTTTCAACAACTATTTTACCATGAAATTCATCGGTGGGAGATTTAACATCAACCCCGGGCTCAACGAGACTAGATTCCCCCGGATCTAGAGTGGAGAGGGTTTCACTGTGGTCGCAGACCACCGTTTCCCCAAGGGCTGCATCAAACCTCCAGGCGGAGGTGGCATCATCTGCCTCCGTCTCAGGGACAAACTCCGATTTACTGTATGAATCGGAAACATAGCACAACGAGCACCTCCGACATGATTGAACGGTGGAATTTGTCTGAAACGACATTGAAAACCCACCAAATCTCAGTGAAAGTAGGGGGAAGATGGATGATAGTGAACAGATCTAACAAAAACAGGTGAAAATAGCAACGGGAACTAGGGGAAGATGCTAAAAAATATGAACTAGGGTTTCGGGAGTAAGAGGAAGATTGAGAGGAGCATGTGAGAGGAAAGCAGAGAAAGTGATTGAGGCGTGGAAAAGTGTGGAAGAAATAAAGGAGAGCATTTCTTTTTACATTCACCAAGAAGCATTCATTGGATGCTACTTTCGATGGAAAAGAGATAAGATCATTCCAGATCTTAAGTTTGAATTGGAAACGGTTGGAAGTATTGAAGAACTGAAAATGGTTTTATGGAATTAGCTAGATTAGTTGAGTTTGACTTGGGTTTAGTTGAAAGGATTTGGGCCCAATTAGCATAAGTAATTTTGGGCTTTTTGTAAAACTTAAAATAAGATGGGGGTAGTTTAGGGAACTCAAGCCATTATTTTTTGCCAAATATGGAAAGAAACAAAAAGAGTGCAGATTTTTCTAGGACACCCCTTTAAGGAGGAAAGTGTGTAGATTCCCCTGGGACGGAGAGAGTAATGTTTGAGTTCCATTGTAAGTATATTGAAATGGTGAAGCAGCAAGCTTGTACACCAGCAATGCTACTCCAATTCCCAAGAGCTTGTACAACCGCAAAAATGATTCCAAGGTAACCAAAGTTACGCCAGTTCCCCAAAGCTTGTACATCAGAAAAATTATTCTAGAGTAACCAAATTTGCAGCAACAAAAAGCTACGTAAAATGCAGCAATGAAAAATGTGCAACAAATTTGTTGAAAAAATGCAGCAGCAAGGTTCCAATGAATGTCAGTAACTGAGGTGGAATTTCTTCCATTTGAAGTGTGAGAGCAGCTTAGTATAGCATTATGAGCCCTATCCTTACTCCTTCGTATTTGCATCTTTATGCATTATTTGGGTACTTGCACTACAGCAACAGAAAATAGTATATTCCAAACTAGTGTATGCATTGATCAACTCTAACAACATGCATTTGTATTCTATCTAGCACAAGTAATCCTCTGATCTCTTGATGTAAGGAAGGAAAAGAGAAACGTTGATTCTTTGTTTTGAGCACGAGACTGATTATTGCAAGTTTATCAGTCGGGAGATTTGTCTGCCTATTGTCATGAGTTATAGCAACATTTGCTAAGGTTGCTTGTATGGAAAAAAAGATTAAAAAGTTTCCAAGGAATTATATAAGGATTCACTATACAGTTCTAGCATTAGTTTCAATAACAAAATTTGCAAGTTCTAGATCTCTTCCAAACTTTAATCCATTTTTATAGCGATTAATTCAGCATGTAAGCTTGACTCTGCCTTTGTGTAATCACCCTTAGCTCTGACCAGATTACCAAAAGTATCACTGCAAATAATTCCCATACCACATTTCTCTGTTTATTTGTTCAAGGCAACATCAACGTTTATTTTTAAACTAGAATTAGGTTTAACCCATGTGTGCTTTGTAATTTTTGGCTTAGATGCATGCTTTAGCAAAGGAGTTAATCCTATTTGGTGTCATTCAGAGTCATGTATATGACTGGAATATACAGGCTATATAAAAAAAATTAGAAAAATCTCATTTTTTATAGAACTGAGATTAGCCTCCCTTTGGGGCTTGATATTTTCAAAAAAAAAATGTGTTCATTGCCTTCCACAAAGCCCAACAGATGTATGAAGCAGGGTAGTCTCTGACATGGCTCAACCGATTCTTTTGAATAGGGCCCCAAAATTTTTGGGGCCCCAAAGTTTTATTATTAGTTGTGTTATATATATATAACTTTATCTGATCCTTCTGGAAGTCATCTTCTTATCTCGTTCCGACTTCTTAGTTCAACACCTTTGCACAATTCTTTTCAACCAAAGTATCTTCTTACTTGTAAGAACTCAACTTGTAGTACTTTTGATATTTTATTTAATGGTAATTAGGCAGTATTATTAATTTATCTTTGTATTTATATTTTGTTTTGAAAATTGTAATATTCAAATAATATAAATTTTATTCGATAATTTTATGCTAATGTATTTAGGGGTCTCATTTTTTTTATTTTGCACAGGGCCTCCAACTTATCAAAGACGGACCTGGTAAGAAGGAATTATGTGAATGAGCTGTGTGTGAATTGGTGCAAGCCTCTTAGAGACCAGTATACTGATAGTCTATCCCATGTGGAGGAAAAATCATGTATTGGGAGGGCCAACCATTGATTCATCTCATTTCATAATCTAAGAGAAAAACTAAAATAATTGGAGAAATGGTTTAAAGAGTCACAACTATTTGAGCACATGATGCATTTTGAGATATGTTAATTTTCATGAAAGCACGAATGTCATCAAAAGGTAGAATGACATTAAATAGTTTCCACATAAATATAGATACTTTCTTTGGTAGTCTTTGATGACATACCTTATGTAATGATCTTAGTCTTCTTTTCCTTTTCTGTACCAGTTGAAAAGATTATTTGAAAGTGAAATTCCCCATCCAATTTTGTGTCCCGGTCAACCTATCATCCCTCTCGTATAGCTGAGCCATTTGGAGAAAATTGATTGTGTTAGTAGGTAGCACCTGCATCGAGGAGGGAAGATAAATGTTTATGCCAAGATCGGTAGTCTTAAATTCCTGATTAACTTGATCGATAAACTCCTAAATGAGATAACCATCATTCCCAGTAAGAATAATGTCATCAACATAAACCAACAAGTAGAACAAAGAGGCACCATGAAAAAAGATAAATAAAGAGGTATCGGAGGAACTTCATACAAAGCCCAATCCAATAAAAAAATAACTGAACCGCTGAAACCAAGCATGGTGAGCTTGCTTTAAACCATAAATGGCCTTGCGTAGACGACAAACAAAATCAGGACGCATCGGGTCTTTGTATCCAGCAGGTTGCTCCATGTAAATTGGAGAGTCAAGAACGCCATTTAACAATGCATTCTTGACATCAAGCTGTCGTAATGGCCAATTTCAATGGACAACAAGGATAAAACAATACAAACAAGAGAGCCAAAGTCAGGTAATTGCGAAAAACCTTAAGTGTATGATCATAACCAAAGTCAGGTAATTGCGAAAAACCCTGAGCAACTAACCTTGCTTTTTGTATGTCAAGAGAGCCATCAACATTGTAGTTCAATCTGCAAACCAATTTTGAACCAACAACATTGGCATTTGAAGGACGGGGAACCAAATCCCACGTCTATTGAGTACGTAGAGCTTCCATCTCTGAGTTTATGGCAGCAACTCATTCAAAATCCTTGACAGCTGAGCGATGACTATGAGGTTCGGTCTTAGAAAATAAAGCACTCAGTAAACTAGAAATGCCATACCCAGAAAAATCCTTGTACCGTAATGAACTAGTGCACAAACAAGTAGTCATCGGATGTCGAGAACAGGGACTCACAGCCAGAGATGGTGCAAATCTCGTGGTGGGCACGGAACCTAAGGCAGCAGACACGGAACCCGTATAGAAGATGTTGATGGTAGCACTGGTGAAGCAGGGTTTGCCGGTTCAACCGAAGAGGCTACCGACAGTTGGCCAGGTTGCGCTTGGTATGCACACGCGGCCGGGGTAACCGGTGCGTGAATCAGCGGTGGTGTCGTCTGAGCCGGCGATGCTCACTACTGTCGATCACGATGCTGGTCACCCTGTGGCAGACAAACATATTTTTCTGAAGAACCCTGAGCTTCCGGTATAGTCCGAAAATTTAAAATTTCCAAAATAATGGGTTATTTTGCTAAAGAAGATGACTCAAAGACCTCCGATGGGATTGATGAAGGCTCCAAAAAAGCAGAAATATCCAATGATGATATATCTGTAACAGTGTCAGTACGGGTAGCAGGAAAAAATGACTCATCAAACCGAGCATGGCGAGTGATGTACTCCTTCTTCGTGAGAGGATAAAGACATCAATAACCAAAATATACAGGACATACTCCGAGGTGCCAACTTATGTGCAGCATAAGGGCGTAAATACAAAAAACCTTGGTAGCCAAACGGATGAAAATTGGAGTAGTCAGGAGTCATACCAAAAATAACAGAGAGCGGAGAGTGACCAGATAAAATCGGTGTTGGCAGCATGTTGATAATGTAGACTGTTGTAGAAAAAGCATCATACCAAAATGAATGATGAAGGCCGAAATGAAAGAGCATCAACAATCCTGTCTTAGTGATGTGACGATGCTTCCGCTCTGCACGACCATTTTGCTATGGAGTGTAAGGATATGAAAGCTGATGATGAATGCCCTTTGATGCAAAATATGACCGCATGCAATTACTCAGAAACTTGGTTCCACCATTACTCTGAAATACTTTAATGGTGGCCAAAAACCGGTTCTCAACAAGTGCCTCAAAATGCATATAAGCCTCCACAAAATTAGACTTTCGTCGTAGAGGATATAACCAGGTGAACCGACAAAAATGATACAATAAGAGTACCCGGCACGAGAGACAACAGGAGAGGGTCATAAGCGGGACATAAATGAGGCTTAGGCAGTAAACTATTAACTGACAAACATTCAGAATTGCTCAAAGAAGAAATAATATCGTGGGGAACATGACCCATTCTATTATGCCAAAGTTCAAAAGATGCTTTAGAGGCACTCGATGCAACAAAATCAGATGAAACAACACCACTTAAATCCAAAACAGATAAATCCCCATCACAATGGCCTTTGCCCATACATCACTAGTAAACTTGTTCGAAATAGTGAAAGAAGAATCATAAAAAAAATAACATTCATATCCCGAGTCAACTTGCTAATAGACAGCAAATTTTTATTAATTTGTGGAACCACCAAAACATCAGACATGGATAGTGAATCAGAGACTCAGGAATGACCAACATGGGTAATGTTAAGAGCATAACCATTACCAACAATAACACGATTGTTACCAGAATAAGGAGTCATGCAATCAAGAGCGGACTGAGAAGAAGTCATGTGGTTGGTCGCACCAGAATCAGCTATCCAGTGAGCATGTGACAAAGAGCCAAGAGAAAAAGCCCAAGAGACCAAGTGAGAACATGCCAAGGCAATGTGGCCAAATTTCTTACACCAATGACACTACAACTGGTACCATTCACTGTGCAACTTAGAATAAGAAGAAGCAACATGGCCCAGAACATGACACCATTGACACCGTGATTGATCGAAAAGAGCCATAACAAAATTTATTAATTTTGTTATTAAAATTAAATAAAATCAGCTGAAGAATAAGCGACCAATACAGGCAAAAGCAGGGACAAACGGGACCAGGTGCGGGATAACATGCACTGTAGGAAAGAGGTGTGCGTCAGTGGGCAATAACGTGTGGAATACACACGCCTTGGAGGAGAAGCTCGCATCTATGTCAAACGCACGTGTTTTCACGCACTTCTGGAAAAGGAGGGATGCGCACATGATCCCACGCACGTCTTGTCTTCCTAAATGAGACGTCGGGTGGAGTAAAACAAGGTCACTGGAGAGAAGAGAACATAATCGAGCACGGGCAGGTTGGGCGAAAATTGACAAAGATATGACCGATCGTGGAAGAACTGGAGACAACGACGATGATCTGGAGGTGCAAAAACTGAGCGGATGACTGCGTAAATTTTTTACGCTGATTTGGAAAACCAAGACACTGGAAGAACTTGGACGATCACCGAAGAAGATAAACTTAGGTGGAACAGTCTTGACAACTGAACTCGGGGGCCAGGAAGATCTTATTTGAGATGAAAAAGAGGGCCGAAATGTAGCGGATGACAGCGGCAGTGGGCGGCGGCTGATCGGGAAAGGGACAAATATATATATTTTTTAAATTAATTTTGGGAAAAGAAAGTGATAAAAGTCGAGAATTTTAGAGATAACTGACTGGTACTATGATAGAATGTAAAACCAACAAAAGATTGTGTGTGTATATATATATATAGTGAGTACAAAGAGTGTACATGACCTAAACAAATATGGAACAGATATATACAAAACCAATAAAAAATGGTACTACTTTCTTATCTTGATTCTAAATCAATTATATTTCTATTAGCTTGGCACTATCAATTGACCTGATTCAAAGTTATCCTATATTTTTGAAATTGACCCCAAACTACAATTTCGTAGAGAAATAGAAATGTACCTTATCAGTAGCAGTATAACACCAATGCTCTAATTCAGCTAGGCCTGCTTTTGTATATAGAAGGAGCAGCACTCCCATTACTCAAGGAGCAGCACTCCCACCTCAATAAAGGCTAGGACAAGAACAAGCTCAGAGATAATTTTTTGACCGCTTTATAAAGCTCAACCGTATGTGACATGATGAAGTTAATATAGAACAAATGGTGGTTGAGAAATTCTCTATTTACATGATTTCCCTTTGAAGTATTCAAAAAAGTCCCAAGGCTAGACACAACTTCCCAATAAGCAATCAAAGCTTGTTGGGCACCTGAGTTTGAACTTGAACGTGACCAACTCTTCACTAAGTGTAAAGTACGTATTGGTTAATTGATAATTTGTGGTAATTATGTAAATATGGTATTGTTGAGTTACAACATCAAAGAAGGAATTTTTGTGAAATAATGAAAGGTTGAAGACTGAATTCGAGAAGTGTACATCTCGTCGAAGTTGTATTTGAGTTGGAGAATATATCAGTTCCTATATCTGTGGGATTGGATTAATGTTATGGAATTGGAATATTAAATTATGGTTAGGATATGGATGAGATATTCCAGTTATTCTAATTCCTTAATATTCAGTTATGGTTATGATATGGATGAGATATTCCAGTTATTCTAATTCCTTAATATTCAGTTATGGACTTATGGTTAGGATATGGATGAGATATTCCAGTTATTCTAATTCCTTACTTAAAGGGATTAGATTTGGTAATTCTTATCTTCAAGAGATTTGATTGTAATCGGAATATTATGTGGAGAAGGAATTACATTTGCACAAGACTGCATGTATAAGAAGACTTTCCATGTTAAAACGAATGGAAAGGTGGAGCTTAAAAGGATTTAATCAGTTGAAGGTATTGCGTGAATATTGAGTTATGGAATATTGCAGATTTTGCAATATATTATTTTAGGCGTGTGATTGAAGCATATTGGATTTATGGAAAATCCCTATAATTATGAATCTGGATTTATGTAATATTATGGAATAATTGAGATAAGTAAAATCCTTTTATTATGGGATTTGGATATGCTTCACAAGCAGATTTGGAAACTTAATCTCTTGAAGACAAATGTGGAGAATTCCAATTTGCTCATGATATATATAATGATGGACATCATGGATGTGCCACTTACAGATTAATTGGAAAAAAAATTTGCATCCAGATTTATATCTTTCGAGAGGTACTACAGAGCAATTCTCCCGTGTTCCAATATGAACTTAAAATGTTGATCAAGTTCAGAATCGTATACTTTAATTCCTTGGGAGGAGGAGATCCAGCATCGACGAGTTTCGAGGTCAGGGGAAATATGATCAAGGCGAATCGGTAGCAATGAGAGCTTGCATAATTTACATGTTATAATTAGTTAAGATAAGTATATTGTACGGTGTACTTAGTAATGTATCTTTCTGATTAGTGGATTCATTCTGAATTGGGCATGACCCCACAGATGTAGGTGGATTTCACCGAACTGCGTAACCAAGTCTCTTGTGTTCATGTTTTACTTTATTGCATACTTGGTTAGATAGGCTATGTTGGAACACGTTAGTAATTATTGAATTAAATAGGTAAAGCTAAATTTCAATTGGTATCAGAGCTAAGTCACTTTTTTTATCTTGGTTTTGACAAGGAAAGTGTGATTCAATTTTACCAATGACGACCAGAGAATGAGCTTTTGTGTCTCGGCCACCACTGCTGGAAGGAACGAATTACAACTATTGGAAAGCTCGCATGCGGGTGTTTTTAAATTCACTGGATGAATTGGCTTGGTACTATGTTGAAACGGAATGGAAACCCCCTGTTGTTGGAAGTTCTGAAGGAGGAGAATCTAGTTCTAAAGAGTCAGCAGTTAAGCCTAAAGAGTCGTGGACACCATTTGAAAAAAAATGGGCGGCTTGGCAAACTCCATAGCATTAAATGTCATCTTTACTCCAGTAGATGAAGATCAGTTCAAACTCATCTCTATGTGCCAATAAGCAAAGAAAGAATAGAACATCCTATAAGTTGTCAATGAGGGGACAAATCGTGTATGTGAATCAAAGTTACAAATATTGGTCACAAAATTCGAAGAGCTGAAAATAGAAGAATATGAGACTATTGCAGTATTCAATGGAAGGCTCGGAGACATCACAAATATGGTGCATCAATTGGGAAAAACTTACAAAGAGTCAAAGTTGGTGAAGAAGACGCTGAGATCACTTCCCCAAATATTTGCCATGAAAGTAACAGCAATAGAAGAAGCAAGGGACGTGGCCACAATGACTTTAGATGAGTTGATGAGATCACTACAAACCTATGAAATGACATTGGAACATCCAACGAAGGAGGATAACGATGATGAAAATGAAGACCTTGCCTTTATCACAAAGAATTTCTCAAGGATGCCGAAAATAATAATTCCCGTGAAAGGTTTAATGGGATCAGATCACGGTTTCAAGACTTTGGAAACAATCATGGATCAAGGATGGAGCAAACAACTCAACAATCCTCAAGAGATCAAAATGGAAAATTGAGGTAGACAGAAAGGATACAATGCAGAGAATGTGAAGGGTATGGACATATCCAGGCTGAATGTGCCAACATTCGAAAGAATCATGGAAAATTATATGCACCCTCATGGAGTGAATATGAAGAAGAGAAGCACCATGAATAGGAATTGACCAGCAATTATATGGCTTTTGGAGCAAAACTTCAAGGAGACTCAAAACTTGGTACTGAATGTTCCAACATCGAACAAGAAGAAGTGGATTAATGTTCCCACATGGTTCAGGTTACTGAAGTCCGATGTTCCAACACATAGAAGGTATGAGAAGAATACTCCTCGAGTGATGACAAAGACAAGATTGTGAGTGATGAGGATGTCTATGCTTCTTATGAAAATATGTATGAAATGTGGGTGAAAGTTGTTGATGCAAACATACTCTTAAAAAGGGAGAAAAACCTTTTAGCTGAAGAAGGAAGATAGATGACATCCCTAGTGAAAGGACTCTGGGAGGAAATTAAGGTGTTGGAATTAAATCTGAGTTTGATGACAAAAATGGTTGAAGTTGCTGAGACAGATGTTAAAAGATTGAATTCTGGAAAAGCAAAACTGGATGACATTCTCACCATGGGTCAGAGTTCTGTAAATCGATAAGAGATAGGATATGAAAAACCATCTACCAACACTGAAGTATTCAAACCAGAGGTTCAAGTTATGAAGAAAAAAGTTGTCAAAACATGTCCACGAAAAGCCTTAATATGTGGTTACTGTACCTATCAAGGTCACACAGAGAGTTGTTGCTTTAAGCTTCTCAGAGATATTATGAATGGACATCAGCCCGCAGCATGTTCCAACATTGATCAAGTGCAACAACTAAGGATGGTTAGAGAGGTATGGACCCCTAAAATCCCTAAATTGTGCTTTGTAGGTCACACTTCCTTTATTACACACCCTAGGAATTTGTGGTACCTTGATAGTGGATGTTCTCAACATTTGACTGGATCTCAAGAGCATCTAAAGAACATCAAACCCTATGACGGTGGATTCTTTATATTTGGCGATGGAAAAAAATAGGGTAGTTGGAAAAGGTGAGCTGCCGATAAAGGGATTTCCAACCTTTCCTAGTGTTCTGTTGATGGAAGATTCAAAGGCTAATCTCCTAAGTATCAGCCAGCTATGTGATGATAATATGTCCGTGGAATTCCATAAGGAGAAGTGCATAGTGAAACATGGCAACAACAAAGTGCTTACTAGTATTTGGTCATCAGACAAATGTTACTTGTTGGAACAAGAAGTGAACTACTCGAGTGTTGAATATGATGAGTTAGATCGTACGGGTGACCATGTTCCAACATCGGATGATTTCTCTGATCAGGGATGTAACGATGTTGGAACATCAGATGAGGTAGATCTTACAGATGAAGCTGATGACTCACATAACTTTGGCAATGTTGGAACACCGTCCTCTCCATAACTCTCACATGCTCCAGCATCAGTGCAGGCTGAATCAAGTAGAAGAATGACTCGATTGATCCATCGGGTTAATTATAGGGAACTTTCTTGTTTACAATGTTTTCCCTCTCTCATTGAATCCAAGAATTACAAAGAGGCTCTACTTGATAAGTATTGGACTGCGACAATGCAAGAAGAACTTGGAAAATTCAAACGCAATGATAATAAGGCAATGTTAGTTTCTCAGGACTACACTCAGGTTGAAGGAGTTGATTTTGATGAGTCATTCACACCAGTTACCTGGGCTGAGAAGCATAGGGGAATGCCATCATGAGCTGCGAAGCATTACTCACAGGTATTTCCATGATGATTGAAGGAACTGCATCCCTCAAAATAACCACAGGAGTTGAGACAGTCGCAACTTGATACCCATCATATGCCAACATCTGAGCGGCTCTAGCTAAGTCTGACTTTTGGGCAGCCATCCTCGTTGCTTGATTTACCTGTAGGGCCCATTCGTAAGCCCCACATGAGAATCACCAGAAACTTTTATGAACCGCCCATCTCTTTCGTCATATGATCTAGTAGGTACATCTTGTATAGTGTTCATGATCCTTGCACCTTGACCCGTATTATCCTCATTGGGTCTCGAAGGTCCCGCCATGTCTCGAGGGGCCTCGACTATTGGAGGGATTTGTTTGGCGGAGCCTTGTACTCCTCCTTGCTCTCCAGTCGAGATCTGTATCAGCTCTTGCTCTGCCTCTCGAGATACAGGGGGGTTAACCATCCTTCTTCTTCTTCCTCCTCGATAGGGAGATTGTATCTCGTCAGCAGCACCAGTTCCCTTCAATCTTAACCTCTCACTCTTTTGAGTATTCGTAGAAGTGGACAGAAACCGAGAAACCCCAACTTTACTAAACCAGTCCCACTGGGTGTGCCAATTGATGCGTGTGGAAACCGATTATGCAACTCTGTTGGGTCACTCGGTTACGATCTGCAAAACAATAAGCCCCAGAAGGTCCCAGGGGTAAACCCTCTGATGCTTAAGTTGGGATTGAAGTATTTGAAAGTGCATAAAAGTATATCTAATAATGAATTCGTACCTGGTATTTATATTGTGTCATAAGGTAGTATTTGTCCCTAATTACAAGTCTTGATTACCGCAATATACGGTAATTGAATATCTCATGCGGGTAAGACCTATTGGGCCGACGTAGGCCCAAAATACCCTTTGGGTCATCCTCGAATTTGCCCATCATCAGTGTAGTTTAGTGACAGGTGGTGATTGGTGGTTGTAGTGGTTATCGGGAGAGGTCAATGGATGTGGTGGCCACTTTCCATTATAGATGATCGATGAAGTGATCGGAATGTCGGTGGTCTTAGTCGATGATTGGTGGTGGTGGTCGAAATAGGTGGTATGCAACATAATCAGCTAGGTGGTGGTCAACGGCGATGAATAGTAGTGGTGATCAGTATCGATGAACGGCGATGGTGGTCGCCAATAGTTGTGATCGTGAGAGGTCAATGGATGTGGTGGCCACTTTCCATTATAGATTATCGATGAAGTGATCGGAATGTCGGTGGTCTTCGTCGATGATTGGTGGTGGTGGTCGAAATAGGTGGTATGCAACATAATCAGCTAGGTGGTGGTCAGCGGCGATGGATAGTGGTGGTGATCAGTATCGATGAACGACGGTGGTGGTCGCCAATAGTTGTGGTTGGTATCAACGATTAAAGTAGTGGCAGTGGTCATCGTTAGTGCTCGGTGGTGGTGGTCAATGGAAACTGTTTTCAATGTAAATCCTTGGTGATATTGGTGGTCTTCTTCGGTTGTCAATATGCTAACATTGGCAATGAATTGGTGATCGGTATTGTTTGACGATGACACTTCTTTGTTAAATTTATATTGTGCGAACTGCGAAGAGAAAATAATTCGTACGGAGAATTAGGTAGCAATATATTAAAGCATGGGAGAGTAAATATAAGAAGTTATGAACAAAATTAATCATGAATAATGGAAAACGAGTACCAAAAATTTTTTTGGCGCACCATTTTAAAAGTTTATCAAAT
Source organism: Rubia yunnanensis (assembly GCA_037428765.1). Taxonomy (NCBI): domain Eukaryota; kingdom Viridiplantae; phylum Streptophyta; class Magnoliopsida; order Gentianales; family Rubiaceae; genus Rubia; species Rubia yunnanensis. Next base: position 130,943,564 of record CM075063.1, read on the forward strand.
TATAAATTTTATTGCAATAAATAAAAATAAACATCAATTACTTCATTACGAAATCAATTATAAAATTACGCCGTCTAACGAGTATATTTATCCATAATTTGTCACAATTTCTCATTTCTCTAATCAGACTCCATACTGTGACTTTGCTACGTTCAATCATTCCTTGAATTTCAGACATTCACCAAGCAACAAGTTGCCTTTGCAAGAGTATCATATCCAGTGGGTGAGAAGTCCAAAATCAGCGAGAAGAAAATCAAGAGGATGAAGACTATCATACCAACTCTCTACTCCCCCCCTCGTCTATGGAAGCTCGAAGCTTCTTCATCAATGGCGTTCCAGCGCTTCCAGTTACACGCACTCGCAGTCTCTCAACAACAGCAGAAAAAACCCATTCCCAAACGGGCCTCAAAACCCTCAAAAATCCCTCTTCCAACTGCCCCTACTTCCTCTGATCTGAATGCAGCAGACCCTCCCAACAACAAGAAGGTCGGGCCCTTGTTTCCCTCCAAGTCTTGATTTTTAAGTCATATTGTGATTCTGAATGTGATTATCTTGTTGTTTTTAAGTCTTGTTTGTGAGTCTGAAAGTGATTATCTTGTTGTTTTTAAGTCTTGTTTCCCTCCAAGTCTTGATTTTTAAGTCGTATTGTGATTCTAAAAGTGATTATCTTGTTGTTTATGGGTTACAGGTGTTGGTGCCAATTGGATTTGGGACTGAAGAGATGGAGGTTGTGATCATGGTTGATGTCCTCCGCCGGGCTGGTGCAGAGGTGACCGTGGCTTCTGTGGAGCAGGAACTTGAGGTTGAGGCTTCTGGTGGTGTTAGATTGGTTGCTGATTCGCTTATAGCTGATTGTTCCAGTGGGGTTTATGATCTTATTGCGCTTCCTGTGAGTTCTCGTTTTCCCCTTCACTTTATCAATTTAGTTGCTTTGGTGCGTTGATCAACAACTTTTATGACAATGTATATGCCTAGCTTGTTTGTGCTAGTGTATTTGTTTATGTTGGATCATATGAAACACAAAATTTTGTATGCTGTTGAATGGTTCTTGTACTGATGTTTCCTCAAAGTTTGTTTATTTTGGAGTTTGTTGATGAATTTGCATCAGAGTTTTGTTGATGGCTCTTTGAAGTGCTTGTTGGCTTGTATCAATAGTTGCCTTGGATTGCAACAGTTGGTCTGTTGCTAATGGTAGAAATACGTGTTGAAAATAGCGAGTGAATTTTGTGACATTGCCATTTGAAACGTCCAGCATTCGTGAATGATTGTACTGAACTTTTTCAGGGAGGAATGCCAGGATCTGCACGCTTAAGAGATTGCAAAATTCTCCAGGAAATGACTATGAAACAAGCCGAGGAAAAACGCTTTTATGGTGCTATATGTGCTGCTCCAGCTGTTACACTTCTGCCTTGGGGCCTTCTTAGAAAGAAGCAGGTTAATTCTTGATCCTAGTCACTCGACTTTGTGCAATTTATGTACTAAAAATCTTGTGGCTAACTAGGACGTAGTTTTGTGCTGCCAGATGACTGGCCATCCTGCATTTAATGACAAGCTCCCAACCTTCTGGGCTGTTAAATCAAACAATCACGTCTATGGAGAGCTAACTACTAGTCGCGGACCTGGCACTTCTTTTGAGTTTGCTTTATCATTAGTGGACCAACTTTTTGGCGATATTTACGCCACGGAAGTCAGAGATTCAGTGGTGAGAACAATGATTAATCTGTATCCTGGTATAGTTTTAGTATTTTCTTGAAGGTATTATTGTTTAAAATCATCATTGGATGGTTAGTTTCATCGTTTCTGATTTTGCTACTTAGCTCAGTTGAAACCATTATTAGCAGGATGCCTTTTCATGTGAATTCAATCCATTTTTGTTGTCAAGGTGTTAGCGTAACTATAAACAATCTACGTGTCTAGAATCATCTCCTCTTTAGTCTGCTTGAAAGCATCTATTTATACATGCTAGGTATTGATAATTGCTTTATCATACTACATTTATATTTCCTGATTATCCTTCTTCGACTAACATCTGTTTGTTGTCTGAAGCTACTGGATGATGCCAATAATGGTCATAGGAAAGAAGAACGCAATGAGGCTCAGTGGTCTCTCAATCATACTCCTCAGGCAAGTTTGCATCTTCTGCTGGAAATCGTGCCATTTGCATCACCTAAAAAATTGAGTGTCCTGCTGTGTTTTATGACAAGTTTTTTAAACAATTGTCGTTGAGACTTTATTCTGATGTCTTAGGTCCTCCTTCCAGTTGCTAATGGCTGTGAAGGGATTGAAGTAGTTACAATTGTGGATATTCTACGAAGGGCTAGGGCAAACGTTGTTGTGGCTTCAGTAGAAAAATCTGTGCAAATTTTGGTCTCGCAGGGATTCAGTATTGTTGGGGACAAACTGATCTCTGCAGCTGCTGAGGCTACCTATGACATGATCATTTTGCCAGTAAGCTTCTCTCACTAATATGTCAAATATTTATAGGTCCTTTCCCATTGGCTATTGTTTATGAATAGGCGGCTGCTTCTGAACTTTAGGGAGGTATGCCTGGCTTGGAACGGCTACAAAAATCGAGGGTTCTGAAGAAGTTATTGAAAGAACACCACATAAACGGTGGGATTTTTGGCGCAATGAACTCTTCGCTCCCGATTCTTCAAAGACAAGGCTTGCTGAAGGTTTATGATATGAACACCACACATCACTTTAGTCTATATTTACTGATTTTACAAATTCCCAACTCGTTATTTTGCTTGTTGAACAGGATAAGGTAGAAACTGCAAATCACTCGGTCTCGAGCAACACAAGTGATGCTGGAGTAGTTATTGACGGTAAATTGATTACGAGCAAAGGCCTATCTAAAGCAACAGATTTTGGACTAGCTATTGTCAGTAAGTTTTTCGGGCATGCAAGGGCAAGGAGTGTTGCAGAAGGTCTTGTTTTCGAGTACCTTCAAACCTAAAGAGATTACCATCTTCTTTTTCTGGATTGAGAATTACCATTGAAGCGACAGGAGTCATCCCCGTCCTACTTGGAAACGGGTGATTCTATGTTAATTGAGATGGTGAGTATTTGGCTGTTGAATGATTTGCATTTTATTACTGATGATACAATTATAATGATCTTAATCTCTCCACTTCTCATTTCCTTTTTCAGTTCTTATGATGCTTATTGCTATCAGGATGTTCTGCTGCCTTCACATCTACAGCTGTTGCAATGGACTAGTTCCGCCTCAAGATTTTAATCCTGTTGAGCTTTATAACAGCGTATGAGGAGCTTGTGAGCGAACTAGCACGTGTGTTCATGATCAGACTGTGGCTGGGAGCAGATTGCGGAGAAAAACTCACATTGAAAAGTAAGAAATTGTGTCGGTGGAGGTAGAGCTCTCCATTGCCAGTATCTCACATTTGTCTTAGCTTTGATACATGTGTAGATTGTGTAATGACTCTATTATGTTTTTTCTGAATCAACATATTTACAAATATCATTCTTCGATCAGAATTCATAACATTCAGATTCCATAAGAACGTAAAATCAAGATCCAAAATTAGCAGTGTTAGTACACAAGGCAAAGCTTGAAGTGAGAAAAACAGCAGCATGGCTACATATCTACTATCTTTATGAGTCCTTTTCCCTTTCGCTTCAGGAGTCTAACTGAACTATGCAGCCTTCTCTCGAGTGCGAATGCAACCATCGGAACTATATAAATTTGGAACCCAAATGCTACAAATTGGTTCCCTTGTTTACAGGATAACACTTCCCCTGCTTTTCTGTACATAAAAGCCGCCTATTGTGTATACATTAAGAATTAGAGCTTCTACCACGGTCCTGTCAGCGTTCTCCTCAGGCATCGCCTTTTGCCTCCCCACGGCATATTCATCGTCTCTAACATCTGGAATGCGAAAAGTATTAGTCTTGACATCCTATTGCCAAATCATGAATTGTAAATGGAAAAACGACGACAACAAAAGACATACCTGATTCTTCTGCATCTCCATGATTTCCATCTGCCAAGGCACATCTTATCACTTCCAGAGTTGTTTTAACAATGCTGGAAAGATGATTACATAAGCAGTCTAATCAACATACCTGTTTTTTCTGCAATTCTTGGTTGACTTCCTTCAGTTTGGCTACTTCTGCTTCCAATTCTAAAGTATAGGCCTGCATAAGCCCCAACATTAGCAGCAAAGAGCTTTGCAAATTACACATTTTATGATGGGTTGCATTTTTGATAGCTCACCTGCTTCCTTGCTCGTGATCGTGCAGCAGATTCTCTATTTTTTATCATTCTTCTGCGCCTTCGCTCAACTTGTTTCTCCAGAGATCCGCCTGATCTCCTTCCACGGCCACCTTCGTTATTCGCATAAGGAGAAGGAGATAGTGATGGCGAATCCAGACTTCCGGGAGATCCTCCTCCGACGGTAGTAGTCACACCTTGTAACCCCGCGATCCCCATCACCCCAGTCGGCGTGACACCACTTTGAACTATGGTAGAATTCAATGGAGCCGTAGTTTGAGGACTAGGAAGACGGACTTTGTTTCCCATTTGCTGCAAGGGAGATGCAAAAGCCACAGTCGCTTGCTTGGGAAATAGAGGCTGAAGTTGCTGATGAGAGTGCTGATTCTGTTGCTGCTGAGGAGATGATCTAACCCCAACCCCTACACCAGTGCCATTACCATTCATCATCAAGTTCGACGAATTAGAAAAAGTACTAATATTCGCAGCCATTTGATTCCCCATCATTCCCTGACTCCTGTTAGGTTGCTGAAATTCGATGCTCAAACCACCGCCCATAACACCATCAGATGGATCTAAACCTCCGTAAAATCCAGCATTGCTAGCCTTTCCTATTCCCAGAGTTTGAACTTGAGGATCTTCCCTAACCACCCCTGCCTTAGACAGAAACTCCTCAAGAGTCATCTCCCCAAAAGTAGGCTCTCTCGGCCCCAGATTTGGGGCTGCACAACTCACATTTCCATCCTTTGGTCCACCATTCTCCTTGAGCAAATCCTTCCACACTTCATCAACAGTCTTCTGGCTAAGCGTACGCGGTAACGTAATAGAACCCTGCCTCTGCAGATTCCCAACGGGAGGACTAGCACCATTGACTTGAGGCTCTTCCACAGACCAAATGTTCTTCAACAGATCCTCCATGTTCATGGACCCAAAATCCTTCCCAAGACTACCAAATGTCTGAAGCTCGCCCAATGTCATGGAATAAATCGAAGACTGCCTCGCTAATGGAAAGTTCCCATTTCCATTTGCATTCCCATTTCCACCCGGCCTTCCCACACCAACCTCAGCCCTTCCCACGTTCCCCAAGCTGTCGAAGTTCAAGCAAGACCCCATCATGAAGAGCACTTTGAAGCGCCCGTTACAGCTGATGACAAAACAGCTCCGGTAAGCTCCTGAAGCATGTTAACCAAATTCAACAAAACACAGAAGCCCAACACAGACAGTGAAAGTAAACTACCCAAACTTAATTCTTATCCACATCCCAAAAAAGGACATACTCCAAATTTCAACCAAACCAAACCACAATCCACTAGGCCTAACTATGTTGAATTTGAACCATAAAACATCAAACTTAAGACTGTGAGAGTTCATAATAGGGTTAGGTAAATACAGCCAATTTCATTATAATAAAGACAAACAACAAGAGAGAAGACAGATCTTAAATTCATAATTAAAGAATCAAAATCTTATCAGATCAAATCAAATCAAACAGCCAAGATCAGACAATGACCCGGGTCACACAGATACTAAATCCGGTCGAACTCAAACAGTAAGTTAAACAAAAGTCCAATCTTTCCACCACCATTTCAGGCTTCAGCTTCTCGACCAAAAAAACTGAATCCCAGATGGCAAAATCACATCTTTTGAAGATTTAACCCGAACCCAGATCACTTCAACACGATCATCTCATGATTCTCATCAGTCAATTTCGTCAAAGACTTCCATTTTCAGCTAAGAACATTAAAAACCCAGAAGGGAAAAAAAAAACAAAAACAGAAATTACGGCGACAATTATAGCAACTTACCCTCGATTACTGACTCGAAACGGAAGAAATTTAACGAGAACGATGAGAGAAGATCGCGTGTCGTTCCCTACCTCCTTGAACCTTGCTTTGGCCGACAAGTGTCTAAGCCTCTTTCGGGGCGAGCTGATTTAAAGCTTCAGCGATTTTTCTAATTGTCGGATTATTTTAATACAAAACTTTTGTAAAGTCCGTATTTATGTAAATGCGTTTTAATTAGAATAATAAAATTTTAAAATTAAAGTTGTGGGAAAGATAATATTTTCATAAGTTTATAGAAATATAAAGTTTAATTAAAATTATAAAAGATAAATATTTTAGTTGCAATATTAAATTTATTATGGAACGTGTAATAGTTATAAAGTTTATAATTCGATTCATATAACACGAAAAATTTATCTTTATTTATTTTAATTTGTACTTTAAATCCTGGTATTTCTGTGACTTATAGAAAAAGATCATTTTTCCAAAGACGTACTCAAATTAAAAATTCTTAGCAGGAATATTAAAAATTTATTATACAACATAAAGTAATTATAAAATTTATGATCTAAATCATGCAACTCAAAAATTTTACTTTTATTTTTTTAAATTTACGCTTTAAAAATTAATATTTCTATCAGATCAAGAAATTGACTCTTTTTTCAATCCCGTGGATCTTTTATTTTTTAATTACGTGGAAGTCTCCAGACTCCGCAACGTGGCCCAATAGTATTTGTGGCGGGGCCCCCGAGGTGACGCGCTGGCCAATGGGAGGCGGCAAAGTGGAGGAATTTGAGCCGTCGATTCGCGCTTTCCGACATTGCGATAGATGGTGGAGAGTGATTGATTGGTTTGTCGTGTTCTGGAACCAATAGAGAGAAAAGAGAAAGCGTGTGTGGATATTTGTACGTGCGTCAGCGCCACCATCGGCTTATCGTATCCCGATAATATCCTGTTTTTTCGTGGGAGGGGTTTAGATTTTACATCCTCTCTTGTTTTTGTGGGAGGAGTTCAGATTTTGAGGCGATCCCTGGAAATGCGGTATTTCTATAAGTCATAGAAAAATTAAAGTTTAAAGTGTAAAATAGAGTAAATGAAGGTAAAAATTTTTAGTTATATCTATTATATGTTGCATAGTAAATATTTAATATTGCAACTAAAATATTTTACATTTTATTATTCTATTTAATCTTCGTCTTTCCATATGCTTATGGAAAGACGGTATTTTTCAAGACTCTGCCTTAAATGTTACTCCATCTGTCTCAGCTGAATTTACACTCTTACTTTATGACATTATTCTCTATCAAAATTTAACTGCATATTTGAATAGTTATATGAACAAAAATATTATCGTATATAATATTGTTCAATTCGCCGCAATAAGAAGTTTCTTAATAACGACTTTTTATTTATTGTTATTATACATAAGTAAATATATTAACGGTCAAATAATTTTTTGATCAGTGTGATAATGATGAGGGTGCAAATTCGGATGGGACAGATGGAGTAATTTTGTTTTACTACAAAAAGGAGAGTTTTGATTTAGTGACTCATAAGATTGAGACCATATATGAATTGGTGTTTAAGTCGTTATAGTTATTACTGTTGGAGTCCGTCTCTTGAAAAGAGTTATTCCATAAAGAGTAAAGTTCATATATAACCCTATATAATTGATGAAAGTAGAGATACAACATGTGATATTTGAAAGTGTAAATGTAACTCTAGATATTTAGGTTATGTGTAAATATAACCTTTTCCAGCGGATTTAGATTGAAATTTGGTGAAAAGTTATTTTACCCCTCTGAAAAAAAGAAAAAAACCATTTAAACCCCAGTAACCCTAATTGCTTGCAATCAAAAGACGCTTCTGGTGAACGCCGATGAGAATTCCCATCGACACATCCGCCGCTCAGGTGACCCAGCGCGGCTTCCACGGCTCCGCTCAGGTAGAATAATTATCTCCCACGGCTTGCCCAATGGAGTCATGAACCACGCTTCCTTGCCGTCGATGGGAATTGTCTGGCAGAACGTCAACGTGAAATCGGTCGTCGAGGAAGTTTCAGAGGATGTAAATCGAAGTGGCGGAGGAGTAGTTTTGAAGGCCGGATCTCAATTCAGGCAAAAGGGCCGAGGATGTGAATCGAAGCTGTCGAGGAAAGATGTTTCAGGCAAAAGGGTCGGATCTCGTTGTCCAAATCGGAAAGCCAAAGGTGGTCCTCTTAGAGCTCGCTCAAGTGGTCGGAGCTGAGACGGAAGCAAAGCAGGAGGTGGTGGGGCTGTGGGTGTGGCGAGCGGGGAGAGGGGTTGGTGGTGGTGGTGGTGGTGGTGGTTGAGAAGACGCAAACGCAGAGAGGGGGTGGTGGAGAGGGGGTTGGTGGTGGTGGATGTCGATTTTCCGGCACTTGGCTGAGCGGCGCCGAAAATGGTGGCAGATGTGGCATGGGGTTGTGGGGGTGGTGCGTGGGGAGAGGGGTTGGTGGTGGTGGTGGCGGTAGCGGCAGCGGGGGACAAGGCTAATCTGCTTCTGTGTAAACACCGACTGGGGAAGGGAGCTCGACAAGGTTGACTTTGTAAACGATGATTGTGTAAACACCTCTGTGTAAACGTCGACAAGATTTTCCCAATTACGGTGGAGATCGGCTGGGGAAGGGGATATTAGTCGGAGAAGGGATATTAGTCAGAAAAGGGAGGTCGTCAGAGAGGTATATTCGTCGGAGAATGAGGCTCTCGCTAGTGGATTTTAGGAGAAGATTAAAGGGATGACGGGGCTAGTGGCAGAGCTGGGTGGTGGGTGGTGGTGGATTGGTGGTGGGATGGCACGGTTGGTGGCAGAGCTGGTGGTGGGAGCATTTTTGTCTTTTAAAATTTTGTATTAGGTTAGAAGGGCATTTTGATCATTTTTTGTTGGTCAATGGCCAGAAATGGCCAGTCAATGCCGGATTAATGGCTCTAGGGTTATATTTGCACTAATGTATAATTGTTTGGGTTATATTTGCACTAAAAATAACTCAGGGTTATATGTGCACTTTCTCCAACATATATGATATATTTGCATATTACCCTTCCATAAACTATAGAAAGAACAAAGATTCAAGTGCAGTTCTACCAACAAAAAAAGAAATTTGGTGGATTAAACCAATTAAAATTAAGCTATTTGGATAAACTCACACGCTTACAGTATTTCAGTTTTGGTTAGAAATACTACCCCCTCTGTTCTAGCCAAACCTGCAGAGAGAGAAAAATGATGTTTTAATTTAGATTATGTGAAAATTCAATTTTTCCCCTTATCTTCTTCCTTCTCGCCACCTTCCCCTTTCTTTTTCCTTCGCCAGCACGCATCCATCACCACCGCCAACACACCTCTCACCACTATCCCTACTACCCAACCACCGATCCCCATCTTATCCTCTGCTGAATTGGGCCAACCCAAACAAAAACCCAAACAAAAATGAAATCAAACTTCTCGACGTTGCCATATCCGCCACTGACATCTCCGACACCACGAACATCTCCGCCGTGGAGGCTTGAAATCGGGCCAACCTCCTGTAGGACAACCAACTTTCGTCGTTGCCATGCCTTGGTCACCGTCTCCGTCGTCTATTTCCTCCACGGGAGAGACCTGTATTGCCATCTCAAGTGTGAAATCGAAGGTGTGAAATTAGAGAGAGGTGGGGCGTGCTGCAACCTAGGGATCACCAGGCAGCTCGTTTGCTCTATAGAGATCTGGGGGGACATAGCACAATTCTTCTTGGAGGAGGGTTGTTTGCCCGGGTGACTGATCCTGCCATAATTTACTCCTACCTATAGCACCGGCAACCGAAGTCAAGCATACATAGGATGATCTTGATGCTAGCAGTGGGTGATCGTGGATTGTTCAAGTTACGTCTCATCAAGATTAAGTTGGTGTTCAATCTAGTAGATTGAAAAGTTAAGACCCGTGTGTGAAATCGGAGGGGGTGGGAAAATAGGTCTGCAGTGGAAGAGTTGTGTGAAGTTAGGTGGGGTGGGTGAGTTTAGGTGAGGGGTTTTGAGTAATATTTAATTGTTTTAAGGGTATTTATGTCTTCTTTTGTTGTATAAAAATTTCCTAAAATGAAAAATGTGCAAATTTGACTGGAACAATAAAAAAAAATGTGCAGATATTTCTGGGCCATAGAGAGTACATGCATAAAGTAAAACATTTCGTATTTAGTTATATGTTTCACTCTAAATACTTTGTAATGATTCTAACTAAAACTCATAAATGACTCACTGACAGCTACTGCAAAGTATAAACTCATAAGTTCTTGGTACTATTCTAATTAAGCCTTGTCATTTCATAAACATATGGAAATTCGGTGTTTCCAAAACCTTGTAATACTTTTGAATGAATTAACAATTAAATTCATACTCGTATTCCCTCAGCTTCACTGATGTCGCGCTTACTTTGGACACTATAATTTAGTTGGTAATATGCAAATATAACCGCATATAATTGAGAAAGTACCGATATAACTTTGAATTATTTTTTAGTGCAAAAACAGCTTTGACTATTGAATGAAAGTGAAAATATTACCATGTGACCATATTTTTGGCGTTGACTAAAAATTCCGACCACGGACCCACTCACAAAAACTGAATATCCTTATACTACTTATACTAAAAGTCTTCCGTGAGATGGACAATTATACTCTCTCCACCGACCACCACCCCACCCGCCTTGCTCTACCTCCACCGCAAGGTCACCACCACCCGCTGTTGCTCCGATCTGCTCCAGTTCTCCGTCCGACCTCCAAGTAGCACGCCATTCTGTTCGCCGCTGCTCAGCATCTCCGATCACCGCCGTTTCTCCGATCGACTTCGACGACTCTCTTCCCTCCCGGGATACTCCATCCACTCCCCGGAAACTCCACCACCTCCGTCAGCAATCTCGTCGTCAGCAATCTTCAGTTAAGAACTCACCACCGACGGCTATGAAGTAGGGGAAGAAGCCATCCCCGTCCATCGGGGCCCAACTGAAAGCACAATCCATGGTCTCGACGAGCCAGTCGGCAGGGAGGACTAGAGCGACGGATCTCGGTGGCCTTGCCGTCGACAAGAGGAATCCAGTGAAGGCCTTGATCGAAGAAGACCACCAAGAACAAGCCATGGGCACCATTGGAAAGCCCCGGAGAACCAACATCGGTCGAGGATGTAGGGATTGAACACCGGGCGCGGCCTAATGTTGGAGCACCGAACACCGGGAGGGATCTCGCAACCGGCGTAACGGAGCCGGCGGGAGTACATGCCGCCATAAATATGGATCTGCAAGCGAGGGATTAGGATTATTGGCGACGAGGTTGGAAGTAAGCTTGGGATTAGGATTAGGATTAGGATAAGGATTTAGGGGCAACATTGTCATTACCTAATTGGCAATTTGTCAGTTTTTTAAAACATAAACTGATCAGGTGTAAATTTGTCTTTTTAATATAACTAGCCTCAAATTGTCGGAAAATATTATATTTGCACATACACTAACAATCTAGGTTATATTTGCACTTTAGATTATCGCAGGGTTATATCTGTACTTTCTTCAATTGTATAGGGTTATATAAGCACTTTGCTCTAATTCAGTGAAGGTGAAATTATCGAGCAATTAAATGCAAGGAATGAAAATAGAGCCCAAGATTGGCCTAATCGATCCAGTAAACATATATTTTCACCGATAGGTTCTTGACCTCTTTATGTCGAGCTTTGCGCGATGAATAATATTGTTGCATGTGAGGAATGTGTTTGAGAATTCCACATTAATTACTGACAAAGTATTTATTTAGTATATAAGATCATGGATCAGCTCTTCTGAATTACAATTAATTTTATGATAAAAGTGCATAAATATTACCTCACTCTTTAATTATCATTTTCATGACCATCTTTCTAATGATAATGTTTAAGATCCCATGTCACATGTTTTGTGAAACGACCCTATAATTATAATTCCACGCTTATGAAAACAGATTGTAAAGGATGTTGTCAGAAATGAAGAGCACGATTTTACCAACTGTGTCGGGTTTTTAGTACTCCACCCGGCTCTTTAACAATTATTCACTTTTTCTTTGGAATAATTTTTTCGACATTCACACTTTTTTTTATATAAATTTTAGATTATTTATATCCACTTAATTTATCTTTTATTTTTTCAATGCATTCTCTATCACAAACTCTACTTTTTTTAAACCTAAAATTTAAAATTAAGTGAATCAATGTTAGTAAATCGGAAGGAATAATTATAACTCTACCGCTATAAAACAAATTGTAAAAAGGATGGTGTCAGAATTGAAGAGCACTACTTTACAAATTGTGTCGGGTTTTTAGTACTCCATCTGATTTAATAATATTGACTTACTTTTTTTGGCATTAACATTGATTCTTCCGTTTTTGATAAGTTTTAAATTATTTTTATCCATTTATTTTACTTTTTACTTTTTAATTCATTGTTCATCATTAATTATACTTTTTCTAAATTCAAGTGTCAAAAATAAATAAATAAATATTTTAATGAATCGGAAGGAGTGCTTAGCAATGATATGGGTTAATTTGACCAAAAGTCCAAGGAACAGCGAACACAATGTCACTGTGACTTGAGCACTTAATTATTGTCATTATTAATGTCATTGCTTCACCAACTATAGTACTCCCTCCGTTTTTTTTTATTGGCACACTTACTAAAAGTGGGTATTTTTTTTAATTGGCACTTGCTATTTTGGGCAAGTTTAAGATTTTTACATCCACTCATTTTACTTTCTCTTCTTTCAATTCAATTTCATCCACTCATTTAGCATCTCCTCAATTCTAACACCAAAAGAGAGGTGCCAATGAAAAAAAAACGGAGGGAGTATTAATTTTTGTCAAGCCAATGGTGAGGCTGATATTAGTTCGAGTTCATCTCTTGAAAGACGATCTTTCCATAAGTTACGAAAAGATCAAGGTTTAAAGTGTAAATTAGAAGAAATTAAGATAAAATTTTTGGGTTGCATGAATCGGGTTATAAATTTTATAACCACTACATGTTTCATACTAAAATTTTAATATTGCAACTAACACCTTTTACCTTTTATTATTCTAATCAAACTCCGTCTTTCCATGAGTGTATGGAAAAACCATCTTTCCCAAGACTTTGTCTATTAGTTCTCTCACTATTTTTATTTTATTTCGGAGAAAAGCATCATTGAAATGAATTATTGACTATTGCCCTTTCTATTTATACTCCCTCCATTTCATGGGAAGTGATACATTTTCTATTTTTGATTGTTTTTGTGAATCTGATACACTTTTCTTTTATAACAAGATTCCTTTAATTTCATTTACTCATTCTACTTTTTTTCCTTTCTAAACTCAATTTAATGTGCTCATTTTATTCACCTAAATCCAATCATTCAAGGGTATTGTATCACTTCCAACGAAAACTATAATTTATTAGTTTACCTGTAGAAGGAATTTATTTCCTTTATTTAAGAAGAATTGTTTATGGAAAAAAACACTTTCATATTTTCTTTGTAGACACACTTCCCCTACAGTTTCCGGTCTTCTTTCATTGATATCGTATTATCTAAAGTGAACAATTGTAAAAATTCAATAATTACAAATTATGAAGGTAAAGGGTCAAACACAGTTGTTACCCTTAATTTTGTCACACGTATATTACATGACCGACATAAGATAAATTTTGGCATATTGACTCAATAAAATTACCCTTCCGTTTCATTGAATTGGACACACTTTTTTTATTATGATCATTTCAATAGGTTTGACACACTTTATTTTTGAGTTATTTTAACATGTTTGACACACTTTCATTTATTAGCAATATTCTTTCGATTTCAACAAATGTTTTATTATTTTTCTTTCTAAATTTAATTCCATCTACTTATTTCATTCATCTAAATACAAACTCATAAATTTATGATAGCAAATCCAACGAAACGGATATACTATTTTAACAATTTTGCTTAAAAGTTCGATGATCAAATGAGGTGGAAAACATTTTAATCGACAAGACAGATCAAGATAATTTGATAGCTATTTACCCGAACATGTACTGGTCTGCATGTCTCCAAAGCATAACAACAAAGTGGTGGGCTCTGCTTGCCGGACAAAGCCCACTCCACGACCCACGTAGGTTTATCAACTCGCGTAGCTACAGAACATTTGTACGAAGCTCTATTAAAGTAGTGGAAATAGTTATAAATTAGATTCTTCTTTTTTGGTAGCATTTAGTAACTGGGCCAGAAATAAATGGAGGTGTGCACGATCTGATGGGCTATGAGTGGAGTGCAGCGGCCCAGAATCGATTGGATGCCCATATGAAGTTGTTTCATGAGCAGCTACAATAAGGGTGGAGGAGTAAGTACTGAAGGTTGTAGCTTACTCCCTCTGTCCCAGCTCAAACGGCATATTTCATTTTATGTCACTATTCACTGTCCAATTTTGATCACATATTTGAATAGATATATAAACAACAATATTATCATATGTTATATGGTTGGATTCGTCACAACAACTAGTTCCCAAAAGTAACTTTTTGTTTGCCGTTGTTATACGTAGTTAAACATATTAACGGTTGGACAAATTTCTTGACGAGCGTGAAAATGTTTCTATGCAATTTGAGTTGGGACGGGGGAGTACTACGGTGAGAACCATGCTTTGCAATGGTCAGCTCAGAGAGCAGTTGCTCATCAGTTCAGGTCAGAAGCTCGAAGCGGCATGTAAGATGAAGAACCATTGGAGGTGAAAGCATCTTTTTGATTGATTGGCATTGATAGAATATAGCTTCATCCTTAGCATCTCTTATTGATTTGTGATTGATCCGTACATATATAGACCAGCCATGGCGGCACCTCCGGCGGACGACATACGAGCGAGAAACAATGGTGGTGGAGGCCGTGACGGATGACGTGGACGCGGTCGTGGTGGAAGAGGACGCTCAGGCGGTGGCAGGCTTCATGGAGGTGGCGGACGGACACATTCAGGCGGCGGTCCTGGCTATGGGCAAGGAGAAGGTGGAAGAGAACATTGGCTTAATTATTCACGTCCAAATGGTTTTGCTTTTCAGCCTACTTTGGGCACATGAATTGGGCCACACCATCCAGCCCACTTAGTGCTCCACCTTGCCCATGTCCCACTACAAATCATTGGACTCCTCCAGCTGGCCCAGGAGCTGCTGGAATACTTGGGCCCTGGCTACAACATGCCTTCATGGCCCATCAGACGGCCCAAGTCCAAATCCAACTCCTACAGTAATCACCGCTGCAATGCAAACCCTTTCTCTACATCCTCCCGACGAAAATTGGTACATGGACACCGGTGCCACCTCAAACATGATTTCGGATAAATGTACACTCTCGTCTTATTTTAATTTGAGCAATCATAGAAATATTATTGTCGGTAATGGTCATGCAATCCCAATAAAAGGTTTTGGTAATACTCACCTGACACCTCCTCACCCTCCCTTATCTCTCTCCGACGTCCTTTACACCTTTGATTTAATTAAAAATCTAGTCTCTGTCCATAAATTCACTACCGATAATCATGTCACGGTTACATTTGACCCCTCTGGCTTTGATGTGAAGGATCTTTTGACGGGATACATCTTATGTGGTGTAATAGTTTGGGCGACCTCTATCCAATCAGATATGCTTTCTCTCGAGCCTCTATCAACCCCTATGCTCTCACTGTCGCACCTGCACCTTTATGGCACAATCGTCTTGGACACCCTAGACTGCATATTTTTAATACTCTTCATTCTAGCAATCTTATTCCTCGTTCTTTGGTTAATAAACCTTTTCATTGTCACTCTTGTGAGCTTGGTAAGCATATCAAATTGATGTTTTCTCCATCACAAACACATACCTTTTCCCCTTTTGATATGGTGCACAGTGATTTATGGACATCTCCCGTTGTGAGTAACACAGGTCATCGGTACTATGTCCTATTCTTAGATAACGTTACACATTTTTTGTGGACTTTCTCTCTCCGTTCAAAATCCCAAGTTTTTAAAACATTCTCCTCTGTCCTCACCCTCATTAAAACTCAATTTGAAAAAACAATAAAAACATTTCAATGTGATAATGGTAGAGAATTCAAAAATGATTCATTTCTCAAACTTTTTGCCTCTCATGGAATACAATTTCGTTTCTCATGCCCACATACATCTTCTCAAAATGGCAAAGCTGAACGCAAAATTTGAACTCTCAATAACACCATCCACACCCTTCTTCTCCGCTCTCATATGCTTTCCCCATTTTGGCACCATGCCCTTGAAACGACAACGTACCTCCATAACATTCTCCCTAGCAAAGCCAACCACAATTTCTCCCCATACCTAAGCCTCTTTCACCGGCATCCCACATACTCTCATCTCAGCACTTTCAGTTGTCTCGATTACCCCCATCTTCCGTTCTCCAGCATTCATAAGCTCCAAGCTCGAACCATTCCTTGTGTCTTCCTAGGGTTTCCAGGTAATCATCGAGGATACAAATGCTTTGACTTATCAACAAATAAAATCTTCATCTCCCGACATGCCACTTTTAACAAAAATATTCTCCCTTTTCGAGATTTGTATCCCTCTAACTCTCCTTCTTATGATTTCTTGGATACTGATATCTCTCAATATATAGCCCATCATATCCAATCACACACAACTCCTTCCTCTACCCAAGCGGAAAGTACCCCTCATGTTCCGTCTGCTCCTTAAACACATACCCCATATCCTTAAACTAATTCCCCATCTAGTCCAACACAGTCTCCATCACCCAACCCACCACCACCACCAACCTGATCACCACAAATTACCGCCCGTAACCACCATGGAATCTTCAAACCACAACAACTACTAAACTTATGCACATCCACCCCTCCTTTTATGCTTCCTAAAACTCCTATCCAAACCCTCAAGGACCCTAATTGGAAGCAAGCCATGGCCGACGAATATACTACTCTTATGAAGAATGAGACGTGAGTGTTAGTATCGAGACCATCCGATGCCAATGTCACCCGTTTTATGTGGTTGCTTAAACATAAATACGATTCTAATGATGACTTGGAGCGATACAAAGCTCTCATTTTCATTAATGGCAGGTCTCAAAGGGTGGGTGTTGACTGTGAGGAAACCTTTAGTCTGGTGGTTAAACCTGCTACTATTGGTACTGTGCTCAACATAGTCTTGTCTAACAATTGGCTTATTCATCAGTTGGACGTGAAAAATGCCTTTCTTCATGGAAACTTGGAAGAAAATGTGTTTATGTACCAACCCTATGATTTTTTAGATTGCCATGACCCTGAGCATGTATATCTCCTTTGGAAATCATCATATGGGCTGAAATAAGCACCACGGGCTTGGTACCAACGGTTTGCTTCATTAGTGTCTACCATTGGCTCCTGCCACAATCGCTCAAATCACTCTCTCTTCATCTATCATCTTGGCCCCGACACGATATATCTCTTACTCTATGTTGATGACATCGTCCTTACATCCTCTTTGGAAAAGCTGCGACAATTCATCATTAATCAGTTGAATGCGGAGTTTGCTATGACGGACCTTGGCCCTCCCAACTATTTCCTTGACATTTCCATCACCAGACATACAGGCGGTCTAGTTCTTTCTCAAAAACAATATGCTGAAGACATCTTAGCTCACGCCAACATGTCATCTTGCAAACCCTCCCAAACACATGTGGATACCAAGTCCAAACTTAGTGCTACATATGGCCCGCCTATTGCAGACCTATCTCTGTATCACAGTCTTGCCAGTGCACTGCAATATCTTACCCTCACATGCCCGGATAGACACATATGTTGTATAGCAGATCCGTCTCTTTATGCACGATCCTCGAGAGGAACACGTGAGTGCCCTCAAAAGGAACACGTGAGTGCCCTCAAAAGGATCCTGCGCTATCTCAGAGGAACACATGATATGAGCTCACATATTTCCTCATCTTCCCTTAGCAATCTCACTGCTTATACTGATGCCGATTGTGGTGGATGTCCGGACACTCGTCGGTCTACTTCTGGATATTGTGTCTTTCTTGGTGATAACCTTATCTCTTGGTCATCTAAACGACAACATACTCTTTCTAGTTCCAGTGCCGAAGCTGGATACCGTGGAGTTGCCAATGTAGTTGTTGAATCTTGCTGGCTCCGCAACCTTCTCCTTGAACTCCATTATCCGCTCCAAAAAGCCACCATAGTATATTGTGACAATGTAAGTGTTGTCTATATATCTGGCAATCATGTACATCATCAGTGAACTAAGCACGTCGAGATGGCCATTCTCTTTGTTCGTGAGAAGGTTAATTTTGGTCAAGTTCATGTGCTTCATACTCCCTCTTGGTACCAGTACACCGACATATTTACTTAGGGTGTTACTAAGGCTCTAGATGATTACTTCCACTCCATTCTTAGCATTCGCCCTTCTCCCGCTATGACTACGGGGGGAGTGATAGAATATAGCATCATCCTTAGCATCTCTTATTGATTTGTGATTGATCTTAATTGATCCGTACATATATAGACTAGCTATGATTGATCTCGATTGATATGTAATTGATTTGTACATATATAGACTAGTATAGGTTCATTGTACGGCTATCTTTTATAACCTATAAATTGCATGTATGAAGAGAAACAAGGCACGACGAATTGCCTACCTTCATTATCTTTCAGGCGTGATGCTTAGAATATAGAACTCACAACCCCCTTCTTAATAAGGAGCACTACTTAGACCTTATTCTTAATAAGAAGCCATGCTTAGATCGTGTTCTCTAAAACTTATTTGATCTAAGTTGAAGTAAAATGAATTAAATTGAACTGAATTAAATTGGACAGAACTTAAAAAAGTGTATTGAAAACTAGTTTTTGTGATTAAACTTATATAATTTCATAAAATTAAATTTCTACGAAATTGAATTGATTTAAATTGAAATGTTGATAACTTAGAGAACATGGCCTTGTTAATTAAGAAACTATCATTATTGATTATTCCTTTACCTGGAATAGCTTTTTTACTTATGAAACTGTGCACGATTAAACGGGAGTGCACCTATGAAACAATTCTTAAGTGGCACACCATTAATTTTAATAAAATTATATAAGAACCAACTCTCGATAATGAACCTTCACAAGGTTCTTTTATTGGGGTCTACATTCCACTAAGATCTACTATAAGTCTATAAAAAAGAATCAATGTCAAGTGGCATTTATATATTGATTAGTCAAATTATGTAAAAATATGTACTCCTTCCGTTTCAACTATTTCTTCACACTTTTTGGTCAATTTTTTGATATCGTGTTTGACCACTGATAATTTTACTTGTGCATACTAGTGGTGTATCAAAACTGGATGTTTAAAAAATACACGATGTATGAAATCTAACAATATCTCATATGATATTGGTGCTCATATATTAATAGAAATTTATGGTCAAACATGCATTAAGAAAGTTGACTAGAATGTGTGAAGAAATAACTGTGACGGAGGGAGTACCAACTCCTTAGAGTAAGTTTTTGGGCATCTTTATTGAAAGAGTATTAATATAACGTGTCAACTTTTTTGAGATGGTAGTATGGTTGAAATGGAACTTCAATATGATGTAAACAAAGTAAATTAATTCACGGTCTTTTATGAATTTTCATCTCCTAAGGCCACCGTCACAATTATAACTTTGGAATGACATGTCAATCATTGAATGGAAAAAAAAAACTTAGTTGGATTCATGCATATTTATAAATTCCTACTTTTTCTTTGGATAAGAGTAGGCATGTCAAACGGATCGAGTCACCCGTTGGATAACCGTACTATTTTCACTTATTGGATAAGACTTGGGTTAATGGATACAACTTAGTTGTAGTTATTGGGTTTTGGTTGGGTTGGATAATGGGTTACCCGTTGGATAATTTTGGGTGGGTCGAGTTGGGTTGGGTAATGGGTGACCCGTGGATAATTTCATATCATAAGATAACCAAATTTTCACAAGTTTGATTATGAATGATTTAAATTTCCCCTAATATATAATCATTTATTATATTATGTACATTATATTATATTATATTTAATAATTTGTATATATATATATAATATGTTGCCTTTGTAAACTCGACGAAATTAATGAACAATATTAGTTGGGTTTGAGCTCGAGCTCAAATACCGTACGAGATTGAATATTATACGAACTCAAATACTGTACGAGATTGAGCTCGAATAATGTACAAACTCGAATACCATACGAGATTGAGCGCAAATACTATATGAACTCAAATACTGTACGAGATTGAGCTCGAATACTGTACAAACTCGAATATTGTATGAGATGAGCTTGAATGATTTGTGAATTATAGTGAATATTTATATTAAATATTACACATGCATTTAATTGGGTAATTTTGAATATTTATTTTGTATTTGTTAGGTTCTCATTGAGTTAACATAATATGAGACCCATTGAGATCAAAATTTCCCATTAACATAATTATTCTCATCCCACCCAATCTCAAAAACTAATGAGTATTTAATACCCGATCACATTGGATAATGACAACTTGTAACACAAATCAGAAGAAAATATTGAATGATAACTTATTGTGTTAATTACATAATGACTTTTTGGATAATATATTTTAACCCATTGGGTAATATGAGTTATCTCATGAGTTACCCAATGACTTATCCATTTAATGACCCAACTCATTATGACCCATTAATAAATGAGTTAATTGGATAAAGACCCATTGTATAATGGATTAATTGAGTTTGGATAATGAGTTGATCCAAATTAACCCATTTGACGGGCCTAGATAAGGGAGACCCTTAGTCAGCGACGGAACTAGGGGGGCGAGGGGGTGCTAGCACCACCCCTAGGATCCGGCGGCCCGGAATTTAGGCCTAGAGCCACCGGAAACCACCGGATTCCGCCCCCTTGAATCATAGGCGCCGGAGTGAGGCAGCGAGCGAAAGAGGCCGATGACCGCAGCTTGAAGAAGAAGCAGTTTTTTGTTTTTTTTATAACTAAACAAAACGACGTCGTTTTGTTTAGCTGAAGGGTAAAAAAATAAAGGGCCAATTGCCTGCCGTCCTTTTTCCGCCTGCCGCGCCGCCACTGCCTGCCACCGTCCGCCGCCTGCCGCCGTCCGCCGTCCCCTTCTTCAACCACAATCAGCAACCGCGTGGTCCGCATCCAAGCCAAACCAAGGGAAAGGTATCAAGAAGCCAATATATTTTTGTTGTGTAATTTATGTTGAATAACTTGAATTAAATTGCTTATTTGTATGAAATTGTGAGTACTGGATATAGATATGAATAATTTAGTGGTTGTATTGAAATTGTGAAATTGTGCTAAATATAGATTTGAATAATTTGACATATTTTTGACATATTTAATTAGACATATTTAATTAGACATATTTAATTAGACGTATTTAATTAGACATACTTAATTAGACATATTTAATTAGACATATTTAATTAGATATATTTTTGAGAAATTGTGAATATTGAATATCATATACATATTTAATTTGACATATTTTTCTTATTTTATGTCAAATAGGATATGGATAAATTCTTAATTCGAAGTAGTGGATCATCTATTTTTAAGAGATCGGGTGAATCAAATGAAGAAATGATTAATGAAGAGGGTAGTAGTCAAAAGCATTCTCGTGTTGATTTCAATTCGGATGATGTTATAAATGATCCCGAGAAACATATACCTATTAAGGATTCTGATGTTTCTATTAGAGATCAAGTAATGAGAGAATATGTGTTAAGAGGTCCTTGCCAACCTAAGAGTCATTCTTTTCCAAAGACAAAGCAGGGAAATGACTATAGATTTTTTCAACCTTCGTGGTATGAAAAATTTGATTGGTTGGAGCATAGCGCGTCAAAGGATGCAACATTTTGCTTTTGTTGCTATCTATTCAGGAATTCACATAAGGGATGTCGAGATGGAGATGATGCATTTACTGTGAGTGGGGTTAACAATTGGAAGAAAGCGCTTGATATCTATAAGAAACATGTTGGTGTAGCGGGTAGTTCTCATAATGATGCAGCTGAACAATTGTATGCATTTAAGCGTCAAAGACAGAGTATCCTTCATTCTTATCAGGCACATGGGCGGGAATCAGAGATTGCATATCGCACGCGTTTGACAGCCGCTTTGGATGTGACACGGTTCTTGCTAAATCAAGGTATGACTTTTCGTGGCCATGATGAAGGGCTGGATTCTCTGAATAAGGGCAATTATCTCGAAATGAATGTCTGACATTGCAAGCAAAATGATGTTGTTGCTAAGACCATGAATGAAAATGGCCCTGGAAATTGCAAGCTCACATCTCCCAAAGTACAGAAGGAACTATCAAGTGATTGTGCAAGTGAGGTAACAAATGTTATTGTTAATGATATTGGAGATAGTTATTTTTCTATATTGGTTGATGAGGCTAGAGATGCATCAATAAAAGAGCAAATGGAGGTTGTTTTAAGATATGTCAACAAACAAGGATGCGTTCTTGAACGTTTTCTTAGTGTTGTGCATGTGCGTAATACTTCTGCTATTAGTTTGAAGAGTGCTATTGATGAATTGTTTGCAAAGCATAAGTTATCAATGTCAAAGTTGAGAGGTCAGGGATATGATGGAGCCTCAAATATGCGAGGAGAGTATAATGGACTGAAAGTTTTGATATTGAAAGAAAACTCATCTGCAAGGTATGTCCATTGTTTTTCTCACCAGCTTCAATTGGTTGTTCTTGCTATTGCTAATGATAATCGAACTGTGTGTCAGTTTTTCGTTTATCTTGGTATGATTGTAAATTTAGCTGGAGCTTCATGTAGAAGAAAAGACATGCTTCTTGATTTAGAACATGCTAGAATTGTAGAGGGATTGGAGAATGGAGATATTGTGAGTGGAAGAGGAAAAAATCAAGAGACTTGTTTGAGAAGGCCAGGGGATACTCGTTGGGGGTCACATTACACTACTATTATTCATTTCATTACTATGTGGGAATCTATTTTGCAATTGATTGAAAACGTCCGCGATGATGGTGATGCAAATCTGAGTAAATCTTCAGCAAGCGGTTTGCTTGAGTAAATGGAGAGTTATGAATTTGTTTTTATGATGCTTATGATGAAGCATTTGTTGGGAGTTGTAGATGCTTTGTCCCATGCTTTGCAACAAAAGAATCAAAATATTGTGTTGGCTGTGAGTTTGATGAATACAATGAAGTTTGAGTTGCAACAATACAGAGAGAATGGTTGGGATGAGTTGTTAAATGAAGTCAACGCATTTTGTGTTAATCATGACATCTCGGTAGTTAATATGGGAGATGAATGAACAATTCGTGGTTGTAGGAAACGACTTACGCAAATGCAGACCCATGGTGATTTCGTTCGTGTTGATAATTTTCTTCAGGTATTACTTTTATAATTTACATACCTTATTTGATTTGATTTGTAATTTTTTTCAATGCTACATGCTAACCGTTTATTTTTTGAATACTAGGTTGTTGATAGGATGATTCATGAAATGAACAATCGATTTCCGGAAGCAAATACGGAGTTACTCACTTGTATGGTTTACCTTGATCCAAGAGATTCATTTTCTAAGTTTGATATTGGTAAGTTAGTTCGCCTTGCTGAACAATATCCAAGTGACTTCTCTGTAGAAGATCGTTCCCGCCTTCATCAACAACTTAGTACTTTCATTCATAATGTGCAACTTGATCATGAGTTTTTGGCTATTGAGGACTTTGGAAGTCTTGCTCAAAAGATGGTTCAAACAACTAGGCATACATATTTTCCACTGGTATATTGTCTTATTGAGTTAACCTTAGTTCTACCGGTTGCAACTGCTTTTGTTGAACGAGTTTTTTCAGCCATGAAGAGAATCAAGACTGATTTACGCAACAGAATGGGAGATGAATGGATGAATGATGTTATGACAGTGCATATTGAGAAGGCAATTTTTGTTGGGATCGATAATGAACCAATTTTGCAACGTTATCAGCGTATGCAACATCGTAGGATACAGTTGTCTCCTGCGGTTAGTGTTTCTAGTTATAGCAACTCCAGTATTGGAACGTAGGTTTTTATGCAGTGATAGTTTTTTGTTGTAAAAATCTAATTATTATGTATTCATATTATTATGTAAACGTTGTTTGTTAAAAAAATAATTTATTTAGCGTTGCAAAAAAAAATTTAACCTCTTTTTTGCCCCCCCCCCTAACATATACTCATGGTTCCGCCACTGCCCTTAGTATAAGATTCTCCAAATGGAAGTTCCACTTGACCCCCTCAAAGAAAAAGGTATGAGTGTATTACGTCATATTGGTATTTTCTCTTGCATTGCAGATGTCTTTGTAAGTTGAGTGTCTATCAATTTAACGTGTCAACTTACTTTCATTAAATCGTCTCTTACATTATAGATGCTCTTTTCAGTTATTTAGTGTTATGCTGAAAAAGTTTAATTTTGAGCTACCTATTTTTATTAATGATTATGTGAAATTTAAGGAGCACTTAATTGTTACCCCTGTTTTCATCGTCATTACACCCACCTCTCAAAATATCAAACCCACCACATTCCAAATATATATATATATATATAATATGTATCCGTACAGGTATTAAGTGTAGTTTGCATGAGAAATGTAGAAAAACTGAGAACATGCGAGTGAGAGTACTGTACAAATTGCATGTATGTACGTGTAGTTTTGCATGGGGATACAAGTGTAAGGATGCATGAGTGCAAGGAGAGAAAACGTGGCGGTAGAGTGGGGAAAATACTCGTTTTCCTAATTTTAGAAAATGTATTTTTTAAAACAGCGGTAAATGAGTCACTCTTTTATATATTGCGTCAATATATATTATCATTTTATTTAACATTTATTTATTAAATCATTATATTTTTGTGTATTATCATTATTAATTTCTTTTCCTTTTAGTTTTGTTTTTCTCATTCGGCCCAACTTTTATTACATAAACAAATATTTTGCATGATTTTCAACTTAACGTGTTTAATTATTTATTATCTCTTAAGTACAATGCAAAAATTATCTATAAAAGAATAACTAGTAGTAAAGATAAGCTCAGTAAAAATTTTAATATCTACATTAACCAGACACATAATGAATAGCGCTATCAGAGATAAAATTATTTTTAATTTTTCAAAGATGTTAGTGAATCAATTATGGCAAAGTCTTGGCGTTTAATTAGAAAACTAAAAGGTAAAAAGCCTTAGTTGCAATACTAAACATTTACTATGCAATGCTTATAAAGTTTATAATTCGATTTATGCGGTCCAAAAAGTTTATCTTCATTCCTTATAGGTTGCACTTTAAACATGAGTTTTTCCATAACTTATAAAAATACAGTCTTTTAAGAAACATACTCATCAATTATAGTATATATAGTGAATAAACGTGCTTGTGCTTTTAAATTCATTTTATAAATATTGTTCTGTATATCATCAATAAATGAAGGTTGAGTTAATTCTCTAGAGGTGAGACTGTGAAGGTTTTCGGTACTCTTTATTTTAAGTTTTTGTTTATTTCGAACATAAATCTAACTACTCTTTCACAAAATCTAGTTTAAGAAGCGGTGAGTTCAACATTGATAAAAGAAACTCAATCAATACTTTAATTACATCTAATTTATGATCATGTTAAGATTTTATTTTCTGTAGTGAACATATTGGTTCCATCATTTATAACGAGAACATTATCGACTATATCCTATCTAGTCAAAAGTTTGTAATTAAAGTTCATGAAAATATATTCTCAAATATTATAAATAGATGCTGTGTTATCCTGAGTTTATCCTAATTTTTTTATCCAACCAATGCCTGTATCTAGGAAATGAATCTGGACATTCAATGAAGTAGTTTGAAATATTTTGTAATCAATTGCTAACGAGACAATGGGATAATAGCAAAATTATATTAACAACATATTTCCTAAATAAAGCTACATCTAAAACAGGATAGATTTTTTTCGAGAAGGGAATACTTCCATTAATTTTAAGCATTTACTATATATTGTATATACTACTTTTGAAAGATTCTCTACATCCGCTCTTGATTTAATTGTAGTTAATTGGTCTGACGATCTTTAATTTTATCCCAATATTGCTCTTGATTAAATTATCTTTAATTTTATCCCAATATTGCTCTTGATTAAATTATCTTTAATTTTATCAATCTATATATATGGTTCACTGCAATTATTTGCATTTACTGAATTTGAGTTTCATCTTGGTAGTTATGTCTTGGTCAAGAATGATGTTACAGTGTTGAAAATGTAGAATACATAAGTCATGAAAAAAAAACTATGGGGCTCGAGTAATTTATGTAACTGTTTCATATAAAAATCATTCACGACTTAAATGCAAATATACAGCTACAAATTCATAAACTCTGATTTTAGACCTATCAACCATTAACAAATTTATTTTATAATTGATGTAATCAATGAGATGATTTGATATTTGATTTTATTTATTGAGATGAGGTTCATATAATTTTTAAAAACTTTTAAAAGATATATAAAAATTATAATTTAGCCCTAAAAGTTATCGAAACAAGGTTTTCATGATTGATCTAACCATTAGTCACTAGTTAACCTAACATGATATTTTCTCCTTTTTTTTTATATTAATGTTTAATTTTTTAAAAATATATTTGAGTCCTTCTATTAATGTTTAAAATTATTTATATATTTGGGTTTGTCACTTGAAAGACGGTCTTTCTATAATAGACCAAGGTTTAATGTACAAATTACAAGAAATAAAGATACAATTTTTGGGTTGCATGAATCTGGTTATAAACTTTATAACTACTACTCGTTGCATAATAAATTTTTAATATTGCAACTAAGACCTTTTACATTTGATTATTCTAATTAAACCCATCTTCTCATAAGCCTATGGAAATATTGTCTTTCCCAAGACCTTGCCTATATATATTTTATCTTAGATTTTTGAAAATTATTATGCTTATTATATATTAAGACAAAATCTTGGGAAAGACCGTCTTTTCATAGATTTATGGAAAGACGTGGTTTAATTAGAATAATAAAAGGTAAAAGGTCTTAGTTGCAATATTAAAATTTTATTATGCAACATGTAGTAGTTATAAAATTTATAATCCGGTTCATGCAACCCGAAAATTTAATTTTCATTTCTTCTAATTTACACTTTAAACCTTGGTCTTTTCATGACTTATGGAAAAACCATCTGTCAAGAGACGGACTCATATATTAAAGAGTGCGTCTCTTGAAAGACGGTCTTTCCATAAGTCATGGAAAGACCAAAGTTTAAAGTGTAAATTAGAATAAATTAAGATAAAATTTTTGGGTTGCATGAACCGGGTTATAAATTTTATAACTACTACATGTTACATACTAAATTTTTTAATGTTGCAACTAAGACCTTTTACCTTTTATTATTCGAATTAAACCCCGTCTTTCCATAAGCCTGTGGAAAGACCATCTTTTCCAAGACTTTGCCTATATTAAATGGAAAAACAGCTGAAAAATAACTACAAATAAATGATAACGAAGAGCTCATTTAAATAAATTATAAATTCACCGCACATTTTTTGCACAGTTCAATAGAAAAAGCAACCCTGCTCATGTGAAAAATAGAAAGACACTTTTTTCCGTTAAATATATAAGAGGGGCGCTATATTTTTTTCATGAAAAAAAATCTTAACGTTTAATGAGATGAAATATTAATATGTCAGCAGAATGAAAAGAGGTAGAAAAGCAAGAAAAAATGGAGAAAATCCCAGAAATAAAAATGATGAAGATGAGTCCTCATCAACTATAATGACCTCACAATTCACATATAAACTTACACACAGATATATCTAACTATAAATTTAATTATAACATTTAAATTTATTTATATGTTTTATTAATTCATTTTTTGAATAATGAATAGTTGTATATAAAATGGACAACAATTTTAAATAATTATGGATAAACAAATTTTAAAAAATTATAGCGAAACCGTACAATTGTTGCACGGTCAAACAAAAAAAAAGTTAGTCATGTAAAATAACAAAAAAGCTTACACTTTTTCCTAGAAATCAATTTTATATGTCTTCTAATAATTAGAATAATTATGTATTGAATGTAATTTTTTTACAAAAACATTATGAGTCCGTCTCTTGAAAGACGATCTTTCCATGCTTTATGGAAATACTAAGGTTTAAAGTGCAAATTAGAAGAAATGAAGACAAAGTTTGGGTTGCATGAATCAGATTATAAACTTTATAACTACTACACGTTGCATAATATTTAATATTGCAACTAAGATTTTTTACCTTTTATTTTTTCAATTAAACCATGTCTTTCCATAAGCATATGAAAAAATGGTTTCCCAGACTTTGCCAAACATTGTACAGTATATAAATAATAACAATGAGCTCATTATAATAATTACATTAAAGTCGTCCATTTTTTGCACAGTCAATACGACAGCCGCACTTTTTTTCTTTGCAAAGACAATTAAAAATGCAAGGTTAGTCATGGAAAAAAATGCATATTTTCTTTACGTTTCTAATGAGGATATGATCACAACTGAATAAAAAAAATATGATAGTGCTAAAAAGCAAGAAAAATCGAAGAAAGTCCCAAAAAAATAAAAATGAGAAGATGTGAGTTCTCATTAATTATAATGACCTCCTATTTTGCACATAAAAGTTCTTTTTTTATCCATAAAACTTCAAATTGATTATACCATTACAGAGAACAGAAAAAGGGAGCATAGATATACGTTCATTCCCAATTTGTTTTTTCATCTAGTAGGAACTCTTACCAGTGATTGTTATCCTTATAACAACCATTGATCCCGAACCATCAGCCAACCTCGATAAAGAGGTGTGGCAATTTGATTTGAACGTCGATATTTGCTATGAGAACACTGATCTTCCATATGTTGTCTCTACCTCGAGAGCAGCAGTGTCTCCTGGACAGCCCGTTGATCCACTGCAGTTCGAAGGTTGCTCAGCTGGAAAGGCTCAACTATGACCAGCACATTCCTCGACATTGATATGAACGTTCAAGAAAACGTAGATATAAAGGAGCATTAAAAATAATTAGACTAGTTATATATATAATGATTGGAAAATGGTTTTAAAAAAACAAATAAAGATAAATGATAACTATGAGCTCATTAAAATAATTATAGCAAAATCGCACATTTTCTGCACAATGTTGACATAAAAAAAATATGACTATCTATTTTTTAAAAATGAAGATACTTGCACTTTTCTGTTCAGTAGAAGGGATATTATAAATTTTTCATGTAAAAAACATGACTTCTTTACATTTTGTGAATTGGAATATGATAATAGAACAAAAAGAACATGATAGTTTTTGAAAAATAGGGGAAAATGGAGGAATCCCATAAATCATTTTTTATATGTTTTTTAAATTAATTTTTCAGTAATTAGAATGATTATACACTGAATGTTAAAAAAAGTTTAAAATTTATGGATAATGATAATGATGAGCTCATTATACTAACTATATAGCAAAATTGTACATATTCTGCACAGTCAATAAAAAAAATAAAGTTAGTCATGTAAAAATAGAAATTTCCACATTTTCCGTGAAATAAAAGACATATTTTCTTATGAGAAAAAAAAAGAGCGAAACATCAAGACCATAATAGTGTTATCATTCATGTATGTAAGTGTTGTCAAGAACATAATAGTGATATCTCTCTGCCTCGAGAGCAGCAGCATCTGCTGGGCAGCCTGTTGAATTGTTCGGCTGAAAAGGCTCAGCTATGACCAGCGCATTCCAGGCAGCTCCTCGACGTGTTCTGTAGGCCGAGAAGATCAACTCTACTGGAGGTAGCACGAGCTTTCTCGACATCGATCTGAACCTTCAAGAAAACGTGCGTATAAGCGTTCAATTATATATGTTTTTTAAATCACTTTATTAATAATTATAATGATTATATATTGAATGTTGAAACAGTTTAAAATTTATAGAAAATGACAACGAAGAACTCATTATAATAACTATAGCAATATCGTGCATATTTTGCACAGTCAATAAAAATATAAAGTTAGTCATGTAAAATAAAGACACTCATACATTTCCGGGAAATAAAAGACGTTATATATATTTATAATGAGAAAAAAAATGAGAACAAAGCCTCAAGAACATAATAGTGTTAGAAAAATCGAAGAAAGTCCCAGGAATCAAAAATGAAAATTTATGAGTCCTCCATACGTAATAACCTCATAATTCTCATTACAAACATTTTTAGGAAAATAAAATAAAATCTTAAAATAATCCAACCTAAAATAAAATAGCTCACACAGAAACTATATACAGTAAGTGAATCTCTCACTCTCCCCTAAGCCTATATAACGTCCCCAGCCCCTCTTCCTTACCGCGCTCCTCAACCCAAAACCTCTCAACCACCTCATTCTTCAACCTTCACGGCGGCGATGGCGGAATCCGGCAAGGGAAAGGCGGCGGCGCATTCTCCGTCCCGGCTCGGCAAGGCGAACTCCTGGTCGTCGCCGGCCGCTAGGTCTCTCCACCAGCCCGGGGAAAAGGCGTTCCTCGCACGCCAACACGAAGCTCGGGCAGCTCGGAAGTGCCCGAAGCTTGACCGGAGCTTCACCCTCAATGACATTGATGAAATCGAGGGCTTCGTCGGGCTCGGATTGGACCTCAACTCGCCGGATTTGGATTCCAACTCGGAGATCCACGAGCTTTTACCCGCGCTCGAGTTTTACCGCACCGTCACCAATGACCGCGGTAAGAACTTGTCGCGATCCTCCTCCTCGGGTACGGTGGCGTCAACCGAGTCGGAAGCCGCGCTGCCGGGGCTCGATCGGCTCGCCGGTTGGAAGAAGTTCTTCGACATGGGTAAGACCTAGATTTAATTATTTAAATATTACGTGCCGTTTTTGTGCGTTTTTTTTTTCTGATTTTGTTATGGCGGCGGCGCAGATGATCCGGAGCTGATGAAGATCCGGCTCCAACAGTGGGCGAAGGCGGTGGCATGCAATGTGCGCAACTCGCCGTGATCTGGAGTCCGTAAAAAGTAAAAACGGGATTCTCTAATTAAGCATGAATGCTGTATTTAGTTAGGGATTCTAACCGTTGCGTTGATTTTGTTGTTTATGTACTATGTAAAATCAGAGCTTGTTTGGTTTTGGAATAATCCGGTGAAAAAATTGTGCATTTTCTGTGCCGGGAGTTTAAGTTGTGCTTCTTTTGTGCCGGTTTGTATCGGTTCTGTTTGTTGTATTGAAGATGTTTGTTTTGCGGAATTATATAGTGTCATAAATTGTGCTTGTTCTGTGCATTTTTTTAATTTTGTGTGCAGGTCTTGAGCTAGTTGGTAAATAACATGTTTGTATTGCAAAATGACAAAATGATGATGTGTTAAATTAATTAAAATTAAATTAATATGAAGTGAAAAATAAAAATGATAAATTATAATTTTCAAATAAAACAAATTGAATTGAATTGAATTGAATTAATAGTAATACTACTCCATCTATCCCATTTCAAACTGCAATAATTAATTTTATTTGTCTACCTAGTTAGAATACTTTTAATATTTCAATTTAAAAAGAGTCTGTCTCTTGAAAGACGGGTTTTCCATAACTTATGGAAAGACCAATGTTTAAAGTGTGAATTAGAAGAAATGAAGATAAAATTTCTGGGTTGCATGAATCGGGTTATAAACTTTATAACTAGAGAAAAGTGCAGATATAACCCTATATAATTGAAGAAAGGCAGACATAACCCTGCGCTATTTGAAAGTGCAAATATAACCCTACCTATTATGTTTATGTGCAAATACAACCTTTTAAACCGGTTTGAGGTCGGAATACGGTGAAATGATCGATTTGCCCCTGATAGTTTTTTAAAAAAACCTGAAAAATTCCATTTCTCAAATGACAATATTACCCCCCATTAACATTAATACCCCCTTTCTCTTTCCTTTTCTCTTTCCTTACGCTCCATTCTCTTCTGATTCTATTTTGATTCTTCCTCTTGATTCCGATCTGCAGATAGTGGTGGCGGAGAGCTCGCGGTTAGGGCTTCACCGGTGGTGTTGTGGATTCGGGGCTTGGCGATGGTGGTGTTGTGGATTTGGGGATTGGCGATGGTGGAGGCGGAGCTAGGGCAGAGGAGGATGCGGCGATGGCAAGGAGTTTGGGGTTGGTGGCGAGAAGTTTGGGAATGTGTCAAGGAGGTGGCGCTATGGTGGGGTGGCACTAGGCTTCGGGGCAGGTGGTGGCGCTAGGTGGCACTAGGGTTTAGAGCAGGTGGTGGCGCTAGGTGGCACTAGGGTTTAGAGCAGGTGGTGGCGCTAGGGTTTGCGGTGGGTGGCGTCGAGCGGCGACCGAGTTTGGTGACTGGTCGGAGGTGCTGGTAAGAGGTGCGAGACTGAGGCATGAGCGAGGTGGAGATCTGAGCAGGGGCAGGGGCTCAGGTGGTGGCTGTGAGGGGCTCAGGTGGTGGTAAGCGGGGCTCAGGTGGTGGCTGTGAGGGGCTCAGGTGATGTAAGCGGGGCTCAGGTGATGGTAAGCGGGGCTCAGGTGGTGGTGGGGATGAGCTCATGTGGTGGCAGTGGGGATGTGCTCAGGTGGTGGCGCTGAAAGGCTCAGGTGGTGGTAAGCGAGGCTCGGATGGTGGCGGGGATGGGCTCAGGTGGTGGCAGCAGGGATGTGCTCAGGTGGTGGCGGCAGGGATGGGCTCAGGTGGTGGTGGTGGGGATGGGCTCAGGTGGTGGCTGCGGGGATGGGCTCAGGTGGTGGCGGCGGGGATGGGCTCAGGTGGTGGTGGCAGGGATAGGCTCAGGTGGTGGTGGCGGGGATGGGCTCAGGTGGTGGCGGGGATGGGCTCCGGTGGTGGCAGGGATGGGCTCAGGTGGTGGCAGCGGGGATAGGCTCAGGTGGTGGCGGTGGAGATGGGCTCAGGTGGTGGTGGTGGTGGTGGTGGGGATGGGCTCAGGTGGTGGTGGGGATGGGCTTAGGTGGTGGCAGCGGGGATGGGTTTAGGTGGTGGCAGGCAGACTGGTGGTGGCGGCGGGGATGGGCTTAGGTGGTGACGGGGATGGGCTCAGGTGGTGGCGGGGATGGGCTTAGGTAGTGGCGGGGATGGGCTCAAGTGGTGGCGGGGATGGGCTCAGGTGGTGGCGGGGATGGGCTCAGGTGGTGGCGGCGGGGATGGGCTTAGGTGGTGGCGGCGGGGATGGGCTTAGGTGGTGGCAGGCAGATTGGTGGTGGGGGCAGGGATGGGCTTAGGTGGTGGCAGACGGATTGGTAGTGGTGGCGGATTGGTGGTGGTGGCGGATTGGTAATGGTGGATTGGTGGTGATGGATTTATGGTGGTGGCAGATTGGTGGTGGTGGATTGGTGGTGAGGGTATTTCTATCTTTTAAAATTTTGTATTAGGTTAGAAGGGTATTTTGGTCATTTCTGGTAGGTCAATGGCCGAAAATGGCCAGTTAGTTGCGGAATAGTGGCTTCAGGGTTATATTTGCACTTACGTGTAATAGATACGGTTATATTTGCACTAAAAAATAACTCATGGTTACATTTGCACTTTCCTCAACATATAGGATTATATCTGCATATTACCCTTATAACTACTACATGTTGCATAATAAATTTTTAATGTTGCAACTAAAACCTTTTATCTTATATTTTTCTAATCAAACCTCATCTTTCCATAACCTTATGG
Source organism: Rubia yunnanensis (assembly GCA_037428765.1). Lineage (NCBI taxonomy): Eukaryota > Viridiplantae > Streptophyta > Magnoliopsida > Gentianales > Rubiaceae > Rubia > Rubia yunnanensis. The sequence goes on from CM075063.1 coordinate 130,977,304, forward strand.
AAAGACATTCTTTTCCAAGACTTTGCCTTTAAAAAAATTTAATTTTATTAAAATTTATTTATATAATTATAAATATAAATTTCATATTTTAATCAATATATTATTTATAATTAATAGTAGTTTTAAAAAAATATTTTATTTTTTATAAATATGTATTCACTAGTGGAGGAGGTTTCATTAAAGTCACCAATGGAAGGCGGTTCCGCCATAATTTTGTAAAACCGCCTTCCTTGGGTAGTTCTGAGCTCAGAACCTTCTTCAGATGGATCCCCTAAAATTTTAAAGGTGGTTGTAGAGTGTTCAAAGGCAATTTTTTTTATAACCGCCTTTGAATGATGAGGATGGAAGATGGTTCTGTCGGTGTGACTTTGAACGCTCCATTTACGAACTCAGAACATGAATCCGATTGACGTTCCACACTCAGAACATGGATCTAATTTATGTTCCGAACTCAGAACAGATATGTATGTCGTGTAATTGAAACAACGATTTATACTCCTTTTCTGTCTAACATCCATTCCAACTAAAGCTAGGGCACTCTTTGGGAGTAAAAGGCTAAGGTAATTGTACATATACAAATATTCTTACCCCATCGAACTAATTATTCTCCTATTGAAATAAGTTTTGTAATGCTTTGAAAAATAGGATTTTGATTTGATATGTTGCTCAATGGAATTTTGTTGCATATATGATTGTATGTGTCTTGATGTTATTTTCATGTAGTTAATGGATATAATTGGAGTCATCGAGAGCAACATTAGCACATCACTCGATTATATTCGTTTAGTAGATTCATTTCTTGTGGTGGCTTTTGAACATGCGGCAAAAAACGGGATCGTGCGTGCACGTTGCCCCTGTAAGGATTGCAGGAATGATGCATTCCTCAACCACCTCCGCTTTCAACAATTTATCTACCTTGACCTTGATTGCCTCTACCCTTTCGGGCACAAATATCCTCCTCTTTTGCTTAATAGGTTTAATCGCTGGGTCAATGTTCAGCCTATGCACTGCAAACCTTGAAGGTACCCCTGTGAGGTCCGAAGTATCCCATGAAAATACATCCTCATATTCACCCATTAAACTTCTCAATTCCTCCTTTGTTGCTTTAGGCACTAGCTTTCCCACAGCTACTGTCCCCCTGTCCCGTATGGACACTTGTTCAGTGTCTGTGAGGCTAACCCCTACATGCACCGAGGCAACATCTTTCATTTTTCTTGCTTCCCCGACAGGTGTGGGGTTACAACTTCTGGCTACTTCTTGGTCCCCTCGTACAGAAGCTATTCCCTTGTTTGTTGGAAACTTCATCATTAAGTGATATGGAAACCATACTGCTCGAGCTTGACACATCTATTGCCTCCCCAAAATCACATTATAAGGGGAATATGCATTAACTGCAAAATTACAGCCTATCGTCACCTCTTTATCTTCTTCTGAGACCCAAACTGACAGGGTAATATCTCCTAGGGGGTATATTGGGTTTCCGGTGAACCTCGGTAGAGGGGTGGTGGACTTTTTTAGGTTATTTCTCCCTATATCCAGTTGAACAAAACATTCAGCAAAAATTATCTCGACTCCACTCCCATCGTAAATAAAGACTCATTTCACTTAAGAAGCCTCAATTATGGTTGAGACAACCATATGATCTGCATGCGGGATCTGATTTGGGACAATGTTCGCTTCAGAAAAAGTTATTGTTTCATCTTGCCAGAATCTCTTGTGCATCGGCTCTCCTACGGGAATCTTTCGAGAACAAGCCTTCATGACTAAGTTCGAAGATCTTTCACTCACAATCCCACTTATCATTTTAATCACCTTACAGATTGGAGGATTTTCACCATTTTGATTCTCCTGATTCCCAACAGGCTGTTCTCGTAGAGCTCCATCCCTTCTTCTTTGCTCTTTGTCTAGAGGTTCCTGGACCTGAGGCCTTTTATCCCCTCAACCCCCATTATTTTGGTAATTTCTCCTGTACGGGGATCGATCATTTTGGGGCCTAGGAGGTTCACCCCGATTTCCCTGCCTAGGACCAGGACCTAGAAGCCGTCCTTCCTTTTCACACATGTGTATTTCCATTTTCAGATGAATGCAATCATTCATATGATGGCCATAATCCTTATAAAAATCACAAAATAACTTTATGGCCTTGAGTATCTCTCGATAAATGCTCAAGATCTGATCCGGTGACTTGTTCATAGGCGTACACCTCTCGAAGGTAGGCCTTGCCACCTCCATTGGTTTCTTACCCCTAGAGTCACTGCTTTTGTCACTGCTTCTTCCCCGCTTATCAGTCATACTGTCTCTCTCTTTCTTCTTGTGGCTTTTTCCACTTTCGAATATTGTTCGACGACCTCTTGAAGCTTCTACAATGTTCGAGGGACATTAGTACTCAGCTTCTTATACAATTCTATATCTCGCATCCCAACAAGTATCCTTGAATAACTTTGTTCTCTGTGGTTTCCACAACTCTCATCCACATAACGATGGTAAAAGGCTTATATTGTTTCCCCTAGATATTTCTTTGTCTGATATAACTCCAACATAATTTTTGTAAATTTTGACTTCCAGGCTTATTAGCTCAACAACACCGCATTGAAATCCCAGTAAGAATGCAAAGACCCTCTCAGTAATTTATTATACCATTCCTGAGCCTTCCCTCAAAGATAACTACCCACCATCTCACATGTTAACTTTTTGTCAGAGTCCCTCGAGTTCATTAGACTGAGGAACATCTGAATGAACTCTCGAGGATCCGACTCTTCACTGTAGGTGGGAAGCCCCTATGGGGGTTTCGTATCCACTGGCCATCGTTCCCCCATTATCAATGGAGTAACAGGCGACCCAGCCGCCTGGCCAAGTGGTCTAATAAACCTATCCAGCCCCTTTTTTAGTGCATCTAATGTGTCCCCTGCTAGTCTTCGTTACTCTCCGGGAAAATTCAATCCTCTATAAGCATCTCCATGTGGCATATGATACATAGACTGCTGACCCATATACCCAAGATTCACCCAAGGCTACGTGGCCCCTGAACTTACATGAGGCAATCCATACGGTCCATAGAACCCCTGAATAATGGGATAATCTGGCATCCCTGCGCTACCATATCCCTGAAGCCTCTGACCTACCTCTGTTCTAGGAAGAGTTCTTATGGAGGCTATTTGCATCGAGAGGGGAACATAATATACTATCCCCGGTGGATATTAGAGGAAAAAGGGTTGAGGTCGTTCCTGATTCCCTTCCCGTTCATTTCCGAAATAAGGGAATGCCAACATGGGTTGGGAAATGTTGCCTACAGGCATTTCCATGATTGTCGACGGCACCACATCTCTCGTCATTCCCCTGGGTGCCGAGAGAGGCATTGCCTGGTATCCGGCAGCTGCTAGCATCTGGGCTGCTCGCGTTAAATTCAGTTGTGAACCAACTGCTCCCACTGCCTGATTCGCCTACACAGCTCACTCATACGCCTAGACATGGGAATCACCAGAACCTTCTGTAAAACGGCCATCTCTTTCTTCGTATGACCTCGTCGGTATGTCTTGTGCGAGATTCATAACCCCTGCATCACGTCCCGGATTATCCTCAACAGGTCTCGCTGGTCCACCTATATCCCGAGGCTTCTCGACAATTGGGGGGTTAAGCTTGGTAGAGCCATGCATTGCCTCCTGCCCACCTGCCGAGACTTACAGGGCTCCCGACTCACCTGTCGGAGCCGGCGCTACTTCTTTCTCAATGTTCTGGGATGCCGAAGGGTTAACCATCCCTCTTCTTCATCTTCCTCGATATGGGGATTGTATCTCGTGTGTAGCACATGTCCCCTTCAACTTCAATCTCTCGCTCCTTCGAGTATTCGTGGAAGTGGACATAAACTAAATGACCCCAATTCGACTAAATCGGTCCCACCGAGCGTGCCAATTGATGCGTCTAGAAATCGACCAAGCCGCACCGCCGAGTCCCATGGTCGTAATCTGCAAACAACAAACTCCAGGAAGTCTTAGGGGTAAACTCTCTGATACTTAAGTTTGTAAAATACTCGAATAGATGTCAAAAAGTGTATATCTAATAATGAATACATACCATGCATTTATACTATGCCATAAGAATAATACTCATCCTTACTTCTTGTAATTAACTTCTTGAATATACGATAACACTTACCTTAGGTCGAAACAAGCCCAAAACATCTTCCAGGCTTTCTCCGGATCAGCCCATTATAATATCATTTTTTTAAACAAACATCCAGAAGGCGTGTGAGAAGCATGCCCGATATTCTTTTGAGAGGATGAAGACCTGAGAGGTACCTGTGACGCCATTAACAAACCTCCAGAAGGCGCGTGAGAAGGCTCGATATCGGAATGTGCGAGATGGCAGTTAAAGAACGAAAAGAAGCTCCAGAAAAGTGCTGAATTCGCGACCTCCTTCCAAATTTTCAACATTAATATTCATTTTTATTGATTTTTCTGAAAACATATTTAATTATTGAGTCCGTCTCGTGAAAGACGGTATTTTCATAAGTCATAAAAACATCAAGGTTTAAAATACAAATTAGAAGAAATGAATATAAAATTTTTGGGTTGCATGAATCGGTTTATAAACTTTATAACTACTACATATTGTACAATAAATCTTTAATATTGCTGCTAACACCTTTTACATTTTATTATTCTAATTAAAGTTTCTCTTTCCATAAATTTATAAAAAAAATGATTTTTTTCCAAAACTTTACCTTAATTATAAATAATATTCACCGATTTAAAGCGTGTAATTTTTAAGTATTAAAATTTTATATACCGTTAAAATTATTGGGCAATCGTGCATGACTTGTTTAAAGTGCACACTTTATCTTTCAACATTTGATTTGAAAAATGTTTGATCTTTGATATATTTCATTAAAGATATATAGTTAAAACTTGTGATAAGCTGATATTAAAAAAATATATGTAGCGAATCTAACAATGTATTACATAATAATTTTTATATTTATATATTAATTCAATTTTAGAATCAAAGTTTAAATTTGTTGACTATATTAATAGCTAAATTACAGTTTAAAATATGATTGGAGTACAAAAGCTAGCGTTCAAATGGTGCCGAAGTTAGACAATTAGAGGGAGTATTATGAAAAGCAAATTTCATCACATGGCATCATAAGAGTCAGTTATACCCTCTCCATTTTATTATATTTGGTGCACTTACATTTTTATTTAAATTTATAATATATAAAATGAATGGATGAAGTTGAATTCGGAAATAAAAAAGTAAAATGAGTAGAGAAAAATGAGAGAATCTTACTCTCTCTGCTCCTCCATATATTACACATTTACCTAAAAAGGTTGTTTATTTACTGATACATTATATACCTTTTTGCAAGATTTTGTTTAACTTCATCTACTCATTATACTTTTTACTTTTTAAATTCAATTCCATCAACTTATTTCATCCAACTAAATACAAATATCTTAACATATAGTGTCATATGCAGAGGAACGGGAAAAATAGAAAAATAGAAAGCATGTCAATATAAAAAATAAAATAAAAAGTAAAATGTGTTAAACATAGTGAAACTAGAAAATATATTAGTTCATACCTATTGAAAGATGAACTTCGGTAGTTACCCGCACTTTAACTCAATTCAGTTCACCAAAAAATATTATGATGAAATTTAATTTTATGTAATTATATTATAACTGCTTTCTGCTACAATTATTTTTAATTAAATTTAGTTCAATTTAATTTATTAAATTCATTTCAATTCAGCTAAACTTTAGAAAAAAATCTCACTATAAAACGTGAAAGACGCTTATCTTAGGCATGTTGTGAATATTAGATTATAAAAGTGTAACATTTATATTAATCACAGTGTCTAGGGGTGGTAAATGGACAGATGGATCGAACGAGTCGGGTAATATGGATCGAACCCTAATTAATAAATATAGGTATGGCCTATTTTGACCTGTTTTATGATGGGTAAAAATGAGTTGGGTGAAAAACAGGTTGGTTGAAACCTGAGGGTAAAAAATTATTCAACTCATGGATCAAAAATGGGTAAACCGGTTTCAATCCATATGTTAACCCTTATGGGTTTATATACCAACCCATACGGGTAAACCCGCGGGTTTCAACCCATATATTGGCACATAGGTATTTATGTACAAACTTATAAGGGTAAATCCACGGTCAACCCACAAATCTAACCCGTTCGACCCATATTTTTCAAATACGCATTTGACCAGTTACCCATTTTATCATATCCACATGGGTTTGAAAATAGACAACTGTTTGACCCGTCGGTTACTAGTCTATTTTGTCATCCCTAACAATGTCTTGTTTTAGATCGAATAGCTGTTAGACGGGATCATTTTATAATTAGTGCAACTAACATGGTAATGTGATACTTATTTTCATTTATTGTAACGAGACACCTATAATTAGAAAAACACTATAAAATAAATCTCAAAGAGTCTGTCTCTTGAAAGACGGTCTTTCCATAAGTTATGGAAAGACCAAGGTTGAAAGTGTAAATTAGAAGAAATTAAGATAAAATTTTTGGGTTGCATGAACTGGGTTATAAATTTTATAACTACTACATGTTTCATACTAAAACTTTAATATTGCAACTAAGACCTTTTACCTTTTATTATTCAAATCAAAACCCGTCTTTCCATAAGCTTATGGAAAGACCGTCTTTCCCAAGACTTTGCCAATCTCAAAATAAAAAAAATTATAACCTTTAAAAATTATAAAATTAAGATTTTTTATGATTGACTTAATCGTTAATTGGTCTAACAACATACCTACTCTATCTGAATTTATTAGATATAGTCGTGGGGCTAGAAATTTTCGTTACAGAAAATAAAAAATATATTTAAGAGTATGTCTCTTGAAATACGGTCTTCCAAAAACCATGAAATAACCAAGGTTTAAACTGCAAATTAGAAGAAATGAAGATAAAATTTCCGGATTGCATTAATCGGAGCATAAACTTTATAACTACTTCATGTCGCATAATAAAATTTTAATATAGCAACTAAATTCTTTTACCTTTTTTATTATTCTAACTAAACCCTATCTTTCCATAAGCCTATGGAAAGATGGTCTTTCCCAAGACTTTTCTATTTAATAATACACGTATAAATAAGAATAATTAAATCTCATCTTTCCATAAGCCATGAAAAGACCCATGTTTAAAATGCAAATAAGAAGAAATGAAGATAAAATTTTCGGGTTGCATGAATCGGGCTATAAACTTTATACCAACTACAGGTTCCATGATAAATCTTTAATATTGCAACTAAAACCTTATACCTTTTATTATTCTAATTAAATCTCATCTTTCCATAAGTCTATGGAAAAGCTGTCTTTCCCAAGACTTTGCCATAATTATTAAATTAAACTAAATATTTAAGGATTTTTTGTTTAAAATTATAAAATCTTAAATAAATTAATGATATTAATTTACAAAAACATAAATTATATTAGCAAATTTTTAGGAAAGACCGCATTTCCTTAAGCTTATGAAAAATTGGAGTATAATTAGAATAATAAAAGGTAAAAGGTCTAAGTTGCAACATTAAACACTTATTATGCAATGTGTAGTGGTAATAAAGTTTATAACATTTTGGCACTAAAAATTATCTCAGGGGAAAAGTCATTGGGGTCACTGTGGGCGATATTCACACAGTAGTGTGTTTTGGTGAATCACGTCCATGGGGCGAGGGCGGGGCCGGCCAAGGAAAGTGGTAGCCACGCCATCGTCGACAAGGTTGAGTACAGTACCAGCGAAGATAATGGGTACATGTACTAGTAGAATCCGACCACACCTGAGATGGGAGTAAGTAAAGACGATGGATTGAAAACGAAGAGCAACAATATTGAAGCAATTGCAAAACAGGAGGCAAATCAATAGGCAACTCAGGTAAACACATCTGATACCCCTAACCTTACTGAGCTAGTTGGTGAGAATAAACTCTATGTAGATATCTTTAGAGGTAATTGATTGCAATCAAATGGAATGCCTATAGAATTTAGTCTCCAAAATATAATGGATGGTGTTGTTGAAATCAAAATAGAGAATAAGGATGTGGAATCAGAGATGGAATTCTGGAAATTTGCTCTGATTATGTATATGATAGGGGGTGATTTGTCAATGAACGCTGTGAAGAATTTTATGTCTAGATATTGGACTTTTGTAACCTTACCAGATTTATATTAAAATGAAGAAGGGTATTTCTTGTTGAGATTTAAATCTGAGGCTGATAGGGATACATTGATGAGTAAGGGGCCCTATACGATCTATAATATGTCCATGTTTCTTCATAACTGGAAGCCTAATTTCAACTTGAAACAATATATGGTTAGGAGACTCCCTATTTGGGTGAAACTCCCGAAGCCACCCCTTCATCTCTGGGGAGCTAAGAGCCTAGGTAAGATAGGTAGTGCACTGAGAAGGCCGATTGTAAATGATGAATGTACTGCAGGGAAATTGAGAGTATCATTTGCTAGGATTTTGGTAGAAATAGATATCATCAAAATATGCCGGAGGAAATTCCAATCAAAGACCTAGAAAGTGGCAGATGTAACCAAAAAGTGGAGTATGAGTGAAAGCCAAAATACTGTGATAAGTGTATGATTGGAGGCCATCAATCTAAGGACACAAAGGTGAAGATGAAGGCTACACAGAAATGGATTGTAAAGGAGAAAGTATTTGAGACAGTGACTGCACCAACGGGAGAAGCTGAACAAAGCAATATGGGAGATCAGAATGTGGAACAAATTGGCAATGGCAAAACTGAGATAGCATTGAATGTGGTAAGGCAAAGAATAAAGACAAGCAGAAATTCATAGAGGCAGAAATCCTGAATCAGAAGGAGGAAATGGAGAAAACATGTATGGATGACATTGATTTGCAGGTTTGGCATGACCGGGCAAAGAATGATCACGTTCCATGATAATTTCATGAAACGTGAGGGGGATTAATAAAATAGCAAAGAAGAGAGATTGGATCCCATCTCCGAGGACTGAAATTTGATGTTGTTGTACTTATAGAAACCAGAGTGAAAAAGATAGAGCAGAAGCAATTAGAAGGAAAATTGGAAGTAACTGGAGTTATATGGATGATTATAATGATCATCAGAATGGCAGTATTTGGATAGTTTGGGATCCAAATGGAGTAGAGGTGGACAGGATAAAAAGCTCAGACCAAATGATTCATTGTGAAGTGCTGAAATATGGTAAAATGTTGTACCATTTGACTGCAGTCTATGCTGCAAATCAGTTGACAAGGAGGGAAAAAACTGTGGAAGGAGATGGAAACCATTAACAAGTATAGCCCAGGTATGCAAGCTTGGATGGTGGTAGTTGATTTTAATAGCGATCTCACTACACGAGACAGGCTGGGGGGAAATGATGTGCAGGAAAATGAGTTCTGTGATTTGGTCAGTATGATGGAAACTACTGAGTTATTTGAATGTGAAACATTTGGGGACTTCTTTACCTAGTCAAACAAGCAGATCAATGGAATGATATACTCTAGGATAGACAGAATGATTGGCAATGTGGAGTTATTCCAGGCATACCCAAACATCAAGGTGGAAATTGCATAACCATGTCTATCTGATCATGCGATGCTTAAAGTTCACATGAATGAGGAACTAGTGAGGAGGAAAAGGATGTTCAAGTGCATAAATTGTATACTGGATAAAGAAGATGTGAAAGGCAGTAGAACTGGAATCAGAATTTGGAGGGGTCAGCAATGTACTTGGTTTGGAGAAAGATGATTAGGCTTCAACCTGTGATCAGCTTGAACAATCTAGAGAAAGCCTTTCTACTGCACATAAAGAACTAATGGAGGATAGAGTGAGCAGAGAAATGATACAAGCAATAGCAGACTGGAGTGCAGAGGTGATCAGATGTACAGATTTGGATGAGAAATTGGCTATGCAAAGGGCTAAGGTGAACTGGCTAAGGCTGGGAGATGGAAATAATACCTACTTCCATTCAGGGAACCATGGAAGAAGTACTGAGTTACTATACACAGCTCATTGGCAGGAAAACTGAGAGAATTGAGGGGGTGAATCTGAATTCCATCAGACAGGGTAATACTGTAAGTAGATCCGGGTGTGATAGTTTAATAGCCCTAATGACATAACTGAAGTATAAACAACAGTAAAAGGAATTGGGGAAAACAAGGCACTTAGCATGAATGCCTTTACTTCAAAACTCTTTAAAAAGAACTGGTGTGTGATGAAGTATGATGCCATGAATACAGTGAATGAATTCTTTGTAAATAAGAAAATGTACAGGGTTGTAAACAGCACAATTGTTACTCTGAGCCCTAAAAGTCCAGAAGCTACTGCAATCAAGAACTTTAGACCGACCTCATGATGCACGACTTTTTATAAGATTATATCCAAGATACTAACAAGGAGATTGAATGGGGTTATAAGGGAGATTGTAAATGAAAGTCAGACAGCTTTTATCCCTGAACGAAACATCCATGACCATATCTTATTGGCTTATGAGCTTATCAGGGGATACACCAGAAAAGGAGGAGGACCCAAATGTATAGCACAAATGGATCTACAGAAAGCCTATGACATGGTGGATTGGAAAGCATTGGAGTGCATACCAAGATTATTAGCAGAATGGCTGATGACATGTGTTACGACTGTTTCCTACAGGTATATTATAAACGGGGAGGCATCTGGACTGGTGGAAGCTAAACGTGGACTCAAGGAGGGTGATCCATTGTCACCACTGCTCTTTGTCATGATCATGGAGTATCTCAACAGGTTTTTACAGGATTTGAATGACAATGGTAAGTTCCCGTACCATGAGAAGTGTGGCAAGCTGAAATTATCAACCTTAGTTTTGCAGATGACCTACTCCTCTTCTCAAAAGGGGAAACTGAGTCAGTCAAGGTGATGATGATTCTTTCAACAAATTTGCAAGATCAGGCCTAACAGTCAATCCTAGAAAATGCAGAATGTACTATGGAGGAGTCTCACTTGAACAAAAGAGGGAGATAGGAGGAATCACCGGTTTTACAGAAGGACAACTCCCCTTCAGATACCTGGGAGTCCCTGTGTAGTAAACGCTTAACAGTCAACATGTGCCAACCTCTGATTGGTAGAATGCTAGTGAGAATTAAGCATTGGAGTACAAAAATTCACAGCTACACGGGGAGAACTCAGCTGATAAAAAGTGTCATTTCGCAATCACGAACTACTGGATGCAATGCTTCCCATTGCCAAAGAAGGTATTGAAATACGTAGAGGCTCTTTGCAGGTCATTTTTATGGAGTGGAGGTGAGACAATCACAAAAAAGGCTCCGGTGGCATGGGAAAAAGTATGCAATCAGAGGAAGGATGGAGGCCTCAGTATCATCTCCCTGCTGGAATGGAATGAAACCAGTCTGATCAAAATGCTCTGATAGGTTGTGGGTACGATGGATACACTCCTACTATATAAAAGAAGGAGACTTGTTGGAGACTGTGTTCCCAGCTAACTGTTCATGGGTAATCAAGAAAATTGCTAAATGCAGGGATAAAATCAAGGGAAGCCATGTTTAGTTGCAAATGTGGGGAACAAGAAAGTTTAAAATGTCGTAGATGTACAAATGGATACGAGGAGAACAACTGAGTGCATACTGGAGCTACTTGATCTGGAACAATCACGCACGACCTAGAGCCATCTTTACAACTGTGGTTGGGATGTCAGAAATGCTTGGCAACAAAAGACAGACTATTGAAAATGGGAATTGACAAAGGTAAACAATGCCCTTTCTGTGTAAATGAGGAGACCATCAGTCATTTGTTTTTGGAATGCCTGAAAAACAAAGACAATCTGGGGCGCAGTACTGAAGTGGCTGAAGTGGGATAGACAACCGGAAAACTGGGAAGAAGGGTTAGAGTGGTTAAAGGTTGTCTGCAAAGGAAAAGTATGGCTGAGCAGACTTACAAATATGGCAATTGCAGAAACAATGTATAACATTTGGAGCTGCAGAAATGACATCTGTTTTGGACGAAGGCAACATCAAGAGGAGTTCATTATAGATAGCATCTTAGAAACCATTGTATATATGGCATGATTAGATACAAAGTTGAAAAGTAAATGTGCTAAATTGATGCTAGAATCCAATAAGGGATAGTAAATAGGGAGAAAGGATAGATGGATCGATGGATCACTTGTACTTCACTGAGTTTTTTTGGTAATGAAAAGTCTTCGTTATTCCAAAAAAAAGTTTATAACCCGATTTATGCAACTCAAATTTTTTATCTTCATTTTTTTAATTTGCACTTTAAACCTTGCTCTTTCAATGACTTATAGAAAGACCATTTTTCAAAAGACGGACTCAACTATATGGAAAAGTCTTGGGAAAGACGATCTTTCCATAGGCTTATGGAAAGACGGGGTTTAATTAGAATAATAAAAGGTAAAAGGTCTTAGGTGCAATATTAAAATTTTAGTTTGCAAGATGTAGTAGTTATAAAATTTATAACCCAGTTCATGCAACCCAAAAATTGTATCTTTATTTATTCTAATTTACACTTTAAACCTTAGTGTTTTCATGACTTGTGAAAAAATCATCTTTCAAGAGACAGACTCCAACTATATTTGACAACATAAACGTAAAGGAAAAGTCTTGGGAAAGACGGTATTTTTATAGACTTATGGAAAAACGATGTTTAATTAGAATAATAAAAGTGTAAAAGTGTAAGTTGCAATATAAAAAATATATTATGCAACGTGTAGTAGTAATAAAGTTTATAACTCGATTCATGCAAACCAAAAATTTTATCTTTATTTCTTCTAATTTACACTTTAAATCCTAATGTTTCCATAACTTTTGGAACGGAATCAAACGTAAATCTGAATTTACTGCTAATTTACTTGACACCTGGTAAACGTCCACAAAATATCTGGCTCACATTATGGGAAGATATTTATTAAAGGGAAAGTCCCTCTCTAATCCCCTGCTGACGTGGAGGGCTGACACGTGTAAAAAGCGTCGACATGTGGAGCCCATCCCCTTCCTTCCACCGCCAAGTCCTCTTCCTCTTCTTCCTCTCACAGAGACGCCTATTCCTTTTTCTTAATTTGAATTTTCTCATTTTCTCTCTCATCGATATATGATTACCTTTTCAGATATTTTCAGCTCAATTACGGATTCATACTGTGCGTAACTGTGCATTGTTCTTATGCGGCGGGCGGCGGCGGAAAAGCTGAGCGGCTTTGAGTTGACTCGATCGGACTCCGGAGGAGCTTCCTCTCTCAGCGCCGAGCATTACGGCGGTAACATAATGGTGCGCGTTTGATTTTAGCTCCTTTTGTTTTTGTTTGTAATTGATTATACTGTCACGGCGTGATTTGTTTTTTGAATTGTGTTTTACTCCGTGTTTTTGTTAAGAAGGTGCTGGAGTTTATGAATAATTTCGTTTGTTTTTGGTGATTTACTGCTACGATGATTAATATTTGAGGTATTAAATAGACGCTGGGTGATTGTTCGTAATTATTTGAGTATTTTCAAATCCGTGTTGCAATTTTGTGTTTCTGCTTCAATATGCCCGTTGAATTGAATCTTTTGATATAGTTCGGTAGAAAATTCAGAAGATGAAATTTGGGACATTTTGTCTGTTGAACCGAGATTCCGGAATGGTTGACGCCGCAACAAATAGCATATTGCTATTAGGTATGATACATGCTAGACTGCTAGTAGATGGCATGGGTGCTTAATGTATGATGAAGAAGCAATATGGTACAATAATAGTGCTGTAAAGGGTTTACATTTAAACGTGATTAGAAAGTGTTTGATCCATTGAATGCTATTTTACCATTTTTAGAGGTGACCACAACTTAAACCTGAAGTTTCAGGCTAGTAAGAACCAAAACTTAAAAATCTTTTGAGGTGCTACCAGGAATTTTCGTATGGTATAATTCATGATTTTTGTACTGCTAACTTTATTACAGAGTTTTAGTTTAGTGATTATGTTTTGCGTGACATGCATTCAGCTCCTGCTTTACATTGTACTACAACAAGATATAAGAGGAATTCTTTTTAGCATATCATTAATGGTTAATGTGGCTTTGGACCTGATAATTTGATGTTATCTTTCACTTTTATATTGACTACGTTTGATATTTGTACAAGTGGTAATGCCAAACAGCCACTTATTGCCTTTGCTACTAGTGAAATGGTTTTTTGATCCGCCTAAGTGTTTGTTGCTGTTATTGAGTGTTTGCATTAGGAGGCAGGGGTAGAACTAAGTTTTTGTGTTAATGTAAGGGTTCTTTGTAGTAATTTAGTGCACATTTTCTGATTCTTTGTGTTCCTTAAATGATTTGCTTTTATTGTCTCTGTTCCTTTTACAACAGGATAACTGCAATGCATGGACAGATGAAAGGCACAACAAGTATCTTAACTCTCTGGAAGCATCTTTTGTTCAACAATTGCACCAATCTAGGGGTATGCTAGCTAGTCGCAGAGAGCATAATAGAATTGATAAGGGTGCACCTCATAGATCTCCTGTCAGTTTGAATAAGGCTTCAGAGCAGGTAGAACTATTAAATTTTTTTTTCATGTTTGTGATACTCCTCTATGTTGTGAGTGTTTGGATCGCCTTTTATATAACAAGGGCGTCTAATTATTACCTTTTTGCTTGTTTCAGTGTTCTCATAAAAGAGATGGTGGATGGGAAAAAAAGATCCTTGAAAAGAATCAGCCTCACTATATACAGATGCATTATCAGGAAGTTTCAGGTAAAGTCACTCCCTTGTTAAGTTCTAACCCAATATACTGCAGTTTGAGTTTTATCTCGTGGGGGAACACTTTAAGAGAAGAGAAATATTTCTAACAAACCTGAAAATTGCTTTAAAATTCCACCACAACCCATTGAGATATGAAATGTTATCTGACTTGAATCCATATGCTTATTCTCTTAATTTTCCTAACATCCTGCTTAGTAACAAGTCGTCACCTCTTCTTGAATGCATTTATATGATTCTCGTTGTTAAGGTAGTTTGTATGGGAATATCTACAGGTTCACAGTGCTGTCCTTTTTGTTTGAACTTGTAGGAATCCACCACGTAGTAATCTTATCAGATTGCAATGTCGGGTACCTAAAGTACCTGTGAAATGTTTCCCTGAAGCTATGATCTTGTTATTCCTTTGAGAAGAGCTTAAAGCTGCATGAATCGTTATGAAAAAGATTATATTTTTGACATCTAACGATGCTTCTTTCTCATATATCTTCTCCTTTCTTTATAAAGTATATTGTGTAAACTTCTATGGTAATAGCTAATAATGGCTCTTATGTCCGTTGCTTAGTAACTGTAGTTGGACTACTTGTGGCAAAGCAACACATCCCTTCTTTTATTGGACCTTTCTTGAAACACGAAAATGTTGGGGAAATTTCCATTGTTATTAGAATATCTATAAATTATGCTGGTGTGGAGAATGCAATACAATGAGGCATAATGTTAAAATCTGTTCAGCCTTCTATTTTCACTCTTCTTTCTCTCTTACCACCCAACCCACTCCTCCTCTCTGTTGCACCATTTAAAGAAATTGTGCTTTACGAGCACAAGATTCTTACAGGATCGTGTTTTTTCTATAGTTTCTTAACCTTATCAGACATTAACTCATTTTCAATTTCTAAGAATCCATGCAGACCTTTTTATAGCTATGTAGAAAATACAGTTCTTTTCGAGTAGTTTTGGAATGGTTTTAGGGAAAGCAGGTGCTGACCCAACCTATGCTCATTATTTTAATTCATGCCATTTCTATTATGATAATGCAGAAGGATCGGGCCAGAATTTTGTGGACGAAAACTGTGACAAAAAGGTTGAAGACAGCTGTGGAAGATACTTAGATTGTAGATCAAGAAATTCCCGGAATTAGCTTACCACCATCTTTAACTCCTCTCTCATCTCCGTTGGTGCTGCATAGATGGTTCCCCAAGTCATTAATGTTCATTCCCCACTTCCTCACAGATCATACCATCCAACTTATTGGACGTGAACGATGAAGTTCCATCAGTAATCTTCCGATTGCTTAGTGTGCTGTGAAAGATCAGCATATGGGATTAGATCTTGTTTTATGTTACAGATGCATTTATATGTAGATAGATCCCTATGTTTCTGGTGAAGATTATGCGACCTGCTGAAATGTATAAAGTTTAGTACTCCAGCAGAGTGTATTGATTTCTTTACTCGTCTGCTGTAGTTGTTAGTTGATTGAGTGGTTAATCGCCTATTAGTGATGGCTTAGAGTTGGTAATGATGGTTTAGTGTGGGTGAGAACTTGTTATATTAGTTAGTTACGCCTTAGTTTGCTGTCAACCTTAGACAGACTGCTTGGAGATTACTACAAGTTGTAAGCATGAACAGAATAATGAAAGGGTGAATACTGGAGTTACCTGCTTCTAACTTCTGAACTGCGATCTTATGTTTTGCAGCATCCCATTCTCAATTCATCGTTTTACTATCTCATCACCCACTCTTCTTCTAATCTAATTGAAAGTATAGACATAAATGCAGTATGGCCAAGAAACTATACATAGTGTTCAAAGCACTTAAAATGAGCTGGCCCATTTGGTCATGAACCCTATCAAATTCTATTAACTCTGATATGGTTGCATCTCCCTTGTCTGGATCAACACCAATGACAACAAATAGATTCCAGCCACTGAACGATGAAGAAACTGGAGAAAAGAATGATGGATTTGGAGACAGGATAAGAAACACCAAGTTCCACAGTCAGTATATCACAAAAGGAAGTCTTCATTATGAGCGCATGAAGGGAAAAAAAAGAACCAAGGCATAGACATTTGGTGAAGGCGTGAAACTACATGTGCAGACATGTATGGAGTGCTATTAGTATTTAAGTAATATTTCATTATATTACAGCATAATTGAATTAGATATAATTAAGGGATAAGTGTCAATATAACCCTATCTATTTGAATAAGTATTAATATAACACTGAGATAATTTTTAGTGCAAAAATAACCTTAACTAATAAATGGAAGTGCCGATATAACCCTCAGAACCCATTTTTTCCGCATTGACTTTGATTTTCTGGCCTTGACTCTATGTAAATTGACCAAAATACCCTCTGGACAAAATCTAAAATTAGGTGGACAATTTTACTCTCATAGTTCGCCGGACCACCGCTGGACAACCGCCGAAACAGGTATGGTTATATCAGTACATTATGAAAACTGATAGGGTTGTATTAGCACGATCCTAAAACTTGTAGTGTTATATCAGCACATTCCTAAAATTTATAGGGTTGTATCAGCGCATATTATAAAAGTTAAGTGTGTGGTACTCGACTGTCCTTAACACTCTACCACATCATCATATACACCATTATCACATCATAACAATATCTTATACACCATAAAATTCGACATCATGACACCGTCATTCATATTAAACACCATTATCACATATCATAGCCTCATTTCAAAACTTATCAACATTAAGAACCCTGGGTCGAAGAACACGGTAAAATAACAACCACACACAACACCAAAGGTCATCCAATAATTAATCCGGACTAAACACAACAAAATACACAAAATATCATTAAAACATATATATTCTATAGTGTGTATTGATATAACCCTACACTTTTTACGAATGTACTAATATAACCCTATAAGTTTTACGAATGTGCTAATATAACCCTATAAGTTTTACGAATGTGCTAATATAACCCTATAAGTTTTAGGAACGTGTTGATTTAACCCTATCAATTTTCACAATGTGCTTATATAACCCTACCTATTTTGGCGTCGGTATAGCAGCGGCCCGACGGCGATCCTGTGGCGGTCCGGCAGCAGTCCGGCGGTGGTCCGGCTATATTGAAGTATTAATGACTCTAAGGGCAATAACAACATTTACTTTTTTTAGTATTTTAATTTCTTTTTAGAAGATTTTTATAAAATTCTAACTAAAAGTTTCCGGAGAAGGTTATATTGGCACTTAAACTAACTATTTGGGTTTTATTGGCACTTTCGAACACTGGAAGGTTATATTGGCATTTATGTTAATTAAGTAGGGTTATAGAAGCACTTTTCTCTATAATTAATTAAAATAAATCATATTTTAAAGGCAAAGTCTTGGGAAAGTTTATGGAAAGACGAGTTTATTTAGAATAATAAAAGGTAAAACGTCTTAGTTGCAGTATTAAAAATTTATTATGAAACATGTATTAGTCATAAAGTTTATAGCATGATTCATGCAACCAAAAAATTTTATCTTCATTTCTTCTAATTTACACTTTAAACCTTGGTCTTTCCATGACTTATGAAAGACCGTATTTCAAGAGACGAACCGGCGGTGGAGAAGAATGGCAGCGGTGAGGGGAGGGGCTGGGGAAGGCCGATCTTCGTGTGGCTAGTGTTTTAGGCGGCGACGGTGGAGAAGAATGGCGCGGTGGTCAGAGAAGAACATGAATCGGCGGTGAAGAAGAATGACAGCAGTGAGGAGAAGAACCAATTCGTGTGGTTACGGTTTTAGGCGACGACGGTGGAGAAGAATAGTAGCGGTGGAGAAGAATAACGGGGTGGTCGGAGAAGAACACGAATTTGCAGTGAAGAAGAATGACAGCAGTGAGGAGAAGAACCGATTCGTCTGGCTAGGGTTTTAGGCGACAGTGGAGGAGATTTGGCTAGAGTTGCATGCGAGAGGAGAAAAGAAAACATGCCAGTGGTTTTAGGAGATTGAGAGCAGAGGAGGCGACGGTGGTGGTATTTTTCGGTGGCGATAGTTGCGTTCAGAGGCGACAGTGGTTTCAGATGGCAGAGGCAGCGGTGGTTTCAGAGGACTATAGGGGCATTTTTGTCTTTAAAAAATTTGTATTAGATTAGAAGGGTATTTTGGTAATTTCCGGATGGTCAATGACTGGAAATGGCCAGTCAATGCCGGAATAATGGCTTCAGGGTTATATTTGCACTTATGTATAATAGGTAGGGTTATATTTGCACTAAAAAACAACTCAGTGTTATATCTACACTTTCTTCAACATATAGGGTTATATTTGCATATTACCCTAAATAAATTTTTGGGATAAGTGTCAATATAACCCTATCTAGTTGAGTAAGTACCAATATAACCCTCAGACCCCATTTCCGACATTGACCTCAATTTTTCGGCGTTGACTCTAAGTAAATCGATCAAAATACCCTCTGGGCTAACTCTGAAATTAGGTGAACAATTTTACCCTCATAGTTCGCCGGATCGCCGCCGGAACAGGTAGGGTTATATCAGCACATTATGCAATCTTTTTGGGTTATATCAGCGCATTCCTAATATTTATAGGGTTATATCAGCACATTTATAATATTTGTAGGGTTATATCAGCACATCCTTAAAACTTATAAGGTTATATGGGCACTTTCACTAACTAAATAGGGTTATATTGGCACTTTCGAATATTGAAAGGTTATATTGGCACTTATGTCAATTAGTTAGGGTTATAAAAACATTTTTCTAAAGAATTTCATGACTTTAACCTGAAATGTTCTCAAACGATAATAGTACAGTCCCATTATTATAAATTTGTCTAAAATAGAAAATAAAAAGTTTCGTTAGAATTAGAATCCGCGAGATTACCAATTTGGTGAAAGTTTGAGTCAAGTCTCCACTCCGCTGACATATGTGAGATCTTTGTTTTCCGGATTACAGATTTTGGTTACCAACTATGACCGCCAGCCCTCAGAAAATGGAGGACCAATGAAGAACCCGTGGACTCGATCTCCATCTCCATTTTCTTCTCCATCCCTAATCTAAAACCCCATCTCTGCTCATGGGCACCGCCATTCCCACTCACCGCCACCACTCTCTCAAATTCGACGATCCACTCATCTCAATCGCTCCCCCCTCCGCCGCCGCCGCCAATTCCCGGAAGAAATGGCTCAATTTGATGCCGGTGGTCGTCATCCTAGTCGTCGTCGCCGAGATCGCCTTTCTCGGCCGCCTCGACTTGGCCAAGAAAGCCGACCTCGTCAACTCCTGGGCTGACTCCTTCTACCAGTTTACGACGTCGTCCTGGCTCCCTTCCTCTTCCACCACCCGCCTTCCCGACGCTGACGTCGAAGACGGCGGCGGCGGTGTTGGGGCCCCGGGCAGTGGGCCGCAGAATTGCGAGGAGTGGTTGGAGGAGGCGGACGCGGTGGCCTACACTAGGGATTTTACGAAAGAACCGGTTTTGGTCACCGGTTCGGACCAGGTTTGTCATTTTGCTATTAAATTGTTCTGTTCTTCGTGTACAGCTATAAAGTTTGGATTTTGCGTGTTTTAAGCTGGTATTTGTTGAGTATGCGATTCCTTAATGTTTATGATGCAATGTGTAGGAGTGGAAGACGTGTGGAGTAGGGTGCAAATTCGGAGTTGACAGGGAGAGGAAGGCTGATGCATCGTTTGGATTACCTGATGGTGGTGATTCTGGGACTGCGAGTATTCTTAGATCAATGGAGTCAGCTCAATATTACGCAGAGAATAACGTTGAAGTGGCACGACGGTGGGTAAGAACTATCTGTGGATAACTATCTGTTAGGGTTTTCGAGTTTAGGTCATGTTGTTTGTTCAACCTAGCACTTCTTTGGAGAATGGTGTTTATTTGGCATGGTTAATAATGTGGATGAAATAATGGTTTTCCCTATTCTGCTTTTGTAATAAAGGGTTGCTTAAATTATTTTTATTGGGTTGAGCAAAGGGAAGAGGAAGTTTTTACGAGTGCAAAGCTTTACCTTGTTGTGTTATTGATTATACATATAGTGTAATGGAGGCTTAAGCCAGTTCTATAGAATGAAAGTAGCCCGGTATAGGAGGGTGGCACACTGACAATATCCGGTTTGCCTTCATTCTGTCTTTGTATCTAACATACTTGTTTAAGTTATGGAAGATGTATTGAAGAATATAGATGCACGTCTTAGTCGATAATAGATCTGCTTCTTATTAATAGTTGAAACTTGAAACAAAGCTAGCTCGTGATATCGAAACCTTGCATCAGGAAAGAACGTACAAACTTTTCCTAGCCTTTGACAGTTTGACAACTAGCATAATCTGACTGCTGTGACTGTATCCCTTGTGCTCCTGTTGAAACTTGTCAGAGGAAGAGAAATGGAAAGTATGTGTATTGAAAAAAAATTGTTTGCTTTGAATCTATCATCAGTACTTATTCATTTAGTTTTGTTCTTTTTTTATGCTATCTCTTTTATTAACTCTTTACTTGTTTAGATTTTTTTTTTGGAACGGGTTTAGATATTTTAATAGACTAATAAACAGGTGGTGTCTCTTCTCTTTGATGAACCAGGAGGGGTTATAATGTTGTCATGACTACTAGCCTTTCATCAGATGTTCCAGTTGGGTATTTCTCTTGGGCAGAGTATGATATAATGGCTCCGCCAGAACCGAAAACAGAAAGTGCTCTGGCTGCTGCTTTTATTTCTAATTGCGGTGCTCGCAACTTCCGACTACAAGCTCTCGAAGCACTTGAGAGTGCAAATGTGAAGATTGATTCCTACGGAAGCTGCCATCGAAATCGTGATGGAAGAGGTTAGTGATAAGAGTTCATAAAGGAAAGTTATTATCTTTGGCTCTTCTGTTTCTCTAAGCTGAAATCGGGTTCGGAGACTCTATATCAAATGAACCCCATCCTTTTAGTTTGGGGTTACTCCAATAATTCAATTGGGCTGCATTGTGTTACTTATTGTTTATCTGTTTAAATATATCCCTTTGCATGAAATGCCAATTCTGTAATGTGTTATAAGGTAGGACTTGTAGCATACTGGATGTTCATCATGCTCTCTAGTAATTCACACTTACTATGATTTTCTTCTGCTAATTTTAATTGCAGTGGACAAAATAAAAGCACTGAAGCGCTATAAATTCAGCTTGGCTTTTGAGAATTCTAATGAGGAGGATTATGTTACTGAAAAGTTCTTTCAATCTCTTGTAGCTGGTATGTACCTTCATTGTTGGTTTCAGCAATGTGTCCCTGTGAGGCTATTGCAGTGTTGATTTTAGATGATTTTAAACTGAAAACTCGAGTCCTCATTAATACTTTCTTTGTCATTTGCTATGGCTTCTATAGCTGTTTTATTTTGGATTTCTGTTTCTGGTTGCTTTCATTGTATTTCATTGCCACATTGTTTTGCTAATGACTTGCAGGTACTGTTCCAGTAGTTGTTGGTGCCCCAAATATACAAGATTTTGCTCCTTCTCCTAATTCAGTGTTGCACATTAAAGAGCTGAAAGATACTGATTCAGTTGCTAAGACTATGAAGTACCTTTCTGAGAACCCGAGTGCATACAGTGAAACATTGAGGTGAGCGTCAACTGATGACTGTGGGGCATTGGCTCGGTCAGTTTGTCCTTCCCAACTTATCTCCTTGTCACAAATAGAACGATCGCACTTGCACTACTCTGTTACTTATGAAATTTAGGTCGCTCTGTGCATGAATTGGTGTTTGTGGAAATTTAAGCTCTTGCCTATATTTGTAGCAAATTGGTTAACTTTTTCTACCTTATAGGTGGAAGTATGAGGGCCCATCAGATTCGTTCAAGGCCTTGGTTGATATGGCTGCAGTTCATTCTTCTTGTCGACTGTGCATTTACTTGGCGACAAAGATCCAGGAGAAAGAAGAGAAGAATATAGGGTTTCTCAAGCGTCCCTGCAAATGTACCAGGGGCTCTGAAACTATTTATCATGCATACGTGCGTGAAAGGGGGAGGTTTGATACGATGTCAATTTTTTTGAGGTATCCTTTTTTACTTTCTTAAAAGTCGACGTTATCTCTATGCATGAGTGGACAACAATTCTCTTTCTTACATGGTTATCTCTATGCATGAGTGGACAATAATTCTCTTTCTTACATAGGATGAACGAATCAATGAACTCAGGATTATTTGTAAGAAGTCTGAAGTTTTGTTCAATCCTCGACTTTCTTTGTGCAGGTCATCTAATCTGACCTTAGATTCCTTGGAATCCACGGTGTTGTCAAAATTCAAGTCTCGGAAGCATGTGCCTGTTTGGAAACAAGAAAGACCTGAAAAGATCAGGGGCGGCGATGAGTTGAAGGTCTACAGAGTATATCCTCTCGGCCTGACTGAAAGACAGGCATTGTATACCTTCAAGTTTAAAGACGACACTGAGTTAAGAAACCACGTAATAGGCAACCCTTGCCCTAAATTCGAAGTAATATTCGTGTAGATAGCCGTTGCAAGAAGAATACTCAGGTGGACATGGGAGAGCCTCTTCTGTTATGTCAGGTTTCCGCTGCCAGTTTTCTGTTGCGTGATTTGCACTTTAAAATGGGGAAGAGTGGTTAGATTTGTAACTGTATTAGGTTTCCGCCTGGCTAATTTAGAAATTCAGCCGAGGGGGGAGACATACGTTGGAACTTTTTACTTTTGAAGTAGTAATTGCTGTCCAAATTATTTGAATCAGCAATTATTATGAACTAATAGATTATAAGTTGGTATGTCCATCTTTAACTGGTATCCATAGATGTTAGTATTTCGATCCAAATCATACGATACTACAATTCGGAAAAACAATAATTTTACAATTTTGGTCAATTTTTTTATAGGATCTGATAATTTTACGATTTTGTGTATCAAGAGTCAAGATTGAGGCATGGAGGATTCCTTTCCATTGATGCGCTCCCTAGTCTGAAAGAGTATTATTTTCAAAGGAAGATTGTTTCCTCTGACGTGCTATCTTGTTTCATGTTTGACCATCTCATCACCCATTCTTTCTTTTTCTAATTTGAGAATACCAGGTGTAAATGTGTAATTAATGTAGCCTTATTTTTAATACTCCATTCGTCCCACTATAAATTGTTTAATTACCTTTTGAGAGTTAAAGTTTGTAGAGTAAGTCCACCGGAGTTGTTACATTAAATATTGTAATTTTTTTATAAAATTTAAATATTGTATTTTATAAGTAAAAACAAGTAATAATATGTATTTTAAGGTGAAAATATAAAAATATGTGATATAAAAAAATATTTTTAAAAATTTTAAATTTTGCATGTAATTTAACAAATGCAGTATATAAGGTAAGATATAAGTGGCCTGTCCATAAACTTATGGATATGCCGCCTGTACCCACTCAAGTTTGTAAACTTTTACCGTAAATATTTATCTTGCCCTTCTCCGGCCTGGGAAAAGCGACGAACTCTAAAAGCTAGAACTTTATGTGATATTATTATAGATAACTAGAGATATTTACGGTCAAACATGTTCATTGAAGACCATGAAAAAATAATTAAGTAATTTATAGTGAAACAGAAGAAGTATAAACTCTCAAATTTTACCGTATAATAATATAATCCCATTTTTTTTTAAAATGACAAAAGAATCTCAAATTGGCCTGGACTTACCGTCAACATTGATCAATGGTGGAATGGTAAAAAAGTCCTCTAATTTAATCTAGTAAAAAAAAAAAATTGCTCTTGTAACCTTTAATTCCTTCATAAATGATAGTGTAGTCCTATTTTTTTTTAAAAAAATAACAATAGGCTCCCTCTCTTTAAATTATAGAATTCGGGTTACAATCATGGTCAATCGTGTGCACAACCAACGATGCTAGTCTATCTATTTTGAATTGATAAATTAGAGAACACTATGCCGAGAATTCCTATCTATTACAAAGTGGGATTGGATTCTTACATGGCTCTCACAAAGTGGTGCAACCTCCCATTTTAACTCCACACCAACACCAAAATGATGCATAAAGAGTTGCTCCACACCAACCTGGTGTACAGAGGCTTAAGACCATATATTATTTAGGGAAAGACCTCAAGTTGCACCTGGTCAATAACGCAACCAACGCAATACCCTAGCTGCCTTAGTGGCCGAATGAAAGGTGATACTTAGAATGAAGTGGTCCACATGTACCGTAATTTCATCTAGCAGCCTCGACCAACCCACCTGACAGATGTATCCGCTCAAGCCGGCATCCCGACTCAAACAATCATAGTAGTGCACATTAGACTTAACATTTCTATCTTATACGCACGATGATCTCTAACCCAGACCAATTTGGACCTTTAAGATATGCCTGTCTATCCTGAAATGTCCAAACTAACCGAGATCTACTAATCTATTCTTAAACCTAAGAGAGTTTTGCCAAAAGTACATTGTCTAAACTACTTTTACTCGAATTTCTCCTAACCAGCTCTTTGGAGAATAGATCAGAAGCCAACGTGAACTCACCCTTTGAATTTCTACTCCTCTGCCCAGAGATTTGTACCTTCTCCGGAACCTGCAGTGGTCCATCCCTGCGGGAGGATGAGCATTTGTGCTTTTTTGGGCACTCCATTGTCCCGTCCCACCCGATTCCACCGATTGTTCGCCCCTTCTTCGGCCAACAACAATAGATGCAGGAGTAGATATTCTTTGCAGCTCTGCTTCTTGGCCAAACTTCTTAAATGTTGGCCCATAGCCGGCCAGCTTCAGATCTACAACAGCTGTAACTAGGAGAGCAACAATTAAAAATAAAAAAACAAGGGGGCCAGTAACCCGTTGTAACGCCGTTGCCCTTGTCGAAGTGCAGTTAGCTCATTGTACCGCAACGGCCTCGCTGGAATCATCGTGCCACCGGCGGTGACTATCGTTGATCGGCTCAGACCACCGTCGGCCGGCCAATTTTTGCTTGCCTCAGTCCGGAACGCCAGCCAGCTCGAGAGACAAGCACCGTTGTTGGACTGCCTTCACGCCGGTGACCATGGCTGTCCGGCTGCTTTGTTAGGACGCCGGATATGACCGGATCTGGTCCGATCGACCAGGGTGCTTACAGCGCCTATGCTCATTGGTCACAAGCCACCCGGGCATGGTCGCCAGTTTCTGCGTGTTCCTGGAATGCTCGTTGGTTTCATCACTGCACTCATCGGCAACTTCGGATGATAGCGATGGGATGGATCGTGGTCGTCCTCCTCGGATCTACAAACTAGAGTAACTAAGAAGCTAAAAAAGGAAAGAAAATGGAGGGTTGTCGGCCCGCCGATAGCGGCGGCAACCTCCCCAAAACCAGGGTTTTTGGGGCTGAGGCTTCTGTTTGTTGGGAGCATAAAGCGAAGAGAGAGGAAATCTCATTTTCTTTGTCCTGAATTTTTGAAAGCGTCAAAATACTTGCAAGTTAGTCTGGACTTGTAGGTAACACTGGTTAAGTATAAAAATGACCTAAAAGTCTAAATTTTAAAAAATTATTGTTTCTTTTCCAAATATCTTTGCCACAACACTCTCCGAGCACCATTTCCTTTTTATTGATCTCGCCTTACCCATCATTAAATAGATGAAGAAAGATAACTCAATAAGTCGTAGTTATGAAAATAGAAGGGGAGCTTGCCTAGGCTCAACTGCCTTTTTTACACCATTAACTGTCGTCTTTAGAAGATTTATCCGGAATGACCAATTTCATAATCGGAGGAATGATGACGAATTCAACCTAATTTGCTTATTTCTAGAGCCGGGACTTTTCAATTCCTTAGCAAAGTGAGAAAAATATCGTCTCTGGAATGATGGTAGTGGCTAAAATTAATGGGCATGAATACCAAATAATGATAATTTGTGTTGTCTGGTGCAGGGGAGGGAAGGCGAAGTATTCAAAGATTCCAAGTGGTGGTGCATGATTGTGTGCTTGTAGTGTTTGTTAGGCCAATTGAAATCTTTAGCGGAGACATGATGAGGATGAGGTTAAAGGAGCAATGGCGGCATGAAGAAAGGAAGGGATCAGTGGGGGAAGGGAAATGACAGTGCAGAAATTAATGGTGATGGCAGTGCAATGAGCTGCTATAGGGGCGCTGGATAGTGGAGGTGAGTGATGTGTTGTGGCAATGTTAATGGTGGTTGAAATCAATGAATCCGGATTTTCAAACAAACAAGACTATATTTTCATTGATACTTTTGATCGAAAAATAATAAGTGGCTAAGTTATAAACTATAACATGGTCAAATGTTATATTCCTTCCGTCCCAACTTATTCTGCATAGAATCTTTTTTTGGTTAAAGTGGTCAAACTTTGACCATATATTTGAATAGGTATATAAACAACAATTATATCGTATATGGTTAGATTCATCGTAATATGTTTGATTTTTGTATGTCATTATTGTTCGTATCTACACATATATATTTACTTTATTTGAAACTATGAAAAAATTCAGTACGAAAAGCAGAGAATAAGACAAATTAATTAGCATGCATTTGTGAATATGTGATCATATCTCTTCTGGATAACCATGGATCTTCATTCTTCACATAACGAATCCATACGAAAGCAGTTGGACACGATCCATTTGTTGCCATAATAAAGCCGGTGGACAAAACCATCAATGTTTGACTTTTCGTCCGAGTCACTGTTGTTTTGTATAAGCTCACACGTTTCAATGATGGTTTAATTATCTGAAATTTTTTCGCCCCATGCAGTTTCAGAAAAGAAGAAACTAATGATCTGAAACTTTCTGCCGACGACATATATCTATTTATATTTTTTTAATACACACTCTAGTTCCATTACCACATTCAAGTTGCCCCACATAAAGGGGTGAGGTTCCCTTGTATTTCACATAAAGGTGGGGCAAGGCTCCCACATAACTCACACGATGTGAGGCTCATACACCTAATATGGTGTATTTTAGAGACTAAACCCCATAATAATATCTCCAGGCCGAAATTATACCTGAAGTGCACTTGGGGGCGCATGCCCTGCCACTAGGCTAAAGCCAGTGGTTTATATCTATATTTCAAAAGGCGATTGTACAATTCGCCCTCATCTGCCCCGACCACCCAACACCACAAGTCTCACACAGGCTTCACCGGTGAGGCTTGGTTTATATCTACGTTAATTTTAGGCATGCATGCACCTTTGTTTGCCGACTAGAAAGTGTTTATTTTTCTTGGCTTGCAGCATTAATAATAGCGATTTAAATAGGTTCGCTATAGAAATATAATTCAAATATTCGATCATGCTAGAAGATTCGAGTCATCGGATACTAGATCAGTCGGGTTGTAATTAGTTGGTATAATAAATGACATGTGCACTTTCGATCAATTTCTTAACAGAAATGATATGATTGTGGCAAGAAATAATTATGGGAAAATAGAGATTTTATTTTGGGAAAATAGTGAGTCCAATCTCAATATTGTTAGAGTTGGAAAATGATATTATGAAAATTTAACAAAGAATTTTTTGCCATTTTGAGTGATTTTCGAAGTATATCATTTTAGTTGGGACAAATTATGGTAGTATTAATCTCAACATATAAATAATTGTTTTCCAAATAATTTGATTGAAATATTATAAAAATAATTAAATTTTATTGTATTCAATAGTTAACGATTTCTAACCATCTCACATAATTTTCCTTAGATGACTAAACTTTAAAATTCAATTAACATTCTTTATTTTCAATTAGACTGTATGACACAGTGCGTAAATAAAACTTAATCTTAATATTTTAATTAATAATATTGCGCGTCCACTCCACTGGTACAAACAACTAGAATAATTAGTCAAGCCGCCTAAATAAAGCAGACAACATCTTCCAGCTGGCTAACTGCCATTTTAAAGAAAAATTTAAAATTAATGTTTGACAAACTTTTGTATAAGACCGTCTCATGGTGAGACCAGAGATTTAATTGCAAATGGGGTTTCTAATTAAAGTGTTAAAAGTCTAGGGGTTGGATGTGAAATTTTACTATTTTACATTAAGTCCACGTATAAATACCAACATAACTTCATTATTCTCTCATATTTTTTGAAATTTTCTCTCTCCTCTCTTTTCCCCTCTCCTATTCTCTCGATTCAACTACATCTACTCCTCATTCTTATTCTCTCTCCAACTCAAATCTTCTTCTTCTCCCTCCTCTCAATTTCTCTTCCATCTTCTTCAATTCTATCTCGTTTTCTTTGATTCAACCGCTCATCATCTCCATTTTTCTTCCTCTTTCTCGCGCACAGTGATTCGTCGCGATTTTTGGAGTTTTTCAACAAATTTTCCGGCGGACAAACATAATAGAGCTTCGTTTTGTGTTTATCTTCGAAGATAATGTTTTTGCTCAGATTTTTTATGCATATTTTGTTGTTTTTTTCAATTTTTATTTTTTTGGTTCATGTGATTTTTTAGGGTTTATGTTGTTCAACGTATTAATATTTGGGGATTTCTTTTTTTTGTGTTTTGTGATTTGTTCTTACGGATTTGTGCTAATATTTGTGTTGATGTTGCTGCTTGTTAGATGTCTAAAGAGATTTGCATCACCGCTGCTGCAATCGAAAAGAAAGAATTGTTTGTAAGTTTTCTGAAATTTAGACTGTGATGTTTGAGCTACGGTAGATGATGTTTCTCGTTTTCAGTGTGATGTTTCAAGTTTTAGGCTTTAAGTATTGTAATTAGTGTTTTTGTCATGTTTTAATTTCAGCGCTTGATACTTGTGGTGTTTTCATGCTTAAGTTTGCAATTAATATTCATTTTTTGATTGTGTATGATATCTTAGGATTTTGTTACGATTTGTGCTGATTTTTTTTTTGTTGTTGATATTCCTTAGATGTTTAAGAATATTTTTTCCAGTGTTGCTACAATCGAGAAGGAAAGAGAATCTGTAAATTTGTTATTTTTGTAGATGTGATGGTTTAGATAATGTTATTGATGTTTTAGGTTTTCTGTGTCATGTTTCATATTTAGGGTTCAAGTACTATTATCTGTATTGGTGTGATGATTTAATTTCAGTATTTGATGATTGTGGTGTTTTAAGTGTGCAATTGATGTTCAGTTTTTGTTGTTTTGATTTTGTGCGTGATTTTTTAGGGTTTTGTTTCGCTTTGTGCTAATATTTGTGTTGCTGCAATCGAGAAGAAATTATTTGTCTTAATTTTCAGCAATGATGTTTCAGGTACATGTAATGATGTTTCTCGATTTCAGTGTGATGTTTCAGGTTTTAGGTTTTAAGTATTGTTATCAGTGTTGGTGTGATGTTTTAATTTTCAACGTTTGATGCTTGTGGTGTTCTCATGCTTAAGTATGCAATTGATGGTCAATTTTGATTGTGTGTGTGATATCTTAGGGCTTTGAAATTTGTACAAATTTCAACGTTTGATGCTTGTGGTGTTCTCATGCTTAAGTATGCAATTGATGGTCAATTTTGATTGTGTGTGTGATATCTTAGGGCTTTGATACAATTTGTACAAATTTTTGTGTTGTTTACTAGATGTCTAAGAACGCTTGCCCACTGTTGCAATCGAGAAGGAAGTAAGATTTGTAATTTTTGTTATTTGTCAGATGTGATGTTTTATATACTATTGTTGATGTTTCTGGGTTTCTGTGTGATGTTTCATGCTTTAGGTTTTAAGTACTTTTATCTGTGTTGGTGGGATGTCTTAATTTCAGTATTTGATGTCTGTGGTGTTTTCATATTTAAGTATGCAACTGATGTTCAGTTTCGTTCTTTTGATATTTTAGTGTGTACTGATTGATATTTTAAAATTTTGATATTGATGTTTTAAATATTGTATTTGATGTTTCACAATGTAGTTGTGAGTCATTTGACATTGAAGTTTTTATTATTGTATGTGATGTTTTATGTTTTTTCACATGAACACTTTCCAAGGTAGAGCTTTACGATGTCATTGATGAGATAATAAAAAAATGCTATGAGGAATCATGATTCTGAAGATGTTCCCTTGAACGGAGGACCAGAGCCTGCCTTTGATCTCGGCGTTGGTGAAGTAGAAGAGTCATCCTCTTCAAAATCAGCAAGAGAGAAGACAAGTTTGTGAACAAGCGCGCAACGAAGGGAAATAAGTTGGGGAGAGGGGATAGAATTTGATTGCTTGGGATGTATTGTTTGAATGATATTTTAAAAGTAATGATTTATTTGTTAGAGATGGAGCACTACATTGTTGTTGATATTTTAGGTTTATTTGGATTTTTTTAGTGTTTATGTTATTGATGTTTTAGTGCATTTGAATCCTTTTGTAATGAATGATGTTTAACAAGTTATTTGAAATGCAATAACAGTGGAGTGTATAAGTGCAATAGAACATATGATTATCTTGTTTAAATCAACATCTTCGCCGATACTTTTGTAAAACATCACACACAAAAAATTGAACCATCACAACATTACAATGTAACATCACACAAAAAAAATTGAACCAACACAGTATTACAATGTAACATCACACAAAAAATTGAACCATCACATAGTGTAACATCACACAGAAAAATTGAAATCAACATCTTGTTTAAATCAAAATATTCGTCGATACTTTTGTAAAACATCACACACAAAAATGTCACACAAAAAAATTGAACCATCACAGCATTACAAGTTGTGCGCAAAGGTTAGCCTTTGTGAAACAGTTGTATCATTCTCCCAGTCACTTTCTAAGAATAGCTGGATGTTGTGCTAGGCCATTGAAAGATCCTGATACTCAGGTATGTGCTTTTCCTATAGTGTACCTGAAGGTAAGCATAGAGTTTGACCATGGTTTCTACTTAATTAGCTACATTTAAGAACCATTTGATGAAATACTTTTCATGTTTTGCAGTACAGGAGATTAGTGTTTGAATATGCACCCTTGCTCGTGGTTAATGCTGAGAAAATTCTGGAAAAAAATGATATATGCTTCATGCTCCATGCTTGCAATTCAACAGTAGCAGCATCATTAGGCAGCTCAAAAGCATCCCTATGCGCTACATCTTGAAAACTAAAATTGATGGATCAACATCCTATTGGCCAAATTTGGATCAAAATTTTTCGTTAAAATCCATCTACGGTATGACGTTGGAGAGCCACCGAGGTCCCCGGAAAATCACCAGATCCCCTTCAACCTTCGCGATGCCGATTCAACCTTTGCGAATCTCATCGATGAATCTGCTCCTCACCAGAAGCAGTTACCAATTTAACCTTCGCAATGTCGGTGCATTCCATCTTAACGGCGCTATGCTATCCTATCAAATCCGGTGCCTCGCGATTCCGACGTTGACACCGGTGAACCTTGTCGTTGTTGGCCTCGCTATTGACATCCCATCGGTGAGGATAGCAGTGGCGATGTCGAAGCTTCTCGATGCGACGGTGTGGAGACGGTGGAGGAGATGCGACGGCGCTAACCTCATATCCGATTCTCAGCCTTGTCGACGGCGAGGTGACGAGGAGCTGATGCGACGACGATGGCGGAGCAGACGAGACGGCACCGACGGAGCAACTAATACTGATGAAGGAAAATGCTTCTTTTGGTAAATATCTTATATTTGCAATTTAGTCCCTCATTTTTTTCACTTTACGTTCATAACCCCGAGTCTAAAATATTTCATATTTTGCCCCCAAATTTGATTTTCTCTTTTGCCATTTTACCTTTAGCCCCTGGTCTTCTTCTGAGACGGTCTCACAGAAGACAGACTCTTAATGTTTAGCTAATAAAATGAACTTTTTCCAATATTTGGGACCGGATAAAAAAAATCATCTCTACATAATAAAATTGTGGAAATGGCTTAACTCATAATTTAGCTTTTTAATTAGTTGGAAATGATATCTTAATCATCATCCTTTTCAAATGGGGGAAGTTTATTAGTCTTAGGTAACTATGTAAAAGAAATCCTCCTAAACCAAATGGTTAACACAACCATCGTAAGGGGCATAATGGTCATTTCATAGGGCTGCCTAACATGTGCCTCTACAGGTGCTCTCAAGTGGCTGCCAAAAATGACGTCATTTTGGGCATCATTTTTGTCATTTTGTGCATCCCCTTTCTCAAAAATTGCAGCGTTGCCATGTGCATCTACAGGTGCTGTCAGGTGGCTGTCAAAAATGACATCGTTTTGGCCGTTGGAAGCTTCGGGAGGTGAGGGTTCCAGTGGAGGGGTTTGAGAGGTACGTATTCGAGAGGCGAAGGGTTCGAGAGGTACGTATTCGAGAGGTGAAGGGTTTGAGAGGTACGTATTCGAGAGGTGAAGGGTTTGAGAGGTACGTATTCCAGAGGTGGAGCATTCCAGAGGTACGTTCCCGAGAGGTGAAGCGTTAAAGAGGTACTGATTCGAGAGGTGAAGGCTCAGGTGAAGAGGTTACAATTGAGGCGTTCAAGAGGTACTGATTTGAGAGTTCAAGAGATGAAGAGGTTCCAGTGGAGGGGTTCAAGAGGTGAAGCTTCATTTGAACGATTCGAGAGGTGAAGGTTCCTTTGAACATTTGAGAGGTGAAGGTACGTGTTTGAGAGGTACTAATTCGAGAGTCACGACTTCGAGAAGTGAAGGTTCCAGTAGAGAGTTCGATAGTTGAGAGCTGGAGGAGGTTCGAGAGGTGAAGCGTTCGAGAGGTACATATTCGAGAGGTGAAGGTTCAAGAGGAAAGGGTTCCATTGGAGGGGTTCGAGAGGTAAGGATTCGAGATGTGAGAGTTCCATTGGAGTTTGAGAGGTGAAGGTTCCAGTGGAGATTCGAGAGGTGAGAGTTTGAGTGGAGAGTTTCGAGAGTTAATGGTTCGAGAGTTACCGATTTGATAGGTGAAGGTTCAGGTGGGGGGGTTCGAGAGGTACCGATTCGAGAGGTGAAGGTCCAGGTGGAGAGGATTCAATTGGAGGGGTTTGAGAGGTAGCGAATCGAGAGGTGAAGGTTCTCGTGGAGAGGTTTCCATTGAAGGGTTCAAGAGGTAACGATTCGAGATGTGAAGGTTCCATTGGAGGTTCAAGAGGTGAGGGTTCTAGTGGAGATTCTAGAGGTGAGAGTTCGAGTGAGGGGTTCGAGAGGTAATGGTTCGAGAGTTACCACTTTGAGAGTTACCGATTCGATACGTGAAGGTTCAAGTGGAGAGATTCGAGAGGTGAAGGTTCAGTTGTAGAGGGTTCAAGTGGAGGGGTTCCATTTGAAGGGCTCAAGAGGTACCCATTCGAGAGGTAATGGTTCGAGAGGTGAAGGTTAGGGGTTCCATTGGAGGGGCTCAAGAGGTACCCAGTCAAGAGGTGAAGGTTCAGGTGGAGAGGGTTCCATTGGAGGGGTTCGATAGGTGAAGGTTCTAGTGGAGATTCCAGAGGTGAGAGTTTGAGGGGGGGGAGGTTTCGAGAGTTACTGATTCGATAGGTGAAGGTTCAGGTGGAGGGGTTCGAGAGGTAACCATTCAAGAGGTGAAGGTTTAGTTGTAGAGGGTTCAAGTGGAGGGGTTCCATTAGAGGGGCTCCAGAGGTAATGGTTCGAGAGTTAAGAGTTCGAATGGGGGGTTCGAGAGGTGAAGGTTCCAATGGAGATTCGGGAGGTGAGAGTTTGAGTGGAGGGGTTCCATTGGAGGGGCTTGAGAAGTGAAGGTTCTAGTGGAGATTCGAGAGGTGAGGGTTCCAGTGGAGGGGTTCCATTGGAGGGACTCGAGAGGTGACGGTTCAGGTGGAGAGGGTTCCATTGGATGGGTTCGAGAGGTAAGGATTCGAGATGTGAGAGTTCCATTGGAGGTTCGAGAGGTGAAGGCTCCAGTGGAGATTCGAGAGGTGAGAGTTCGAGTGGAGGGTTTCCAGAGTTAATGGTTCGAATGGGGGGTTTGAGAGGTGAAGCTTCTAATGGAGATTTGAGAGGTGAGAGTTCGAGTGGGGGTTCGAGAGGTAATGGTTCGAGAGGTAATGGTTCAAGAGTTACCGCTTTGAGAGTTATCGATTCGATACGTGAGGTTCAGGTGGAGAGGTTTGAGAGGCAAGCATTCGAGAGGTGAAGGTTTAGTTGTAGAGGGTTTAAGTGGAGGGGTTCCATTAGAGGGGCTCGAGAGGTACCCATTCGAGAGGTAATGGTTCGAGAGGTGACAGTTCAAATGAGGGGTTCGAGAGGTGAAGGTTCCAAAGGATATTCGAGAGGTGAGAGTTCGAGCGGAGGGGTTCCATTGGAGGGGCTTGAGAGGTGAAGGTTCCAGTGGAGATTCACGAGGTGAGGGTTCAAGTGGAGGGGCTCGAGAGGTACCTATTCGTCAGGTGACGGTTCAGGTGGAGAGGGTTCCATTGGATGAGTTTGAGAGGTGAGGATTTGAGATGTGAGAGTTCCATTGGAGGTTCGAGAGATGAAGGTTACAGTGGAGATTTGAGAGGTGCGAGTTCGAGTGGAGGGTTTCCAGAGTTCATGGTTCGAATGGGGGGTTCGATAGGTGAAGGTTCCAGTGAAGATTCGAGAGGTGAGAGTTTGACTGGGGGTTCGAGAGGTAATTGTTTGAGAGTTACCGTTTCGAGAGTTACCGATTCGATAGGTGAAGGTTCAGGTGGAGAGGATCGAACCCCTCCACTAGAACCACTTCCTCTTGAACCCCTCCACTCAAACCCCTCCAGGTGGAGAGGTTCGAGAGGTAACCCTTCGAGAGGTGAAGGTACAGTTGTAGAGGGTTCAAGTGGAGGGGTTCAATTGGAGGGGCTCGAGAGGTACCCATTCGAGAGGTGAACCTGTACCACTCGAATCCATTACCTCTCGAACCCCTACACTGGAACCTTCACCTCTCGAACCTACTATGCAACCTTCACCACTAGAATCTGTACCTCTCGAACCTCCACTGGAACCTTCACCTCTCGAACCCCCCCAATGGAACCCCTAACCTTCACCTCTCGAATCGATGCCTCTCGAACCCTTCCAATGGAACCTACACTTCTCGAACCCCTCCAATGGAACCTTCACCTCTCGAACCTCCAATGGAACCTTCACCTCTCGAATCCACTACCTCTCAAACCCCTCCACTGGAACCCCCACCTCTCAAACCTACTATGGAACCTTCACCACTCCAATCCGTACCTCTCGAACCCACTACCCCTCGAACCTTCACTGGAACCTTCACCTCTCAAACCTCCAATAGAACCTTCACCTCTCGAACCCCTCCACTTGAACCCTCTCCACCTCAACCTTCAACTCTCGAACCATTACCTCTCGAACCTCCACTCGAACTCTCATCTCTCAAATCTCCACTGGAACCTTCACCTTGCGAATTGGTACCTCTCGAACCCCTCCAATGGAACCCCTAACCTTCACCTCTCGAAACGGTACCTCTCGAACCCTTCCAATGGAACCTACACCTCTCAAACCCCTCCAATGGAACCCGTAACCTTCACCTCTCGAATGAGTACCTCTCGAACCCCTACAATGGAACCCCTAACCTTCACCTCTCGAATAGGTACCTCCCGAACCCCTCCAATGGAACCCTTAACCTTCACCTCTCTAATAGTCCAATGGCACCTTCACCTCTCGAACCTACTATGGAACCTTCACCACTCCAATCCGTACCTCTCGAACCCTCCGCTCCAACCAACTACCTCTCGAACTTCAACTGGAACATTCACATCTCAAATCTGTACCTCTCGAACCCCTCCACTTGAACCCTCGCCACCTGAACTTTCACCTCTTGCCATCTCCACACTTCAATTACTTGTATAATTGTACATTTATAGCTCAAATTACAGTTCTTTTAACATTCCTTTAGAATTTATATAATTTGTTATCAAACTTACTGCGCAACTAGTTGGAGTGAATAGGAGTGAAAGAAGATTGTAGAAGAAAAGATCACCGTGGGAGATTGTGTCAACAACAAAGGATTCACAATACACAAGAAGTCAGTGACATTAAGTAAAGGAAGAAAATTTATCCTTGTATCTGGTAAATTCTAGAGTGGAAATTTTCATCACCAATCAAATAGAAACTCATCGACCATGCTCCAGTACCTGTTTGGATACGGCAATCAGGTCCTTCGATATTTATGTCGAACTAAAATTTTATATTTATAATTATCTCATTATTCATAGCGGATACAATATTAAAATTCATCCTACCATATCGGGTATTATATAAAATTCACCTTGCTCCATTACTTACTTAAATTTTCCTACCTACTTCAAACGCATTATACTCACCCCACTTATACCTTCAAAATTAACTAATATTCACTTTAAAATAATAATTTTAATATTAACAATTTAATAACTATTTATCTAATATTATAGGTAAGATATGTGCATCATAGATGAATAAGAGTTTTTCATGTATTAAATTAGTATGTATATAGTGGGTCTAGTGGGGTGAGGCGGCGGGGATGGGGCGAGTGCAAACTAATATCCACGCTCGACCCACTACCCATATCGGGTACTCCCTTAGTCCTAATTCAAACTTCACCTTTTTACTTTTAATAGTTGACTTGAAAAATGTTTGATCTTTAATATCTTATAATGAAAACTTGTGAAAGTTAGGAAGTTATAATGCAATGTATCATACAATATTATTTATATTTATGTACCAACAATTTTAAGGTCAAAGTTAGGAAATTGACTAAACGTATAGTTAAATTGCAACCTGAATTAAGAAAGAGGGAGTATTATATTCATACCCATACTTGTCATACCCCAACCAAAACTAACTCTATATCCACTCTATTGAGACGAATGCGGAGCGAACCTCCACTAAAATCCACCCTTAAAATGAAAAAAGAAATTAAAAATAATTATTAGTATTCCATTATTTTCTCAAATAAAGTTCATATTAAGAGTCCGCTCTTGAAAGACGGTATTTTCATAAGTTATGAAAAAAATCAAGGTTTAAAGTGCAAATTAGAAGAAATAACGATAAAATTTCCGGGTTGCATGAATTGAGTTATAAACTTTATAACTATTATACGTTGTATAATAAATTTTTAATATTGCAAGTAAGTCATTTTACCTTTTATTATTAAAATTAAACTCCGCTTTTCCATAAGCAAATGGAAAGACGGTCTTTCCCAAGACTTTGTCTATTAAATATATTTACGGGTGTTTAAAAATTAGATTTGCATATTTATTATTTTAAAATAAGCAAAACTGATATATTTTAAAGGCATGAAAAACCAGCTTCCCCTTTTCTCCAAAAATAATTTCTACTTTTAAAATAGGTAAAGTCTTGGGAAAGACGGTCTTTCTATATACTTATAGAAAGACGGGGTTTAATTAGAATAATAAAAGGTAAAAGGTCTTAGTTGCAATATTAAAATTTTAGTATGCAACATGTAGTAGTTATAAAATTTATAACACGGTTCATGCAATCGAAAAATTTTATCTTCATTTATTCTAATTTACACTTCAAACCTTGGTCTTTCCATGACTTATGGAAAGACCGTCTTTCAAGAGACGGACTCTTTAAAATAAACAATTTTTTAAAGATTACCAAACACTAAAATGATGATTAGCTTATAAACAAAACACTTACGTATAAACCCTACCATACACCTTACCACTCTCCATCATCCATTTGCATTAAACATGTCATGTTCAAACTTTGATCAACAAAGCACAACAACAATAAAACAATTATTTACCATTTCCATACTAAGTATCAAAAAGCAGGCTGCCAATTAAGACACAATCCAATGATCCCATGTGCTCGACGATTTTCTCTAATCCTCTGGAATTCTCTAAGGATTGGTAGTAATCAATTTAGATTTCTTCGTACCATATTTAGGTAGAGAGAACAGCCATTCCTTATCCAAAAATAGCAATGCAATGGCAGCATCAGATGGACGGCTGAGAGCTGCCGATTGTGGAGGAAGGCGCGAAGCAGACGATAATTCCCCATCAATTCACCCTAAATGGTTAAAAACTTCGGCCCCGGGCAACGTGATTTCCTTAACGGTACAAGTGAGAGCTCGACCACAGGGGGTCCGGGCCCGTGGGATGAGGACACGTGGCAGGGTGTGATTGCGACTTTCTCCTGATGCTTGAAGAGGACCTCACGGGGAGAGAGGGGTTCGGTGCGAGAAGGTTCGGGTCCTTGACATGGGACGTGACTTGAGAGCCGTCCGATCTGTGCACCGCCGATGCATCCACGCCCATCAGATTCTGACCGCCGCCGTACCGTGATTCTCAGGGCATTTGGTTGCGTTAATCAACCAGATCATTGAATTCTCTTAGTACGTGATCAGAAAAGATTCATTCAGCTAAGGGGGGGGCAAATGAGTTGAATCGAGCTCGAATAATTCCTAAATTCAGGTAGAATTTGTAAGATTTCTCGAATTAGAAGTTGGTTCATTTTAAATTAAATTTCTCGAGATCAAACAAGTTTATCAAATATTGACTCGGATTCGAGAGGAACAATTGAGTTCGAATTCTAGAAGTAATAATTGGGACTAATAATATGTTGGGGTTAATCTTTAATGGGAGGTCTATTTTTTTTCTCAATAATTGTTATTTATACTCCAGAAAACTTTATATGTGGAAAAATTGAGTACATGGGGTGAGTGATCAGTAAATTTCAGATATGTGGTAAGTGACTGGGGTCAAAATTTAGATTTTTCCATTTCATCCACTTGTCATATTAGAATTCTACTAACCACTCACCCAACATACTCCCTCCATTTTTTTCATTGGCACCTCTATTTTGGTGTTAGAATTGAAGAGATGCTAAATGAGTGGATGAAATTGAATTGAAAGAAGATAAAGTAAAATGAGTGGATGTAAAAACCTTAAACTTGCCCAAAATAGCAAGTGTCAATTAAAAAAAACATCACTTTTAATAAGTGTGCCAATGAAAAAAAAACGGAGGGAGTACTCAATTTTCCCACACATTTTTTTGTAGGTTTATACTTGTACTCCTCATGTCCTAAATCTTTCTATAGAGGAACTAGTAGCCTACGACAGTGGAATACAACACGCTACCATTCAGGGCTGGCTCAATGGTAGTACAGGTTGTGCGCCCGCATTGGGCATAGATTTAATGGGGGCTGAGATTTTTGGCCATATATGTTTTTGTTTTTGTTTTTTC
Source organism: Rubia yunnanensis (assembly GCA_037428765.1). Lineage (NCBI taxonomy): Eukaryota > Viridiplantae > Streptophyta > Magnoliopsida > Gentianales > Rubiaceae > Rubia > Rubia yunnanensis. The sequence goes on from CM075063.1 coordinate 131,017,035, forward strand.
CCCTCCTTAACATTAAGAAGTGGCCTTTTACACTAGTTAGGCTGACCCATTTTAGTTTTTTTAAAAGATTTAAGCTAAAAAATAAGTAAAGAAGAATTTTAATTTATGACCTTTTATTGAAGATTTAAATTTTATTTTAAATGACTTAAATTTGGGCTGGCCTAATCACTAATTTAAATTTTCTTTTAAAATTTTGAGTTGGATTTTAGACCAAATTAAAAAGCAATGAAACATCATTTTCAGTTTAGTAACATGCGATACTTTAAGCAGGGTCTTTTTAGCAAATATTTTGAAATTGAATTTGGAAATTTTAAGGGCCTTTTTGTTTTAGGAATGTTTATGTTTGTTTGGAGCGTTTGTCGAAAAATATGAAAATGGAAAATATTAAATGAAATATTGATATGAATCTCCTTGCGAAAACTCACGATTTGCGGATTGATATCTTTGATCTAGTGAAGGGATCTGCAAACCCGCACTATCTCGCACGAAATTCAGGAGTCTAGCCCTCGGGGTATGTCCAACTTCAACTTGCTCTCTAACTAGCCCTCGAGATCAGATTACAAGGTTTATTGATACTTAACTAGCCATCGGGGTTGAGCAACAATGAAATAGTTTGCAAGCAACGAGTATAAACTCAAGAGGTTGTATATTTGATTGATAAATGTGGTAAGAAATTCGTCCAAAGGCCTCCCTTATTTATAGGGTAGATTTCGACCATAAACCATAATCACAACTGGAAACTGAATTGATTTATGACAGCTTTAAGAAGCTAAAATCATATCTAACTAAAATACCTAAAATAAATGGTAATCTAAGGTAATCTAGTTGAATTCTTCAAGAAATAACCTTGAAGAATATTACCTTATCTAATCTTACCAAATATAATTCTAATAAGAAAAAAACTAAACATATTAAACTCTAATGGACTGTATTTTCGAAATTCAACTCTTTAAAGCCCACATGACCGAGCTATCAGTCCAATAAACCAAAAATGAAATAATTTTATAATATTTTACAGTGATCACACTACCTCATTAAAAACTCAGTGGGAAAAAAGAGTACAGTGTTCTTAATGATGTCTTTAGTTCGTCGATAATCTTGAATAATGAATCCAAGATGTCGATAATGACTCCTTCAATTCTTCATCATAAAGTTGATCCATCAAAGCATTTAAAGCACATTTGATATTCATATCAAATATTGAAATTGCTTATTGATATACTCTCTCTAACTCTTTTTAAACTTCACACTTTAATTTTTTTGAAGTTAAAAACACATAAGTATAACTGTTATTATCTTTAAATATAAACAATTAAAGTTACAAAAAATAATATTTATAAAGCACATGTTACAGTGAATCTAACAAAGTCTTGCGTGATACTGTTTTAATTTATATATAAATGTAAATTTATTATCAAAGTAGAGAGTCTGAGATTTCTTAATTTTCACTGAATTACTTTATTGAATTGCACCGACTAGTTCTTACTGTACAAAAATATTATAATTGTATCGATGAAAAATTAAATTTTGCATCGATATATTTTATTTATATCGATAGTTTCTTTATAAATTTTTCATCGATAAATTTAATTATTTTTTTATAAAAGTGCCCAAATTAAATGTTCGCACGGGACCTCGAAATAGTTCGGACCTACCCTGCTGCCATTAACATCACCACCATTGTCAAATCATGCTGCTAACATCACCACTGCTGTTAAATCCGATCTACATTATACTTTCAATACTCCCTCTGTCCCACCTCAAATTGCAAGAAATATTTTATACGGTTATCAAGAATCATGTTTGACCTTTAATATGTTTTACTGTGTATAATAACCACAAATAAAAATTTGACATTTAGAAATTACTTGTTATGACAAATTCAACCATATAACATATGATAATACTAATGTTTATATATCTATTTAAATACGTGGTCAAAGTTGAACATGGAATAATGACATAAAGTGAAGTATGCAGTTTGAGATGAGACAGATGGAGTAGTTCATAAATAGTTAGTCACCATACTTATTTATAGTAATTGTTTATTTTATAAAGCTAAACTAATTACTAGCGCTTACATAAAATTAACTAAGGGTTGACAATTGATTAAGTAAAATGTCAAATTAATTATAAAAAGTTAAGTAAGTGTTTACTTTTAATTACATAAAGTCAATCTAATTATTAGTGTTCATAGAAATTTTAGTGAGAATTGACCATTCTCTATGTAATGTCAACTTAGTTATTAAGGTTTATCGAAAGTTAAGCAAGATTAATAGTTAATTACATAAAGTCTGAAATTTGGTTTTACCGAATCATCTTAATTATTGCTGCTATGTTCCAACATAACATATCTAACCAAGTATGCAATAAAGTAAAGCATAAAGACACGAGACTTGGTTACACAGTTCGGTGAAATCCACCTACATCAGCGGCCCAGTTTAGAATGAATCCACTAATCAGAAAGATATAGTACACCATACAAAATACTTATCTTTACTAAATAAACGTGTAAATTATGCTAGCTCCCCTAGCTACCGATCCGCCTTGATCAGACTCTCTAACCTCGAAACTAGTCGACGCTGGATCTCCTCCTCCCGAGGAATTAAGGTATATGATTCTGAACATTGAACGGCAGGTCACGAATGTTGGAAGATATATATATTGGCTCTTGCAAGACTCTCGGAAAGATAGAAAATTTGTGTGCAGATTTTTGCAATTAAGTTCATGAGTATGTTGCAGCCGTGATGTCCCATTTTAAAGCCATGGGCAAATCAGAACTCTTCATGATTATATCCATAATATTCCTATTTCTTATCTGTTTCTGAAGCATATCAAAATCTCATAAATAAAGGAATTTTTCTTATCTATATCCTATATATTCCATATTTTTCTTATCGAATTCCATATTTGTAGGGGTTTTCCACAAACCTAATATGCTTCTACCACCGCCTAATATATTGAAGAATATTCAGATTTCCATAAATCAACATAATCACAATATTCTGTCTTTCTGTAAAACCTTGTAGACGGTTGTGGCTGTTGTTCGTATGTTCCAACATGGAACGTTTTTCGGTTCCAACATTAGTTCACAAATTGCCAATTAAACAATCAATGAAAACCACTTGACTTTATTAATTCAAATTAGTTCTCAGTGTTAGTAAAACACAATAAGGATTAATAGTTAATTTTATAAAGTCAAACTAATAATAAATAATTATAGAAAGCTAAGTAAAGCTTGACACGAAACCAACTCATGAATATGGTAAATAGTATAAATGTGTCAAGACGTCTCCCAACCCCATTATTACACATATGTCCCTTTACAAAAAACCCTTCCTCCTTTAGCTGGGGCCAACTACAAATCCCATAAGGTTCAGGGGGGAAATGCAATATGTTAGCTGAAAGTAGAGTTTTGTTGGCTGACAGGAAAACATGCTCTGATGCCCAACCAATATGCTCCTACCTAAAAAAAAACTAAAACGTGTACAACCGAGTCATGATACGTGGCCCTTCTGAATCCACTTCTACCTCAGAGTAGGGGAGTGATGCCTTCAAATAAGGTTATAGTCAATGGTGTATTCGGCATTTCTGAGTGTGTATCTTGTTCTCTAAGTTGAGGTCTAAATGCATAACCAAAATGAATTGTTCTCCTGAGTGGGTAAAAAGTAGAGTTCTCCTACCTTCCCTTTGTCCACTACTACCTCGAGCAATTGAGGCCTTCTAATGATGATATACCAAGATATGACTCTCATCCCTTCAAGTGTGTTGGTCTTCAATGCTTAGATCTCATGATCTAAAACCGATGTAGTGTCGGCTCTTCACATAGTGTGACTAACCTTGATGGGAATCCAAGGCCTTCACCCACATGTTCTACCTTAATATTGTAGTCAAGGCCCTCGATAATTATCTACATGTCTATTTTTTATTTTACCATAGAAGTTCACACAAAGGCCTTCGAAACTGAGGTTGATCATTTTTGAAAAGAACGCATGCCGCTACTTTGTTCGCTACAAGAGTGTGTGGTATATCTCAGAGGAGGAACAACTTCTACCATATGCACATGCGGCGAAATAGATATGCTGTTAGCCTTCAATGACAATCATGTGAGGTGTGTCGAGGTTGATATCCGGAGGTCAGGAGCAAGTGTGACTATGTTTGAGCCTCCAAGGTTTCCTCTTGAAAGCACCTGCATGTTGATAATGAGATCGAGTGTAACTTATACGCGTAAATCCCGAGTGTCGATCTATAAAACCGTCCCCCAATTTTAAAATCAAATGATCAACTTATTTGGCCATTTAACACATAAACAAAGATGCTACACATGTCATTGCGATTCGTCCACCCTCAATTCAATAAAAGACACGTCAAAATTACATTAACAAGTTTAACTTTCATCACTAAAAACTCTCTTTATTTTTATAGAATACTATTCACGAGCTTGTCAACTCATTTGCATCATTGTCACACATAGTGTATCACTCTCAAATTCAACAATAACACAAGAGGAGGGATCGCATGTCCCTATGTCCAAAGAATAATTAACACTCGCTGTAATTCATGTAAGGTCAATTTCAAAAATGCATTATGGAGAACGACAAATTAATGCAAAAGTGTGGACACAAAAACATGCATGCATGTCAATGAAATGGCCATAATGAAGCAGTGAGATATTTCAGAAATTTAGAGGCTGAAAAAAAACCGTGCTTTGCTGGTTGGCTTGTGATAGAATGATTTGCCGTAATGAATTGTATTATTGATATCTGAATATATAGAAAGTACAATAGAGGTGTAATAAGGAAAGAACTTTAATCATAATAAATCATAATCTAATTAGGAGTCAGATTTATTCTAACAACCCCCCCCTCAAGCGAAGCGTCGGATGCTCGCCGATGCATAGCTTGGATCTGAAAAACTCGAACAGTGGACGAGAGAGCCCCTTGGTGAAAATGTCTGCAATCTGATCGAAACATGAGCAACACGCAGCTTTCCGGATGTCACCAACTCACGAACAAAATGGTAGTCGATGTCGACGTGCTTCGCCCGCTTGTGTGCCACCGGATTCTGAGTCAAGAAGATAGCACTACTATTGTCGCATAATAACAGTGGAGAACCAGAAAGCGGAACCCGAAGATCACGAAGCAAATGAGTGAGCCATACCTCTTCTGAGGCAGTGTTGGCGAGAGCACGGTATTCAGACTCAGTGCTAAAGCGAGAAACAGTGGGCTGTTTCTTGGCACTCCAAGAAACCAGATTCCCACCAAGAAAAACCGCATAACCATAAGTGGACCGACGAGTCTCCAGACAGTGAGCCCAATCAGCATCAGAGTATCCTAACACATCAGGAGTACTAGCAGAACAAAACCTGAGACCAAAATGAAGAGTGCTACGAACATACCACAAAATCTGAGTCACGGCAGCAAAATGGTCATCTCTGGGATCCTGAAGATATTGACTCACCATGTTGACCGAGAATGCCAAATCCAGGCGAGAGATGGTGAGATACTGAAGAGCACCAACAAGAGAATGACAAAGTGTAGGATCCCGAAATGGAGGACTGGTAGAGCTGTGAAGTTGAGTACCAGCGACAAATGGAGTAGAAACAGGTGCTGCGTCAGACATACCGGCCCGATTCAAAATATCACGAGCATACTTTTCTTGGCTAAGCAGTAACCCTGAGGAGGTAGGCGAAACTTCAAGACCAAGAAAGTAATGAAGAGCACCAAGATCCTTGATCGCAAACTCTTTGTGTGTCTGATCAATGACTGGCGAAGAAGACTCGAGTCATTGCCTGTAATGATATCGCCCACACACACAAGTAGGTACAGTAACGACGACCCTCTTGAAGGGACAAATAAAGAAGTATCAGCTGAGCTGCACCAAAAACCAAGTTGTGTCAGATAACTGCTGAAACGCTGAAACCAAGCCCAGGGAGCCTGCTTAAGACCTTAAATGGCCTTTCGCAAGCGACAAACATAGTCTGGATGGACAGGATCCTGATAACCAACGGGTTGCTTCATGTAGACTGGAACATCAAGAACACCGTTAAGGAAAGCGTTCTTGACATCCAACTGATGAAGTGGCCAGGAACGCATGGTGGCTATGGCGAGAACCATCCTAACAGTGGAGGCTTTGACCACAGGACTGAAAGTGTGGTCAAAATCAAAACTCGAAATCTGAGAGAAACCCTGCGCCACAAGTCCAGCTTTGTGATGCTCAATAGTGCCATCTGGTCAAAACTTGAGCCTATAGACCCATTTGGAGACAACAATGTTGACATTCGATGGTCGAGGCACCAAATCCCAAATGTGCTGACCACGAAGAGCAGCCATCTCATCATCCATGGCTGAAACCCAGGCTGGATCCTGAAAGGCAGAGCGATAATCAGTAGGCTCTGTCTGATAGAGAAGTACGGCAGTGAGACCATGAGTAATAATATCTGAATAATCCCGGCACTGAATGGCACCAGTAGAAGACCGAGTGGCCATCCAGTGGGTACGAAGCTGGGGAGGCGAAGGTGGAGGAGTCAAACCAGCTGACGACATTGAGGAAGATCGAGCTGCACTAATCGGAGAGTGGCCGTCGGAAGGTGCCAGAGAAAGAATGGCCGATACTGGCTGAGATGTGGTGGCTGGTGGTTGAGACGGTGGCTGATGAGTGATGGTCGGCGGGTGAGGGGTGGTGGCCGTTGAGCGAGGAGCTGGATCCGGGTCGGCCATCCAGATGGAAGATGGTGGTGAAGGAGGGGCAGCTAGAACAAGCACGGGCGTGGTGGCCCCAATCGATGATGTAACAGCTCCATCAAAAAATGATGAAATCTCCATATCTGAAATAGAGCGACTGTCCGCGGAAGATGAGACATAAGGGAATAAGGTTTCATCAAAGCGAACGTGGCGAGAAACATAGATACGCCTAAAAGTGGGGTCGAGACACTGGAAGCCCTTGTAACGAGGGTTGTAGCCAATAAAAACACACAGAATGGATCGCGGTGCAAACTTATCAGTAGCAGTGGCACACAGACATGGAAAAGCACAGCAGCCAAATGGATGAAAGATGGTATAATCAGGCACATGACCAAAAACAACCTCAAAAGGTGATTTTCCACCAAGAACTGAACTTGGAAGACGGTTAATGATGTAAATCGCAGAGGAGAAAGCTTCCACCCAATAACAGTGTGGCACGGAAGAGTAAAAAGTATGCCAGGGCCGGTCTCTGTGATGTAACGATGCTTCCGCTCAGCTCGTCCATTCTGAGCAGGTGTATAAGGTGATGACATCTAATGATGAATGCTACATGATATGAAGTGAGCCTGAAGTCGATGATTAGTAAACTCTGTGCCACCATCGGTTTGAAAATTTTTAACCCTAGTAGAAAACTGGGTCTCAACGAATTTCTGAAACTGGATAAATGTGTCATCTTATACCGCATCGGGAGAAACCATGTGAATCGCAAAAAGTCATTGATGAAAATGACATAATAAGAAAAATCACAAGCCGATTAGACTGGGGCTGGTCCCCACAAATTACAATACACCTTATCCAACAACCCAGTAGCACGCCAGTTACTAGTGGAAAAAGGTAAACGACTACTCTTGGCCATCTGACAAGGAGAGCAACTAACAGATGCCGGCATAGCGAAAGTGAAAGTAATATGGCCACGTCGACTTAACAACTGAACAGTCTCAGGAGACACATGATCGAGACGAGAGTGCCACTGCTCAAAAGAAGCTTGGAGCTTTCCAAAGCGTAATTCGCCTAAAAAGTTGGAATCACCTGTCTCAAGAAAATAAAGACCTGAATTATTACTGCATTTACCAATTATCTTCCCTGTATGCTTGTGCTCCATGGAGAATGCGTTGGCATCAAATATAACACAGACAGATAAATCACGAGTAAGCTTACTAATGGACAATAAACTTCTAGTAATCTTAGGGACCACAAGGACATCATTAACAGAGAAACCAGATAAATGACATTGGCCGATGTGAGAAATAGATAATGATTCACCATTTCTAACAAGAATAGAATCAGAACCACGATAACATTGTACCTTATCAAGGTGACTGGTGTGAGCAGTGATATGAGATGTAGCACCTGAATCCACGATCAACTGATTCGATGAAGAATGGCAATTGAGACAATTTAAACCGGCCTGAAACAACGCCTTGTCTGAAATCCAATTAATGGAGCAATCTTCCCGAGATGTAGGACCCAAATAAACCATAGAAAAAAACCAAGAATTGCACAGAAATTGACTGGGTGCTGATTAGAATATGAGAAACTCGTGAGAAAGGACCTCAACTCGCAATAAACAGCTTCAACTCGCGATAAAATGGATGATGCGATAAATTGGAAAGCTTTGCGAGTCGACTCGCGCGTGACTTCACGTGCTGGAATCTCAGGACGCGCTGGAATCTTCTTCGCGCGTGACCTTCACGCGGGCGCGTGGATCTCGCCATAGTAAAGTCGTCGCTGGAAGCTCGAAACTCGCCACTGGAGATGGGTTTCGATGCCGTTGGAGAGAAGTGTGAATGTGTAATTCATAATGATTTCAGTGATGCGAGGGTGTTACAGTTTATAGAGTACAAGAGCTATACATTCATTGTATCTAGCCTACTCTAAATATAGACAATATATACAAGAATATCTTAATATCAATCAAGATATTCTATCACCCCCCGTCAAGCGAAGCGTCGAATTGCTGGAGACGCAAAGCTTGGAATGAAACAACTCGAAGAGCGGGCGAGACAGTCCCTTAGTGAAAACATCAGCCACTTGAAGAGAAGAGGAAACATGACTAACACAAAGCTTCCCAGAGGTAACAAGCTCACGAACGAAGTGGTAGTCAATGTCGATGTGCTTAGCCCGCTTATGGCCAATTGGATTTTGAACCAAAAAAATGGCACTATTGTTGTCACAGAGCAGTAGCGGAGTGGAAGATTGAGGGACCCGAAGCTCACATAGCAGTTGACATAACCAAGCCAACTCAGCCGCAGTATTGGCCATGTCACGATATTCGGATCCACAACTGGATCGAGAAACAGTAAGTTGCTTCTTAGCACTCCAAGTGACAATATTTCCACCAAGGAAAATGGCATAGCTATAGGTGGAGCGGCGAGTCTCAAGACAACGAGCCCAATCAGCATCAGAGTAGCCAAGAATGGGAAGACCAGCAGGCGAAGGATGGAACAAAAGTCCATAGTGAAGCGTCCCACGAACATAGCGAAGGATGCGAGTGACAGCTTGAAAGTGATCATCCTTAGGAGACTGCAGAAACTGGCTGACCGAGTTAACAACATAAGATAAATCTGGGTGAGTGACTGTCAAGTACTGCAATGCACCAACAAGTGAGCGATAACGCTTGACATTTGAGAATTCAGGACCAGCAGAGGTGACAAGCTGTAAACCAGGCACAAACGGTGTAGAGACAGTCGCAGCATCCTTCATACCAGCTCGCTGTAAAATCTCCATAGCGTACTTAGCTTTCCCCAAGAACAACCCAGAAGAAGATCGAGTAACTTCAATGCCCAAAAAGTAGTGAAGAGAACCAAGATCTTTGACGGAGAACTCTCGATCAGCACGAACAATGAACCGTCGAATGAGATCGGAGTTATTTCCGGTGAGGATGATGTCGTCAACATACACCAACAAATATAGCACAGCCAATCCTCGAGCATAAACAAACAGTGAATTGTCAGTCAAGCAGCACTTAAACCCTAAACAGAGAAGAAAGGAGCTGAAGCGCTGGAACCAAGCCCGAGGAGCCTGCTTGAGCCCATATATGGCTTTCCGAAGGCGATAGATAAAATCCGGATGAACAGGATCAGAAAATCCAGCTGCTGCTCCATGTAGACCAGAGAATTAAGAACACCATTAAGAAAAGCGTTCATGACATCGAGCTGATGAAGAGGCCAAGAGAAGGTCGTGGCAAGAGCAAGAATGATCCGGACAGTTGAGGCTTTAACGACAGGACTAAAGGTATGAGTAAAGTTAAACCCAGACAGCTGAGTAAATCCTTGGGCAACAAGACGAGCCTTATACCTGTCAATAGAGCCATCGGGATGATGCTTGAGACGATAAACCCATTTGGATCCAACAACATTAGCATCTAAGGGTCGAGGAACAAGATCCCAAGTGTGTTGCTAGTGGAGAGCTCGCATCTCCTCATCCATGGCAGAAGTCCAACGGGAATCTTTAACAGTGGAACGAAACCCTCGCGGCTCAGTCTCGGCAAGTAATGTAGCAAGAAGTCCGGTCATCTCATAAGCAGCAAACTGACGATTAGCGTTAAGACTGCATGTTTGCAAACGGGTAGTCATGCGGTGAATCGGTCGTGGTGGTGAAGGCGACGGAGAGGAAGCAGACGGTGCTGGAGATTGAGACGGGGATGGCAGTGATGACGGTGCAGGAGTTGAGGTCGACGACGATGTTAGAGTCGAGTTTGCCGACGGTGCTGGAGTCGGGTTTGCCGACAAGATAGGTACATCCAAGTCTGCAAAGACAGACACATCCAAGGTTGCTGGAGCAGCAGAATTAGAATCAGCAGCTGCTGGAAAGGAGGTCTCATCGAAACGGGCATGGCGAGTGAGGTAGACCTTCTTGGATGAGGGGTCAAGGCAGCGAAAACCTTTGTACTGCGCACTGTAACCACAAAAATGAATGGAACACTTCGAGGAGCGAGCTTATGGGGTGCAAACGGCCATATATAAGGATAAACTCTACACCCAAAAGGATGAAAGTTAGAGTAATCAGGATGACGGCCATGGATCAGAAAGTAGGGAGACACATTGTGAAAAACAGGCGTAGGTAGAGGGTTAATGGTATAAGTGGCAGTGGCGAAGGCAACATCCCAGTAAGATGGTGGTAGCTGAGAGTGCATCAACATTGACAGTCTCATTTCCATAATATGCCTGTGTTTGCGTTCGGCTCTACCATTCTGTTCTGGTGTGGATGAACAAGAATTTGATGAAAAATTCCCTTAGCAGAGAAATGAGCCCATAAACGCGCATTAGTGAATTCAGTGCCTCCATCACTTTGAAACACTTTAATCGAGCAGGAAAACTGATTTTCAACCAAGTTATGAAACTGCACGAATGTCTCAAAAAAGTTTGATTTCTGCTTCAACGGATAAAACCAAGTAAAGCGCAAAAAATCATCCACAAAGATCGCATAATAAGAGAAACCACTTTCTAATAAAATAGGAGCAGGACCCCATAAGTCGCAGTGTACTAAAGCAAGTAAAGAAACAACCCATTTGGGATTATCCATAAATGAAAGCCTTTTTCCCTTAGCTCGTTCACAGGAAGATCATAAATAGGGTGTAGGCGAAAAAGATGTAACCTTAACTAGGTTGAACTTATTCAATAATGAAATAACGGAAAAGGAAGTATGGCCTAGTCTAGCATGTCATATGTCAAAAGACGCCCTATGTTTATTTGCTTGAATATAAGCAACAAAAGCAGCACCACCTTGTTCTAGCACATAAAGACCTTGCTCACATCGTCCTCGGCCCACGATTTCCTTTTTGGACCATGTCTGAATAATAAATGAATTTTCATCAAATGATATCACAACATTTAAATCCCTTGTCAGTTTACTAATGGAGAGAAGTTTTTTCGTAATATCAGGTACCACCAACATATTAGATAAGCATAAATCACGAGAAAACCGATGCTGACCAATATGAGTAATTTTAACATGTCTACCATTAGCAATAGCGACAGAACAATTACCGTTATAGAGAGTGATGCTGTCAAGACCAGACGATGTGGAAGCCATGTGGTTGGTTGCACCAGAGTCTGGATACCAGTTAGAAGCATTGTCGAGGGTTGGTGCAAGTGCGAGTCGTGTGACCAAATTCATAACAAAGTTGGCATTTGGGATTCCACCTTCGTTTACTACAATGAGCACCGCCACCACCACCGGCAGATTGACCAGATGAGCCACCACCACCAACTGCACGACCAGAACCACCAGAGCGCCCAGAACCATCGCTAGATCGGTCGCGTGGGGTTCGATGCGCCTGTCGGTGGCGCATGTTGGCCACGCGCCTGGGAGTTTGAGAAAAAACCACCTAAAAATGCCTGTGCAGAGGCTGCAAAAGCGACGGGAATCTGTGGTTGCGACATTTGCACCACCTGGAAGTTGGAGAAGACAGAGCCGAGATCGCGAATGAAAATCATGACGCGATCCTTGTTGTCGACTGGAGATCCAACAGAAGCAAGGCCGTCGGTGATAGTCTTGAGGCGGCGGTGATATTTCATGACAGTGGAGGAGCCGCGGCGGATTGTGTGCAGCTCGTCACAGAGTTGCAACTCTCGAGCGTCGGACGTGTTGTCGAACGCCGCCGCCAGAGCCTCCCACGTGGCCTGAACAGTCTCGCAGTCAATTGTTTCTAACATGGATTCTTCGGTGAGCGACGATCGGAGAAGAGCCGGAAGGACCTTGTCTTGCGCCGTCTAAGCCTCCCGTGTGAGGGCTGAGGAATCCGACGTTCCAGCAGCAGAAGCGTTGGGTTTTGGCAGAGAACCGTCGAGGTACGCAACACCTGCACCTGAGATCGCCACACCATGAAATTTCCGGTGTTGAGCTTGATCGGCAACATATGGATTATGGTGGCGTAGGTCAGAGATTTTCCGGTCTCCATCGGGACGACGAGAGCACACCGGCGGCAGGATTTGGTATGGATCGGAAGAGCTGTAGACACCTAGCAGTGGGTAGGGTTTGTAAGGTTAGGGTTTGAATACTGCACCTAACGAGTGTGTATGAGAACCAAACCTGATACCATGTGAATGTGTAATTCAGAATGCTTTCATTGATGCGAGGGTGTTACAGTTTATAGAGTACAAGAGCTATACATTCATTGTATCTAGCCTACTCTAAATATAGACAATATATACAAGAATATTTTAATATCAATCAAGATATTCTATCAAGAAGGGTTTCACCGCTATAGGGAAAGGTGGGAGAAGAGCTTCGCCGCTCGCCGTGAAGAATGGCTTCGCCGGATGCAGTTGCGGGAAAATAAATAAATTTATGATTAATGATTTAGGATCAGAACTTGCTCTTATACCATGATAGAATGATTTGCCGTAATGAATTGTATTATTAATATCTGAATATACAGAGAGTACAATAGGAGTGTAATAAAAAAAACTATAATTATAATAAATCATAATCTAATAATAAGTCTGTAACAGCTTGTACACAACCGATCTGTCCATTCTTTTGCAAGGAGTGTTATTTTACTTATGTACGAGACACCTTAATTATTCTAGAGTACATAAAATAAATTTGGGTCAACATCAATCCCAACGAATGGCTGCAATTTTGCGGACTCCGAGCTCGTGGTCGTCGCCATTATCCGATGTCTGTACTAAACACACAACACTGTTACTGTGTGTGATACGATCAGATATCCACCGGGCGTTGGTGTCCCCGGAGTTAGGACCAGCCTATGTAAGTGTCCCCGGAGTTAGTACCGACCTAGGTCTCAGCATCACCATCACTAGACGTGCCATCTGTGCAAAACTTGGTTTGTAACCCAACTGATAAAATATAAAGGACTTTATTATGGTGCACTGATATAATCAATGACACATTTTATCAATGATAATGATTACAATATATAGGGATACAACATGTCAAAGTCTAACAGGAATATGATTAGAAATCTATAAGGAAATTACCATCTATAACTAATTGCATAATGAAACTAATTCTAAAAGGTAACTACCATCTATATAAAGGGTTTCTATTTCCTTAACACCAACATTTGTGTAACAGTGGAATATATTGCAACCCTTCCTGGTAACTGCGGTGTAGAAATTCTCTTGTAAGGGTTTTCTTGTGGGCACTAGGAAGTGACATAGTAGTGACTGACTTTTGGACGTCGTGATTTACCTCATCATCAATGTGTAATTTATGAATGATGGGGCCCTTAAAATATCATTAACAACCTCAAACATCATTAATATGAAACTCCACAAATGGACGAGTCATCAATCAAATGCAATGGATTATACGTACTAATCAAATTTAACTAAAACATATCACCTATTTTTGTAGTGATGATGTTCCACACAAATGAGAGAAGAGAATCTCCACACATATTAAGGGGGAAAACTCCACATTTATAAAGGGAAAGCTAAATTACTGTAATCATTAGCATTTGACTCTCCATTTATTTTTTGAATAATATATATTTGATCCCTGAATCATTTGAAATGTTAAGTTGTACCATTTTTGTCTAGTCAGACCGTTAACTTTAACTTTTGTTGATATTTTGATGGGTAAATTATTTTTTTCTATTCAATCCCAGAATTCTTTGCAATTTGGAAGAATGTCTTCTCAAGTCCTGCTTGTGAGGTGTGATAAATCAGATCGCATCGCCGTCAACGACATTTAAATGGCTCGAGATGATAATCTTTTGAATTGCAAAGAATTCTAAGGTTCAATAGGAAAATATATTTTCGTTCCTCAAAATGTTAATGATAACTAAAATTAACAGTTTGACTAGACAAAAATGACACAAATTTTCGCTTATGCTAATTTAACGGTCAAAATGGTTCAAAAATAAAATAGAAGTTCACAAGTGAAAGAGGCAAAAGTTTAGGGATTATTGAAGTTGTTTGCTTTAATAATAATACAATTCCCGTGGAACCGTTATTGCTCGTGATGCTTCTACTAGTGACACGCGTTCCTAGTTATGAAAATCTATTAAACTTAATTTGATGAAATTAATGTCATCAGCATTCATCTTGTGCATGCATGGGTGTTAAATAACTGTTAAAGTATCTTGTGTTTTTATCTTAAAATTAATTGGTATTAAGTGGAGGTGACCCAAAATCCTATATATAAGTCATTTAGTTCTTAAGAAATCTATGTGAGATATATCTTTCAACACGCCCCTCACGTGCCAACGTGAAAATGCTCCACAACCCAGATCAGGCCAAATTAAATGGAATTCACACATCGGCCCAATAAACCCAATATGGGATCTGATACCATGTTAAATTTCAAGGTATCTTGGGTTTCCATGTTAAAACCAATTCCATGTTAAATTTCAAGGTATATTAGATTTCCATCTTAAAACCAATTAGTACTAAATGAAGATGACTCAAAACGTTATATGCAAGTCATTTAGTTCTTAAGAATGCGATGTGTATATCTTTCAATAATAACACTAACATGTTAATGTTTGGTTAGGTTTGTTGTCAAAACAAATGTTAATATTGTATGATTAAATTATGACAAAATAATGTCCACTTTTGGCAGATGATGTAAATTGGAATAGGACCATTACATTTGCACTAATTATCACTTGATTAATACTTGGGGCACTCTTTAAACTATTAGCTAGAATTCGTGTTATTTCTGGAAAACCATTCTGGCTAACCATTTTATTAGGAGGCCAAAAGGCTTGTGATTGTGTACTACTCCCTTCATCCCAGCCAATTCTGCACAAGTTGACTTTTCGTCAGTTGACTCAAAAAAAATTTGATCATTGATATTTATAATTGTGTTTAAATACAGATTATAAAAGGTTGATATTATAAAAATTCATTCCATTACTAATCTAACAAAATTAAATATGACAATATCCTAACTTATTTATCGATTCAAATTTAAAGTCAACGGTAAGCAATTTTAACTAAATAAATAGCTAAATTGCAGAAATTGTTGGGACAGTTAGATGACTCTTCTTGTTAGGTCTTTAAGGCAACTTCCAGAAACTCATACTTCTCTTCTTGTTAGGTCTTTAAGGCAACTTCCAGAAACTCATACTGTAACAGAATGCCTAATTAGTTACTCTGTCCTACTACACGTGTGAGATCCATATTTATAATTTTATAATTAGGGGTACTTTATTAATAACTAAGAGTATGTATAAAATGTGTTCAATTTAGTTTTGCATTTTCTTTGAGAAAATGAGAAGAGTGTCGAAAATTTTAATAATTTATTTAATTACTTTTATAGTGATGCCATGCGTCATTCTAAATATCCACATATGTTATGCTCCGTTTGTCTTTAATTATTTTTAGTAACTACACTAAGTGTCATGAAATATATACTCCCTCTGTTTCTTTAATAGTGACACGCTTTATAAATTGAGATGTTTCTTTTATATTGACATTTTCTATTTATGGCAAGTTTAAGGTTATTACATCCACTTTACTTTTTCTTCTTTTAATTCAATTTCAAGTTCGATTTTGGATGCAGTAATACTATTTTATAGCTCCAAATATAAGTAGAGTTTGCACAATAACCATGCCACTATTCACTTCCCTAAATTTTCCATTTCACATGGGTTTAGTTGTTAACCAAACAAAACGAAGGAGCTGTTTGGCTAACTTCTTATCTATCTCGTGAAATCCAACCAAAATAACTTTTTAAAAAATGTAGAGTGTATTTTTTCATCACTCATAAAAAAACTTGATACAATAATTTTCCTCAATATTTTATATTTATTGATTTACTAGTTTCACCAATCTTTTCTATTTCGAATGTTTTATCATCAATCGAAATAACTGTTTAAGAATATTGAAAGCATTCAAAGAAAACACCCCCTCAATTTTTTATGTTTGGCACCATAAATTTTAATGTTATTATTCTTGCAAGTTGAATGTTTAATTGGAGAGAACTGAACAGAGATAATAAAAAGTTTAATGACTAGTTGAGAATCATTCATTTTTTATAATCTTATAAAATTTACCAAAATGGAAAACGTGCCAAATTTATGAAAATAAAGGGAGCATATAAAACCAAGCTCCTCAAAATTAAAGTTGATTTTTTTACCAATGTCACGTTACCAAACCAGTCGTCCAATTCTAAAATTCTAGAAATTGCAATTTCACGCATAACTTTCTCTCTACCAAACAAGCATCAAATGTAATATTTTCTTGAAAGAAGAAGAAGAATTGAGCGAGATCTAGTCCAATCCTACCAATTTTACCCTCCTATTTGACCCAAATAACTTTTGTGTGATAGATCAGTTTTACAAACCTTGAGCCCCACCCCAAATCACAATGATCCCTGCCTCCATTTTCCTATATAAGCCCACCCTTTTTGCCCATCTCGTCATAGTTTCACACCAAATACACACACAAAATACATTTAGCAACTCCAAAACTTCATCATCCTTCACAAAAAAAACCTTAATCTGGGACACAAATATAGGAAAAGAGGCCAAGGAGGAAGCAAAAGGGGAGGAAATTCAAGAATTATTGGATATGGAAAACTTTGTTTCTACACTAATCTACATCCTCCTCTTTTTATCCACCCTTGCTTACTATTTGTCAAAGAGAGAGGAAAGGAAAAACAAGGGTAGAGCAAAGCTTCCTCCTGGCTCCATGGGATGGCCTTACATAGGGGAGACCCTCCAATTGTACTCCCAAGATCCAAATAGTTTCTTCGCTCATAAACAGAGAAGGTACAGATATTCAACTTAACTGCAATTCAGTTCAGTTCTAATCAGGTGAAAGTGATAGTGTTAGATTTGTTTTTTTTCCAGTTTAGTTTAAATTGGGTGAGAAGATGGTGTAAGGTGTGTGTTTCATTTCAGTTCAAGTCGGGTGAAAAGAATAGTGTTAGATCTGATTTTTCATTTCAGTTCAAATCAGGTGAAAATAGTAGCGTTATATCTATTTTTTTTTCCTTCGGTTCAGTTCAAATTGGGTGGAGAACGGTTTTAAGATCGTTCTTTTCAAGTTAACTGTACTTTAGTTCGGTTAAAGCCAGATGAAAAGAACACGGTCTTCATTTGCCTGTTTTGATCTATTTACAGCGAACTTTGATTCTTTCAATCCCGACAAGTGGTATCAGAGCTGACAGTTTGGATTACCTGAAATTGCAGATATGGAAATGTGTTCAAGACTAAGCTTTTAGGATGCCCGTGTGTGATGCTGGCGAGCCCGGAAGCGGCCCGGTTCGTGTTAGTAACTCATTCTCATCTGTTCAAGCCCACGTATCCGAAGAGCAAGGAGACGATGATCGGCCCGTGGGCGCTGTTTTTTCACGAAGGCGGCTACCACACTCACCTGAGAAGGCTCGTTCAGGGCTCGCTGTCGCCGGACGTGCTCCGGAAGCTCGTCCCAGACATTGAAGCTTTGGCCGTTTCTAGGATCGAGTCTTGGGGCTCCGGCGCCGTCATCAACACCTTCCGGGAAATGAAAAAGGTGGGTGAAATAACAGAATTAGTAAAAATTATACACAATGGTATTTAGAAGTAATTTTGGAGGGACATGTGATAATTTGGAAATTCAACGTTTAAATTTGATATGGTAAAAGATTATCAGCAGAAGGATTTTGAATTTTGGTTTATATAGCAGTTAAAACACCTCTTCGGCTTTTGTTGCCTAAACAAGAAATTTATGTGAGAGTCGAAGCCGATAACTTAAAATTTATTTAGGAGATTCAGACTTTTTTCCATAGAGATAAAAAAAATTCACACCTCCATTCCATTCAGAATGGAATGTCTCGACACCCACGGGTGTACCCCAGTGGTTGGGACATGGGTGGGTAAGCCAATAATCCCAGGTTCGATCCTCGGCAGCGGCAGTGTGGGGAGTTCTTGCTTTGCAAGGCTCCCTTGTGCGCACCGAGGCAATGCCAAGCCCATGGGTCCTGGTGCTGGGCTACCGTGATTTACCTCTCATACGATGGCCTGGGTGTGGGCTGGTATGGGCTGCTGAGGGCGAGCGGATTGATCGCCTTTTGCCGCCAGAATGGAATGTCTCCTTTTATGACGTTTCACTAATGCTATGTTTTATCAAATTTATTTGAATTTAGATCATTAAATACATAGTTTATCTCTTGAAAGACGGTGTTTTCCTAAGTCATGGAAAGACCAAGGTTTAATGTGTAAATTAGAAGAAATGGAGATAAAATTTTCAGGTTGCATGAACCGGGTTATAAATTTTATTACTACTACATATTGCATACTAAATTTTTAATGTTGCAACTAAGACCTTTTACCTTTTATTATTCTAATTAAACCCCGTCTCTCCATAAGCATATGAAAAAACCGTCTTTCCCAACAATTTACCTTAAATATATTTGAATTTCGCCAAAAGTAATGAACCACTCTTAATAAAAAGGAGGAGGTACAGAAATACACTGATTTTAAATCAAGAAATCAATGTGGTAAGTAAACTAATACTAATTAACATCCATGCAGTTATCTTTTGAAGTTGGCATTCTTACCATCTTTGGTCACCTGGAAACCAAATACAAGGAGGCGCTCCGAGAAAACTACGCCGTCGTGGAGAAAGGCTACAACTCTTTTCCGACCAACTTGCCGGGAACTGCCTATCGGAAAGCCCTCGCCGTAAGTATCATTATCTTTTTGACGGAAATTTTTGAAGCACTTTTCGCCTGTACCGGTAGTATGTAATTTACTTATTTGAAGTCACTTATCGTGTGATAATTTATGTAGGCGAGAAAAAGGTTGAATCAAATTATAAGTGAAATCATAGCGGAACGGAAGGAGAAAAAGTTGTTAGACCGAGATTTGTTGGCTCATCTACTCAACTTCAAGGATGAACGATCGGAAACATTAACGGAGGATCAAATCGCCGACAACATCATCGGCGTGCTCTTCGCGGCTCAGGACACCACCGCCAGCGTTCTCACCTGGATTCTAAAATTCCTCCAAGATGACCAAAAGCTTCTAGAAGCAGTAAAAGTGAGTACAACTTAGTTTTATTCCGTTTGAATCGCAATTTGAGTGATTATTTTCAACGTGAGACTTATACATGAGTTCTTGGGTAAACTTCATTTCGTATCAATTAGTTTTAAGTTACCTGGACATTTAACATGGTATCAGAGCCCAAGTTGAGTTTATTGGGCCGATGTGTGGATTCTCTTCAATTGGCCCAATATGGGTGGTGGTGAAGTATTTCCACGTTGACACTTGAGGGGATTTATTGAAAGATATATCCCACATCGATTTCTTACAAGATAATGACTTATATATAAGATTTTTGATCACCTCCACGTAATACGAATGGGTATGAAATTGTGATTTCAGGATGAACAAAAGGCAATATACGAGTCAAATGGGAGAGGGAAGGAGCCATTGACGTGGAGTCGAACAAGGAACATGCGGGTGACCCACAGGCTGATTTTGGAGAGCTTGAGGATGGCAAGCATCATATCCTTCACCTTCCGGGAGGCCGTGGCTGACGTGGAGTACGACGGTGAGTGAAACCATCCCTCACCCTCCCACCCACCATTCAACTAATCATAGTTTATCAGTGAAAACCTCATTTAAGAATCAGAGAAAGA
This sequence comes from Rubia yunnanensis, assembly GCA_037428765.1. Classification (NCBI taxonomy): domain Eukaryota; kingdom Viridiplantae; phylum Streptophyta; class Magnoliopsida; order Gentianales; family Rubiaceae; genus Rubia; species Rubia yunnanensis. The sequence continues at coordinate 131,037,320 of CM075063.1, forward strand.
CATTCTCATAAACTTATGGACAATCTATAATAAATTTTACCTGTAATTTTATATAAAATTTATATATTATATTTTAAAAATTAAAATAAGTAATAATATGTATTTGAATGTGAAAATATAAAAATATATAGTATAAAAGATATTTTAAAATTTAGTATGTAATTTAACAAATACAGTATCTAAGATAAAAATAAGTGGCATATCCATAAACTTATGGATAGGCCGCCGATCAGGATACCCACTCTAGAATAATCCTCGTTTTATAGTAACTTCTACTCTAGTCATTAATTGTAGGGGATTGTACCATCCTACGTGATGCAGTTGTTGTATGGAATTGTATCTAGAGATGTCTAATCATTTTTTTTTTTTGCAAATTTTGAAATCATTTAATCAACTATAACTTATTTTTCCTCCCAACTATATTAACTCGGTTTATTTGTAATATTTTGTTCAAAAAATTATTTAATATGTGTGATTATAATAATTTATTGATTATTGTGAACAGGGTTTCTTATTCCAAAGGGGTGGAAGGTGATGCCGTTGTTCCGGATAATCCATCACAATCCTGAATATTTCATGGACCCCAAAACTTTCGATCCCTCCAGATTTCAGGTCGTGTGTCATTCTGTATTTTTCTCCATATATGCATAATTTGTTCTTTCCTTGCAGATATTAAAGCAAAATACTGAAACCATTTGCTCTTTCTTTGGAATCAAATCCAGGTGGCTCCAAGGCCCAATACATTCATACCATTTGGCAGCGGGTCCCATGCCTGCCCAGGAAATGAACTTGCGAAGCTGGAGATGTTTATAATTATCCACCATTTAGTCACCAAGTTCAGGTACGACGACGATAATGTTATGTTGTCTAGTTCACTATCATCGTTCATGCATGTTTGAACTTTGAGGAACAAGAATACAGTATCATCGGTTCGTCTAAAATAAGATTTTGTGTTTTTTCTGTTATAATTATTAGAATCGCTTGCTTCTATAGAAATAAAGGGTTCATGGGTTCACGGGCTCGTGGGCGCTGCTACTGTATTAGAATTATAGGCTTCTATCATAAAACTAATTAGTACTATGTAGGGGTGACTCATAATTTTAGATATTGAGTCGTAACTCTGTCAATCACTGATGTATGACACTAACAGTAATAATGTTGTATTGGGTATAAATATTAAGAGTAGGTCTCCTGACAGACGGTCTGTCCATAAGGTTATGGATATGCTACTTATTTCTTACCTTATATACTGCATTTGTTAAATTACATACAAAATTTAAAATTTTTGAAAGTATTTTTTTATACCATATATTTTTATACTTTCACATTCAAATGCATATTATCACTTGTTTTAACTTATAAAATACAATATTTAAATTTTATAAAAAAAAATTACAACATTTAAGGTATATGTCCCTGTGGACTGCCCATAAACTTATGGAAATGTCGTCTTTCCTGATACTTTCCCAAAAATTAACACTTAAAAAAGTGCATTTTTATATGCTGCATTTCACATGAAATATTTTGAACGCTGTTTCTAAATTTATTGTTTGAATGTTGTTTTTATAGGTGGAAAATGGAGGGATCCAAAAATGGAATAAAATATAGTCCATTCCCAATTCCTGAAGATGGATTTCCGGCAAGGTTTCACGAGATTTCTGACTAGCCCGTGATTGATTTTAGTGAAGGCGACCAAAGAGCAATAAATTCTAATAATAATTTACCCAGAGTACTATTACTTATTACTTACTTATTAGGATCGTTCGCCCCTGAATTTTTTCACCACGGGGTAGATCTTTAGTATGGCATATGCAATCATCTAAATATGAGTATAATTTTCCATCGATGCATATCTTTGATCGAGACAAATTAAATCCACGATGTACTCTTTCGTACCATCTTAATATTAATATATGATGCAATTAAAATAACCACTGTGCATAAATAATATCAAATATTTTCTTTTAGTTTTGGATATCTCTAGCTAGCAACTCGAATGAGATAGTGTGTATCTCGTAGTGCTTACATGGTGGGGAAGTTCTGGTCGTGAATTTTCTTCCTTTTCTTTTATACATTTTCTTTTTTGGAAGTAAGGACTTTTCTCGTTAAAAAGAAGTGGGACGAGGTAATAATGACAAAACGTATAAAACTCTCTCTGGACATATGCTAACGTTCAATGAGTTAGTAGGTTGATCGTCAGACATGCTAACGATCAACTGATTTTAAGATGAAATCTTGACCTGTGGATTCGAGTACTCCTCAGTAAACTCGATTTTTTAAAATCTAAACTGTGAATGTAAATAGCAAGGAGTAGTCGAATGTAAACCTTTTAATTTCATATCAATAGACATATAATATGTAACTATCATTCATGTTAATGTTAGCATGTGATGAATCGGCCAATACATGTAGGTTCGTGGTTGCAAATTGTAGGCACTACCCTCATCAGAAGGGTTGAAAACGATACGTATGAAGAAAAAAGAGTACCAATATGAATGAATATTAACCCCTTCCTTCACCGCCACACCGGTACGTGATCAAAATCCAGAAGCTAGTAACGTTTGGGCGGTTGCAAGTTGGCAACAATTAATATCACCATCTTCTCATAGGGCTACGGAAAGACGGAGTTTAACTAAAACAATAAAAGATAAAAAGTTTTAGTTGCAATATTAAAAATTTATTATACAACGTGTAGTGGTCATAAAGTTTTCATGTAACCTGAGAGTTTTGTCTTCATTTCTTCTAATTTACACTTTAAACCTTGGTTTTTCCATGACTTATGAAAATGCCGTCTTTTAAGAGACGGACTCTTTTTCCACTATTTATTCAGCATAAAAAATAGTTGGAAATTAATGGAAAATATTATCATTATGTTATTTTGTTGATTGGCTGGCAGTGCTTTGAAACCTATTTCCGTCCTTTTGTAAGGTGGGGAAAGGGGGATAATGTGAGCATAACATATTATTGGGATTCATTTTCATATTCAAATTAGATTTTGATAGTTGTGTGTACATATGAGAGAATGTTCATCGATATAGTTTTTTCAGATAAAATTTTTCACTTATTATATGACACGCTTTAATGATATAATAGATATGACGAGCGTTTAAAAGGTTTGAGATGATAAATGATCATTAAAAGATAACATTTTGAATCTTTTAATTTATACCTTACCAGAAAATATTAAATGAAAATGAAATATTTTATTGATGGGTGGCGATGACGCATTGAAACCTCCATCCAAAACTCTTGACGGATTATGATTCTATTCGGTAGATATGTGTTTATAAATAAAAGTGGTTTATTTTGAAAGGAGGTGGAGATCAGATTATACTTTTTTCCAAAATAAATGTATACTTTCAAAATAAACTATTTTTACCATTTTACCAAACACTAAAAAACTATTTACTTATAAGCAAAGTATTTTATAAGCTCTGTCAAATAAAGTCTATGAAAAACGGATTGGGTGAGCGCAACGGATTATCGGTATCCACTTTCATATTTAAATTAAATTTTGGTACGTGGTTGTGTCTGTATATAAAAGAATGTTCATCATTATAATTTTTTCAAATGGAATTTTCCTCGCTTATCTACAACACATGTTAAAGATATGATGAGAGTTTACAGAAGTTTGAAATAACGGTTTTTCTAACGAGTGCCCATGGGCACTCGTTAACAACTTCAGATTTCATTGAAAACTGTGTTATTAAATGCAAATTTGAGGGATGTCATTAATCATTAACTCTATTTGCATTTAATAACACAGTTTTCGATGGAATCTGAAGTTGTTAACGAGTGCCCATGGGCACTCGTTAGAAAAACCGTTGAAATAATTAGTGATCAAATTTTTTTGTTATTTATTATCATATAAAATGATAAGTTGCTGTAGATTAAAATTTTATGATGTTGTGTTATTAGAATTCTGAGCTTCTATCGTAAATCAATTGGTACTATATAGAGGTGGCTCATAATCTTATATACTGAGTTATATGACTGTCAACCACCAATGTGGGGACTAACTCTAACACGCCCCCTCATGTGCAGCGGAATAAATATGTGTGCAAACATGACAGAATGGGGATAACGAGCCGACCTTAGGCTCTGATATCATATTAGAATCACAGACTTCTATTATAAAATATCAAATGATTTATGATATCGATCTTTTCATTCATACGTTACTAGAAAACAAATGAAAACAAAAGTTCAATATTCAAAATTCAAGACTTCCTCTGGAAGCTTCTTGTTCAAAATTGAAGTAACGAGGCATTATTGTGTACCGTCTCTGTCTTTGAATTGATTTTAGCAATGCGTACGTAAAAAAGTCTTTTAGCTTTACTGTTATTTTGGTCCCAACAGCCACGACAACTTACGTGTATTTCTAAGGTTGATCCAGAACCCAAATTCCACACCCAGAACATTATTATATTAGAATTATATGTTTTTATCATAAAATTAATTGATAGTATGTAGAATTGACTCATGATTTTTTTTTATATTGAGTTATATGATTTTCAATCACCAATGTGTGACTCTAACTCTAACACCCCGCTCACATGCAGCAGTATGAATCATCGTGGAAACGTGGATAAAAAGGCCAACCTCATAAAGGGGGTAACAGACCAACATTGGGCTCTGATACCATATTAGAATCACGGACTCTTATTATAAAGCCAACTGGTACTATATAAATGTGACACATAACCTTATATATCGAGTTATGTGACTGTGAGCTACCAATGTTTAACTCTAACTCTAACATGTTATTGTCATTGCTTGTTTTTATTTTCCCCTTTTGACTTATTTAGTTCCACTAATACATTCAATTCAATCAGTATTTATAAGTCATTTAGTCCGGGTTTTCTAAATTAAGGAGATGGTTTATGTCAGCGGTGTACAATTCATATGACTTGTTATATCAATTATATGAGTTGATACAAGTGCATTTATACTTGCCAATTTCATTTAAAAGTTTAAACCCAAATGTTCTTATTATCCCAATCTGATTTATTTTCTATAAAAAAAATTAAATTGGGCTGGATCAGCATATTGACCTGATCCAGGTGCCAATCTGACTAGCCCAAGATCCAACTATCCAGTCTAATTACTTTGTATAACAATAAGGTCAATTTAATATCCAATCTGTCTTATTTTTATTTAAAATCACCCATTTATTCATATAATTGAAAAATCTTGGGAAATACCGTTTTTTCGTAAAATCTTGTGAACCATCATCTTTTCATAAATTTATGGAAAGACGGGGTTTAACTAAAATAATAAAAGGTAAAAGGTCTTAATTATAATATTAAAATTTTATTAAACAACATGTAGTAGTCATAAAGTTTATAATCCGATTCATGCAATCCAAAAAATTTATCTTAATTTATTTTAATTTGCACTTTAAACCTTAGTATTTTCATAACTTAAAGAAATACCGTCTTTTCAAGAGACCGACTCTCATATAAAAGTGTAAAAAATAAATAATTCATTTTACTCGCAGCAGTGCAAATTATCGGGATTCATTTTCATATTCAAATTAGAAGTACTCCCTCCCTCTGTTTCACTACTATTTGCACCATAGATTTAGGTGAAGAAAATAAGTTGATAAAATTAAATGTGAAAAGTAAAAGTAGAATGAGTAGATGGAATTGATTTTTTTTTTTGTCAAAAATTGAAAGTGTATCATTTAAAAAAAATATCTCATTAAGTCAATTGTTCCTCTAATAGAGGAACAAGGAGAGTACTTACAAGAGAACATCTATCGTTACTATTTTTTCCAAATCGAGGTTTATTATATAACACATGTTAGTGATACGACGAGAGTTTAAAGAGGTGATGGAATTTTCATTTTTAATTGTTTTCTAATTCATCAAAGGAAGACAACATTCTGAGTCTTTTAATTTATATCTTACTAGAAAAAAACATAAAATGAAAGATGTTATTGATGGGTTGGTGACGCTTTGAAACCTCTTTCTAAAACTCTTGTGAGGTTATAAGAAAGGAATTAGGTGAGCACAACATATTATCGGGATCCACTTCATTATTCAAATTAGATTTTTGTGGTTGCACCATGATGATGGGTAAACTCAAGATTGGCCCTAAGGAAACTTTGGACTGAGAGCATCTTTGGACTGCGCCGACCAATGAGTCTTTTAAGAGTGAGAATATTCGGTTGGCGGATATTGAGGCGTATAATCAGGATGTATACTATTTCGTGATACAATATAAATGGCATGTGTGTATTCGTTACTAGGGACTTTAACAATCATCTACTTCAATATTTATTGACTTAAGCATTAGAGAGTTTACCCATGGGACTTCACGGGCTTGTTATTTGCAGATTATGACCAAGGAACTCGACGGTACGGCTTGATCGGTTTCCAGATGAATCAATTGGCACGCCTGGTGGGACTGATTTAGTCACGTTTGGGTTCCTTGGTTTATGCCCACCTCTACGAATACTCGAAGGAGTGAAAGGTTAAAGTTGAAGGGAACGGGTGCTACCGACGAGGTACAATCTCCCTATCGAGGAAGAAGAAGAAGAAAGATTGTCAACCCTCCAGTATCCTAAGAGGCAGAGCGAGAGGCGATACAGATCTCTGCCGGAGAGCAAGGATGAGCACAAGGCTCGGATGAGCACAAGGCTCCATTGAGCCGAACCCGCTGATAACCGATGTTCCTCGAGATATGCAGGTCAAGGAGCAGGGCCCGTGAACCCTATGCATGATGTACCTGTTGAGTCATATGATGAAATTGATGGTTGTTTCACTGAAGTTTCTGGTGATTCACAAGTGGAAGCTTATGAACGGACCCTATGGGAAAATCAAGCAACGGGGATGAATGCTTCACAATTTGACTTAGTCAGAGCAGTACAGATGTTGGCAGATGCTGGATATCAGGTCACGCCTGTCTCAGCTCCGATAGTCCATTCGACTGTCATGGAAATCCCAACGAGCAATGCTACTTAGCCCATGATGACATTCCCTTGCCTTGGATATCCTTGAGAGGGGTACCAACCATGACCTCAGCCTCTATTCCCTGATCCTTTGGGGTTAGCATATTCCGTGCCCGCTCACGGTCCTGATAACCTCGATGGGTGTGCACCCCAGAGCTGAGATAGAATATGGGTCTCAGGAATATGGGAGCACGGGGATGCCGGGCTAACCTATTGGTTACGGGTAGTACGATCCTTATGGGTCGTATAATGCGAGTTCAGGAATCATGACGACTTGGGTGAATACTGGGCAGACAATCCCACCTCCTCGACATCAGATGACTTATGGAGACGCCTATAGAGGATTACTGATGCTTGGAGAATAGAGAGCAGACATTGGAGATGCCCTCAAGAGAGAGCTAGACGGGTTGATTGGGCTACTTGGCCAGGCAGCGGGATCCCCTTTTTCATCACTGATAACCGCAGAGCAGTGGCCAGCAGAAACTAAACCCCCCAGAGGGGCTCCTGATGTATAGTGTAGAATCGAATCCTTGAGAGTTCATTCAGACATTCCTTAGTCTCATGAACTTGAGAGATTTCGATGAAAAGCTAACATGCAAGTTAATGGGAAGTTATATTCGAGGAAAGGCTCAAGAGTGTTACAACAAGTTGCCAAGAGGGGCCCCGCATTTCTATAGAGAGTTCAGTGTGCCATTGTTAAGTTAGTATGCCCAAAAGAAGAAGTTTACTAAAACTCAATTGGAATTATACCAGACGACACAAAATCCTGGGGAGAGTACGGAAGCCTTTTACCATTGTTATGTGGATGAGAGTCTAGGAGTGGTAGAGACCACGGAAAATGAAATGATCCAAGGATACTTGTTGGGGATGAGAGATATAGAGCTATACAAGAAATTAAGCAACAATGTTCCTCGAACTTTACATAAGCTCCAGGAGATAGTCGAGCAGCACTCGAAAGTGGAAGAGGCTACCAGGAGGAAAAGAGAGAGTATGGTCAATAGACCGGCAAGAAACAATGATCATCGAGGTAAGGAGCCGATGGAAGTAGCCAGGCCTAGCTTTGAGAGGTATACCCCTACAAGTAGGCTTCCGACACATATTCTAAGAATATATCGAGAGGTATTCAGACAACCACAACCCCTGTCAAACGTGCCTGTAGCAGTTGTGAGGAGAAGGGCCACGAACGTGTTTTGCAATTTCCACAAGGAATATGGTCATGATACAAATGATTGCATACATTTGAAGAGATAAATAGAAAGAAATGAAAGAGAGGAGCGACTTCAGGGCCCCAGACCTAGGCAGAAAAATCAAGGAGAACCCCCTCGACCCCGGATGGATTGTCCACCATATAGAAGATTTCAACAGAATAATTGGGGTAGAGGGAATAGAAGGCATCAATGACAAGAACCCCGAGAGCTTTGAGGTAGGGATTAGGTGAAGAGAGACAAAGGTCCTTGGGAACAGCCGGCTGGAAATTAGGATAATAGGAACGGGGAAAATCCCCTAATCCGTAGAGTGATCAACATGATAAGTGGAGTAATAGGGGAAATGTCTTTAAACTCAGTTATGAAGGTTGATTCTCGAAAGACCCCCACAGAAGAGCCGAGTCATATGGGGTTCCGGCCGGATGAAACAATCACCTTCTCAAAAGCGAATGTTGTACCGAACCAAACCCCAAATACAGATCCAATGGTGGTAACTGCAGTAATTGGAATGACTTTGGGGAAAAGGGTCTTCATTGATGATAGAAGTGGGGTTGAGATAATGTTTGATCAGTTAGATATTGGAAGGAATAATTTGAAAAAAAAATCAGCTACCCCCTCTCAAGTTTTTTAGGAAACCCGATATACAGGAAGTTACCTTGTCAGTCTGGATATACGAGGAGGATAAAGGGGGTAGCAATAGACTGCACCTTTGTAGTGGTGTATGCTTATTCTCCATACAATGTGATTCTTAGAAGGACTTGGATGTGTCAAGCTCGAGCGGTAGGGTCCCTATATCATTTAATGATGAAATTTCCAATGAGTAGGAGATAGCTTCCATCGGGGAAGGGGGATCAAGTTGTGGCTAAAAGTTGTAATCTCACAGCAATAAGGGAAGCAAGGAAGATGAGGGATGTAGCTTCGTTCCGTGAAGGGGTTAGCTTTTCTAAAACCGAGCAGGTGCCAATCCGAGACAAGGGGATGGTGGCTGTATGGAAGCTTATCCCCAAGAATGTGAAAGAGAAACTGGGAAAGTTAATGGATGAGTACGAGGATGTGAAATACCTTAGATCTCATAGGGGTCCCCCCGGGGTTAGCAGTTCACAAATTGAACATTGATCCAGGAGTTAGGCTCATCAAGGAAAAAAAAGGAGGGTATTTTCACCTGAAAGGGTAAAATCGATCAAATTTGAGGTAGGTAAACTGTTAAAACATGATGTAATCGAGGAAGTGTTCTACCCATAATGGTTAGCTAACCTGGTGATGGTCCCAGAGCACCATGGAACTTGGCAGATGTGCATAGACTTCATAGACTTAAACAAGTGTTACCCAAAGGATAGTTATCCCCTACCCTCAATTGACAAACTGGTGGAAGTAATTGCAGGGTATCATGTATTGACTTTCTTCGATGCCCATAAGGGTTATCACTAGATATTAATGGTGGGTGAGGACAAAGAGAAAACTTCGTTCATCACAGATTTGGGCAAGTACTGTTACAAGAAGATGCATTTTGGTTTAAAGAAATGCAGGGGTGACATACCTAAGGTTAGTAGACAAGCTATTCGGAGAGAAGATTGGTAAGAACATGGAGATATATGTGGACGACATGGTTGTAAAAAGAAGGGGCTATGGATAGTTCTTAATGAACCCGAAGGAAGCCTTCGAGAGGCCCAGGAGTGCAAACTTAAAGTTGAATCCAGCCAAATGTTTTATAGGGGTGAGGGCAGGAAAATTCCTTTGACTTATGGTATCATAAAAGGGAATCAATGTTAACCAGGATAAAGTCAAAGCCCTTTTAAAGATGAAGAGCCCCCGGAACATGAATGACGTAGCTTACTGGATCTTTGGTGGCTTTGAGTAGATTTCTATCGAAGGGGGCTGAAAAGCACTTACCCTTCTTCGATGTACTTCAGAAGGAGAAAATTTTTGCTGAACTGATAAGTGTGAGCAAGCATTCCAACAACTTAAAGAACACCTTCGAGGGTTGCCAACACTTATGAAGCCGGAGAAATGGGAGATTCCGTTTCCGTATATTTTTGCTTCACCTTTGGCTATCAGTGCAGTGCTTGTAAAAGAAAAGGATAAGGTACAACATCCTATATGTTTTATAAGTCGAGCCCTGCAAGGACCTAAGACAAGGTACACCGCCCTCAAGAGACTCATTCTAGATTTGGTGCACGTTGCACAGAGGCTGAAACCTTATTTTCAAGGGCACACGATCATCTTGTTCACTAACTATTCCCTCAGGTAAATGCTCTTAAAACCTGAAGCATCGGGAAGGATGATGAAATGGGCAATAGAGTAAGGTGAGCATGAAATACAGTTTCAGCCTAGATTGGCAATCAAGGGTCAAGCCTTGGCTGATTTCATAGTAGAAACCACTGAACCTATTGAGCTTGTCGAATCCGAAAAGGAGTCTTGAAGGAGGAAAGTATGGAGGCTATATGCCAATGGCTCTTCACATTCAAGAGGAAGTGGAGCATAGGTATTGCTCACCAGTCCCGAAGGGAAATATTATCCTTATGCATTTCACTTTACCTTCAAGGCAAAATATAACTAGGCCAAGTATGAAGCCCTAATCATAGGTTTTTAGTTGGCTTCATAATTCTAGGCAGAAAACTTAGAGATCTATAGTGACTCTCAAATAATGGTGCAACAAGTAAAGAGGAAGTACGAGGCAAACAGACACAATTTGCAAAGGTACTTGAAGCTTGTAAAGCCCCTACTCCAGAAATTTAAGAGCTACACCTTGAAGCAGGTACCAAGAGAAGATAATCACAAGGCCGATGGCTTGAGTAAGCTGGCTTCGTAGAACTTGGGAGCGGAGTCTCGGGGGCAGTTGCTCAGGGAGACCCTTAACAGCCGAAGTTTTCAGGAGCACATGGTAATGACTGTAGACGAAGAAATCTACTGGATGACACCTATAGTAGAATACCTTCAAGATGGAGCACTCCCGGAGGATTCTATGGAAGCCAGAAAAGTTAGTCTTAAAGCACCCAGATATGTGCTGCAAGATGGAATTCTATATAAGAGAGGGCATTTGCAACCATTGCTCTGATGTGTGAGCTCCCACAAGGCTGATTATTTGATAAGGGAAGCCCACGAATGTATATGTGGGAGTCATTAAGGGGTTAGGTCGGTATCGAGGAAACTTATTCGAATAGGGTATTACTGGCCAATGATGTTCGAGGATGCAAATCAATACATACAAGCTTGCCACTAGTGTCAAAAGCATGCACCATTCAAGCAAATTCCCCAAGAGGAGATGATGAATATTCACAGTTTGTGGTCATTTGATAAATGGGGTATCGACTTAGTTGGGCCACTTCCCGAGGCTCCTGGAAAGTTCAAATACCTTATTGTGGTTGTAGACTATTTCACAAAATGATTGCCGAGCCCTTGACCAGCATGACAGGCAAGGCAGTGATTACCTTTTGTTGGAAAAACATTGTATGCGGGTTTGAGATTTCAAGGACGATCTCCCATTACATTGAAAAGAGAAAAATGAGGCACGATTATTAAGAAGGGAAAATAAATATTTTTCAAATCTTTAACTTTTCATCTCCCACTCTTCCTCTTCCATCTTGCAACCTCTCCCTAATTTATCGTTGTGCTCGGATTTCTTGCAAAAACCCCACGACAAGAAGATTACACACAATTAGGACTCTCAAGAACTTTCCTTACAACAGCAATTATACTCAGCCTCTACCTGAAACATGGAGAAGAACAATAATTTCAAGAAAGTTTTTGGAGAGCCCGAGCAGAGTATCAATCTATCAGAGAGAAATATGGTTGAAACCTGGAATGGTATGCTAGAGCCAGGAGTTGATATAATACCAAAACCAGTCCAACCTGAGCAAGATCCTTCCCTGCCAGTCAAGATAAAGAAAGGTATTTCAAGACTACTCTTTTACCTTTAATGGTCAGACCTTTAAGTCTTTGGAAGATTGCATAAACCATTATTTCAAGTATGATACGAGGGTAGATTTAAGAGGATATAAGGGTATGTCTGGAAAGATTATTAGTTATGATCTTAGTCACCTACTTAAGGGGATTATTGGGAATATTAGACACATGGAGAACTGGAATTCTATGTTAAGATATTTAGCATGTATTGAACATGAAGGAAAAAAGGTTATGTGCGTGTACACTAGTGATTTTGGGCCAAGAAAACTGAGACTTGGAAAGCTGAGAAATTGGCCTGAAGATCCGTGTGTATTGAGCTCTGCTAGTTATAAGGCAATTCAGGTTTATGATGCCAGTGGGGGGGGGGGGAATTTGAAGAAGCTTAGGGAGTTATCCCCTGATTTTATTGAGATTGAGGACTCTGATGAGAATGAACTGGAAGCCAGGGATGCTGGTCCGGTAGAGAATGAGAATGCAGGGGGAGATGATCTTGATGCAGATATGCAAATTGTTGAAGATTATGATCTGAGTGGAGAGTTCGTCATTCTGACCCTAGATAGGGAAACAGGGGGAGAAGAAGCTAAAGCTGATGATGTCTAACATCATATCAGCTCGATAATGTGGAATGGGAAGTTGAGAATGAGAAGGTTGGCCTTGATGATGTTCCAACATTAGACCAACAAGACGTGGAGGAAGCTGAGAATGAGAGGGTTATTACCCCTGATATAGAGACATGGGAAGGAGAGCTAGCTGCTAATGATGTCCAAACATCATATCAGCGGGAGATTGAGAAGGAAACAGTTGGAGATGAAGAGTCTGGCCTTGATGATGTTCCAACACCACGCCAGCCAGAGATGGAAATAGATGGAATTGATGTTCCAACACAGCAAAAGGAAGAGCACAATCTAGTCTACTCCAGTGATGAAGTTTTGGATGAGTTTATTCAAACTCTTCAAGAAGATCCAAGAGGAAGACATCTGTGACAGAGACCCCACAGCCAGAATTGAAGAAGAAAGTTAAGTTAAGACTAGGAAGAGTTCAAGACCTGCACCTACAGCTAAGGAGGCCCAGAATTTTGAGTTCTTTGATGAAGGATGTTTAGATGTTTGTAAAGCAATCTGCCAAAAGAGAATTATCTCAGAAAGGCGTCCTGATCTGGCTACTTACAAGGAGTGTGGTTTTAATGACTATCTGGAGTATTTGGAATTTACAACTGCTACTTTAGTATACAAGGAGTATAATCAGGATATTGTACAGGAGTTTTACTCAAACCTGATGGAAGGCAACCTGGATCCTGATATTGTCTGGCACAACAGGGTCAATGTGAGAGGGAAGGTGGTCAGATATTTTGGGGAAAAGATTAACAAGATGTTGAAGCTGCCTACACTTGAGTTTGGGTCTGTATATGTCAGGGACTTTGCAGTAACTTATAATCAGATCCTTACAGAGATCATAGGATGATATCAGACTGAATTGCCAACTCAAGGAAACGTTGTTGCTAACAGTCTGAGTACCAGGTACTTATGCTTATTCTAGTTAGCTATAAATTGTTGGATCACGTCCTTGAACACAACTGCTCTCGCCTGAGATATGGAAAAATTATTGTATTGCATTGGCACTAAGACTCCTAAATCTTGGTCTTCTATCCAAGAAAGCATAGTTGAGCATGTTAGTTCTTCTCGGGCCAAGAACTCCCTGCTATATCCGTGCATAATTTCTTGAGTGTTGAAAGGAGAAAAGGTGAAAGCAGGGTGAGTGATGTAGTAGTACCTGGCATGCCTCTTAAGCCAAACAAGAAGACCTTCCAATTGGGGACAGTCAAAGACCTTCCCTGGAAGCCATCAAAAGCTGGAAATTCCTCACATGCAGTGCAGAAAGCAAAGGAGGTAAACAAGTTAGCTGTGAAGGCCAAGATTGCTGCTCTTTAGGTTCAGATTGCTGCCCTAGGGGCTGAGTTAGCCCAGGTGGATTCTGCTAATTGAGAAGAAGAAGTCTATTTTTTTTCTTTGGCATGTTTTATAGCTCCAAGGGGGAGTAGTTTGGAATTATGTTTCTGGATGACATTATTTTGGATTTCTTGATATTATTTTAGGCCCAACTGGAAGTTTGGGCCATTGTGGAGTTTTTTTTGGTGACTGATATTATGTTTCATTCTTGGATTTCTACTACTTATATGTGTTTTTGTTGGTACTCTGTTCCAACATGGTTTTCTGAAAAATTAAGTACAAATTGGGTTGTTTGATGTTCCAACATGGATGTCGAGGTCTTGATTATTTGGAGATATGGTATTTAGGGGGGAGGGGGGGCTAAAATTTGGATCTCATGTTTCAACATCCATACTGGTGTTAACTCGATATTTTTATTTGCATGGTTGTTGCGTTGAAAGTCCAAAAGAATAATGGGTCCACAAAATGCCAAGGGGGGGGGGATTGAAAATTTTAGATTTGGTTAATTGGCAATTTGTGGTAATTATGCAAATATAGAATTATTATGTTGTAACATCAAAGAAGAAATTTCCGTGACATAAGGAATGTAGGAGTATGATTCGAGAAGCAGTACATCTCGTACTTGTAGATGCTCAGGCCAATGATCAAGGTCTTTAATCCAGGTTTTTGTCTAAACAATTTCACTTGGTATGCTTACTAGTGTTTAATCCAGGTCTTTTCATATATGCCGAATGACAAACTTAGGTAGTGAATGACATTCTAAAATTGTCGTGAAAAAATACGCTTTTGAAATAACGTAGTTAGTTTTCCTGTAAAGGCTATTTCACTTTACCCACATAGTCTAAGTATAGTTTGTAAGATAAATGCACCTGCCACTCTTTCATTAATGAGATGGTGCAAGAATAAATTTCCAGCTTTCGTTCTTGCTATGTCTTATAGCTAGAAATAGTATTTTGACTGCACTTCCATCGTCTACAAACACTCTGTGTATAGTAGCATTTCTGACTTTCTCTATAATGACCATGGGGTTATAATGAGGCTAAGCGTTTGACACTGCATCCTTTTCACTGAAGGTGATCGTCATCCGATTGGAATCTTTTGTCAATAGGTTCTTGTGGGGGAGAATATTGTGCTCTAGCTTTCCAATCATTGTTGGACTACCTTGCAGTCAATTGCTACGACCATCTTTTGATTCTCTGGAAATATGGATGTTGTCCCTTGATTCCTTGCCAAGGTGTTCGCTGGTTTGGTATTTTTGCCATACTGGCTCTCCCCTTCTCTTATATACTAATCTAAGAAGTCATTCCTCAAATTTTCTTCAATTTGTCTTCTTAGGTCTCTGCAATACTCGATGTCATGGCCATGGTCCTTGTGGAAAGCAAGGTAATATTCCCTAGATTTTTTTCTGGTGGTGCTAACATGGGTGCTTGTTCTCAGAATAAATCATTGTGTGCTTGCCTTATTTCTTCCTTGGCCTTGTCAAAGGTGTATCTTGAAGTGTTCCAGTCTACGAACTTGGTTCTATTCTTTTGAAATGGATGCTTCCCTTTCCCTTTTTCATGAATCCCTTCTGCGAAGACTTTGCTTCCATCGTTCGCTTTTCGCCTCTTTCCCGCTCTATCTTACGATTGTTTGCTTCTTCCATTCGCACATGCTGCTTAATCATCGTTTGTAGCTCCCTTGGGTTTTCAAGCATGTTCTTTGTTAGCTCTTTTTAGAACTCTCCTTATCACATTCCTCCTGTGAACACTCTTAATGGCAATTGGAATGACAAGTCGTGAACCTGCAAGCTTTTCGTAACAAACCGATTATGATATTCTGCTAGGTTTTCGTCACTTTGTTGGGCTATGTTATTAAGATCTGCGATCGTCTTTGTAAATTTTTGTTTCTGGTAGAAGCGACCCGGGAATAGGTCAGATAACTGTGCCCAATATTTGATACTCCCATTTGGGAGGTCCTTATACCAAGTGATCGTTGTTCCTGTCAAAAAGATGGGGAATAACTTGTAACTAATTCGATGTTCGCATCGTGAAATATCATGTTGTTTCTGTATGAGTGCAGAAACTTTTTTGGATCCATGGTCTCATCGTAGATACTGACATACAAAGGAAGTTTGAAGTGCTTTGACATTTTAAAATCACGCAAATGTGAAGCTAGAGGTGATTTATCTGCGTTGTCTTCTGCAATGATATCACGTAACTTTTCTTCGTAGTTAAGGATTCCACGCTCTTGATTTAACCTTTTCTGATTCTGGGGGTTTTTTGCTTGAGCGTTTTCAAAAATTGGTCATAAAGACTTTCTTTGTTTGCTTCCAAGAATGTCGCGGACACCCTCTTTTCCTTATCATGGTTATTGTTTAGAGACTCTGCTTCCTCCTCTGTTCCTCATTGCTGTGCTCATTTTCCCTAATCGGGGTACGTTCCTGCTGATAATGTACTTCTCTATCGCATCCCAGCATTTGTTCGTGTAACTGACGGTTATGACTCCTCCCACTCTTGGTGAACACCATTATCTACTTGAATGATCTTTAAACGAAATTTTTTTGAGACCCCATAGACTGCTCCAAATGATGTGGTAGATCGTCCAGTCAAGTTGGTTCTCCCCAAGAATCTCCTTACCTGCAATCTTATCCCGGAAATGATTGCTCCGACGATTAAGTCTGTCTTCTCTTGCTAGAACTGGAATTTCTAGAGATAGTTGCCCTTACCTCTTTCTGAGCCTTTTGTATTTATAGGCTAACATAGTTGTAGTTCCTTGCTTCTAGGGATTAAGATCGTGGGCATACCACGATCACCACGTTCCGCATTCGTGGCCTTCGTATTCGTTGCTTATTCTGTATATCTCAGCCCATATATTCTGCCATGAACAGAAGCTTTGCATCCAGCTGATTCTTGCCTTGGGCTGAAACATGTTCATTTCGTTGTGGGATATCCTTGGGCTGGGCCAAGCGGCCATCAGCCTCTTGATCGCTGGGCCATATATACACCACAAAATGACTTTAATAACCCCGGTTGACAACACCAATGTCATCATTTAACATTTAGTCGGTCTAAAACAAGAAACTAGCATATATAATAAATAAATAATATGTATACATATTTCTATCAAAAATACTCTATGATCGTATTAAAAAAATCTGTACATTTAGTTATTTCATATTATGTATTTCTTTGGATTTTCTTTAGTGATATATATAATATGAGATATTTATGGTTTTAAATATATCTTTAGAAGATATATATTTTAACAAGTTATGATTAATCATATATAGTAAAGAATTAAAATCAATAACATATTATAATATTAGTAGGTTATTTTTAGACAACTTGGGTTTAGGTTAGTTAAACTGACTTCAATATCCCCAGATCGCACCAATCAAACAATTTCTATCGTAATAGATATTGTTTGCTTTATGTCAGTTAACTGGGGGCATTTAAGTCATTTTGACTAATCTAAGAAACTAAAATGGTACCGTTTTGCTACAAACATTCTCCTCACCTTCGTCTCCAACCCCCTTAGATCGAGTTCACCGAGAAAGTACTGTCGAGCGATCATGGGAAGCTCCGTCGCCGTTACTATCGAGCTGGAAGAGTTCCCAATTGCCGAGAGCGCCCAGATCCCCTACGACCTTTTCGTGACGAAGAAGCACAAGAATGGAATTTCCGGGAGAAGCTGCATCCTGTTCAAGGATCATGTCGGAAATTTACTGTTCCAAGTTCAACGGCCGTCCAATCACCACAAGACTCAGTCAACGGCGATCTCTCAGTCCAATTGCTCCGTCAAATTGCTGCTTGATACTTCTGGGGAAGCTCAGTTTTCTGTTCGGAAAGCTTAAGCCAAGTTCTTTGTTTGCATCATTTGATTTTATTTGGAATTTTTGTCTTAATATATTTTGTTTTGATATGTGAATGCCTAATGGTTTCTTAGTGCTTAAATAGATTGAAGTAAAGTTCAACTTATGGTTTCAGTTTGCAAGCCACGAGTCCTTATGGTTTCAGTTTCCTGCATAAGAACTTTATAGGCTCTTGATGAAATAGGAAATGTAGACTTCTCGAGTATTTGGATCTTTCAGCCAACTTCTTATCTGGAAGAATGCCTCAAAGCTTTGGGAATTTGCAGAATCTGCATACTCCGACTTAAATGGTAAATCTCTGAATGGTACTATTATGGTATCCTTGTATTTTGATTCCTCGCCTTGTTGATTTATCTATTTAGGCATAGGCTTATTGGTAACATTCCATCAAGTGTGGGAGTATATACCTATTCTATAAATTATTTTATATTTCTGTAAAAGATATTCACAGAAGATAAAACATAATATTGCAGATGATATTACAAAATTCTCATGCATATAACTCTACCATTAGTTTAAAACTGCACAGACAAAAATGCTTATGAGCAAAAGCATTTCGTCCATATTTATGAATACGAACTCAATCTCAGACAGAAGAGTGGATAAAAAAGTTTTTTAAAAGAAGCCGGTACAATTTTTGAGTTAACCAAAAGAAATCATGGAGCCTGAAGGGGACCATATTGTTATTAATTCCTGGCTTCCAAATGCGAATGTGCAAACGCCGAAATCTGGAAATATCGAGGCATAGAACCGCAGATCCACTCATCAAATCTCACAATTAAACTAAATGGATTAAAAAAATTGTAATCATAATTATCCTCTTTTTTTTTTCTTCTGTTGTTCAATCATTGTAGGCAAAGTCTTGGGAAAGACGGTCTTTCCATAGGCTTATGGAAAGACGGGGTTTAATTCGAATAATAAAAGGTAAAAGGTCTTAGTTGCAACATTAAAAATTTAGTATGCAACATATAGTAGTTATAAAATTTATAACCCGGTTCATGCAACCCGAAAATTTTATCTTAATTTCTTCTAATTTACACTTTAAACATTGATCTTTCCATGACTTATGGAAAGACCGTCTTTCAAGAGACTCACTCATCATTGTAACATAAAATCTCTAAATATCAAATTTTGAAGATTCGTTATAAAAATGATCTAAAATGTTAGCAAGAATCACAAAAGGTATATTTCTCCGCCGTCGAATTGACCGGATCGCCGCCGTGCACCAGTGGCGGTAGGCGGGAAAAGACAGTCCTAAACCGGGTGAACCATGGGCCCCACACTTTCTAATTAACCGTACCTTTAAGCCTTATATTTTGATTAGAGGAAGACGCACACAACACACTCCTCTTGCTTTCAGATTTGCGACGCGCACAAGACAAGATCCCCCCACTTCCGTTCCGTCTAATCTCACATCTT
This sequence comes from Rubia yunnanensis, assembly GCA_037428765.1. Taxonomy (NCBI): domain Eukaryota; kingdom Viridiplantae; phylum Streptophyta; class Magnoliopsida; order Gentianales; family Rubiaceae; genus Rubia; species Rubia yunnanensis. The sequence goes on from CM075063.1 coordinate 131,056,601, forward strand.
CCGCAAAATAACTGTCTCAGCCCCCCATTCTGCTAGCCTAGCTCCGGCCTAAACCCTAGCTAGCTCAGGCGGTTGCAATTACTCGTCGTACACGGCATTGGAGCTGATTCCGCTACGCGGATTTGTTCGTGTGCAACGGCGGCGGGTAAGCGATTGAGGATGTTGAAATTTGCGCGGACGAGTTTATGAAGCTGTGAGAATTGAAGATTTTCAATTCCTATGGATTCCGACTGGACATACAGTGACGCCGTCCCGAGGACCTCGCATTTTCTTATCGCCTTTTATTTCGCTTTCTTCTTCGCCATCGCTAGGTTGCTGCTTGACAGATTCGTCTTCCGAGTAAGATTTCGTCAATTATGCTTCTCTTTGATATCAGTCTAATTGTAGTATTTCGTCTTCGTGTTTTTCGTATTCAGAGTGTTGAATTGCAGCTGCCTTATGGATAGGATATGAAGGATTTAGATCGGCGGTTTAATTTGATATGTTATTGAGATAACGGACAAGTTTGTTGAAGTTAGGTTAGATATTACTGACTTCTTTGCTAGGATGCAGTTATGAAGTTGTATGATTTTACTTCTTAACTATCAAGTTTGTAATGCAGTTGGATATGTATAACATGTAGTCGATGTTGCTAATTGTGTGTTAAAATTGATTATTTATTGTCTGAACTCTAGAGATAGCACATCGGGAGAAAATGAAAACTTAGCTGACGTATTAGGTAATATTCCGTTTGACGACAATGGAAGAAAAGAGGAAAGCTTAATCTCTGGATTCAAGCACTATAAAAAAACTCATGAGTACCAGTACTTGTTATTCTGTCTGCCAATTGTGATTTGGTTTGTTTTATGTTGTAGTTTTTTAATGTTTTTCACCTTTTTTTCCGCTTAAGTGCTTAGTCCTTGATAAAGAGGATGAGCTGTTGTCAATTATGATGATTTCTGTGGTTGTTGCTGCATCAAATTCTTTTTTCCATTGGCCCCATACACATGTTTCAAACTTTGCATGAAGCTTTCAAGCAATTTGCAACTCCTGGTGACTGTAGATTGCTTTGATAGTATTATATATCTAATTAGTGCAACCGACTTTAAAGGCCATTGTAAATATTAAAGTGGGGATTTATTAGATTACAGACTTGTTTCTGTCTTCTCTACTTTTTTAAAAAGAAAAATTGCCTAGTTCAACATCTTCGATTGAATATATAGACTTGCAAGTTATGAATGCCTTCAATTTGCTTTGCATATTTTTTAAGAAACAGAGGTATATATTTTTTTTGAGTTTGCAAGTGTTACAGTATGCCTGGTCTGTAGGTTGCTTTGATAGTATTATATATCTAATTAGTGCAACTGACTTTTCAAGGGCATTGTAAATATTAAAGTGGGGATTTATTAGATTACAGACTTGTTTCTGTCTGCTTTACTTTTTAAAAAAGAAAATTTGTCTAGTTCAACATCTTCGATTGAATATATAGACTTGCAACTTATGAATGCCTTCAATTTACTTTACATATTTTTTAAGAAACAGAGGTATATCTTTTTTTGAGTTTGCAAGTGTTACATTATGCCTGGTTCTGTAGGTTGCTTTGATAGTATTATATATCTAATCAGTGCAACTGACTTTCAAGGGCATTGTAAATATTAAAGTGGGGATTTATTAGATTACAGACTTGTTTCTGTCTGCTTTACTTTTTTAAAAAGAAAAATTGCCTAGTTCAACATCTTCGATTGAATATATAGACTTGCTACTTATGAATGCCTTCAATTTGCTTTACATATTTTTTAAGAAACAGAGGTATATATTTTTTTTGTGTTTGCAAGTGTTACAGTATGCGGCCTGGTTCTGTAGGTATAGTCTATCTCCGATGATATAAAGATTCACAGGTCTTGTCTAGAATAAATCTGTCAGCATGTTATTGAATGTAATCAAGTTTGTTTTCAAATTCCTGATAGGAAAAGGCTTAGATTTCTGCAAGTTTCTGGTTGTGCATTACCAAATCATATAGAAACAAGGCATTTCAGTATTTTACTTTTAAGTGCTATTTGCAGCAAATTCTTATAAAAAGAGCCCTTAAACCTCTAACTTTATTAACAATCAGATGTGTCACATTCTGAATTTTTTGTGCTCTTGTAGCGAGTGGCCACTTGGTTGCTTAGCATTGGATCTATCCATCTGAAAATTAATGAGGCTAGAAGGGTGAAGATCACGAAATGCTCAGAATCTTTGTGGAAACTGGCGTACTACGCCACCGTTGAATTTTGTGTGCTAAAGGCCATCTATAATGAGCCATGGTTCAGAAATATGGAGTATTTTAGTGGATGGCCAAATGCAGAGCTCAAGTAAGTAGCATTTGTTAATTGTGTTGGACATTCATAAATCATAACTTATGAAATGATAGAGATGTTATAGCATTTTATTAAGAGAGTTAATTCACCTCTTACTTTTACAGTTTAAGATGTTGTTTGTGATAAAATTAATGATTACCACGCCTCATACCCTTTCATTTTTTGTTTGTCATTGAAGTATTCTCTATAAGAAGGTTCTGAATGTGTTGGCAGGACAGAATAACAATAATTTCTGTGTACTATAGTATATGATGCAGGTGTCAATTATGTATTGTAGAAACTTGTAAACTCTATTCATAACTAAAACACACTTTGTATTTCATTTGTGGTGGGGAGGGGTGTGTGTGTGGGTGGGAAAATGGGAGGACTGGTTTCAGTGCTTAGCTCTTTACTGTGAAGGGCTCTGTCCCTCAGCAAACGCTTGGAAGGGATACAATGAATATTTATTCTGCTGGTTTCAGACATTTTTTCTTTTCAAGGTTAAGTAGGGCAAAACGGTGTTGTCCCACGTAACTTTTCCAAAATAAATTCTAATGCCATTCTAATTAAGTTGGAAATCTAACCAAATCTCTAGCATTAACTTTAGAAGAAAATGCCGTGATCCATTTATTTCTCTTTTCTTTTAAAACTGACTTCTGGTTAATTTCTTGAACACAAACAAACAGGAAATTAATCAATTACAGTCCAATAACACCTTCTAAAATTTAACTCTTATGTTATTTTCTCTCTGAGTATCTTGTGGGGGGAAAAGCCTTATATAATTTGACAATTATTTATATATTTTCTTAAAATTCTAGGTGTTATATATGATAATTCAACATGAGGAAGTCTCGGGAAAGGTGGCCTATCTATAAGCTTATGGATAGGCCCCTAACTTTTTACCTTAAAAGTTGTAATTTAAAAATAAAATAAAATTGTATTTTAATAAGTTAAAACAAATAATAATGTGTATTTGAATGTGAAAATATAAGATAAAAAAACATTTTTAATTTTTTTAATTTAGTGTAATTTAACAAATGCAGTGTATAAGTGATAAATTACATTGGACTGTCCATAACTTAAAGATCGGCCACCTGTCATGAGACCTCCTCATTCAATATAATTATCCCCCACAATATCATTTTTCTGGATCCGCCCCTGCTTGTAGGGTTATATATCCTGTCAATTAGAGTATCCAATTTTATATGCTGTTTTTTGGTATATTCTAGAAGGGTTACATGCATAGTTACTTCAGTGTTTTTTTCCCACCTACTTTGGTGTACTCTCTGCAAATTGGTTCATAGCTTGTAACAATGTAGCTGTTTCTTAAGATTCTCTTTAGGAATTTGAAGAGTGGTCTCTTTTCCTCGCATGACTAGCTCCATAAATGAATACTTAGGTTTTGGGCCTTGTGCCAAACCACAGGGATTTCTTAGTAATAAATCCCATCTTGGAGAAGCTAGATGTAATTTTTCCTGTAAGTTAACTGATAGTATAAAGCTACTGGGAATTCAGAACCCGTGGTATGGACTATGCGTGTCCGTATATAGTGACAGTTATGCCCCTACTATGTTTCAAACTTGGTATGCAACATGAGCATCTTTTTTTTTCGGGACAGCTTCATTGATTGCTTGTTATAATTATGGTTAATCTAATAATATTGTGAATGCCCTGGAAAAAGAACTTTTTGTAATGTAAACTTCTCTCCGTAGGGTGAATTTTCTTGAAGGTGACTGTCAGATTTTCTAAAACCATAATTTTTGACAGTTTTTTATTCCTCTGTTATGTGGGGAGAAAAACCTGATTTATGCTTCGTTAGGAGTGAATAGTGTGCAGTAATGAAATAGACTTGATATCTGTTCTTTGAAACATTTAGACTGCAGTTACTGATTATCTCGTGTTACATCTTTTATTGCAGTCCTGCTTTGAAACTTATCTACATGTGCCAATGTGGTTTCTACATCTATAGCATGACTGCTCTCGTCACTTGGGAAACACGTCGGAAGGATTTCTCTGTGATGATGTCTCATCATGTGGTCACTGTTATCCTAATCAGCGTCTCATACATTACAAGGTGTGCTTTGAAATTCTCTTATGTCATTTTAGCTGGCACGTTCAAGCTTCTCCTGTTCTGCATGTGATAATATTGCATGATTTCTGTTAATATAGTAAATAGTGACCAAGGATCTCTATATACCCCATTCGACAGCTCAACCAAAACCTTAAGAGTCACGCATCCTGAACTGATGAAATGTCACATCTTTCAATTAATTTCAAACTAGTAGTTATGCCCTTCACCTATGCATGCAAGGTGGATGCCTTACCAAAGCATCTATGAAGTGTAACTGTGGCTGATTGGCCGCCATAGCAATCTCTTTGGCTGGGACATCTTCATTAGACAACTTGATCTTGGAGTTTTTAATTTTTTCATTTATGCAGGTTTTTTAACATTGGATCAGTCATCCTTGCTTTGCATGATGCAAGTGATGTATTTCTTGAAGCTGCTAAAGTGTTTAAATATTCTGAAAAGGAATTTGGAGCTAGTGTTGGCTTTGGATTATTTGCTGTCTCCTGGCTTCTATTGAGACTTGTTTTTTTCCCATTTTGGGTCATACGATATTCAAGGTTAGCCTTTTTAAGTGCCTCCTCCCATTTGTTGCTGCACTCACTTTGGAGTCTTTTTGCTAATTATTTGTCTGGTTGTGTGACTCTCCAGCTACCACCTTCTTGGTATCCTGAAATTGGAAAACACTTTTGATATGTCCTTGTACTACATCTTCAATACGATGTTGTTGACGCTGCTTGTGTTCCACATTTACTGGTGGTATCTCATTTGTGCAATGATCATGAGACAACTTAAGAATCAAGGGAAAGTTGGGGAAGATATACGATCTGGTAAGTCGTGATTTATTGTAGATATTATATTTGCATGCACTGTATCGAAATTTGAATTAACATATAAATTATATTCCTATGTCAACTCAGACTCGGAGGATGACGAATAAAACGCTTCTTAAGGAATTCTTGACTCCAATCTTCTTCTCGATCTTCCTGTCGGTGTTGCTAGGTTGTTGGGTGTTGCTAGGTGGTTGGTTTTCATATGATTACTGTTGGTATAGTTGGTAGGGATTCATAAAAAATAAGATTGGTTGTTTAGTCTAAGCTCCAGTAGGATTGTTTAGTCTGCGAGTTCTACTGTCTGTGATGTGATTTTGTAAAAGGAAAGGAAATCAAGACTCAAAGAGGAAAAGAAAAGGTTGTGGTGCCACGAATGGTATATTTGGTGTACAAATATATAGATGACAGGTTTTTTTTTTTTTGGCCATTTTTGTTGCAGTTTTCTTTCCTCAGCCCCTCCTATTTGATTTCAATCTCAATTTACTCGACCTGTATTATTTTAGGTTATAAATTTGTGTGAATGATTTAAGTGCATGAAGAATTATGTGTAGTAGTACTCCCTGTCCACAATTCACTAATATTTAATTAGTAATTTATATCTTTATAAAATAAAGAATGAGCACTATAATTCATAATTTTAGAAGTAATTTATATAAATGAAAATACGAGTTATACGAGTTGAAAAATACCTCGAAAATACAGTATAATTTTCTTTTTAAGTTGGCTTTAAAACTTTTTATGAACCGTTGTGTAACAATACTCCCTTCATGAGTGGATGTAATAGTGACACATTTTCTAAATTGGGATGTTTCTTTTACATTAACACTTTTTATTTACGACAGGTTTAAGATTATTACATTCACTCATTTTACTTTTTCTTCTTTCAATCCAATTTTATCCACTCATTTAGCATCACTTAAATTGTAATACAAAAAATGATGGGCCACTATTAGAGAAATAGAGGAAGTATAATAATTGACACAGCCAGCTCAAGTCTCAACTGTGATTTCTTAATTTCCTTTTAATGTGTGTTTCTGATTTGGAGTTTCTCCCTTTCATTTACACTCTTTTCCGAGTAAACTCTAATTAACTATTTGGGGTCCCTTTTAAAAAAACTATTTGGGTAACTTCTTTTTTTTTTTTGTTGAGACATACACAAATATATTGGTTTAATTGTGATAACAGTTTTTTACACTGCTCAACCTTTAAACATAGGAGTCCGTCTCTTGAAAGACGGTGTTTTCATAAGCCATAAAAGGACCAATGTTTAAAGTGCAAATTAAAAGAAATGAAGATAAAAAATTTGGGTTGTGTGAATCGGGTTATAAACTTTATAACTACTACATGTTGTATAATAAAATTTTAATATTGCAACTAAGAAATTTTATCTTTTTATTATTCCAATAAAATCTCGTCTTTTCATAATCCTATGGAAAGATGACGTTTCCCTAAACTTTGCCTAACTGTAATTATTTATAAAATAATATGAGAGAATTGAAGATTTATTGCCATGAGATTCTTGTAATACAAAAATAAAAATAAATCTTAAAATACAATTATTTATAATTTAATTTTAAAAGTTATCTTAACGTATTTTTTATAATTGATCTAACCGTTATATGGTTTAACAGGAAACTTATATCACTTTATAATCAATCATAATCAATCAAAACCAAGCAATCAAAGTGCCGTTATTTTCTACTTTAAAAAAGTTACTCGATCCGTCTCATTTCAAGCAGCATACTTTGACTTTTGACAGTTAACTTAAAAAATATGTAATTCTTAATATCGATAATTAAAATTTATGAAAAATTAATACTTTGAAAATATATGTTATAACGAATTTAACAATATATTACACAATAGTTTTTATACTTGTACTATACTAGTTCAATTTTATGATCAAAACTAAGAAAATTTTAACTAAATGAATAGTTAAATTGCAGCTTGAATTGACACAGATGGAGTACTAATAACAATCATAGATATTAATTACAAAATTGATATAACATTTACTTTTAGAGAAAAACATTGTAACTTTTATTTTTCTTAATCAAATTATTTAGTTTGACCGCAATTAATTAAAGAGTGGGTCTCCTGACAGACGGTCTGTCCATAAGCTTATGGACAGGCCACTTTTTTTTTAACTAGAAAACCACCGTAGTGGGGGGTATATAAGGCTCCCCGAACCCAAGATAAACTCCATAAAGGAGGCAATTTGTGACAGAGATCTAAAGATATGACTGACTATACTATCTCTGTGACTAAAACTCCACGCAGGGAGGCAATATGAGAAATCTCCACGCAGGGAAGCAAAAAGCAAACCTAAAACCTAAAACCTGAAAAACAGGGATAAATATCCTGGTCGTAGCCAGCAGAATTCGACCGCATACTAGCTACAATACTGAAACTGACGTCCCCAACAGTATGATCACTACCTAGAAAAGTCTCATTCCTCGCTAAAAGCTAATCGTCCTCGCTCTGCCAGATTAGACACTGTGTGGCTCCCTATGACAGTAAGAGACTTTCCCAGATCGTAAACACACTATCAGAACGCCGGTGAGCTGCCCACCCGCATCAAGCAGTGGTGTCAAAAAACACCTCAACCTGTACGGACTACAAATCTAATTCAGACAGAGTCGCCAATGGGAGAGTCAATACTTCCATTGACTTGGATTTCTCCTGTCTATCTATTGAATCAGATCGGAAGCCAGCATAGTTTTTCCAATCTCGGATCGGAAAAAGTATGGTGGCGGACAACAGACGAATCCAGTACTATATCAAAAACCTAACGTCATAGCACGTACCCCATACTCTAAAAACAGAATCCGAATACCTTAAACTAAAATAGAAAAACATAGCACTAATATTCTAAAAAGGCACAAAAATAATTGAAAAAGAATAGAAACCATTACAGTGGTGGCACCCCGGAGGTGTGGCTGCATCTACCCAAAACCGGCGCGGCGGCACACTGGCAGCCCAGCCAGGCGCGGTGGCGCGTGGGCCACACGCGCGGACGCGGTGGCGCGTGAGAGAGGCAGACATGGCCGGGCAGAGCCGCGCGTGGTCGGCGCGTTGGGCATCTGACCGGCCAGAGGCGGAGGGGCGGCGCGTGACTAGAGCGGCTTAAGCTCCTCTCCACCTTGCGGCCAAAATCCGGCGTATCTCCTCCTAGCTGGTCCGACGAGTTGTCCAGCTCCGGCATACCATCGTTCCGGCCGAGCAGCGTCGACCGGTGGGGTGACGTCACAGATCGGCGCCGATCTGTACCCACCGGCGACAAACTCCGGACATTAGCTTGATGCGGGTTGCTGGGTTTCGCCGTAGATGTGCGGAGTTGTAGCGGCTTCTGGCGAGGGGAAGGAGGAAGGAGGTCTAGGCTATACTACTGGTAGGGGTGGCGGGGGTGGCCGACGCGGCGGAGATCGCCGGTGGCCACCCCGCCGGGAAGTGCAGGAGAAGAAGAAAGGTTTTCTTTTCTTGGGAGAAAAAACGAAGAAGGAGAGAGAGCTTCCTTCCTGACCGACGGATCAAATTAAATGATACGACAGGCCACTTATTTTTTTACCTTATACAATGCATTTCTTAAATTACATACAAAATTTTAAATTTTTGAAATTTTTTTTATCATATATTTTTATATTTTCACCTTCAAACACATATTATTACCTATTTTAACTTATAAAATATAATATTTAAATTTTATAAAAAATTACAATATTTAAAATAAATGTCCATAACTGTCCATAACCTTATGGAAAGACCGAGACTTTCCCTTGGTTAAAAGTGTTCGCACTTACAAAATATAAATCTGATTGAACCTCCAAATAAATACGGACCAAAACTCTTCTCCTTCATACCCGTTTGGATAAGAATCATAAGATGGTGGGGGCTTGCTTACTATTGACCAGTTTGACCTTTTCAATGGACGGTTATATCCTCACGTCACCTCTGACGTAGGCAACTGAAAACACATGAAAAGCGAAAGTGGCCTCTCAGTTAACTCGTTGGCCGTCCGACCCGGTCCACTCCACTGACCGACGTATCATTTCTTTACAGAGAGTACTTTCTAGAACGCTTATTTACTGAGAATATTTTACTTAATCACTAAAAATTCTAAAATTGTTGCAGTCCCTCCACTTTACTTTTGACACAATTTAATTTTTATTCATTTTTCCATTTTGACATTTTTCATTCAGAAGATATAATAAGGTAGCATGAACTGCTCATAATACTTTTTGTTCTTCTAATTTAATTTGATCCACATAATTTGTATCTTCTCAATAATTGCACCAAAAATTGAAGTGTCAATATTAGATGAGCAAAGGGAATACTTCTTCTACTCTCACCTAGACCCTGTTCTCCATAGCTTATGTGCATTGTAGTTCTGTTAATTTCGGTTCAATTCAGTTCTATTAAATAAATTCACTTCAGTTCAATTCAATTCAGTTCAACTTGAAATCTAATATGGTGAGACTTAACTTAATTTAGTCACACGTTACTATTTTTCAACACACTTATTTTAAGAGAAAAATGTGTTTTTAACCCTATCTTTTGTTCGTCCGTGCATATATAATTTTGTAAAATCCAAAAGAAAAAAATCTAATCCTGAACTTCGTTAACCAAAATGTCAACAACCGAATTGACCAAAAATTGGTGAAATGACAATAATACCCCCAAGTTAAAAGTATGAAAAGATAGCAATAACCTCACTCATATTTCCGCTTCACTCTGGAAATGAAAAAAATGGTGAAATCGAGCTCTGAGGACCAGGAGCTACAGAGAGCTCACTAGAGGCGGCCATTGAAGGCACCAAGCACCTGGTCATTTTGTCGATCCTAGTCGCCAAGAGTCTCGATATATGGGCAAACCTGGGGGCGGTGCGAAAGGCAGGTGAGGGTTCTGGCATGGTGGTGATCTGTGGTGGGGCTGAGCTTCTAGGTTTTCGACAGTGGGGGTTTGAGCAGTGTGGGGTTAGAGTTTATGAAGTTGGTGAGGTTAAGTGGTTAGGGTTTTCGGCGAAGGGAGGTTGAGCAACACGAGGATAGGAATTACGGCAACGGGGGGCTGAGTGGCGGAGCTATGGTTTTGGGCGGGGCCAGATGTTCTGGATGGTAGTGGTTTTGGTCCAATTGCGGAGCGGCGATGGTCCAGCAGAGGAGCAACGGTGGTTCTGGGTCCATGGCGGAGCTACGGAGCTCCAACGGAGGAGCGACGGTGGTTCTGGGTCCATGGCGGAGCTACGGAGCTCCAACGGAGGAGCGACGGTGGTTCTGGGCTTGGGGCGAAGTGGCAGAGGTCAGGTGGAGAAGTGGCGGAGGCTCGACGGCGGAGCAACGACAGAGGTCTCGTGGAAGAGTGGCGGCAGAGGTGTGTTTGAAGAAGAAGAAGAAGAAGTCTAGGGATAAAATGGTCATTAAAATGTTTAGTTTTTATCTTAGGGGCATTTATGTCTTTGTAGGTCGGTCAACACTTAATTCATTGAGTTAATGTTGGAATTGAGTAAAATGGGTATAACTGCACTATTTCACAAAAAAATAGGATTAGTTTGGCACATTCAAATTTTACAAGGTTATATGTGCATTTTTGAAATTTAATATTGATCAATTGTTAATATATTTAATATTATATTAGAGCGGCTTCTGTCATACCGTCCCACGGTTAGCCCAATCATGACAAACTTCAATTCTATAACTTTTAAGATTGCAATAAAAATATTTTTATTTTAAATATATTTTATAAATTGTTCAAAATTATGAGAATTTAACTGCAATAAATAAAAATAAAATAATATCATCATATTTATTATATTATATAGAAAACGGCACTGCCCAATAATTAGGCGGCTTAAAATAAAATTGTGTTTCAAAAGTACATTCTGGGGTTAATTCATAATTTCATACCCAAGGGTAAAAAACCAAAAGTAAATACTCCCTCTTGTCCTTTTATTATGGCCCCAACTTTTGGGCACAAACTTTTTTAAAAAGATAAATCAATGGTAGAAATTGTATTAGACGTGTAAAAAGTAAAATGAGTGGATGAAAACATTCTAGAATTTACCAAAAGGGGAAGGAGACATAAATAAAAAACCATCCTAAAATAAAAAGTAGGACAACATTAGAGGACTGTACCTAGCCAAGTGTGCCTCCCGGAAGCCGGTTAAAAAAACCCGGTCCGCTATGCCCCCACCTAGGTGTCCTGAACTAAGGCTCACAAATATCTCACGTGCGAGCAATTCCACACATTTCCCGTGTCGACTATGTGTATGAGCTGGCACTTCACCCATATATATATGTATATATACCCCTTTGACCTTCTTCTTCACTCTCAACTCTCACCATTTCCAAACCAAAAAAACACAAACTAAAACACCATATCTGATATCTCCCTCCTAAATCATGCATCGGAAGTCAACGACCACATTCAAGCAAGAGGAAATCCCGTTGACCCAATCCCCACCGTCCTTTACTCCTCCCCCGCCGCTGCAGACCGGGAGGACGATCACCACCGAGCAGGAGATTTCCGTCATGGTCGCCGCTCTGCAGAGCGTCATCTCCGGCGGCCCCTCCACCACCGCCGCCATGTTCCCTCCGTATGAAGCTTCTTCCAGTATGTCTAGCTTCTACGATCAGCCGCCGATTGTGGCGGCGCCGGAGACTTGCAGGGTCTGCGGCTACCTGGGCTGCTTGGGCTGCGATTATTTCACCTCCGTCGGCGCTCCAATTACTGCTACTACTGCTGCTCCGGAGAATGGAAAGAGGAAAATGCCGGTGGTGAAGAGGAAGAAGAAGAATTACAGAGGCGTGCGGCAGCGGCCGTGGGGAAAATGGGCGGCGGAGATTCGAGATCCCCGGCGAGCCGCCAGGGTGTGGCTGGGAACATTCGAGACGGCGGAGGATGCCGCGAGGGCTTACGACAGAGCCGCCATTGAATTCAGGGGACCAAGAGCGAAACTCAACTTCTCATTCTCTGATTATACTCCAACTCCACAGCACAATCAAGGACAGGGTACTTCATCTTCATCTTCTCCACAAATTCAAATTCAAATTCAAAACCAAGAACAGAAGATGTTACAGCCGGAAGCCCGAGCGAGCGACGACGGAGTAACGGGGATGGAGTTCTTGGACGTGATCGGAGATGCGGAGCTTCATGAATGGATGGTGATGATGGATTTCCATGGCGATTCTTCGTCGTCCGGGGGGAGCGGAAATGCTCACAGCGTTTAGTTTTTGGTCGTTTTTTCAGGTGGATATTTAACGGGGCGCCGTTAGTTTAAGGTGCTCTGTTTTGGTTTAGGTCCATGAGAGAGCGGGAACCTGGTTTGTAAAGGGGAAAACTGTGTACAATATTGATTGAATATAATGATTTTTTGTTTCCATTCGTGACTGGATTGGTAAGAGTATTTTGGCTCTCTCTTGTCGGATTTGAATTTGGTGACGTGGAAGTGGGACAGATGTGACTCAGCTTTTTGTATACTCCCCCCTCCAAAAGGCGATTAATCGGCTTGCCCTCAATCGCCCCGGCCACTCGACACCACAGGTCTCACCGGAGAGGTAAATCACAGCACTCCGGTAGCCGAGCACATGACCTTCGACTTTGTTCGGTGCGCACAGGGAGTCCTCCCACTTGAAGAACCCCCACACTGCCGCCGCCGAGAGTCGAACCCGGGATCCAAAGGACTTGGGTCATGCACCCAACCACTTGGGCGATCGTGTGGGTGTGTATACTCCATCCTCCGTTTCACTCACAGTGGTACCATAAGTTTAGGCGCTTGAATTTAGGTGAAGAAAATGAGTGGATAAAATTAAATATATAAAGTAAAAAGTAGAATGTGTAGATGAAATTGAAGGAATCATGCAAAAAATGAAAAATGTGCCAATATATGAGAAACAGCCCAAAAAAGAAAGTGTGCAACTAATAAAGAAACGGGAGAGTACTACTCAAATCCGTTTTTAAGTTTTGATACTTTTAAACTAATTTTTTATATAAATTAAAATAGAGTCTGTCTTTTGAAATACGATTTTTCCATAACTCATGGAAAAATCAAGGTTTAAAGTGTAAATTAGAATAAATGAAGATAAAATTTTTGATTTGCATGAATCGTGTTATAAACTTTATCACTGTTGCACGTTGCATAATAAAATTTTAATATTGCAATTTAAACTTTTTACATTTTATTATTCTAATGAAACTCATTCTTTTCATAAGCTAATGAAAATACCGTCTTTCTCAATATGTTGTCATTAAAATATAGAAAGAAATTGAGGGAAGAGGATTAAAAATTAATGAGTCAACGAATGTAATTTATTTTTCATTACATTAGGTGCAATAATATTTACAAATAGTATTAAAATCATTAGTAGTGATTTTGAAATAGAGGAGAGGACTTTATTTCATTTATAATCTTACTAAATGAAACCGACATAAAAGGTTTATTGGAAATAAATGATGTTAAAAATAAAGATATAATGAAAGAAAACTAATTTTAATCAGGTTACATATATATGGTTTTAAAAAATAAATTAATACAAAGCATAACAAAAGTAACTGACATCAAGATAAAAGATAACAATAATAGAATAGAGAAATTAACAAGCGATAAACGTGTAAGTCAGCCAATCGATTAATTTAGCTCGTAAACTTATTACGATAATGTTTAGACACGAATTCAAACATCTATACCTCGTTACAACAATTATTACTAAGCCTTTTTAAAAAATATTTTCTTTTTGATTAAAATTGCATGTTTTAAATATAAAATTTTCATGTTTGTTGGGAAAATGTATTGTTGTTTAGCTACAATCTCATTCGCAATTGTTGCACTTCTCTCACACGAACATATATTTTATTAGTGTTGCTTGTTCAAAATGGGCAAATTTCCCTACCCATCAATTTTTTTATCAGCTTACTTGTCTCACATAAATTTACCACGTATTATTGATATTGCAATGATCTTGATGTAAGGAAAATGACCCTTGAGGAAGTGTGTGCCAATTTAACGACAATATCTACTGAACAAATGAAATAAACTTTAGCCCCTTTTTTAGCTTCAGAATCTCCGTACTCCATGTCACCTAAAAAATAACCATTGGCATCAAAGATTAAAAAAGGCAAATTAGGACAGAAACCTTAGTCGGCATTTAGCACATGCTTAATAAACTGGGTCGCTATAAACAAATACTTTTGGAATTTAAGCACGATGAGAATTCGTGGGGACTCAACCCATTCAATACTTTAATCATTTTTTATTCTGTAATATTCATACGGCTAGAAAAGACCGCCAACGAGGATACATGGGACCCACAGATTTATGTTCACACGCCGTGGCAAAAAGTGGAGAGAGCCAGCTAGGATAAGGTGGGACCCGCGGCCCACTGGTAGAGTAAGTGCGTTCCACACCGGTTCGATTTGATCGGTTGAACCGGCGAAACACTCAATTTACTCGGTATCTTTGAATCCATTTACAGACGCGGCGAGAATTTACAGTTGTTTACAGTTGTGCTTAATAGTTGTTTAACGCTTAATTGTGTCATGAATGACGTTATGAAGTATGCGTAAGTTATAATATGCCCTTTAATTCAGCATTTGCATTTACGTTTTTTTTTTAAATACTCATATTGCTACAATTCTCTGAATATGATTTTGCACTAGTGTTGGGTTTTATGAACATCCGCATACCGACATGTGTTGGGCCGAAAAAGGCGGTGATTACAGTGTGGGGAGCTTTTGCTTTGCAAGGCTCCTTTGTGCGCACCGAGTTTATACCGAGCCCATTGGTTCTGGTGCTGGGCTACCGTAATTTACCTCTCATACAATGACCGGGGTGTCGGCTGGTATGGACCGCTGAGGGCGAGCGGTTATTCGCCTTTAACCGAAAAAGGCGGTGATTATTATTGCACGTGGAGCATGCAAATATGCACGGGGTTAACTGTTAGCAGCCGTTGATTAAAAAGGTTGCTTTGATTTGTTTAAGGCTATTTTCTTCGATTTACTGTGCAATTTAGGATTCTAGTGTGATTTAAGCAAAAGACTTTATGTGATCATTTGATGTGATTGAAGAGTAGGTTAAAGGTTGCCAGAAAAAGAAAAGGTTCAGAAAGCAACATTTAAACAAATTAATTTAAATTCATTCATTGAAATGTTTGAGAATTTATTTTTATTTTTTAAATATAATTAGGCTAAAGTGGCCCTAATTTTAGGTTAGAAATGTCAATATAATCATATAAAATGAGAAAATGTCAAAATAACACTAACTCTATGATGCATGTGCCAATTTAATCCTGGGCGCCGTTGACTTCAATTGTCAATGGGAGATTTGGCCAGAATTTAAGGAAATGACATTTTTATCCCTGGATTAAAAAGGGTAAAATGAGAATTCAACTTATGGGGCAAGGGTAATTTTCATCATTTCAGACCCAATCAACGCTCAAATTGATGAGTCAACGTCGGAATAGTGACAAAAGGTTATAAGTGCACATTTTATCATAAAGTTAGGATTATTTTGGCACGTTCTCATTTTGCAGGATTATATTTGCACTTTCATCCTAGAGTTAGGGTTAGAAGTCTAAATATCCCTTATTAATTATACTGGGTTAAGTCCTACATTTAGGTGATATTTACAATATAATATGAAATATTATTTACACAAATGAATTAAAGGTAAAATTCTAAATGACAATTCTTGAGACAAAATAAAAGGTACATAAGATGGTGTAGTGGTAATCTACTATAGAAAAATTCAACTAATTCGACCCGAATACGCCTATTTGAGTTCACCGACTCAAAACAACATCCCTTGACCATCAAACTATCTCGATCATGCCATCTTGGCCACTGGATTTCATCGACCACTTTTTGTCATCAAGCTTTCAAAATAAAAGGGTTAAGACCATCCTATCAAGTCCATCCATTAAAACTCATTTTCACCGTGTCACATTATTTGCGTCACAACGTTGAGGGCAAAATCATCTTTTAAATTGTCATTTTTACCATCATAAGCTATAGCCGTTGAACTATGTCAATCATTTCATTTTGGCCCCTCATTTTTCCGGCCACTTTTGGCAGCAAATTAGTTAATGAGGAAAATTGACTCTTCTCTTATTTCTATCCGTTAAATTAGTTAATTTCAGTCCAAATACAATTCAAGTGATGTTTATAAGGATATGATAGTCTTTTTCTGAAAAATTAAATCAATTTATTAAAGGGTTATTAGCCCATCGCCGCTCAGGGAATATATTATGAACGAAGACACCACCCCACTTCGGCGCCAAAAATCCCGCCTCTAAAATTCCACAAACGAAAATCATTTGCATGTTGTTAGCATCAAATCCCATGATTTTTTCTTTATGTTATGTTGCTCGGATAATACTGCTGCCTGGATTTAGGTGAATGAAATAAAATAATAAAATTAAATTTAGAAAGTAAGATGTGGAATGAGTTAATAAAATTGAATGAATCTTTCTAAAGATAGAATGTGTGCCAATATAAAAGAAATAAACGGAAAAGAATGTGTGTCAAATACAGTGGAAAGGAGGAAGTATCAGTTTTTTAATTATAGTTGTTTTATTGTTTTTAATCTAATACTTTATAAGAATTAGAAAAGTTAAAATTACTTCATCCACTTATGTTTATTTTTTATACTACCTCCCTTTTGTTGGATGTGGCACCATAGGCACACGAGTTTGGATTTAGGTGGATGAAATTGAATTTAAAATGAAAAAATGTAGAATTAGTGGATGAAATTGAAGGAATATTGACAAAAATGAAAGTATACCAAACCTCCAAAAAAAGTGTGTCAAATCCAATGAAATGGAGGAAGTACATTTATTTTACTTATATTTAATTTAATTTGCTCCTGCCATTCAATTTTTTCTAAATTCTTATGATATAAAATAAAGTGTTAATATTCCCTCCGTTTTGCTATGTTTAACACCATAACTTTAACTGTTGTTATTTTTACAAGTTCAAATATGTTGAGAGAATTGACTAAGGAGAGTAAAAAATTCAACGGACGATTGAAAATAATTCACTTTTTACCATACAAAGAAATGTATCAATCTCAACAAAACATACGAAAATGGAAAGTGTGATAAACATCAGAAAACATTGGAGTATAAAACAAAGGGTAAAATATAGATATGACTCTATGTTTTGATCAAAAGTGCCAATATAACCCTGTAAAGTTTAAAAGTGCGATTATAACCCTATCTTTTGCATCAGAAGTAGCGATATAACCTTTTGGCACTATTCCGGCATTGACTTGACATTTTATAGCATTGACCATAACTAAAAAGACTAAAATAACCCTATTCTTAAAACTAAAAATGTAAAGACAAAAATACTCTTAGGGTTCTTTTTCTTTGTCTCCATAACCACATCCATTGCTCCTCCACCGCTCCACCGCCGGATTCCTGATTCCACCGCTCCGTCACCATGATCTGGATTTCCACCACTCCATCGCCGGAATCTGATTTCCGCCGCTCCGTCGCCTGAATCTAGATTTCCGCCGCTCCGTCGTCGGAATCTTGATTTCAACAAGGATATAGTATTACTCTACTGTGACTTTGTAAAACCCGTATGTAGTGCATTTCACTCTTAACCACTCTTTCCTTGTAAGATCTACGAGACTACTCCTAATTAAAGAGATTTATCTCTACTTTTTTATCTGCAAAAGAAAATGGATATCATTGAAGGTATATGAAGTAATTGGTGAAGGATAGACAAGCTGCTCATATGTGTATTTGAGGTCTCTAAGAAATACTGGTTCTGCTATGCTTCAATTTGCTACAAATGAGACCAATCTGAGCTACTAAACTCACCACCACCAGGTCCACCACCATCTCCCGCCTCCGCCTCCATTTGTATCTCCCAGACTGCCGTCACGGCCGGTGGCACCACCGCCTCCGCTTATCCCACATCCTCTGAGGCACCTCCCCCAACTTCAAATTATACCTAGGATTTTCAGAACCCTTTTATGTTGTACTCTTCATCCAGGTCCGGAACAAAGGAAGAATAGGAGAAGATGACCTTTGCTTTTGACGTTGCCACCACCACCGTAGGGGCGGCGAGTGTGGCGGCACCGCCATCTGTTGTGAGTGGATTTCCCAAGGACACCAGTCAAACCACCACTTTCAGTCACCTCGCCGTCTTCTAGGCCTCATCGCCACCGGCTCTAGCGGCCAAACTTAGGCCCGCTCCTCTCTTTCCCTAAGTCCGACTCCTACCCTCCACGTCTTTCCTCTGCTCGCCTCCCCCCCCCCCGCCGCCTCTTGCCTTCTCCCCACCCATCTCTAGGGTTTTCGCTCTGCCTCACTCAGCCATCCACATCTCACCCAGCCCCACCGTGCGACAACTCTCCCCCTAGCCCCACATCATGACCCTGCTCTCTACCACTTCATTTGTAATGGATGACTCTCCGACTCTGCTCGCGATGACGAAGGCGAAAATATATGCCTATTGAAAAAGGGGAAAATGGAATAGATGAAGGGAACAACGGGAAAATAGAAGCAAACGAAGGCGAGCGGTGGTGTGAGAGGAAGAAGGCGAAAATAGAAGCAATAGATCTGAGAAGGCGAAAATAGAAGCAATAGATGGCGAGTGGCAGGCAGAGAAGAAGCGTATGGATTGAAGAAAAATATATTTGAGAGGAAGAAGGGAAAATGAGAAGTGATATTGTTTATTATTATATATATATGTGAGGGTATAATTGTCCTTTAACTTTTTTAAAATTTTTATTTGATTTTAATAGGGGTATAATAGTAAATTCATGGAATTCTGGCCAAATTGAGATTCTCATTATTAGATTGACACTTTCGACAAAACATAGAGTCATATAAGCACTTTCAAATTTTACAGGATTATATTGACACTTTCAACCAAAATATAAGATCATATGTGCACTTAACTATAAAACAAACGGATTGAATAGTATAGTTGCCGACGAGGTCCATCCATTGGAACACGTTTGTTAAATGATTAACTTTCAGAAACTATCAATAATTTTTTGGGATTTAAGAATTGAATAGTATAGTCGACGTTACTGATAATGACACTTATATTTTCGCTTTCAAACTGTCAATAATCAATCATCAATCTCTACAGTTCGTAGTTGCTTTCTCTCAAGCATATGCATTAGTATTACAGATCATCTGTTTTTATTTTTAAAGTAATGATACACTAAAAAGTAAAACCCAAATCATTGTAATTGACAGTAAAAATAGATGGTTTTTCCTAAGGTGGAAATATCAAGGTTTTAATTGTAAATTAGAATAAACAAAGATAAAATTTTGGGTTACATTAATCGGATAATAAACTTTACAACTACTACATATTGCATAATATATTTTTAATATTGCAACTAAAATATTTTACCTTCCCACGACTTTGCCTAACTAAATACCCTTGGGCGTATTTATTTTACCTAATAAACATTTTACAAGGTTATTTAGTTTTAGTTAGGTAAACATTTTGCCAAGGAAGTTTTACTAAATACCAAAATCATTTTACCATGGGAGTTTTACTAAAGAAGATTAAAACTCCCCTTTAACTCGAGGCAACAATTGCCTAATAAACATTTACTCAGTTGAGCGAAGGCACCAATGAGATAAGAGAGTAAGATTTAGGTCGAAAAGATTATTATTAGTTGAAAAAAGTATTTTTATAATTCTACCTATTTGACATAAGTGTCAATATAACCTCTTAATATTTGAAAGTGCCAATATAACCTTATATAATTAATGAAAGTTCCAATATAACCCTATAAGTTTTAAGGATGTGCTGATATAACCCTACAAACATTAAAAATGTCCTGATATAACCCTACAAACATTAGGAATGTGCTGATATAATCCAATAAGATTGCATAATGTGCCGATATAATCCTACATAATTTCAGTGAACTATGGTGGTCCGGCGAACTATGAGGGTAAAATTGTCCACCTAATTTCAGAGTTAGCCCAAAGGGTATTGTGGTCAATTTACATAGAGTCAACGCTAGAAAATTGAGGTCAATGCCGAAAATGAGGTCTGAGGGTTATATTGGCACTTTCATTAACTAGTTAGGGTTATATTTGCACAAAAAAATATCATAGGGTTATATTGGCACTTACTCAAGTAGATAGGGTCATATTGACACTTATCCCTTGTTAGTTTTATAATGGAAATATTATTTGCAGTGGCGGAGGCAAGAAGTTTATATGGAGGGAGCTGAAAGGAATTTTTTTGATTTTTTAAAAGAGAAAATCTCATATGAGACCGTCTCACCATAGACAATGGTGAGACGAGAGACCAAAGATGCAATTTATAGAAACTTTAAGAAAAATCGCGGGTCATAAAATTCGAGTAGATACGAGTTATAAGCCCAAATCAGATCCAACTCAACCCTCTATTCCCCCCCCCCCTTTTCCCCTTCTTCCAAACCTAGTCATTAGCTCATTAACTTGCCATAGTAGCTCGCCGCCTCCTTCTATGCATCGCCGCTAATCGAGTGCAGCCAGAAGGAGAACGATTTCCATGGTTGCGATTCTTTCCCCGGGCCTTTGCTCTTTCCTCACTTTAATCACGTGATTGTTTGTGTTGTTTTCTTTTACAAATGTTCAATTCACGAGTTTCTAGATTGAAGAAGGAAAGGAAGAAGAGGACTGAGGAAACGCTACAAAGCAGTTTATGAGCGTCTGCTACTCCGAGCGGCTCCGTCGACCGGTCGCCAGTGGCGATGTTGTTGCACCAAGAGAAGGCGACGACATGAATTCGAAAAGAAGGGCTTGGGCTGAATCACGGGTTAGGGACATGGTTTTCTTAGTTATTTTCATCATTATTATTTTTGTAGAATATTTAAATATTTAAACAAAATCATTAAAACCATTAACAAATCATCTAAACTTATAAACTAATCTATACATTTTCTAACTGTAACTTTTATTATTATTTTTAAAAATGATAGAAGTTTAAACTAAATTCTTAAAACGATTAACAAATTATCTAAATATATGAACCAATTTTTACACTTTTTAACCGCATGTTCTACCATTTACATATAGAAAATAAAAGTTTAAACAATTTCCTCAATACGAATAAAAAACACTCTAAACATATGCATTGATTATACATTTGTTAATCGTAAGTTCTATCGTTATCTTACAAAAAATATAAAATTCTAAACTAAGTCCTTAAAATGATTTACAAATATTTTAAATATATGAACTAATTTTTACATTTTCTAATTGTAAGTTATATCATTATCATATAGAAAAAAAATCTAAAATAAATAATCAATTAGCAAACATTCTAAACATAGGAACTAATTTATACATTTCCAAATAGTAAGTTCTATCATTATCTTGAAAAAAGAGAGTATAAAACTAAAATAATAAAACGATTAACAAATATTCTACACACATGAACTAATTTATACATATGCTAGTTGTAACTTGCATTGCTATTATCTTGCAGAAATAAATTGTCTAAACAAAATCATTAAAATAGTCAACAAACAGTCTAAACATAGGACTAATATGTGTGCGCGCGCGCGCTCCTAACAGTATGTTTTAAAAAATGAAAGTCTAAAAAATAAGCATTTAAAACGATTGACAAATATTCTAAATACGCGAACTAATTTATACATTTTCTAGCTATACATTCTATCACTATCATATTAAAAATTAAAGTCTAAACTAAACCATTAAAACGATTAACAAACATCTCGAATATATGAACTAATTTATACATTTTTCAAATGGTAAGTTCTATCATTATCTAGAAAACAACAAAAGTGTAAACTAAACTGGTGAGTGTCGTTTTACTCGCCAAATAACCTGCAAATTCAGATTAATATTAATTAGTACAATGATAAGCAGGGTCGATCCCACAGGGAGCAAAAGCAATAATCATTAATTATTTTTCCTACTAATTTTTGAAAACTTTTTTGGTGATGCCACCACGCCTTAAATGTAATGATTTTTACTAACTCTAAAAAAATGCAAAGAAAGACTTAAACTTATGAGAAATAAATATATGAATGAATGATATCGGCTAAGAATAACTCATGCTAGTTATTATCGATCATAGGCGCAATAATGAATCAATTCTTACACATCTACCGGTTATAGGGAAGTAGGTACGCTTAACTCCCCCAATTCTTTCTTACTTTATCGACAGTTAACTAATTATGATTAATTAACTGTTCCCCTTACCAAAATGTTCCCAGAAAGTATTCGCTAAACCAGAACCCATTTTGATAGCATTAAGTTTTAAAAGAACCCGATATAGCAATTACCAAAGTAAAAGCAAATAGTAACGCACACTCAATTATCCCCTATCTTGCTATTACAATCTTAGCTAGTTAGCTGTTTTTCACAAGACTGTGCTACTTACTAATCCCATCCAACAATTACGTATTGGCGGAAATTAGATAGCAGTATTCTAAAAACATTTAAGTTGATCAGGCCTAAACATATTAGAAATAAATTCAACCAAGGACAATCAAGAACATGCAAGAATCAATTATAATGCAATTAGGCCTCACGATTTATAAACTAGCATTTGTTATTCTCTGCCGATATATAAATTAGCTACTCATGATAACTAAACAAAACAAATATATATAATAATATATAAACATGCTTACTGAAATTGAATGAAAAGGAGACAAGTAATTAAAGAAAACAAAACCAATGCTTCCACTAAGTCTGTATCCACGTCTGGAAAATAGCAACACAGAGAGAAGACAACCAATGTTAAAGCTGCTCCCTCTGAATCTTTCGTCCCAAAGCCAAAAAGGAAAGAAAAAGAAGAAGAAAAAAAAAGAATGTTGACTTTTTCCTCCCCTCAAACTACTAGCATTCCTAAATTAATACCCAAAACAGCACACCCCTTCGTTTGTCTTCATGCGCCTAATTTTATAGGCTGTCATTACAAAATAATGTCCATATTGGACTCTTCCAAAAAAATAGAATTCTTCCCAAATTTAAATTCTGATCCAATCTTCACATTATCTTCAAGAATATTTCCAAGATTATCAATCCAATCTGCTCCAAATAACTTGCTACGACTCTGATCTTCATTTGATTGCGATAATTTGCGATAATTGCCCGATTCTCCCTTCTCTCCTCCAAATTCCACTTGAGCCCAAAAACTGTGATCTGCTACAAATAAAACATTTAAAGTGCACATTAATCACGTAAAATCACAGTTAATCCCAATAAAATAAACAACATAATTATCACACATCAAATATCCTCACACTTGAGTCATGCTTGCCCTCAAGTATGAAATGAGAATCCAATCATGTTGTTTACTACAAGGTTCCAAGTATCCCCCAACTGACTCTAAGAAAGACTCAAAAGAAAAATAACAAAAAGACACTAACTACAACCCAACAAACAGTCAAACTCAACATACCAATCCTTAATTTCTTGATTCATAGACAAACTTTACCTTACTAATAAGAAATGCTCATGTAGAACACACTTGACACTCTCACACCTTTCAAATGACATTGGTAAATTTATCCTCAAATTAATGCAAACCAGCCCTCAACTTAGTCAAAATCGGACAAGCATCCAACATTTCTCACGTTTCACACATTCGCTCTAGAGGTAAGGAACAGTCACTCAATATATAATTTTCACATGGCAATACTCAAATCATTCAATGCAAATCAGAAAGGTCTTTATTCAAGGTTGTAACGGGGCTCGGGGGAATAAATACGAGGTAAGGTCCTAAGGGTTCTAAGCTTAAGAATATAAATATACATGCATGCTCTTTTCAGCCCAACAATTCCTCAATCAAATAGATAATTTTCAGCCTCCAATAAGTGAAAAAACTGCTCTGAACTGGCTGTAATTACCAAGTGTTAGTGCTGGATTTTTTTTCTCTTTTTTTTCATTTTTTTTTTTCATTTCTTTCTGATTTTTTTCTGAATTTTTTCTGGGCACATTAGCCCTATTTTTTCTGAATTTCCAGCACCAAATCACTCATTTTATTATCATTTTACTGCACTTTAAACTCAGTACCACATGGTCACTTCATAAATCAAATTCAAGGTACTCACTGATATTATTTAAAGCACATCAGCAGCAAATAAACTGAGAAACCTCTCATAATCACAAGCATGCATATATAAGGGACACAAAAGAGGAGATAAAAAATAGGCTTTGGCTTCATTTTTCTGTGGTTTAAACAAAGAAACAGGTCAAGGCTTCAAAGGGTTTACTAAGGGTGATGTATGGTAGGCAATATAAGCTGTGTGGTTAAATCCTAATGCCTTTCATCATTTTCACACCAAATAATTCAAGTAATGCCATGACTCTCAGAAAAAAGATTGATGTAGAGACTGCTCTACTCTAGCTCAAACCTCACATTTACTGGGCTAAAATGTTCAATAACTTGTCTTATTTCGTCATCCCAAGTATCATCTAGGCCAATTTACACCAATTGTATTAGACTCCTTTACCAATTAATTTTAGAGGTGTATCAAGTAACCAAATATGTCACACAAGAGCTTTCTCACAAGCAAGTGCAGTCCGTCAAGAACAATAATATCAAGAATAGTATGCTGAATTTGACTCGACTCAAAAAAATCAGTCATCCGATGCGCCGAAAATCAGTGGCCAGGAAGCGAGTACATAAACCAGTGACCGCTCCTACTCCCGCTGATGGGGTTCCTTCTGAGGTTCCACGAAAAGTGACGAAACGACAACCACAAAAGCGAGGCAACCAGAAAAACACTCATGCGAAAATGAGTGCACCTGATTCGGACTGCCCACCTTCAACCACCAAGAGGGCTAAATCCGCCGCTGCCAGTTCTGGGGTAGATAATACTTCCACTCCACGGCCCAGAGTCCATACCTACGGTGATTTCCCCTTGCATGTGCGAGTCGATGATCCAGCCGTATTTGGGGAATTCGAGGAACCAAAGCTCAGGGAGGCATTGCAGAAGCGAAAAGGTAAAAAATACGAGGCTGGTTGGGAGGTGAGTATTCCAGCCTTACGAGTTGCAAATATTGCTGATATAGTTTCTCATTATTTTACTGCGATTGGTTGGGCTACTTTGCTAAATTGTCATGTTCTGCCTATGTATGAGGAGCTTGCCGAAGAATTTATTACGAGTTTTCATTTTGAGAAGTCCAATGATATGACATCATCTGAGCCTAGCATATTTTTTCGTATTGGTCTGAATATGGTTCATTTGTCTGTAGATGAGTGGAATTTATCCTTGGGTTTAGCATCCAGGGAGCAATTATTTTCAGAAGAGTATGAGTCTGCTTTTTGTGGTCCTTACGTGACTTATCCGGGATTTAATCCCAATGCTGCTTGGAAATTATGAGTCATGCCCTGATATTTATGATCCCACTGTGTCTACTGTACATTGGATTTCTGATCCTGCTTTGCGCCTGTGCCATCTTATACTTGTGAGAAATGTGTTTGGTCGTACCACTTCTTGGGCTAAGGTGAGCCAACCAACCCTTTTCGTTTTGTGGTGTATGCACACCAACAAAAAGCTGAACTTAGGGTACTGGTTGGCTGAGGCCTTGCTTGACATTGCTACACACACTACTCGCCATGTCACGTTGTGCCATATTCTTGCTATGTTTCTTGAGAACAATGTGATTTTTGATGGTTTACCTCAGCTGGAATTAGTGAAAGCTCCTTCTCTTCTCAATTTGAATGCTATGGTTGAATCTAATTTGATCTATTTGGATGCTAACAAGTGCCCCCAGTTTCCTCCGCCGGGAAATCCTACCCCGAGCTCTTCTACTCCTGCAGGTCACATCTCTCTTGTCTCCATCAATGAGGACCTCAAAAGCCTCCAACAGAAGGTGGATCGACTCATGGAGCAGAATGAGCTGATCCTGCTAGCCCTCCGAAATGTGGCTGGCCCCTCCCAATGAGTTCCCCTATCCCTGATTTTTTTTTATTATCTTAGTTGAGTCTAGTTTTTAGGTGATTCTGTTCCTTCTTACATTTTTACTAAACTTGCTTGAGGGCAAGCAAGGTTTAAGTGTGAGGAGGATTATATGTTTATGTGTTATGTGTTAGTGTCATTTATAAAAAAAATACAAAAATATTTTTGATTTTTTTGAGTCGAGTCAAATTCAGCATACTATTCTTGATATTATTGTTCTTGACGGACTGCACTTGCCTGTGAGAAAGCTCTTGTGTGACATATTTGGTTACTTGATACACCTCTAAAATTAATTGGTAAAGGAGTCTAATACAATTGGTGTAAATTGGCCTAGATGATACTTGGGATGACGAAATAAGACAAGTAATTGAACATTTTAGCCCAGTAAATGTGAGGTTTGAGCTAGAGTAAAGCAGTCTCTACATCAATTTTTTTTCTGAGAGTCATGGCATTACTTGAATTATTTGGTGTGAAAATGATGAAAGGCATTAGGATTTAACCACACAGCTTATATTGCCTACCATACATCACCCTTAGTAAACCCTTTGACAAGCATCCAACATTTCTCACGTTTCACACATTCGCTCTAGAGGTAAGGAACAGTCACTCAATATATAATTTTCAAATGGCAATACTCAAATCATTCAATGCAAATCAGAAAGGTCTTTATTCAAGGTTGTAACGGGGCTCGGGGGAATAAATACGAGGTAAGGTCCTAAGGGTTCTAAGCTTAAGAATATAAATATACATGCATGCTCTTTTCAGCCCAACAATTCCTCAATCAAATAGATAATTTTCAGCCTCCAATAAGTGAAAAAACTGCTCTGAACTGGCTGTAATTACCAAGTGTTAGTGCTGGATTTTTTTTTCTCTTTTTTTTTCATTTCTTTTTTTTTTTCATTTCTTTCTGAATTTTTTCTGAATTTTTTCTGGGCACATCAGCCCTATTTTTTCTGAATTTCCAGCACCAAATCACTCATTTTATTATCATTTTACTGCACTTTAAACTCAGTACCACATGGTCACTTCATAAATCAAATTCAAGGTACTCACTGATATTATTTAAAGCACATCAGCAGCAAATAAACTGAGAAACCTCTCATAATCACAAGCATGCATATATAAGGGACACAAAAGAGGAGATAAAAAATAGGCTTTGGCTTCATTTTTCTGTGGTTTAAACAAAGAAACAGGTCAAGGCTTCAAAGGGTTTACTAAGGGTGATGTATGGTAGGCAATATAAGCTGTGTGGTTAAATCCTAATGTCTTTCATCATTTTCACACCAAATAATTCAAGTAATGCCATGACTCTCAGAAAAAAGATTGATGTAGAGACTGCTCTACTCTAGCTCAAACCTCACATTTACTGGGCTAAAATGTTCAATTACTTGTCTTATTTCGTCATCCCAAGTATCATCTAGGCCAATTTACACCAATTGTATTAGACTCCTTTACCAATTAATTTTAGAGGTGTATCAAGTAACCAAATATGTCACACAAGAGCTTTCTCACAGGCAAGTGCAGTCCATCAAGAACAATAATATCAAGAATAGTATGCTGAATTTGACTCGACTCAAAAAAATCAAAAATATTTTTGTATCTTTTTTATAAATGACACTAACACATAACACATAAACATATAATCCTCCTCACACTTAAACCTTGCTTGCTCTCAAGCAAGTTTAGTAAAAATGTAAGAAGGAACAGAATCACCAAAAAACTAGACTAAACTAAGATAATAAAAAAAATAAAAAAAAATCAGGGATAGGGGAACTCATTGGGAGGGGCCAGCCACATTTCGGAGGGCTAGCAGGATCAGCTCATTCTGCTCCATGAGTCGATCCACCTTCTGTTGGAGGCTTTTGAGGTCCTCATTGATGGAGACAAGAGAGATGTGACCTGCAAGAGTAGAAGAGCTCGGGGTAGGATTTCCCGGCGGAGGAAACTGGGGGCACTTGTTAGCATCCAAATAGATCAAATTAGATTCAACCATAGCATTCAAATTGAGAAGAGAAGGAGCTTTCACTAATTCCAGCTGAGGTAAACCATCAAAAATCACATTGTTCTCAAGAAACATAGCAAGAATATGGCACAACGTGACATGGCGAGTAGTGTGTGTAGCAATGTCAAGCAAGGCCTCAGCCAACCAGTACCCTAAGTTCAGCTTTTTGTTGGTGTGCATACACCACAAAACGAAAAGGGTTGGTTGGCTCACCTTAGCCCAAGAAGTGGTACGACCAAACACATTTCTCACAAGTATAAGATGGCACAGACGCAAAGCAGGATCAGAAATCCAATGTACAGTAGACACAGTGGGATCATAAATATCAGGGCATGAGGGAGCAAGTAATTTCCAAGCAGCATTGGGATTAAATCCCGGATAAGTCACGTAAGGACCACAAAAAGCAGACTC
This sequence comes from Rubia yunnanensis, assembly GCA_037428765.1. Taxonomy (NCBI): domain Eukaryota; kingdom Viridiplantae; phylum Streptophyta; class Magnoliopsida; order Gentianales; family Rubiaceae; genus Rubia; species Rubia yunnanensis. Next base: position 131,085,132 of record CM075063.1, read on the forward strand.
ATACTCTTCTGAAAATAATTGCTCCCTGGATGCTAAACCCAAGGATAAATTCCACTCATCTACAGACAAATGAACCATATTCAGACCAATACGAAAAAATATGCTAGGCTCAGATAATGTCATATCATTGGACTTCTCAAAATTAAAACTCGTAATAAATTCTTCGGCAAGCTCCTCATACATAGGCAGAACATGACAATTTAGCAAAGTAGCCCAACCAATTGCAGTAAAATAATGAAAAACTCTATCAGCAATATTTGCAACTTGTAAGGCTGGAATACTCACCTCCCAACCAGCCTCGTATTTTTTACCTTTTCGCTTCTGCAATGCCTCCCTGAGCTTTGGTTCCTCGAATTCCCCAAATACGGCTGGATCATCGACTCGCACATGCAAGGGGAAATCACCGTAGTTATGGACTCTGGGCCGTGGAATGGAAGTATTATCTACCCCAGAACTGGCAGCGGTGGATTTAGCCCTCTTGGTGGTTGAAGGTGGGCAGTCCGAATCAGGTGCACTCCTTTTCATGAGTGTTTTTCTGGTTGCCTCGCTTTTGTGGTTGTCGTTTCGTCACTTTTCGTGGAACCTCAGAAGGAACCCCATCAGCGGGAGTAGGAGTGGTCACTGGTTTATGTACTCGCTTCTTGGCCACTGATTTTCGGCGCATCGGATGACCGGAGGTTGATGATGCCGGAGCTGGAACGGGAGTTGGGGAAGGCTCGGTTGAAAGGCTATCTGCAGGAGCAGCGGCTGGTGCTGGCGGCGCGTGGAGGCGCGTGGGCGGCGCGTGGAGGCACGTGGATGGCGCGTGGAAGCGCGTGGGCGGCGCGTGGAGGTGAGTCGGCCTCTGCTGACGACTGGTCTGCAACGGCAACTCTTGGGGACTTCGATTCCGGCGTCGGCAATGGCGGGCGACCGGGCTCCATTGGAGAGGACGTGACCGGAGGTGGTGGACGACCTCGGTTACTCCGGCGAGGCTTCCCGGTGGGCAAGGAGGCGGCGAGTGGTGGCGGAAGAGGGAGGCTCCGCCATGGCCACGACGTCCGTAGGAGGTGGTGAGTTCGGCGGCGAGGAGAGTCCGTCGGATATGGGTGGTGGAGCTCGTCGTCGTTGGCGGCCCATGGCGGATCCGGTGAAAATGGAGGTGGCTTAGAGGAGGAGGCGTCGGATATGGGTGGCTTAGAGGAGGAGGCGTCGGATATGGGTGGCTTAGAGGAGGAGGCAATTTGAAGGAGATGGAGTAGGAATGGTAAGTGAAAAAGTAAGTAGGAAGGAAGAAGGAAAGGTATGCAGCCCAAAAATATATATCACATAAGTCCCTAAACCTTGGTTATCTCCTTTTAGTCCCCATGACTTTTCAAGCTTTCCTTTAGCCGAAAATGGGCCATTTCCTAAGCCCAAAAGCCTTTTATTCAACCCATTTGCTTCCCTTCAAGAAGAACTTGCTCATATTTTTCCTCCATCTACAGGAAAACATGAAAAACACAACTTAGAACCAAAAATGCACACAAAGAACCTTTATTGTTTTGAATGTGGAAAAAAAGTTAATTATATATATATATATATTATATATATTTTTTTTAAATAAAATTAACCAAAATCAAATCAAGACAAAGAAACAACTGGGCTGCCTCCCAGTAGCGCCGTCATTTATAGTCTTGGGCCAGACTGTAGAATCCCTCAATTTTGCTGGGTGGTATTTAGTGGAATTTCGTCCACCATTTCCACCTGAGAGGAATCATGATACGGCTTTAGGCGATGACCGTTGACCAGAAAAACTTTATCTGTCTCCAAACTTTTAATCTCGACTGTTCCGTTTTGCCAAACCGAAGACACCACGAACGGGCCTATCCATTTTGATTTAAGTTTTCCGGGCATTAACCGGAGCTTGGACTGAAAAAGTAGTACTCTTTGCCCAACCACGAACTCCTTGGTTCTCAGATTCTTGTCATGCCACATTTTTGTTCGATCCTTGTACCACATAGCATGATCAAATGCCTCTAAACGGAGTTCCTCTAGTTCCTGAAGTTGAAATCTTCTCTCCTCTTCACACTTAAGGGATTCCATATTCGCTTGCTTTACAGCCCAAAATGCCCTATGCTCAAGCTCGACAGGTAGGTGGCACATTTTTCCGAACACAAGGCGATATGGCGACATCCCTATAGGTGTCTTGAACGCAGTACGGTATGCCCAAAGCGCATCCTCCAATCGCTTGCTCCAATCCTTCCTGGAAGGATTTACTGTCTTCTCTAGGATTTGCTTAATTTCTCTATTTGACACCTCTGCTTGGCCATTGGATTGAGGGTGGTAGGTAGTGGCGAATCGATGGTGCACTCCATACTTTTTCATAAGAGCTTCAATGGTCCGATTCTTGAAGTGAGTTCCCTGATCACTAATGATTGCTCGTGGTACTCCAAACCTGCAGAATATAGTTGATTTCAAGAACCCTGCAACAACTTGAGCATCATTAGTACGGGTAGCTTTAGCTTCCACCGATTTCGACACATAATCAACTGCTAATAAGATGTAAATATTGCCAAAAGAACTCGGAAAAGGACCCATAAAGTCCATGCCCCACACATCAAATATTTCACAAACAAGTACAAGCATTTGTGGCATTTCATCACGTTGAGAAATATTTCCAGTCATTTGGCATCTATCACAATTCTTACAAAATGTATAAGCATCCTTATGCAATGTCAGCCAGAAAAAACCACAATCAAGCACTTTACGAGCAGTACGTTTAGGTCCAAAATGTCCACCACATGCATATGAGTGACAGTGTAAAAGAATACTACCTTGCTCGTCATCAGGGATGCAGCGTCGAATAATTTGGTCAGAACCAATCCTCCAAAGATACGGTTCATCCCAAATGTAATGCTTGCAATCACTTTTTAATTTTAATTTTTGGGCACGACTCAGTGTATGTGGAATATCTCCAGTGGTCATAAAATTTACGATGTCCGCATACCAAGGATCCGAGTCCGACTTACCTGAATTCAGTTCTGGCAGGGGGTTCCGTTTGGCCAAACGGAACCCTGACGCAGTGTACAAATGTTCTTCGGGAAATGCCTCGGGAATGGGAATATCATTTTCAGGTCTGAGTAAACGGCTCAAATGATCAGCAACATGATTTTCTGCACCCTTCTTGTCTCTGATCTCAAAGTCAAATTCCTGCAACAACAAAACCCAACGGATTAATCGAGGTTTAGAATCCTTCTTAGTAAACAAGTATTTTAGTACAGAATGATCAGTATAGATAATACTTTTAGAGCCAAGTAAATAAGATCTGAATTTATCCAAAGCAAAGACAATGGCGAGCAACTCCTTCTCTGTGGTGGTGTAATTGCTTTGTGCAGGATTCAAAGTTTTTGATGCGTAATGAATCACATGGCTCTCCTTCCCTGCTTTCTGTCCCAAGACTGCACCAACCGCATAATCGCTTGCATCGCACATCAACTCAAATGGAAGATCCCAATTGGGTGGTTGCATGATCGGTGTTGAGATCAACTTGTTCTTCAATAAATCATAAGAAGTCTTGCGCTCTTCATTCATCTCAAAAGGGACATCATCTTGGAGAAGTTTCGTCAAAGGTTGAGCAATCTTTGCAAAATCTTTGATGAATCTCCGATAAAATCCCGCATGACCCAAAAAACCACGAACCTCACGAACATTAGAAGGGTATGGAAGCTGTTCTATGGTCTCCACCTTAGCCTTGTCCACTTGAATTCCTTTCTCTGAGATCACGTGTCCCAAGACTATGCCATCCTTCACCATGAAGTGACATTTTTCAAAGTTAAGAACAAGGTTCCTCTTCACACAATGAATTAAGACTTGTTCTAGACGACTTAAACACACATCATATGAGTCACCATAGACGCTGAAATCATCCATAAACACCTCGATGCTTGTCTCAATCAAATCAGAGAAAATACTCATCATACAACGCTGGAATGTGCCTGGGGCGTTGCATAAACCAAAGGGCATTCTTCTGTAAGCATAAGTGCCGAAGGGACAAGTAAATGTGGTCTTCTCCTGGTCCTCGGGGTTCACACAAATCTGAAAATAGCCGCTGTACCCATCCAAAAAACAGAAGAAACTATTTCCCGCAAGTCTTTCTAACATCTGATCGATGAAAGGAAGCGGAAAATGATCCTTGCGAGTGGCAGCATTTAACTTCCTGTAGTCGATGCACATTCTCCATCCAGTAACCAGCCTTGTAGTCACCATGTCTCCCTTGTCATGTTTCACTACTTGCAACCCCAACTTCTTAGGTACCACATGAACATGACTCACCCACTTGCTGTCAGAAATGGGGTATATGATCCCAAGTGAGAGTAATTTCAATATTTCCTTGAAGACCGCCTCTCTCATGTTGGGATTGAGCTTCCTCTGAACTTCCCTAGTCGGTTTGGCATTGTCCTCCAACAAGATGTGGTGCATACAGATGTCTGGGCTGATTCCCGTAATGTCCGCCAATGTCCATCCTATGGCCTTCTTGTATCTTTTTAGCAAGGCAAGTAATCTCTCCTCTTGAGATGTGGATAACTCCGTGCTAACTATTACTGGAAGAGTATCATTGTCACCGAGATATATATATTTCAGATTCGGAGGCAAGGGCTTTAACTCCAAACTTGGGGCTTTTACGTCTGATGGTACTGGTCTGCCAGACGGGTCCGGTTTGGCCAAACGGGACCCTCCCTGCACTTCAGAATTTTCTCGAACTTCCAAACTTGACCCGGATGAGTTGATTTTTCTGGGGTCTATATCAGTACTAAACACCCCTTCCTGAGAGTATATTGAGTACAGCAACTCACTGATCTCCTTGTCACTCAATCCTTGAATATTTATCTCTTTTGATCCCGATGGCGGTTGAATTCCATCTCTTTCCTGCAAAATTTCAGTCTCAAGATGTTCTTGGACAAGAGGTTCAATGAGGTCAATGGAAAATACATTCTCAGCATCAATTGGCTTTTTCATGGCCTCATCAATACTAAAAGTATACTTTTCACCATAATAATCCAAACAAATTGTACCATTTCCCACATTAATGATAGTATTAGCAGTTCTCAAGAAAGGACGACCCAACAAAACTCCTGTTGTTCCCTGCCCATTAGAATGATTCATTTTTACCACATAAAAATCTGCGGGATACACAAAATTATTGACTCTCACAAGTACATTTTCCAACAATCCTTCTGGAAAAACACAAGATCGATCCGCCAACTGAATCACTACTCTAGTGTTAACCACTTCTACTCCATTTAAAGTTTGATATACAGACAATGGCATCACATTTATAGAGGCTCCTAAATCACACATTGCAGCATCAATCTTTTTATCTCCAATATAACATGGTAAGGAAAACATACCTGGGTCCTTGCACTTGGGTGGCAATTTCTTTTGAATTACAGCAGACACCGATTCACCCATTATTATTTTGCTCGAATCCTTTGGCTTCCCTGCAATGAAATCTTTCAAGAATTTGCTAATTGGTGGTAACTTTATGGCCTGCAAGAAAGGAAGATTAATATCCATTTTTCCAAAAATTGATATAAAATCCAAAGGTTCTTCCTTTTTCTTTTCTAATCTACGAGGGAAAGGAGGCAAAATTTTAAGTGAAGGATCATGTAAACTCAACCTCTTACCTACCTCAGGTGTTACCTTGGATTTACCTTTATCTTGGACCTCAGCATGCTCAGGATTCTCGGAGTTCGTGATGGTTTTGTCTCCTTTTTCCTCCGTCACTTGATTCTGAATTTCTGCCGCAGGGTTCCGTTTGGCCAAACGGAACCCTTCGTCAGTGAACTGGTCTGCTTCTTCGTTCGCAGATTTCGATGGCGGCGCACCAACTATCTTTCCACTTCTGAGTGTGACCTGATTTGCCATCTCATGGGGGTTCACTTGGACCTGCGAGGGCAATCCTCCGGGTTGCTTCATCCTGAGTTCATTCAGAGAATTTGATAGCTGGGTAATTTGCCGAGTATGCTCTTCCAACGTTGATTCAGTCTTCTTTGATTGCTTCACCATCATGTCCATCAACATGTCCATCTTTTCATTCAGAGATTTATCGTGACCTCCTTGTTGGGGCTGGGGAAAAACTGGAGCTTCTCGTTGCATTGGTGGAACATAGGGTCGTTGGTAATGCTGAGGCTGCTGTGGCGGGGGACCTTGTTCTCTCCACTGGAAGTTAGGGTGATCCCTATACCTTGGATTGAAATTTTGTGGATATGGTCCTTTTTGCTGTCTCTCATTGAAATTTCCCATAGCATTTGCTTGAACAGGTATTTCTCCCATAGTAAGAATGCATTGCGACGTCGTATGGTTGACTGCTCCACACGTATCGCAAGGCCCTTCTTGTACAGACGCCACCTTGTCAACGACCTTAGAAAGCATCTTCTCCATTCTTTCCATCCTTTCCTTGATCTCATCTTTTTCGGAAGTGGATGTCTGGGCCACCTTCTTCAAGATTCGTACCTCCTGTTGATCATATTCCTTTTTAGAATTGACCAACCGCTTGATGATCTCTCTAGCTTCATTCACTCGAAGGTGAGAAAATCCACCACTACTGGAAGAGTTCACCAAGTCTTTGTTGCTGGATGTCATCCCTTGATAGAAACATTGAAGCAACTGGCCTTCCGTCATTCTATGATTAGGGCAACTGTCTACCAACTTCCTAAACCTCAGCCAAAACATACTCAATGGCTCATCATATTCTTGCTTGATGCTTGTGATCTCCTTCTTCAAAGCATCCGTTCTTGTGGCTGGAAAGTAGTTTTCCAAGAACAAAATCTTCAATTCTGCCCATGTCGCAATGGAGTTGGGGGGCAAGCTCGAGAACCACTGGTTTGCTACTCCTGTCAAACTGAATGGGAATGCCACCAATTTGAATTGATCTTCCGTCACGGTGGATGGCCTCTTCTGAACCTTGCAAATCTTGATAAATTCGCTCAGAAAATTATAAGGGTCTTCAGTGCTTCTCCCGTGGAACTTGGGAAGTACATTCAGGAACGCCAGCTTGATTTCAATCTGATTTTCGGTCTCTGGCAACTGAATGGGAGTGGGGGGATCATCTTCACTATAACCGGTAAGTTCCCACATGTATGGGTTGTTTGGGTTCTGCCCAGGAATCAGATTTTGGTCAGCTCCGTCCATCTCGATGTCCGTTTCCGAATCAGAAGTAGTTGCTGAAATCGCGATGGGTTCGGTTTGGCCAAACCGAAGGGTCTCGGCAGAAATTGTTTTTTGCTCTTTTGTTCGCTTTCTGTTCTGCTTGGCTGTCTTCTCAACTTCCGGATCGAATATTAAATTCGGCCTGGATGATCTGCTCATAAACCAAGCACACTAACACACAGATTAGTAGAAAAAAAATTAAAAATCATTGACTTACTGTTCCCCGGCAACGGCGCCAATTTGGTGAGCGTCGTTTTACTCGCCAAATAACCTGCAAATTCAGATTAATATTAATTAGTACAATGATAAGCAGGGTCGATCCCACAGGGAGCAAAAGCAATAATCATTAATTATTTTTCCTACTAATTTTTGAAAACTTTTTTGGTGATGCCACCACGCCTTAAATGTAATGATTTTTACTAACTCTAAAAAAATGCAAAGAAAGACTTAAACTTATGAGAAATAAATATATGAATGAATGATATCGGCTAAGAATAACTCATGCTAGTTATTATCGATCATAGGCGCAATAATGAATCAATTCTTACACATCTACCGGTTATAGGGAAGTAGGTACGCTTAACTCCCCCAATTCTTTCTTACTTTATCGACAGTTAACTAATTATGATTAATTAACTGTTCCCCTTACCAAAATGTTCCCAGAAAGTATTCGCTAAACCAGAACCCATTTTGATAGCATTAAGTTTTAAAAGAACCCGATATAGCAATTACCAAAGTAAAAGCAAATAGTAACGCACACTCAATTATCCCCTATCTTGCTATTACAATCTTAGCTAGTTAGCTGTTTTTCACAAGACTGTGCTACTTACTAATCCCATCCAACAATTACGTATTGGCGGAAATTAGATAGCAGTATTCTAAAAACATTTAAGTTGATCAGGCCTAAACATATTAGAAATAAATTCAACCAAGGACAATCAAGAACATGCAAGAATCAATTATAATGCAATTAGGCCTCACGATTTATAAACTAGCATTTGTTATTCTCTGCCGATATATAAATTAGCTACTCATGATAACTAAACAAAACAAATATATATAATAATATATAAACATGCTTACTGAAATTGAATGAAAAGGAGACAAGTAATTAAAGAAAACAAAACCAATGCTTCCACTAAGTCTGTATCCACGTCTGGAAAATAGCAACACAGAGAGAAGACAACCAATGTTAAAGCTGCTCCCTCTGAATCTTTCGTCCCAAAGCCAAAAAGGAAAGAAAAAGAAGAAGAAAAAAAAAGAATGTTGACTTTTTCCTCCCCTCAAACTACTAGCATTCCTAAATTAATACCCAAAACAGCACACCCCTTCGTTTGTCTTCATGCGCCTAATTTTATAGGCTGTCATTACAAAATAATGTCCATATTGGACTCTTCCAAAAAAATAGAATTCTTCCCAAATTTAAATTCTGATCCAATCTTCACATTATCTTCAAGAATATTTCCAAGATTATCAATCCAATCTGCTCCAAATAACTTGCTACGACTCTGATCTTCATTTGATTGCGATAATTTGCGATAATTGCCCGATTCTCCCTTCTCTCCTCCAAATTCCACTTGAGCCCAAAAACTGTGATCTGCTACAAATAAAACATTTAAAGTGCACATTAATCACGTAAAATTACAGTTAATCCCAATAAAATAAACAACATAATTATCACACATCATAAACTAATAAAATTATAAATAAATATTCTAAACATATGAACTAATTTATACACACGTGAGTTGTAATTTGTATTGCTATTATCTTGTAGAAATAAACAGTCTAAACAAAATTATTAAAATAGTCAACAAACACTCTAAACATATGAACTAATTAATATATGCTAATTGTAAGTTCTATCACTATCTTTGAAAAATGAAAGTCTAAACTACTCCCTCCATTTTTTTTATATTGGCACGCTTTCCTTTTTCAGATGATATTTTTATATTAGCACATTCATTTTTTTTTTGGCAAATCCTAGATTATTTTCATCCACTAAATTTACCTTTTACTCTCCCAATACAATCTCCTTCACCCATTTTACTTTTTTTTTTAAAAATGTGTCCATTGTAAGGGTACCAATATTTTGGGACCAGAGGGAGTGAGTATTTATTTAAAACTATTAACATTCTAAATAAATGAACTAATTCATACATTTTCTAGCTATGAATTCCATCCTTGTCATATAAAAAATAAAAGTCTAAACTAAATCATTAAAACGATTAACAAATATCTCAAACATATGTACTAATTTATAAACTAAATCATTTGATCAATCGGTAAATTGCCTTCTGCAGGATCTCCACCATCTTTTTCATGCCTTCACAACTCAGATCATCAAATCACGAATTCAAAACATCATTCTTATTTCCTGCCCTTCACCAGAAGGAATTCCAACCTAAAAAAGAATCACCACATCTACTAATACATAAGAGCCACATCCTGATGTAAAAAAATATTCAATAGCTTTGTAATTGCATATCACACGACACATGATTGACTGATGCACCAAGAATATCAGCATCAAGCTTCAAGCTTGCTCTCAAGCAAAAGTGGATGGAACTTCATAAACACGCCTTCTGCTAGTAAGTTTGATGAGCTACTGAGTTTCCTCGTCCAATTCTGCACCATCCTTTCAAGATATATCATGTTTTGGTATATGGGAACATTTCAAGAAATATCATGTTTCTCCCCACTTGGAACATAATAATTGGTCCACCCTAAGACTCAAACATGATATTCTCCTTCATCAAGGCCACACATTGCATTGTACAACACAGTGAGAGGAAAAAATGTTCAATTGTCAAAGTCATTTCTCACATATAAGGAGTAAAGTGATAAGCCATTTATTCCCATGCACACAATACAAGAGGAAAACAAAGGAAGATGAATACATATCAAAAAAATAAAAACAAGGACACTAAATACCTCAACTAAAGAAATAAAATGAAGACCAAACAAAATTATGAAATAGAACTAGGTTCACTTTACAAGACTAAATTATTTTTTTGGTCCCCTGAATATAATGCAATACTATCCTTTGGTCCCCAAGCCCAATATATCGTTTATTCAGTAATCAACAAATGCAAAATAATTTGTTTGATCCCCAAAGCAGTTTCCGGGTGGTTTTCCGGTAAACCATACTTATTTTCTGATACAACCAAGGGTATTTAAGTAATTTTACTTATTAAAAACCTCAAAAATAGAAGTTTTGTTTTTAATGAAAATGTTTCACGCACACACAAAAAATGCCCACTGAACGCACGTGGATTCACGCGTCTTCTTCCTCAACGATGTTTGGATCTCACGTGCGGCATCTTCCTCAGTAATTCCGCCGCTCCACTAGTCATAACTGTCATCACCTTCACCGATCTCGATCAATGTCGGGAGCTCCTTCACCGCACGGCTCGCCACATTGCGGGAGCTCCTTCACCCGACCCAAACTCCTCCAGATCGCGTGGATCTCCGAGCTCCTTCACCCGACCCGAAGCTTCATCCGTCAGGTTCAAAATTCAATAGAAGAAAAGAAGATTGAGGGTCGGGTCTCCAGAAGGAATTGATTTTCCATCTCATCTCGGTAGCGGGGAAGGTGAAAGGACGTTCCCGATGAACGGACGGAGGCGGCGGGTGGTGATAGGTGGAGGTCGGCGGGGAAGGGCTATGTTGGGGAAGAAGATGGTGCTTATTTTTTTTGTTTTTAAACTTAGGGGTATAATTGTCATTTCATATATTTTGACCAATTTTACCGTCGACTTACCTGAAAACCACCTTTGGGGACCAAAAAATTATTTTATATTTGTTGGTTGCTGAACAAACGAGACATTGGCTTTAAGGACCAAACAAAATTTAAGATGCTATGTGAGAGACCCAAAAAATAATTTAGTTACTTTACAATTCCAAAGCACAATTGACGAAAATAATGGTTTTCTCAATTTATGATTTACATTAAAAAATAAAGACATTAAATTCCAGAGCTAGAGATATAGAGACGAGTACAAAAACAAATTTTAAAATGTTAACATGTTTCTTATTTGATGTCAAATAACCACTAGAATCAGTCATAATATTCACACTTCATTTTCCTATATAACGGAAAAGCAAAGACATTTAATACATGAACTAAAAATATAAAGAGAAGAACTAAAGATATAAAGAGTAGAAGATTTCAACCTTATGAATAGAAAGAAATGAAGTTAATAGATAAAAAGACCAATTGTTAGTTCATGTATTCCCATGGGATTATATGAACCTGCAATTTTAATGTCTTACATGAGATGAATTACAATTGTAACTAGCTAACTTTGATGCCTTACATGAGCTGAATTACTATCTTCCATTATTTTCTAAAAGCTGAAACTAGCATTGCTTCACCAAGTGAACATTCCCCTGCTAGTTCACCTATGTCCAAACTCTACTAAGCAGCAAACCCTGCTTCACTTACGTTTGCACAAAAATTCATCCTACTTAAATTTTCACCTTAATTTCTCTACAAGACTACAACTCACACCAGCAACCCAGTTTTTTCATGCCTAAATTGAGCCACATACACTCAATCCCTAGTCACCAAAATTAAGAGCATTCCGCAAAGTCGAGTAAATGATAATCTCCTCCCAAAACATTACTGCAAGTACAATCTTCCCCCCTAAAATATCCAACCATTACACACATTATGGGTCAACATACTTCTTCCATTTTTGTCCCTCCATTCTTAAAAGACCAGACACCCTATTAATTAAGTCATTTTACTGCTCCTTTTTATCCTCCTATTAATTAGTGTGTCATCATGATAGACAAAGATGCATACAACTGAGATAGAAGTCGAAACATAGAATCCAAATTATCAAAGACATTTATATGAAGTTTAAAAATTCAAAGTGTCCTTAAGAAGAACTGCCCATTTCATATATGAAAAAGCACAGACAAAATAAACTTGTAAGAGTCGAGGTTGTCAACTTAAGCTACAAGAATAGAGTACTGATGGCTCATCGATCTCAACCCCATGATCGCTGTCACTCTTCTAAATTTCAGCATTATCTAGCGTAAATATGAATCTATCAAACGAAGAGAACAAACAGTATTAGTGCAAAAATCAATAAAATGAATTGAAAAAAACACTCAGATGCTAGTAAGCCCGTCAAACGGATCGGGTCGCCCGTTGGATAACCGTTACCCATATACTATTTTTACTATTGGATAAGACTTATTGGATAATGACCCATTGGGTTAATGGATATAATTGAGTTGTAGTTATTGGGTTTAGTTGGGTTGGATAATGGGTTACCCGTTGGATAATTTTGGGTGCATTGAATTGAGCTGGGTAATTGGTGACCCGTGGATAATTTCATATCACAAGATAACTAAATTTTCACAAGTTTGATTACGAATGATTTAATTTTTTCCTAATATATAATCATTTATTATATTATTTAATATAATATTATGTACATTATATTATATTATATTTAATAAAAAAATATAATATGTTGGTTTTGTAATCTCGACGAAATTAACGAACAATATTAGTTGGGATCGAGCTCGAGCTCAAATACTGTACAAGCTCGAATATTGTACGAACTCGAATAATGTACGAGATTGAGCTCGAATACTCTACGAACTCGAATATTGTACGAGATTGAACTCGAATACTGTACGCACTCGAATACTGTACGAGATTGAACTCGAATATTGTACGAACTCGAATACTGTACGAGATTGATCTCGAATACTGTATGAGATTGAACTCGAATATTGTACGAATTCGAATACTGTACGAGATTGAGTGGGAATTTTGTACAAACTCAAATATTGTACGAGATTATTTTTAATACTTTACGAGCTCGAATACTGTACGAACTCGAGTATTGTACGAGATTGAACTCAAATAATTTGTGAATTATAATTTGTATAATATTTGAATTATAGTGAATATTTACGTTAAATATTACACATGCATTTAATTGGGTAATTTTGGATATTTATTGGGTATTTGTTAGGTTCCCATTGGATTAACATAATATGAGACCCATTCAAATAAAAATTTCCCATTAACATAATTATTCTCATCCCGCCAAATCTCAAAAACTAATGAGCATTTAATACCCGATCCCATTGGATAATGACAACTTGTAAGCCAAATCAGAAGAAAATATTGAATGATAACTTATTGGGTTAGTTACACAATGACTTATTGGATAATATATTTTAACCCATTGGATCATATGAGTTATCTCATGAGTTACCCAATGAGTTATCCAATTAATGATCCAACACATTTATGATCCAACCCATTATGACACATTAATAAAAGGGTTAATTGGATAAAGACCCATTAGATAATGGATTAATTGGGTTTGGATAATGGGTTGATCCAATTAACCCATTTGACGGGTCTAGATGCTAGAATCATTCAAATTAATAGAGAAAAATTAGTATAATACTAGATCTCAAATCAATGATTAAAAAAGCAAAAATAGAGGATAAAAAGAAGGGGGTAAATCACCTTCAAACATGCCGGAATAACAATTGTGCCGCCAGAGTGACCATCGCATAGTCGGAGCGAACACGCAAATTCAAATTGCACAATTGGGAGAAAACCTGAATTTTGGAACAATAAACAACACGATCGGAGCAACAATTAAACATCCAGATTCCAAAAAATGACCAAAATAGAGAATACATTCAAATGCAAAAAAAAATTACCAATTGAATGTAGCAAAAGGACATGAGAAATGTCGCGCCACCAGAAACTTGCTATTCTGGCTAAATAACGATGAAAAAGCTCAATCAGGAGATATTTCTAGGGTTTGGGTTGAAGAGAGTTGCAAAACAAAAAAGAAACTGTGGTTGATTTCTGGAAGGAGGAATGCTAATAGAAAAATATAACAATTTTCTAATAATTACTTACTGACCCCTCTGTGTATTGCTATTGTCCATAAGACCTTCGTCTCACCATAAGTTATGGTGAGACAGTCTCACACGAGTCTTTGTATTTCTAAAACAAGATTCTCTATTAGAGGGGGTTGAAATGAAAACTTTTCAAAATTACCCTCAGTAATTTTCCCATATTTTTTCCTGGCGGGGGCTGGAGTCCCCCCAACCCCCATGTGGCTTCGCCACTGATTATTTGTACCTTTTAAAATGTTTACTCTATTTGTTCTCCTCCCCGCCCCAATTCAAATTGCACCATAATTATTATCACACAGTTCAAGAAATATGTTTGACAGTTAATATGTATGTTAACGTACAGTAACACCAAATAAAAAGTTGATAATTAGAAATTACTTGTTAAGACGAATTCAACAATACTGTGCGGTTAAATTTTGAAAGAAAATAATGTGAAAAAAAGTAAGTATGCAGTTTGAACTGAGACAGATGAAGTACTAACATTGACTCTCTTTTCTTTTTCATTTGATCATTTAACAATGAACCCTTTCTTTTTTGGTAAAATTTAGGTCATTTTCGCATACACTCAATTTACGTTTTACTCTCTCAGTACAATCTCCTCCACTCATTTTACTTTTCATAAAAAAAGTGTCATTTTATTGGGAGCCATTGTAAGAAAACTAAAAGGAGTATATATTATTAGGAAAAATAAAGTTTGTAGTGGGAAAAATAAATCTCGGATTTCATAAACCGTAAAATGTCTTCTCTACACTTCTACCATCTCCCTCATAGCAGACACCACACCACATAAACAACATCCCAACACCACTAACAACCACTTACTACTTAATTAAAACTTATATTTACATCATCGAACCAAAACTCACAAACAAAATAATCAAAAAGTCTTCACCCCAGTCGTTGTCTTCCCCTCGTCACCGTAGGATTGAATATATTGAGGAACAAATTTGAGCTGCAGACCTGGGAGGATTAGATGGTTTGGGGTTTGGATATGAACTAGTTTAGTCACACCGCGCGTTGCGCTGTGAGCTTGATAACAAATTATAGTAAAACTATAGGTTAAGGTGAAGAGGTTCTGGTGGAGGGGTTCGAGAGGAACTGGTGTAACTGGAGGGGTTCGAGAGGTACTGATTCAAGTGGAGGGGCCAGCGTCTTGCGCGTAACTTTATTTCAGTATCTCTCGAACCCCTCCACTGGAATCCCTCCACTTGGATTGTTTCTACCTGAACCTTCACCTCTCGAACCAGGTGAAGAGGTCCAGGTGGAGGGGTTTGAGTGGAGGGGTTCGAGAGGAACTGGTTCGAGTGGAGTGGTTCGAGAGGTACGTGTTCGGGGGGTGAAGGTACGTGTTCGAGAGGTGAAGGTTCCATTGAACGGTTCGAGAGGTGATGGTTCAGGTGGAGAGGGTTCAAGTGGAGGGGATCCAATAGAGAGGTTCGAGAGCTTCACCTCTCGAACCCCTCCACTGGAATTTCTTCACCTCTCGAACCCCTCCTGAACATTCAACTCTGGAATTAATACCACTCGAACCCCTCCATTGGAACCTCTTCACCTTAGCCTTCAACTGTTGAACTCTCACATCTTGAACTCTCCACAGGAACCTTCACCTCTCGAATACGTACCTCTCGAACCTCTCCTCGAACTCTCACCTCTCGCATTGTTCAAAGGAACCTTCATCTCTCGAAGGCATACCTCTCAAATTAGTACCTCTCGAACACGTACCTTCACATCTCGAATCGTTCAAATGAACCTTCACCTCTCGAATCGTTCAAAGGAACCTTCACCTCTCGAATCGTTCAAAGGAACCTTCACCTCTCGAAGCGTTCAAAGGAACCTTCACCTCTCAATTTGTTCAAAGGAACCTTTATCTCTTGAAGCCTTCACCTCTAGAACCTCCTCGACTTCTCACCTCTTGAATCGTTCAAAGAAACCTTCACCTCTCGAACCCCTCCAATGGAATCTTCACCTCGCAAACCGTTCAATGGAACCTTGACCTCTAAGATCCATACCTCTCAAATCTGTACCTCTCGAATACGTACCTCTCAATGCTTCACCTTTCGAATCAGTACCTCTCGAATGCTTCCCTTCTCGAATACGTAATGCTCGAACTTCCTCTCAAACTCCTCCTGAATAAGTACCTCTCGAACCCCTCCATTGGAACTTCTTCACCTGAGCCTTTACCTCTCGAATCAGTACCTCCTAGAACGCTTCACCTCTCAAACTCTCCACTAGAATCTTCACCTGTCGAATACGTACCTCTTGAACCTCCTCTCAAACTCTCACATGTCGAATCTTCTACTGGAACCTTCACCTCTTGAATTGTTCGAAAGAACCTTCACCTCTCGAAGTCGTACCTTTCGAATTAGTACCTATCAAACTTTAATGGAACATTCACCTCTCGAATTAGTACCTCTCGAACACGTACCTTCACCTCTCGAATCGGTCAAAGGAACCTTCACCTCTCGAATCATTCAAAGGAATCTCCACCTCTCAAATCGTTCAAAGGAACCTTCACCCCTCGAATCATTCAATGGAACCTTCACCCCTCGAATCGTTCAAAGGAACCTTCACCCCTCGAATCGTTCAAAGGAACCTTCACCCCTCGAATCGTTCAAAGGAACCTTCACCCCTCGAATCGTTCAAAGGAACCTTCACCTCTCGAATCGTTCAAAGGAAACTTCACCTCTCGAATCGTTCAAAGGAACCTTCACCTCTCGAATCGTTCAAAGGAACCTTCACATCTCGAATCATTCAAAGGAACCTTCACCTCTCGATTCGTTCAAAGGAACCTCCATATCTCGAAACCTTCACCTCTCAAACGGTTCACCTCTCGAACCTCCTCGAACTCTCACCTCTAGAACTCTCCACTGGAACCTTCACCTCTCCAATACATACCTCTCGAACCTCCTCTCGAATCCTCTACTGGAACCTTCACCTTTCGCATCATTCAAAGGAACCTTCACCTCCCAAAGATGTACTTCTCGAATTAGTACCTCTCAAAAACGTACCTTCACCTCTTGAATTGTTCAAAGGAACCTTCACATCTCGAATCGTTCAAAGGAACCTTCACCTCTCAAACCCCTCCAATGAAACCTTCACCTCGCGAACCGTTTAATGGAACCTTTACCTCGCGAACCGTTCAATGGAACCTTCACCTCTCAGATCCATACCTCTCGAATACGTACCTCTCAATGTTTTACCTCTCGAATCAGTACCTCTCGAATACGTACCTCTAAATGATTCACCTCTCAAATCAGTACCTCTCGAATGCTTTCCCTCTCTAATACGTAACGCTCGAACTTCATCTCAAACTCCTCCTGAATTTTCACCTCTCGAATAAGTACCCCCCGAACCCCTCCATTGGAACCTCTCCACCTGAGGCTTCACCTCTTGACTCAATACCTCCTCAAACGCTTCACCTCTCGAATACGTACCTCTCGAACCTCCTCTCGAACTCTCACATGTTGAATCCTGTACTGGAAACTTCACCTCTCGAATCGTTCGAAGAAACCTTCACCTCACGAAGCCGCACCTCTCGGATTAGTACTTCTCGAATTAGTACCCGTCGAACTCTAATAGAACCTTCACTTCTCGAAGCCAAACCTCTCAAATTAGTACCTCTCAAACACGTACCTTTAACTCTCGAATTGTTCAAAGATACCTTCATCTCTCAAAGCCTTCACCTTTCGAATTTGTACCTCTCGAACGTTTCACCTCTCGAACCTCCTCGAACTCTCACCTCTCGAACTATCCACTGGAACCTTCACCTCTCGAATACATACTTCTCGAACTATCCACCGGAACCTTCACCTCTCGAATACATACTTCTCGAACCTCCTCTCGAATCCTCTACTGGAGCTTTCACCTCTCGTATCGTTCAAAGGAACCTTCACCTCTCGAAGCCGTACTTCTCGAATTAGTACATCTCGAATTAGTACATCTCGAAAATATACCTTCACCTCTCGAGTCGTTCAAAGGAACCTTCACCTGTCGAACCCCTCCAATGGAACCTTCAGCTCACGAACCATTCAATGGAACCTTTACCTCTCAAATCCGTAGTGCTCGAATATTTCCCCTCAACGCTTCACCTCTCGTATCAGTACCTCCCGAACGCTTCACCTCTCGAATACGTAATGCTCAAACTTCCTCTCGAACTCCTCCTGAATCTTCACCTCTTGAATCCCTCCATTGGAACATCTTCACCTGAGGCTTCAGCTCTCGAATCAGTACCTCCTCGAACTCTCACCTCTCGAACTCTCCATTGGAACCTTCACCTCTCGAATACGTACCTCTCGAACCTCCTCTCGAACGCTTCACCTCTCGAATCCTCTACTGGAACCTTTACTTCTCGCATCGTTGAAAGGAACCTTCACCTCTCGAATTAGTACCTCTCGAATTAGTACCTCTCGAATTAGTACCTCTCGAACTCCAATGGAACCTTCACCTCTCGAACTCGTACCTTCACCTCTCGAATCGTTCGAAGGAACCTTCACCTCTCGAATCAGTACCTCTCGAATGCTTCACCTCTCGAATCAGTACTTTTAATACGTATCTCTCGAACTTCCTCTCAACTCTCACGTCTCGAACCCCCCTGGAACCTTCACCTCTTGAATCAGTACCTCTCGAACACTTCACCTCTCAAACTTTCCACTGGAACCTTCACCTTCCGAATATGTACCTCTCGAACCTTCTCTTGAATCCTCTACTGGAACCTTCACCTCTCGCACCGTTCAAAGGAACCTTCACTTCTCGCATCGTTCAAAGGAACCTTCATCTCTCGCATCGTTCAAAGGAACCTTCATCTCTCGCATCGTTAAAAGAAACCTTCACATATCGAAGTCGTACCTCTCAAATTAGTACATCTCGAACTCCAATGGAGCCTTCACCTCTCAAATCAGTACTTCTCGAACGCTTAACCTATCAAATCAGTACCTTTAATACGTATCTCTTGAACTCCCTCTCGAACTGTCACCTCTCAAACCCCTCCTGAACCTTCACCTCTCGAATCAGTACCTCTCGAACCCTTCTAATGGAGCCTCTTCACCTGAGACTTCCCCTCTCGAATCAGTACCTCTCGAATGTTTCACCTCTCGAACTCTCCATTAGAACCTTCACCTCTCGAATAATTACCTTCCTCCTCGAACTCTCACCTCTCGAACTCTCCACTGGAACCTTCACCTCTCGAACCTCCTCTCGAATCCTCTACTGGAGCCTTCACCTCTCGAAGACGTACCTCTCAAATTAGTACCTCTCAAACACGTACCTTCACCTCTTAAATGTTCAAAGGAACCTTCACATCTCAAATCGTTCAAATGAAGCTTTACCTCTCGAACCCCTCCACTGGAACCTCTTCACCTCTTGAGCCCCTGCTAAATCTTCAACTCTCGAATCAGTACCTCTCGAATCCCCCCATTGGAACCTCTTCACATGAGCCTTCACCTCTCGAATCAGTACCTCTCGAACCCTTCTAATGGAGCCTCTTCACCTGAGACTTCACCTTTCGAATCAGTGCCTCTCGAACGTTTCACCTCTCGAACACTCACCTCTCGAACTCTCCATTGGAACCTTCACCTCTCGAATATGTACCTTCCTCCTCAAACTCTCACCTCTCGAACTCTCTATTGGAACCTTCACCTCTCGAACCTCCTCTAGAATCCTCTATTGGAACCTTCACCTCTCGAAGACGTACCTCTCGAAGACGTACCTCTCAAATTAGTACCTCTCAAACACGTACCTTCACCTCTCAAATGTTCAAAGGAACCTTCACATCTCAAATTGTTCAAATGAAGCTTTACCTCTTGAACCCCTCCACTGGAACCTCTTCACCTCTCGAACCCCTGCTGAACCTTTAACTCTCGAATCAGTACCTCTCGAATCCCCCCATTAGAACCTCTTCACCTGAGCCTTCACCTCTCGAATCAGTACCTCTCGAACGCTTCACCTCTAGGAAACGTACCTCTGGAATGCTCCACCTCTGGAATACGTACCTCTCGAACCCTTCACCTCTCGAACCCTTCACCTCTCGAATACGTACCTCTCGAACCCCTCCATTGGAACATTCACCTCTCGAAGCGTCCAATGGTAAACGACGTCGTTTTGGGTGGTCACTTGACAGCACCTGTAGACGCATATGACAACGCCGCAATTTTTTTTAAAAAAAATGCACGAAACAATAAAAATAATGCTCAAAACGACGTCGTTTTGGCCAGCCACTTGAGAGCACCTGTAGAGGCACATGTTAGGCAGCCCTGCAAAATAACCATTATGCCCCTGGCAACAATTTGTGTCAACCATGCGATTGACAATATTTCTTTTATATAGTTACCTAAGATGAACACGATTGTAGTTTTGGTGGAAAGATATTTTAGGGTATTTACTCTGTACTGAGCCCAAATAAATGAGACCATTAACATTTGTTGTATTGTTTCTAAATTTGAAAAGTGTGCAACTTATAGTGGGGCAGACTAAAATGTAAAGCGTGCTGTTTGATTTGGCATATATAAAGTATATAATTTGATGTTATGGCATTATATCGTCTACGGTTCAAGTATTTTCACTATACATGTACTTAAGTCAAGGTGAGTTTTTATCAAAAGAAGCATAAAGAGTAACGAATCTTTACATCGCGAATCTAGGGGAGTGGGGCAGTGAAAAAATTGCCATTATGATTCGCCGGTCAAGAGGAGGTGATATTACCGCCACCATCAATTTTGAATGTCTATGACCAATTGCACCTCACGTAGCATAGACGATGGTCCGCTACATTTTTTGGTTCAACGGTAGTTAAACGGCGTTGTTTAATATATGTGGAACGACGTCGCTCAACTATAAGAAGGGAAAAAAAAGAAATAGCATAATTGAAAATAGAATCTTAATGGATAGTGTTGCTCTCTTCTCTCCCATTTCAAATCTATTTCCTTAAATCTAATCCCTTCCCCCACCCGAGCACCTTAGGTGAAGCCTATCACAACTTATCCTATTCTTCCCTGACAATCCTCGTAGGCCGCCACAACCACCCCACCCTCAAACAACCCCAGCCAACCACCGTCAATCAACCACCGTCAATCTGATTTGGCAATCCCATTAAGTTCCTTACATTTCGCTCTGATTCCGTCAGTGCATTCACATAATCACATTTTTTACGTGTTTATGTGAAAAGAACAACTTGAACACAAGTCGCTAATGAATTTCAATATGGTTGGCAACTTGGTGCTCATGAAGACATATTCTTGTCATTGGACTTTAAACAGTGATTCAGCTGTCAAAAAGCCCACTGTTAGACCACCAAAGGCGATTTATCTTATGCCTTACTTAACAAACAAGCAGCAAAACGGTACGCTCCATACCCGCGGCACTGACCCCACAACGTGTAGCGCCAGATCTACGCCACCTGGTAACCGCCATTTCATCGCACCGTTAAAACCCCTGCCCGATCCCATATCCATTGATTTCATCGTTTGAATTTCCCCCGAAAATCGAAACCAAAATTCGAACATTTTCGAATCTCTAAATATTTGCTGAATTTTTTTCCTGCGATAATTGTTTGAGAATGGGAGGATCACAGAGCAGAGAAGGCCTCGAACTCTCCGATTCGGAGTATGAAGACGACGATAACGAGGAAGAAGAAAGCGAGGACCAATACGACGACGCTTTGGCGGAGGATCACACTCCGGGTAAAACCCCGTCAAAAACCCTAGATGACGTCGAAGCCCGGCTTAAAAATCTGAAGCTCAAGTACCCCGCTTCCGGTTCTTCTCCGGCGCCATCTCCGGTGCCTAAGGGCGCCGTTAAGCTCTATCTCCACGTCGGCGGGAACACGCCGAAGGCGAAATGGGTAATTTCTGAGAAACTTACTTTCTATAAGTTCGTTAAAGGTGCGAATTCCGATGAGGACTCGGAGGAGGAAGAGAGGGGTGAGGGGGAGTGGTTTTTGAAAGTGGGGAGGAAAATTAGGGCTAGGGTTTCCACGGATTTGCAGATGAAGTTCTTTGGTGAGCAGAGGAGGATTGATTTTGTGGACGGTGGGGTTTGGGCGTTGAAATTTTTGATGGATGAGGAGTATAGGGTTTTCGTGACGAAGTTTCAGGACTGCCTGTTTGAGAACGTGTATGGGTTGAGGGCTACAGAGGATAACAAGCTGAAAGTTTACGGGAAGGAGTTTATCGGGTGGGTTAAGCCTGAGGAATCCGATGATGCAATGTGGGAAGATGCAGATGAGGGTGTATGGAAGAAGGAGAGCGGCGAAAGCCCCGCAGTTAATAGGGATAGCCAGGACTTGCTGGAGGAGTTTGAGGAGGCTGCTTCTGATGGTGGGATACAGAGCTTGGCTTTGGGGGCAATGGACAATAGTTTCTTGGTTGGTGATGCTGGTGTGCAGGTGGTTAAGAATTTCAGCCATGGGATTCATGGAAAGGGTGTTTATGTTAAGTTCGATAGCGGTGGGAAGAGGGGGATATCGAGTTCGAGTTTGGGAAGTGGGACTCCGAAGAAGCCTCTGTTGATGAGGGGTGAGACTAATATGTTGCTCATGAGTCCGTTGAAGGAAGGGAAGCCGCATTCTACTGGTCTTCATCAGATTGATATTGAGACTGGGAGGATTGTGACTGAATGGAAGTTTGGGAAGGATGGTACTGATCTTACTATGAGGGACGTTGCGAATGATTCGAAAGGATCACAGTTGGATCCTTCTGAATCGACGTTCTTGGGGTTGGATGATAACCGGCTGTGTCAGTGGGATATGCGTGATAGGAAGGGTATGGTGCAGAACATAGCGGGTGAGAATTCGCCAGTGCTGCATTGGTCTCAGGGACATCAGTTCTCCAGAGGGACCAACTTTCAGTGCTTTGCAACTGCAGGTGATGGTTCCATTGTTGTTGGATCGCTGGATGGGAAGATCCGTTTGTATTCGAGGACCTCTATGAGGCAGGCTAAAACTGCCTTCCCTGGGCTCGGATCACCCATAACTCATGTGGATGTTACTTATGATGGAAAGTGGGTATTGGGCACCACTGATACGTATCTGATCCTGATATGCACCCTGTTCACTGATAAAGATGGGAAGACGAAAACAGCTTTTAGCGGTCGAGCTGGGAACAAGATTCCAGCTCCTAGGTTGTTGAAGCTGACTCCGGTTGATTCACATATGGCTGGAGGGAGTAATAAGTTCCACAGCGGCCATTTCTCATGGGTATGCTACTTATCTTTCACAGCATATGTTGATTTCTCTATCATTGGTTATACACTGTGGTTGATTATAAGAATGTGAATTTATGTTTCTCAATTAGCTACTGTATATCTTGGTAGATTTTATGCTTCTTTTAAATCCTAGTATTGATTTTTTGGTTTGTGGCCCGAAAGTCATATGCATGCACCAAGTTTGATTTAGGAATCTGTTACCAAGGGAGTATTGAGAATTGCATGCAAACTTCCCTACACTAGGACCACCTTTTGGAGTTATGATCGTGTTTCACCTTGCTTGCTGGTTTTTCCTTCCGATATCCTCTTTCAGTTTTTAAGTATGTAAGCATTTTAGGACTTTGGTGGTGAGTGATTTGGGGAACGAAATGACAGTTCATGTAGGAAGGACCATTATTTGCTTTTTACAATTCTTATCTCAGTTATTCTTCGGTTTTTCATTATCTGATAATGGTCAAATTAGGCATTATCTTATGTTGAACTTAGACATAGGGAACAGAACAAGATGTTGGACAATATTCGTTTTACCTTGAAATGTTTCTCAAACTAATGGTATTTGCCACTGGTTGGAAGTTGTACATAGTTTAACAGTGATAATTATGCCTCAGGTTACCGAAAGTGGAAAGCAGGAACGCCATCTGGTTGCTACAGTGGGGAAATTCAGTGTCATATGGAACTTTCAGCAGGTGAAGAACAGCGCACATCACTGCTACCAGAACCAACAAGGCCTCAAGAGCTGCTATTGCTACAAGATAGTATTGAAGGATGAATCGATTGTTGAAAGTCGATTTATGCACGACAACTTCGCCATCAGCAACTCACCAGAAGCACCTCTGGTTGTGGCAACCCCGATGAAAGTCACATCCTTCAGCATGTCCGGGAGACGATGAGCATCATGGGATGGGACAAATGGAGATTACCCGTTTTCATGACCTTCTGTGTTTTCGTTGGTAAATTACTTAATTTTAACGAACCTGGGCTTTTGCCACACCGTTTTTATTTGCTTGTTTTGTAAATTTGTTTATGAGTGGGATTTGATTAAGAAATAGGTGTACATGGTGCTGAAATCCTTAGGTTAAACTTTCAATTGCCACAAGAGTGCTGTGAAAGTGTGAAGTTTTTGTGTGCGCTTTTTTGTCTCCCTCCCTGTAAGAAGTGAGACTTGTAGCATATTGTTTCTCTCCTGTCATTGCAACTTTAGGGCTGATATAGTTAGAGATAGAAAAAGACAACAATTATATTTCAATTTTCAAGTCCTTGAGTCGGAAAATAGGTTGTAAAATACAACAGGAATCAGGATTTAATGGAAGTGCAACTCAGACGTTTCAGAGGGATACAAATTGAACCCTGAACTTGAAAAGGTACAAAATGAAACCCCACAATTTGAACAGAAGTAGAAATCACAGTGCATCTCGGACAGCAATCCTGCATGTTATGGCATCACCGAGAGAAGATAGTCCTAACTCCGAGGTTGATAGTTTGTAGAGCTGAAGAAACACACGAATAAGAGGTTAGGTGACAACAAATGACTCCCCATCACCATTTGTGCACCTAAGAATGCCATATCACAAAACAGAGAGAGAATCAGAAGTACCTTTTGAATCTGTGCTTGATCTGCTCTCCCTTCCAATTCATCCAACTCAATCTCCTTCCCTTTGATCAGTTCCCCTATGGCCGTAAACTGATACAGAAAGCAAGAATTTGACATCACTTCACAACGTTCTTATGACAAAAAAGAAATCTGAAGCAGCGATATCTGGCTTTACCTCA
The DNA here is from genome assembly GCA_037428765.1 of Rubia yunnanensis. Lineage (NCBI taxonomy): Eukaryota > Viridiplantae > Streptophyta > Magnoliopsida > Gentianales > Rubiaceae > Rubia > Rubia yunnanensis. Next base: position 131,110,176 of record CM075063.1, read on the forward strand.
TCTGCGGAAGCATTGAACCGCGCCACAAGGATATAACTCGTGCTTTCAGAGATGCCACATCGTTTCAAGGACTCTGAAATCTGCTCATTACAAGGTTAAAAAACAGCCACAAAACTACCATGAAACAAAGCTTTACTTACATGCTTAGAACCCGAGTAGTTGTAAACAAGCTCGGAATGCAAAGTCCTAGTTCTCAATAAATCCCGCGATTTTGCAAGAGCTGTCTTATGCGCTGCCGCTAGAACAGGGAACACATCCGGTATCTGTCTCAGAACTCGAAAAGCAAATCAATTTAGCATTTTGGAAAGCAAATTGGAAATTAATCAAGGTTGATAAAAGTTCAGAATGCTGACAAGTAAAGCGTTGAGCAAAGCTACTTCTGGCTCCATAGTTCCAGTTTGCATTGAATTCAGAAGTTCCCTGAAGATCACCGGAAAACAGTATTTCACGATATATTCCAGTTCCAATAACGACAACGATACAAAGCTTCGTTTAATTATTTTCTTCGAAGAGTGACATAAATGCATATTCATTCTTACAGAAATGCAGATTCCCAATATATTCTACAATCACAATAATCCCATATCCCTAAATTCACGAAAACAGTAAAGTAAAATTTAGAGAAAAAAGCGTGATTATTACTTGGAGTTGGAAACCTCGACGAATAGGCCGAGGCAGATGGAGGTCGTTTCGTCAACGTTAAACACCTTCATGGCGGTTGAATTTTGGTCCAGTCGAAAGGTTTACTCCAATTTAGGGCTCATGAGTTGGGGGCAAAGAGTTTAGCTAGGTTTTGACAAAAACGTCCTACGTCAGCCAAAAAAAAAAAAGGAAGAAGAACAAAATGAATCGCGCCAGGTAGGGGTCGAACCTACGACTTTCTGCTTAGGAAACAGACGCTCTATCCACTGAGCTACAGGCGCCCGTTGGCTCCCCCTGAGAAAACTTATAATCTACTCAAACTATGTACAAACCGTTAAGTATGGTTATTTAATAAAATAATAAATAGAAGGGAAAATGACGGTTTAAACGTAGACAAATTCTTGAAAAAGACCGTCTTTCCACATGCTTATGGAAATAAAATGTTTAATTCGAATAATAAAAGGTAAAGGGTTTTAGTTACAATATTAAAAAAAAATTATTATGCAACGTGTAGTAGTTATGAATTTTATAACCCGATTCTTGCAACCCAAAAATTTTATCTTCATTTCTTCTAATTTGTACTTTAAACCTTGGTCCCATCTTTCAAGCGACGAACTGTAATTTCATAATTCATTCATTTATTTTGCAACATGTTTCAAAAGTGACAAAGTCTCGAAAAAGACCGTGGAAAGACGGAGTTTAATTAGAATACTAAAAGATAAAAAGTTTTTGTTGCAATATTAAAAATTTATTATAAAGCGTCTAGTAGTTATAAAGATCATAACCCAATTCATACAGCACAAAAATTTTATCTTCGTTTCTTATAAATCCTGATCTCAAGAGACAGACTCTTCAAAAATGTCCAAAATTACTAAGAAAGGCTATTGATTATTTCACCGATTTATTGAAGTTAACAAATTATCCAGTGTTAATGCCGTTTTGATATTGAGCCAATCTCTTGAAATACGGTTTTTGGGTTGTGAATCGAGTTATAAATATTATAACTACTACATGTTGCATAATAAAATTTTAATATTTCAACTAAGACCTTTTATCTTTCATTATTATAATTAAACTCCGTCTTTCCATAAGCTCATGGAAAGACGATTTTTCCCAAGACTTTGCCGTTGAAATTAATATGGTGTTTTAAAAAATAAATATTTTTACTGTTTTCTCCACCACCTCCTACTACACCACATTACGAATACCATCAATTCAATTATGTTGGCAATCTCTTTTGTCGTACTTATTTCTATTGTTCACTGCTTTCATTGGCGTCATTATCTCCATAGAAATGTTAGCTTAATTACTACTCACAATATGCAGTAACTAGTAGCCAATTGAAAACATTACTTAATACAGTTTAGAAATATTTTGAAAACATGTAGTAACAAATTTTGTTACGAAATCACTGATTTTACCCTCAAGATGGTATTTTCCCAATCAAAAAAACAAGATGCCATGTGTTCACCATCGCTAACGTTGTTCATACAATCAAAATCAAGAAGACTTAGGAGTTAGGATTGATGAGATGTAAAAAGGCAACGATAGGAACAAAATGACCCATGATACGAAAACACAAGCAATCATCAAGATTTTCACACACGAATGGGGTAAAAACAGGGGAGGAGGAATACGTCGCATTGCATCTCTCTTCATGCATAGCCATTGATGAGGATGCAAGCTCCTCCTCCCAATCTCCCTTCCGTTTCTTCAAGAATGTCAGCCACCATCTTCTCCCTATGGCTTTTTAGCATCCCTTTCGCCGCCATGGCGGATGCAGCCCCACCCTCCACCGATACAAAAGGTACGCCCTGAAAATCAACGAAAACCCTTTTAATGCCATGGAAATCTCGAAAGGGTCTTCGGAGATTTCATATGCTAGTAGTTGTTGTTGTTTGTTTCCGGGCTCCTCTTGGTTTTTGATTGGGCATGATGCGAGTAGGGGTCCTCCATTTCTTCATCTATAATTTGAATTGCTTTCCCTTTCTAGATTTCTGCTTTATAAATGCAACCATTTCGAAAATTCCATTGTTTCTATCGTTTTCCCCTTCACTAGCTGTGGTGAGAAACATACATGCATTTATCAGAGCTCAAGGTTGGCCTAGTGGGCGTATATTAGAAAAGCTTCTTTGAGTATGCCAATTGACCTAAATTCGGATGCAACCATGTTAATTTTAAAAATTGAACACATTTGTGGAGGATGCGCCCTCTATGTTTTTTATATTTTTATCCGTGTCGCAGAGGACGCATGATTTTTTTTTTTTTTAAGAAAATGCAGAGGACGCATTCTCTCCATTTATTTATTCTTGTCGAATGCTTGAAGACTGTGTAATTTATTTTTATTTTCTGAATGCATGAGAGGACGCATTCTCTTAATGCGTCCTCATTTTTTGGAAAAATATATATATATATATATATATATATATATATATATATATATAGAGAGAGAGAGAGAGAGAATGCATTTAGCAAATGCGTTCTCCATATTTGCATCCACTGTCGGCCACTGTAGCCACAGTATAAGAATTTCTCACGTATATTATCATTTGGAATTATCATGAAGCCAAATAGTATAACCCGAAGTTAAGTGTCCCACATTAGTGAAAAATAAAGTTACAGTTTAATGTATCTACGATCACGTGTATGTATAGCATCAATTGGTTTTGTGATAGGATCACGTGGAATCAGAGCTCAAGGTTGGCCCAGTGAACGTATATAACTTCCGTTTGATCTGTGACCTACTTTCTGTCCATGTTTGGAAGGGAGTAGTTGATCGGTGACCCCTTTCTGTCCTAGCTAATAGTAAAATGCTGTTTTGTGTTGATGGAAGTTTCCTATAAAGGCTATTCGACAAGGTGCAGAATGCTAGCTAGCCTCTTGCTAATTGTAAGTGGAATTTCAATGCTGATACATGTTTGCTAATCAGGTTTCTTTTTGAACTGTGGGTCGACGGAAGCTGTGGAAGTTGGAGAGATTAAATACATCCCAGATGGAAGCTACATATCACCTGAAAACACCAAAACAGCAGTTATAAATGAACCTAACATATTACCTATGTTGACCTCAGTAAGGTATTTTCCAGAAAGGGGAGCCAAGAAAAAGTGTTACAATTTCCCAGTTAACAAAGGAGTGAAACATCTAGTGAAAACCACACACTACTATGGAAAATTTGATGGAGGGAAATCTCCACCTGTTTTCGATCTCATCATCGAAGGTAGCAAATGGAGCACTGTCAATACCTCAGACGATTATTCGAAAGGGATGGCTTCATCATTTGAGATCATTTACATGGCGAGTGATGCAACGCTGTCTGTTTGTCTTGCGTATAACCAACACACTGTTTCTAGTCCGTTTATCTCAGCTTTGCACGTGGTGCCGATGGATAGTTCTTTGTACAATGCCACAGATTTCAGCAAGTATGCGTTGGTGACCATTGCGCGGCATAATTTTGAGCCTGATGGAGATACTATTGGGTAAGTAGTTACTTTCTTTCTGAGTTTTCGACAAAATAATCATCTTGGATGCATCTATTTTCAGTGTCAATAATAGTATCTTTGTGTTTGGTATGTTAGCATATCATTCTTGACATCGATCTTGAAAGGGCTATTGTTATGCGCACGGGAAATTTTATGTTTGGATGAATGATCAAACTTGCTAAGAGATGTGTTTTGAGCTGTCTGAAAGAAAAAACAACTTTCTTGATGTCTAGGATTGGGGAACTTTTTCAGTATCTTTATATGGTATTGCTTTAAATGATTCTAGCTTGTTCTTGTTTGGTATGTTAGCATATCATTCTTGACATTGATCTTGAAAGAGCTATTGTTATGCCCAAAGGGAAATTTGTTATGTTTGGAATTTGGATGGATGATCAAACTGTTTTGCATTGATTCTTTGCTAATAGATGTGTTTACAGCTGTCTGAAAGGGCTATTGTTATGCGCAACGGGAACTTTTATGTTTGGATGAGTTATCAAACTGTTTACCACTGATTGTTTACTAAGATATGTGTTTTGAGATGCTGAAAGAAAAAATAACTTTCATGATGTCTAAGAAATTATTAGTTTAGGGACCTCAAAAACTGATGAATGCCTAACTGTTTTGCATAGATTCTATGATATAGGATGTGTTTATAGCTATCTGAAAGAAAACTACTTTCTTGATGTCTGAAAATGAACATTTAACATATGACTTAACTAGTTTTCCAGATGACAAATTTGATCGGCAATGGCATCCATTCACGGACTCGCATCCCGTGGTCTCAAGCCACTCAAATGTCATTGGTTCGGATTTCTGGAACAGGCCCCCGGCACAGGTGTTTCAGAGCGCGATAACTGCAAGCCGAGGACAGGCTCTCCAGATCAAATGGCCACCATTTCCACTTCCTCATAGATCCTACTACATTGCTCTATACTTCCAGGATCCAAGAACTCCTAGTTCATATAGCTGGAGGGTTTTCGACGTTGATATCAATGGTCAGAAGTTCTTCAGAAGCCTTAATGTCACACACCGTGGCATCATGATTTACTCCAACTTCTGGCCCCTTAATGGTGATACTAAGGTTCTCTTGACTCCGAGGAATGATGCCCCTGTCGGCCCCCTGATCAACGCTGCTGAGATTTTACAGCTGATGGCTCTTGATGACAAAACTGTTCCTAGTGATGGTAATCTACTCTCCCTTTCTTGCATTCATTGGTACATTTAGTATTGATACTGATAGAACGTAAAATTCACAAATCCCTAGAAACTCTCTTTCATGGTAAAAAACTCTCTAATAGTAGCTTGATTGAAATGACTTTTACCAGCTGATGGCTCCTGATTTTTACCATGAATCACATGACAACACTGAAAAAGTTCCCGTGTCCTATCTTAGACTAAAATGATTTTTAGTCAAACTACTATTAGTATTGATACTGATGGAATGTAAAATTCACACTGATGTTGGCAGTGTGCATTGATATATATAGGTGCAAAATCCCTGAATCCCTAGGAAACTCTAGAATATACTATTTTCTTATCTGTTCTATTAGATACATTTCAAAATGCAATGCAAGATAACTGTCTCAACCCCTGAATTTATCGGTATTTTGCAGTAATGGCAATGGAGGAATTCTTGAGAACCATTCAAGGTCATCCTGCAGACTGGAGCGGGGATCCATGTTCGCCTGCAAGCTATAGATGGACTGGAGTAAACTGCACGCATGATGTGAGAACTCGGGTTGCCTCATTGTAAGCACCGCGCATTCTGTCCTGGTGTTGTATCATAAAAAAGTTTCAAGAATTTTTGTGAATTATTAGTAACTCAAGATTGTAACGAACACGATCACCTCTCTTTGATTGTAGAAATCTTACCAATCTCCATCTGTCTGGAACACTGCCACAGAGCTTATCCAGTTTGACTGCACTCAATCATCTGTAAGTGGCCTTATACATTTTCATCCTTTGGTGAGGTGATAGTTATTAGCTGATAAGACGCGGTGTGATAAACAGATTGATTAGAAAATTTAAGTATAGTTTTCGATTTAATGCGATCTCTGATATGCAGTTGGCTGGGAGGTAACAATCTGTCAGGACAAATTCCTGATTTGAGCCAGTTATCCAACCTAGAAACCTTGTAAGAATCTCAACCATTTCTTCTAGTAAGATCAGTAAGAATCTCACTGCTTCCTCTTATCGAGTCTTACTTTTTGCTGCTGAAAACAGGCACTTGGAGAACAATCATTTTGAGGGTCCAATTCCTGAATCTCTTGGAAGGCTCCCGAATCTGCGAGAAGTGTAAGTGTTCTTTACTGACTACATGGAGTTTTCAAGTTCTATTTAACCTTGATGTAATTTTTTTATGGATGATGTAGATTTCTGTACAACAACAACTTTACGACTGATCTCCCTGCATCATTAGCGAATAGGCGCGACATTTTGATCAAGTAAGTAACTTGAATCGCCCGATATCTTTTGAAGAAAGAATCACAAACTCTATTGTACTTTTCTGCTAAAATGTCTGATGTTTCTGGCATAGGGTCTAACTTCTAACCCCCTGGAAAGGCACTTGGATTCTAAGGTACCATATTGTAAGTTGTTTTTTTGGACATAGTTTGGGACAGAAGTAAAGTACAGATTGTGAATAGGATGTACAAGCATGATGATGGAAAATTGTATTTTTCTGAATCAGTGTTGAAAAATGGTCATTTCTTTGTCCAAATCAGTGAAATGTATGTGTATTTGAACTAATTATATTATAAGAAAAAGCTTTGTGACTAATTACCTCTTTTAGCTTTATTTCCTGCTTTTTGCTTACATTTAAACTATTGGAATTATCAAGTTAAATCATGTGAATTTTACGTGATGAGTAAACTCCAAAATTATCCAAAACATGTTGTGAATTCAACTAAACTTTGTTAATTTGAAAACCGTTCTAAATTACTTATTGAACTTCAGATAACCAGCATGCATATTTTTACAAACCCTTTTAAAGTGCATGGCTAAGCTTTTTGATCTAATCTAGTTTTATTTAACAAAGTGAGATACAAAGAGTAATGTAAACCTTCGTTATGATATGCAAAACCTTTTATTAAGCCACATTGAATTCTAAAACATGTTCGAAAATCTTGAAATGATCTTCCAGTTGTAGAAATAATTCACAAAACTCCATTCAACTGAGAATTGAATGAAAATTTTCCTTTAAAAAGATAATAATAGAGCAAAATCACCAGAGAATACTTCACCACGAGCTACCAAAACACGCAGTCAATCGCCAATTTTCAATTCAAAGTTGATTAGTTATCAAAACATGCTCAATCAATCGCCAATTTCCATCTCAAAGTTAACCGTGTGCAAGGGCGGAACTACCATGGTGCGAGGTAGGGATTCAGCCATACCTGAGATTCCAGCACCATGGTAGTAGTGGTGAGTAGTGCTTCCCAGTGGTTTGCACTTTCCCGGCGGCGAGGGCTCTGTTTCCCGGCGATTAGTGTCGGAGAAGAAGGCCACTCACGGCCTTATTTTTTTGGCCCCAACTTTACCAAAACGGCGTCGTTTTAGTACAAGTCAAACGACGTCATTTTAGTTAGTACTGAACGAAGAAAATGAAAAATCAAATTTTAAGCATTAGGTTTGTTTGGATTGGGCGATAATGGTCCATTCCACAATCAGATATTGACGTTGCTCCATAATAGAAGTGGTGTGCCTCCACTGCTCCAACCTCCAGCCCTACTCTGTGTTAGCCTCACCTGGAAAAAAATTCTAGTTCCGCCACCGACCATGTGTCAAGCGTTCGTTTTTTTATTCTCTCTATGTTTTATATCTAAGGAGTACAATCAATACTATAAATTATAACAAGTCTCTTAAATATACTTTAGGAATTATATGAAATTCACGTGTCTAAATAGAGGACCAGTGAAATACAAAATGCTACAACAAAGAGCCACTCCCGTTGCACATCAAAATTCACGCTTTCAATTTTCATCGTTAATAGAGCACGACGAGTAACTGAAAGCGCGCTACTATAAATGGGTAATCCACAGAGCGACCTTAAACCCAGGCTGTGTTGAATGAATGAATGGTGATATATTCACCGCGCGAACTCTACGAAGCTCTGAACCTACACTGCAGCATTTCTCTCGAATGTTGCCTTTAAGCCCCTCCAGAACTTTTAAATTCGTTTTGGCCCCACCAGCATTTCCTTATCCTCCTCGTTCCGCCACCACCTTCCGCTGCCGGAGCGCCATCGCCGACCAATCCTCCTCCTCCTCCCGGTGGTGGTTCAATTTCGTCACCTCCGCTGCCGACGCAGCTGCTTCGGGCCTCGGACGGGCCTCCGATGCCAACACCGGCGGCCTCTCCGGCGCGTTCGGAGGAGGAAGCGCGAGCGCCGGCAACAAGAAGACGAAGGTGAATGCGAAGGAGAGGAATTGGTCGCGTCCGCGAGAGAGCTACTTGACTGACGACGGCGATGCTCTTCCTCTTCCGATGACCTATCCCGACACCAGTCCCTGTACGCCGGAAGAAATCGACCGGCGTCTCCAATGCGACCCGGAAATTGAGGTTATTGTTATTATTTTTAATCTCAATTGGCTTTTCCGATTCATTTTTTACTTTGAGAGCTGTTAGTTTAAATTTGCATGATTTAGAGTATTCAGGAAGTGTTAGCATGTTGAGTTGTTTTTTTTTACTGTTTGTGTAGGACTGTAGGGAAGTTGTATATGAATGGACTGGGAAATGTAATAGTTGCCAAGGGAGTGGATATGTCAGCTACTATAACAAGAGAGGGAAGGAAACTGTTTGCAAGTGCATTCCCTGCCTCGGAATCGGTATTTTCCCCTCTGTATACTTCCTTGTTTTTGTGTTAGATTACTGTCTGAATCATTTTGTCTAACTTCAAGGCAATTCTTCTGATTGAACTTCACTTTTTTTGACTAATCGCTCGTGTTTGTTGAATGCATTTTAAAATGAAAATGAGTGTTACATCGACTAAATGCTACTTGGCAATGCAAGAAATATATAGGCTATAGCGCTCTTGTTCACGCTTGCACTACTTATCTGGATGTGTCATAATGTCATTATATACTTGCATGTCCATGTTTTGTTTCAAAACTAGTGATTCTTCCCATTTGGTGGGTTTCATTTGTAAATCTCCTTCATCACTTTTCTACCTCATTTAGAGGCAGTAATAGACCCTTAATGAAGCAACAAAACCACTTGATATATTTGAGGAACTCAATCTCAAACTTCCTCTCTTAGTGGTTTTAAAGCATTTCATCTTTATTGTCTTGCTCAACCTTCCAATTTTTTATTTTTTTTAGTTAGTTCCAAGGCAGTGAGATAGGTAATGTGATTGAAATAAAGACAAAATTATTGGCTAGCAAACATGGTTATTAGACTAGGACTGCCAACTTACTGTTCAAGTCTTGAATTATAAGGCATGGCTGCATTTGTGTAAACTAGTGAGGGAAAGCTAGTCCAATTAATCAACCACCTTGAGGATATACGAGTCTTGCTAGTTTTGCGCATTGATCTTCCCTTGCAACCCAACCAACATCACATTATTTGAGACTGAGTTTATGCTCTTGCTTTTAAGCATTTGATATCATATAGTTTCTGTTTATTTTCAGATCAGACTTACATGAGCCGAAAGTCCATATAACAAACACACACAGCCGGACGTATCCATACTTGTATTGTCTGCGGGATATTTGAAAATACTGCTGATTTAGCGCAACTTATTAGCATGCTCTTCCTTTCCTATCATCACGCTGTAGTACACATTCATGATTGCGATTTGATCCTCTGGAATAATACTTATGTGCTGAACTTTGCAGGATATGTACAAAAGATAACAGCACGGAAGGATATTGATGTGATGGAGGACATAGAAAATGGAAAGCCATCCTGACTAGTTACTTATCTGCAGAAGTATAGTAGTATGAGCTTGTAATTCAGCAAGTCAACATCTTATTATACACGACAATTATTACACTCCACCCCCACGGATCATCACCTTTTGCCATCGTAAATTGGACTAGCCAAATACCCGTAGATTGAGAGAATGAGGATTCTTCTTTGTAGCGTCAGAAGAAATCAAGAATATATTCCTTTTCCAGTTGGTTCATCTATCATTTCTGTGTCATGGTCTTCTTGTAACTTTATTCTCCAATTTGCACTCTTTTAATTTAAGGAATCCTACAAGTGCTGCAGGTAAAGTTATTCTGCCTTATCTTGTTAACTTTCTTTTGCCCCCTGTACAAATAGGGATGACATCGAGTCGAGCCTAGGGCAGCAAATCAACAACAGCTCAATCATGTCAAAGGTGAGTTTTCTTGATATGCAGTACAGCCTCTCAAAAAAGAAGTTCCTGCGTAAGCCGTCCCGGCTCTTTTCCAGAGACCGGAACCAGCAGCAGAATTCCGGGGTATTGCCGGCTTACCAGCAGAGCTTGGAGGAGATGAAGCAAGTGTTCAACAAGTTCGATGCCAACAAAGACGGGAAGATCTCGCCGGAGGAGTACAAGGCCATCCTGAAGGCCATGGGGAAGGGGAACCTCGTCTCGAAGGAAGTCGAGAAGCTGTTTGAGGTTGCAGATCTCGACAGAGATGGATACATCGACTTCAAGGAGTTCGTGGAGGTTCAGAAGAAAGGCGGCGGGCTGAAGACCGGCGATCTTCAGACTGCGTTTCGCTCGTTTGACAAGGATGGCGATGGGAAGATCACGGTGCAGGAAGTGTTTGATCTGCTGCAGAAGCTTGGGGACAGGTGCAGTTTGCAGGATTGTAGAAAAATGGTTAGCGCTGTTGATGCTAATGGAGATGGTGTGATAGACATGGATGAGTTTTTGACCATGATGACCCGCACCCTGCTGCTCATTTAATGTTCTTCTTGTCTAGTGATAATAATCAACAGCATGCGTTATCTTTGTTAAGTTATGTTCTTATGGATCTGATTGTTTGTTTGGATGAACGATGTAAATTGTTTGTACCCGTCTCCAATGATTTGGAGCAGTGTTTGACAAAAAGAAACTAGTAATTTACACGCCTGTTTACGTCAGAATACATATATAATCGATTAACGTGAGATGGTTAAGGGATCGATGAATAAACTCATAAAATTCTTTCACATTCGTGCATTAAATTGTTTAGGGATTGGCAATTTATGCATTTATAGAAGTCTTACTGTTTTTTTTTTCATTTTCTTTGCATTGTCTTAATATTCTTAATATTTAAGTGGCAGGGGACAAAATTGAGGAATGAATTAAAAGGACTTGCATCTACTTTTTTGTTGAGACATACGAATAATTAGGGATATGGTCATTTTCCCATCATTAGGCTAATGTCATTGCCAATGAAATAGTGGTTGGGGCATTTTACTGTTCATTTTGATTTTTCTGTCATCGCAACTGCATGACATACAAATTTTTCATCATCATTTTCTACCGTAAAAAAATAAGTTATCACAATTTCCTGTTAACTTACTCTAACAATTAAAGTATGAATGGAAAAAGTTTGAATTGCTCAATTTTTATCATAAATATGTTAGAAGCATCGTGTTTATAAGTAAAATTATTAATTGAATGAAATTGAAATGGTAACTAAATTTGAAGATCAATGTTGAATTCTAACAAAAATGGAGTACTTATCGGTTATCAGTATATTTGAGGGCAAATAGATGATCCACCCAAACTTGGAGGAGATATATGTCATTTGCCCATTAATAATCGAGGCAAGCGTTTATTACATTTTAGGCGCCAAAGTAGGTCAGGTTTCAAAATTATAACACGCTGAGTGAGTAGCTTCCGGAAGAAGCCGCAGAGCTTCAGCGAGAGTCGGAAATGGATGGCGAAGACGACGAGTCACTCTCCGTCTCGGAATCCACCGATTCCGGCGAGGAATTCACCTGCGATACTACCGGTGACGACAGCGAAGATGTAGATCACCAATCGCCATCCACCAGCGACGCCGCCGCCGCCGCCGATGATGTCATCAGCGGCCACAAAATATCTGCAGCTCCGCTACATGAATACCGGAAGTCTGAAAACGTCGCTGCTCTTCTGAGGTCAGCTCGAATCTCTTCGTCGAATCAATTGATTGAAGAAATGGTCGCTAATTCCGTTTGTTACATAGCTTTATTACTTCAGTTATGCTCATAGACTTATGTATTTTGGCCTCGGGTTTATTAATGTGATATCATCATTTAGTTCTCTTCTTGTTAGCTTATTCCTTATGTTTGATTCCTCGAAGGCGGTTGCAAATGTTAGCCTAGGGTTTCTATCATCATATATAGTTCACTTTTTGGTCGAATTTGAGGGAGTGAGTAAGTGTAAGTGTTTAATTCTGCGATTTCCAGGGGAAACCTAGAGGTGAAAAGGCAGTCGCTGCTTCCCAGGGTTTATACGGTGACAGATGTAGCGGCTAGGCTTAGACAGCCGTTTAAACCTCCTTGTTCAGCTGGCTACGGTGACGGAAATGAGCACTTGGCGCGTCGCCTGTGTGCTCGTAAGAGGTTTGTACCCTGGGGTTCCACGAGGCCGGTTCTGGTTGCTATTGACAACAGGTTGAATGTCCCTGAAGCTGTTGAGGATGTGGAGGAAGTTCCTGTGGATTTGCCGCCTGGGATTGAACCTCTGGTGTTATGGCAGTCTGAGGATTTGGACTCGAATAAGGCTATCATTGCAGTTGAACCGTTGCTTGTGAAGTTTCTCCGGCCCCATCAAAGGTATATCAATTTTAGAAGTATGTAGATGACTACATTTTAAAAAGTTTATCTCCATCTGTCTTGTTATTTGCCTTAGGTATAGAGATTTTCAGCTTGATTACAACTATGTTTGTGGAAATGATTGGAAGAGTTTGCTTTCTTTCACATACAGGGAAGGGGTCCAATTCATGTTCGATTGTGTTTCGGGATCACTCAGTACCGCTAACATCAATGGATGCATTTTGGCTGATGATATGGGGTGAATATTACTATATTGGATATCTTTTTGCTTAATTGTTTACTAGGTTCACCACAAGAATATCAATCAGATTGTTATCCCTCTCTGCAGGTTGGGGAAAACACTGCAGTCAATTACGCTGCTTTACACTCTCCTTCGCCAAGGATTTGATGGGAAACCAATGGTGAAAAAGGCTATCATTGTGACCCCTACCAGTCTGGTCAGTAACTGGGAGGCTGAAATTAATAAGTGGGTTGGGGAAAGAGTTAAACTCGTTGCTTTATGTGAAAGCACTCGTGATGATGTTGTCTCTGGCATTGACAGATTCATCAGTCCCCGAGGCCATATACAAGTAAGTGTTATGAAAAAAAAATCTTAGTATTTTTCTGTGAGAAGGTATGATAGGAATTCATCTGTTTTCCCCCAGGTATTAATTGTTTCATACGAGACGTTTAGGATGCATTCGTCAAAATTCAGCAACGAGGACTCTTGTCACCTTCTCATATGCGATGAAGCTCATAGGCTAAAAAATGACCAGACACTAACAAATCGAGTAAGTCAAGTGAAAATTTCTCCATTCTGCACATTTCAGGGAAAATTGAATGCTATAATTTACATATATTTCCGATGAATGAATAATGCTTGTCTCAGGCATTGGCATCTTTATCATGCAAGCGCCGTATTCTGTTGTCTGGGACTCCAATGCAAGTATGTGTAGATTAGGATTCTGAGATATATTTTCATTTTTTCCCTGCTATGTATCCTTAATGTTTCACCCTTTTCTATGCAAAACCCCATCAGAATGATTTGGAAGAGTTTTATGCCATGGTGAATTTTACAAATCCAGGGGTATTGGGTGACGCTGGGTATTTCCGTCGCTACTATGAGGTAAGCTTATTGCTGACTCTATGGAATGGAATTATTCTCTAGCATATTCTAGTTGAAAAAGAAAGAATTACCTTTGATCTTCAACTCTGTTTGTTGTATCACATAAGACTAGCATGGTTGCTGAGAGCGAAATTAAACTTAATATTTGTCTTATCTCTGCTCTTTCTTGATGCAACATTTTAGGCCGAAAATGTTTGCGAGGATGTGTGGCTCTTTTATCTGTTAGCATTATTCCTTCTTTGTGAAAACATGTCTCTCACTCTAGTTTTCTGTGGTCATATACTACTTGAAGATGCCAATTATATGTGGTAGAGAACCCACGGCCTCTGAAGTAGAGAAGCAGCTTGGTTCTGAGCGCTCTGCTGAATTGAGTACAAAAGTAAACCAGGTAAAGTCTCTACCCTGGAATCAGTTAAATATTGCTTGCAGAAAACCAAACTGACCTCTGAATTAACACAAGACATCTTTGTTTTAGTTTATATTGAGGAGGACTAATGCATTGTTGTCGAACCACTTGCCACCGAAGGTATGGGCTAACTACAATGCTGCATTACCATTGCATAGTCTTTCCTTCCATGATTGTTTCTGATATCTTTTGAGATTGCTTCTATTTATATTGTTTTGTAGATAGTTGAAGTTGTTTGCTGCAAGCTGACACCTCTACAGTCAGATCTTTACAATCACTTCATACAATCAAAAAATGTAAGATGTCCAAATTTTTTAAGCTCTTGTTCTGTACAATCTTATAGTATATTTTTCTCATATACGTGCACATCCCATCTTGTATTCAACTTCTAAATTCAGGTCAAACGAGCTATTACCGAACAACCAAAGCAGGCAAAAATATTAGCTTATATAACAGCTCTCAAGAAGCTTTGCAATCATCCAAAGGTATAAATTTGTTAGGAAGAAGTAAATACTCACAATTTGTCTCAGTTTTAGCTTGAACCTGAAGCATAAAATGTTAAATCTATTGTTGCAGTGTGTATGATGGTTTTATGGACATGTGTATTATGCATTGATAATCCTTTTATATTCATCCGTGGGAAGTTTCTGTTTCTGATGGGCTATAACTTTTGAAGCTGATATATGATACTGTAAAAAGTGGGAGCCCCGGAACGTCTGGATTTGAGGACTGTTTGCGTTTTTTCCCTCCTCAGATGTTTTCGGGAAGGTAGCTAGTTATAACTATTTTCTTCCCTCAAAAATGATTCTTTTCCAACTGTATATCTAACAAGGTTTCTTACGTCTCTTTGTTAGATCTGGAGCATGGACTGGTGGTGATGGCGCTTGGGTTGAACTGTCGGGGAAAATGCATGTCCTTGCACGGTTATTGGCTCATCTCCGGAAGAGAACTGATGACCGGATTGTACTTGTCTCAAACTACACTCAGGTATCAATGTACATGTCTGATGAAGTTAGTTTATGAAGAATGTTTTTGTTCTATTTATTCATGTAACAAAAAGATGGATATAACAGATTTGCGTTCATTTTGCACTTAGCCCTTTTCGTGCATGTGATTAATGTATCTGTGCTTTGTTAGACATTGGATCTCTTTGCTCAATTGTGCCGTGAAAGGAGATATCCCTTTTTAAGGCTCGACGGAACTACAACAATTGGTAAAAGACAAAAACTGGTCAATCGTTTTAATGATCCATCTAAGGTTAGCAGTTTTATTTCTTGGTTTATTGTTTATGCACTCCAGTGGAGATTATATTTAACATAGAATACATTTTTCAGGATGAGTTTGCGTTTCTCTTGAGCAGCAAGGCCGGAGGTTGTGGTCTAAATTTGATTGGTGGAAATCGACTTGTTTTGTTTGATCCTGATTGGAACCCTGCTAATGACAAACAAGTAAATTGTTTTGCCATATGGGAACATATTCATAGGCTAAACTGCAGATGTTTGTCATCTGTTGGATATCTTGTCAGTGCTAATCATTGCAAGACTCATGCCATTTTCAGGCTGCAGCAAGGGTCTGGAGGGATGGACAAAAGAAGAGAGTTTACATCTACAGGTTCTTGAGTACTGGGACTATTGAGGAAAAAGTATAGCATCTTTGCACGGTTGCCTTAGTTTAATTTAGTTCTATTGCAATACCTGAAAGGGTTCTCATTTCTCTACAGGTATACCAGCGTCAGATGTCAAAGGAAGGGCTACAACAAGTCATACAGCAGGAGCATTCAGATGCTGATGTTCAGGTCTCCTTTATCTGTTTTTCTCTTTTTTCTTTTGGTTGGCTTCATATGAGTACAAGATCTCAAGTTGAAATTGCAAATTCAGGGAAACCTGCTATCAATTGAAGATTTACGTGACCTGTTCTCATTTCATGAGAACTTGAGGTATGCACTTGTGATGAAAACTTAAGATGCATGTTCTGTAGGTAAACCATTTGCATCAACTCTAATGATGGAAACTCTTCTGAAGAAAAGATCAAGAAAGATTTGTTCTCTTTTTTCCAGAACCTCCTCCCATGAGAAAATACAGAAGGCCAAATTACTAACCATGGAAGAGGTTACGGACAACATTTCACCCTGTTTGATTATCAGGAAGACCTTCTCTTACTACATTGCCATGTTATAATGTCCTAATCTTTCCAGCAAACCTCTAACAAGGTCCACCTATTCTGTACTACTCTACCATTACTCCAAATCAGAAATATCCCATTCCTTTTATCCAGTTATTTCTTGTTCAGGATGAATCACTATTTGACAATATCATTATAGTGGACTTGGAGAGGCAATTGTTAGAGACTCTTATCTTATTGCTGGATACAGTTAATTTTTCTGATGGTAATGCTTTGGTTTGTACCCTCATTCTTTAACTACCAATGCTTCTGCAGATCTGAAATCCATGAGAATATGAACTGCAATCGTTGCAGCGGAATGGAAATAGATTTGAACATGGAAGCAGATGCAAGTGATGCAAATACACAATGTGAAGCTGAAGAAGAAGACATTGGGGGGTTTGCTAGTATTTCTGGCTGCTTGCACAAGTTTAAAAGCTCTGAGAAACAGGTTTTGGAAGTTTTTGGTGAAAAACCTCATCCTGTATATTTTATTAGTCCGCTAATGTCTTAGTTAAGATAATAATGCACTTGACATGTTTTTCTCAAGGTGGGAACTCCAAAAGAAGAAGATTTAGCAAGTTGGGGTCATCATTTTTTCCCAACATCAGTACCTGATACTATTCTTCAGGCTTCAGCTGGAGATGAGGTCAGTAATAAGTTTTATTTTATAGCTAGTAATTTTTCACTATTCTATGATTGGTTTCTATCTAGCTTTCTCAGAAGTGTGTACAAGTCCTGTAAAATGCTATTTAGAAATTTGCTTCTGAGAAAATTCCATACCGTGAGAGAATGAATCTTTATCCTACCCATCATTTTCTAAGTGTAATTTAAGTTTGGTTATTTTTCTAACAATTTATTGTTTTGTTCTTTATATGCTTATTTGAGAAAGGATCTCATAAATTCATTTGATTGGAGTTTGTAGGTTTCGTTTGTGTTCACCTATCAAGTAAATGGGAAACTTGTTCCGGTGGAATCAGCGATAAGGCCTTTCAAAGAAGAGGCAAGCCTAAACAACCAACAGAAATCAAAAGAAAATTTATTTCGAAAACCAAGCCTTTTGTCTCGTACAGTTGATCAAAACATACTTCCGGCAATGTCCCCTGTCGTAGTTCAGGAAAAGGGGATACCCACTCTACCTACTCCGTCAAAACTTTTTCAGAAACCCAACACAAAAAGTCTTGATGAAAGTGTAGTGCAGGTAACATTGAACCATGAACTCTATCCTGGTAATCGGACCAATGTGTTACCTCAAAAAAGAACTCTTCCTGATCACAGAACTGATGATGATTTTCAGTAAATATTTTCTTTTGGTACATTCATTATTAATTAAAAGTTATTATACTCTTCAATTTCTGAGGAAGCTCTTCCCTAGCCCTCCGCTGATTTGTTAAATAGTTTCCATCACCCCAATTGTACTTCTCCTTTAAAGGAAATGAAAATCCAGAAGGGATTGACTACAATTATTTAGTAGGCATGATTTGTGTTCATGATATGATAATTTGTATACACTCGAATAGGCTAATTATGCTAATCAATTGAACTCATCATTGATATCATCCTTGCTTATCTTTTCATTTTGGGCTCTTGAAGTAGCAAATGTGATCTTTCCATTTTCCTTTACCAGTTGAATCTGATAAATTGCCAATCCAAGGTACGATTTAAGTTAGCTTTATTTTCTGGCAGTCAATCTAATGAGCTGTACTGGATCTTTGGAACTGGAAGTGCGTAACTTTACTGTTGATCAGCTGGTTTGCTGCTTTGTTACTCTTCTGACCTTTTTATTGTGACTAATGACTTCTTTTTTGTATAAAGTTTTCGTGCAAGTGCATCCACATACTCTTCCAACTGTTAGGGCACTCAATTTCGTAAAGCCTAATCATTAAAGTATCTTCAAGCCTAAGCCATGGATGGAATCTAGCATCTGGCTCATATTTACAGTATACAAGCATTAGTAAGTAGCATCCCACCTTTTCTGTTTTCTTCCTCTTTATCTTTTCGGTTGCTTTTCTGTTGTCTCATCACTTTCAGTTGAAAAGAGAATCTATTGCTGGCCTATTAGTCTGATAATTGAAAAGTTCAGGCATTATTAAAATCTGGATTTGATCTTGAGATCCAATCTTTTCCCTATAATTGAGGGGCTGGGTACGATTATAAAATGAGTTTTGGTTTTGTCCACTCCTTTTGCCCTCCCCTTAAGGTGTGACCGCAAGGATAGAGTCATACTGTCCACTGTCGAATGTTGGAGTGTACTTATATGAAAGATGACAACATAGTATCAGTAGTAAAAAGCTCCCAATTAAGGAAATTATGATAGTTTCCTCTCTTGATCTGACTTTGAAAAATGTGCCAGAAAAAGAATTAGAAATTTGTTTTTGCTCTCCCTTTAGGAGACCACCAGAGGACACATTGCCCCAAGGGCTAAGGTCAAGCTCTAGCATCAACCATCTCATTCTTATCTCTGAAAATTTTAGGGTAGCATCCATGTGTTGCGTTCTTATTGGATGATGCTATGAAAGTCATAGCAAGTCTCTAGGTTGTGGATAAACATGTGAAACTGGAATCTCTTTCATTAATGAATGAATGCCTTTGGCCCCTTGTTTGCTTCCTAAGTAAAAAGAAATTAGCTTTACCTTAATTTAAGACATCTGTCTAGACAAATCTAACTTATGAATTGTGAAGCATATGCATGTGAATATGCCCACGTTCTGCACCACCGGTGCTGTTTGACCGTTTAAATTTAGTCTCCCCTTTTGATTCTTGATCAAGGCATTTTTAGTATGTGAAAAAGATTAACATGTGCCTCTAGGAAACAGGACAAATTAGCAGGTCTATTTGGATTAGTACCATAATTAAAGGAAACACAATAAGCGCAGGCAGGAAGCAGTCATTATTGACTACCCTAATTTGGTTGGATCATGTACTGTCTTTCGGTGTCTTATCATAGTAATTTTGTCGTCAAACAGTTCACATGGGGTGTATTAGAGTCCTGATTGTTTATTGTATAAGTGATGTTTAGTGTCACACTACTAGATATACTCATGCTATACATGTCTTATAACTTATTTACACGATCAATTACCCAAAGTTGAAGAGAGGAAATACATACAAGAGATGTTTATTTGAAAGATCTTATCATGTATAAAATGATGGCCAATGATTTGTTCTTGGAAACTGAATATCATTCTTTTAAAGTTATCAGTGATGTAAATGGTGTAAAGCTGTTCCAAAAGTAAAACAGTGGGTGGTCTGGGTGCATTTAATAGGTTTTGATCATCTGTACATGCAAAATTGCTGCTCACTTATGCGGATTGCATGTGAACAGAAGCTACAGTACAGCCTTTATCCATATTTTAAACCAAAAGTCAATAATTAGAACTAGGACCAGTAGTAAGACTAGGAAATCGGAAATCCCATGTTAGCCAAAAGTCACGCGCTCCTTCCTTCCTCCCCTATATAAGAGTGGAGCACATGTTGCATGGAGATCACACTCTGAAACACAGAAGAAATCTGGATTTAGTCTCTGATTATGGCTTGCGTGAACATGTTCAACAACGAGGGCCAGCAGAGCCTCCATGGGCATGCCGCCATGGGGCCAAGAATCTCCTTCTCCAATGATTTTGCTGATACTCAACACCAGATCAAGCACGAGGTCAGCTACAGAGAAGCCCCTGTTTCTTCTGATTTTGAGTTTTCTGTCCCCGGTTTCTCCATGATCTCTGCGGATGAGCTCTTCTCCAAGGGCAAACTTGTTCCCCTGAAGGAAGATGCGAGTATTAGTCCCGCTTCCAAAACCACCCTTAGAGATACTCTCCTGGCTGATGATGATGATGATGATTACTTGGATGCATCGCGACGAGTTACCAAGGGGTGGAAAGAGCGTTTGGGCCTCAAGAGGTCTCACATTCATCATGTTCCGAGGAAGTCTTTTGATAAAATCAATCTTCCAAATGAGCTCGTTCTTGAGAGTATTGATGAAACCACCACGACTTTCTCATTCAACTAGGCTGAACTTGGATCAATTTTGCTTGATTTTCATCCGAATTTCCATTGTTGTGTTACCTGTGTACAAATTTAGCATTTCCATCTTCATGCACTGTTCATTTAACTGATTTAACAGATTAATGCAACATCTTTTTAAAATGCTGATCCAGTTGTCTCAAAAACTATTCAATGAGACTTGGGAAGAACACATAATACACTGCTTCAAGAAATTTGATTCTCTCTATTTACAAGTAAAAAATGAATAACCTAAGCTAGCAAAAACTAATACAGAAGACTAAGAAAGCTATATCACAAGAAATATGTTACAAGCAAGACCTTAATTGCAAGGCTTGGTCTAGCGGGAAACAAAACTTCAATCACCTGATATGTACATCCTAGAGGTAGCTTCGTCTTTGGACAGTAAAGAATTCTTTAGCTTCTATCTGTACACCTACAAACAAAAAGAGATATCAGCTCCTGAATTCTACAGGAACAATAAGTGCAGAAAGTAAATGCCTAAATCTGATTTTCCACAAACACCAACAATTGACAAGAAGTTCCCAGTTTAGATCACATTACTACTCCCTCGAACCTGCTCGGTTAATCTAGCAGGTTCGGGATTAACCAGGTCCGGGGCACCCACTTGTTCCGACACCTCTAACCCCTCAAAAAAGGTGCTAATGGTAAAAGGAAGCGGTAACATATAGGCGGACGAGTTGAATACGAAATGGGTAATACGGGTAATTAAAATATATTGGTATTGTTCCATTCGGACACGGTCGGGCTGAAACCCACGGGTCCATATGTCAACCCATATAAATTGAAAATTGTTCGTATGTTTTTTAAACATATTTTTCAATTCTATTTTATAAAAATTTAAAGATGTAAATTGAAGATTATTTGTATCTTTAAAAGAAAAAAGGTCTTCCCACTTTTTTTTAAATCTCAAACCCAGGGTTGAGAGGGGAGAAAAGTGGGTGAACCAGCAGGTTTGATTTAACCATTTTGTAACCTATTACCCAACCCGCTATATAAATTACCCATTTGACCTGCGACCCATTTTACCCATATAAAACGGGTTGCGGGTTTATTTTGACACTAGTAAAAAGCTTTACATGTGTGTATTATGGTGGTATGTACCTATCACATGAATTCCCTTCTTGGAGATGAGCCGTGGTACTTGTCCAAAGACTCTTTCTTATGCTCGGGATCAAGGCTGCACCGGAAAACATGACAAAGATGTCACTTCTGAACACTAAAGTTAAAGAAATGGAAAGTGCAAAACCACCTTTGATTTCCCAAAGAAAATAAACATCATCCAAAATTGACCCGTGGAGGGGGAAGGGATTACCTGTTCCTCACACCAAGAAGAGCACAATGAATAGCTTCTGCAGCTGCAGAAGCTGGAGCTACAGCTGCAACAGGAGCTACTTGAACAGCAGCTACCAAAGCAGAACCAATCCCATCTCCCCATTGATATCGGTTCAAAGGAGTTCGGACTAAGGCAGACGCAGACCTACTCAGGCCACCACTAATACTCCCGCAAGCCTGCCAAGTTACAGACTCTCAAATTAGAATATTCGAAGTTGCACAGGTGTTCAGGAAATAAGACTAACAACGGTAAACTAAAATCCACTTTGACACAATTACAAGAAATTTGGTGACCTTACTTCTAATTATTAATAAATAAAAAGGAAGAATGAAAACACCCCTCCCAAAGGGTCATGCTCATAGCCCCAAATCAACTGCAGCAGGCACATATCTACCAGTTAAATAACCACGTTGCCACTTAGGGTTTGGGCTCAATACCATGCTTATCAAGAAAATATGCATTACTAAAAAACCGACAATTATCAGTACCATTATTGCTGATACAGCCAACAAGAAACCAAAAAAGATAATTTAATATGGTTCAATAAAATGGATATTTTCACCTGTTTCATTCCTTGCAGAGCGTCCTTTGGCTGATTTGACCTTACATTTTTATTATCACCGCTGTTGAGGGGGCATGATGGTATAGAGGGTGGAATGCTTGCAAGTATATATTCCACCTGATGGAGGATGTCATGAGCACCTGCAGCCAAATGTACCCCTAGACCAATTGCCTCAACGGAAACACTTCTAAGAAAAGCTACAGTGCCTGTTACAGAGATACTCATATACATCAAATCAATAATATGCACACATCAACAAGAAGTTAAGCAAAGAGAAGCGAGAGTCACTTTCTAAGATAATTATATACCCCTTTGAACTCCCTTGAGTAATCTCCTATCCTTCTTGTAGTTCTTTACAGGTAGTGTCAGCATCTTTCTTGCACCAGAACCAACAGCTACCAAAGACCGTATAGGAGGGAGGCCTTTCAGCAGTTTATGAATCTACAATTGATAAATAAACAAATAACTAATAAAGGCCAAGGCAGAAGCATTATAACTCGGTGGAGGACAAAACCTGATTCTGAGAGATATCTTCCAACCACTCCCCAAGTACTCCTTCACACACAGCGCTCCATCCATATACTCCAGCTGAATCAACATGCTTAAGTTGTAACTCAACCCCCTGCAATGAAAAGCAACGGAAAAGGGATGTTACACTCACTCATAGCTTAGGGTCAAAAACACAAGGAAAGGGAATACTACAACTGTGCTTTACTATGCGGAGAATAAGATAAGGCCAACTTGTCTTGAAAAGTCGGTGATAGTACAGTATTAAGGATTCTTCTTCCCGCCCAAAACTAGAAGGCATAAAGAAATCTTCTTTATCATCAGAAGAACGGGAATCCTACTTTGCAAAATCTACAATACCAAGTAACTAGGGAAGTGCTGAAAGTGTTCAACCAAAAGCCTTCAGTTATATTAATCAAAGTGGGCTAAGATTTACCATCAGCATCACAACAACCAATCCATAACTCAATATAAGGATTCAGAAGGCCATAACTATACCAAGAAAAAGAATATTACCGTCCAAGGTACTACGTTGACCAGTTCCACGTACTTCCCACCTCTTAGTGCTGCTAGATCAACGTGGGAAGGTCTATAATCAACTCTGATAAGAACTGGCCATATGTCAAATTTCTGAAAAACAAAAAACTCATGTCAGTGTAGCAAATTAAAGTACATATCTGTTTAACACGTATATGAACATACAAATCTAGGCACTTTCTCATGCTTCCACATACACAAAGTACACACACAAGCATCTCCACTACTACTTTATAAAATTTGATTTGGCTGCTAGTGCCAAGCAAAGTAATGTAAACCTACTGACCTGAAAATAGGGAAGCAAGGCCTCCTCAATGATTGTGCACTGACCAACATTTACAATCTTCCTTGATTCTTTTCCAACTTGAAATGTATCGTAAGTAGCATCATCTAATGGCTTTACAGGTAAACTTTTCCCACCAAAGAAGTTGATGAGAAAATCGAGTTGGCTTTGATGAAGATGTAAGCGAATAGGAAGTAAAGCCACACGCAACCTAGAAAGAGATATACTATCATTAGCAAAATATACAATATCTTCCAACCTTGAGCCCTAAAAATCCTCCTCTTCCCTTTGACCTCAAAACTCAGCACATACTTTACCTAGGATGTTTAACTTTTACACTAGTGGCTTCAAAACTATCTTAGACCAAAGTTATTAACTTCAGGAAATGTAAAAAAAAACATGCTCAACAGGGAAACTAAAGGATTAAGGACCATCTCTTGATCCCTGGTACACAGAAAAATAATAGGGATCATAATTCTTCAGATGGTTAAGTAAAACCCCAGGAAGATATTTTATTCAAGGCATCTCACTAAAAAGAGAGAACTGCATCGATCGTTCGACTAATTGCTTTGCTGAGGGGGAAAAAGGCAACATAGCGCTTCAAGAACTCCCACTATGCACAGGATCCAGGGAAGGCCCTTACAAAAATTTACCGCGACTTGAACCCATGACCTCAAAGTCTTATGGCAACAACTTCAACCGTTGTGCCAAGGCTTCACGGAGGACATTCATAATAAATCAAAGAGCCTTTAGGAAGTTTTGGAAAAGGAGAGGGTTAAAATTTCAAAAATAAATATTTAGTCGAAGTGTAAAAGTTTCATCAGATACAAGTCCTAAAGTTCATTGCACAAGAGCTGATAGCATATCCTATTTAAACCAATATAGCTTTTAAGTTAAGAAATCCTTATATTATAGAGAAAATGCAACCGCAAAGGCCCATCAACTACTATATCCTTTTGAAATTGAATCTATAGCGTTCATAATGGTAGAGAGTAACATTATAAGCAATGGGTACATACCGATATTCCTCCAGAGGAGTCAATGGATCTGGTCTGACAGATTGTAAATCCATCTTAAATGCTTTTGAGGAAGATTTTCTAGGACGGTCTTTCGATTGATAATAACCAAGCACCTTCAAGACATCGGAGTGAGTATCAAACTTTGATCCAACAAAAACCAATTGCAATTAAAACATTTCAAAAGTTCAAGGAGCTCAGTGCTAACCAGCTTCCATGGTGCACTTTGGCTATAATCATTCAGGAAAAAATCCTGAACACTAATGGAAAGCGCAGAGACGCAGTTTCCACCTTCAGGGAGCATATCATATTGGATTTGCATCCCTGATAGCAAGACCTCTAAACAAGTTGTTGTATCCCGTCCAGAGCTGCAATGCTTTGAAGTCTTCTGACAATCCTTCCAGTCAGAACCACCATACATTTTCCAAATAACATTCATGTTCTTAAGAAGTACCCGCCCAGTGATTTTACCATAACCATCAGGTCCGGTGCAACTACTTGAGGACTCAAAATCCTCGATATGAAGTTGGTCAGATTGATTGCCATCCTCCGAAATATGGTCTTCTAAAATTTGCAATGAACTGTCTCCATACCAACCACTTTCTCTTTTTTGAACACCTCTACTGCCCATAACACTAGTTCTACAGTGAAGACCATGAAGTGGCGGGTCACTATTTAATGACAGTTCAGAGAGAGGACGTAAATCCGACAAGAAGTATTCTTCTAAGAACGCCGGTATGGCATCATGTTGGAGTGATGTTCCATTATCCAATCCAACAACTGGAAAACAGCCAGCAAAATTTTCACCGATACTGACACCTAAATTTGCTGGTTCAGCAAAGATATTATTATTGATGGCCATATGACGATCCATGTAATTATCATCATTCTGGCCATCAGTATTTTCAACCAGCTGAAATGCATCTTCACAGATTTCTTCCATCAGATTTCCCATTTCCTGCATCCCCAAATGAATCTCAGAATCTGATAGAGGAGCATCATCACTGAGGGTTCTGCTTTCATCATCCTGATTTGCTCCTTGAACATTATTCCACCTACTCTCCAAGTGCACAAGTGTGTCTTCCAGATCAGGTGCAAAAAGCTGCTGTAATTGGCCCCCCAAGCTAATCAAGCCAGATGTGGTGTCACAACAAGTGTTTAAGCCAATGTCAAAACCAGATGAAACTACTTCCCACAACTGGTCTTCCATGCAAAAAGTTCTCAAAAGTGCTTCAAAATGTGCCACTTGGGCAACTTTCACATACCCAGCCTTGAGAAGATGTTTTACATTGTAAGTACTGCCCAAAATCTTTGACCCAGATATGGGACAAATAAGTAAGCCAAAATTTTGCATCCTGATTATGTGTTCACTAACAGATGATCCTGGCAGACTTGTATTAGAGAGTGTGAGAGATGATGCAGCCAACAAACATGCAAAATAATGTTCTTCCGCACATTTGTTGGCTGTAACAGAGGAATATACACCAGAACCATCAGTAAGATATGGCTCATAGCACACACCAACGTCTACCAGATTCAGAACAAAGGATGTACCATAAGGTGCACTCCTTTCAGAACCACCTTTCTTTATATTACTGTCACCTTCTTGTTCTAATTCATGAGAGGGCATAGTGAAGAAGGATGACAGTCTATCCCACCAATCTACTCGACCACCTGTTGCAATAAGGGTCCCACATCTCACAGAAATGGATATATAACTATGGAAGTCCACTGAATCTGAAAAGTGTACAATATCAGATCCTGAACACCTTGGAGCTAAAAGATTAAAACCTTGCCCATCACCACGTCCCCTAACAGAGTCTCTACAAGAAATAAGAAGCAGCTCTTCATGAGAAACCCCAGTTACAGAACCCCACAGATTTCCTTCTCCATGCACTACCCAAAGAAAACTAGCAGTTCCAACTCCACCTATATTTGAAACAGAGAGCAACTCAAACTTCTCAACTTTGAGTCTAAAACTACACCAAGAACCTGGAAGCTCCCTCTGGATGAAACTTTTTGCGCTTGCTATTTCTTCCATTGAGATAGCAATTTCAACTGAATCACATTCTACCAAGATAGATCCTTGAG
The DNA here is from genome assembly GCA_037428765.1 of Rubia yunnanensis. Lineage (NCBI taxonomy): Eukaryota > Viridiplantae > Streptophyta > Magnoliopsida > Gentianales > Rubiaceae > Rubia > Rubia yunnanensis. Next base: position 131,137,041 of record CM075063.1, read on the forward strand.
ATAGACTGGATACTTCACTCACTGAATCAGATGCTGAAGATGGTAAACAATTGATTACCTTAAGCAAGAAATGAAGTAGACCATCATACTGAATCTTTTCCAAATTGACTAGAACAGGAGAGAGCTGTGCATGCAGGAAAAACTTAGAACTTGAAACAATATCTTGTCTTGCATGATCCTCAAAGTCCTCCATTTCCCTAACATTTGTCACAGAAACGCACTCATAATCCTTTCCCATGAACCTGTCTCCGTTCTTCAAATTCACAGCAGTAGCAAGAAGCTTAGCTTTCTTGCTTATCCAAGGACCCGTCAAAGCACCATCCTGCCAGAACATACCAATGGTGGAAAACCTTCCAGTTCCATCAGATATAGACAACAGCTTCTGAGCAAAGAATTTTGGCATGCCAAATAAACCAGTCCCACCATGCTCATCAATATCAGAGTCAATGAGGTAGGCGTCAAGATCCCCCCAGCTTAACTGCAAGGATCTTGACTTTTGTAGCGAATACCCTTTCCTGGAAGAAGTTGCAAGAGGAGGCTGATCACCATTGTGGTCCGCAGTTGGGGATGTGAAATCAAGAGCTATTAATTGATCGAACGAGGAATAACCCAGCATAAGTACAATCCTTGCATTCACAAGATAAATATCCCCCCTCAAGGTTTCAGTAGCAGAAATGGATGGGACCTGAGTAGATGAACTAAGGCTTTCATTCCTTTCTTGATTCATGTTACACGATCCAATTTCTTTTAGAAGATCTAAAACCTTATTAATAAGACCTAAATTAGCCCATAAAACAAATGGTGGTAGCTTTAATTTAAAAGATGTCAGTCCCAACATAAAATCATCAGAACTGCCAGTACTAACAGTAACTTGGCATTGGCTGACACCAGAGGTTTTAAGCAAACCCACATTCACAATGTTATTCATGTGGCCATCCTTCCCATAAACCCTACAGTTAACTTCTCCAGCCAGTCCACACGATGAGGGAGAGGGGGTCAAAGCAACTTGAACAGCATTTTGCTGTCTTTGAATGTAATCAGACTGACTTCTTGCATCCGAGATATCATCAGTGGAAGGGAAGTGATCATCCAATTCTATTTTCTGAACAGTAGTCTCAAAGTTCATCACATCAGGACATACCTGTTGAAATTCAAAATATGCTGCAGGGGTGAATTCAAAACAAGATAATTGATACAGGAAATATTGGTGAACAAATGCATTCTCTGCAGGGGATGTAAACTTTACCTTCAATGAGAGAAGCACGCCCTGCAATTTCATCTCCAGATAGTGAACATCGTGACTAGCACTTGCTTGGGAATCCCCACTAGTAGGGGAATGCACAGGCTCTTCATCAATGAATAAAACAAGAAGAGCTATGTCTGCAATATTCACCCTGAGGTTGGTTTCAACAGGCTGCTGTACTGAAAAGCAACAAAGATGTAGGTTAGAGCTGCTTGGGTATGCAACTTACGTGGTATGAGCAAACAATAATATACGTTTGTGCATACCACCTAGGTTAGAGCTTCTCAATATAGCAGGTGGTATGTGCAATTACACTGTTTGTCAAGAGAAATGAACATAAGAGAACATGTTCATAAACACACAACTACAGAGTTATATGTTTCAGTTTCACATCATCCATAATTATTCCTTGATAATCACTATGAACAACATCTAGCATGTAAGTTAAATAGTCAACTCAAGATGTTTCTGAACCAGAATAATGCATAAACATGATTCCCGTAATAGTAGAAAATGTACCCGGTGGTATGTGCAAAGTTCCAGATGCAAGGTTAGTGGCAGCAGTTATAGCAGTGATGTAAGAGGTCCAGTTCCACATCCCACTGTTACCCATAGCTGATTGTGAGCTTCTCAATTCATCCAAACATTCAAAAAACTGGTCCACACTGGGGAAAAAGGATCAATTTCAGATAACCATCATGTTCAGGTATTGGGGGTTATAAAAGCCAAAACATAGTACGAAATCAAACTTGTACATGAGAAGAACACTATGTTTGATGAATAATATTTAAATTAATCATAAAAATGCAGGGTATCTCATAGATGCTAGGTCTAATTGCTCTTTTGGTTCATTTAAACTTTAGACATTTAGGATAACCATCCCATGAACCCTAAGTCCCTGACTCATTTACGAAAGCAGAATAGTGAGCTAGATTACCATTAGCCTACTGACAAGGATAATAAGTACACAAACAAACTTAAAAGCACTTTGGAGAAGAGCTGAAATCCTCTGTCAAAGATAAAAATGCCAAGGCACAATACTGACACCAACCTGGCTCCAAAATCAGGCTCAGCATATGGTTTATCTTTCTGGCTTCTGCCTATCCAATCTGATATGAGATCTGATTCTGACAGTAAGGCTTTTGGTCTATGTTCTTCCTCAAGAAAAGAGCTGCTGCTTCCTACCAGCGATTTATCATTTCCGAAAAGAGAACCGGCACTGGCAGCTTGCATTGTTGAATGGTAATTGGATGCAGCATTGTCATAAACACACTCGATAGGTTTGGAAAGCTTTTGGGACTCCCCACTGGGGCGCGAGTCTTTAAAGATGTTATACATATACATGAAACACAAAATAGTAGTTGGCTGAAATTTTAATTTCAAGGGATCAACATGAGCCTCTGCATCCACTTTGCGAATATCTAGGGAGCCATTTTCCCAAGGTATGCTTAACTTCAGATTTCCTGAAAAACCACCATCTTTTCCAGTGATAATTGGAGTCATTGCAGTTGACTTACAGCAGTGCAATAACGATTCACCAAAAGTGGTCTCAGATGCACAGGCAAATGCTGCCTGTTCCTGCACGTTGTCAAATTCTAGAAATTCAAGAACTGCTCCTTGAAATCTTACAAAGTTGGTCAATCGACTAAAACCAACAATATTGTCCCGGGCTTTGTTGATCAAATGGGCATCTTCAGAAATACTTGTTCCACATTCTACTTCAGCAATTCGGAGTACCAAAGTCCTACAGAATCTGTTACTTATACCCTCCACTCTGCCGGGATCAAATGCAACAATGAGTTTCTTTATCCTCACGTGAAAGCTACTGAGTAGCCACTTCACCATGTTGGCAATCGTTTTAACTCCTTCATGAACATCTACAGAGGTGCTTCTAACACCACTAGAAGCTACATCACTTTCAACCCTTCCCGAGTCATGATATACTGAATTGTTTTTCATTTGTCCAGAAGGAGAAGTTTCAGAACCGTCACAGCAGAAGTTTTCCCCACAGGGAGCGAGCACAAGCTCAAGCTCGTCAACCTCGATTCCACAGCCATCACCCCTCCAAGGCAACGTTACCATCAAAGATCCAATTGATCCTTCTTTCACAATTACTGTTCCAGTTGCACCAAGCTGATAGGACAAGGAAAACAATATTAGTCCTTAATCTTCTATGATTTGCTTAGTTCTAGGAGAGTAAGGGTAAGAAAATCAAAAAATGCAAAACAAGCTTATAACTATGGGATTAGTTGGTATACCAGAGAGAAACAAACTTCCTTTCTCAGGTTTCTTTGTCCTTCAAGGGAGATGGAAGGGAGGAACTCATCAGCATCCACATCCATTCCCCAATCCATATCCCCATTTTTCGCTCCTCAAAGCATTTGTCTATCAATTTTATATTCCTTCTCCATGGCATCAGCTCCAACATGATTAAACCCTTTTTTGCTTTACACTATGTATTTTTTTTATGAAAGATAATCCTAAACTCCCTAAAACTTTCGGCTCCAGGATTCCTAGACACCAAATTCTGAGTGGACAGTTACTTCAAGTTTATAAACCCTAAACCACCATACAAACTCAGGCCAGCTATTCCTTATCTACTCTATGGTCTCAGCCCTAACTACTGTGAATAACCGTTAAAACAAGCATAAACAACAATTTGCGCACACAATTTGAAGTGAAAGTACTGAAAAGTAAGGCAACTTCGAAACAAAAAGGTAAGAGCTCAGAACCGCGAAGCGCGCACCTTCTGATTGAGATAATCGACGTTGAGAGCAAGGTCAGATAGCTGAACGGTGCCGGCGGAGAGCTGAACATCGAGCTGGTTAAGATCAACCTCACCGAGTAAGAATTTCCCCAGCTTCTTCTTCAACAGAAACCTGCAAACACGCTTGATCGCCCACCGCGAGAACATCGCCTCCGCCGACTTGGCGATGTTCCACGGAAACATTTCCACACTTCACGCAACCGCCAGAAAACACTCAAACTAACAAATTAGGGCTTCTTCTTAATAAAATTTAACCGCGCCGCACCGCGCCGCAACGAACGAACTCCTCGATTACTTCCGAATTGCGACGGCGCCTCCTTATGCACCTCCGTCCATGCAGAAATAAAAAATTGAACAGCAAAAACAGCGGGAAGGGGCAATTGTGGAAATTGATGGATTTCAGTTTGGGCTTAAGAAGAAGGAACTACAGGGGGGTGAAGTTGCAGAGGAGAATCGGAGAAGAAGATAGTGACGAGTTTGGGTAGGTTGGGAAGTCGTGTTCTGCTTTAATCAATTTCGAATCCTTTTCGGTCTTCCAAATGCCCGTCACCTTTCTTCTTGATTTTTATTTTGTCTTTTCTTTTTTTATTAAATAATACTATTCCGGGTATGTATCCAATGCACCTGGTTTCATCCGGGTTTGGGTCAATTCCTCGGATTCGATACTGTGTTTTTATTCACTCAATATCTATGAAGATATTCGTGTGTTTGTCTAATTGGGCAAGCCTAATTAAAGTATGTTTCATTCTTCCCTACTGAACTTACACTATTACTTCTAACACATTGTCCAAGAAATATATTTGACCATTAATATATGCTTTATATATAAGAGTTCATCTCTTGAAACACAATATTTTCATAAGTTAGCAAAAGATCAAGGTTTAAAATACAAATTAGAAGAAATGAAGATAAAATATTTGAATTGCGTGAATCGGGTTATAAACTTTATAACTTCTACACGTTGCATAATAAATTTTTAATATTGCAACTAAAACTGTTTACCTTTTTAATTAAACTTCGTATTTCCATAACATTATGGAAAGACGGTCTTTCCCAAAACTTTGCCTATATATAATAAAGGTAAATAAAAATTTGTAATAACTACTCGTTATAATGAATTAAAAAATATTATATACAATAATATTATTTTTTTATAAATATAATCAAATTTTAATAGACATTAATGTAAAAAAAAAAGAGTTCTTTCATCAACAACTGGAAATAGCAGACTGGTAGCAAGAAAGAGTCCAGGTTCTTTTTGCCTCATTTAGATTTAAATTATACAGAACTAAAAATAAATATATTAAGTCAATTTTCATCAATTTCAAATTAAATAAATTAAATTAAAATGCAGTTAGAAGTTGAATTAAAAGAACGACACACATTGGATCTCGATTCATCCACCGTTACGATGATAGATAGGTTCAAAATTAGAAGCCCGTTCTTATTAAGAATTCTGAGCTTTAGCGTAATTTTATTAGAAATAATTTAATGATTCTTATTATAGTTTCTCAAGTCGCAGGTGATTTATTAAAGTGCAATCATGATAATTCTGATTTCGATGGTGGCTTTTCAAAAATAATAATTTAGCATGGTAAAATAATGACCAACTGTGATTTATCAAATTGCATGCGGTCCATCAAAGAGTTTTTTTTTTTTGCGAATAAACGTGATATTATATTACCGATATTTTTCTAAATACAAGTTGTACAAGATTATGAGCATTCATTATTACAGACCTATGCAGTTTCATGATATGAACATTACGGAAAACCATAGCTAACAATCTAATGTTCCTAATTAAGGAGTAATTAGTTCCAACTTAAGTATAGGTGATTGAATGGTGCTTGCGGTTCTTTACAAGGTGTCCCATACTATTATTTTATTGATGGAGTTTCAAGATTCACCATTTTCAATTGGTTATATTTTCTGTTTTAATAGTAATACTATGATCGATTGTATTTGTATGTAATGAAAGACTTTACTTTCATTTCATTTTATTTATTTATATAACAAAAATAAGAATATACATGTAGCTTTTGTGCTAAATGCAATATTTTGTGAATGAATGGTGCTGATTTTAGAAAAAAAAATAAAAGAAGGAATGGTAGGTACTACTCCTATCCCAAGTTAAATTACTCACCTACTTTATAACATTATTCTCTATTAAAGTTTGATCGCATATTTGAATAGATATATGGGACATAATATTATCGTATGTGATATTGTTGAATTCATCATAACAAGTAGTTTATAGAAAGTAAATTTTTATTTGTCGTTATTATGCATAGCTAAACTTATCAACGGTAAAATATATTTTTGGAATGACGTGTAATAATTATACTGTAATTTAAGGTGGGACACGGACAGTAGGGTTGTTTTCCAAAAAGAGGAAAAAGAAAAAAAATCATTGCGCAAACAACAACTTGCTTTGGATGTGGGGTCCTTTGTGTTGGTAATGATATCATCAACAAATAATACCGCATTTGGTTTGTGAAAGCTCCAAGGAACAACTTGTTTGAGCAACATGCGTAAGTGTAACATGTAAGCAATCAATCAAATGGCCTTCCAACACAATAATTTGGGAACAATTGTGTGACAAAACTAGTCAAGCCTAGAGGCACAAAATTGTTTGGGCCATTAAATTATTAGAGATTGTGGCTGTTAAATAAATGTCACATTCAACTTTGTTAATATTTCGCTTCGTGAGATTTGCACTTTTATGAGTTAGATGAGCACTTTTTATACAAATTAGGATTAAATTAACACTTTTTAAATAAAATTATGGTCAGTTTAACGCTTTACTCAATGAGCATTTTACTTAGCATTTTATACTCGAATCAAAAACATGTGAGCTGGTTTTTTCCCCTTTCGACCGTTATTTCATATCCTGCATTTTGATCGAGTTGATTGGGTAATGAAGTCGACAGGACAAAACCTTCTTCTCCTATGCAATTTCCTCTTTACAGACACCATTCGTAAGCAGTAAAGAGGGAGCGGACTTTTATTCCCAGTTGGAGCCACATACAACAACTCATTCTTCCCTCCTTTAACATGACGAGATATATGACAACATCACAAAGCATACGAGGGGTCAATCAAGCAAGCGCTTGTTATCTGCGACAAGCTCCCCTATCAACTCACACAAATTCCCAGGAATTCAAAAATAAGTTCCCCCAAATTAAACCAAGGGTTCATATCATGTACAAAGAGCGTGAACTCGGGTTACCTTGGATCCAAAAAAATGGTATCATTTTCATAGTGAAGGTAGACAAAATTGTTGGGTACAAATCGTTGCGTGCACAACTCCTGAATAAATGCGTGATGGTGGATAAAAAACAGGCAGAAAATTCTAATGGAATATTTTTGTTTTAAACGTTAAAACCATACTTCAGTGGTAAGGTTAAAACGAGTCCTCAAAATTTTAGAGGGGTCATTTTTGTCTTTTCGGGTCCAGTAATGCCAACTTTATTAGAGTAAACGCCAACAAGGGTATTTCAAGGTTATTAAACCACTTTTGTTGAAAGCACAAGGTTATTTCTTTACTTTTGAAAACTTGAGGATTACATTGGCATTTTTGAAATTTTTAAAAGATTATCTTAGTATTTCACCCTATTATTAAATGTATAAAAAGTTATACATCGTATAAATCCAATAAAATTTATACAATAATCTATTATCTTATCTTACTAAAAAATATATTTTTATAATTTTTAAGAATAATTTTAGGTTGATAAATTTTAAAATTATACACAATTAAAAGTTACAAAAATAAATGTATAAAAAATATATTTTACAGTGTATACGTAACAAGGTTTTTCATGATTGGTATAACCGTTAGTTTGTCTAAAATAAAAAAATTTCCATTATAAATAATTTTGTATTTATTTGAATTCAAATACTTTGGTGAGACGGTCTCACATAATCTTATTTTTGGATGGAGGGTGTAAACATAATTATTTAAAAATGAAAGGTGACTTGGGGTAGGTTTTGTAATTTTTAAAACTTACTTTGTACCTTGTCGCATCATAAGTTACGGTGAGACGGCCTCATATGAGTCTTTCTCTTATTTGAATATGTGATTAAAGTTTGATAGAATGAAACTACGTGTAGATTTAAATAAACAAATAGAGTACTACCTCTGTTTCTCCATCATTGCACATATTTTTTGGTGCTACAATTTAGAGTCTGTTTGTTGAAAAACGATATTTTCATATATTATGAAAAATTTTAGGTTTAAATTATAAATTATAAAAAATTAAAATAAAACTTTTCGATTGTATTAATCAGTTCATAAACTTATAATTATTTCACACTGCATAATAAATTTTTAATATTACAGTAAAAACCTTTTACCTTTCTACAGTTTTAATTTAGCCCCATATTTACATAAGCATGTAAAAAGATGGGGTTTCCTAATACTATGCCCACAATTTAAAAGATGCTTAATGAAATTAATTAAAAATGAGTATAAGTAAAATAATCGAACGTAATAACCTTGATTTTTTCATAACCAGGAAGTTTCAAATAAAAAACATCTTAGAAAGGTGTCAAAGTTTACAAAATGTGTCAAACATAGAAAAATTACTCCACCTGCTTCTATACAGTGACACACTTTTCTTTTTAAGTTGTTTATTTTATATTGGCACTCTTTTCCATTTTTAGTAAGATTGCTCTAATTTCATCCACTCATTATACTCTTTACTTTCTGTATTCAATTTCGTTCACCTAAATTAAATGAGCTAAATTGATATTGCCACTATCAGTGAAACGGAGGGAAGCCGGGCTTCCCCAAAAAAGCGGTAACTCTCGCCCTCAGAGCCCCTGCCGCACTGATACCTAAAGCCAACACATAAATCACAGCACTCTCATCTATCAAACACATAATCCACGACTGTACTCGGTAGCCACAAAGAAAAGCCGGGCTTCCCCGCCTATTTTGGCCGATGGTATGGTGTACAACAAATTTAGGACAACATATAAATCAAACTCCAAAGAAACAGAAGCCCGTTTAACTTTCAGTTTGTGCAGAGATCACAGCAAATTGTCGATGCACGGTTTGTCACGTAGTACGTTGGCCGGCGGCCATGTTCTGTTCACACATGGAAAATGCAGTCATCGAAAACGTCATCGAAGTACGTGGCAAAGTGGATAATCCCATTGGTCAATATTCATTTAAACATCGCTCCCCTTTCACACTATATATAGTAACTTCAACGCCTACTATAATCTCTCCGCAAACTCCCCGCGCCTTCATCGTATTCTCAGAATCTCAGACAACGTCATCCGCCTTTCCATTACTCCGGCGACGGCGACATGGAGCTCAAGCCCGGCCTCTCCGCCGTCGTCACCGGCGGCGCATCAGGAATCGGTAAATATATGCATATATCGAAGTCAATGAATGAGTTTGATGTCTGGTGAATTTGGAATTAAACGATTTTCCGGCGTGTAGGTAAAGCTCTGGCTTTGGCGCTTGCTGAAAAGGGAGTTTTCGTTACTGTGATTGATTTCTCAGAAGAAAGGGGGAATGAAGCCGCATCTCTCGCTGCTGAAAAGTGCGCTAAGCTTCACTCTTCGGTGAGCTTTCCGCCAGCTAATTTTATCAGATGCGATGTCACCAACTCAAGTGAGTAAAAACTTGAAACCAGACTGTTAAAATTTTATAATACCATTTTGTGTTTTGTTGTTCTATGCGTTGTGATTTACCTTGTTTGAATTTGGTTGCATTTTATAAGCTAGATGGTCAATTGAAATGACTGTTATGCAGGGGACTTGGCTGCTGCTTTTGAGAAGCATGTGGCTATGTATAAAGGGCTGGATGTCTGCATAAATAGTGCTGGCATCGCCACCCGAGTCCCGTTCCACAAGGACCAAACTGATGGCACCAAATCTTGGAGGCAAACTATTGATGCCAATCTCGTTGGTGTCATTGCTTGCACTAAGCACGCGGTAATTTGTTGCGATAAATGAATATTTTCTTACGGCCTTTTGATTTACGAGTGTTCGTGTTCTTGCATATTTTCTTTCCATGGTTGGTGACTTACTGGTTTTTGTCTACTTAGATTGAAATCATGCAAGCTGCGCGAAAGCCGGGGGTTATCATAAACATCGGCTCTGCTTCTGGACTCTATCCAATGTTCTCGGATCCCATATATTCTGCCAGTAAAGGTATGTGAGTTTGCTCCTTCATGCAATCAAATGGGATGGAAGTGTTCTACCATATCCTTGAAGTCGTAGTCTGAGTATAATTTTGTTTTGAAGGTGGAGTGGTGCTTTTTACCAGATCACTTGCTCCATATAAGCGTCAAGGAATCCGCATTAATGTGCTTTGCCCCGAGGTAACTCTCTACTTACTGTCTACTTTGAATGTTTTAATATCTATCACCAAAGCACTTGCAACTCTTCTTGTTCAGTTATCCAGAGATAATGCGTTTTTTTTAATTAAAAAAATTGGCTGCTGTGTCTTCTCTGCATCAAAATATAGTTCCCTTATTTAACAGGAAAAGTTTTTATGAACCTGGGCTACCCTTTGATCACAACTAATAATCGTTCAAAATCGTTAAAAAAAACTCTATTTTCAATTTAGGAATCCAAAATTATACACCTGCTTTGCTGCTAGATCAGGTGAAAGTAAATTTTGTTTAAGATAAGTATAGTCCATTTATTTCTGAACAAAAGTTGCAGTAATTGCTTGTTTCATTGAATGTATGCTATTTTTGCCATATTGCTTGCAGTTTGTGGAAACCGACATGGGCAAAATGATTAATCCTGAATTTGTTTCTCTAATGGGAGGATTTGTGCCAATGGAAAGGGTAGTCAAAGGTACATTGAACTTTTTTGCTTTATCTCTTGCTTTTTAAAACTGCAAATATTTACAGACATGATGTATAGGTGAGCTCAGGAGTTGCAGTGGTACATGTCATAAAAATTCTTGCATTGAGTCATGAAGTGTTTTTTTAATGCGATATTTTCATGTTGTATGCACATGAAATAATACTGTATACAGTGACTATACATAAGTGACCTAGATCCATGATTTTCAAGCTCTGAATGAGAGAATTCCTCATACTGAATTACCATTACGTAGGTGCCTTTGAGCTTATCAACGATGAGAGTAAAGCTGGGTCATGCATGTGGATCACTAATCGAAAGGGAATCGAGTATTGGCCTTCTCCTCAAGAAGAAGCAAGATTCCGTCTGCGTACTTCAAAATCAAAAAGAACATCATCACTGGTGCCATTGGATTTCCAAGTCCCACAAAGTTATGAGAAGATGTAAGTATTTTTGTAGTATTTTATACTTCTACCGTGCCTTAACATGTTAACCAGGCTGGTATCTTTGTCTTTTACATCACTGTTTTTTTTTTTGTTGGGGATTACTTTGTAGGCACCGTAGAAATGAAATTGGCAATTACTCTATTAATAAGGAAATAATACAGAATATACAAATCGTTTTCAGAGCTACTAATAATAGTCCTTCCCACTCCCACTCTTTTGCTCAGATACCATAATGGTTCAGAAATCTACATTAAAAAAGACCTTTTCCCCTCGCTTGTAAATATAGGAGTTCTTTAGTGACATGATAGTTATGGATGGCAAAAGTTCCATGTTATCTCTTTTCTATGTAGTCTACATGCTTACATTTCACTATGTCTGAGCCCCGTTCTTGTTGAGCAACAATGACTTGTTGTTCATTGCTTAGTATTTTAGATTAAATCTAGGCAATTTTATATTGCAATTTGCCTTGATGTTGTTGCTTGTTTAATTTTCCAGGGTGGTCCACACACTCAGTCACAACTTTCGTAGTGCTACGAGCATAGTGCGTGCATCACTGTCTCTTCCAATCAAATCAGACCATGTACTCTTGAAAGTCATTTATGCTGGAGTTAATGCCAGTGATGTAAGTAATTTATTTATTTTCTGTAAACGCATTACATTTCTTGTAATAAATGGAGTATATTCAGGAGAAAGGATGATGCAACATAGATTTTCGAAAACAAATAAATGCCAATCTGCTCTAATGTGACAGCAATAGTTTAGGATTAGTCAACATGTTGTACGTGATTTAACTTTTGCTTTCAGGTGTCTGGATTATTAAATTTAATAAATGCAGATAATTGATATCTGTCTAGTCTTTCTTTGTATTCTCTGTGGGCGCTAATATTCAGCGTCCTTGTAATGTTTTATGGTCACACATTAACTTTTCTCCCGACTTTATTCTGTTTAAGCTATTTGCTCCACTACTGTAACAGGTGAATTTCAGCTCTGGCAGTTACTTCAGTGGAAGCAAGAAGGAAGTTGCATCACGCCTCCCATTTGATGCTGGATTTGAGGTTCGGTTTCACTGCATAAGTTTACGTGTTAATAACTCTCCCTGTTGTTTCCCTCATATCTGAATTACAATCTTACTATATTCCAGGCTGTTGGAATAATAGCTGCAATTGGTGATTCTGTTAAGCATCTAAAGGTTGGGACCCCGGCTGCTGTCATGACTTTCGGAAGCTATTCTGAGTTCACAGTGGTAATCATCTTTAGATTCACATCATATGACTTTCATGCCATGCTTCCTGTCTCCACTCGATGTGATGGATTCATTTGGACCTTTGTATTTATGTGTTCATGTTGTTATGCAATAGGTACATGCAAAACATATTCTTCCTGTTCCAAGACCTGATCCTGAAGTTGTTGCTATGCTTACATCTGGACTCACAGCCTCCATTGCATTAGAGAAGGTAATTTATGCATTCTTTTTCTGAATATCAGTTAAATTCTGACAGTTTCTATTTCAACTTTTATTTATAGCTTATTTGACTTGTATGTTTCTCTCTTGAAATGTCAAGGCGGCACAAATGGACTCGGGAAAAATTGTTCTTGTGACTGCTGCTGCGGGAGGGACTGGGCAGTTTGCGGTTCAGGTACAGCTCTTGTATAGTAGCATGATTATAAGATGCAGTTGTGCCAATGAAGTGTACTTTTAAGAAGAATGTGAAGTACCATGATTATCTTCATGTCTTCATCTTTTGTTTAGCCATGTTCGTTCAAGCTTTAATCTTAAATGGCGTCTATTTTCACTTTATTATATTGGCATATTCCGCTCTTAGTGACTAAAGATATACTTCTTGATTCAGCTTGCAAAATTAGCCGGAAATACTGTTGTTGCAACTTGTGGAGGTACAGAAAAGGCTAGTCTCTTGAGAGATTTGGGAGTTGATCGAGTGATCGACTACAGAAAAGAAGATATTAAATCTGTATGTCTCTACTCTCTTAGATCCTATTTAGTTAATCTTGACAATCCCAGAATTTTTCACCCAGAATTTACCTCTTTGCCGGGATCTTCTACAGGTTTTAAAGAAAGAATTCCCTAAAGGCGTGGACATTATTTATGAGTCTGTTGGTGGTGACATGTTCAATGTATGCCTGAATGCATTAGCTGTCTATGGAAAGCTTGTTGTGATTGGAATGATTTCTCAGGTTTGAAATTACCACTGACTGATGGTTAAATATCTGTTTTAACTGTCTCACATGATGAACCGATGAGTTCTTGATTTCAGTACCAAGGTGAACATGGATGGAAGCCATTAAATTATACGGGTTTATGTGAAAAGCTCCTAACGAAGAGCCAGACTGTGGTATGTCAGCTGTTAGGATTTTCTGCAGTCATTTGTACTTTCCAATGGCATATTTCTGTTAAAATTTCCTCTCGACGTTCCAAAAATGGCTACGAAAAATTTGATATGCAGTTTGATGAATGTTGATGTAAATTCCTGATAACTTGATTACTTCATACAGGCTGGGTTTTTCTTAGTGCAATATGCTCAGTTTTGGCAAGAGCATCTAGACAAGCTGTTTGACCTCTTTTCTGATGGAAAGCTGAAGGTTAAAATTCTATCACTCAAATGGGGTGAATTTTTGTCAATCAGTAAATCACAAATTATCTTTTCCCCCTCTTACGATGTTTGTTTTTCATTTGTTTTGACAGATTGCCATAGATCCTAAAAGGTTTGTCGGCGTTCAGTCTGCTGCTGATGCTGTTGAATATCTTCATTCTGGTAAAAGCGCAGGCAAGGTATGCATTAGTCGATAAAACAGCCTTTCCAGTTCATTAGTTTCGAATAGGTTTGATCTAAAGAAAGGAAGAACGTTGTTGCAGGTGGTTGTGTGCATCGATCCGAAATATTCTCAACAGGTGGCCAAACTTTGAGATTGGAGTATTATACTCCTGCAAACGTTGTTACAGAGCTCTTTTCTAATGTTGTACAATATAAACAGATACTTAGCAAATAAGGCATTCAAAGCAACTTCAAGTCTTACAGTTCTTTTTCAAGGCTACTTTTTTTTGTCAATAAGTCTAGATACTTACAGATGTACTCTAGATTTGTTTCATTACAAAAGATATTAAGAGGAGAAAGCCCTGCAAAATTTTGCTCCTCTCACTACAGTTTTGTCCTAATCATCTCTGTCCAAAATGCCAAGATTTGCTAGCAAAAGTATTCTCCTTGTAATCTGCATTGATAAACCAGAGTGCATCATTATATAAGTGAAAAATCATTTACCTAATCAGCCGATAGACACATCTGATGCTAACAGATGTGTACCATTTAGTATTAGCTTCATTGTCATTTGTGCTTGCAAACTTGATTTACCTGCAAAAATAGTCTCTAGAAAGAAGATGCAAAGGTGCAAACATAGCAACCGCATCGAGATGTTGAAGCAAAAAAAAAGAAGGCAAATTACAGCCAAAGGAAAACCAGTAGAACAAGAAAGCAAGCACCGGTATTATAGAGATTCTAACAGAAAAAAACGGTAGTTTAGAATCAAAACAAAGTACCATTCTTACCTGCTGCAGGTTCTAAAGTTCTGCTTCAAGAATTCCGATTTCTTCCTCTGCAAAGATATTGCTCAAGTTTTGCCTGCTTGTAACTCTTAAATGGTGCAAACACGGCAAGTTTGACAATGCGAGCGCGTAAAAACCCGACTTCGAATCCCAGAGACTGGAAGCCTGCTAAGGTCTTGTCCCAAAGTGCAAACTCACTCTTGCGAGTGGATATAGAGCTAGATTTGATTGCATCTGCGATTGCAACTGCTTCTGATATGATCCCGGCAGCCAATGTAACACTAATGGTCTTATGGAGACCAGAATGCAGATACAATTTTTGGGCACGGCAGAGCTTGAAGTACTTGAGCCGGATATTGAGAGGAATTAGGGAGTCCAAAATGTGGTCGTTGACAATTATATTGAAGTGCTTGAAATCAAGAAACGAAGTCGATCTCCCACGGCCCTCTGCCTTATCCGGGTCAAATCTTATGTTCATTCTTGTCATGTGCTTCTCTGCACAAACTTTTCCTCCTACTTTCACAGGGCCGGATTCTATTCCATGCGAACTTCTACCCAACTGTACAAGGCCTAGAGCTCCATCCACTTCCCCTAAACTAGTTGCTCTAACGATGAAAACCTGTACAGCATGGGGAAATTGAAATTTCCACCAAGAAATACAATATTGTTGGACCCAAAAAAAAGGTGCCTCTAAAGAGATCATTAGCTATATGGATTGGATTATACCTAGTCATCGTGTTCTGATGAATAATCATGGAAGAAGAAATACCAACACAAGAAATCAAGAGAATGTTGCATGTTGAAGTTAGCAGGTACTAAAAGATCCTCACCTTGAATTTGCAAGTCCTAAGCAGTTGAAAAACAACGGCATCACCAACAAGCAGCTTGTGGGCAACAGCAAAACCTCTCCAGCCCCCACTAAGCCCAATTTTACCAGCAAGGAACTTTGTTCTGTATTCTTCACCATCTTCATCTTCCAAAGTGCAAACTGCATCGCGTTCTGGCAAATAAGTTTTGCAGAAATCCCCGGGAAGGCTCTGTAATTTTTGAGGATAAACAACACTATCAGTATATGATTACAACAACAACAACAACGATAACTACAACAAAGCATTCATCCCTAGGTGAAGTCGCACTAACCAGCCAAAAACCTCTTACAACATGGGAAGGTAGCATTATCTTCACAAAGCTGGGAAATTGAGCATCCAAATTCGCTCGAACTTCTTCTGCTCTATCCGTAACAGAGAGCGGGACTTCAGAAACACAATCAGCTACCTCCAACCTCTGCAATTTTCTTTTTCTACGTGAATCCAAGAAAATCAACAATGTCAGAACAAATTTTTCTGAGCTTCCTAAACAAAATTTCAGGCAGAATTCATTTACCTTTCTGTTCTCCAAGGAGCCTTATAGAGTGCCTGCGCCACAACAAGAAGAAATCCTCATCAACTAAAGATGTCATTCAACTAAGCATCACAGATTCACAACAGAAACATCTAACTGAATACAGAATAGATTAAATTGATGATTCTTACACTGTCAATAATACCAAGAGAATATCTTCTCTTGGTCCTAGACCTAGTCCAGAATCTACGAAAACTGCCCCAAAACACATTCTGTTCAACCTACAAAATCAAACCGCCTTAGAGATACAAACATGCAAGAAGAACAGAAGTTCAATTACAGTACATATGATTCAGATTTCAGAACTACCTCATGCATGTGCACCTGATCTTTAGAATCGGAATTCGGAAAGGGAAGAACACGCTTTCCCTTTGCAGCAAGGTACTGGTGGATAGTCATCTTGTCTTCATCTTCAGAGCCTGATTCGTGCTCTTCCCCAGCGAATTCATTCTTCACTTTCCCGAAATGGGTTTTTGGCCCCATTCTCTTAATCCTCATTTCTGCCTCCAATCCGTGAAATTCTGCGAGATTCTTGGAACAGGGGAAACGGAAGGGTATAAATTAAGCAGTGTGCTAGGGATTATTCAGGGTTACATATTCAGCTCCGAAGAGGAAAATGGAAGAGCAATCGAGAAGGGGAAATTCGTATAATAATTGCGGTGCGGTGAGATGACAGAGGTTGGTGGCCACTTGCAACAGAAATGGAGCACAACATACGACTAGCATGAGCATGTACGACACTGTTGTTGACTGACTGGACACTTTTGAAAGACTAAATTGAATTTTTTTTTTTTTTAACTTCTAACAGCATACAAAATGTTTTTTTTTGGCTAAATTGTATTTTTAGTCTCGTACAAAGTATCTATACCATGTTTTGGTCTACGTTTGCAAATCAACTCCCAAATAGGATCAAACAAATTCAAAATGATTTATTTGGTCCTCAAGGGTGGTTTTCATGTAAGAGTAAATGGTTTTTCGGTATATCCAGGGGTATAATGGTAATTTTATTAATTAAAATATTATTAATTTTAAATTCCTAATTTTAAATTTTCTTTTTCTTCCGCCGCTGCCTTCAATTCCACCGCCTTCACGATAAGTTTCTCTGTGTTTCCACCGCCGCCTTCAATTTCCACAGGTCCTGATTCACCTAAAGAAGACTCGCCCTGCTCCAGATTAGGTTCCAACGACGGCGGCAAAGAAGCAGTGAAGCGGAGAAGAAGCGGAGAAGCAGCGGAGAAGACTAAGCGACGGCGGAAGGTGGTGGCAGGCAGAGGAGATGAAGCGACGGCAGTGGATGGCCATGACAAAGCTCAACGGAGAAGACGAAGCGGCGGAGAAGGCAGTAGCAAGCAGAGAAGATAGTGGCAGGCGGAGAAGACGAGCTTAGCGGAGAAGACGGTGGATGGCAAGTTTTCTTTTTCTTTTTTATTTTTTAAAACTCAGAGGTATAATGGTCATACATATTTTGACTAGTTTTACCGTTGACTTTCCCTGAAAGCCACCTTTGGGGACCAAACAAATCGTTTTGAATTTATTTGGTCCTGTCTGAGGGTTGATTTACTAACGGGGACCAAAACATGGTATAAGATACTTTGTAGGGGATTAAAAAATAATTTAGTTTTTTTTAGCAAAGTATATATATAACCCTATATAATTGATGAAAGCGCAGATATAATTCTGCGATAATTAAAAATGCAAATATAACCCTAGATATTTAGATTGTGTGCAAATATAACCTTTTCTGGTGGATTTATATTGAAATTAGGTGAAAAGTCAATTTTACCTCTATAAAATACAAAATATACTATTTTGACCCCAACACTTCTAACCTTATTGCTTCTCCTTCTCTAGACCATCTCCGACGCAGCTTCTAATCCCTCATCTGAATTCCCTCTTCTAATCCCTCTAAAATCAATGTCTCCATTTTCCCAGCGTCTTCGTTGCTTGGCCCAACGTCTCAATTTTCCGTCATCTTCGTTGCTTGGCCCGACGTCTCGATTTTCCGTCTTCGTTGCTCTCGGGTTGTTTAAGGTACTTTGATTGATAAAGTTTTGATTTTTCCGGTGAATGGTGTGGATTTATGTGCTGAATTTGCAAGGTTTATATGTGGGGTCTCAGAATGCAAAACAGATTGACGGCCTTCTTTTGTGCAACATTGCAACTTTGGTACTGTGTATGATGAATTGTAGGATGCAATTCACTACCTTCTAGGTGTATTTATGTTGGTATTCTGGGTTAGTATGTGAATGAAACTATTGGTATTCATTCTTTTCTTTGTTGAACGCAGTGGCATACTAACGCAGTTCATATCTTGCAGTTGTTTGTGTAGAATAGTGGTTGGTGGTGGAGCCGGAGCAGTGGTGGTGGTAGAGTGGCGGCGGCGGCGTGGGGAAGGTGGAGCCGGAGCGGTGGTGGTGGCAATACAGCGGTGGATTAAGGGGCATTTTTATCCTTTTAAATTTGTCGGTCAATGGCCGAAAATGGCAATGGCCATAGGCTTCAGGTTATATTTGCATTTATGTATAATAGTTAGGGTAATATCTGCACTAAAAATTATCTTAGAGTTATATCTGCACTTTTTCAATTATATAGAGTTGTGTTTGCATATTTCCCTTTTTTTTAAAGAGTTCTTCTGACAAGTGGTATATCTTTAAATCGAGAAGGGGAGTATTTGTATAGTTATATATTAAGTTTGTAATTTTAAAAATGTGTTTTTATATCTCTTGAAATACGGTCTTTTCATAAATTAGGAAAATACCAAGCTTTAAAGTGTAAATTAGAAGAAATGAAGATAAAATTTTTGGGTTGCGTGAACCGGGTTATAAATTTTATAACTACTACATGTTGCATACTAAAATTTTAATATTGCAACTAAAACCTTTCACCTTTTATTATTATAATTAAACTCCGTCTTTCCATAAGCCTATGGAAAGACCGTCTTTCCCAAGGATTTGCCTTTATATTATATACTCTCTTTGTCCTAACTCATTTTGTTTAATTTGACTTTAACAATCAAACTTAACCAATTTCGATCATTAAATTCTATTATTTTATGTGTAAAATTATTATCATGTTATATGTTGTTGGATTCATCGTGACGTATAATTTTAAGTTGTTATTTTTTCATAATTTTTCTACACACATAAATAAAGATCTTAAATTTAAAAATTGAAAAAAGTTGACTGCCAAAAGTCAAATTAAGCAAAATGAGGTGGGACGGAGGGAGTATTTTTATATTCTTACATTTAAATACATATTATTACTTGTTTTAACTTATAAAATACAGTATTTGATTTTTTTTAGATACAACTTTTAAAATAAAAAATGAGGAGTGTCGTCCAAGTCGACCTCAGACTCTTTTTTCTTCCCGACCTATTTGATTCTCTGGTCGCAGTTATTTAGGCGGTATCCCGAGATTAAATAGATTTAATTCCTCGCGGGAACACACGAAACAAAGATATGAACTGGTAAAAATATAATATAATATCTTGGTCCATGGAGTCCCAAGAAAGTAAAAACTCCAACACGTCTGAGGCCTTTTGGGCCAAACACAATAAAAAAAAATAGGACTATCCACCTTTTCCGAGACTTCCTCTTTTTATAATTATAGGAAACATTTTACTCCATTTTTCTATGTTTGGCACACTTTTCATTTTTTTAATGTTTTTCTAAAATTGTCATATCTCCTACATACTTAAGTAAATGAAAATATAACACTCGGATGATTTTTTACTACAAAACAACTCTAACTACTTAGTGAAAATGCAATATAACCCACCGAAGTATATTCTGGCACTGACTGGATCATTGACCGATGAAAATGACCAAAATGCCCTTAGGACCAACTACAAGATTTTGAATGACTGCCACCTCCCCCGCTGTCTTTTCTCCCCCGATTTCTCTCTACCTCCATGAAGAACAAACTCTCGATTTTAGATAGTAAACCACCAAATCCACATTCAATAACCAGTAAATTCATCGGAATTAGAGGTTCCCGACAACTTCGCCGACAATCCTTTTAAACATCGAGTAATTGATTTTTTTTGCGAAAAAAGTAGGAGCCGCATCGTAAACCACCAAACCCACATTCAATAACCACCAAATTCATCAGTATTAGAGATTTCTGGCGACTTTGCCGACAATCCTTTGCCATGTCAAGTAATTGATACTTTTTTATGCGGACAATGTAGGAGCCACCCCAAGTTTATGCTCTGCACCATGAGCAGTTCCGGCAACAGCGACGATGATGATTTCAGCAAAACCGTCTCATATGACGCTATTACAGATTAAAGGAAAAAACAACTGTGGTGGCGAATGTGGGCATGCTGGAGACGATGCGGTTGCCAGAGCGGAAGAGGGAGCTCAATGAAGATGTGGTTAGGGTTGAGGGGCATAATAGTGATTTTATTTTGTTTTCATTTTTAAATTTTGTTTCCATAGGTGTAAAAATGTCTTATCATGGAATTCCAGCTAAAAGTTGTCGGAATGGGTACATTTGCACTTAAACTTACTATATAGGGTTATATTTGCACTTTCTATTATTAAAAGGTTATATTTTCATTTATGTGAATTAAGTATGGTTATATATGCACTTTTATCCATTTCTTTTTATGGCAAAAGGTGAATCTTTCTACACCACTCATTAAACGTTTTACTAACTTCACTCAAATCACTCCACACATTTAGGAGTTGTTTGGTATGCAGTAAAATGTGTGGTAAATACAAAATCTCAGGATTTTAGTATTGGTAGATTTGTTTTGTTGATGGAAAATACTGAAAATGTGGGAATTTATAATTTGGTGGAAATTAAACTTTCCACAACGAGGGAAATTTCTTATCGAGATCCCCCTCGGTAGAACGAAATTCCTCTTAATGTGTAATTACATTTCCATCCCACAAAATGCGCGTGCATTTTTCCATTTCCCTCCATTACGCATAACTTTTTCCATTCCCCATGTTGCCCACATCTTATCATTTACCCATTTTACATATTTTAAACTATTCATAAAACATCCATTATTACCTACACTTTCAATTTCTGCAAACTCAAGTTATGAAAATGATGATTGAACTCACTCACCGTCTAGCTACTATGAACATTAAAATTCCAAAAGCCCTCTCCTACAAATTTGATGAGTCGCCTAGAGAGAGATATTACGCTAGAGTTTTGAATCTTAAGGCTATGATTCAATGGAGTGATGTAGCATGTGTGGATAACCTTAGGATGGATTAGAGATGTTTTAATAAATTGTGCGAGGTGTTAAGGGATATTGGTAAGATGCAAAGGAAATTAAAATACAAGTCTATAAATTTTTTAAAGACGATGGTAAATTGTTGTTTCTTAGATTTCGAGTGAGTTAACATTGAACTCAATAGAGTTTTGTCGTGTTGAATGTTTGAAATTTGTGATCGGTTATGTTGTTCTTTATTAATTTTTTTTAAGTAGGTACGGTCACTGAATTTCACATGAAATGGTTGAAATAAAGCAAACAACATGCAGATAATTAAATCTAAGAAAAAAGTGCTTTTATAACCCTACCTAGTTGACATAAGTGCCAATATAACCTTTCAATATTCGAAAGTGCCAATATAACCCTCCCCGACAACTTTTAGCCAGAATTTTATAAAATTACATGTTTACCCTTCTGGAAAAAATTAAAATACAAACAAATAGGAAATGACACTATTACCCTTAGACCGCCACCGGACCGCCGCCGGATTAGGTAGGGTTAAATCAGCACATTATGAAAGCTAGTAGGGTTAAATCAGCACATTCCTAAAATTTATAGGGTTATATCAGCACATTAGTAAAAAATGTAGGGTCATATCAGCACATACTATAGAATATTGGGGTTTTAATGATATTTTGTTTATTTTGTTGTGTTTAGTCTGGATTGATGATTGGATGATCTTTGGTATTATGTGTGATTGTTATTTTGCTGTGTTCTTTGACTTAGGGTTTTTAATGTTGGTGAGTTTTGAAATGAGCCTATGATATGTGATAATGGTGTTTAATATTAATGATGATGTCATGATGTCAAATTTTATGGTGTATAAGATATTGTTATGATGGTATAATGATGTATATGATGATGTGGTCGCTCGTTAAGTCCAGCCGAGTACCACACGCTTAATATTTATAATATGTGCTGATATAACCCTATAAGCTTTAAGAATGTGCTGATATAACCCTACAAACATTAGAAATGTGCTGATATAACCCTACAAACATTAGGAGTGTGCTGCTATAACCAATAAGATTTCATAATGTGCTGATATAATCCTACCTATCCAGGCGGCAGTCCGGCGGACCATAAGGGTAAAATTATCCACATAATTTCAGAGTTAACCCAAAGGGTATTTTGGTCAATTTATATAAAGTCAATGCCAGAAAATTGAGTTCATGCCGAAAATGGGGCCTGAGGGTTATATTGGCAATTTTATTAACTAGTTAGGGTTATATTTGCACTAAAAATTATCATAGGGTTATATTGGCACGTACTCAAGTAGATATGGTTATATTGTCACTTATCCCTAAATCTAAAGAAATACAAATTCCTTCATGTGCAACCAAACACATTTTATGTATATCATAAGAATTTGATTACTGAATTAACTTCCATGAATAGAAATTATTGCAGAAATTAAATTTCCACATAAACCAAAGGACTCCTTAGTATAAATTTTTTTTTTAAAGGCGAAAACCATCTTTTTTCAAAGGAAGCGGGTTACAGCTAGAACCATCAACCTTGATCGTCGTTTGCTTACTCATATGAGCCACAATAGTCCAACAGAAGCTAGCCTTAAATTTTATGGGTTGTCCGCTTACCTAACATGCACCAGAAGGAAAATGTATTAAAAAAATATAATTTAGTAGGTCTGCAAATTCCCTTATTTCTGACATCAATGGAAGGAGGTAGATTCCATACTCCCTATGCTATTGAATAATTTACACTCTTATATTTGTCACACTTTTTTAAAAAAATTATAAAATAAGTGAAAAAAAATTGTATAGAAATATTAAAATGTAAATTGATTGAATAAAATTAACTTTAATTTTGCTAAAAAAAATGTACCAACATTAAAAGACCAAACAAAAAATAAAATGGTGGCAATATGAAAAAAATCGGAGGGAGTACTAGAGCCAGCACATTAATTCAAATGTTGCATCTTGTATCAAGAATGACCAGATGCCAACAATGTAAACCGATGGGTGTTAGAAGCTTGATTCCCACAACAATATTGCTCTTTGGCAGTGTTGTGTTTATAAGCAAATTTGGCTTATTATGAAAATAGCAGAGACCAGCTTCTACTTTTTCCAAAACAAAAGCCCTTGCTTTCAAAATAAACTATTTATTAGAAGTCTACGTATATATTTTGAATTAGTCATGCAAGACTTAGTATAGTTAGTTACTTCTCTGACTATGTATTTTAGTAAGACTTAGTCTAGTTAGTTACTTCTCTGACTTTGTATTTACGTAGACTTAGTTAGTAGAATCCCTATAACTTTGGGATTTAGTTACATACTTGTATTATATATACGGTACTCCAGTGATGAATAAAATTAATAATTTCCATCTCTTACTCAATATCAAACTCTTCTTTATGGTATCAGAGCAGTATATTTTCTAACTTTTCCACCACTCATCAATCATGGCAGCAATGCCAGCAGAAGAAATAAACTCTTTTGAAATGGAAGTTGAGAAGAACTCAGCTAAATCTCAATCTGAAGCTCGTGATGATACTTCTAAATCATCTATGTCAGTCAATGATCCTTACTTCATTCACTCGTCTGATAATCCTACGATGGTGCTTTTCTCTCCTTTGCTTCAAGGTGACAACTACCCGACATGGGCTCATGGAATTTCAAAAGCCTTGAATGCAAAGAACAAGCTTGGATTCGTGGATGGTTCTATCCCACGTCCAACCGATCCCATAACCCAAGCATGCTGGAAACGGTGTGATGACTTGGTAGGGATGTGGATCACAAATTCAGTCCACACTGATATCTGGTCGAGCTTGATGTATGCTGATTCTTCTTATGAAATTTGGCAAGATCTGAAGTTAAGATTCACACACTCAAATGCTCCAAAGTTGTATCAACTGAAAACAACTGTCACTGGTCTCAAGCAAGACGATCTTTCCGTTACGGCATATCACACCAAACTCAAGACACTCTGGGATGAAATTGATTCCCTTAATCCCCATGAGCCATGTATTTGTGGTGCTGGAAAGAGTCTTCTTGAACGCCATGAAAGGGATCGTACCATGGAATTTTTGCAAGGACTTCATGATCGTTTCTCAAGCCTTCGCAGTCAAATCCTCTTGATTGAACCGCTGCCTTCAGCTCAGCGAATCTACAATCTTGTCAAGCAAGAAGAGGAACAACAGTTCATTAATGCTACTTCTCATCCCGGTGTTGATGATGCTGCTCTCAATGTTAACAAGTATGATCCTTCTCGTCGGCATAATAACAACACCAACAAAAGACAACGCCCATATTGTGATCATTGTAGCAAGTATGGACATACTCGCCAGACATGCTATCAAATTCATGGCTTTCCCCAAACCAAACCAAAAGGAAGCACTCACCCTTCTGCGTTTGCTGCAATCACATCTAGTGAGCAACTTCTTCCATCACTTTCAGCCGATCAATACAGTCGTCTCCTTGCAATGTTGTCCACTCCAACAGCTGATTCGGACACATCGCCTAAAGTGAATCTCACAGGTAATATGACTAATTATCATCCTGTTTGGTATGTTGATAGTGGTGCAACGCATCACGTTTGCACTAATTTGTCTTTATTTAGCAAATATCATTCTCCTTCAAAGCATATTGATGTTCAATTACCAGATGGATCTCTTGTCACTGTACATCATATTGGTGAAATAATATTCTCACCAACATTGAGATTATCACAAGTTTATCATATTCCTACATTTAAATTCAATCTCATTTCTATATCTCAATTAACTAAATCTCTCCATTGCAAAGCTGAATTTTCAGGACCTTCGCTCGAATCGGACGATTGGTCAGGCTGATCTTGTTTCTGGTCTTTATCAACTCCGCCACCCTTCAGCTGCTTGTTTTTCTTCCATTGCTCCATGTAATAAAACGCCACTAGATCTTTGGCATTGTCGGTTAGGCCATCCAGGCTTAAACCGTTTTAAGTTTCTATGTAAAACAGTAGATTTCATTCATTCCAATTTCTCTTCTGAATGTATTGTTTGCCCTCGAGCAAAACAAACTCGTTTATCGTTTAATCAATCTGTTATTTCTTCTTCTCGTTGCTTTGAGCTCATCCATTGTGACATTTGGGGACCTTTTTCTATCTCTTCTAAAGATGGCGCTAAATACTTTCTTACCATTGTTGATGATTACTCAAGATGTACTTGGGTCTACCTTATGTGTTCTAAATCTGAGACTCTTCAGTATATTCAATATTTCCATAAATTCATCATTACACAATATTCACATATGATCAGCTCCATTTCTACAGGATCCCTCTCCATTTTTTTACCTCAACTACAAAAGTTTCTATCCGACAATGGGACAGAATTTTTGTCAAAAGACATTCAATCATGGTTTCGATCTCATGGAATACACCATCAACGAAGTTGTGTGTATACCCCTCAACAAAATGGAGTTGTTGAGAGAAAACATCGCCATCTTCTTTCGGTGGCAAGAGCTCTACGGTTTCAATCCAATATACCAATCGATTATTGGGGTGAATGTGTTCTTACCGCTGCATATTTGATAAATAAAATGCCAAGTCCGGTATTGTCCAATAAGTCCCCACACGAGATTCTTCTCCGATCTCCGCCGAAATATGACCATCTTCAAATTTTTGGTTGTCTTTGTTTTGCTCGAAATACATCGGTCCGAACAAAGTTTGACCCTCGTGCTAAACCAGGTATCTTCTTAGGCTATCCATTTAATCATAAAGGATATATGATCCTCGATATCGAATCAAACCAAAAATATGTTTCTCGCGATGTTGTGTTCAAGGAACATATATTTCCATTCCAAGACGCCATGCCTCCTGTACACGATTTTTTTTCGAATACCGAGACATCACCATTGTATTATGATGATGATATTCATAGTTCTTTGGTTAATTCACCATCTCCATCCTATGATACTCCTCACACTACTGCAAACACATCATCTGATCATCCTCTCCCAGCTCATTCCATATCAACTCATGTCTTGGACTCCATTCCGTCTCCACAATCTCCTTTAAGTCCTTCTCCTTCTAATTAAAATTCTTCATCCACGTCTCCCACGTATCCTTCCTCGTCTAGTTCACAAAATTATCAAGAACTAGCAAGTAATTCTATCACAAATGAATCACAAATACCACTTCGGCACTCTACTCGTGATCGCCAAGAACCTGTTTGGAAGAAGGATTATATCTGCACTAATATTTCATGTACTACTACTTCTCCTTACCCACTCACTCACCATTTATCATTTGATAAATTCAGCTCCACTCATAAGGCTTTCCTTACTTCTATCCTTACATCTCATGAGCCGAGAACCTTTACTGAGGCCATGAAACATGCTGAATGGCGTGAAGCTATGTCCAAGGAGATTGCAGCTTTGGAAGCTCGTTGCACATGGACATTAACTCCTCTACCACCCAGTAAGTCCGCCGTTGGTTGTAAATGGGTTTACAAGACTAAATTCAAATCTGATGGCAGTATTGAACGCCACAAAGCTAGACTCGTTGCAAAAGGATATACTCAACAGGAAGGCATCGATTACATGATACCTTTGCACCTGTGGCTAAATTAGTTACCGTTCGTGTGTTATTATCCTTAGCTTCAATTCGAGGTTGGTCTCTCCATCAACTTGATGTCAATAATGCATTTTTACAAGGAGACCTCAATGAAGAAGTCTATATGCAAATTCCCCCTGGCTTTCGTAAGCAAGGCGATCATCGTGTTTGTCGCTTGAATAAGTCCTTCTACGGTCTTAAACAAGCATCTCGACAATGGTTTTCAAAATTTTCCTCAACCCTCTTAGTTGAAGGATTTATTCAATCTCGTGCAGATTATTCACTTTTCTTTTATCACCAACATAATATTTCAGTCTTTGTCTTGGTTTATGTTGATGATATTATCATTACAGGAAATGATACATCTTTTATATCCTCTCTTAAATCTCGACTTGAATCCAAATTCTCTATTAAAGATCTAGGCAAATTACAATATTTTCTTGGCATTGAAGTATCCAGATCATCTCATGGGTTATTTTTATGCCAACGCAAATATATACTTGACTGGCGCTAAAACTTCAGCTTTTCCTATGGATCAACATCTTAAACTTCTTCCTACTTCAGGGGAATTATTACCCGATCCCAGCATTTTTAGACGTTTGATTGGTCGTCTTCTTTATCTTACAGTTACTAGATCAGATATAACGTATTCTGTTAATTCTCTTAGCCAATTTATGCAACAACCAAGGTCTGCCCATTTAGAAGCGGCCTTACGTATCGTGCGATATCTCAAAGGCACTCTTTCTCATGGAATCCTTCTACCTTCTTCCAGTTCTCTAAACCTTCAAGGGTACACAGATTCAGATTGGGCTGGATGTCCTACCACTCGTCGTTCGACAACGGGTTACTTTACCATGCTTGGTGCTAGTCCACTTTCTTGGAAATCTAAGAAGCAACCAACTGTCTCCAGATCATTCTCCGAAGCTGAATATAGGGCTATGGCTAATCTAACTGCCGAATTACAATGGCTTTCCTTTCTATTTACTGATCTTCGTATCCCAATTCCCAAGCCAATTCCGGTTTACTGTGATAATCAAGCGGTCATCCACATTGCCGAAAATCCTGTTTTTCACGAACGTACGAAACACATTGAACTTGATTGTTACTTTGTACGTGAAAAACTATTATCAGGTTTAATTTCTCCAACTTACATCTCCTCATCAAATCAGCTTGCTGATATCTTCACTAAACCCCTGGGTGCAGAACAGTTTCGTCAACTTTTGTTCAAGTTGGGCATACGTTCGAATCCCACCCCCGCTCCAACTTGAGGGGGGTATTAGAACTCTACGTATATATTTTGAATTAGTCATGCAAGACTTAGTCTAGTTAGTTACTTCTCTGACTATGTATTTTAGTAAGACTTAGTCTAGTTAGTTACTTCTTTGACTTTGTATTTACGTAGACTTAGTTAGTAGAATCCCTATAACTTTGTGATTTAGTTACATACTTGTATTATATATACGGTACTCCAGTGATGAATAAAATTAATAATTTCCATCTCTTACTCAATATCAAACTCTTCTTTACTATTTTTTAGTAGTTTACTAAATACTAAAAAAATATTTTGCTTAGCAAAGCAGCTTATAAGCTCCCAATAGTTGGGGTCATTTGACAAAACTTTCCTTGGAAAACAATTCCATAATACTGGCTAACATTTTTAATTTTGACTAAAACTATGATTTTTTTAGTACCTAACCATCCGGATACTACCTTAACCACAACTGGAAAGAAATCGTGATTGTCCCAAGACATGCACATATGTACAGGAGTAAAAGAAGAATTTTTTAAATTTTTTTTGACTAAAACTGTGATTTTTTTAGTACCTAACCATTCACCACTTTTCTTTCAGGTTTTGCATGAGTTTTAAGGAATGCAAAGCCAGCCACATAATATACAAGCAGCACCATCCTAAATCCCTGATCCTCACAACTTCTCATGTCTGTATGCACTGAAAGAATAACCTTGTATTCCTATGTCAGAACCACCTTAACTATCATGATCATCAAATGAAACATCAGCAAAATTACAGGGGTAGAACTGAGGCCACAACCTGACACCTTCTTAGGCTTGAAGAAGCCTCCATTGAAATGTTCAAAAACGGCCTTTGCTTCATCAAGGCATTCCCGACGATCAACAATATCCTGTGCTCCTCTGCAGCCTTTCCTGTTCGAAAGAACGGATGGGACAAAAGGATATGAATCTAGCCCGCCACAGATTTGCTGTTCTCATAGAACTACTGCAATTACGTAGACTACCTACACGTGATAGCCTCGCGGGGATGTTCGTGCAAAAATGACGCTTCATTGCAGTGAAGGTCGCCTGACAAAAAGTAGTCGGGAAATTTCAGAATTTGAATCAAATTTCAGGAAGAGTAGCTAATGCTTCAAGAATCATCAGTGAGCATCACACCTTCCAGGACTTCTGAACCGAAGCCTTCACTGTTGTTTGATTTCTCTGGTAACGGCACAAGTTCAGATTTAAACGACATTTCACAGTTTACTTCGGTACGGGATGTTTCAGGGACATCTAGCAGCTCACATTCAGCGTACCTCTTAGCCCTTTTGCGCTTCCCGGTACCCTTCTTTGCAGTATCTGCTCAAATACAAGTTTCAACAGAACAGGGAATTAAAAATCAATATCTTCAAAGATTTCATAACAATTCTATGAAGGGTAAAGGTGTACCAGAATCAGTTACTCTGCCAGAAGCTTCCATATTCATAAGGTTATCAGCCGCTCTTATTACATCTAAATCATTTAATCTCACTATGTGCACCTACACATATGCTCAAACAATTAAAGAACATTTTAACCTTCTTAAGTACACCTCGAAAATCCAAATGAAAACCAACCAGCCCCAGAAAGTAGAATCAATATTGCCATACTATCGAACGTCAAGTTTACGCCACAAGCATGCTTAAGGTGGATTGAACCTCATTCACAGATGAAGGTGTAATCATAGACAGTTAAAAATGAGTGAAAACAAGTCCTTTAGTCCGGTGGAACTGAAATAAATGTCCAAGTGGAATTTCAATGACCAGGTTTTTTTTCCTTGTACGAAATTTAGGATTAATAGAATAGTATGATTAGAAATAAATTTGCACAACCTTGAGCTCATGATTGCAATTCACTCTGCAGCGGTGAAACATAATTCTTCTACTGACAGAAACTTGAGATCTTTTTCTCGCACATAAAGTGCATGCACAAGAGATATAAGCATCAACACTGAAACACGTACCTGGAGTTTGCAAGGTCCAATCAACCGAAAGAACAAAATATCACCCTTGAGCAATTTATGAGCCAAAGCAAAGCCCCTCCATCCGGCACTTAGTCCATTTCGAGTAATAAGATACGATGTCTCATATTCATTTCCCCAATCATCAACCAAGATAACAGGAGAATCATGTTTTGGTAGATACAAGGCACCAAATTTTCTAGGAATAATCTGTGTAAAGCAAAGGGGAAGGGAAGGAGGCAACAATACATCATATAACCTCCATTTTACCAATCTATGAATATCATATTAAAGGGTTCGGAAGGCTTACCAGCCAGAAGCTGTAAGAGACATTTGAAGGGAGCATATACTTCACAAAGAAAGGAGTTTCAGCGGCCAAACTTTCCAGATGTCTTCCTGCTCGCTCCAAAACAGTGAACTTGGCTTCCGGGCCATCATATATATCTTCAATCCCTATTCGCTTTCTTTTTTCTCTGCACGCATGTCACACATATAAAAGATGTTCCGAGATTCTTCAAAAAAAAATCACTTTCAAGATACGATAAGCCATCAAGGTATAGCTGCAAACCTTATTGAGTCCTTTTTCTTCTTTGGGTTCACCTAGTCAGAACGCACGGATAAAAGTCATTGTTCAGCACCAACATATTTATAAAAAGTAATAGACAGCCATGATATGACTCAAATGCACAAAACTTTCCTGTAAGTTTGGTCAAGCTATTCGCAACAAAAGTGTACAATCAATGGGTACAAAAATGGGAAATTCCAAACAATACCAACCATACATTAAGGTAACAAATTTTCTTCCCAACCAAATAAGGAATTAGACCAAAAGCCGAAACACATTTCCATATGATCAAACAACCTAAAATGCCCCAAATGCAACAAGATCAAACAACGGCACGAAACCCGCCCGCACGGGCTTTGCCTGAAGGTAACACACCAACCATACATTAATGCAACAAAATTTCTCCCTGCAAGCTAATGAATGGGACCAAAAGCAACAACATAACACACATCATCAAACATCTAAAAAGCCCCCAAGTTAACAAGAATCGAACTAATTGGACACGAAAGCCGCACGCACACAAAGGTTTAGCCGAGAGGCAAAACCACCAAGATCGATAGAAAAGTTCAAGGAAACCAAAACTATACTTGGCAACAAATATTTATGCACACATGAAACACATTTCCACATCATCAAACAACCAAAAATGCCCAAATGTCACAAGAACCGAACTGATAGCGCACAAAAACCACCCGACGCAGGCTTACCCCCGAGGTAAAGCAACAACGGGTGGATTGTGAGTTTAAGAAAATCAAAACCAAGACTAGGCAACGAAAAGTCGAAAACAAAACATCTACACAAATCAAGATGTACCTAGGCTTTGCACAAACATTCCACACAGACACAAAAGCTTCCATTCCATTCCACCTTCCATACGAAACCAAAAGCAAATAAAAAACACAGAATCCACAACCAAATCAACTAAACCACAAGGATCATGCAGGAGCAAGTCCAAACACACGAAATGCAGATTTCAACATACGCACAGATCGAAAGAACCGACATAAAGCAAGCTAAAAAGGGTAACAAATCTACAACTACCTTCTTAGCTTTCGATTTGACGGTCTTAGGATTCTCCACCACCACCTTCTCCTTGTTCTTCTCCAGCGGGCCCATCTTCTTCTTCCTCTGCACCTCCACGCCAACAAAACAATAAAAAAAGACGAAAAATGAAAGGAAAATGGAAGAGTGGGGCCCTGTACTGAGTCCAGTTTATATTAAAATATAGAAAAAACAGAGTTCAGTACACTGAGTCAACTCACTGCTCTTTTTGCATATTCAGATGTCTGTCTGGAATGAATGCACCCATCGTCCTCGCTGTGCAGTCTCTGAACATCCATACTTTTAAATATTAAAGATTTTTTTTTCTAAAACTATATCTATTTCTTGATTATATTTTTGAAGAATTTAATGTTTTATGTTATTAGTTTATTACCACCTTTTGTGCACAAAAGATGCACAAAATCAGTTCGATAGATTCTCGTGCGGGAGTGTGTGAGAGAGAGAAATAAAAGGTTTGAAAAGTTGAAGAAATTAAGCAGCCGAAAAAAATGTTGGTGAAATTTGGGGAAATGAATATTACTACCGGGCAGCTAATTTCGGTGTAAGAACGCACCCCAAAAACAATAGCACTACCAAATCTTTGTAGGAGAAGCGCATTTCTTCTTTATTAACCTTGCTCTTATTTAGAATTTTCATTAGAGAGTATTCATTGCATAAATGAAAGTTCGGTGCTCCGTATCACAATTGTGTATCACTTTACTCTATGTACGTATATAGAGTACATTTGGGCGAGTTCTGTACTCCGAAATTAGAAGTCCAATTGGCCCAAATACAAATGTTAAACCCTACCTTTGGGTGAGATTCTGAAGAGAATCGCATTTCTCAGACTTTGCCTCTAGTCTTCCCACTTCCGCCGACCGCCGTGAGTCCGTGACCAGTTGCCGTCCATTCGTCGCGCAGACTTCATGCGCTACCGTTCGTCCGCCTGCGTCCGACGTCTCCTTCCTCAGCCAGCGACCATGTCCGAGCTAAACCAAGGGCAAGGTATGCGAGGAGAGGAACTGAATAGCTTACTTTTACAAGGATCCAATATTTTTTGTGTAACTTGTGTTGAATTGAATTGCTTATTTGTATGAAGTTGTGAATACTGAATAGCATATACACATATAGTGACTGTGTTGAAATTGTGAAATTGTGCTGAATAGTATATTTAGTGAATAGTGATCGTGTGACTAGCTTATTTGAATTTTATGGACTTGTGTTGAATTTGAATAGCTTATTTGAATTATGTGGACTGTGAATAGTTTATTTGAATTGAATTTCATATTTTCCCATGTGCAGTGATTTGTCGCAGTTGTAAAAATCTAATTATTATTTATTCATATTATTATGCAAGCGTTGTTTGCTAAAATATTGTTGTATTTAGAGTTGAAATTATTTTGTTGCTTCTTTTTAGTCCCCCTTACATAAAGGCTTGGTTCTGCCACTGGGAGAAGGTGGCTCTAGAGTTGGTGGAGTGGCAGAGCGGCGATGGCGCTTTGGATATGGGCGGAGAAAGAGGTGGTGCTAGAGAGGAGCGACATCGGTTTATAGTGTTTGAAGATGGAGATGGAGATGGAGAAGAAGCCTATGAGTAGCATAGTTATTAGAGTTTTAGTTTTAATGTCAGGGGTATTTTTGTCTTTTCATACTAGGTCAATGTCTGAATTCCTTTAGTTAACACCGGAATAGTACAATTTGGGTATTTATGCACTATTGCTAAAAAATCTTAGGGTTAGTTTAACACCTTCAGATTTTATAGGGTCATTTATGCACTTTTAAAATTTAATATGGTTATTTATGTACTTTTCTTTAAAAAAACAATCTTTTATCGTACTGTCTTTTAATGATTTAATCGGAGATGGTTGTTTAAAGAGGTCTTCATCAATGAACGCATAAGTAGATTGTCACAAAACCACTTTGCTACCTCAAGTGGCCAGGGCTCTTTGTCCGGTCATGTGCAACTCAGGTTCAACTCCCTCTTTCTCCTTCTTCATATGGAATTGTTGCATTATTATGGCTTTCTAGTCCCATACACCAGTAAGCATGTGGACTTGCATTAGGGGGCTCACCCAACTTTGGAATTGTTACATTATTGTGGCTCTCTTTGTTCCATACACCAGTCAGAGTGTTGACTTACAGTGGGAGGCTCGCCCTCTATGTTCTGTAAGCCAAACAGGAAGTTTTATTCCATTTGTGTGAGAAATGAAGTGTGACTTAAAAAAGAGTAGATTTGCCGGAGAACCATCATTAAAATTTGAACCTTGACTTTTTAATTCACTTTTCTCAAGAATTCTTTGTTGTCATCGAAAAAGAACCATGGTCACCGTAGTGGCCATGGACGCTAAAAAATCCTTGGACACCAGAGTAGCGATCGAGGTCGAAGAAGACCCAAAACCTTTCAAAAGCTATTCAGATCTTATTTGAAATGGAAAGGAAAGCATAAACAAGAATTAGTAAAATGTGATAAATGTTACACAAAAATCATACGAGTTACACATCAACTTTTTCTATAGGGCAAAATGCTTTTATGCTCCCAAATTATTTTATTAGCACAAATACGACTCTCAGTTTTACAAGAGTATAATTATACCATATAACTGGCAGTGACTCATGAATTAGTGAGAAAAACTTACATGACACCGTTTCACCATAACTTATGGCGAGACAAAGTAAAAAACAAAGTCTTAGAAATTACAAAAACTACCCCATACCATCTCTCATACTCCCTCTGGTCCTCTAATTATGTCACTCTTTCTTTATTGTGCTTTTTTTTTATTTTGGCTCCTTCTCCTTTTGGTAAATACTAGGTTATTTCCATCCACACATCTTACTTTTTATACTCCCAATTCAATCTCCACCTCTCCTTTCTCTTTTCAAAAAAAAAGTGTTATTTTCATGAGGCCATATAAAGAGGACCAGAGAGAGTATTTAAACAATTGTATTTGTTGTGCGGAATGGAGAAAGAACATAAAATATGAACGAAAATAACAAGACACAAGATTTACGTGGTTCACCAATTTTGGCTACATCCACGGGAGACGGATTCCACTATATCAGAATTAGAGTTGGTTTACAGAGAGAAGAGAGACACTTTATATGCTGTCTCCACTAAACCCTAACAAACTGGGCCAAAAACACAATTCGGCCCAAATCAACAGCAGTCCAATAAAGAGACAAGCTATACCGTCGGACCGGGGGCGACTCCGCTCCCCCGGACCCCCAGGCCAAGGTGCGCTCCGCCCCCCTGGACCCCCCGACTCGCTGACCGGGCAGCGAGACCCCCGTTTGTTTCCCGGGGGCGACTACCGCCCCCCGGAGCCCCAGGCCAGGGTCGCAGAAGCGGCTATTACAGTATTCAAGGCATACCAACAGTATTTATACCCTTCGTCTCACCATAAAATTATGTGAGACCATCTCACCCAAGTCTTTGTAAAAATTCATACCCTTGTTGCCGAAGACCAACATTGATCGGTTAAATTATGGCGTTGACAAGACTAAAAATGATCAAAATACACTCTCTTTTTTTGCTTTCAATATAATTTTAGAAAATTTTACTGGTCCCAATGTTAGGAAACGAATGAGAATTTCAGGGTTATATCAGCATTTATTTTAAAATTCGAGGATTATATCAACACTTATTTTTAAAATGGGATAAGTGTCAATATAATCATATCCACTTGAATAACTGTCAATATAATCATATCTACTTGGGTAAGTGTCAATATAACTCTCAGATAATTTTTAGTGCAAATATAACCCTAACTAGTTGACGTAAGTATCAATATAATCCTAATACACTATTTTCAGCGTTGACCATATGTAATATGATTAAAATGCCTTTTTACTCCCTAAAAGTGTTGGGACATTTTTGACCTCAAACCACCACCTCCACCACCAGGCCACTACCACCACTTCCCCCCAGGCCTCCATCACCACCCCCAACCAGTCATCACCACCACCTCATTCTCCAGCAAACCACCACAACCACTTCCACTGGCAGGGCCCCACCACCACCAGCCAGCCACCATCACTTCCACCGCCAGGGCATCACCATCACCAGCCACCCCTACCACCACCAGGACATCACCATCACCAGCCAGCCTTACCACCACCACCACCACTTCCCGCCATGCCTCCACCACCATCACTAGCCAGCCCTCCCCACCACCTCTCGCCTGGCCACAACCACCACCACCACCAGCCAGCCCCTACCACCCCCACTTCCCGCCATGCCTCCACCACCACCCGCCAGCCAATCATCACCACCACCTCCCGCCTAGCTACCACCACCACCTCCTATAGTAAACCACCACCACCACCACTTAGCCCCCCGTTAAACCTATAGTCACCACCTCTTTCTCCAACCGTGAAACATCAGCCATATCCCCGCCACCAGCCCTATCTTCACCGTGAAATCACCTAGCCCCACCGCCACCTCCTCTTCGGCCAATCTCGCCACCATCATAGCCCCGCCATTAAAACCCCATCACCAGACCCATTGTGCAACTCCTCTCTAGCCAATCCCGCCACCATCCGTAGCCCCGCCGCCACCACTTCTTACTCCGGTCGTGAAACCCAATCCCTTAATCCCAGCTCTAGCCTCGCCGTGAAACCCTCACCACTGTCGTGAAACCCCAGATCTAAACCCAACCCCACCACCACCACCAATCCCTCTCCCTCAAACCACCAGCACTAACACCAGCACACACTCTCCCTCAAGCGATTCAACGGCCAATGCGACGCGATTGATGACCAGTGAACGGCGTCGGCGAGAACAGGGGAGAAGAAGGGCGAAGGTGAAGTCAGGGAAGAAAGAGGAGAATAGAGGAGAAATGGAGAAGACAAAATTATTTTTTGGTCCCCTACAAAGTATTTTTTACCATCTTTTGGTTCCCATTTGCAAAACAACCCTTAGACGGTACCCAACAAATTCAACACAATTTATTTGGTCCCCAAAGGTGATTTTCAAGGAAAGTCAATGGTAAGATTGGTCAAAATATGTAAAATAACCATTATACCTCATAATTAAAAAATAAAAAAGAAAAAGAAAAAATTTGCCAGGATGCTCGAGTTCGAGGGTTCGAGGCAGGAGGTTGGATGGCTCGAGGCTCGAGAGCTCGAGGGCTCGAGGCAGGAGGTTCGAGGGCTCAGGATGGAGTCAAAATCTAAAAATTTTAAGATTAATTAATTGAAAATATTTTAATTAGTAAAACTACCATTATGCCCATGACTATACTGGAAAACCATTTAATCTTACCTGATAACCACCTTAAGGGACCAAACAAATTGTTTTGAATTTGTTGGGTATTGTTTGAGGGTTGTTTTGCAAATGGAGACCAAGAGATGGTAAAAGATACTTTGTAGGAGACCAAAAAAACAATTTAGTCAATGGAGAAAATAGAAGGAATGGAGAAAATAGGGCATAAATGTAATTTCATTTTTTTCAAAAGGGTAAATTAGTAATTTTACTAAATTCCGGCTAAAATGGATCGAAATTGGTAGTTTTGCACTTATGTCAACTAGGTAACGTTATATTGGCGCTTTCAACCACTAGGAGGTTATATTGGCACTTACGTGAAGTAGGTAGGGTTATAAAGACACTTTTCTCTTTTAAAATTAAGGACTATATCAGCATATAGTTTTTATACACCGATATTACTTCATTTCATTGTTATTAGCATGCAAATAAAATTACAAAAGAAGTTTGTACAATCAAAATTCAAGAACTAACCTATCTCTTTGCTACACCAATTAGAATATGCACAGAAAATTTGTATAACACATAAAATTTGGGCTAATAACACGCCAAAATTCAATACCAATCAGAATATTTGCATTTGTAAAAAATTGAGTCTCATATTTGCACTCAAAGAATCGGGGACATAAAAGAACATAATTCTTTTGTATATTATCGAATATAAGACAACGTGATTGTTATTAAAACGATAATAGGCATACTCCCTCTGTTCCAACATAAGCCGCACACTCTGACTTTTGATAGTTGATTCAAAAAATGTTAG
This sequence comes from Rubia yunnanensis, assembly GCA_037428765.1. Taxonomy (NCBI): domain Eukaryota; kingdom Viridiplantae; phylum Streptophyta; class Magnoliopsida; order Gentianales; family Rubiaceae; genus Rubia; species Rubia yunnanensis. The sequence goes on from CM075063.1 coordinate 131,174,927, forward strand.
ACCACTAATAGCTTTAACTATGTAAAATGAATATTTTAAAAATACAACATGCCACATGATAAAATCCTTACTCATACATCAATATAATTTTATAGGTTAAATTAGTCAATTTTGACTAAATAAATAGTACAATTGCATGGTATAATTGGGCAAATACAAATTTTGGGTTTTTGAAAAATCGTTGAAGTTAAAATTAATGGTGCAAAAAATGAACTTGATATTAATCAATGATAGACGGTGTTATTGGAAAATGGCGTAAATTATTTTATGTTCATCTCCAACAGCTTCCCCATTATAGGGATTCTTGTTGTTTTTAGAAATTTTACTTCATTTTTTAAGTCCAACAGCTTCCCTATATGCTTCCCCAAAATAGTGATTATGATGAGAGCGGATATTTCATTCCTCATATTTGTAGAAAGAGAATAAAATTATGGGGAAGCAAGATTTAATGCAATATTAATGGAATGCATTGAATACGAGTACAATATTCTCTCTCTTCTGTCAAAACTTTAAAGCAGTAACTCCCATTAGTAACTCCTATTGAGTTTAAAGCAGTAACTCCGTTAGTTTGAAAGTTAAAACCAAGAGAGCAGTAACTCCTATTGAATGCATATATTGAAAATTATGTTAATAAAAGATGATAATTATTATGTTAATAAATGTGAGGTTCTCCAAAATAGGGAATCTGTTGGAGATAAACATAAAAAATATAGGGAATATGAGTTTTGAATCCCTATTTTATAGAAAATTTTAGAAAAGCTGTTGGACTTGCTCTTAGTGCAACTTATGTACTAAATTAGTGCAGCTAATCTGTACTGAATTAGTGCAAATTCTGTACCAAAGCAGTGCAACTAAGACCTTATGCATTGAATTAGTGCAAATTATGTGCTAATGCAGTGCAACTAAGTTGCATTAATGCAGTAAAACTGTACACAAATTAATTTGACTCATAAACTCAAATTAATTTTTTTTATGATTGTATTTATTATCTTATACTACATTATAGTTATTTTTACAAATAGATAGATTATTAACATTTATAATATTCAAATTATTATAATATATTTCCAAAATTCTATTTATATTTCTCTAGAAAAGAGTCGGTCACCAACAACACGATGAACTAGAAGAAAGAAAAGAGAAACAAAAATTAATAACAAAATTTATACTTTCTCCGTTTCTCCAATAGTGTCACACTTTTTAATTTGAGATGTTTATTTTATATTGACACTTTCTATTTATAGCAAGTTTAAGGTTATTGCATCCACTTATTTTACTTTTTCTTCTTTCAATTCAATTTTATCCACCCATTTAACATCTCTTAAATTCTATCACCAAAAGCGAGGTGCCACTATTAGAGGAACAAATGGAGTACCCGTTGTGCCCTAAGACCAGCATTATCCATGACCAAGGCCAACCGTTCATTGACGTGGATTCCATTTTGTAATGGTGAAAATTATTCACCATGGGCCCCACATGCTTAATGGAGACAAGTCATCACAACCATGAAGTTTTGGAGATGGTGCGATGATTCTCCCCTTTTGTAGGGTTGTGGGAAGAATATGGACACATGTCCATCTTGTATTTGTTGTTTTTTTAATGCACAAACTATTAACTATTTGGGATCAATGTCTACTTTGTTTTTCTGATAGCATGCATGTTTTTTTTTTAATTCTATTTTAGTTTTTTTTCTATTGTTAATAAAATAAAAAAAACTCTATAAATAGAGTACAAAATTGTTATTCTTCAATGCACAAACTCAATTTCTCTCATTCCTCTACTCATAAATTTTATTCTCATCTCGATATTACTAATCCATTTTTCAATAATATTTCTTGCTCATTTATATCATATGGATGAAAATCATAATGTTGATTTTTTCAACTCTGAAGAAATCTCTAATTTTGAAAATAATTCGTATTCACGTTTAGATGAATTTCCAAACTCTCAATTTTCTCAATATTCGAGTCAAATTCTGCTAATGCATTTACATCTCCAAGTGTTTTACAAAACTTTGGTACAAATGACCGTACTAGTAAAAATGTTGATAAATCAAAGATTCCTTGGAGTGTAAAAGAGGATATAACACTAATGTCTTCTTTCATCTTTGTTAGTGAAGATAAGCAGCAAGGTAACAATAAAAAACGTGCTTCACTATGGGGACGAATACAGACTATGTTTGAACAAAGCAGAAGAGAAAATCCAGAAGAGATAAATTCAAGAAATGTGGATCAAATGAAAGGTCGTTATAAACGGCTTAATGAAAATGCTCAGAAATGGATTGCTGCATATCAAGAAGCCCATCGTTTGAAAAGGAGTGGAATGAGCGCTAAAGATATAGAGACCGAAGCTATGACCATTTATGAGCAAGGTGGTAGTAAATTTACCGACTTGCATGTTTTTAATGTTGTTATGTGCAAACATCCAAAGTGGGAAATAAAATTAGAGCATAACTTGACACGATCGCATCATGAAGATGAAGGGAGCAATGAAGAAAGTCGTGGGAGTTCAAAGAGATAAAAAACTAGTGATGATGTGGAGTATTCAACACCCTCAAGAACTCCAGTTAGTAACGAGTCTACAATTTCTCGTCCTACTGGTAGGGAGGCGGCCAAGAGAAAAGGTAAAGCTACAACCTCACAATCTTCTTTAATTCCTGATGAATTTACTGAAGAACTTCGCCAGTTAAGAATCACTAGAAATAAAGAAGCAGAATACATGAAGGAAATGGGAAGAGCTAGGATTGATGTAGAGCGCGAAAAAATGAATGTGCACTTGTTGAATACATTGATGGCCAAAGAGAAGTTAACCCAGAACAAGAAGAAACACAACGTATTTTAATGTCACTTGTATTCAAAAAGTGATTGTATTTTATTTTCATGTCATTTTAATTTACAATAATATTTGTAATGTGTGATTTCAATTCTTTGAATACTGAAAACCACACATGCCAAAAGTAGCACCAAAGAGTTGAAAACTTTTCACGAAGTTGTTATTTTCAATCATAAACTTCATACGTGTTCCTTTTCCCATTCCTACAAATGCATGACTCCCACATACAAAATACAACATCCATTCTCATCACAATGTCATCAAATGAAACTCCATCCGATTACTTTTCCTATAATCTTCATTCTTCCGTTTTTCCTGAATTGGATGAATGGGAAGAAAGAGTTGCTGAACAAAACAAACAAGTTGATCGCATGATTGAGGATACAATTGTAAGTAACTTTCATCTATTTTTACAACCACCTGATAATAATCGTAGGTCTCAAAGAAGAAATTGCGAGAGAGATCGCGAGATCGGAGAGAAATGTTTGGTAAAGGATTACTTTGCTGATAATCCAGTGTATTCACATGATATTTTTCGACGGAGATTTCGCACGGGAAAACATGTATTTCTTCGTATTGTGGATGATGTTACTGCTACTAACAAATATTTTCAGCAAAGACCAGATGCCACAGGCCGCCTATCAATTTCGGCTTTACAAAAATGTACAGCAGTCATGCGAGTCCTAGCTTATGGGACTTCAGCTGATTCAGTTGATGAATATCTGCGAATTAGTGAAGCTGTAACAAGAAAGTCTCTCATGCATTTTGTAGATGGTGTAATCTCCAACTTTGGTGAAGAGTACCTCAGACCACCGACCAAACAAGATTTGGCTAGATTACTCCATGCATGAAGAGAACGTGGATTCCCAGGCATGATTGGCAGTATTGACTGCATGCATTGGAGCTGGAAAAATTGCCCTAGTGCGTGGGCTGGCCAATATGCGGGAAGGAGTGGAACGCCGACAGTTATTTTGGAAGCTGTTGCATCATATGACTTATGGATATGGAATGCCTTTTTTGGAACTCCAGGTTCGTGCAATGATATTAATGTACTACATCGGTCTCCTGTTTTTAACAATATATTGGAAGGTCGAACTCCAAAAATGAGCTATGAGGTAAATGGTCATATTTATAAACTTGGATATTATCTCACTGATGGAATATATCCTACATGGGCTGCATTTGTTAAATCAATTACTACTCCGGTAATTGAAAAACACAAGTTGTCTGCTAAACATCAAGAGGCTGCTAGAAAAGATGTTGAGAGGGCACTTGGTGTTTTGCAAGCTCGTTTTGCATTTCTTCGACGTCCATGTCTTGTTTGGGATCAAAATCTAATGGGTAGGATTATGATGGCTTGTATCATAATGCACAATGTGATAGTTGAGGATGAAAGAGACACTTATCTGCATTATTATGATCCAACTGAGTTCCTTGAAGATCGACCTGCAAATTATCAAAATAATGGAAGAAACAGAGTTGTCGAAGAAGATGAAAATAACTTGTAATTTTCTACTGTATCGACATGTCTACGTTCATACATGGTTACTAGATCAGAACTCCGTAACAGAGAAACTCACATGGCTCTTAAAAATGACTTGATCGAGCATATTTGGCAAAAATTTGGCCAAAGTGAGTAGAATTAAAGTTCAATTGTTTGTAATATGTTGGAGTGTTTATGCGTAGTTTTAAGAAGTATATATTTCAGTTACTATTTTGTAATATGTGTAAGTTTACTATATTGCAATGTGTGTAAGTTTACTATATTGCAATCGCGTGTGTGATTAATTATTATTGCAATTTTCTTTAAATTAATTATTTTATATTAATTACGCTACATTTTAAAATGTTAAACTCACCAAATTGGATTAATTCAAAAATGTTATTAAATTAATATATAATAATTAATTTAGACTAACAACATTTATTTATTAATAAGTATAATAATTACGTAAATAGTTATAGGCAAAGTCTTGGGAAAAACGGTCTTTCCATAGGCTTATGGAAAGACGGAGTTTGATTAGAATAATAAAAGGTAAAAGGTCTTAGTTGCAATATTAAAGTTTTAGTATGAAACATGTAGTAGTTATAAAATTTATAACTCGGTTTATGCAACCCGAAAATTTTATCTTAATTTCTTCTAATTTACACTTTAAACCTTGGTCTTTCCATAATTTATGGAAAGACCGTCTTTCAAGAGACGGACTCATAGTTTAATATATAAGATATATAATTTAAATAATAGTAAAATAAGTTATAAGATATATAATTTAAATAATAGTAAAATAAGTTATAAGATATATAATTTAAATAATAGTAAAATAAGTTATAAGGTGTGTTGGTTGAGTTGTTGATAAAGTGTGAAAAGAATAAAAATTGGTTGTATAATGGATTGATGATGTGGATGTGAGAGAAATAATTTAAAATTATAGAGGTTGGGTTGGATGAGTTTGTTGATAATGATAGTCTAATAGATTTTCCTATATCTCCAAGATTTTAGCCCTATTCAGTTGGTTTTGTTTACGTTGAAATTAACTTATTTTCTTAATTTAACTTATTATAATATGGCAAAGTCTTGGGAAAGACGGTCTTTCCATAGGCTTATGGAAAGACGGGGTTTGATTAGAATAATAAAAGGTAAAAGGTCTTAGTTGCAATATTAAAGTTTTAGTATGAAACATGTAGTAGTTATAAAATTTATAACCCGGTTCATGCAACCCGAAAATTTTATCTTAATTTCTTCTAATTTACACTTTAAACCTTGGTCTTTCCGTAACTTATGGAAAGACCGTCTTTCAAGAGACGGACTCTTATAATATAACTTAATTTAATTTTTGGAGTCTGTATCTTGAAGGGCGATATTTTTACAAGTCATAGAGAGACCAATGTTTAAAGTGCAAATAAGAAGAAATGAAAATAAATTTTTCTGATTGCATGGATTACAAACTTTATTACAACTACACGTTGCATAATAAAATTTCAATATTGCAGCTAAGACCTTTTACCTTTTATTATTCTAATTAAACGTCTTTCGATAAGCATATAGAAAGACGGTCTTTCTCAAGACCTTGCCATTTTGAATATAAAAATGAATGAGAAAACCTTTTAAGAAAGATGCGGAACTGAATTAAATTGAATGAATGAAATTAAATCAGACGGAACCAATCTATACTAAACTGAATTAATTTAAATATGCAACCAACCTTTAATGAAGAATAATGTACTCCCTTCGTTTTTTTTTCATTGGCACACTTACTAAAAGTGGTGTTTTTTTTAATTGACATTTGCTATTTTGGGCAAGTTTAAGGTTTTTACATCCACTCATTTTACTTTCTCTTCTTTCAATTCAATTTCATCCACTCATTTAGCATCTCCTCAATTCTAACACCAAAAGAGAGGTGCCAATGAAAAAAAAATGGAGGGAGTACAAAAATATAAAAGTGTAAAAATAAATGAGACGGAGGGAGCATTGTTAAACAGAAGTGAAATGATTTAACAATCCCCTGATTCGACATCAATTTCCCTTGGGCCATTTTTCCGCGGGTGTACCCCAATGGTTGGGAGTTGGGTTCTCTTGGAGGAATCCACTGTTCGAAGCTCGACAGCCACCGTGTGGGATGTCCTGCCTAAAGCTTGGTCTTCGGGCCAAGTGGCAGTACAGGCTCCTGGTGGGCACCGAGTACGGGCCGGCCCAATGGTCCTGGTGCTGGGCTACTGTGACTTATCTCTCACATGATAGCTGTGTTGTCGACTGGTGTGGGCTGCTGAGGGCGAGCAGTGATCGCCTTTTGGAGGGAAAAGAAAAGAAAAAAAAGTGCAATTTGCTACCACTCCCTTGCCTTGGAAAACGAAAAGCCTCCCATTAATTAATCATTCTCTCCATACGCAAAATTCAAATTTTTGGCTCAGTTTAGGCGCTTTCCTTTCCAAGATGAAAAGTATCGTCAAATCCTACTCTAGCTACGTCATTTCAACCAAACGGCTAAAAAATATCCCTTCAAATTCGTAACAACGGAAGAAAAATTTGAACCCAGATACTGTTTGAAGAGCTTTTTTTTCTCTCCAATAATGGCCATATCCTCCCCTCATAAAGCTTCTCCTCAGGTATATTTTCTGTGTCTCCAAATGGGTTTTTAACCCTTTTAATCAGCTGTTTCTTTGCTCTGACCTTTTGGTTTCGTTTTCATTTCAGGAAAAACAGAGGAAAATCTCAGTGTTTAAGAAGAAATTGCTTCACAAGAGGCCCACCACAGGCTCTCAGGGAAAACCCATCAAGAAAGTAAAATTTGATTTTTCGCAGGAGGAAAATGAAGACTTGAAGAAGCCCGTCGTTTGGTCAGTTTTTAGTGCTTGAAATTTCAATCTGAAATATAAAAATCCCTTCTTTGAATGATACTGAACCAGTTCTTATACAGTATCCCATTATCAATTATGTAAAGTGCACTTCAACTGCATATTTTAATATATTGTTGGATTCAGTTTTAAAGTATCAATTTTTATGCTCTATTATTGCACTCAGATAAAGATATTACCAGCCAAACATATTTTCTGAAGATTGTGAAAACATTTCCTGGCATGGCAATTTAGTATGAATTTCATTATTCGTGTTTGTGCACTACAACAATTCAAATTAGTAGAAAATGCACATTCATATAATACCCAATCAAATACTCTAAAATATATGTTTGTTTCTGGATACCATGCTCATATATCCAAGATACCGCATAGTTTACCTTTTAAAAATGAGAATGTGTATGTTTTTATGAAGCCATGAAAAAGAGGGATCCAAGAAAGAAGAAGGTGCAGCTCTGGACAGAGCATATGAAGTTCAAGCAAGACTGCCCCCTAGTCTTCCTAGTTTTGTGAAGCTAATGTTGAAATCCCATGTTACTGGTGGATTTTGGTTGGTTAGTTGTCTTAAAGCTCTATTTAAAGTCCATTTTCGGAGATGCATTCGAGTGATTGTGCTACTATTTCAGGGATTGCCTAAGCGATTTTGTGTCAAACATTTGCCCGTGAGCGATGAGAGTGTGACTTTGGAGGATGAAAGTGGAAAGACATACCAAACCAAGTACTTGTGGGCAAAGACTGGATTAAGTGGAGGCTGGAGAGGGTTTTCCATTGATCAGGGTTTGCTTGAGGGGGATGTTTTAGTTTTCCAACTGATTAAGCCCTGCAAGTTTAAGGTGACCTACTTATTAGGCTTCATGTTATTGCTCCGATGATTGGTTGTTTATAGTCTATATAGTTTATTTGCTTCGATGATTACTCGATCAGTATTCTAAAAAGAATATTTCTTCATTATATTGAAGAATTATCCCAATTCCATAATTATCTTGAGCAGTGTAGAGGCTGTGGATCATTGGAGTTGCTCTTTAGTCTTTCATGCAGTACAAGTAAAAAATATTGGTGTCTAGAACGTGTAAATTGCACCTTACTTTTGTGTTTCACTGATGAAATGTAAAATATTTCTGCATTATTTCACTGAAGTTGGCTTTTGTGTTTGTAGGTATACATCAGTAGAGCGAATGGCTTGGCAGAAGTAGATGGCGCGATTGGGCTTCTGAAGTTAGATTTTCAACCCAAACCGCTTAAGATTATAGGTACGCGAATTGTCTGAAAATTTGCTCCTGTCTCATTCCATAATTAGAGTCTATGCTACTCAATGCACAACTTTGTAGGAGTTCAGTTATCAATCTCTCAAGATTGATTATCAACTAAATTGTATCTGTTTATTATTGATGAATAGCTCCAATCAAAGACGAAGATGAAGATGGAAATGAGAACAATCCTGAAATGTATGACTCTGATGATACTTCAGAGGGCTCACCTAATGTATGTGATAATATCGATGAATTGAGCTCTGAAACTGAAGTCTTGGGTGGAATCACAATCTCAGACTCAGTTGGGGAGTTTAAGGATGTGAAAACCTTGGAAGATTTCAGGATCATGGTGGATGATGGTCTAGTGATAGACTCCGAGATACCTACGAATATCCGAACCAAGTACTACCACCTATGCACCTCTCAAAATGACTACCTCCACCGGCATCTTTTGCAGCGCCTAAACTGCAAACTCGCAGCTGGTATCATCGCTGAGACTGTCAACGTTTCTGATGCGATAAGGGCGGCAAAAATCACCACCCCTTTGGAGGAGCTCGAAATCTGGGACAAAACTCTCAAGGCCTTTGAGGACGTGGGAATGGCGCTTGGCTTCTTACGCGCGCACATTAGTAAGCTGGTCGCGTGCCATTCTGAGCAAACGGAGATGCTTCAGAGGAAGATGGAAGAAAGAGGTAAGTTTGAAGAGGAAAAGATGTATCTTCAGACAAAGATAGTTAATGTGAAGGGTGTTATGGATGGTCTTGATGAAGAAATCAAGATTCTGCAGGTGCAAAATGCAGGTTCTGAGCTTGCTTTCATGGAAATGGCAAGTGCACCTTGGTAGAATTGTCATTTTTGGTTTCTTTTGGAATTTGCATACCCATTTGACACTTCTACAATGGCTGTGATATTTTGGGGAGGCCATAATTTTGTATATCTTTGGTAGATCAACTTAGGGCATGGTGTTGTTTTGAATGGAGTACTTTGTGCTGTGTAAAAGAAAATGTGAAATGATGTACTCCCTCTGTCCCACTTTAAGTTACAACTTCATCATTGCACATTGTTCGAAAAACATGTTTGTTTAGCTATGATAACGGTAAAAAAAAGTTATTTTATGTAAAATATTTGGTACGATGAATTCAATAATATATCTCATATATCTATTCAAATATACGGTCAAACTTTGATAAAGAATAGTATCATAAAATAAGTGGACAATTTAAGTTGAGATAGAGGGGGAGTAAGAGATTTTCTTATATTTACCTTATCCGTGTATTTTAATACTCCCGGTCCTCTTTATAAGTCCCTCTTTGAAAATATAAAAAGAGTGGTGGTGGTTGAATTGAAAGTATATAAAGTAAATTGATGTATGAAAATAATCTATGATTCACTGAAAGAGGAAGAAACAAAAATGAAAAGATCATCCTAAAATAGAAAATGAGTTATATACTTCCCCTGTTCCCATCATTTTCTGCACATAATTTTTTTTGTCAAAGATGCCAAACTTTGACCATATATTTGAATAAGTATATGGACAATAATTTTATCGTATACGATATGGTTAGATTCATCGTAACATGTTTCCAAATATAATTTTTTTGTGCCATTATTGTCCGTAACTATACATTTACCGTCAAACATATTTATTGTAGGCCGTAAAATATAATTTTTTTGTGCCATTATTGTCCGTAACTATACATTTACCGTCAAACATATTTATTGTAGGCCGTAAAAAATTTATGTGCAGAATAAGATGGGAAATGAGTAAAAGTATTACAAGAGGATCAGATCGAGTACTCTATAGAAAAAATGCAGCGCAACGAATTAGTTCACCTGAATTGTACTTGTGCTTATTGTGATTCACTGCTAAAGATAAAATTGTTCCACAATCATCTTAAGTGCTTCTGCTACTGTAGTGCCATCCGTCTAATATTATCTTTGATTTGGAGATTGTAAGTTTGAATGTTATAGACAATTTTTGTTTTTCTGAAAATATGTTATTGACTATTTTAGAAGTGTTGAACTGAAAAAAAATCTTTAATCTCGATTTAAAAGTTCACATCTCTTGCAATTGTTTATGAAAATTATGAAACCAAAAACTCTCTAGTAGCCAGCAGGGGAGAGAGATTGCTTCCTATCACATTTTTTTTACACCACAAATTCACAGTGTGTTCCTCTCAAAACAATAACAATAAGAAGCCCTAAGTTGATCTACTGAAAATATACAAAACTACCCCCCTCCTCAAAATATCACAGGCATGCATATTCACAAAAACACACCTCATAATGATTCCATGACATAAATTATTCTACCAAGGTGCATTTGCTATTTCCATGAATGCAAGCCCAGAACCTGCATTTTGCACCTGTAGAATCCTGATTTCTATATCAAGTTTCCTTATCTCCTCTTCGAGTCGAGCTCTTTCATTCATCTTCATCTGAATCATCCTCGTATGCTCAGAATGGAGTGCAATAAGCTTATTTAAGCGCACGCGTAACAACATGAGCTCCATCCCTAGATCCTCGCAGAACTTGAGCCTTTTGTCCCATTTCGTGAGCTCTTCGGAAGGGGTGGTGATCTTGGCTGCCCTAATTGCATCAGAAACATTGACCGCCTCAATAATCACACCCGCGGCTAGCTTGCAACACAACCCCTTGAAAAGATAGCTATGGAGGTAGTCCTTTTGGGCTATACATAAGTGGTAGTACTTGGCACGAATATGCGTAGGTATCTCTGAGTCTATCACTAGGCCATCCACTGTGATCCTGAAGCCCTCCAGAGTCTTAACATCCTTGAACTCCACAACTGATTCTGAGAATGTAATGCCTTCCAGTTCCAATACTTCAGGGCTCAAATCCTCGAATTCATCACACGCATCTGGTGAGTCATCTGAGGTATTCTCAGATGCACTCTTCTCATTCTCATCTTCATCTTTGACTGCAGCCATTTATCAATGATAAAAAGACACAATCAGTTAGGGTTCAGGTGAAGAAAAATAGTGATAACACACTTATCTCGGGTGTAATACCTCACAACGCCTTAATAATTGTACACTGAGTTGCAGATAGACTTTAGAGAATAATGAAAAGGTTTTGCCAGTGCATTGAACTTTACCTAAGTTCAGAAGCCCAGCACCACCATTGATTTCAGTTGAGCCATTCACTCTACTAATGTACACCTAGGAAAGCAAAAGCAAAGTTCAGTGAAAGATTGGAGAAAGGATCTTCGGGTAATGTCTAAAATACGTCCTATAAAACACACATTTAGGCCCTGATCTCCCAAGCTTATTTTTGCTAAACTGAATTGAACACTGGTGTATTGGGAAATAGTAATAATCGGACTAAACTGAGCTAAATTTCATCAAATCTAGTTTATAGTGAACTGAACTGAAATGCAAATAAACTCGAGAGCACAAGACCTTAGCCACCATTTACCTTAAATCTGCAGGGCTTAATCAACTGAAAAACTATAGCATCCCCTTGAAGCAAACTTTGATCAATAGAGAACCCTCTCCAGCCTCCACTCAATCCTGTCTTTGCAAACAAGTACCTAGTTTCATGTTCCCTACCCATTTCATCCTCCAAAATCATCGCGGTATTGCTCTTCGGCATATGATCATCACAAAATCGCTTAGGCAATCCCTAAAATTGAGGCAAAAGGATCAAGTAAAACAGTAAAAAGCACACTCATATGCAGCTAAAAAAAATGGATTTGAAAAGGGCTTTAACTCACCAGCCAAAAACAACTACTAACATGAGATCTAAGCATCAATTTCACGAAACTAGGAAAACTAGAGGGCAGTCTTTTTTTAACTTCGTAGGCTCTATCAAGCGCAGATCTTTCTTCTTTCTTAGGACTCTTCTTCTTATAGCTTCAAACAAAAATTTTACACACACACGAACATATTATCAGCAGCAATCAAAGAAAGGATTTTTACTGTTCTGATTAATGTTTCAAACATCATAAACTGACCATATTATGGGCTTCTCCAAGTCATCATTTCCCCCCTGCAAAAAACAGAAACCTTGATTTCTACGAAAAATTTGATATACTCCAAATTAGTGTAAAGTAAGTACTCCAAAGCTTCTTACGTTCTTGATAGTTTTGTATTGAGAACTTGTGGGCCTCTTGTGAAGGATTTTCTTCTTAAATGCTGAGGTTGTTTTCCCCTGTTTCTGCTGCATTTAAAACAAAAACAAAAAATCAGAATGGAACAAAATATAGACCCAAAAAAGGAAAAAAACCCCATTTTGTAAACAGAAAGGTTGAACCTTGGAGAAAGAACTGTGTGGGCTGGGTTTAGATATTGCCATTGGAGAAGACTGAAGAGCTCGCTGCAACAGTCTTTTGAGTTGTTTTTACTGCTTCCCTCTGTTTGATGGATTTTTTAACCGTTTGGTTTAAAATATTTGCAGGGAATTTGAGCTGGGATTTGACAAGTCTGTCGCCTTGGAGAAGGAAGCGCCGGAATTGCGGGAACTGAGCCAAAATTTGAATTGGAGTATGGAGTATGGAGTATGGAATGCCTTTTGTATTCCAACTTCCAAGGGAGCTGTACCTTCCTTTTATTCTTCTTTTGTTCTTCATCCGGCAGTTAAAATTTCAAAAGGTCCGACAAAAATCTACCGTTTACTAACATGGACTAGCTTTTCTTTTCGAGATAATTTTTTAACATTAACTTTTTTTTTCTGTTTAACAAATTCTGGAATATTTTCATCTACTTAGTTACTTTTTTATTCTTTCAATATATTCTCCATCACTAATACTATCATTTCTAAATCCAGGTATCAAAATTAAATTGACCAATATTAGCAAACCGGAGTAGTTCCTTTTTGCCCATGTAGGCTTTTTGTATTCCAAGGGATTTAACTTGGCCTTGGTCTTCTTCATTAAACCAATTAAAATTAAAAAGTGAATCGTTATATCATGCCCTCTATTTTACTTGATACCCTCTATTTTACTTGATTATATAACGTGTTTATATTATTATATATATAATATGTATTTTCAATTTAATTTAAATAATTTAAATAAGTTAAAAATAATATTAAATAAAATTATAATTTAAACACAATACCACTGCACCTGGAGGTGTCCCGGCGGTGGTGAACGGCGACCGACGGTGATTTCGCCGGAGGTGGAGGACGGTGGCGAGTTTGACTCCGGCAACTGGCCCGTTCTCTTTTCCTCGCCCCAGCCCGGTTCGCGTCGCCCCGATCTCCTTCTCCGCTCTCGATCTCCTCCTCTCCCCTCTCTCCTTCTTCGGTCGCGATCTCCTTCTCCTCTCCCTGTTCTCCTTTTCCCGTTCCTTCTCCGATCCGGCTTCTCCTTCTCCTCTCCAGTTCTCGTCGCCCGGTTCTCCTCACCCGGTTCTCCCGCCCCGATTCTCCTTCGCCTTACCCATCCCGGTTCTCCTCCGCCCTATCCACATCGATTCTCCTTCTCCTCTCTGGTTCTCGTTCTCGTTTCCCTGCCCCCGTTCTCGCCGGATTAGAGTTTCTCGGGTTTGGTTTTGCTCGACGGGGGACGAAGGTGGAGCATCGGCGGGGAGTGGCTGAGACGGGGATGGCAGGCTAGGGTTTTGCTGGGGACGGGGACAGCATGCTAGGGTTTTGCTGGAGACGGGGACATCGGGCTAGGGTAGCTGGGGATCGGGACAGCGACAGAGAAGGATGGGGACGACGGTGACAGGGAATAGTGGTGGTGGCGGTGGTGCCGGCGCCGGCGGAACCATTGTTTTTGTTTTTTTATTTTTGTTTTTAAAAAAAATAAAAATTGATGTTATACACGTATATACGTATTAGGGCGTAACCTAGTAAAATACAGAACGTGATATAACAATATCCATTAAAAAGGGCACCTGAAAGAATGTAAAACCCACAAATAATTGTGGTTGTGTGTATAAATATATAGTGAGTATAAAGGGTATACAAGACCTAAACAAATATGGAACATGATATACACAAAACTAATAAGAAATGGTATCCCTTTCTTATCCTGATTCTAATTGATTTACATCTCTATTACCCCCCCCCCCCTCAAGCGAACCCCCTCAAGGGAAGCGTAGGACTGGTCGCAACGCAAAAATTGTAACGTAGAAACTCAAACTTCTGATGGGGTAGACCATTTGTAAATATGTCAGCAATCTGCTCCGTAGGAACATGAGCAACCTTGAGCTTGCCAGAAGACACCATCTCACGCACAAAATGATAGTCAATATAAATGTGCTTAGCTCTCTTATGAGAAATTGGATTCCGAGCCCAGAAGAGAACATTATTATTATCACACAGCAAGATGGGTGGGGTGCGCGTCGTCACACGTAAGTCCCAAAGAAGAATCATCAACTAGGCCAACTCCGCAGCAGTATTTTCCATAGCACGGTACTCAGATTCTGAACTAGAACGAGAAATTGTAGGCTTCTTCTTAGTACTCCAGAAAACCAGGTTGCCACCAAGGAAAATGGCATAACCATATGTAGACAATGATCCCAATCGGCATTAGAGTAACCCAACACCAGTAAAGCGAAGGAGTTTGCACGAAACTGAAGACCATAGTGAAGCGTACCACGAACATAGCGCAAAATCCGAGTGATAACTAGGTAATGGTCATCAGTAGGAGCCTACATAAATTGACTGACTGTATTCACAGCATATGACAAGTCAGGATGTGTGATCGACAAATACTGTAGCGCACCAACCAAACAACGATAAAGTGTGGGGTTTTCGAACGGCTTTCTGGAAGAGCTGGACAGTTGTAAAAAAACCACAAATGGAATGACAACAGGCGCGAAGTCCTGCATGCCAGCTTGCAGTAAAATATCCCTGGCATACCTGGCTTGACCAAGGAATAATCCGTCAGAAGTACGAACAATCTCCTATCCCAAAAAATACTGCATAGTGCCAAGATCGGTAATCTTAAACTCCTCATTAACCCGATCAATAAACATCTGAATAAGACGACTATCATTCCCAGTAAGAATAATGTCATCAGCATAAAACCAATAAATAGAGCAAAGAGGCACCCTGGGAGAAAACAAATAAGGAGGTATCTGAAGAACTGCATACAAAACCCAGGTCAATAAAAAATGAACTGAAATGCTGAAACCAACCGCGGGGAGCTTGCTTCAAACTATAAATGCCCTTGCGTAAACGACAAACATAATCCGGATGCATAGGATTTTTGTATCCAACAGGCTGCTCCATGTAAACTAGAAAATCCATAATGCCATTTAAAAAAACATTCTTCACATCAAGGTGTCATAATGGCCAATTGGGATGAACAACAATGGATAAAACAGTACGAACAGCAGATGTCTTTACCACTGGACTAAAAGTATGATCACAATCAAAACCAGACAATTGTGAACAACACTGAGCAACTAACCTCGCTTTGTGCCGGTCAAAAGAGTCATCCGATTTATACTTCAACCGGTAAACCCATTTTGAACCAACAACATGCATGGGGAGGATGAGGAACCAGCTCCCATGTCTGTTGAGTGCGTAAAACTTCCATCTCTGAGTCCATAGCAGCAACCCATTGAGGATCCTTGACAGTTGAGCGATGACTCTTGGGCTTGGTCATAGAAAACAAAGCACTCAATAAACCAGAAATATCATAGTCAGAAAAATCCTTGTATCGTAGAGAACCAGTGCGCAGACAAGTGTTCATCGGATGTCGAGAGGAGGGACCCCGAACCGGCGAAGGCACGGATCCCGAGGATGGCGTAGAAGCTGAGGCATCAAGCACAGAACCTGAGGCGATCGATGACGGCTGAGAAGGTGGTGGTGATGGCAACACTGAAGAAGCAGGCGCGGTCGATGAAGACGCCAGCAACAATACGGGTGACGTGTGGCGGACATGCGCGTCTGAGGTGGCTGGCACGTGAGTTGGCGGCGACGGCATCATCGGCTGTGCTGGCGGCGCTGGCTGGTGTCGAACACGCAGATGGTCACTTTGTGGTAAATAAATGCAATTTTCTTAAGAACCCGAGCTTCCGGTACAGGTGGAAAATTTGAATTTTCTAAAATAATGGCTTCAAGAAAGCAAAAACATCCAGTGATAAAGAATATGTAACATTACCAGTATAGGTAGCTGGGAAAAAACCTCATCAAACGAGCATGTCGAGTGATGTACTCCTTTGTGAGAGTATCAATACATTGATAACCCTCGTACTGCGAACTGTAACCCAAAAATATACAACACATACTCGGAGATGCCAACTTATGTGCAGCATAAGGGCGTAAATACAAAAAACTTGACAGCTAAATGAATGAAAATTGGAGTAGTTAGGAGTCGTACCAAAAATAACAGAGAGCGGAGACTGATCAGATAAAACTGACGTTGACAGCCTGTTGATGATGTAGATTGCTGTAGAAAAGGCATCATACCAAAATGAATGATGAAGGCCGGAATGAAAGAGCATCGACAATCCTGTCTCAGTGATGTGACGATGCTTCCAGTCTGCACGACCATTTTGCTCCGGAGTGTAAGAACATGAAAGCTCTGCACGACCATTTTTTTCTTTATAAGTTTTCTCCAGTATATATGCTATATTGGTGATATCCTTTATCTTGCCATTGAATATAGCAACAATTTCATCTTCCTCCATCTTCAATTCTTCAAACATTTTGGCCAACATTTGTAACTTGGAATCCCATACACAACTTCTTCCTTCATGCACAGTTGATCATGTAGGAACACCAATTTAAGGCTCTGTGCTACTTTCTGAAAAATCAATACTCTGACTGCATATTTTCTCAGTATAATTGCGTAAGTAGCTTAGCCAGTAATGTCTACCATATATAGTTCATCTGCACGTCTTAGTTACATGTGCGAATAGAATCCTAACTCCACAATTCTCATCTCAATCAAATCTTATTGGAGAAAGAATTTATCAAATCTAATTCCTTGAATTAAGGGATTAGAATATCTCGTTCCAATCTGTTCCATAACCGAAATCATTCTCACTTCCAACTCTACAATTCGTAATCCAATCCCATAGATATAGGAGTTGAGATATTCAGTAAATCAAGTATGATTGGACAAGATTAATTGTTCTCGGATTCATCCTTCATGCTATCCTTCTTCCACCAACTCCTTTGATGTTACAACATAATATTACTATATTTGCATACTCACACAAATTGCCAACTAACGTATTTGGACTTTACATGTTCCTCAAATGACAACTAGATTTATGGAGAATCTCACCATATACGCTTCGTACACGCAGTGAAACACGCAGAAGCCATTGCACTGTGAACAAGCCTGTTGACATCTCTTAATAAGGAGATACAAATTCGCAACAAAGAAGCCAAAGAAGCCATCAAGATTTCTGGTATAAATGAATGTTAATTCTACCAAGGTGCGTTTGCTAATTCCAGGAAAGAACCTGCATTTTGCACCTGGAGAGTCTTGATTTCTTCATCAAGACCATTAATTACACTCTTCACGTTCACTAGCTTTGTCTCAAGCTCCTTCATTTCCTCCTCCAGCTTAGCTCTTCCATTCATCTTTGTCTGAAACATCGTAGTTTGTTCAGAATGAAGTGCAATAAGCTTGCCAACGCGCGCTCGTAAGAACCTGAGTTCCATGCCTAGACCCTCAAAGGCCTCGAGAGTTTTGTCCCAACTCATGAGGTCCTCCAAAGGGGTGGTGATCTTGGCTGCCTTTGTTGCATCAGAAACATTGACCGTCTCAGTTATCATATCCGCGGCGAGCTTAGAGGTTAGATCCTTGCAAAGATGGCTATGGAGGTAGTCCTTTTGAGTTGTACATAAGTGGTAGTACTTGGTTCGGATATGCGTATGTATCTCTGAGCCTATCACTATGCCATTCACAATGATCGTGAAATCCTCCAAGGTCTTTACATCCTTAAAATCCACAACTTTATTTGAGAATACGACGCCTTCCAACAATTCAGTGCTCAATTCATCACACCCATAGTTCTCAGATGCATCCATTTCAGCATTGCCATCTTCTTCTTTAATTGCAGCTGATCAATGATAAAATGTTACAATTAGTTGAAACTTTGAGAGAATTGATCAAAAGAGTTCAGCCAATGCATTTATTTACCATCATTAACAAGCTGTTTAGATTGAAAATCTGAGTTCAGAAACTTATCTGCTGAGCCACATACTCTAAAGATGTACACCTAGAAGAAACACAGTAGCAAATTTCAGTTTAAAAGTTCAAGAAACAAAACAGAATGAACTTTTCAAATAATGTACTACCATTTTTTATCGATCACAGCCTACAACGTCCAAAATACACTCTTACTGACAAAAGACATTTCTTAACTATTACGCACACGAAAGACTAAGGCAACTCATAAGAACATCACCATCGGTGAGTTTTTTGGACGTTCTTACAATATTGACATGTAGATTATAATTTTCAAGAAGTGAAGCTAATAGGTTACCTTAAATGTGCAAGGTTTAATCAGTTCGAAAAATAATTCATCCCCTTCAACCAAAGAGTGATCAATGGAGAATCCCTTCCACCCTCCACTTAATCCATGCTTTGCGTACAAGTACCTAGTTTGGTGTGGTCTTCCACTTTCATCTTCCAAAGTAACCCAAACATCGCTCATCGGCAAATGTTTGGCACAAAATCGCTTAGGCAATCCCTGAAATCGCGATACCACGAAGTAATTCAAAGCTCATTCAATTCGAAAAGTGGAGCTCAACTAAAAAGGGCTTCAACTCACCAGCCAAAACCCCCCACTAACATGTGATGGAAGCATGTCTTTCAAAAAACTAGGAAGATTAAGGCTCATTAATCTTTCAACTTCATGCGCTCTCTCTTCTTTACTATAGCTTCAGGGGAATAAAAATCATGAATAAAAACACACAAACATATTTTCAGCATTATTCAAAGAAAGGGTTTTTCCTGTTCTTAATAAAATACCAAACATTACACACTGACCAAAAGACAGGTTTCTCCAAATCTTCATTTACTTCCTGCAAATAAACACAAACCCTCATTTTCTTGAAAAAAGACTCATTACTCCAAAAGAGTGTAGTAAAGTTCAAAGATTCTTACTTTCTTTGTTGTTCTGCATTGTAAATTTGCGGGCCTCTTGTGAAGGAGTTTTTTCTTGAATGCTGAGGTCGTTTCCCCCTGTTTCTGATGCATTCAAAGCAAAATTAAAATGAAAAGGGAAGAAAAGATAGACCCGGTAAAAGAAGAAAAAAAGGACTGTACCTTGGGGGATGAATTATTTGGACTGAGATTAGAAATTGCCATTTGAGAAGAGCTACGAGCAATAGTTTTTCGTGTTTTATGGTTCCTAATTCCCTTTGCTTTTGTTGATATTTTTACCATTCGGATTGAATTAGTTGCTGATAGTTTGAAGAAATGGAGTGGGATTTGGCAAGTCTGTCAATCAAGGAGAAGGAAGCGCCGGAATGACGGAAATGAGTTGAGTAAAATTTGAGTTAGTGTACGGTGAAATAATTTTAGTTCCTCTTTGGGTGTGTAGCCCTTTTGAATTCCAAATTTCCATGCTTGGCCCATCCATACTATACGACCCTCTTCCTCTTTTCAGGAAACATAAAATTGGGGAAAATGTAGAAATGACCCTATTAAATTAAGGAACCGTAGAAATAACTCAGTTAAATTTAAAAGCGTAAAATTAATCTTAAGATTTTGAGTAATGGTACAGATATACCAAAATTGCACTATTTTTTTTTTGGTGTTGACTAATGTAATTCAGACATTAACCTAATTTGAAAAGACAAAAATACCGCTGACCTTAAATCTGAAAATCTAATGACCATTAATCCCCAAACTTCTTCTTCTTCAACTTTGAAAAACCCTAAACCTGCCACCGGCGAACACCGCCTATCCAACGCCGCTGTCGAGCACCGCCACCAGCGCTACTGCTTAAACCCTAGCTCCCCCACCCGACCCTATCCCCACCGCCTATCCCCCGGTTCCTCCCCGCCACTGCCTAAACCCTAGCTCCTTCGTCGTCCCCTTCTCCCCCTTTCTCCCTCGCTTTCTTTACAGTGACACTCTGAATCCACCTAGATCTACAAACTTTTGTAAATCGGCAGCGTAGAGGTGGAGGAGGGTGGGCAGGGAGAGTGAGTGGTAGTGGTGGTGTGAACGACGAGTTGAGCGGTGGAGGGGTGTGGCTGAGAGAAATAGAGGAGGACGGAGGGTTGTGTCGTGTTTGATTGGAATTTTGAGCAGTGGTGGGGGGTTGGAAGTGTCTTTGCTTGTTTTGGTTTTTTATAATTTTTTAACTCACTGGTATAATGGACATTTCACCTTCCCCCCCCCCCCCCCATTAAGGCCGATGACATTTGGGTTAACGAAATCTAGGGTTAATTTTACACTTTTAGATTTTACAAGTTCATTTCTACACTTTCTACCAAAACATAGGGTTAAAAATTCAAATTTTAAAAATAAAGTGAAATTAGGAAGCAAAACTAATACTCCTTCTTTCCGTTTGTTTATCAGTAACACATTATTTTTATTGTTAGAGTTTAAGAGATTTTAAATGTTGAGTGGTTGGAATTGAATTGAAATAAAAAAAAACTTTGTGTACGTCATAAGTATTAAAATGTTGACAACATCTTGGGAAAGGTCGTCTTTCCATAAGTTAATGGAAAGATGAGGTTTATTTTAAATAATAAAAAGTAAAATGTCTTAGTTGTAACATTAAAATTTATTATGCAACGCGTAGTAGTTATAAGTTTATAACTCGATTCATGTAAGAAAAAAATTTATCTCCATTTCTTTTTATTTTCACTTTAAACCTTGGTGTTTCCATGACTTGTGGAAAGACCGCATTTCAAGTGACGAACTCTAAAATGTTTTTAAAAAATGAAACAAGAAAAAACTTTGTGTATGTCATAAGTATTGAGGGGGCGTTTGGTTGGGGTGAATCAGGAAAGGGAAAAAAAATCTGAGATCTTGATTCCCTTTGTTATTGTTTGGCTTGACTTTTTTATAATTCTCTTTCTCCATTTATAGTTTTACCATTCTCCCAATTATGTGTAACGCATTCTCTTGTCCTACATTGAGACAGAGATTCCCTATCCCCCGTCTTCAATTTCCCTCTATGTTTTATCAAACTCTACAATAAGATTATACTTTATATTTATTATCAAAATAAAATTACAAAATTATGATTATGATTCAATTAAAATATTATAATTTTATTTTGTGTATTGTAGATAGTCGAATTTAAATACAACTGTCATTTTTATATGAACTCTTTTTTAATTAAATACAAATAAATGTGTTTTGACTTTATACTATTCATAGTTATATTATTTAATATAAATATATTATTTTATAATAATATAATATAAATAGTATTATATTAAGTAGTAAGGTTATACTCTAACTTAATTAAATTTAAGACCACAAATTAATTTCATATGTAATTTTTTTTATATAAATTGGCAAAGTTTTAGGAAAGACGAGGTTTAATCAGAATAATAAAAGGTAAAGGGTCATAGTTGCAATATTAAATTTTTGTTATGCAACGTGTATAAGTTATAAAGTTAATAAATTTGATTCATGCAACCCATCATTTCTTCTAATTTACACTTGCGATAAGTGTCAATATAACCCTATCTACTTGATTAAGTGTCAATATAACCCTATGATAATTTTTAGTGCAAATATAACTCTGTCTAGTTAATGAAAGTGCCAATATAACCCTCAGGCCCCATTTCCGGCATTGACCTCAGTTTTCCAGCGTTGACTCTATGTAAATTTACCAAAATACCCTTTGGGATAACTCTGAAATTATGTGGACTATTTTACCCTCATAGTTCGCCGAACCACCGCGGACTGCCACTGAATTAGGTAGGGTTATATCAGCACATTATGAAAACTGGTAGGGTTCAATGAGCACATTCCTAAAATTTATAGGGTTATATCAGCACATTATGAAAACTGGTAGGGTTCAATCAGCACATTCCTAAAATTTATAGGGTTATATCACCACAGTAAAAAATGTAGGGTCATATCAGCACATATTGTAGAATATAGGGTTTTAATGATATTTTGTTTATTTTGTTGTGTTTAGTCCAGATTGATGATTCGATGACCATTGGTGTAGTGTGTGATTGTTATTTTGTTGTGTTCTTCGACCTAGGGTTTTTAATGTTGATAAGTTTTGAAATGAGGTTATGATATGTGATAATGGTGTTTAATATTAATGATGGTGTCATGATGTCAAATTTTATGTTGTATATGATATTGTTATGATGTTATAATTGTGTATATGATGATGTGGTCGCCCGTTAAGGCCAACCGAGTACCGCACACTTAATATTTATAATATTTGCTAATATAACCCTATAAGTTTTAAGAATTTACTGATATAACCCTACAAACATTAGAAATGTGCTGATATGACCCTACAAACATTAGGAATGTGATGATATAACCCAATAAGATTTCATAATGTGTTGATATAACCCTACCTGTTCCCGCGGCGGTCCAACAGTGGTCCGACGGTGGTCCGGTGGCGGTCCGACAATGAGTCTAAGGGTAATAACGTCATTTCCTTTTTTTTCCAGAAGGGCAAACATGTAATTTTACTAAATTTCGGCTAAAAGTTGTCAGAGAGGGTTATATTGGCACTTTCACTAACTAGATAGGATTATATTGGCACTTTCAAATACTGAAAGATTATATTGGCACTTATGTCAACTAGGTATGGTTATAAAAGCACTTTTTTTCTTTACACTTTAAACCTTGGTCTTTTCATGACTTATGGAAAGACCGTCTTTCAAGAGACAGACTCTTATAAATTTACTTTTTTATTTGTATATGGATAGAATATTAATAAAATTAATATTTATGTAATTTTTATAAAAAATAATAATATTATTTCATAAATATTAGGGCAAAATACTAATATGACCTTATGTTTTGGTGGTTTGTGCTAATATGACATTGTGAAATTGGATAGTGGTATTGTAGCCCTGTGTTTTGCATCAGAAATGCTGATATAACCTTTTGGCACTATTTTGGCAATCCTAGTTCTTCTTCTTCTCCATAACACAGCCACTGCTCCGCCACCTCCATCGCCGCCTCTCCATCGGGACGCCGGAATCTGGAGTTCCGCCCCATCACCGCCGGAATCGAGTACCACCATCGGCATCCTCTCGACCCCTACCTCACCTCTCGAAACCCTACCCTGATGGTCACCACCACCTCTCAAGACCCTACGCGCAATATGGGCTTAAAATATGCATCAAAACAGGGTTATAATAGTCATTTCATGTATTTCCGATCAAATTCAGACCTACGGGGTTATATTAGCACATTCAAGCAAAACACGAGGTTACAATAGCACTTTCCAACTTCACGGGGTCATATTAGCACAAACCGCCAAAATATAGGGTTATATGAGCACTTATTATATTATAAGGGTCAGCCAAACAAATTAAATATCTTACCGTTGTCCTACCCAGATGAAAAGGCAATTGTGAAGTCTTAACTTTGTTTTGATACTCTTTATGGAGGTGGTCAAATTTAGGTGTAATATGGTTCTCTGATATTCAATAATCAATGTTTGATTTATAAAATATAATAATTTATTAGAAAAATATTTATGTGTTGATGGATATAATACCTTATGTAATATTTTGGATTTGCATTAATTTTATATTTTATAAATAATATCCTCTGTACGTTCATTCTTAAAAGGTTTACGTATGTGATTTTTTTAACAGCATTATTAGCATATTTTTATATTAAATGAACTACAAATTTTAAATCAATACTCCCTATTTTGTTATTTTTCGCACACTTACTATAATTGGATGTTTTCTTTTATTTGACATCCTTTTCATTTTTGGTAAGATTTCTTCTATTTCATCCGCTCATTCTATTTTTTACTTTAAATTCAATTTCATTCACTCATTTTTTCACGTAGATCCAATCATTTAAACCTATGATGTCATAGATAGAAAAATGGAGGGAGTATGTCGCATGTGATGTGAAATAATAAAATATGTAAAGATAACAGTATGTAAATAAAATACTTACCACAAATTATAAATAGATTTACATATTTTTTAATCACATACAACATGTTAATAAATTAAAGAGATGAACTACATATTTTATATTAGATATTTTTTCGTATGAACTCAATATGGCGATAATTCATGAAATATTTTTATATTTTTTTGGCAAATTTAATAATGTGAAATAATTTATACTTATATGTGTTATTTTATAAATAATGTTGGAAATTAATATTTGTTTCCCTAGTATGAACCAAACAATAACAAAGAGAATGAGAAAGAATTCGATTCTCTTTCCACACTTGAACCAAACGGATTTTAAAAGATAGGGTTATTCCTTTACTTTCTTTTCCCTTCCCTTTCCTGATTCCTTTCCCTGCTTAAATGAAATGGCCCCTAAAATATATTTTTTTTAAAAGAAAAAAGTGATACATCATTAGAAAAAATATAGTCTTATTTTAGATTAGCTAACCGTTAGAGAGAGCCATTTTTCAATTAGTACGACTAATATGTTGATTTGATTAACTCTGTTCCAGCTAAATCTGCATTTTTTTTTACTAATTTTCTCCGTCCAGATTTGACCACTAATAACTTTAATTACGTCTATTAATTTTGATATTTATTACTCTCTTTATTCCAGTAAAAAATACACACTTTTGATACGTTTTCTCATTACACGTTTGACCATAAATTTCAATTATTATATTAGCACAAGAGGCAAAACTACAAAGGAGCTAAAGGAGGCTCCAGCCCCGGCAAGAAACAAATTACGGAGATAAGGGGATAAATTTGGAAAGAGGAATTTATCAACCCCTCCAATATTGGAAAAAGTTGGGGAAATTTCTTTCTTTTAGCCCCGCATGAATCCGGCCCAACCCCTGCAACTCTCCACCACGGCCATCTTACAAAACCTTCTTCGGAACCTTTTCCTGACACCAAAGCTGGAGAAACAAGAAAAACAAGGAATAGGCTTCACCTCAAAAATGGACACTTTACTAACCTTTTTCATTGCTATTCCCCTCCATATCTTCACTAACTAATAAAAACACTCATCACATCATCAAGGCCTGCTACAACTGAAACTAAACTGCAGTATTTGTTTCCAAATTTAGAAGAAAAAAAACTGCAGTATTTTAAGACAGACCTGCTGCTCGATTGACAGATCGAGCTCATATGAGTTCGCTTCTTCTAAATTCTTCGTAAAATAAGTCATTACCCGATGAATTAGTGTTCAGGATGATACTATACACGTGTTTACAACATTTATTACAAGAAATACTGCACCGTTCATATACTGATCGAAGAAAACAAAACCTGATACCAACCTTAAAATTTACAAGGTTAGCAGGAGATTGGATTCAACATGTAGTTGAGAAATATGAACTCGCTATTTATATACACACTACTTACATACCGATTCAGACAGAAAATGGTACTGCTGGACACACGGCAACTTCCTTAAGCTCAGCCAGCTTTACTGCATAAGAACCAGGAAACTTCCCATCCAAAGGGACCAAAGCCCGAACTGTCAACAGTCAACTGATATAGCACATTTAGCAGTCATACAACAAGCAAAGACCCTAGCCCCCAAAATCATCTTTACAAAACTTCGTAGTCAGATTCACCGTTATACTCTTACACCTTATCATAATCTAGAGCGGCGCATGAATTTCAAAGCCTTTGAAGGCGAATTCTGCCTAGAAGCAGAAGCAACTGGCTGGCCATTTAAAGAACTGGAAAATATAATGTCCCAACCTTCAACAGTTTTTGGCACACAAGCATCAAAGAGTACCTGTCCAAGAACACCATGTGCATTGATTCTTGGGTTGTAAAAAGATGAAAGTTTATCAGTTTTCTCCTCTGGTGAAGACTGAGAGTCTTTGCTGTTTTCAGACCCTGGAGAGCTAGGTGAGTATAAATGGTTATCAGGTCCAACTGTGACTCCACTTAGGCATCGATTTGAGTTTACGGCTGCATTCTGCAGGTGACAAATCAAATCAGAAATTTCACCTGGCATACTCTCTAAATCAAATCCAAGCCTCTGAATTTTGTATGTGAAAACTGAAAGTGATCTCTCGAGCAAGTCTTCTACTGCAGCTCTATACTCAATTGGACAGTTCTTGTAATGGCCTGGAATGAGATGAAATGCCAAGAGGTGAATGAAATGTAGGAAATGCATATGGATACATTTACACTAGGAGGAGGTTGAGAAGAAGAATTTAGGTAATCATATGGAAGTAAACTAATCTAGGCTCAGTATGCCTGGATTTTTATAATGCCTTTTCATGCAAGGTCTTAGGTCAAACAAGTATTTACTAGGTCATTTAGAATGAACCCTATCTTCCATAATCCCCGTATGTACAGCGTAACATAGATTAAGCAAACCAAAAGTAGTTCAGACATGTTCTGTTAAGAAGTTTACGATCGCAATAACATTTGATTTTGATGATGGAGCACAGTGATAGAAGAATCAGTTGCATCTTAGTTGTCATGACTAATTATTTCTAATTGTCTATGGCAGATAGGTAAGGAATCCCAAGCAAACAAGTTACGTAACCATTAGTGACAGGAATTTAAGCATACGCTGGAGAATCAACAAATGGATAATGCAAATAAGGTGTGCGGTTAAGACAGAATAATAACTGCCAATTCACATAAACTGTTCAGTAGTCAGATAATTAGTAAATAGCCAGAGACTAACCAGCATGAGGAGATCTTTTCCATTTTATGATTTTCACAGAACCTCCAGCATCTTCTAATCGCTGAGCGAACTTCGATATAGTGGGACAAGGAGCAAGATCATCAGACTCCGAGCATAGGAGGAGGAAAGGGGCACCGAAGTTCTACCACCAAAGTTCAAGGAAGTATTAGAGATCGTCTCATAATGAAATGTCAGTGGGATCGAGATAAAAGAAAACAAGCTGCGCAGATCAGAGGTGAAAAGTAAACATACAACTGAAGAACAAAGGCTGCGCCAATAATCTGTGCGATGAGAACCAAATTTTGTAATAAATAGAGCATCCAATCCATACGTGACACCTTTCCCAATCAAAGAAAGCAGCTTAGCCGCCCCAGGCATTTTGAGGATTGCATTGTGGTAGGAAAGTCTAGCCCCCAAGTCATGGGTAAAATCAACTGGACCAGAATCATATACATGACCAGCGATGCAATGTCTGACCAATCGACTCTCCTCCTTCATTATACCAAATAAAAACTTAAGCAAAATATCCATGGCACAGCTTACTGAAGAAAACACGCGATCTGTGAAACTGACAAACAAAAATAAAGCTATAGCCATACCGGACTGAGCTTCACTTCACATCCTCCATCAATAATCTGAGTCACACGTAGCCAAAATGGAAATGAAAAACAGGAAGAAAACGCAGACAAAGCCAGAAAGAACAATCAATAAACAATTAGAAGCTGAGTCTTTACCTGAAAGATCTTATACAAGCACGCCTGGGAACCACCAGAAAGAGATGCAAAAACCAGAGGACAGGGAATTAGGCTTAATTCCTGCATCGGATCAGAAAATAAAATAAAATCTTCAACTCACTATAAGGAAAAGGTTGAAAAAAACAAGAAAACTAAATCAAAATATAGCATGAGCATAATCAATCGACAGAAGATGCACTGGAAAGAACCGGCAGCAAGCTCACCTCAACTAGTTGACTAACAACACATAATGCGAAAGCCGCGGCCCTCTCTGGTATAAATCTGCAAATATCAGTTATGTAAATCATCACTTCAGCGTCTTGGCTAACAATTGCAAAACCAATCCAAATACTCAGACAGTAAAACAAATCAATCTAGAGGCAGTAAGAAATCAGAGTAAAATCTGCTTACATATTAAGGAAATCAGCAAAGCAAACAAGGACATTCCAGCCGATTGATGAATAGAGGTAGGTATAATCCTGCAGCTGCTCTTCCGTAATCGAACCCCATGCCAAAACCGCAGCGATTCCTTTAGGCTTCGAGTTATAGTTTCTCACCCAGTATAATCTCCCCCCGCTCCCATCTCCTCCGGCGAGGCTGCTTGACATTTCAGAACTTCAATGGAAACGGTACGCAAGCTGTGTGGTAGGTGGTGGTGGTGGTGGTGGTGGTGGTGGTGGTTGCAGTGGTGGCGGCGGCGGTGGAAGATTACCCGGCGGGGAGGGATGGCGTATATTGCCACCTCAGAGGATATGCGTTTTGCTGATTTTATCCTGGTAGTCGTTTCATGAAACGGCGTCGTATGAAATGGTGGTGATAGAGTATATCTCTTTGGCGATGACGTGGCGTGTGGATGCGTGGCGGGGAATTGACGTTTTTAAGATATTGCCAAAAATGAGTATCGGTAGTTTAATGGAAATTACGATAAAGTTTAATGGAGTACAGTAGTACTTGAATTTGACCCCCTCTTCTTTCCTTAATAATGAACTTAACTGATTATTAATTTGTTTTTCCAATTGTAAGAGAATAGGAGTGAGAATTAATATTTCCAAACGAGTTGTATTCAATGATATAGGACTTTAAATTAAAAATACCGCCAAACATAATTGAATACTCATATGTGATTTCAAAATTGCATAATCTTATCGGATGGTTAAAACTGTCTCATCCTATAAAGATTAAAGACTAGTGTTGTTTATTAAATTTATTTGACAGATATTTAATTTAATGTTCTAAATTATTTAATTGAAAGGTCCATTTTCAGTGAATCTAAAGAGATCTTATTACCAATAATTTAAAAACCTAGCCGCTGCCGCAGTGTCCCTCTCTCCCCCTCTATCTCCCTCTCTCCGCTCCTCTTCTTCTCCAATTTTTTTACCCATCTTTCTATGAGGGGGAGGGAGAATAACAATTTGTTTTAATTTATATTTTTCTAATTTAATAAGTGTAAAATTTGTTTTCAAAAATTAGTTTTATTTTTCGACCTGATCGATTAGATCGTTGTGTTCATGATGATAACTCGATTCAGTTGTTCATGTTGATTTAATGTTCCCGATCTGCTTGTTCAGATTGTGTGTTCGTAATTTTGTTAGTGGTTTTATTTTTGAATTTCCATTAATTTGGATTCGTCATATTTGTGTTTGTCAAGTTGTTTACGGTTTGGAAAACATAGATCGTGGTTGGATCAAGTGGTGTTACAATTGTAGAAGATCCATGTTTGGGGCAGTGATACTGATGCGTGGTACGCTTCTCTTTGCCAAATGTGCCAAGTGGTTATGATTTTTGTGGGAAGCTAGTTAAAATCTCTGAGGGCGATATTACAGTTTTTATTAATTGGATCTCTAATCTGTAATAGTACTGATGATCAGTGTGGTTGACATGTAATTTAAATATCCTTCCAATATTATAGTTATTGCTAAAGGCTCAAAAGATTGGATGTCAATTACACTCATTGTAATCGTCGGTGAGTATTTTTTCTATCATCTTTGAATGATTGATTTTTTACAAAAAAAAGATAAATCTATCTGAATATACCACAATTATTTTATAAATAAATAATGGCAAAGTCTTGGGAAATACGGTCTTTCCATAGGCTTACGGAAAGACGGGGTTTGATTAGAATAATAAAAGGTAAAAGGTCTTATTTGCAATATTAAAGTTTTAGTATGAAACATGTAGTGGTTATAAAATGTATAACCCGGTTCATGCAACCCGAAAATTTTATCTTAATTCCTTCTAATTTACACTTTAAACCTTGGTCTTTCCATAACTTATGGAAATACCGTCTTTCAAGAGACGGACTCATAAATAATACATACCGCAATTATTTTATATATAAATAATACCACAATTATTATATATAAATAATACCACAATTATTTTATACTTATTATTTACAATAATGCATCCGCGGATCCGCCTACCAGTTTTTAGCTGGATTTAAACATTTGACAATGTCTCTGAGGTGATTGAAAAACAGACTTTTCCATCAAAACAATTGTCATTTTAACTTGTTAATATTATAAATTTTATTTATGCTGAAATGAACAATTAAAAGCCGTTTATCAAATAAAATTTAAATACTACATCCATTTCATTGGGTTTGATAAAATATGTTTAAATGCGTGCATTTAGGTGAATGAAATTGAATACAGAAAGATAAAAAGTATAATAGATGGATAAAATTGAAAAAATCTTGTAAAAAAAGGTTGTTAGACATATAAAAACAAGTTGTGTTGAACCCAATACAACTGGAGAGTAGCTAATAAAATAATTAATTAAACTAGTCAATTGACCTAACAACTGATAATTAATAATTATTTATTAATCATAAAACCGACCTGGGATAGGATGAAGGATCATGATACTCAAATATAAAAAATAAGATGAGAGCAGAGTGCCAATTACATGAGTATCTTGATTAGGTGACAACTGACAAGACATTCAATTAAAAAATTACTCTCTCCGTCCCACTTAAACTTTTTAATTACTTTTTAGAAGTTAAACTTTGTACTTTGACTCTAAATAAAATTTAATATATACATAATAAAAATATCATGTGAGATCTTGTTACATTCATCTTAATATCTATTTTTCAAATGTCAATTTTATACTCCCTCCGTCCCAAATTAAATCGTATGAAAGAGAAATTTGGCTGCAAAATTGAACAGTGGAATTTGGCCAGCTTTTCAGTTGAAAAGGCTGAATTTTGTACTCTGATGTCAGAGTTAGTTTACTGTTCGACAGTGGTTTAAAAGTTACTGATCCCTGACGGGAACAGTAATCGTTCCCTCCTTTTTCTAATTTTTGGCTCCAAAATTTTCAATTCTGGAGCCAAATGATGCCACTGTTTACATGCCTGAAAATTTCAGCCAAACTTTTATAAAATGGGGCATTTATTACAGCTCCCAAACCAACCTAATCTAGAAAAAAAAAGGCCAGCTCTCAGAATATTTTTGGCCAGTACTTCAGGAACTGGCCAGATACAGAAAACAAATCTCCATCCTCATTCTGAATTCATCATCGAGCACAGCTGTGATGGTTGGGGCAAACCTGACAGATGAGGAGAGGCAGGACATAGCCAATTTTCTGCTTCATAACTCAAAAATAGGCAGATTCAGCGGCAACAGAGACTGGAGGCAGCAGAGAGATGGCATGTTCAGTTCGGACTATCTCTACCATATGGGCGCATGTGAAAAAGCAACTTCGGAACGGAGAAGCTGTGAATGCTCGTTCAAAAAGGCATGGTCGTTGTGGCAGAACCAAGAAACCAATCGATGTGGAGGCCTTAATAGCAGTGCCACTTAGGTACCGGCGAACCTGTCGGAGCACAGCAGCACAGTTGCAGGTTGGAAAAAACACGATACATAGAGCTATAGCAAGCAAGGAGATCAGGAGCCACACTAATGCAGTTCATCCACAGCTAAGTTTGGCATGCAAAGAATCAAGGCTAGAATGGTGCCTAAGTAAACTGCAGTGTAACATGCAGTTCAAGCCTATGGAAAATGTGATACACATCGATGAAAAATAGATCTACTTGACAGAGGCAACGACAAGGTATATTCTAGGTCCCAATGAACCCGAACCATACAGAATCACACAAAGCAAGCATTATATTTCAAAACTCATGTTTTTATGTACTGTGTCTAGACCTTTACTTGACTTAGAGGGTAATGTAATGTTTGATGGGAAAATAGGGGTGTTTCCATACGTGGATTATGTACCATCCAAGTACACCACTGTAAATAGACCTAGAGGAACCATGATTCTCAAACTCATATCATCCATAACTAGAGACATCATAAGACACAAGTTGATTCATGAGCTGATACCAGCAATCAAGCAGAAATGGTCGGTTTGGGCAACCAAAAACATTTTCATACAACAAGATAATGCCCCTTGTCACATATTTGCAAATGACCCTGAATTTCTAACTGCAACCACCTCAGATGGTTTTAATATACAGTTAGTGTGCCAGCCATCAAAATCACCCGACCTAACCATTCTGGATTTGGGGTCTTTTTGCCTCAATTCAAAGTTTACAGCAGCAAAACCCTACTCAAAACCTAGATGAGTTATTGCAGGCTGTGTATGATGCATTTCAGATATATGATCCAAAAATTATTGACAAGATTTTCCTGAGTCTACAATGTGTCATGGTGGAAATCATGAAATGCAGAGGAGGGAATAATTTTAAACTGCCACATATGGGTAAAGATAGGCTTAGAAGCCTTGGGATGCTTCCCCACAATTTAATTGTTGACCCAACGCTAGTTAGGGGATGCTTGGAACATATGGTGACTATTGGAAGAACAAGGCACATTCAAGACCTGCTGATCAGTATGGAGATAGTTTAGATGTGCATGGGATCTGTACGTTTGTAGGGTTGTGCTTCTAGATTCAGGTCTAGGGTAAACTTACCAGTTAGTTTTGGTAAAGGTAAGTTTATATGGCAACCTTGTAAAAGTTGGGAGCTAAACTCCATTCAGTATGCATGTAGTTTGTAAAAAATGTGTTGTGTAAATTTTTATTTTAGAACTGAGGCAAATAAACATTGACCAGAATGTAATGGATGACTAGACACACACAACCATTTCGTGGCAAAAGACACTACAAGGCTGCCATCCATGTGTTTTTCAAAAAACACGGTTGCTACCTAAGTGTGAACAACCAATATCATCATAGGTGGGTATCAACTAATACAGGGTGGATTGGGCAAATAATTTCAGAGCTGGGTTTAATCACATCATGCCCCGCCAAGATCAAATTAGTTTCGAGGCTGATAGGCATGGCTGCATGTTTTAATCATTCATCACAGCTACATCATTAATCAAGGGTTCAACCAGCACATAAACATGCTATCACAAACAATTTAAGAAGCTATGATATATCATATAAATGCAGTTAACATATGCCCAGCCAAGGTCAGTGAGTTTTGGAAACATTACTGCATTGCTGCATATGACAACCACAAACACATACACATGCATAACTTTCACTGCTCCATTATTGCCCCTGATATGAAACATACCCTGTCAAACTCAGGTTCTGCATTGGATTCAGATGAAAAATGGGTAACACCCACCCGGGTTTCAACTGAATCCGAGTCAAAATCTGAGTGGTTGCACATTTGATCATTAACATCACACATAGTCAAGTACCCAGCATAAAACAGTTGTTAACAGGCTATAACAGACAAGTAGCAAACAAGTTATCACAGACAAGTAGCAAGCAAACCTGCATGTGAAGGTAACATGTTAGTACATTGTCAATAATATTACCACTTAAAGCAAGTGCAGAAATGTAAGAGTAAGTTTATGACAAACCTGTGAGTAATAAATTCATTTTCCAGCATCAAAATCTACATGACGAACATATCCAGTCCAGTTCTCAGGATATAGACAGGCCCCAGTTTCCCAGAAACCAGGCTCACCATAGTTAGGGAATTCGTTACCCTTAAAGTACACTGATGGATGTGGATCACACCAACATTCAGAATCAGATTTATCATAATCAGAGGGCTGTGTTTCATCAGAATCAGGGTGCTGTGTTTCATCAGAATCATGGGGCTGTGTTTCATCAGAATCAGGGGGCAGGGTTTCATAGAAGCAGGGGGCATTGTTTCATCAGAATTGGGGGAGTGTGATGCATGTGGATGAAGGAGATGTAATGGATCAGAATCAGGATCTGAATCTGAGTGATATAGGATTGCTTCAGGTACAAGACTAAAATGTGTTGCCACAGGGGTATCCCCAGATTCACACGAATCAGTGTCCAGGACATGACACTGGGGTGGGGTGAGTTTGCTGCCCTTGGGTTGTGACTCAATGTCATCAAGACCAGTAAATAAAGTAGGATCAATACTGGCCTGAAACTGATTGGAATCACTCAAGGATTGGCAAAGGGGATACTCAACCTGCC
The DNA here is from genome assembly GCA_037428765.1 of Rubia yunnanensis. Taxonomy (NCBI): domain Eukaryota; kingdom Viridiplantae; phylum Streptophyta; class Magnoliopsida; order Gentianales; family Rubiaceae; genus Rubia; species Rubia yunnanensis. Next base: position 131,209,222 of record CM075063.1, read on the forward strand.
CAGCAATGACCCTGTCACCTTGATCCATCAGGTAAGGGTAGACACAATGGGTGGGGAATGGGTTACAGAAACAAAGAATAGCATGCAAAAATAGTCATTCTCTATGACCAGGGATGGGGCTAGGGTTTGAAAATCAAACTAGCCCAGGCCTAAAACAACACAGTATGAGTAATTCTTAACATAATAATGACAATTCATAAGCAAACAAACATCGGTTTTGAGCTAAATCATAACATAACACTGAAAGTTATCGGAATAACACTTATGGTACACATGCAAGCACTTCCAATGTCACATCTTGTTAGATAGCAAAGAATAAAAACATAAGACGCCCCACCAGAGTCAGATCGATAACATTAATAGGCCAAAGTGGAAGAATAGTTAGAACATGGGCACTGTATTCACAGATCTGGGTACGAAGTACAACTAATACGTCAATAATCAAACTTGAACACTGCGTTTCTTGACAAAGAGCACAAATTGCAACGAATCAAGGATGAAATTAACCCGGCACGGGAACAACACCACAAACTAGGGCATATGTGTCAAATCTGCCAAACGGCGTGAAAAATCCAACGAAGAGCACGATAAATTTAGGTTTCTGAACTCAAAAGACTGAAAACCACACAAAATCTTCGCATGCACTCGATTTTATACTTGAAAACTGTAGATCCGTATGCATTCCAAGGGTTTTAACACATAACAACTAAGAAACCAGAACCCACAACTTAAGAAACAACCAAATCAGTACAAAACCTAACAAAAAACGACCCAAACACAAACCAACACAAGAAAATGATGAGATGGAAGCCGACGACGCAGAAATCAAGTTCATTTTGAAAGCGGACAACATTGATTTTAGAAAACCCTAGATTGGAAAACAAAAGGCTGTGATTGAAAACAAAAAACGAAGATCGATTCACAAATGAGGATCAACAGAAACACAAACCCTTCAACACAGATTGGATATGGAGGGGCTAGGGTTTTCAAGCATCGAGGGAGGACAGAGCATCGCTGTGATTTCGTAAAGGAGAAGAGAGAAATGAGCTGTGAATGGAGCATTGAGAAGTAATGGAGAAGAGAGAAAGAGAGCGTTGGGAGAGCAATAATGGATATGGGGAAGAGCGAAAGGCACGCATGTGATAAGTCTGACCCATTTGAAAATGGGTCAGCACACTGCTCAATAAAGCAACATGCGTCCCAAGCATTTGCTAATGAGCACAATTAATCAGCCAAAATGCGTGTAATATTCATAAGGTCCAGGGGCATTTTAGTCTTTTCAGCTGTGGTCAACTAGGCTGAATTGGGAAAGTTCTGACCATTGCAATTTAATTGGGGACAACAAAAAATGGAAAGTGTGCGGTTTAATTTGGGACGAAGGGAGTATGTATAATTATTATGACAAAGTCTTGGAAAATACCGTTTTTCCACAGGTTTAGGGAAAGACGGAGTTTAATTAGAATAATAAAAGGTAAGAGATTTTAGTTGCATACTAAACATTTATCGTACAACATGTAGTAGTTTTAAAGTTTATAACTCGATTTATGCAACTCAAAAATTTTATCTATATTTCTTCTAATTTACACTTTAAACATTGATCTTTCCATGACTTATGAAAATACCGTATGTCAAGAGATGCAATCTGTTGTAATATAGTGTTTGATTCATATTTGAAAAATATTATTGGGAAAGTCTCAGGAAAGGCTTATGGACAGGTCGACTGTCAGGAGTTTCACTCAATATTATTTACACGGTCAAGGTAATCACATATTGTAGAATTAGTCATAATGTATAATTTTAACATGGAGTCCTTTTTTTTAACTATTCCGTAACAAACTTCCATATATTATCGGAAATCACTGTCACGTATATTAAACGGAAGTTTAAGGAATCCAGGCATTCAGGTTTACACAATTTATTAAACAAGTTTATGCAGTGTGGTGTGGATCAGTGTTGGATTGTCTTCGAAATCACCCACCCTCTTGTTTTCCCTCTTTGTTTTTTTGGGCAAAAAGCAAAGTTGGACTCCATCCGTCTCAATTTAAACTTTTTAATTATTCTTTCATGATCTTCAATGAGCATGTTTGACCGTAAATAACTCTGGTTAACATAATAATTGAGTCCATCTCTTGAAAGACGGTCTTTCCACAAATCATGGAAAAATCAAAGTTTAAAGTACAAATTAGAAGAAATGAAGATAAAATTTTTGGATTGTATGAATTAGGTTATAAACTTTATAACTACTACACGTTATATAATAAAATTTTAATATTAAAACTAAGACCCTTTACCTTTTATTATTTTAATTAAACCCCGCATTTCCATAAACTTATGAAAATACCATCTTTCTCAAGACTTTGCCTACTATTAATGCGGTAGTTTAACTTTTATTTATATTTATTATAATGAGATTTCCATGAATTTTTTAAAAAGCATTTTAAGATATAAATAATTATAATATGATCCTAAAAATTATTAAAATGAGTTTTTCATGATTGGTCTCCGTAATTTATACATTGCTGATTTTTTGTTCCTTCGCATAAATTTATTAGACTCACTTGTATAAATAGAAGAAAACAAAATGAAGAATAAGTTTATTGGAGTGCGCAACATGTTCGGTAAGTAATCAAGTAGTTCAACACAAAAAACAATTAAATAAGGTTAGTAATAAAGTAGATGAATACAAAAACAATTAAAGCAGTAAAGACAGTTTATGTAAGGTAGGGACACTTTCTTTCGAGTTTTAAAATGAATCAATTGTTTTGGAATTTGTGCCTTCATCTTCTCGTTAAAAAGCGGGTGTTGCTATATCCCGTCCTGTATTTTACTATCCTCGCCCTAATACGTATACAGTATGTATTTTTAATTTAATTTTAATAACTAAATTGAATTGATTTTAGAGTAGATTAAATTTAGATTAGATTAAATTTAAATAAATTAAATTAAATTTAAAAATGAATCCGGGCGCCGCCGCCGGACTGCCGGAAACCACCACCGGACCGCCGGAAACCGCCGCCAGACCGCCGGAAACCGCCGCCGGACCGCCGGAAACCGCCGCCGGACCGCCAGTCGACGTTTGGGATGCAGCCTCGCACGGCTCGCGCCCAGGCCACGGCGAGCCGAGGCGCGTCCGGCTCGCGCCAGTGCCCTGGCGAGCGGACCGTGTCCGCCTCGCGCCGAAGCCACGGCGAGCGGTGGCTCGCGCCCAGGCCACGGCGAGCGGCGCCGGTCCGGCTCGCGCCCAGCCCGTGGCGAGCGGTCCGGCGGCGGCTCGCGGCCTGTCGGTGGCGAGCGGATCGGCGGCGGCTCGCGGTCCGTCGGTGGCGAGCGGCCGGGCGGTGGCGACCGGACCACGGCCCAGACCGTGGCGAGCGGAGCCCGCCACGGCTCGCGCCCAGGCCGTGGCGAGCCGCTCCGAGGCGCCTCGCGCCCAGCCGGTGGCGAACCGGAGCCGGCGTAGGGCGGTCCGGCGGCGGATTCCGGCGGTCCCGCGGCGGCTTCCGGCAGTGGATTCCGGCGGCCCGCGCGGCGGATTTATTTTTAAATTAAATTAAATTTATTTAAATTTAATCTAATCTAAATTTAATCTAATCTAAATTTAATTCAATCTAAATTTAATTTAATTTAGTTATTGAAATTAAATTAAAAATACATACTATATACGTATTAGGGCGAGAATAGTAAAATACAGGGCGAGATATAGTGATCCACTAAAAAGCTCGGCTATGGCAACTGGCGAGAAACCCTTTCTCTGCAAACTCAAATAGTCTTATGCATGTATTCCAGTCAGTGGCGGAACCAGGAAAGAATATGAGGGTAGGCTGAAATCGCACTGTACGTAAAAATTTTTTTTGTACAACTAAAAAACAAATGATCGATTAACATAATATAATAAGATAAGTACAATACAATAAGTCCTACAAATTCACTACTAAAAAAACTACATTCTAATGCTAGAAGCAGATTTAGGAAGTGGAGGCAATTTAATCCTACGAGGCTCCGAGCTTTGAAAACGTTGCATGATTGCTTCATTCTCAATCTTAACAAAAACCCCTTCCTCAACATAAACCCTCATAACATCATTCAACCATTCATCTCCTATTCTATTACGTAGATCAGTCTTGATTTTTTTCATAGCAGAAAAAACTCGTTCAACTGAAGCAGTTGCAACGGGTAGAACTAATGCCAACTGAATAAGACGATATAGCAATGGAAAGACGACATGGCTACGTGATTCAACCATATGCTGAGCAAAACGTCCTAGATCATTGATCACTGGCCAAGAAGCATTATTATGTCTCACATCACGAATGAAAGTGTTAAGTTCTTGCTCAAGTTGAAGACAATTAATTCGAGAGAAGTCATTCGGATATAGTTCACCAAGGCGAACCAACTTACCAACATCAAAGCTGGAAAATGAATCTCTCGGATCAAGACATGCAATGCAAGTGAGTAACTCCGAGCTTGCTTCAGAAAATCGATCATTCATTTCAACAATCATATTATCCACGGTCTAGAAAAAAAAAGAAAAAAACATCAACAAGATAAAAAATACATGTAAAATAGTCTAAAAAAATATATTAAAGTATATAAATTTTAAAGTTTACCTGAAGAAAAATGTCAACGCGATAAAAGTCACCATTGGTTTCCATCTGTCCACGACGTCTAGAACGGTGACGAATTTTCCGTTGATCTTCCATCTGGCATACTGTGACCTCATGTTTCTTACAAAAGGTCTCGACTTTATTCAACAATACCTCAAAACCCCCAGCTCTAAATTCTCTCAGTTCAAGCTTCATTGTCTTCATCAAATGCACGGCTTGTACAATATTTTGATCTCTTTGTTGCAAGGCAAGAGACAACTGACTTGTAACTCCCAACAAATGTTTCATCAAAAACATACAAAATACAAATTCATAGCTCTCCATTCTATCCATCAAACCCTTTGCTTTAGAGGCATTTTCAGCTGAATTGCCATACTCACATACATTAAGAAGCACTTGATCAATGGAAGACCACATAACCTCGAAACGAAGAATAGTAGTGTAGTGTGATCCCCAACGAGTATCACCAGGCCGTCTCAAACTCATTTCCTGATTTTTGCCTCTTCCACTAACATTATCTCCTTTTTCCAGTGCCTCCGCAAGTCTATCATGTTCTAAACTATTAAGCATATCTTTTCTAACACAAGAACCCCCAACTAGATTCACGATGTCAACAAGATATGAAAAAAATTCACACACTGATAGAGTACTATTTGCAACACTAACAACAACCAATTGAAGTTGGTGAGAAAAACAATGGATGTACCTTGCCGAAGAGTTTTCTTTCAACATCAAAGCTTTCAACCCATTAAACTCTCCTCGCATGTTTGAAGCCCCATCATATCCTTGCCCCCTACACCTTGACAACGACAATTTCTTATTCCCAATGAGTGTCTTGAGAGCAAGAAACAAAGTGGTAGACTTAGTATCATTCACATGCACGAGACTAAGAAAACGCTCAAGAACACATCCTTGTTTGTTGACATATCGCAAAACAACTCCCATTTGCTCTTTTATTGAACAATCTCTAGCCTCATCAACAAGAATAGAAAATACACCATCTCCAATGTCATCAATGATAGCATCACTTACCTCTTCGGCACAAGCATGTGAGAGTTGTTTTTGAATTAAGGGGGATGTCAACTTGTTATTTCCCGGAGCGTCATGCATTGCCTTAGCAATATCCTCACTTTGATCGCAATACCAATCAACCAATTCAAGAAAATTACCTTTGTTGAGAGAATCAATACTCTCGTCATGACCACGGAAAGCCAAACCTTGCTTTAACAAGAATCTAATCACATTCAAAATCCCACTCAAACGGATGCGGTATGCCTCTTCTACTTCACGCCCATGAACCTCCAAAAAATGTGGGATTCTTTGGTTTGGATTACTAAAGTCCGACAATTTCCCAACGGCAATATGATGCTTACCATTCACATGTTTTTGATGCTTCCTAAAAGAGTTTAGGGCATTCTTCCAAGTTTTCACCCCATCCACACTATAGTCATCATTACTTGTGGGATCCTTAAACAGATAGCAAGGAAAACAATATGCGGCATCATTTGACACACTATACTCCAACCAAGGAAACATATCAAACCAATTCTTTTGAAACTTTCTATATTCGCTTGAATAAAAAGTTTTGGGAAAATGATGGTTCCTAGGTTGACAAGGCCCTCTTTTCACATACTCACACCTCACATTATCTATAATAGAAGCATCATACTCATTTATAGGTTTTCTTAGGGCGGGATCACTTATAACATCATTGGCACAAAATTGTAAACGAGGTTGCTTACTACCACTACCACCCTCCTCATTATGCCTATCTTGGGTACCTTCATCACATTCAAGAACTCTCTTCCTCAAAGGTGGAAATCCTATACTCCGTTGCACTAAATTCTTCATAACCTATCAAACACCAAATTCAACTCATTATAAAATCTACAAGACTACAAGAGTAATCACAATGATAAAATCTACAAGAGCATAAAATCCCTAAATTATTAATTCACAAAATCCCACAAATCACAATTCAAACGAAAATCACAATGAATTGAATAAAAACGAATATCTCACAATCACAAATTCACAATGAATTTAAAATTTAAATAACCTCACAATTTCACAAATCACTTTTCAAACCAAAATTACAATGAATTTAAATAACCTCACAATCACAATTCACAAATTCTTCAAAATCTCACACATCACAATTCAAACAAAAATTAAAATGAATTGAATAAAAATAATATTGCATAACTAAAATCACAATTGAAAAGGAATTGAACTAGAAACAATTAAATTCATGTTTTCAATCTTTCAATTTTAGTTTAAGAGTTTGAATTAAATTGAAATTGAAATTTGAATTTTTAAAATACCTAAATGGCTAAATGGTGCGGTGGCCGGTGGTGTGGCTGGCTGTGGCGGACGACGGTGGCGGGTGGCCGGTGGCGGACGACTGGAGGCGGCGGCGCGGCGGAGCTACTGAGCGCGGCGGCGCTGCTGGAGAAGAGATGGATTTTATTAAGAGCTGCTGCTGAGGAACAGAGGAATGAGGAAGTGAAGAAGAGGAAGTGCGGGGAATTGGGGAAAGAGAAAGCTGAAGGAGTTGGGCTTTCGGCCCAACTAATAAAATTTTTTTTCTTAAAATTCGTCCCAAATTCGGCCCAGGCGGCCAGGCCTGTAACATTTAAAAAAAAAAAATTTTCTATTAGTTAAACGACGTCGTTTGACGTCGTTATTTGGCCAAAAAAAAGAAGGAAGCTGACGCTTCCTTCTCCGGCGAGATCCACCGCTGCGCGCGGCGCGCCTACGCCGGCTTAGGCGGAACCACCGCTCCGTCGGTCGGGAACAGTAGCTCCCGCCTGACCGACGGAGCTCAGGGCAGGCGCGCGCCTGCCCTCGCCTTACGGTGGTTCCGCCACTGATCAGCTGATATATTTTCTGCAGCTCAGTAAAGTTCTTTCCCGTTTTGGTTCATAATCATAACCCATACCGTTAGGCCTAATGGCAATTCGGCTTTTGCGTAAGTGGGCTCAGAACCCCGTCCACATTCCTGTCGTCTTGTTTGAAGTTTTGGGTTTCAAAGTGTTGATTAAGCCCAGGTCTAAAACAGCTTTACAGTATATGCTTCGAATGCATAATTATATAAAATTTAAAATAATAATATTAGGAGTAATTTAGGTAAGACTAAATTATTTTTTTAGTCTCCTACAAAGTATTTTATACCATATTTTGATCCCCTTTTGCAAATCAACCGTACCCCACAAATTCAGAACTATTTGTTTGGTTCCTAGGGGTGGTTTTCAGGTAAGACTAAATGGTTTTCGGTATAGCCAGGGGTATAATGTTAATTTTACTAATTTAAAAATATTTTTAATTAAAAATTCCTAATTTTAAAATTTGCTTTTTCTTTAGTTTTTCACCGCTGACTGCCACCATTTCTACCGCCTGCCACTGCCGTTGCCGCCTTCAATTTCCATCAGTGAGCCTCGTCTTCTTCGCGACTCTACAAACATTGCCACCACCACCTTCAATTTCCGCCACCTTCTTTGCGACTCTACAACCACGGCGACGGAATCTCGCCAACTTCCACTTCCCCGTTGATGAGACCACGATGATGGAAACCCTTCTGCAACTTCGGCGACGGAGACCTCCACCCGGCGTCTCGAAGCTTTGCCCGAACGGAGACACAGTAAATGGGGGAGAGGGGAAACAAATACAGAAAGGGGAAGACGAACGAAAACGGGGAAACAAACATAGAAAGGGGAAGACGAACGAAGTCCCCATTTTCTTTTTTTTTTATTTTTAAACTCAATGGTACAATGGTTATTTTACATATTTTGACCAATTTTATCGTTGACTTTCCCTGAAACCAACCTTTGGTGACCAAACAAATCGTTCTGAATTTGTTTGGTACTGTCTGAGGGTTAATGTGCAAATAAGGACCAAAACATTGTATAAGATACTTTATAGGGGACTAAAAAAATAATTTAATCTTTAGATAAAATCAAATTTATGAAATTAAATTATCTTAACTTAATAAAATGCAGTTGGATTAAAAAAGAAAAAAGAAAAGAATCACAAGTGCAAGATCACTCCACTCACACATAGTAAAAGTGTTCCGGTTTATTCGGAATACTACAAGTAGTACGAGTGGTTCATAAGCTAGTCAAGTTAGGTATCTATCTATTTAGTGATACTATTGTATTCATCATAACAAATACTCTCATTTGTATCACTTATTATTTAATAATCAATACTTTCAAACTTTAATCACATATTTGAATAAATATATAAATGATAATTTTATCATATGTGATACTGTTGATTTCATCGCAGTACGTAGTTTTTAAATATCAATTTTTTATTTGCTGTCATTAAACATAGTTAAATATATTAATGGTCAAACATGTTTCTTGAATACTGTAAAAAAAATTATGTGAAGTTTAGTATGGATCGAAGGGACTAGTTTTATCACTATTCAATACATTATTATTATAATGTAATTAAATACATGATCAGACATGTCCTTTGGAGATCTTGAGAAATATTTCATGTAATTTAGTCTCAGACGGAGCAATACTAGCTTACATGGTGAGGTCAATGTTCCTTATTCTCATTCATTCAAAAACACCTTCATCGATTCTTTCCAAATTTTGATATGCCAACTCCCTGGCTATTGTTTAGTTGAATATACGCCAATAATAAGAATTTCAGGGGACTCTCCAAACAAAAATGAATCATTACTTTTGGCTCGCTTTTAAAACAAAAATGACGTATTTATTTTTTGCTCATTTTTTTGTGCAAGCTGATGTGACAGAAAATAATTATGAAAAAGTTGGGATATCTTAATGAAGTTGCGAGCCCAATCTAAAAGTTGTTAAAGTTAAAAAGAATATTGTGAGAATTTTATAATATATTTTTTACTATTTTAAATAAATTTTAAAGCGTATTATTTATACTGGGCCAAAAAAAATGTCATTTTTGCACGTAAAAAGTTAATAGATATACTAACATTTTTGTTCAAGGAGGGGATGAGAACAAGTCAAAGGTTTGAGATTGGAGTGCAAGTATTCACTGTTCGCCATCTCAATCGGATCATAAAAGCCTTAAGACAACCTGTAAAAGCCTTTAAAGTAAAGGTTACAGAAAGTGGGAGACCATTTCCATTCATTTACCAACCAACCGACCTTCCTTTCTTCTTCCTCATTTCCCGCTCTCAAAATTACATCAAAGTCAGTCTGCCTAATCCTACACCAACATTCTCTCCCCCTCCCTCCCTCCCTCCCATCCATCATTAATGAATAACCTTAATAGAGTAGTAAGTTAATTGGCATCAGATCCAAAGCACATGGATTTCAGAACCATTTAACACGGCACGTGCACTATCCAAACACATGCCTCACCCCTAGAAAAAGTGTGTGTGTGTGTGTGTGACTCCTAAAGAAATGGTCAAAAAACACTCCAGTCTTATTCTAGGCAATATACGGGGATCCCTTTCGGAGCCTTCACTATAACATAAAAGCCCTTTGAAACACTTTCCAGCTACCTCTCCAACCATGCATGCAACAACCTCACAACCAACTACATACCATAAGTAGAATTTCCATCAAATAGGAAGGGGATGATGTAGCACGAAATGTATTTCAGAGATCACTTATTAGAAGAAATCCCATAACGACAGAGATACTTAATGGTACTAAAATTTGGAGATGCTACAAATTAAGTGTTACAGTAAGTAAAATACATCCTACCATATTCAGTTCTTAACTATTAATTGTTTGTTTTTGTTTACTTTCTACACTCCATACCAAGGAGTATTGAAATCACAGGCGCCCACAAAATACTGGATGTAAGGCCCCCTCCAGGCCCTCCACAGTGCTCGTACGTACATTAACATTTAACATAAGATAGTGTAAAAAACAGTATAAAACTGTGGCCTAGCCAGGCTACAGATGAAGTACAACAACATATTATATACTTCCAAAAAATGCAATCATCTCGTGATAATAGAAATTTTGCAGCCATCCGACTGATCAAATTTCATGCATAATGACAGCCGAATCAGTGACAGCCCACAACAATAAGTACAAACTCAAACTCTCCTTTCCAATTAAAAAAAATATTATCCTTAAAACCAAGTTGCTCTTGCCCGGCAACAAAAAAAACTCACAGATTCTCTTATCTCTCCCCTCGCTTTTTCTCTCTCATGCATATTTAGTGCTTACACTATTGAAAATCATGGAGGAATCAGGGGACAGCAAACTGGACATAAAACCTCACCAAAAATGCATGAAATGGAGATCAGATAGAGAGAAAAAATGTCATTCAGAACAGTGCAAACACAGAGAGATCAGAATCAGATATGACTACTCCAAAAACATGAATATAGAGCCAGTACAGTATTAATTGCAGCCTAGAAATAGGTCCTAGCTAGAGAGAAGCTTCTTCAAATTTGGCATTCACTGTAAAGTTGGGCGGTACAATTTCACCAAAACGCCAATGGAGAGAGAGCACACAAAAGCCTCTTTACACAAAAGTAGAAACATGTAAACAACGCACTATGCACATTTTAGATGCCATACTCTAGGGCGTACTAAATTTAGCTAAAATTGGGAAAATTAAACATCATTATAGTAAGTAGTTGAATATTAGCAGAAAGAAACTAACAGAAAGGGTAATTTTCAGAGACAAATGGCCTGTGAATCCTGGTGTAATGTTGGAGTGAGATAATGATGGACTAGTAAGTAGTAAGTGATAACTGTACTGAATTCTGATCCTCCTTTTTCAAGGCTTCAAACGAATCCACTGGTACCTACCCTCCAACGGCACGTCCTTGGCGATATCAAAGTTGTACCTGATGATTCAGAAACATGTGAAAGTATCATCATTAGTTCACGAGAAATTTACAGTTTGAAATTCAGCTTTTGGAATTTACATGTGAGTACAGGAAATTCGGAGGAATTTCGGCGGAGTACGACTTACTTTTCCATAAAGCGTTTCTGTTCGAGCTTTTCAGCGGCGGCGAAGAACTCTTCCAGTTCGGCAGCGGACGGCGCCTCCGTCGGCGCGGGTTTCTTCTTCGTCTTTGCGGATGACGGCGACTCCATAATTTCCGGCGAGGAGAGCTTGCTTGATGCTGATTTCGTCTGCGCTTCTCTACTGACAACGTATTTTAACATGAAGCTGATCAGATAAATACGATTTAATGCGTATTGAATAAAATGAAATTTAATTAGGAAACGCTCATGCACATTGAGCAGGAAATTAATTGAAGAAGCTGTGGAGAGGTTTGTTTGTTTCGGTTTCGAAATTCGGAGATTAATGGAAATAAATAAGGAATTGAATGCCAAAATTTTGAGTACTTCCCGGCTCGTTCAAAAAATAAAGAGCGGTTTATTGAAAATTCAAAATGATCGCCGCGCCGATTGTGTACCTGATATCGACCGTTCGAATTTCCGTTGCACACTCCTCCTTCTGTTGCAATTCCACAACCACCAAACGTACAGTTAAGGTACAATTCAAGCATCAAAATTCTCACCTCCAAAAAATCCACAAAAACACAAGTAAATCCCGATTTCAAGCCTCACCTTCAGATCTACCGTACTGGATCTCTCGTGATCCTTTTCACCGTCGCACGAGGAGGATGACGACGTCACTGCCACCTCCGCCGCCGTTTTCGTTGTATCATCGTTCAAAACCGCCGTTCCTTCCGGTGCCGGAGCAAGAGAATTCTCCGTTAAATTCTCGTCAACCTTGCGCCGCTTGCTGGAGCTGGAAATCGAGACGGCAACAGTAACCTCCTCCAGCAATACATCCTCTCTCACCTTCGTTGTCTCCTTGCAAATCTCATCCACAGCCACCATTGATCGATCAAGCTCAATCTTCTTCTCTCTCTAAATCGCCAAAAAAGCACATGCAATTCCGCGTATATATATTACAATCCTTCATCCCATCGCCATTAAGAAGCTCTCAACCGCCGGTTTTAATACCGATGAATAACCAACTGTGTGAAAAAAGAGTGTTTACTGTGTGTATCAGACTATGAATACAAGCACCACCACCATGAGGTTGTTACTTTTGTTGGCATATATTCTCACACAGTGAAACACGCAGTCACGCGAAAGTGTCGAGGAGGGGGGAATTAGTTGGAGCGTAGGGGCAGTTTGGGAAATGCGGGATTGTGGTGAGGTGATCGGACGGTGGAGAATGGATGAGGCGGTTATGGCCTTGGAACAGAACATGTGGTCCTTGCTACTCCGTTACGGTGACAGGCACATGGGGGTGCCGTTACGGCCGTTTTCTTTTCTTTCTTTGGCAAATGCTGTTTGGACACGTAATACTGAGATATGGTGGGTTATAATAACCCCTATACAGGGAATCTTACCCTGCTGAGATGTACTCCACCCGTTCTTTATTAGTGACCCACTTTCTTTTTTGGTTGTTTCTTTTATAATGACACACTTTTTATTTCGGACAAGATTCCTTCAATTTCATCCACTCATTCTACTCTTTACATTTTACATTCAAGTTCATTCACTCATTTCCTTTATCTAAATCCAAGTACCTAAACCTATGGTGTCACTATTAATGGAACGGAGGGAGTAGTATTTTTTATGACTGTCTAATTTAAGGTTGGGATTATTTTGGATGGTCGATTCCTTTTGTTGACTGCAATTATCCATTCATAATTTGGATATACGCATCTAAATAATTACCATAAATTCATATGTAATAAAAGTTTAATAGACTTTTACTATAGAAACGAGATATTGCAAAATAATATGATTACGTATCTATACGAAATTGTGAATCAAATTAAAAAAACAGCTTCTTATGATAATATGAGTGGGGTATGGTATATAGATTAGTACATATCATTCAAGTATAATAATAGGGTGATGACATTATGTTGTAATAATAAGGCCTTTGACAAAATTCATAAAAAAAGATTATGATTGGCTGAATTATTGTTCTATTCTCGTTCATTTGGATAGAATCAAAATCTACCTCTTCATTAATTTATAAGTGGACTACTGTTATTTTTATATTGAATGAAGTGCTTATGTAACCTTCAGTTCTTTGATATAATCCTGTATTTTTTTAAAGTGCATTTATACCCAAAGTCTCACAAGAGATATTGGTCAAACCTGGTCTTCACCGGAGGTAGGTGAAAAGTCAAAATTGCCCTTTGAAAAATAAAAATAAAAATGAAGTTGACCAAGCTCGCTCGAACCATGGTGTCTCTGCCACTCACAGCTTCGCCGGACAAGAGCTTAGCACCACCACTTACTTCCGCCACTCACAGTTTTGCCCGAACTAGAGCTCAACACTGCCACCAACTTCCGCCACTCACAACTTCATCCTTAATTTCTAGAAATGGATGGTGGTGTTTAGGGTGGTGTAGGGTGAGAGAGGAAGCAGTGGTGGTGGTGTTTAGGAAGGAAACAATGGCGACGAACGAGTGGTGGTGCGGTGAAGTTAGGATTCAACGTTGGTGGGGTGTTTATGGTGGTGTGGGATTAGGGTTTCCGATGGTGGGGTGGGGGCTGAGCGGTGGGGCTAGGGGCAGTGGTGGGGGTGTTTGTGGTGGTGTGGGATTAGGGTTTCCGATGGTGGGGTGAGGGCTGAGCGGTGGGGCTAGGGGCAGTGGTGGCGGTGGGCAGAGAGGTGGGGCTAGGGTTTCACAGTGTGGGGCAGAGTGGCGCAGGTAAAGTGGCTGGGGCTGGGGGTGGCGCCTGGAGTTGTATAAAGCGGCGGTAGACGTTGATTTTCTCCGGAATAAATTCGCTAGAGTTGTTGGGTTGGAACTAGAGGTTATACCGGCTGGAGGTGGTACACATCGACAAAGCTGTGAGTGGCAGTGGTCAGCTCTGGTTTGGGCGAAGCTGGTCCGCCGGAGTGGCGAGGCGAGTGGCCACCGAAGGTGACTCGCCGGAGATGGCGAGGTGGATTTGGTTGTTTAGGAGTTTTGGTGGTTGGAGTGGTGGTGGTGGTGGTGGTGGTGGTGGTGGCAATTGTGGAGTTGGGGTGGTGGAGTAGGAGGTGGTGACGGGTGGAGTTTCGGGTGGTGGTGGTGGTAAAATTTGAGTTGAAATAGGGGTATTTTGGTAGTTTCATTTATGGTCGATACCAAAAAGTTGCTAGTCAACACCGGTTAACAGACCCTCGGGTATAACTGTACATATTTTAACCGGGCATGGGTATATTCGTACTTTTAAAGAACTGGATGTTATATTTGCCCTTTCTAAAGAGTTGGGGATCATCTAAGCATTTTACTCTTTTATATTTATCCAAGCGGAACTATGTAGTATAGCAGATTAAATGAAAAAGGAAAATATTAATGAAAAAAATGAAAATTGACTCAGTTGAAAATGTGAGGAATTGTAAGCGTCAATTGAAGAATGATAATTGAGATTGCAAGCGACTAAGTTTTAAGGATAAAATTTGGAGTCTACCAGAAATTTAGAATCCACGGAAAAAGAAATGTTTATACTTTATAATTATGTAAAAGATAGGGCAAATGACTTGTCAGGTCCTCAAACTCTTATCATTTGACCCTTTTAGCTTCCCCATTTTTTTTTCCAAAATACTTTCGTCCTTGGGTTTGGCTAAGTTTGATTGCTCAGAAGGATGGGCTAGGATTTGATTGCTAAGAAGGCTAGAATATGATTCGATTGCTCAGATTCGATGCATTCAGATGGATGACGTGTTGTCTCTCAGTTTTGGGAGCACGACTGTGGAAGATTTGAGCAAATTGAAATTTTCGGTGAGCTTGGCTTCAACATGGAGGGATTCTGGTGAGCTTGGCTTCAACATGGCTTCAAGTGAAATTTCTGGGTTTGTTCAGGTTTCAGGGTTTTTTGGATTGTGGGTTTATTCAGGTTTCTGGGTCAGTTGGCGGAGAGGTTTTTGGGTCAGGTGGCGGGTTTTTGGGTTTGTTTAGGCTTGTGGGTTTGCGAGTCAAAGTCGAGCTAACCCAAATGCGTCGATTTGAATAGAGGTGAAATCTGGACAGATTTGCACCAAATTGCACAGTCGATTTTGGATTTGGATTTAAAGTTGAGCTCTTGCCGATTCAATGTTTTTTTTCTTGATGATTTGCCCTTTTGTTTTGAAACAGGTTCATGTGGTGGGCTGAGCTGAGCTGGTGGTGGTGAGGGCTGAGCTGAGCTGGTGGTGGTGAGGGCTGAGCTGATGGTGGTGAGGGCTGAGCTGGTGGTGGTGTTGAAGGTTGAGTTGGTGGCGGTGGGCGGTGGTGGCGGATAGTGGTGTTTTAGGATAGAGGGATGGATTCTAATTTTTAGAAAATGTAGGGGGGTTGGGTTTGTAGTTAAAAAATTTATATGGACAATATGTAAATGAAGAAAATGCACAGGGTTGGTTTTATAATTGATAAATAATGAAAAGTTATTTATACCCTTAACTAACGGAGAAGACTTCAGAATTAACGCTTTGACCGGACGGAAGAGCGACGACTCAGCACTTTTGTTAGATGAGGGGCCAAAAGTATTCAAAAAAAGATAAGGGGCTAAAAGGGTAAGATGGAGGAAGTTTAGGGGACCTAGAAGGTCGTTTGATATATACTAGTGTCATGTAAACAGTGTTTAAAATACTGAAATGAAACTCTATTGAGAAAATAAAAATCAATCTAAACAGAAAATAGGACCCTAATGCGGTCGGGAGAGACATTTATCATTATAGTGAAATCCGTCGTTGAGGAGATTGTCGCCACTTTGGTATCCGCCATTTCTAAGAAGCTCGCGTTTAACCTCCTACTTGTGAAAGACCACATGCGTTGGGATTCACACTAATCTCGACTTCCCTGAACCGGACGCTACTGTTGTTGTCGTTTCCATCCTTGTCGTTGTCTCGTTCTACAGCTTTGGCAAGCTCATCACTTATTGCAATGAAGAAATCTTTGTCGTCATCGTCTCCATCCTTGCCGATGTCCCATCCCATCACCTCGACAAGCTCATCATTTATTGCAATAAGGAAATCTCCAGTTGCTTCGATTCCCCCTGCAAAAATCTTCGCTTTACCATCACTGAAATCCAGGCTTAATTGGTGAAATCTAGCGACGTCGTTCCCCTTTAAATATATATTTTTTAAAACTTTTTAGTTATCCTTTTGGCTTTCACCAATTTTGTCCGACATTGTTCAAAATTTCAGATAAAATCAAGATCATATGCACTAAAAAGTAATTGGAAACTATTTATGCACTTTTTAAAGAACCGCAAAATATAAAATTTCGTTTGAATAAAGTGTACTTTTCTTATATCTAATGAAAGAAGAAGAAGATACATCTCAGAAGCTAAATACTCACTCGATCCTTGTATAAGTTTCTCATTTTCATTTTTCATTTTTCATTTTTCATTTTTCATTTTTCATTTTTCATTTTTCATATCTTCTGACCAAAGGTTTAGTTTTTTTGTTGACTGAAATTGTGCCATGTGCTACTAGTTATCTAGAGTAATAATTTGTTGTGAAACGAAAGGAATATAAATATAATTAGCCACCAGGTCCAAACTAAATGTAATGTAATTCAAATTTATATTTTGCAAAGGAAGGTGAAGGTGGTGGTGGTGGATGTACTAGTTGTGTGTACAATAGCTAGAGCTAGACGTTGGCTTGGTAGGCAGGTAATTTGAAGTGATTGGCTAAGTTGTAAATGTAGACAAACAGTGTACTGTTACGTTTGGACAGTTGTACACTCTATTTTATTGGACAAGCAAAAACAATCGGATGAAAGTGAATCATTATATCACGCCGTGTATTTATACTATTTAATATATAATATGTATTTTAGTTTAATTTAAATAATTTAAATATATTTAAAATAATACATGGTGGCCAGCGGTGTTTCCCGATGGTGGTGCACGACAGCCGGTGGTGGTGCACGGTGGCCGGCGGTGATTTTGCCGGAGGGGGAGGAAGGCGGACGGTGGTGCTTCGCCGGCGACAGAGATGACCATCCGTGTGCCGGATTCCGACGTCTTCTCCGTTCTCGTTTTCCAGCCTCGATCGGCTCTCTTCTCCAGTTCTCTTTTCCCTGATTCCGGGCCTCTCTCCTTTCCCGGCTTTCCATTCCCATCTCTCCTTCTCATGCCCTCCATTCTTCATTCTCCATCTTTGGCTCTCCGTCTCTGCTTCGCCCTGTCCCACCCTGCTCTCGTCAGCCGCTCGAGAGCCATGCCAAGAACCACGCGGGTGGCTGGGGATGGGGACAGGGACAATAGGCTACGATGGATGGATGAGGATGAAGGTGGAGCATTGTCGGTGGGTGGTTGGGGACGGGGACGACGAGCTAGGGAACATGCACCGAGGACAACGGTGGCAGGGAACGGTTGTGGGGACGACGGTGGCAGGGACGGTTGCGGGGATGAGGTCGGGGACGGCAGTGGCAGGGAACAGTGGCAGTGGCAGGTAACCATTGTTTTTGTTTTTTTTAAAAAAATTAAAATTTGTATTATACACGTATATACGTCTTAGGGCGTAATCTAGTAAAACACAGGGCGTGATATAGCAACACCCGGATTAAAAAACTTGAAGAACCTCCTGTTCTTTTTTTAGAGCAAAGTGCATATATAACCCTACATAATTGACGAAAGTGCAAATATAACCCATCGAAATTAAAAGTACAAATATAGCCCTAACTATTTAGGTTATGTGCAAATATAACCATTTCCGATAACTTTTAGCCGGAATTTTATTAAAAGCAGCCGTCGGACCGCCGGACATTATGAAATTTTATAGGGTTATATCTGCACATTCTAAAACTTATTGGGTTTTATCTACACTTTTGTCAATTGTGTAGGGTTATACATGCACTTTGCTATAAAAAACAAAGTGTCATATTAGTACAAAATCATTGTCAACCGCATGCAACCGCCATTTCAATCTCTTCTACCGATTGCTGACGTTCCAGATTGTGATTCTAGTTTGAAGAAAGAGATTTGCCGTGGTTGGCGCATCGGACGTTGAAGTGGAAGTGCGGGAACCTTTCAAAAATGTTATCTTCATATGATATTCCTCTTAATTCACTAGATTAATGCAATATTGAGTTTGATTATGTGATTTTCTTTTCCTTCTTGTCACATGAATATATTATATAAGCGGTATATAAGATATTGAATATAAGAATTTTGAAGACATTTTTTAAGTTTTGTTGAATTTAGTTTGGATTAATGATTGGATAACCTTTGGCGTTATGTGTGCAGTTGTTATTTTGTTGTAATTTTCTACTTAGGGTTTTTAATGTTGATGGGTTTTGCTTTTATAATATGTGCTAATATAACCCTACACTTTTTATGAATATGCTGATATAACCCTATAAGTTTTAAGAATGTGCAAATATAACCCTATCAAATTTTATAATGTGTTGATATAACCCTACATGTTCTGGTGGCGGTCCGGTGCGCGGTCCGGTGGCGGTCCGACATGTGTAAGGTTATAATTTCCCATCCAAATTTAGCTTTTGGTCCGAGGGCATTTTTGTCATTTTTGAGGGGGTCAACGCCGGAAATGTCACAAGAATATTATATTTGCACTTTTGTTAAATAGTTAGGGTTATATTTGTACTAAAAATTATCTCAGCATTATATATGTCCTTTTTCAATTATTTAGGGTTATATTTGCATATTTTCCATTTTTTAAAAGTATTTGATCACTTATAGCAAGTCATTAAATATGTAAGTAGTGTTCTATAGGATTGATACTATTAGTTTTTCCCCCTCAATTTACCGGTATGTATATATAGCTGAGTAATATTAAAAAGGGTAATAGACATATATAACTCTAAATAATTGAGAAAGTGTAAATATAACCCTGAAATAATTTTTAGTGCAAATATAACTTTATCTATTATACATAAGTTCAAATATAACCCTAAAGTCATATTCCGGCATTGACTGGCAATTTCTGTCCATTGATCGACCTAAAATAACCAAAATACCCTTTGGACCAAAGCTGAAAATTCATTTCCCATGCTACCATTTTCTTTTTCTTCATCACAATACACCTCTCACCCCAACCATAGGTCACAACCACAAAACTACCACCGGTCACCACCTCCGGCGACAACCACCAACTCCGATTACCACAACCCACGGCCATCTCCGATCACCACAACCACCATCTCCCGGCCACCGCAACCACCAACTCCCGCCACCACAACCCACGACCACCATCCCCTGTTTCCAATCTAGCGATTTTCCCCATCAGAGTATCATGCTACCGACGAGCAGTTTAACGAATTTCGTTGGCAATAATTATTGAATCGATATCTTTAGAAGGATAACGTAATCTTTCCCGACGCCATTGAAATTTACAATGGCAATAATTACTGAAATTGCCATTCCTAAATAATTACTGATATAGGAATTTTCCACTACCAGCGAGCAATACTTAAACTTCGTTGATTTCGGAAATAATTACTGAAATCAACAGCTTTAAAAGGAAAGTTGCACTAATAGCGAGCAGCAACAACTTTCGTCGGGACCAGAAGCGGGAAGAAGTGGCTGAGCGCTCGCGGAAGATACAGAGGATATGGAGGAGGGCAGGTTTGCCGCCGTTCAACCACATGACCCACCAGACACACACCGCGACAGGGCACCAGAGGCGCGCCGGGAAAACCAGGCAATGGTGCCGGGTCAGGGCACTAGAGACGCGCCGGGAAAACCAGGCAACGGTGCCGCAGCAGGGCATTAGTTTCGAGACGTTGTTAGTTAACATTGAACTCGTCTTATTTCAAGGATAATTGGTCACACGCGAGATGATTGTGGTTAAAATAGTAAATGTACTTTTAAAAAAAATCAGAGGGATAAAATAGACTTTTCACTCAATTTCAGCCTGAATTTTTTGAAAAAGGTTATATTTGCACATAACCTATATATCTAGGTTATATTTGCACTTTCGATTGTTGCAGGGTTATATCTGCATTTTCGTAAATTATGTAAGGTTATATATGCACTTTGCTCTATTAAAAAAATTGGCAAAGTCTTGGGAAAAACGATTTTTCCATAAAGATGTGGTTTAATTAGAATAATATAAGGTAAAAGGTCTAAGTTGCAACATTAAAAATTTATTATGCAACGTGTAGTGGGAATAAAGTTTATAACCCGATTGTAAAGAAAATAGAAACTCTTTCCTTGTAGGAAATGTTATAGATGGTAGTTATATTATTAAATTAGTTTCCTTATAAAATTAGTTATAGATGTTAATTTACTCATAAACTATAATCTTATTTCTGTTAGACTTTGGTTTGTAATAGCCCTATATATTTTAATTCTTTCCTAGTAGGAAATGTTATAGATGCTAGCTACATTATAGAATTAATTTCCCTATAAAATTTGTTATACATGGTAATTTATTTATAGACTAGAATCATATTTATGCTAGACTTTGGTCAGGAATTACAATATATATGGCTACTGCAAACCAAAGTCTAACAGAAATAGGATTCTAGTCTATAAGTAAATTACCATCGAGGGAATTTCTTGCTGATTTTATTATTATCTTTTGCTGATTCTTTTTGACCATTTGAGCGTCTTTAAGTAACATAAAATAACAATTTTTTTCCTTTTTCAAAATCTATTTTGTTTTGTTCTTATCTGAAAATAAAGAAAGACTTTTCAAAGTTAAGTTTGATTTTTGTTCTATATCAAATTCACCAGCTAAAGGTAAAAATCTGTAAAAATCTGTTAACTAATTCTATAATGTAACTATCATCTATAACATTTCCTACAAGAAAAGGGTTTCTATTTCCTTAACACCGATTCATGCAAACCGAAAATTTTATTTTCATTTCTTCTAATTTACACTTTAAACCTTGATCTATCCATGACTTATGAAAAACCGTCATTCAAGAGACGGAATCTACAAATTTACATAAGCGGAAGCTTAATTTACACTGGAAGCTTAATTTACACTGAAACGGATTCTTCATTGCACGATTGTACATAAAATTATATTTTCAGCAACGAAATACTGGACACCGTTAGATCACGTCCTTTTCAATTTGACTGCATATCAGTTCCAATCAATTCTATTCAATTTAATTTACTTTAAATAAATTGAGTTTCATGAAAGTTAAGCTTATTTAGCTCCATTTTACTAGTATTATTTAATTTGTTTAATTTAGTTTAGTTTATTTCACAAATAAATAGCACGCCCTTAACATCACCATATAGTTTTGAATAAAAATCATAGAAGAACAAGTTGTTACTAATAAGAGTCCGTCTCTTGAAAGACTTTCTTTTCATGAGTCATGGAAACACCAAAGTTTAAAAGGTAAATGAGAAAAAGTGATAATAAATTTTTTGAATTATATGAATCGGGTTATAAACTTTATAATTACTACATGTTGCATAATAAAATTTTAATATTGCAACTAAGACATTTTATCTTTTATTATTCAAATTAAACTCTGTCTTTCCATAAGCTTATGGAAAGACTGTCTTTCTCAAGAGTTTGCCTACTAACAATATATCATAATTTAGGCCATACTCCAATTCTCTTTCAATTTAACAACACTTCAATTCATTTCAATTAATTTTAATTCAATAAAATTTTATTAAAATTAAATTTCTTAATATCATTTTTCATTTTGTTTTGTTTTATTTTATTTTAACTCAATTTAGTTAAATTAAATTCAAATCAGGTGAAAATAACAAGTCTTTTTTGTTTAGAACAAACTTTACATTTGAAAGGTTTTGAATCCTGTGTATCACAATTGTATATCACATTATGTATCACTCCACTAGAGTATCATATGTATACATTAATTTAGATTAAGCTTAACAAATTAGGTGAATTAGGGTTGCTCAGTTGCAACTCACACTCTCTATAATTGAGAAGTCCAGAATTCAAAGCACACCCATGTCAAGAATTGTGATTATCATAGAAATTTTTGGTATGGATTACCAAGAGTTATGAGACCGCGTCGGTGGTCCTCAGTGTGATTTCCAACGTGCAGGTAATCGATGAAAGTGAGATTGTGGTGGATTACCCTGCATTATGGGACCGTGTCGGTGGTCCCTGTTATGGTTTCACAGCCTGCAAGTGGTCGATAAAGATGAGATCATGGTTGTTCTGGCTTAAGTGGCGGTGGCTTGTTGGTGATGCAGCGTTTGGGTGTTTTCAAGAGGGCGTCCCTAACCATTCAAATGGATGGAGTTTTAGCCTCCACTGGGTTTCAATAGATTCAATGGTTGTGTCTCCTAGTTAAGGCCAGTGTAAGATGCTTATATAAAAAAAAACTTTACAAGATGGAGAGCAAACGAAAGTACACATGCAAATATTATAATAAGACACAATTGTGACATAGCACCGGAAGCCCATTTGTAATCAATGAAAGAATGAAGAGATCAACGAATGCAAATGTGGGAATCTTCAAAACGTAATCCTTTTCTTCACCAACAGACAAATTATTTTAAGGAGGACATATCTCACTCAATACACCAATTGTGTAGTTACAGCTTACACCGGATGGATTTAAATGGGTGAACAGGGAGAGGTGAATGCTGAAAAATGGCTTCAAAATCTACCACCATTTATTAGCTGGCAGAATTGGCTTAATTTTCCTACCATATTCTCGGAGAAATTACGTCTCCGCGTTAAAAAAAACTGGGTTTTGTTACCACCATTAAATTGTCATCACAGCGCTCAACAACTACTGTTGAGCGATTGTCCTTGGCAAAATTAAAATTACCGCATGTTTTTACGGTTTTGCGATGAGAGATTCTGGTTGATAATTTGTTCTCATGTTTCTTTCTTGTGCAAGGGCCATTGTATGCTCCTGCTCTTTAACCTGTATCTACTTGCAAGGTGATTCAGTGAATAAGTGAAAATATTGCAAGCAAGTCAGAATACGACAAGTGAAAATGCTCTCATTACGAGAAGCTTATATGGATTGATTTTCTCCCTCGTATTACTAATGCAAATGTCGGATGAAGGATCGAGTGTGTGACTAGACTTAAATAATGTAAGATATATGATGAATTGTTAAAAACAATAATGCGTTTTGGAAGCAAAAAATAAAAGTTGGTGTCATTCTAGCTTCAAAAGTCAAATTTTATTTATACACACAGTTTCGATTCTCCACCGACCACGTTTAGTCTTACGCATTGATCTTGTTTTCTTCATATTGCTATTACAAAATGTCTTGATAACAGTAGAATCTCACTACCAATACGAGATCACTTGTATCTAAAAAAAAAAGCACACGAGATCACTGGCTGGTGTGGTTCTTTATTCCAGAGAAAAAGTATACTCCATCCGTCCTCGTTCAAACTGCACACTTCACTTTATGTTACTAGTCGCTGTCCAACTTTAACCACATATTTGAATAGATATATAAACAATAATACTATCGTATGTTATATGATTACATTCATCATAATAAGTAGTTTCCCAAAAGTAACATTTTGTTGGTCATTATTATAAATAATTAAACATTAACTGCTAGAAATGTTTCTTGATGAGCATAAAAAAAAATTTGTCCAATTTGAGGAGGAACAGAGGAACTACACCAAAACGTGGTATCAAAACGGATTAGATGTAAATTTGTGATCTATGTGAGCGTATCGCAAGTTCATAACATGTCTGCTCTGCTCCACTCTCTTTTAATAGGCTGGTAATGGAAAGCTAAGGTTGGGCTATTTTCAAGTTAGACTGTACCAGAAAAACGGACCACAGTGGTCCTAACCTCCACTCCCTTTTTTGTCTTCGGCCATGTGGTCCTGCCCTTTTGACGCCTATGACTTAATATCATTTGCCAACTCCACACCAATTTGCAGCATACATCTCCCCTCCCCATATTGATCCTCTTGCCCACCACAACCAAAAGTGAAAAACAAAAGCTCCCTTTCCCCTCACCTTTCTCATTTCTGCTCCAGCTCCTTTAATTGCCAACCAAATCCATCACCACCAAAACAAGACTCCATCTATCTAGCGTCGCGAAAAGAGTTGTGTTTCTCCAGCCATTTCGGGAGAATGATCTCAGCAAGAAAACACCAAATATTATAGAAAAGAGTTGTGTTTCTCCAGCCATTTCGGGAGAATGATCTCAGCAAGAAAACACCAAATATTATAGAAAAGAGTTGTGTTTCTCCAGCCATTTCGGGAGAATGATCTCAGCAAGAAAACACCAAATATTATAGAAAAGAGTTGTGTTTCTCCAGCCATTTCGGGAGAATGATCTCAGCAAGAAAACACCATATATTATAGTGTGCGCTTGACAAGGCTTATAAGCTAAGCACTTTGAGTATATTTGGCAAAGCTCTGATAACAAGTGAAGCTAATTTATTTTAAAAGTAAGGGGAACCCAACTTCTGCAATTTTCCAAAAATAGTTTCTACTTTTAAAATAAGTCTATTTTAGCACTTTATCAAATAGATAAAAGTGTTTTATTTATAAGCAAAATAGTGTATAAGCCCTGCCCAATACACCCTTTAGTTGTGGAAAAGTGTTAAAGAACAGTTTATTTTAAAAGCATAATATTTTTTAGGAGAAAAGTAAAAGCAAGTCTTCACCTGCTTTTAAAATAAGCATACTTCACTTATAAGTATAGTTCCACCAAATACACCTAAGAAGAGATCCCAAAGAAAAAGAGGGGAATGGAATGGAAGGTTGGAGGAGCTGAGCATTGGATTCCCCTGGCAGTGTGGTATTTTTATTGGCAATTATGAACTTGTGATAGGGCATTCTGGTGGGGACAGGGTATGGAAGCCAAGTAAAAAACAAACTTACGATTTCACAACACCCCCCTCAAATTGAGGGTAATGTGTCCCGTCTGTTAGCTTTGTTTGGCAGTTGTACCACAAGAGGCCAATTTTCTCCAATGTTGACGCCTCCTTTGTGGCCAATTTCTGCAAGTTATGTATCACCATCTGTGGCTAACACTGACAACAACGTATTACAACACATGCCTCTTTATCCTCAATTCGACCTAGCACCAATGTTAGCAGATCCCAGTATTGTCTTAACATGTGTAATGTGAATTGCACTTAAAAAAGTGTTATCACAAGCTTGAGGAAAATAAGTATCCTCTTATATAATGTCACTAAATTGGTACAAAGAAATCAACCTATCATCTATTGTGTTGATACACTAAAAACACATTCTTTCTTTTCTATTTCTGTGGGAGTTAAGACAAATAAGTAAAAGTGTTGGTTTCTTACACTTTTAGAGTGCTTTTTGAACTTCAAAGAAGGCGGGACGCTCCTTGTTGGCTACATCAACATCATCTGGAGATGCCACAGCTACGACCACCCCTTTATCTTTAACAGATGCAACTACATCCGCGAATTCCTTGAAATCACTCAACCTTTGAAAAGAGAAAATCAAGCCATGAGATACATTTCAGATTTAGTTCTTAAATTACTGAAGAGGAAAAAATAAAGGATAGAATATGTAAGAAAGTCTAGTACAGATGATGTCGTCAAATAGGGGAAGATAACAGTGAGAAATGAAAATGGTTTTTGAAACTAGTGTCCAAACAAAGCTTGTGTCTAGATAACCACCAGAAGGGAGCCCAAGATAAACATCAACATAATCTTGCTGAAAGCTACAAAATCGAATGAGCACATGTTATACTAACTCTTCTAAGCACAGAAATGAAGCTCGCTTCCTAATTAATACTTTTGTGACAGAATCACAAGGATTAAAACTCACTCGGTGGATAATATCTCTTCTCGTCTCCTTTCCCTTTCTTCGTCAGTAATTCCCAGCAAGTGTCGTACTAAACTGAAAGCAGAAAAAAGTACATTAAATGACAATAGACTAAATGGTGATTAGAGAGGCTAACATCTTTTAAATCAATTGTGTACAATAAGAAAAACAGCATGCCTGTATTTTGATATAAATATTGCTTTGGAACCTTCTAATTGTAAAAATCATTGTGAAAAAATTGAAAGAGCAAACACATGCCCCTCCTCCATTGTCCTTACCAAAAGAAACTATTCCACTGCTATACTTTATTTCCTATTGAAAAGTTTATTAGAAAGGTAACCTTTTGCAGAAAGAGCAGTGACAACATACCTAGTGTAACCCTTGGCATCAGGTAGCTGGTAAGAATCCACATCTCCAATGGTACCAATGATCGCCTTGGTCAGACTATCATCATCCATCTCTAAATGTCTTAGAAAGTCACTTGTTCCATCATATACATCGAGCGTCTTCAGCAAATTTGGGTCCCGGTAAGACAGGAACGAGAATACTCCTGCATAAAGAATTTTAAAATAAACATGGATGTGAAGAAGGCAGCAATAAGTTGCAGTGTGTAAAATCCAAAGCCTGTACCAGAGTGGGTGTCGAAATCACAGAACCCTCCATATGCTCCTCCACTAACTCGCACACGATCCCACAGCCATGTATTGCTGATGTATTTAGAGATCACATACGCACTTCCTTTAAGCTGATATCCAGTATCATAAAGATTTGCTGCTTTTCCAACATAATTCACCTACATAAAACATCCGAGTTATGTTAGTTGACATTCCTGCAAAATTGACAAAAACACTTCTCAAAGTGATAAATAGTATGTTAAAACGAAGCCAAAATTCAACACAGCTAACCAACCTGAGTAGGTATAACAATGGCCTCATTCATCAAAGGAAGTCGTGTGCTATAGGAGAGCGGTTCAACTTTCGAGGCACGGGGAAGGGTATCCAGAAATTTACTGACATGTTCTTCTGCACTCGTGAGATTTTTTCCATCAGCAGTGAGGTTCACAAGGCAACTGTCCTTGGCAAACAGTGATTTCCGAATCTCCTCAAGTGAAGAGGCAATTTCAGGCCATTGATTGTCAACTTTATCTTCCAGACCTCGTAAGAATTCAAGGTAGCTGAAATGAAAACAAGAGCAATTCATTGATCCACTTTTCCCATCCGTGAAAGATATCAATATATACACTTATATATCAACATAGTTAGACAAGTTAGAACGATAAAAGAAACAGAGTTTGAATTAAGATGTGATATCCTAAATAGACCGGCACAAGTTATAGCAAGAGAAATCCTAAGCATATGCATTAATACAACCATCAGATATAGGACCATCAGATGCAGCAAGACAACCAAATAACTAACCTCAGACCACCCAT
Source organism: Rubia yunnanensis (assembly GCA_037428765.1). Taxonomy (NCBI): domain Eukaryota; kingdom Viridiplantae; phylum Streptophyta; class Magnoliopsida; order Gentianales; family Rubiaceae; genus Rubia; species Rubia yunnanensis. The sequence continues at coordinate 131,236,876 of CM075063.1, forward strand.
TTGCTCAGATATTGATCCGGCAATATTAAGCTTCGCATCCATCCTAGAAGCTGCTATACCGTGCCCACTACCTCTTAATCGATTCTATGAAACAAAATCATGAGCAAATAAAGAATAAATCACCATTGTTATGTTAACCTCATGGGCAAATTATTGAATTATTACCTCCATCCTTGCTTTGCTTTGAGAAACAAATTGCTTGAATCGGTTTTGGTCTGTAAGCTGGACATCAAGAAGGATGCGATTCATCTAGAATTGAAACATTGATGATTGTGTGTTAATTGAATATCTAAACACTGTGTTCACCCAAAGAGTGCACATATGCAAAAACATCATTAATAAACTACATCTACAGCTCACACACATATAATGAACTTACAAGACTGAAAGAGTAGGTCTAGATCAGGTAGAAGCAGAGAAAACAGAATGTCAAGGTGGGTATTGCCTATCGGAGACTTGGAGAGTCAAAAATCTTTTGCTAGGTACAATGCAGAATTATTCAGGTATAAAGTAATGCAGGGGTTCGAATGATGAAAGAAAGCACTGTGGCAGGGGTTCAACCTAAAGGAGAAAAAGGAAATTGGAGGGAAACAGTAGAATATGACAATATGTAGGTAATGGACAGTAAGTCATGTTAACTGACGAGCAAGAAAATGGAACATACCAAGTTAAACAGGTCCTCGCTGCGTGAAGACATCGCTTTACCACGAACAATCATGTGACTACACGGATCTTCCTTTCCCTGCAATGATGATGTAAATGGATACACGGATATTCCACCAGTTTTTTGTCCGATCAGCTGATTTAGTTGAACAAAGTCCATATCTTTAGTTCCCATCTCCTTAAGTGACTGACTGTTGAATAATTTGAATACAAAATGAGCACCATAATGTATTTGGAAAGTTCTGTAAATACATCTACATAATCAAATTAATCTCGAAAGGCTTGCACCCTCTTGCAGATGCAGCCTTTTTCACCATTTTCTATTTATACAATTAATTCCAAAAAGGCATCTTACCAGAAAAGGGGTACCAGAGGGAGCAGCTCTGGCTTTAATGAGCCCATGTCAAAGACTAATTCAGCATATAGAACATCATTTGTGAAGAGGTCATGCTGTAGAACTTTTACACCATTGATGTTTCCAACCTGTCACGTGGCAGTTAGTTAAGCAATCGTTCGATGCAGCAGGCCCACAACACTAGAAACGTAGTCAGGTGGTCACTACCTCAAGAGGAACATGTGAGGGTTTTTTGGGGATATCTTGGAGAGACAGGCTTGGTACACTTTTTAGAGCTTCAGGAGAGTCAGGTGTTTCCTGCTTCAACCGTAACTCCTGTGTAGCACGTGTAAGCTCAGCAAGATCCTCCTGAGTCATGCTGGCTTTGATTTTATCCAAGATTTCCTTTTCCGCCGCTTCATCACGAGAAGCTTTTTCCGGATCAGGCTGTCAAAAAACCATTCATTTGAAACTTACACCTTATAATTCAACAAAATCTTGTTCAAATAAGAATAACATAGAAGTAGAGGCTGAGAGATTACCTGCATTTCAATCGTTACACAATGTGGATTTTTCAGTATGTACTTTTCAATCAATGGGCAAAAGACTGCCTTGGGGCCCTCCTCTGCAATTCTTGCTTTTAAGTCCATCAGAGGTTTCTGATATTTAAGTGGCTCAAAAGGATCCATTTCATAAATCCATTTTCCCTGCCACAATTGGTCATCCCCAGGAAAACGTAAGAGGAAAAGAAACAGAAAATATAAAGCTTCCTCCAATCTACGGAGAGTAAAGAGAAAGATAAAAACTAGGAGAAGGTAAATGCAGGTGCAACATCCTTACCATGGCCCGAAGCATCAGAGCTAATCCCCGTGGGAAGGAGCCGGTATTATTTTCTCTAAGAGAGAACTCTATTGTATTAAGTGAAGCTTCAACGGCATCTGAATCAAAACCATCATCTGCTAATTGCTGTAAAGTTTTCATAATTAGTTCTTCTACCTTGGGAATATCTTCTTCCTTAACACCCTTCAATCCTATACTGAACTGAGGCTGGAGAAGTTCATCCTCAATCCCACCCCCAACGATAGCTTCTCCCAAGCCACTTTCAAGTACAATTTTTCTCAAAGGAGCACCTGGAGTGCCGAGTAGCAGATGATCCAAAAAACCCATAGCAAGCTCAGTTTCCAAATCCAGCGGCTTCTCAGAGAGCAACCAGTTAAGACATACCATGTGCTTCTTATTCAAGTCGTCACCATCCGCAGCAGGATATCTCTCAATAACCCTTACTGGCTTAGAGAAAAGTTTTTGTGGTTTAACTAGTGATTCCTGAGGAGCTGAACTTGCATCAAACATATCAAGATATTCTGCAGGAGAAGAATAGAATAAGAGCTGTCACTGTTATGATTAAACTACTAAAATCAAAGATGATTAACCAATAAAAAGTTATAGCATACACAAAATTCCCATGGAGGGAGCATTACTCAAACTTAATATCACCATCTTCTGCCGTGAATTAGAGTAGAAGGAATAGAAAATTAAAGAATGAAAAAAATATGAAGGAACAACGCCTTATGTACAGACAGGTCTAGGAATTATGAAGACATCTGTAGAGCTTAAAATCCAAAATCTGATCCCATAATTTTAGTTGTGAAAAGGGAATATACCACTTAAGATACGCAGACGCTCATTTGGATCATCATCTCCGTAGAACCATATCTTAGCATTGCTGGGATGGTAATATTTGCGATGAAAATCCTGCATATTAACCCCAGAGCTATCAGTTAATATGGAAAGCATAGAAATAAAACTCCTCACACTAGACCTTTCTACTAGGCTTACATGCATACATTCTGACATATAGGAAGTCTTACACTTGCAGTCGTGTAAATGTACATGAATTCTTCAGGCACTAAGAATGGAAAAACTCGTGAGAATCTGAAAACCAAATTACCTTAAATTCTTCATATGTGAGTTTGGGAATAACTTGAGGATCACCGCCACTGTCGACACCATATGTATTATCGGGAAAGAGAGCCTGCAACAAGGAGAATGGAGGACATATAACCCTCATGTTTCAACAGCATGCTGGTATCATGTAATATTTTTGGTACAGAACCACAAACTCCCGTGGCAGGGATGGAACAGGAACCAGGTGGAAGGGGGGAGTGAGAAGAACAATATAACTAACCTGCTGAGATGCCCTGCCTAAAATGCTATCAGGCTGAGAATAAACACCTTTCATTTCATTGAAGACAACTCCTGAGATTCACCATTCACAACATGTTTTAAGTAAATATTAAGAGGAACTACATTGCATTTTGCAATAATAGAACGTGATGAAACGTTGGGAGACTGCCTGAGGGGTGGGTGGTGAACATTTGCACTTTCTAAAAAATATAATGCAGAAATTTGCCCACAACATCAGCAACACTTGATGTACATTCCAGCACAAATAAATAAACAAAAGTGGGGTGGTTCAAAAGGGAGAGAGTACCTTTATAAGTGATATCCTCAGAAGGGTCGTTCAGCTCATAATGCCAGCCTTCCTGTTGAAATGTCTGGAAGTCCTCCACACATTTAGGGAAAAATACAGCATCTAGATACACATCAACCAAGTTATAAAAGTCCTGCATTGACAGTAAAACCCATGTATCAGTAGAAATCAAGAAGTGAAAGGACATCGTAATAATCTACTCCCTCCGTTCAACTAAGTATGACACACTTTTCAGCCAATATTCTCAGGGCATGCTCAACCACTAATAAGTTTTGATACATATTCTGACAAGTAAAATTTTGATACTTACAAAGTACATGTAATGAAGAATCTAAGGATACCTCGCTTGATTATATTACAGCTTATATACTATATGAAATTTATGTCAAACGTGGCTAGAGAAAATTGACTGAAAAGCATGCCAATATTCGCTGAACAGGAGTGTCAAAAATTTATGACAGTTGCTAACCTTGGTGTTTGTGGATGCCACGGGATAGCAAGTCCTGTCTGGATAGGTAAATGCATTGAGAAATGTATTCAAGCTCCCTTTTAATAATTCGACAAAAGGTTCTTTTAAAGGATACTTCCTCGAACCACACAGCACGCTGTGCTCTAGAATATGAGGAATTCCAGTAGAATCTTTCCTACAAAAACGCCGTAAAAAATCTTAAGGTTGTTGAACTTTAGGCAGCGTATTCTGTAATCACATTACCTCAAATCAACAGAACATATAAACACTTCAAATACGGCAATAAGCTACTTACGGAGGAATCAAAATCTATGATCGCATTACCTCAGATTAAAAGAGCATATAAGCACTACAAATACGGCAATAAGCTACTTACGGAGGAATCAAAATCCATAACCACATTACCTCAAATTAACAGAGGATATAAACATACAAATTCGGCAATAAGCTACTTCGGGAGGAATTAAAATCTATGATCACATTACCTCAAATTAACAGAGCATGTAAACACTACTAATAGGGCAATGAGCTACTTCCGGAGGAATCAAAATCTATAATTACATTACCTCAAAATAACAGATGATATAAACACTACAAATACGGCAATGAGCTACGTACAGAGGAATCAAAATCTATAATCACATTACCTCAAAATAACAGATGATATAAACACTAGAAATACGGCAATGAGCTACTTATGGAGGAATCAAAATCTGTAATCAAATTACCTCAAATTAACAAAGGATATAAACACTACAAATACGGCAATAAGCTACTTACGGAGGAATCAAAATCTATAATCACATTATCTCATATAAACAAAGCATATAAACAATACAAATACGGCAATACACTGCATTAAGCTACTTACGGAGGAGTTCTGAAAACAATCCCGAAGCATTTGTTCTCATCATCATTAGCAACAGACATAATTTCAGCTCCTGTCTTTCTATGCTTGTACATTACAGCCTTAGATTTACACTCCTCAATAAATTGTTCGGCCACTACATCAAAACCTAGCTTCGCGGCAACGTCATCATCCGCACCAAACACCTCTACAATTACAACGAAATTACTAATAGTCTAATACAGAAACAAAATATGCTATATCAAATTCAAAAACTACAATTAGCTGGATGATGAATTACCTGGAGACGGCTGAGGAGCTGACGTGGCAACAGCTCGAACTGAGAGCGGTTTAAATCCGGTCCTGAATTGGAGCGAGCCGCATGACGACACGGCGGAGAGCACGGGGAGGTGGTGCCGGAGTGATAGCGGCGGCGAGCGGCGGCAGAACTTGGGGACGACTGAGCGATGCGGAAGCTGTGCGGGTGAGCGGCGGTGGAAGGAGCGCGTGAAGAATCTGGCGCCAGCGAGTGGAGAGGTGGACGAGAGTGAGCGAGTGAGCACCGCTCTCTCCATGAGGATTTTGAGGCGGCGAGCCGTGGTGGTGGAGTGGGGAGGATGAGGCCGGAGGAATTTATATGGTGGTGAAATGGGAGGAGGATGGGGTTTGGGGACCACCACGACAGGGAGGGGTTTACGAAACGGGAGGGAAAATGAAATGTGAAGTAATTTTACGGTGAATTGGGGGATAATTTTGAGTGGGGCGGGAAGGAACTTGTGGAACAAGAACTTGGTGTTTTTACTTTCCAGGGTAAATGACTTTTTATTTTTTATTTAATTTAAGAATGATTGTAAATTCAAATTACCAACTAGGTTTTAAATGTTAGTGAAACTATCAAATGAATCTTTGATCAATTTTATATAGATTGCCAAAAATTACGTAAACAATATAAACAAGTTCACTCATAGCATACTTTCAATTTTCATTATTCTTATTGTCATGAATTGATACGTCAATATAATGAAAGAGGGTAATTTGTTATAATGTAGTTTAAATAAATTTGAATGATTAAAGTTTGAGAAAATTACAACTATGAATGAAATCTTAACTAGAGCGTATAAGTTATTAGGGGCAACAATACATGAATTTTAGTCATAAGACGGCATATTATTACATCACGCTTTAGAGTGAAACTCGTATTACAAATATAGCTTTGATTTTAAAATCTGTTAATAACACTCGACTTTTGTGAAGGTGGAGCTTGCATTGAAATTTTGGAAATAATCATGTACGCGTTTATTTAATCTGTTATATCTTACGCGTTTATTTAAAATTAATTCAACAATTATACTTCATCTGTCTCATCTTAAATTACTCATTTATTTTATGACACTATATTCTATTAAAGTTTGATCACATATTTGAATAAATATATAGGCAAAGTCTTGGGAAAAACGGTCTTTCCACAGGCTTATGGAAAAACGAGGTTTAATTCGAATACTAAAAGGTAAAAGGTCTTAGTTGCAACATTGAAATTTTAGTATGTAACATGTAGTAGTTATAAAATTTATAACCCGGTTCATGCAACCCGAAAATTTTATCTTCATTTCTTCTAATTTATACTTTAAACCTTGGTCTTTCCATGACGTATGGAAAGACCGTCTTTCAAGAGACGCACTCAAATATATATGACACAATATTATCGTATGTGATATTGTTGAATTCGTTGTAACAAATAGTTTATATTAAATAAATTTTTGTTTATTTAGTTTATATTAATGTGTCATGATTAGGTTGTAATTGAAGGTGAAATAAATGGAGTACTAAACGATATTTTTTGCACTCTCTTTTGCTTGCACGGTTTGAAATTAGTGACGTGGCTTATATTCTAACCTCTTAAACTGGATGGTGAGTTGAAATTACGAGGGGCACTTTCACACTTTTTGGTCATTTCATATTTGATACATTTTCTTCACCTTTTTCTTTTGTGAAACATTTTCTTCACCTTTTTCTTTTGTGAAACATTTTCTTCGCCTTTGTTTTCATGCTAAATGTTAAATGGCGTAAGAGAAAATCTGGACACCTGGAAACATATTGTGAAGCTCATCTAAGCGACTAACTCAAGGTTGTAGATTTTAGAATTGTTTCATGTCCCGTGCTTTTCCATCCTTCCTTTCAAGTTTAAATTGATGTCATAATCACTTGTTCACATTACTTTACTTGTGTGGTATATTCCCCGCGTTCCACTAGTAATGATATTTTTTAAAAGGAAAATTTGATAAACTTTGATCATAAATCTAAATTAGCATATACATAATAAAAATATCGTATTCAGCTTAACATCTATTTTCTAAATATTAATTTTTTATGTGAAACTGTTATATGTAGCTAGAGATATCGACGGTCAAACATGATCGTTGAAAACCGTGAAAAAACAAATATATCATTATTAGTGCGACGAAGGGAGTAGTGAGTAATCCCCATGTTCGTGTGACACTAGAGATTCATGTGTTTGGATTTAAGTGGCAAAAAATAAGTGTATAAAATTAAATGTCGAAAGTAAAAAGTAGAATGAGTGGATGAAATTAAACAAATTTTGTCAAAATAAAAAGCGTGTCAATATAAAAAAAATTAAATTAAGATAAGTATACCAATAATAAAGAAACTGATGGAGTACCTCACTAAGTCCTACTTTTCATATTTGTAGTCTAATGAAAACTATTCCACTTAACATATAACTCTCTTGATTGTGAATTTGTGGCTGGATTTTTTTAAATTAATTGCTTAGAAATAGGGAAATTGAGCCTTAAGCCTATAGGATGCACACAAGAGGATGAAAAGTCATCAGATATGAAACAGTTGGCAATTTCATCATTAAAGAACCAGAAAACATGTTAAAACAGCTATTTGGAATCACAAGTACAGATTTAATCTAATCATCTGAGCTAAAAACCGGCTGCCATGTCTCAAACTTACAAAATTACTGCTTCTCACCATTGATGAATGGAGCTGTTTTTTTCAGCATAGCAATCGACTTATCTCCCTTGGGATCAAACAGGTTAAAAACATGGACGGCATCTTCAACCTCCACAACTTCAATTTCACCGCCCCATCCAACCCTCTGCAGCTCCTCTGTGTACTGATAACCCCTGATTGAGAAATTATAAAATGTTTATTTAGTATTAATGATTTCATAAGCGACGTGTCTTATTCGCAGTGATGATTATAATATGTACATTAGTACATATATACAGTATGAACATGTAAAAGTAATTGTATTCATTATTCTGATGATTAGAGTATGGGTGGTTTTGATCGGACTTTAAAGGGTGTTTGTGGCTGTGCTTATAATTAAATCAAACTTATTTTAAATAATAAAACAGATTAGAAAAATTTGCACTTGAGTTTTGGTAAACTTTTAGAAAATTACTTACTTCCTCTGATTCTTTAATAGTGACACACTTTCTGATTTGGGATGTTTCTTATACATTGACACTTTCTATTTATAGCAAGTTTAAGGTTATTACTTTCACTCATTTTACTTTTTTCGTCTTTCAATTCAATTTCATCTACTCATTTAGCATCTCCTAAATTCTATCGCCAAAAGTGATGTGCCACTATTAGAGAAACACATGAAGTATTTTGAAACTATAAGTTATTTTTTCCGGGTAAATAGAAACCGGTACCCTCTACTTTCAAAGCAAACCAACTCTATTTATCAGCAAAACTCTACCAAAAATACCCTAACTACTATCCTAATAGAAATACTCTCTCCATTTCAAAATAAGGTTCTGCTATGAATAATAAAATGTTCATTATCAATAAGTTATATTTGTGATAATTAATTATATCACCATGTATTTCCCATAGGGGAATACTATATCATTACTCCAAAGTTCTCCTGTAAATACCCCTAACAGGCTAATGAAAAATGCACTCATTATTCTCTCATTTCTCACATCTCCTCATTTTATCTTCTTCTCCATTATTTCCTTGTTACTTCCCACATCAAGTTATTTGCTAATTTCTTACTAAATTAGTGCAAAATTCGTAAAAACAACGGCAGGTTCATACTTTTCATTTTTGTGTATAATAAACTATTCTGACAACCTTTATTTAGCTTGAAATTAGTGATGGAAATTTACACTTCCTTTTAATCCTTATTTTCAGACCAAATCAGCAATGCATAAATCCTAGGAGGGAGCAGGATCTCGATACCTGTCTTTCAGAAGGTCTTTCTCTGCTACGTAAACCAGCAGCCTCTTGCACCCCAGCTCGGCGAGACGCGGCTCCTTCACCACATTCATCAACGGATGATCGACGCCGTCGACCGCCGTCGGATGAACGCAGGTCCACATGGAATCCACAACATCCTTCGCCGGATTCCCAATTTCCCCTCCAATCGGATCCTTCCCCCAAAAGAACGGACAATTCAGAAAGACCCCGTCTACATCAATCACGCCGGAAGCCTTCTCTTTCTTCTCCATCCCCGCTCTCAGAGCCACGTTGTGGGCCAGGTTCGCGCCGGCGCTGTCGCCGCCGAGGAAGAGGCGGCTCAGATCTGCGTGCTCGTTCAGCCACTCCTCCGGCCCGGCGCCGGTGGAGTGAGACGCGACCCATTTCAGCGCCGCCCACGAATCCTCGTACGCGGCGGGGATGGGGTTCTCCGGGGCCAGGCGGTACTCGACGGAGACGGCGACCACATTCGCCTCCGCTGCCACCGCGTTCACGTGGGGGTGGTACGCTGCGCAGAAGGCGGAGCCCCCGAAGAACCCGCCGCCGTGGTAGTAGACGTAGACGGGGAGCTTTATTCCGGGCTGTGCGGTTTTCGGGAGGAATATCCGGGCGGCGACGGCGGGTTGTTCGGAGATGACAATGTCTTTGGAGTGAACTCCGGTGTCGGGGTCCACCGCTGCCGGAATGATTTCCAGCCCCATTAGTCTCTCCACGGTGCCGTCTTTGAATATTTTGATCATCGGGGAGTAATCGTAGAGGATCTCCTTCTGCTCCGAGGTCGCCATTGATGATGGAGGGATTTGTGAACGAGGAAGAAGGAGAGATTTTTTTGGAGATAGAATTGTACGGTTTTTGGCGCGGTACGGGAAATAGCCACTTATGGATGGAAATATAGAAGTGGCCATTTTATTACAAATACAAAAATGAGATCCAATAAAAACAGTGCAACATCGTTCTCGGGGATATTAGGGATATTAACCTGCTTCCCACGAAAATCATGACCACTTGGCAAAGAGGAGCGTATCACACATCAATACCATTGCGCTAAACATGATCTTCTACAGCTGTAACGCCACTTTATCCAACCACGATGTGTGTTGTCCAAACTTTAAACAACTTGAAAAACACATACATGACGAACTCAAATAAATGGAAATGCAAAAGTAAAACTATAAACATAATTGTGAACACACGATTTGTATATGCAGGTCGAGAACAAAAGTTCAACGTGAACTAATAAATCGAGTCATTATCATGAACAAAACGATCAGGTCGAAGAACAAAAATTAATATGTGGAGATAAATCTCACACTTATTCAATAATAAAACATTAATGATGGGAAGATGGGGAAACAAAAATTGAAGAAAAAATACATCATACAGGAATCCAACAATATCTCATGTGATCATATTTGTCTCCATATACTAGTTGAAATTATTAAAATATACTATTTGTATCTATATACATATTTGTGTCTGTATACTCAGTTGAAATTTGTGTATTGTGTGATGCGTGTTCGGTGCAAGATTCTATGATTTATGTGTATCTAGTATGGTTGGAGATGTTCTACGTTAGACATGCATAAGAATCACAGGCATTGCCCCTTGGCAGGCATTGTTGAGGCAAGAATGGCTTGACTCAAAGGAGTAAAGTACTACCTCGGTCCCAGCCGAATCTGCACACTTTTTGGTCAACTTTCTCAAGGCATGTTTGACTATAATTTTCAACTAGTATATAGACATCAATATCATTATGTGAGATATTGCTGGATATCCTACATAATGTATTTTCTAAATATTAAATTTTAACATACCGTTAATATACGTAACTAAAGTTATCGTTGGTCAAACATGACCTGACAAACTTAACCAAAAAGTATTCACATTCGGCTGAGACAGAGTAATACTAAAGTTGCATTGAAGTAGAATACGTTTATTTTGCAAAAGAAAACGGAACTAGCCAATGAATCAACTGGCAGCTTTCATGGAAGAACCAGAAAACATGTTAATACAGATTTAATTCAGACAAACGATAGCCATGGAATCCATGACTGAAACTCAATAATCACTCCATCTTCTCACCATTGATGAATGAAGCCAACTTTTTCAGCAGAGAAATCGACTTCTCTCCCTTGGGATCAAACAGGTTGAAAACATGAACCGCATCTTCAACCTCTACAATCTCAATTTCACCGCCCCATCCAATCTTCTGCAACTCCTCCTTATACTCATATCCCCTGTCTTTCAGAAGGTCCTTCTCGGCTACGTAAACCAGAATCCTCTTGCACCCCAGTTCGCCAAGCTTCGGCTCCTTCACCACGTTGATAAACGGATCATCGACGCCGGCAACCGCCGTCGGATGAACAAACAACCACATCGAATCCACAAAACCCTTCGCGGGGCTCCCGATTTCCCCCCCGATCGGATCCTTCCCCCAGAAGAACGGGCAGTTGAGAAAAATCCCATCGAGGTTCAACCCGGGGAGCTTCTCCATCCCCATCCTCAACGCCATGTTGTGCGACAGGTTCCCGCCGGCGCTGTCGCCGCCGAGGAAGACGCGGCTCAGATCCCCATGCTCGTTGATCCACTCCTCCGGTCCCTCGCCGGTGGAGTGAGACGCGACCCACTTCAGAGCCTCCCATGAATCCTCGTACGCGGCGGGGATGGGGTGCTCCGGGGCCAGGCGGTACTCGACGGAGACGGCGACCACATTCGCCTCCGCCACCACGGCGGTGACGTGGGAGTGGTAGTTGGATGAGAAAGCGGACTCCACGAAGAATCCGCCGCCGTGATAATACACGAAGACGGGAAGCTTCCCGCCGGGGTGGGGTTTTCCCGGGAGGTATATCCGGGCGGAGACGGCAGGTTGTTCGGAGATTACGACGTCCTTGCACTGAACTCCGGTGTCGGGGTCCACCGTCGCCGGAGCAACGTCCAGCCCCATGAGTCTCTCCACGGTGCCGTCCTTGAATACTCTGATCATCGGGGAGTAATCGTAGAGTACTTCTTTCTGGTCGGTCGCCATTGGTGGTGAAGGTTGTGATTGAGGAGGAAGAAGAAGAAGAAATGAAATTTGGAGATGGGATTGTACGATTAATGGCGGGGTATGGAAATGGCCGTTTACGAATGGAAATGTAGGTGTGGTGGTCGCCGGTGGACCTGGGTGTTAAAGACTGACACAATAGTCAAGTGAAAATGTCGCTATTTATGGAGAAAATCCTATCTTCTGCCGCCCGTTCTGTGTCGCATATGGGCTATGGGCCTACGTGAAAAGCTACAATTCAAGGATTTATTTAATTTGTTTATTAGTAATTTTTATCATGAGTCCGTCTCTTGAAAGACGGTCTTTGCACCGATCATGGAAAAATTAAGGTTTAAAGTACAAATGAGAAAGAATGATGATAAAAATTTTGGATTGCATGAATCGTGTTATAAACTTTATAGCTACTACATGTTGCATAATAAATATTTAATATTACAATTAAGATATTTTACCTTTTATTACTATAATTAAACATTATTTTTCCATAAGTTTATGGAAAGACGGTTATTCCCAAGACTTTGCCTTTTATTATTGAATTAAATTAATTATTAATATAAAATAATATGATGTGATACACTGGTAAATTTATAATAATATGTATTTTGAATATTCAGGTTTAATAAAGTTAAATTATTATCAATGAGAGATATTAAGGATTAATAATACTATACATGTTTCATTGGATGTGTCACACTAACCTATATGATGGATTTAGGTGAATACAATAAGTGAATGTAATTGAATTTAAAAAGGAAAAAATAGAATGAGTGGATAAAAATGAAGGAATCTTACCCAAAAAAAAGGAAAGTATGTGAAATTCACAAAAATAACTAAAAAATAAAAGTGTACCACATCCAATAAAACACAGGGAGTATACTTAGACACCCACGGGTGTACCCCAGTGGTTGGGACATGGGTGGGTAAGCCAATAATCCCAGGTTCGTTCCTCGGCAGCGGCAGTGTGGGGAGTTCTTGCTTTGCAAGGCTCCCTTGTGCGCACCGAGGCAATGTCAAGCCCATGGGTCCTGATGCTGGGCTACCGTGATTTACCTCTCATACGATGGCCTGGGTGTGGGCTGGTATGGGCCGCTGAGGGCGAGCGGATTGATCGCCTTTTGCCAGGGAGTATACTTAGATCAATTGTTGAAAATTAAAACGGACAATTTAGTGAGCTGAAAAAGGTATTTTTCTCTGTTTTCTTCTTCTTTATATATATATCATAAAATAACTGTTGAATTTATTTTGTCCCTATGGGAACATTTGGTAAGGGCTTGATTTATATTTGTACTAATTTTTGTTTAAGGTATTCATGTTGAAGTATTTTATCTTTATAATTATATGAATAGTGTATTTGTAATTTGAAAAATATTACAATTTAAACATCACAGGTCTATATATTCATGATACTTTGACTTGGTGGTGGGGAACTCTGATTAGCATAATAACTGCAGGGCATTTCCATTTAACTGGAGGGAGTATATAATTTTTTTCGTGACGATTTGATATTTGAGCTACAGTTCTACAATTTATAAAAAAGTTAATGTATAATTTGACAGTTATTTTAACCAACATATAATTATGTCAATCATATAAGAGTCCGTCTCTTGAAAGACGGTCTTTCCATAAGTTATGGAAAGACCAAGGTTTAAAGTGTAAATTAGAAGAAATTAAGATAAAATTTTCGGGTTGCATGAACCGGGTTATAAAATTTATAACTACTACATGTTTCATACTAAAATTTTAATATTGCAACTAAGACCTTTAACCTTTTATTATTCTAATTAAACCCATCTTTCCATAAGCCTATGGAAAGACCGTCTTTCCCAAGACTTTGCCATCATATAATTGTAATAGTTACGGAGCGCAACCATAGTCGGATCAAATGCGGTGCGGGTTGGCACATACCCATAATTTTTAGGGACTCATTTTCCTAAAAATATGTTTATGTGTATTAATTGTACATTTGATCAATTAAAATTACTGAGATTATGCTCAAGATCGATCCAATGTAGTTTAAGGCATTGGACCAAAATTCTATTTTGGACCCCTATAAAATTTGAAATAAAAATTAAATGATCAATCAAAAAAATTCTAGTATTGAACTGTGTTAGACATATATTAAAAGAACAAGATTTTTTCTTTATTATTTTCACACTTTTTATTTTTGGTAAAAAATCATCAATTTCAACTATTTATTTTATTTTTTATTTTCTATATTCAATTTTATTAACTAATTTTTTTACTTAAATCAAAGCATTTAAATCTATGGTGCAACTAATAGAGAAATGGAGGGGTAGATCAGATTGGTTCACATAATTTTAAATGCCTGTTGTTTTCGTAGTCAAATTTCAAGACTTGTTGACGTAACCGAGAGATATTCCTTAATGCTATTGTTAATTCCTTATATAATTATATGAGTGGGTCTCCTGACAGATGGCCTGTCTATAAATTTATGGATAAGTCACTTATTTCTTATCTTATACACTGCATTTCTTAAATTACATACAAAATTTGAAAATTTTGAAAATATTTTTTATATCATATATTTTTATATTTTCACCTTCAAATACATATTATTACTTGTTTTAACTTATAAAATGCAATATTTAAATTTTATAAAAAATTACAACATTTAAGTCAAATGCCCCTGAGGACTGTCCATAAGCTTATGGAAAGACCGTCTTTCCTGAGACTCTCCCTAATTATATTGTGATAGATATTAGTGAGAAAAACAGTTTTTTCATATGCTTATGGAAATAATTTAATTAGAATAATAAAAATATATATTTTAGATATAATATTACAAATTTATTATGCAACATAAAATAATAATTATAAGTTTCATGACTCGATTAATATAATTCAAAATTTTATTTTTATTTTTTTTAATTTACACTTAAAACTTTAATTTTTTAATAATTTATGAAAAATCTGTCTTTTAATTGAGTGACTCTAAATACTATGAGCGCCTAATAGTAATTTTTGAAACGAAGAAAAAAATGCTTTTATAACCCTACCTATTTGACATAAATGCCAATATAACCTTTCAATATTTGAAAGTGTCAATATAACCCTATATAATTAGTGAAAGTGCCAATATAACCCTATATAATTAGTGAAAGTGTCAATATAACCCTATATAATTAGTGAAAGTGCCAATATAATCCTATAAGTTTTAAGGATGTGCTGATACAACCCTACAAACATTAGAAATGTGTTGATATAACCCTACAAACATTAGGAATGTGCTGATATAACCCTACAAACATTAGGAATGTGCTGATATAACCCAATAAGATTGCATAATGTGATGATATAACCCTACCTAATTTCAGCGAACTATGGCGGTCCGGTGAACTATGAGGGTAAAATTGTCCACCTAATTTCAGAGTTAGCCCAAAGGGTATTTTGATCAATTTACATAGAGTCAATGCTGGAACATTAAGATCAATGTCGAAAATGGGGTATGAGTGTTATATTGAGACTTTAATTAACATTTATCCCTTAAACGAAATACGAGCGCCTACATGACGCAGGCAATTACGTACCCAATACAAGCAATTGACAGCGACAAGCAATGGTTATTTGCAATGGAGTTGAATTTTATTTAGATTAATTGAATAGTCCGCTACTAAACGATAGTTTTTTCATAAATTTTAAAAAAATCAAATTTTAAATTATAAATATGAAGAAATTAAAATTAAAATTTTGGATTGTATTAATAGTTTGTCTCTTGAAAGACGGTCTTTCCATAAGTCATGGAAATACCAAAGTTTAAAATGTACATTAGAAGAATTGAAGATAAAATTTTTGGGTTGCATTAATCGGGCCATAATCTTTATTACTATTGCACGTTGCAAAATAGATTTTTAATATTGACTAAAACCTTTTACCTTTTTATTATTCTAATTAAACTCGTCTTTCCATAAGTCTATGGAAAGAGGGTCTTTCCCAAGACTTTGCATTTGGATTAATCGGATCATAAACTTATAATAACTACACGTTGCATGCTAAATTTTTAGAATTGCAACTAAAATTTTCACTTTCCTATAATTCTAATTCAACCACATCTTTCTATATGCCTATGGAAATAGGGTCTTTCCCAAGACTTTGCCTTGATTTAAAATAATAGAATCTTAATTTAATTCAATACAGTTTAGACCCGTCTCTTGAAAGACTATTTTTCCATAAGTTATGAAAAAATCAATGTTTAAAATTATAAGAAATCAAGACAAAATTTTCCGGGTTACATTAATCGATCCATAAACTTATAGCTAATACATGTTGTATAATAAATTTATAATATTGCAACTAAAACTTTTACCTTTTTATAATTATAATCCAACCTCGTTTTCCATATATCTATGGAAATATGGTATTTTCCAAAACTTTACCTTGTAGTCTATTTAATTATACATATATTCTAGGCAGAGTTTTGGGAAAGACTATGTTTCCATAGACTTATGGAAAGACGGAGTTTAATTAGAATAATTAAAGGTAAAAAGTCTTAGTTGCAATATTAAAAATTTACTATGCAACATGTAATAGATATAAAGTTTATAATCCGATTCATGCAACCCGACAATTTTATCTTCATTTCTTCTAATTTGCACTTTAAACCTTGGTATTCTTTCAATAGACAAACTCATTTTTTTATTGTTTCTAATGAATTTATTTTTAATTCATTTAAAGTTTATTAAATTTAAAAACTTGGAAGAATATGATCTATATATCCTTTACTATTATTTAAACATGATTTTGAATTTTAATATATTAAATTACTTATAAACAAAAATTATCAAATTAATTTTTTAAAATATATATTACGATCAATGTAACGAGAT
The DNA here is from genome assembly GCA_037428765.1 of Rubia yunnanensis. Taxonomy (NCBI): domain Eukaryota; kingdom Viridiplantae; phylum Streptophyta; class Magnoliopsida; order Gentianales; family Rubiaceae; genus Rubia; species Rubia yunnanensis. The sequence continues at coordinate 131,253,803 of CM075063.1, forward strand.
CTATACATTTATATGCGAATAAAATTTTGCAATCTAAATAATATCAATTTTATTGATTAATATACTCCCTCTGTCGCGTGAGTTAAACACATCGCGCCAGGTAGGAAACTTTTATTGATTAATAGACTCCCTCTGTTCCGTGAGTATTGGCATATTTTTTGTACGGTCTTCAATGATCATGCTTGATCATCAATATCTTTAGCTACATACAAAAATTTCGCATACAAAAAATAATATTAGAAAATACGGAGTAGATGTTAGGACGGATCTAACAATATCTCACATGATATTTTTGTTAGAAGTATATTAATTTGAATTTAGGGTTAAAGTTTACGAATTTTCATTTGGAAAAAGTAAATATGTCGATACCCATGGAATGGAGGGAGTATTCGCCTATCAACGACACCTTGCACAACTCTCTTCTAAGAGAAAAACTCTTATGAGGCCGTCTCACCATAGCAAATGGTGAGGTGATGGACCAAGCTGCAATTAATTACAATTGAGCTAAAAAATGAGACCTGATTGCAAAATAGGAAAATAAGCTATAAATGGGGCAAAATCCAGGTTATAACAAAAATGGGTCAAACCTGAATTTTATCTCCTCCCAAAATAACTGTCAAATATCTTTCCTCCCAAAAATTAAGGAATTTCATTCATTCTAAAACCCAATCTGAATCAGAGCTTCTAAACACCGGATTCATAATCTCAAATCGGCTATTAAAGCTCAGCAAATCGGCTAGCTCAAAAATCAGTTTCTGCAATTTTTTCCGCAAATCTGAAGTGGTCAAATTTTAGTTCGAAAATGGTGAATTTTGTGATGGAATGATCAAACGAGATCATATTTAAAAGTTTCTACGATTTGCGAAGGTGAAATAATCTTGGTAATATGAAATTTATGGTTGAAAATCTTAGTTTTATGGTTGAAAAATTAATTTTATGAAATTAACGGTTGAAATCTTTGATTTAATGTGTTGTTGTTATATAAACTATGGAAAACAAAGCAATTCAAGGCAATGAAATTGTTTTGTATAGAGGAGAAAGCAAGAAAGCTGTTGTGAAAATTCAACAAGTTTACATCCAGGTTTGGTTTTGATTGCGTATATACAGTTAAACGCATGAAGTAACATTTTCATATTGTGAATAAAGAAGAGTAAAGTGCCAAAACACCATGACTTTAGGTAGAAAGTGTCAATATACCTTATAAAATCAGAAAGTGCCAAAATAACCTTAACTTTATAAATTATGAGCCAATATAACCCTGGAATGTGCTGACTTCGATGTCAACGAAAATTTTGGCCGGAAATTATAGAAATGACCATTTTACCCCTACAGTTTAAGAAAGGGAAAATTGAGGAAGATTCAAATGCCACATAGTTCCCCCTTTCTTCTTAGTTCTTCTTCCTCACTTTCTTCTTTCGAGTCCGTCTCTTGAAAGACGGTCTTTTCATAAGTTATAGAAAGACCAAGGTTTCAAATGTATATTAGAATAAATGAAAATAAAATTTTTGAGTTGCATGAACCGGGTTATAAGTTTTATAACTATTACATGTTTTATGCTAAAATTTTAATATTGCAACTAATACCTTTTACCTTTTATTATTCTATTTAAATCTCATATTTTCATAAGAATATGGAAAGGCCATATTTCCCAAAACTTTGCCTTTCTTTCCGACGGTCGCATAACCTATGCTCTCTCACCTTATTTAGCCAAAAATCCTCAATATAAATACAATCTCAATTCATTGTCTTCCTTTACAAATCAAATCCAAACCCGGTAAATCGCAATTTTGCTACTATCTGTAAAATATGTTTCTGCTATTAGAATAGATACTGAAGACACTCTGTTTTAAAAGGTAAACATCTACATAATACACACAGTGGGGTTTTGATATTTACATATCAAATTGAAGCCGAATTCCATATTAATGTATCCTAAAAAAGGGATGCTGTAATTTGATTTGGCTACCTCTCTGTATATAATCCATATAAATGTAAACTAAATAGATGCGCCACTTCGGTACCACGCCGGAACAAAAAACCGGAGGCGATGGCTTGGCTGACGGGGTGGCGTTCGAATGGGACAGATTGAATATGGCTTGAGATGCGACTTCTTCGGATTGGGATTGTAGATGGAGGAGAAGAACGACATTGTTCTCCTGATTGTGAAGGCAGTGGCGGCGGGAGTTCCGGAGGGTTTGGGTGGGGGTGGCAGAGGATGGCAGACGGTAGTGGATAGCAGCAGGAGAGGGTGGCAGGTGGTGGTGGTTGGAGCGCGGGAGGTGGTGGCTAGTGGTAATAGGGGGGTTAAAATGGGAAAGATAAGCTGAAATGTCTAAGGGTATATTTGTCTTTTCTTGTCCAGTCAACTGCTAAATAGGTTAGTCAATGTAAGAATATGATCAGAAGGTTATATTTGCACAATTCATTATAAAATTAGGCTTAGATTAACACTTTTTAGTTTTACAGGGTTGTATTGACATTTTTAATCTAAAGGTAGAGTTAGAAAAACATTTAATACAAAAAATAATTTACCAAATATGGAATTCAGCCATATTCATCTTGGGAAGAAAATTTAGGCATTTTTGAATTTGTTGAAACGTATGAAGTAATATGATAAATACTAGATGTAACTGCATACACTTATTGTTCTGGATAATTCCCCAAGGTTTGATTTGGATATATGCAATTTGTTGAGTAAATTTAGGTGTTTTTTAAAACTTACTGAAACATATGAAGTAATATGATGAACACTGGATGTAACTACATAAACACATGAAGTAACGTGATATTATGGATAGTTCCCGAAGGTTTGAAATATGGCTATATGCAATTGTTGAGGTGTTTTTTTTTAATTTGTTGAAATGTACGAAGTAATATGATGAACATTGGATGCAACTTCATGAACCTATTCTTCTGGATATTTTTTCAAGGACTGAAATTTGGATATATATGCAATTTGTTAGGAAATTTAGGTATTTTTTTAATCTGCTGAAACATATGAATTAATATAATTAACACTGGATGTAATTGCATGAACACATGAAGTAACATGATATTATGGATAGTTCCCGAAGGTTTGAAATATGGCTATATGCAATTTGTTGAGGTGTTTTTAAATTTGTTGAAATGTATGAAATAATATGATGAACACTGGATGTAATTGCATGAACACATGAAGTAACGTGATATTTATTATGATGGATAAAATGTCTGAAATTTGGCTATATGCAATTTTTTGAGGAAATTTAGGTATTTTTTTAATTTGCTGAAACGTAAGAATAAATATGATGAACACTTGATGTAACTGCATAAACACATGTACTAACATGATATTTTTCTTCTGGATAATTCCTCAACGTATGAAATTTGGTTATATGCAATTTGTTGATGAAATTTAGGTGTTTTTTAATTTGGTGAAACGTATGAAGTAATATGATTAATAATGGATGTAACTGCATAAACACATAAAATAATGTGATATTATTATGATGAATAATTCGCCAAGGTGTGGAATTCAGTTATATGCATATTATTGGAAAAAATTATGTGTTTTTAAATTTCCTAGAAAGTAACATATTAAATAAAGGGCAAACGACTTCAGGGGCCTTCCAACTCTTCCCATTTGACCCTTTTGGCCCCCTATTTTTTTCGATCACTTTCGTCCTTGAACTAACTAAAGTGTTGAATTGTAACTTTTCATCCAGTCAAACCGTTAAACTCAGTCAAAACGTTAAGGGCAAATTAATAGTTTCACACATTTTCTTTTTTCATTTTCCTTTTTCCAAGTAAACATGGTTGGAGTAATCCAAATGAGTGGTGGTATGATACAGGTTCCACCAGACACATCTGCTCAGATAAGAGTATGTTCACAACATATCAGAAGATCAAGACTGAAGAGAAAATCTTCATGGGGAACTCCACCACTTCAAAAGTTGAAGGTCAAGGGAAGGTCATGCTAAAGATGACTTCTGAAAAGGAGTTAACACTCAACAATGTTCTGCATGTGACAGACATTCGTAAGAATCTGATCTCGGGTACTCTCCTCTCCAAAAACGGGTTTATAATCAAGATCGTGTCTGACATGTTAGTCATGTCGAAGAATAGGGTGTATGTGGGAAAGGGGTATGTGTGGGAAGGACTGGTAAAAATGAATGCAATGCAGTCATTCAAAAAACTGATATATTCTCGAGTCTTCCATGAATAAGAATAATGTTTTTGCTTATGTCGTTGAGTCTTTTAACATTTGGCATGAAAGATTGGGACATGTGAATTATAGATCTATTAGTAGACCAATGAGTATGAACATGATTCCAAAATGAAAAACAAGTAAAGACAAATGTGAAGTCTGCGTACAGGAAAAACTCACGAAAACACCATCCCCACATGTGGAGAGGACAACCGAACCTCTAGGCTTAATTCACACAGATCTATGTGATTTAAAGTTTGTGCAAACTAGCGGCGGTAAACATTTTTTTGTGACTTTCATAGACAATAGCACAAGATATTGTTATGTTATCTATTATGTAACAAATACGAAGCTTTGGAAGATTTCAAAGAGTACAAATTGGAAGTTGAGAACTAACTTAACAAAACAATTAAAATTATCCGAAGTGACATGGGAGGTGAGTATAATGAACCATTCAATGCATTTTGTAGAGAGCATGATATTGTTCATCAAACTACCGCTCCCTACTCACCTACATCTAACGAAATCACGGAACGAAAGAACTGAACTCTCAAAGAGATGATGAATGCAATGTTGCAAGAATATGGGTTATCCCAGAACATGTGAGGGGGGGGGCTATACTAACCTCCAACTACATTCTCAACAAGATACCACAAAATGTGACTGAAAAGACGCCTTATGAGTTATGGAAAGGTAATGCACCTTCCTACAAATACCTGGAAGTGTGGGGGTGCCTAGCAAAAGTGGCAGTACCACCTCCTAAAAAGGTCACAATTGGACCTAAAATCGTTGACTGTATTTTCATCGGTATGCACACAATAGTAGTGCTTATCGATTTTTGGTGTACAAGTCCAATGTACCAGATATACACGCAAATACAATAATGGAATCAAGAAATGCATCCTTCCTCGAAAACGTGTTCCAGTGTAAGGACAAAATAAGTCATAAACAGACTCGTGAAGAACGAGAAGCAAGTACTTATGGTCAACAAACATAAGAGGGTAATGATGAACCTAGACGTAGCAAGAGAGCTAGAAAGATAAATCATTTCATCCTGATTTTGAAATGGATTATCTATTAGAAAATGATCATAGAACATTTAAGGAAGCCATGTCTACACCAGATGCACCTTCATGGAAGGATGCCATGAATAGTGAAATTGACTCCATTATGCAAAACCTTACATAGGAGTTAATGGATTTGCCATCAGGTTCAAAAGCTCTGGGGAGCAAATGGATTTTCAAAGAAATACAAAACATATGGCGAAGTACAAGGCTAGGTTTGTGGTGCAAGGATTTAGGCAAAGAGAAGGCTTGAGTTTCTTTGACACCTATTCTCCGGTTTCGAGAATAACTTCAATTATAATGCTAATAGCAATCACGGCTATACACAATTTATAAATACATCAAATGGATGTAAAAACAGCTTTTCTAAAGGGAGAGCTTGAAGAGGAAATTTATATGAAACAACTCGAGGGTTATGTTGTCTCTGGACAAGAACACAAAGTGTATAGACTTGTGAAATCCCTATATGGATTAAAACAAGCACCTAAACAGTGACACCAAAGTTTTGATAATGTGATAATGTCAAACGGTTTCAAAATAAACGAATGTGATAAGTGAATAATGTCAAAGATACTCCAAATGGATACATTTTTGTTATGCCTATAAGTGGATGATATGCTCATCATAGGTAGCAATAAAGACATGATCAAACAAACCAAGAACTTGCTTAAAGGAAAGTTTGACATGAAAGACTTGGGACTAGAAGATGTGATCTTAGGGATAAAAATCTTTAGACACTCTTAAGGAATAGTTTTGTCACATTGACATTACGCCGATAAAATACTTGATAGATTTAAGAACTATTAAAGTGGGATAGCTAAAAGTCCCGAGGACCCTCATCTCAAGATGATGAAAAACTCATGTAATGGGATATTACAATTGGAATATGCCTGAGTGACCGGGAGTCTTATGTATCTGACAAATTGTACAATACCTGATTTAGCACAAACTGTTAACGTATTGAGTCGTTATACAGGCAACCCGGGACACAGTCACTTGAAGAGTATAACTAGAGTTTTGAACTATTTGAGACATACTCGAAGTTATGGGTTGCACTATGGACGATATCCAGCCATTCTGTATGACAGGATACCTTTTATAGCCATTTCTAGGAGAATTAAGAGATGCTGAATTCTCCAAGTTCACTCATGAATAACTAAGGATGTTTATGTCCAAAATGAACACAGTCAGAGAACCTAGTTTTGTGAGAAGATGAAAGTGTGTGATAGTCATTGTCTAGATATACACAAAAGTGCGGGTGGTTCAAGGCATCATGTTCACTACCTGGTCGAGTAAATCTGATAACTATTCACTATGGGTGGTTCAAGGCTGAGAAACACTACCTTTCCAAATACAGTGATTCTTCGCTCTTACTCTCAAAAGTCCATCCGTCTAGAGCACATATGTGTAATAAGAGTCATTTATATTCATGTATGGGATGTTGCAACCGAATATTCTAGGAAAGATTTTGGTGGGCTTCAGCCACTGTTTGTGCAGAATAAGAGAGTGTTGGCTTTTGTCTCCGTGATTACTATAACGTAGTATACTCATACATTAAATTCGGGTTCCATTTGAGAAATGAGGGCTCAAAATTGATTACTTAAAGAGTAATAATTTGGGTTTGTACCACATTGGAATTGGGAAGGAGCCATCAGTACCCATTTGCCTATAAAAAGTTTGTCCCACATTGGAAAGGGGAATGAGTTGTGAGTACCCCTTTGCCTATAAAAGACTGCCTCTAGTCTCATTCTAAGATACACCAAAACACAATCCTCTATCCTTTCTTACTTCGTGTTCTTTTTTTCCCTTTCTTTGTGTTCTTCGTATTCTTTGAGTCTGAGAGTAAGGCACTAAATAGGTTTACCAATTTTTACTGCCGAGTTGTGCGGAATAGAAAGTATAGCAGTTGTACTATGGGATTCAAAACACCATCGAACCGTCACACAGTACGAGACATTTTTAGAATTAAGGACAGAGATATCAATCTTGACTCTGCACCAATTTCGAACATTCGGCTCTATTGGTATAATTTTCTACTCTCTTTTTTCATTTACTTAATTATGTTATATATGTTCATATGTATTGTTTAGTTAAATTGGAATTTAGATTCTTGCAATTAACTAAATTCCAATTTAAGATATGAACATATATTACAGAATTAAGTAAAAGAAATATGGAGTAGAGAATTATACCAACAAAGACGAATGTTCAAAATTGATGCAAAATCAAATTTGATATCTATGTCCTTAATTCTAAAAATGCCCAGTAAGGTGTGACGGTTTGATGGCGTTCCGAATCCTATGATACAACTTCTATACTTTCTACTCCGCACAACTCACCAGTAGAAATCAGCGAACCAATTCAGCGTCTTACTCTCAGACCTGAACACTCAAATAACACGAATAGCGTGAAGAACACAAAAGGAAAAAAGAGGAGAACACAAAGTAAGAAAGGAGAGGAGGATTGTGTTTTGGTGTATCTTAGAATGAGACTAGATGCAGCCTTTTATAGGCACGGAGGTACTCAAAGTTCATTCTCATTTCCAATGTGGTACAAACCCAAATTATTACTCTTTAAGTTATCAATTTTGAACTCTCATTTCTCATTCAAATGGAACGTGAATTTAATGTATGAATATACTACATTATAGTACTCACGAAGACGAAGTCAACGCTCCCTTATTTCGCGTAAATGGTGGCTGGAACCACCAAAATCTTGCCCGAAAAATTTGGTTCCAACACTTAAAATAATTAATTTTTCAAAAAAAAGAGAAAGTAATCGGTGCATGGAATGCTCCTACAGTCTTTACTTTCCTCGTATCCATTGTATAATTTGTATCAAACGTTATTGGACTTCTTTTTCAATACTTCATAATGGAATACGTTTTGTACCCTTCATTTCATATGCAATTAAAATTACATCTTAGGCTGCATACATCGAATTGAACTTGACAAATTAATATACATGATCTCATGCATGAAAATCCCCATTATTGAGAAAACAAGCCAATTTCTTGACCATAGCTATAGTTTTCTCACTACCATGAGAAAATAAACAGAAAACATGACCTTCACATTCAACCTCCACAACCTCCACTTCTCCACCCCATCCACTCCTCTCCAACGCCTCCTTATAAAGCCACCCTCTCCCCTTCAACACATCCTCCCCGCCGACGAAAACCGCCACCTGCCGGCACCCGAGCCGGGCAAGATCCGGGTCCCTAGCTGGGTTCAAATACGGGTCATCCAGCCCACCCGAACCCGGGTACACAAAAGGCCAAAGATCATCAAGAAACCTCTTTTCACCCTCCCTTTCCGCCTCATTCCCTATAGGATCCTTCCCCCAAAAATAAGGACAGTTTAGAAAAATCCCTTCAAGATTAAGGCCGTTCTCTCCGGAACTTATCTGCAAGTAGTTAAATTCAGTTCAGATCGACTCAAATTCTATCTAAAAATAGTTACATTATTGTTACTTGTAATTCAATTCAATTAAGTGAAATATAAACCGAAAACATGACCTCACCCTATTTAGCTTTTCTACCCCAATCCTTAAGGCCATATTGTGCGCTATGTTGCCTCCGGCGCTGTCGCCGCCGAAGTAGACCCGATTCAGGTCGGCGTAATCCCTGATCCATTCCTCCGGGCAGGGGTCGCGGGCGACCCATTTCACGGCGAGCCATGAATCTTCGTAGGCGGCGGGGAGGGGATGCTCCGGCGCGAGGCGGTAATCAACGGATACGATCAGCGCGTGAGCTTGCAGCGCTAGCGAGTGGAGATGGTTCTGGTAGGTTGATGAGAAGGTGGATCCGATGACGAAACCGCCGCCATGGAAGTAGACTAAGAGAGGAATCTTTTCACCTGGTACGATGTTCTTTGTCGGCAGGTAGAGTCTGGCTGATATGCTGAACTCCGGTGAGATTATAACGTCTTTTGTCCGGACGTCGGTTTCCGGATTCGGGTCGGGTGATGGAGGGACGAATTCTCCAACCACTGTTCTTTCGATTCGGCCGTCTTTGTATACTCGGATGAGAGGGGAGAAATCGTGGAGGATTTGGGTTGAGTTGTGCTCTGAAGCCATGTTTCGGAATTTCGAATCAACTGGTTAGGAAGAAAAATGGGAATGGAGTTCTTATTCATATGAAGTTGTTGGCAAATGTTTTATGGGGCGGCGATCGGTGAAGATGACATTTGGCAATCTGATGCATGATCTTTTGGTTGCATTGTATTTTGACGCATTATTTAATGGATTTCGTCTTGGGCCTAAGCTTTGAGAATTGGTGTGTTAGAGTGTTTGACGGTACTTCTTCCGTCCTAAGATTATTGATGTATTTACGTTTTTTAAAGTTAACTTTGATAAAAGTTACATTAAATATATATTAATATATGTATAATAAAATTATTATATGAGATATAGTTAGATTCATCTTAACATTTATTTTTTAAATATTAATCTTATATTTAGAAAGGTTATACGTGCATAGAAATATTAACGGTAAAATATAATTATTGAGATTATGAAAAATTAAATGTGCCAATAATTATAGGATGGATGGAGTATTTGTTAACCATGGGACATTGACGAACGGATATTATTATGCGGGGCAACATACGTTTGGCCATACAGTGTTATTAGTAAAGAAATTTGTAGGTCGTGATACATTGATATATTATTGAGAAGGAGTCGGTTCTTTGTTTCGTAAAAAAGAAAAGAAATTTGTAACCGTACACTAACTACTACTACTAAGGAGTAACATAATGTTAAGGAAATAGGAATACTTTCTTGGTAAGAAAAGTTATAAGTTATTGTATCTTATATAATTAGTTATAGATGATAAATTTCTTATAAACTTATAATTCTTATTCCTGTTATAATTTAATTTGTTGTAGCTCTATATATTGTAATCATTATCAATAATGGAATTTATCATTAATCTGATATCAATGCACTATAATAAAATCTTTTATATTACCATTTATAACATTTCTTCCGAAAAAATAACTTCTATTTGATTAACATATACTATGTACCTGTGTAATGGATAGTGCTTAATGAATTATAAAAAGCACAAAAGGGAAAACAAGAATTAGAAATATCTTCACTTAGAATTGAGGTGTGTGTAGAAATGTCCTCTCTCTCTCTCTCTAAGCTACAAAATAAGAAGTGTGTTCTTTAAATTAGTTTATTTTTGGATACATCAATTACTCAGGGACAAAATAGTACTCCCGCCCTTACAATTCAAGTGGTATGTTTTTATTTTAACAGTTGACTTATATAATGTTTGCTTCTTAATATTTTTTATTGAGAATAATTAAAACTTGTGAAAACTTAATATTTTAAAAATATATGTTCTAACGAATCTAATAATGTATCACACAATAGTATGTATACTTGTATATTAATTTAATTTTATAATTAAAATTAAGACGTTTTGACTAAATGAATAATTAAATTACAGATTGAACTGAGATAGAGAGTATCATTTTGAGACCAAGAAACTTCGTGACCTAGAACAATAGTTTTCATGTGGAAAATGAACACTCTTAAAATATTTCATAATAGAGAGAGGTGTCATAAATGGGAAAAAAAACAAAAATTAGGCTTACTATGTAGAGGTGACCTATGATCTTATATACTGAGTTATATGACTGTCAACCATCAATGTGGGACTAACTCTAACACGCCTCCTCACGTGCAGCGGCATGAATCATCGTGTAAACGTGACAGAATGGGGGTAACGGGTCAACCTGGCTCTGATACAATTAGAATCATGGGCTTCTGGTACTATGTAGAGGTGACCCATGATCTTATATACTGAGTTATATGACTGTCAACCACTAATGTGAGATTAACTTTAACAGTCACATTCACATTAACATGCATTTACAATTAGGGTATAATCAAAGTTCACATACAACCCGAGGTCGGAGTAATACCATAGAAAATAAGCGTAATAATTTGTTTGTATAAATAACCTCATGGTACATTATATAGTAGTACAAAATACCTATACAAGTTAGGAAAAGGAAATATAATCTAATTACAATCAATTACAAGTAATATTTATATTCCTTAACACCCTCCCTCAAGTTGGAGTATGGGGATCAGAAATGCCCAACTTGCCAAGTAATGAATGAAACTGGTTACGTCCCAGAGTTTTGGTAAACAAGTTCGCAGGTTGATCTGTTGTGTGGATATGATAAGTAACTATAGTACCAGACTGCACAAGATCCCGGACAAAATGAAAATCAACTTCAATATGCTTCGTACGTTCATGGAACACTAGATTTGCTGCAATATGACGAGCAGATTGACTGTCACAAAACAAACTCATAGGAGCAGTATGCGCAACCCCTAAGTCTTTCAGTAAAGACTTAAGCCATAACAACTCATAACATATAACAATCATAGCACGATACTCCGCTTCAGCAGAAGACCGAGAAACTGTAAGTTGCTTCTTGGTCTTTCAAGAAATCAGAGAATCACCAATCATCACAAAGTAACCGGAAAGATAACGCCGGGTATTAAGACAAGCAGCCCAATCAGAATCACACTAAACGGTCAACTGTAACACACAACGAGAAAAGAGAAATAAATCTTGACCAGGATTACTCTTCAAGTAGTGCAACACATGAACTGCAACTTGCTAGTTAGGAACACAGGAGACTTTATGAATTGAGCAAGTGTGTGAACCGAATAACTAAGCTCAGAACGTGTGATGGTAAGGTATATCAGGCGCCCAACCATTCGCCTGTACTGCTTAGGATCATGGTACATTGGTCCCTCAACACACGTTAGATCGTGTTGCTGCTCCACGGAAAGTCAGTCGGTTTTGAGGCAGATAAACCTGTACCAGATAAGATGCCCAATGCATATTTCCTTTGCAAAAGAAACATCCCATTCGGTCTTCTAGCCATCTCTATGCCCAAGAAATACTTAAGTAGACTAAGATCTTTCGTATGGAAACAAGAACTCAAGTATTTCTTGAACTCAGAGATGAGCGCAGGAGAGCTACTAGCATTGACCAAATCATCCACATAAACCAGAACATGCAAAGAAGCTGATTCACGAGAAAAGACAAACAAAGAGTAATCTGCCTTACTCTGAACAAAACCAAATGCTCGTAAAGCCTGAGCCAATTTGGCAAACCAATTTCTAGGAGTTTGGCGAACACCGTAAAAAGATTTACTTGGTTGTTGTTTCCGCATCTACTTGGTTGCTTATCTACTTGGCTATTGTATCTACGTGGACACAATTTATTTTTATTTTTTTATTAAATAAAATAAAGTGTGTCCAAGTAGATACAACGGAGCAACCAGAGCAATGTTTGCTTCGTTTACTGACGGGCAAACGGAGCAACCGGTCTGAGTAGCTGACGGTCAGAGTATTAGACGGGGTCGCCGGTCGAAGGAGCAGACAAGCGAGGTCACCGGCTGGAGCAAGCTTGCCGGAACTAAAACAAACGAGCGGTGTCGGTTGTCGGATCTAGCCAGCAGTAAAATTTGAAGCAAATAAGGAGGCGGTGTCGGTCAGAGTAATAGGCAGGACGAGCTTGCTGGAACTGGTGGTGGGCAAAGCAATATAGCAGGGTTTTTTTTTGGAGGAAAGACAGATCGGATCGGCGGAGTGTGGAGGTCACGCGCGGACAATTGCGTCAGCGTTTTACGGGATATTTAAGACAGAAAATTTAGGTTTCAAGATTTTAGGCTTTGATACCATGTAGAAAATAAGGGTAATAATCTATTTGTATAAATGACCTCCGAGTACATTATATAGTAGTATAAAATACCTATACAAAATAGAAAAAAGAAATAAAATTTAATTACAATTACAAGTAATATTTATATTAGTTAACAAATACATAAAGAAAAGAAACAAGAGTATAGACTCTGCATTATTTATAGTTAATGGATCGATTATGTCTTCAATTATACTTGTCGATGTTATACAATGCTCTTTTGTTTCAGTTTTCAGTTTCAATATTTCAATATACCAATATCCAACAAAATCAGGTAACCTCCACATCTTCATCTATACAAGTTAGCAAAAGCTTCTCGAACAGTCTGGCTGTGATAATAATAATACAGTACTCACTATGTTCATTTTATTCTGGTTGTTCACTTTTAGGTACAAAATGTTTGAACATGCTAAATGTGTGAAGTAAATTGAATTGAAAGTTGAAAAAGTAAAATGCACAATGAAAATAAGAGTCTCTATCTTGAAAGGCGGTATTTTCATAAATTATGGAAATGACAAGGTTTAAATTGTAAATTAGAAGAAATGAAGATAAAATTTGTGGGTTGCATTAATCGGGTCATAAACTTATAACTACTGCACATTACATAATAAATTATTAAGATTAAATTATTTTTTAGTCCCTAACATATGACCTAATGCCATTTTGAGTTAAGTGCTCATATAACCCTATGTTTTGAAGATTTGTGCTAATATGACCCTGTGAAGTTGGAAAATGCTATTGTAACCCTGTGTTTTGCTAGAATGTGCTAATATAACCTGGAGGCATGAATTTGGCCGAAAATACATGAAATGACAATTAAACCCCTGTTTTAAACAAACAAAAATTCATAACAAGTGAAAGGACAATTATGCCCTCATTCATTTTTCAACCACAATTTTTCCCTTTTTTCTTCTCCTTCCTCGATTCCATTTTCTTCTTCTATGTTCTTCTCTGTCCTCATCTGAACTCGTCGGCGCCTCCAGTAGCAGCGGTGGGGATTGGGTTTCCCGATGAAACAAAGGCGTGCTCGTTGCCCAGTGAGGACGAGTGGAGTGGCGATGGGATGGGCTCATTTGTCATTACGGTGGGGCTAGGGTTTATTCGGTGGTTGGGGAAGAGCTGTGGGGCTAGGGTTTCCATCGATTGGTGGTGGTGCTCAAGGGGGATGAGAAGGGCTAGGGCGACGGTGGGTAAAGGGCGACGGTGGGGTACGGTTAGTTTTTCAACTTGTGTTTCTTTCGATTAGTTTTTCAATTTGTGTTTCTAGGTTTTCAATTTGTGTTTCTATCGTCGGCGGTGGTGATGCCTGCATCGATGGTGGCAAAGTTGTGGAGCGGCGGTGGCGATGGTGGTGGTGGTGGAGAGGGTGTGGTGGTGTTGGTGGTGGAGCGGCGGTAGTGATGGTGGAGTGGTGGTGGTAGTGGTGTTGGTGGTGGTGGTGTTGGTGGTGGTGGTGTTTGTGATGGAGCGACGGTGGTAGTGGTGATGGTGGTGCAGCGGCGATGGTAGTGGTGGTGGTGGAGCGGCGGTAGTGGTGGAGTGACAGCGGTTGTGGAGTGACAGCGGTTGTGGAGTGGCAGCGGTTGTGGAGCGGCAACGGTTGCGGTGTGGTGGAGCGGCGGTGTTGGTGGTGGAGCAGCAGTGGTGGTGGTGGTGGAGCGACGGTGTTGGTGGTGAGCAGCGGTGGTGGTGGTGGTGGTGGTGGAGCGACGGTGGTGGTGGTAGTGGTGCTTTTGGAGATAAATGCTAGGGTATTTTAGTCTATAGATTTGTAATTTTAATACTTGGGGTAGTTTAGTCTTTTTAATTTTGGTCAATGCCGGAAATTACTGAGTCAATGCCATAATAGTGACAAAAGGTTATATCGCCACTTCTGATGCAAAACACGGGGCTACAATAGCACTTTTCAACTTCACAGGGTCATATTAGCACAAACCTCCAAAACTTATGGTCATATCATTATTTTGCCCTACCATTTTTTGGTCCCCCGAGACCAATACAACATCTTTTCAGTACCCAACAAATTCAAAACGGTTTATTTGGTCTTCAAACCAGATTCCGGGTGAGGTAGTTGGTCTAGATGGCGTCATGGTAGTAGACCACGAGGGGAAGCTTCTCGCCAGGTTTGGATGTGGTGGGGAGGAAGAGCCTAGCTTTGACATTGTGTTCGGAGGAGATGATGATGTCTTTGGAAACAACATCGTTGGGATCCCCGGAGCGAGGAGGAATGCAAAGAGATTGCATGTATTTTTTGACGCGGCCGTCTTTGAAGACGCGGAAGAAAGGGATGATTTCAAATTTTACATCGGCGGGATCCGCCATGGGAATGGGGAAGCGGGAGAATTCCATTGTATCAGAGGGATTTGTTTTCTCAACAGGGACTATAGAGTCATTAATTGAACTGTATAATAAATTAAAGAGATAAAAACATTTATAACCATAACTTTATGCTGAAAGTAACAATATAACATGCAATCTCAAAAAATTTCAATTTAACCCTAAAATAGGGGTGTTCAAAAATACCTTGTTCATCCACCGATCCAGCATAAAATAACTGGGTACTTTTTCGTTTTTCAGAGCTGGGTACCTGAACTTGAAATTTTACATTTTAACGTGCTAGGGCTAGGGCCGCAAAAATGCAATTTCGGGTACCCAGGATACCTGGTAAAATTAAAATATATAGTTACTTTTAGTTTTAAATAATATTTTTCTACGCACCTACTCTCAATTCTCAATTGTCAATATCTATGTAATATTTGTTATTAAATTATGCAAATTTATATAATATTCAAGTGCTAAATTTTAAAGCATTCTCTTTCAACTCTGAATTCTCAAATGTTCCTTCTAAGTTCTGACCCTTCCGTTTCAGCCTTGAATTTTTAATTATAACCCCGGTCACAACCTTCTTCTGGCAGTAGTTAGTAGGTCAAGTAGAAAAAAGGCATATTTGATTTCCCATGCAATTGATAGGTAAAGATTACATGCTAAATTACATGCTAACAAACAATAAACATTAAGAGCAACAGATCACTTGCTAGACATAAAAAAAACAATAACCACACCACTTGCATAATATTAAGAATAGATTTGACTATGGCTTTAAAAAACTCAAATGAACGGATCTAAAAAATCCCGATAGATCTAAAAATCTAAAAATGTGGACTTAACCCTAATAGAGGTGGCAGAAGAGAGCTTCAGCGACGGAGGAGATCTTCAATGGTGGTGGCGCAGCCTGGCGGTGGTGGTGAGGCCCGGTGGAGGGAACGTGGCATGTGGTAGTGGCGCGGCCCACCGGTGGTGCACCCCATGCTCCAGTGGCACGGCCCACCGGTGATGGCGAGGACGAGCGATGGCGCGGCGATGCGGGCTCAGGTATTGGCTCCGACGGAGAGGAGGTCATGGTGCCAGAGCTCGATCGAAGATGGAGAGATCGATGAGATAATTATATGAGTGGGTCTCCTGACAGATGGCCTGTCTATAAATTTATGGATAAGTCACTTATTTCTTATCTTATACACTGCATTTCTTAAATTACATACAAAATTTGAAAATTTTGAAAATATTTTTTATATCATATATTTTTATATTTTCACCTTCAAATACATATTATTACTTGTTTTAACTTATAAAATGCAATATTTAAATTTTATAAAAAATTACAACATTTAAGTCAAATGCCCCTGAGGACTGTCCATAAGCTTATGGAAAGACCGTCTTTCCTGAGACTCTCCCTAATTATATTGTGATAGATATTAGTGAGAAAAACAGTTTTTTCATATGCTTATGGAAATAATTTAATTAGAATAATAAAAATATATATTTTAGATATAATATTACAAATTTATTATGCAACATAAAATAATAATTATAAGTTTCATGACTCGATTAATATAATTCAAAATTTTATTTTTATTTTTTTTAATTTACACTTAAAACTTTAATTTTTTAATAATTTATGAAAAATCTGTCTTTTAATTGAGTGACTCTAAATACTATGAGCGCCTAATAGTAATTTTTGAAACGAAGAAAAAAATGCTTTTATAACCCTACCTATTTGACATAAATACCAATATAACCTTTCAATATTTGAAAGTGTCAATATAACCCTATATAATTAGTGAAAGTGCCAATATAACCCTATATAATTAGTGAAAGTGTCAATATAACCCTATATAATTAGTGAAAGTGCCAATATAATCCTATAAGTTTTAAGGATGTGCTGATACAACCCTACAAACATTAGAAATGTGTTGATATAACCCTACAAACATTAGGAATGTGCTGATATAACCCTACAAACATTAGGAATGTGCTGATATAACCCAATAAGATTGCATAATGTGATGATATAACCCTACCTAATTTCAGCGAACTATGGCGGTCCGGTGAACTATGAGGGTAAAATTGTCCACCTAATTTCAGAGTTAGCCCAAAGGGTATTTTGATCAATTTACATAGAGTCAATGCTGGAACATTAAGATCAATGTCGAAAATGGGGTATGAGTGTTATATTGAGACTTTAATTAACATTTATCCCTTAAACGAAATACGAGCGCCTACATGACGCAGGCAATTACGTACCCAATACAAGCAATTGACAGCGACAAGCAATGGTTATTTGCAATGGAGTTGAATTTTATTTAGATTAATTGAATAGTCCGCTACTAAACGATAGTTTTTTCATAAATTTTAAAAAAATCAAATTTTAAATTATAAATATGAAGAAATTAAAATTAAAATTTTGGATTGTATTAATAGTTTGTCTCTTGAAAGACGGTCTTTCCATAAGTCATGGAAATACCAAAGTTTAAAATGTACATTAGAAGAATTGAAGATAAAATTTTTGGGTTGCATTAATCGGGCCATAATCTTTATTACTATTGCACGTTGCAAAATAGATTTTTAATATTGACTAAAACCTTTTACCTTTTTATTATTCTAATTAAACTCGTCTTTCCATAAGTCTATGGAAAGAGGGTCTTTCCCAAGACTTTGCATTTGGATTAATCGGATCATAAACTTATAATAACTACACGTTGCATGCTAAATTTTTAGAATTGCAACTAAAATTTTCACTTTCCTATAATTCTAATTCAACCACATCTTTCTATATGCCTATGGAAATAGGGTCTTTCCCAAGACTTTGCCTTGATTTAAAATAATAGAATCTTAATTTAATTCAATACAGTTTAGACCCGTCTCTTGAAAGACTATTTTTCCATAAGTTATGAAAAAATCAATGTTTAAAATTATAAGAAATCAAGACAAAATTTTCCGGGTTACATTAATCGATCCATAAACTTATAGCTAATACATGTTGTATAATAAATTTATAATATTGCAACTAAAACTTTTACCTTTTTATAATTATAATCCAACCTCGTTTTCCATATATCTATGGAAATATGGTATTTTCCAAAACTTTACCTTGTAGTCTATTTAATTATACATATATTCTAGGCAGAGTTTTGGGAAAGACTATGTTTCCATAGACTTATGGAAAGACGGAGTTTAATTAGAATAATTAAAGGTAAAAAGTCTTAGTTGCAATATTAAAAATTTACTATGCAACATGTAATAGATATAAAGTTTATAATCCGATTCATGCAACCCGACAATTTTATCTTCATTTCTTCTAATTTGCACTTTAAACCTTGGTATTCTTTCAATAGACAAACTCATTTTTTTATTGTTTCTAATGAATTTATTTTTAATTCATTTAAAGTTTATTAAATTTAAAAACTTGGAAGAATATGATCTATATATCCTTTACTATTATTTAAACATGATTTTGAATTTTAATATATTAAATTACTTATAAACAAAAATTATCAAATTAATTTTTTAAAATATATATTACGATCAATGTAACGAGATCTATACATTTATATGCGAATAAAATTTTGCAATCTAAATAATATCAATTTTATTGATTAATATACTCCCTCTGTCGCGTGAGTTAAACACATCGCGCCAGGTAGGAAACTTTTATTGATTAATAGACTCCCTCTGTTCCGTGAGTATTGGCATATTTTTTGTACGGTCTTCAATGATCATGCTTGATCATCAATATCTTTAGCTACATACAAAAATTTCGCATACAAAAAATAATATTAGAAAATACGGAGTAGATGTTAGGACGGATCTAACAATATCTCACATGATATTTTTGTTAGAAGTATATTAATTTGAATTTAGGGTTAAAGTTTACGAATTTTCATTTGGAAAAAGTAAATATGTCGATACCCATGGAATGGAGGGAGTATTCGCCTATCAACGACACCTTGCACAACTCTCTTCTAAGAGAAAAACTCTTATGAGGCCGTCTCACCATAGCAAATGGTGAGGTGATGGACCAAGCTGCAATTAATTACAATTGAGCTAAAAAATGAGACCTGATTGCAAAATAGGAAAATAAGCTATAAATGGGGCAAAATCCAGGTTATAACAAAAATGGGTCAAACCTGAATTTTATCTCCTCCCAAAATAACTGTCAAATATCTTTCCTCCCAAAAATTAAGGAATTTCATTCATTCTAAAACCCAATCTGAATCAGAGCTTCTAAACACCGGATTCATAATCTCAAATCGGCTATTAAAGCTCAGCAAATCGGCTAGCTCAAAAATCAGTTTCTGCAATTTTTTCCGCAAATCTGAAGTGGTCAAATTTTAGTTCGAAAATGGTGAATTTTGTGATGGAATGATCAAACGAGATCATATTTAAAAGTTTCTACGATTTGCGAAGGTGAAATAATCTTGGTAATATGAAATTTATGGTTGAAAATCTTAGTTTTATGGTTGAAAAATTAATTTTATGAAATTAACGGTTGAAATCTTTGATTTAATGTGTTGTTGTTATATAAACTATGGAAAACAAAGCAATTCAAGGCAATGAAATTGTTTTGTATAGAGGAGAAAGCAAGAAAGCTGTTGTGAAAATTCAACAAGTTTACATCCAGGTTTGGTTTTGATTGTGTATATACAGTTAAACGCATGAAGTAACATTTTCATATTGTGAATAAAGAAGAGTAAAGTGCCAAAACACCATGACTTTAGGTAGAAAGTGTCAATATACCTTATAAAATCAGAAAGTGCCAAAATAACCTTAACTTTATAAATTATGAGCCAATATAACCCTGGAATGTGCTGACTTCGATGTCAACGAAAATTTTGGCCGGAAATTATAGAAATGACCATTTTACCCCTACAGTTTAAGAAAGGGAAAATTGAGGAAGATTCAAATGCCACATAGTTCCCCCTTTCTTCTTAGTTCTTCTTCCTCACTTTCTTCTTTCGAGTCCGTCTCTTGAAAGACGGTCTTTTCATAAGTTATAGAAAGACCAAGGTTTCAAATGTATATTAGAATAAATGAAAATAAAATTTTTGAGTTGCATGAACCGGGTTATAAGTTTTATAACTATTACATGTTTTATGCTAAAATTTTAATATTGCAACTAATACCTTTTACCTTTTATTATTCTATTTAAATCTCATATTTTCATAAGAATATGGAAAGGCCATATTTCCCAAAACTTTGCCTTTCTTTCCGACGGTCGCATAACCTATGCTCTCTCACCTTATTTAGCCAAAAATCCTCAATATAAATACAATCTCAATTCATTGTCTTCCTTTACAAATCAAATCCAAACCCGGTAAATCGCAATTTTGCTACTATCTGTAAAATATGTTTCTGCTATTAGAATAGATACTGAAGACACTCTGTTTTAAAAGGTAAACATCTACATAATACACACAGTGGGGTTTTGATATTTACATATCAAATTGAAGCCGAATTCCATATTAATGTATCCTAAAAAAGGGATGCTGTAATTTGATTTGGCTACCTCTCTGTATATAATCCATATAAATGTAAACTAAATAGATGCGCCACTTCGGTACCACGCCGGAACAAAAAACCGGAGGCGATGGCTTGGCTGACGGGGTGGCGTTCGAATGGGACAGATTGAATATGGCTTGAGATGCGACTTCTTCGGATTGGGATTGTAGATGGAGGAGAAGAACGACATTGTTCTCCTGATTGTGAAGGCAGTGGCGGCGGGAGTTCCGGAGGGTTTGGGTGGGGGTGGCAGAGGATGGCAGACGGTAGTGGATAGCAGCAGGAGAGGGTGGCAGGTGGTGGTGGTTGGAGCGCGGGAGGTGGTGGCTAGTGGTAATAGGGGGGTTAAAATGGGAAAGATAAGCTGAAATGTCTAAGGGTATATTTGTCTTTTCTTGTCCAGTCAACTGCTAAATAGGTTAGTCAATGTAAGAATATGATCAGAAGGTTATATTTGCACAATTCATTATAAAATTAGGCTTAGATTAACACTTTTTAGTTTTACAGGGTTGTATTGACATTTTTAATCTAAAGGTAGAGTTAGAAAAACATTTAATACAAAAAATAATTTACCAAATATGGAATTCAGCCATATTCATCTTGGGAAGAAAATTTAGGCATTTTTGAATTTGTTGAAACGTATGAAGTAATATGATAAATACTAGATGTAACTGCATACACTTATTGTTCTGGATAATTCCCCAAGGTTTGATTTGGATATATGCAATTTGTTGAGTAAATTTAGGTGTTTTTTAAAACTTACTGAAACATATGAAGTAATATGATGAACACTGGATGTAACTACATAAACACATGAAGTAACGTGATATTATGGATAGTTCCCGAAGGTTTGAAATATGGCTATATGCAATTGTTGAGGTGTTTTTTTTTAATTTGTTGAAATGTACGAAGTAATATGATGAACATTGGATGCAACTTCATGAACCTATTCTTCTGGATATTTTTTCAAGGACTGAAATTTGGATATATATGCAATTTGTTAGGAAATTTAGGTATTTTTTTAATCTGCTGAAACATATGAATTAATATAATTAACACTGGATGTAATTGCATGAACACATGAAGTAACATGATATTATGGATAGTTCCCGAAGGTTTGAAATATGGCTATATGCAATTTGTTGAGGTGTTTTTAAATTTGTTGAAATGTATGAAATAATATGATGAACACTGGATGTAATTGCATGAACACATGAAGTAACGTGATATTTATTATGATGGATAAAATGTCTGAAATTTGGCTATATGCAATTTTTTGAGGAAATTTAGGTATTTTTTTAATTTGCTGAAACGTAAGAATAAATATGATGAACACTTGATGTTACTGCATAAACACATGTACTAACATGATATTTTTCTTCTGGATAATTCCTCAACGTATGAAATTTGGTTATATGCAATTTGTTGATGAAATTTAGGTGTTTTTTAATTTGGTGAAACGTATGAAGTAATATGATTAATAATGGATGTAACTGCATAAACACATAAAATAATGTGATATTATTATGATGAATAATTCGCCAAGGTGTGGAATTCAGTTATATGCATATTATTGGAAAAAATTATGTGTTTTTAAATTTCCTAGAAAGTAACATATTAAATAAAGGGCAAACGACTTCAGGGGCCTTCCAACTCTTCCCATTTGACCCTTTTGGCCCCCTATTTTTTTCGATCACTTTCGTCCTTGAACTAACTAAAGTGTTGAATTGTAACTTTTCATCCAGTCAAACCGTTAAACTCAGTCAAAACGTTAAGGGCAAATTAATAGTTTCACACATTTTCTTTTTTCATTTTCCTTTTTCCAAGTAAACATGGTTGGAGTAATCCAAATGAGTGGTGGTATGATACAGGTTCCACCAGACACATCTGCTCAGATAAGAGTATGTTCACAACATATCAGAAGATCAAGACTGAAGAGAAAATCTTCATGGGGAACTCCACCACTTCAAAAGTTGAAGGTCAAGGGAAGGTCATGCTAAAGATGACTTCTGAAAAGGAGTTAACACTCAACAATGTTCTGCATGTGACAGACATTCGTAAGAATCTGATCTCGGGTACTCTCCTCTCCAAAAACGGGTTTATAATCAAGATCGTGTCTGACATGTTAGTCATGTCGAAGAATAGGGTGTATGTGGGAAAGGGGTATGTGTGGGAAGGACTGGTAAAAATGAATGCAATGCAGTCATTCAAAAAACTGATATATTCTCGAGTCTTCCATGAATAAGAATAATGTTTTTGCTTATGTCGTTGAGTCTTTTAACATTTGGCATGAAAGATTGGGACATGTGAATTATAGATCTATTAGTAGACCAATGAGTATGAACATGATTCCAAAATGAAAAACAAGTAAAGACAAATGTGAAGTCTGCGTACAGGAAAAACTCACGAAAACACCATCCCCACATGTGGAGAGGACAACCGAACCTCTAGGCTTAATTCACACAGATCTATGTGATTTAAAGTTTGTGCAAACTAGCGGCGGTAAACATTTTTTTGTGACTTTCATAGACAATAGCACAAGATATTGTTATGTTATCTATTATGTAACAAATACGAAGCTTTGGAAGATTTCAAAGAGTACAAATTGGAAGTTGAGAACTAACTTAACAAAACAATTAAAATTATCCGAAGTGACATGGGAGGTGAGTATAATGAACCATTCAATGCATTTTGTAGAGAGCATGATATTGTTCATCAAACTACCGCTCCCTACTCACCTACATCTAACGAAATCACGGAACGAAAGAACTGAACTCTCAAAGAGATGATGAATGCAATGTTGCAAGAATATGGGTTATCCCAGAACATGTGAGGGGGGGGGGGCTATACTAACCTCCAACTACATTCTCAACAAGATACCACAAAATGTGACTGAAAAGACGCCTTATGAGTTATGGAAAGGTAATGCACCTTCCTACAAATACCTGGAAGTGTGGGGGTGCCTAGCAAAAGTGGCAGTACCACCTCCTAAAAAGGTCACAATTGGACCTAAAATCGTTGACTGTATTTTCATCGGTATGCACACAATAGTAGTGCTTATCGATTTTTGGTGTACAAGTCCAATGTACCAGATATACACGCAAATACAATAATGGAATCAAGAAATGCATCCTTCCTCGAAAACGTGTTCCAGTGTAAGGACAAAATAAGTCATAAACAGACTCGTGAAGAACGAGAAGCAAGTACTTATGGTCAACAAACATAAGAGGGTAATGATGAACCTAGACGTAGCAAGAGAGCTAGAAAGATAAATCATTTCATCCTGATTTTGAAATGGATTATCTATTAGAAAATGATCATAGAACATTTAAGGAAGCCATGTCTACACCAGATGCACCTTCATGGAAGGATGCCATGAATAGTGAAATTGACTCCATTATGCAAAACCTTACATAGGAGTTAATGGATTTGCCATCAGGTTCAAAAGCTCTGGGGAGCAAATGGATTTTCAAAGAAATACAAAACATATGGCGAAGTACAAGGCTAGGTTTGTGGTGCAAGGATTTAGGCAAAGAGAAGGCTTGAGTTTCTTTGACACCTATTCTCCGGTTTCGAGAATAACTTCAATTATAATGCTAATAGCAATCACGGCTATACACAATTTATAAATACATCAAATGGATGTAAAAACAGCTTTTCTAAAGGGAGAGCTTGAAGAGGAAATTTATATGAAACAACTCGAGGGTTATGTTGTCTCTGGACAAGAACACAAAGTGTATAGACTTGTGAAATCCCTATATGGATTAAAACAAGCACCTAAACAGTGACACCAAAGTTTTGATAATGTGATAATGTCAAACGGTTTCAAAATAAACGAATGTGATAAGTGAATAATGTCAAAGATACTCCAAATGGATACATTTTTGTTATGCCTATAAGTGGATGATATGCTCATCATAGGTAGCAATAAAGACATGATCAAACAAACCAAGAACTTGCTTAAAGGAAAGTTTGACATGAAAGACTTGGGACTAGAAGATGTGATCTTAGGGATAAAAATCTTTAGACACTCTTAAGGAATAGTTTTGTCACATTGACATTACGCCGATAAAATACTTGATAGATTTAAGAACTATTAAAGTGGGATAGCTAAAAGTCCCGAGGACCCTCATCTCAAGATGATGAAAAACTCATGTAATGGGATATTACAATTGGAATATGCCTGAGTGACCGGGAGTCTTATGTATCTGACAAATTGTACAATACCTGATTTAGCACAAACTGTTAACGTATTGAGTCGTTATACAGGCAACCCGGGACACAGTCACTTGAAGAGTATAACTAGAGTTTTGAACTATTTGAGACATACTCGAAGTTATGGGTTGCACTATGGACGATATCCAGCCATTCTGTATGACAGGATACCTTTTATAGCCATTTCTAGGAGAATTAAGAGATGCTGAATTCTCCAAGTTCACTCATGAATAACTAAGGATGTTTATGTCCAAAATGAACACAGTCAGAGAACCTAGTTTTGTGAGAAGATGAAAGTGTGTGATAGTCATTGTCTAGATATACACAAAAGTGCGGGTGGTTCAAGGCATCATGTTCACTACCTGGTCGAGTAAATCTGATAACTATTCACTATGGGTGGTTCAAGGCTGAGAAACACTACCTTTCCAAATACAGTGATTCTTCGCTCTTACTCTCAAAAGTCCATCCGTCTAGAGCACATATGTGTAATAAGAGTCATTTATATTCATGTATGGGATGTTGCAACCGAATATTCTAGGAAAGATTTTGGTGGGCTTCAGCCACTGTTTGTGCAGAATAAGAGAGTGTTGGCTTTTGTCTCCGTGATTACTATAACGTAGTATACTCATACATTAAATTCGGGTTCCATTTGAGAAATGAGGGCTCAAAATTGATTACTTAAAGAGTAATAATTTGGGTTTGTACCACATTGGAATTGGGAAGGAGCCATCAGTACCCATTTGCCTATAAAAAGTTTGTCCCACATTGGAAAGGGGAATGAGTTGTGAGAACCCCTTTGCCTATAAAAGACTGCCTCTAGTCTCATTCTAAGATACACCAAAACACAATCCTCTATCCTTTCTTACTTCGTGTTCTTTTTTTCCCTTTCTTTGTGTTCTTCGTATTCTTTGAGTCTGAGAGTAAGGCACTAAATAGGTTTACCAATTTTTACTGCCGAGTTGTGCGGAATAGAAAGTATAGCAGTTGTACTATGGGATTCAAAACACCATCGAACCGTCACACAGTACGAGACATTTTTAGAATTAAGGACAGAGATATCAATCTTGACTCTGCACCAATTTCGAACATTCGGCTCTATTGGTATAATTTTCTACTCTCTTTTTTCATTTACTTAATTATGTTATATATGTTCATATGTATTGTTTAGTTAAATTGGAATTTAGATTCTTGCAATTAACTAAATTCCAATTTAAGATATGAACATATATTACAGAATTAAGTAAAAGAAATATGGAGTAGAGAATTATACCAACAAAGACGAATGTTCAAAATTGATGCAAAATCAAATTTGATATCTATGTCCTTAATTCTAAAAATGCCCAGTAAGGTGTGACGGTTTGATGGCGTTCCGAATCCTATGATACAACTTCTATACTTTCTACTCCGCACAACTCACCAGTAGAAATCAGCGAACCAATTCAGCGTCTTACTCTCAGACCTGAACACTCAAATAACACGAATAGCGTGAAGAACACAAAAGGAAAAAAGAGGAGAACACAAAGTAAGAAAGGAGAGGAGGATTGTGTTTTGGTGTATCTTAGAATGAGACTAGATGCAGCCTTTTATAGGCACGGAGGTACTCAAAGTTCATTCTCATTTCCAATGTGGTACAAACCCAAATTATTACTCTTTAAGTTATCAATTTTGAACTCTCATTTCTCATTCAAATGGAACGTGAATTTAATGTATGAATATACTACATTATAGTACTCACGAAGACGAAGTCAACGCTCCCTTATTTCGCGTAAATGGTGGCTGGAACCACCAAAATCTTGCCCGAAAAATTTGGTTCCAACACTTAAAATAATTAATTTTTCAAAAAAAAGAGAAAGTAATCGGTGCATGGAATGCTCCTACAGTCTTTACTTTCCTCGTATCCATTGTATAATTTGTATCAAACGTTATTGGACTTCTTTTTCAATACTTCATAATGGAATACGTTTTGTACCCTTCATTTCATATGCAATTAAAATTACATCTTAGGCTGCATACATCGAATTGAACTTGACAAATTAATATACATGATCTCATGCATGAAAATCCCCATTATTGAGAAAACAAGCCAATTTCTTGACCATAGCTATAGTTTTCTCACTACCATGAGAAAATAAACAGAAAACATGACCTTCACATTCAACCTCCACAACCTCCACTTCTCCACCCCATCCACTCCTCTCCAACGCCTCCTTATAAAGCCACCCTCTCCCCTTCAACACATCCTCCCCGCCGACGAAAACCGCCACCTGCCGGCACCCGAGCCGGGCAAGATCCGGGTCCCTAGCTGGGTTCAAATACGGGTCATCCAGCCCACCCGAACCCGGGTACACAAAAGGCCAAAGATCATCAAGAAACCTCTTTTCACCCTCCCTTTCCGCCTCATTCCCTATAGGATCCTTCCCCCAAAAATAAGGACAGTTTAGAAAAATCCCTTCAAGATTAAGGCCGTTCTCTCCGGAACTTATCTGCAAGTAGTTAAATTCAGTTCAGATCGACTCAAATTCTATCTAAAAATAGTTACATTATTGTTACTTGTAATTCAATTCAATTAAGTGAAATATAAACCGAAAACATGACCTCACCCTATTTAGCTTTTCTACCCCAATCCTTAAGGCCATATTGTGCGCTATGTTGCCTCCGGCGCTGTCGCCGCCGAAGTAGACCCGATTCAGGTCGGCGTAATCCCTGATCCATTCCTCCGGGCAGGGGTCGCGGGCGACCCATTTCACGGCGAGCCATGAATCTTCGTAGGCGGCGGGGAGGGGATGCTCCGGCGCGAGGCGGTAATCAACGGATACGATCAGCGCGTGAGCTTGCAGCGCTAGCGAGTGGAGATGGTTCTGGTAGGTTGATGAGAAGGTGGATCCGATGACGAAACCGCCGCCATGGAAGTAGACTAAGAGAGGAATCTTTTCACCTGGTACGATGTTCTTTGTCGGCAGGTAGAGTCTGGCTGATATGCTGAACTCCGGTGAGATTATAACGTCTTTTGTCCGGACGTCGGTTTCCGGATTCGGGTCGGGTGATGGAGGGACGAATTCTCCAACCACTGTTCTTTCGATTCGGCCGTCTTTGTATACTCGGATGAGAGGGGAGAAATCGTGGAGGATTTGGGTTGAGTTGTGCTCTGAAGCCATGTTTCGGAATTTCGAATCAACTGGTTAGGAAGAAAAATGGGAATGGAGTTCTTATTCATATGAAGTTGTTGGCAAATGTTTTATGGGGCGGCGATCGGTGAAGATGACATTTGGCAATCTGATGCATGATCTTTTGGTTGCATTGTATTTTGACGCATTATTTAATGGATTTCGTCTTGGGCCTAAGCTTTGAGAATTGGTGTGTTAGAGTGTTTGACGGTACTTCTTCCGTCCTAAGATTATTGATGTATTTACGTTTTTTAAAGTTAACTTTGATAAAAGTTACATTAAATATATATTAATATATGTATAATAAAATTATTATATGAGATATAGTTAGATTCATCTTAACATTTATTTTTTAAATATTAATCTTATATTTAGAAAGGTTATACGTGCATAGAAATATTAACGGTAAAATATAATTATTGAGATTATGAAAAATTAAATGTGCCAATAATTATAGGATGGATGGAGTATTTGTTAACCATGGGACATTGACGAACGGATATTATTATGCGGGGCAACATACGTTTGGCCATACAGTGTTATTAGTAAAGAAATTTGTAGGTCGTGATACATTGATATATTATTGAGAAGGAGTCGGTTCTTTGTTTCGTAAAAAAGAAAAGAAATTTGTAACCGTACACTAACTACTACTACTAAGGAGTAACATAATGTTAAGGAAATAGGAATACTTTCTTGGTAAGAAAAGTTATAAGTTATTGTATCTTATATAATTAGTTATAGATGATAAATTTCTTATAAACTTATAATTCTTATTCCTGTTATAATTTAATTTGTTGTAGCTCTATATATTGTAATCATTATCAATAATGGAATTTATCATTAATCTGATATCAATGCACTATAATAAAATCTTTTATATTACCATTTATAACATTTCTTCCGAAAAAATAACTTCTATTTGATTAACATATACTATGTACCTGTGTAATGGATAGTGCTTAATGAATTATAAAAAGCACAAAAGGGAAAACAAGAATTAGAAATATCTTCACTTAGAATTGAGGTGTGTGTAGAAATGTCCTCTCTCTCTCTCTCTAAGCTACAAAATAAGAAGTGTGTTCTTTAAATTAGTTTATTTTTGGATACATCAATTACTCAGGGACAAAATAGTACTCCCGCCCTTACAATTCAAGTGGTATGTTTTTATTTTAACAGTTGACTTATATAATGTTTGCTTCTTAATATTTTTTATTGAGAATAATTAAAACTTGTGAAAACTTAATATTTTAAAAATATATGTTCTAACGAATCTAATAATGTATCACACAATAGTATGTATACTTGTATATTAATTTAATTTTATAATTAAAATTAAGACGTTTTGACTAAATGAATAATTAAATTACAGATTGAACTGAGATAGAGAGTATCATTTTGAGACCAAGAAACTTCGTGACCTAGAACAATAGTTTTCATGTGGAAAATGAACACTCTTAAAATATTTCATAATAGAGAGAGGTGTCATAAATGGGAAAAAAAACAAAAATTAGGCTTACTATGTAGAGGTGACCTATGATCTTATATACTGAGTTATATGACTGTCAACCATCAATGTGGGACTAACTCTAACACGCCTCCTCACGTGCAGCGGCATGAATCATCGTGTAAACGTGACAGAATGGGGGTAACGGGTCAACCTGGCTCTGATACAATTAGAATCATGGGCTTCTGGTACTATGTAGAGGTGACCCATGATCTTATATACTGAGTTATATGACTGTCAACCACTAATGTGAGATTAACTTTAACAGTCACATTCACATTAACATGCATTTACAATTAGGGTATAATCAAAGTTCACATACAACCCGAGGTCGGAGTAATACCATAGAAAATAAGCGTAATAATTTGTTTGTATAAATAACCTCATGGTACATTATATAGTAGTACAAAATACCTATACAAGTTAGGAAAAGGAAATATAATCTAATTACAATCAATTACAAGTAATATTTATATTCCTTAACACCCTCCCTCAAGTTGGAGTATGGGGATCAGAAATGCCCAACTTGCCAAGTAATGAATGAAACTGGTTACGTCCCAGAGTTTTGGTAAACAAGTTCGCAGGTTGATCTGTTGTGTGGATATGATAATTAACTATAGTACCAGACTGCACAAGATCCCGGACAAAATGAAAATCAACTTCAATATGCTTCGTACGTTCATGGAACACTAGATTTGCTGCAATATGACGAGCAGATTGACTGTCACAAAACAAACTCATAGGAGCAGTATGCGCAACCCCTAAGTCTTTCAGTAAAGACTTAAGCCATAACAACTCATAACATATAACAATCATAGCACGATACTCCGCTTCAGCAGAAGACCGAGAAACTGTAAGTTGCTTCTTGGTCTTTCAAGAAATCAGAGAATCACCAATCATCACAAAGTAACCGGAAAGATAACGCCGGGTATTAAGACAAGCAGCCCAATCAGAATCACACTAAACGGTCAACTGTAACACACAACGAGAAAAGAGAAATAAATCTTGACCAGGATTACTCTTCAAGTAGTGCAACACATGAACTGCAACTTGCTAGTTAGGAACACAGGAGACTTTATGAATTGAGCAAGTGTGTGAACCGAATAACTAAGCTCAGAACGTGTGATGGTAAGGTATATCAGGCGCCCAACCATTCGCCTGTACTGCTTAGGATCATGGTACATTGGTCCCTCAACACACGTTAGATCGTGTTGCTGCTCCACGGAAAGTCAGTCGGTTTTGAGGCAGATAAACCTGTACCAGATAAGATGCCCAATGCATATTTCCTTTGCAAAAGAAACATCCCATTCGGTCTTCTAGCCATCTCTATGCCCAAGAAATACTTAAGTAGACTAAGATCTTTCGTATGGAAACAAGAACTCAAGTATTTCTTGAACTCAGAGATGAGCGCAGGAGAGCTACTAGCATTGACCAAATCATCCACATAAACCAGAACATGCAAAGAAGCTGATTCACGAGAAAAGACAAACAAAGAGTAATCTGCCTTACTCTGAACAAAACCAAATGCTCGTAAAGCCTGAGCCAATTTGGCAAACCAATTTCTAGGAGTTTGGCGAACACCGTAAAAAGATTTACTTGGTTGTTGTTTCCGCATCTACTTGGTTGCTTATCTACTTGGCTATTGTATCTACGTGGACACAATTTATTTTTATTTTTTTATTAAATAAAATAAAGTGTGTCCAAGTAGATACAACGGAGCAACCAGAGCAATGTTTGCTTCGTTTACTGACGGGCAAACGGAGCAACCGGTCTGAGTAGCTGACGGTCAGAGTATTAGACGGGGTCGCCGGTCGAAGGAGCAGACAAGCGAGGTCACCGGCTGGAGCAAGCTTGCCGGAACTAAAACAAACGAGCGGTGTCGGTTGTCGGATCTAGCCAGCAGTAAAATTTGAAGCAAATAAGGAGGCGGTGTCGGTCAGAGTAATAGGCAGGACGAGCTTGCTGGAACTGGTGGTGGGCAAAGCAATATAGCAGGGTTTTTTTTTGGAGGAAAGACAGATCGGATCGGCGGAGTGTGGAGGTCACGCGCGGACAATTGCGTCAGCGTTTTACGGGATATTTAAGACAGAAAATTTAGGTTTCAAGATTTTAGGCTTTGATACCATGTAGAAAATAAGGGTAATAATCTATTTGTATAAATGACCTCCGAGTACATTATATAGTAGTATAAAATACCTATACAAAATAGAAAAAAGAAATAAAATTTAATTACAATTACAAGTAATATTTATATTAGTTAACAAATACATAAAGAAAAGAAACAAGAGTATAGACTCTGCATTATTTATAGTTAATGGATCGATTATGTCTTCAATTATACTTGTCGATGTTATACAATGCTCTTTTGTTTCAGTTTTCAGTTTCAATATTTCAATATACCAATATCCAACAAAATCAGGTAACCTCCACATCTTCATCTATACAAGTTAGCAAAAGCTTCTCGAACAGTCTGGCTGTGATAATAATAATACAGTACTCACTATGTTCATTTTATTCTGGTTGTTCACTTTTAGGTACAAAATGTTTGAACATGCTAAATGTGTGAAGTAAATTGAATTGAAAGTTGAAAAAGTAAAATGCACAATGAAAATAAGAGTCTCTATCTTGAAAGGCGGTATTTTCATAAATTATGGAAATGACAAGGTTTAAATTGTAAATTAGAAGAAATGAAGATAAAATTTGTGGGTTGCATTAATCGGGTCATAAACTTATAACTACTGCACATTACATAATAAATTATTAAGATTAAATTATTTTTTAGTCCCTAACATATGACCTAATGCCATTTTGAGTTAAGTGCTCATATAACCCTATGTTTTGAAGATTTGTGCTAATATGACCCTGTGAAGTTGGAAAATGCTATTGTAACCCTGTGTTTTGCTAGAATGTGCTAATATAACCTGGAGGCATGAATTTGGCCGAAAATACATGAAATGACAATTAAACCCCTGTTTTAAACAAACAAAAATTCATAACAAGTGAAAGGACAATTATGCCCTCATTCATTTTTCAACCACAATTTTTCCCTTTTTTCTTCTCCTTCCTCGATTCCATTTTCTTCTTCTATGTTCTTCTCTGTCCTCATCTGAACTCGTCGGCGCCTCCAGTAGCAGCGGTGGGGATTGGGTTTCCCGATGAAACAAAGGCGTGCTCGTTGCCCAGTGAGGACGAGTGGAGTGGCGATGGGATGGGCTCATTTGTCATTACGGTGGGGCTAGGGTTTATTCGGTGGTTGGGGAAGAGCTGTGGGGCTAGGGTTTCCATCGATTGGTGGTGGTGCTCAAGGGGGATGAGAAGGGCTAGGGCGACGGTGGGTAAAGGGCGACGGTGGGGTACGGTTAGTTTTTCAACTTGTGTTTCTTTCGATTAGTTTTTCAATTTGTGTTTCTAGGTTTTCAATTTGTGTTTCTATCGTCGGCGGTGGTGATGCCTGCATCGATGGTGGCAAAGTTGTGGAGCGGCGGTGGCGATGGTGGTGGTGGTGGAGAGGGTGTGGTGGTGTTGGTGGTGGAGCGGCGGTAGTGATGGTGGAGTGGTGGTGGTAGTGGTGTTGGTGGTGGTGGTGTTGGTGGTGGTGGTGTTTGTGATGGAGCGACGGTGGTAGTGGTGATGGTGGTGCAGCGGCGATGGTAGTGGTGGTGGTGGAGCGGCGGTAGTGGTGGAGTGACAGCGGTTGTGGAGTGACAGCGGTTGTGGAGTGGCAGCGGTTGTGGAGCGGCAACGGTTGCGGTGTGGTGGAGCGGCGGTGTTGGTGGTGGAGCAGCAGTGGTGGTGGTGGTGGAGCGACGGTGTTGGTGGTGAGCAGCGGTGGTGGTGGTGGTGGTGGTGGAGCGACGGTGGTGGTGGTAGTGGTGCTTTTGGAGATAAATGCTAGGGTATTTTAGTCTATAGATTTGTAATTTTAATACTTGGGGTAGTTTAGTCTTTTTAATTTTGGTCAATGCCGGAAATTACTGAGTCAATGCCATAATAGTGACAAAAGGTTATATCGCCACTTCTGATGCAAAACACGGGGCTACAATAGCACTTTTCAACTTCACAGGGTCATATTAGCACAAACCTCCAAAACTTATGGTCATATCATTATTTTGCCCTACCATTTTTTGGTCCCCCGAGACCAATACAACATCTTTTCAGTACCCAACAAATTCAAAACGGTTTATTTGGTCTTCAAACCAGATTCCGGGTGAGGTAGTTGGTCTAGATGGCGTCATGGTAGTAGACCACGAGGGGAAGCTTCTCGCCAGGTTTGGATGTGGTGGGGAGGAAGAGCCTAGCTTTGACATTGTGTTCGGAGGAGATGATGATGTCTTTGGAAACAACATCGTTGGGATCCCCGGAGCGAGGAGGAATGCAAAGAGATTGCATGTATTTTTTGACGCGGCCGTCTTTGAAGACGCGGAAGAAAGGGATGATTTCAAATTTTACATCGGCGGGATCCGCCATGGGAATGGGGAAGCGGGAGAATTCCATTGTATCAGAGGGATTTGTTTTCTCAACAGGGACTATAGAGTCATTAATTGAACTGTATAATAAATTAAAGAGATAAAAACATTTATAACCATAACTTTATGCTGAAAGTAACAATATAACATGCAATCTCAAAAAATTTCAATTTAACCCTAAAATAGGGGTGTTCAAAAATACCTTGTTCATCCACCGATCCAGCATAAAATAACTGGGTACTTTTTCGTTTTTCAGAGCTGGGTACCTGAACTTGAAATTTTACATTTTAACGTGCTAGGGCTAGGGCCGCAAAAATGCAATTTCGGGTACCCAGGATACCTGGTAAAATTAAAATATATAGTTACTTTTAGTTTTAAATAATATTTTTCTACGCACCTACTCTCAATTCTCAATTGTCAATATCTATGTAATATTTGTTATTAAATTATGCAAATTTATATAATATTCAAGTGCTAAATTTTAAAGCATTCTCTTTCAACTCTGAATTCTCAAATGTTCCTTCTAAGTTCTGACCCTTCCGTTTCAGCCTTGAATTTTTAATTATAACCCCGGTCACAACCTTCTTCTGGCAGTAGTTAGTAGGTCAAGTAGAAAAAAGGCATATTTGATTTCCCATGCAATTGATAGGTAAAGATTACATGCTAAATTACATGCTAACAAACAATAAACATTAAGAGCAACAGATCACTTGCTAGACATAAAAAAAACAATAACCACACCACTTGCATAATATTAAGAATAGATTTGACTATGGCTTTAAAAAACTCAAATGAACGGATCTAAAAAATCCCGATAGATCTAAAAATCTAAAAATGTGGACTTAACCCTAATAGAGGTGGCAGAAGAGAGCTTCAGCGACGGAGGAGATCTTCAATGGTGGTGGCGCAGCCTGGCGGTGGTGGTGAGGCCCGGTGGAGGGAACGTGGCATGTGGTAGTGGCGCGGCCCACCGGTGGTGCGCCCCATGCTCCAGTGGCACGGCCCACCGGTGATGGCGAGGACGAGCGATGGCGCGGCGATGCGGGCTCAGGTATTGGCTCCGACGGAGAGGAGGTCATGGTGCCAGAGCTCGATCGAAGATGGAGAGATCGATGAGAGGGGCTAATGAGGGAGAGGGGGATAGAGGTGTGAGTTAAAATGAGGGAGTTAAAAAACATTCTAAGTGTGGGCTTATTAGGGTTTCTCTTTTTATAGGGCCCAACAAAGACACATAATCAAAGACGGTTATTCAATAGAACCAAAGGCCCAAAAGTAGTTTCGATATCGAAACCTCGTCCGATCCTCAGTAGAAGGCGGTTCTACAAAAAATACACGAAACCGCCTTATAACGTTGTTTTTAACGAGTCTTTCTCCACTAGTAACTATAGCTCTATAAAACTGCATTAACCATCTTTTAACAAGGATTTCGGAGATAAATGATTGTCCGAACACCGTTGATACGACACCATGGGAGTGAAGGACCACACGTGGAGTCTTATCCTCTCTTTCGAGACTCGATAATTGGTAATTTTGCTATGGACCAACACATAGCTAGGTCAATATAACTCAACTCTCATTTGTTTTTGTTTTTTTGACTGGTCAGGGGAGCCAAATATTCCTCCATTCATTAACAGGAGTGTTCTGATTTTTTTTTAAAAAGGAAGCGAGATGAAAAAGTATCAATCGAAAGAGAAACGGGAACACTACTAAAAATAGCAGGTTGTAGCCGTAAGCAATCGTCTCACCATCACTCACCAACTCCAATGAAACAACAACAACGCACTAGCCAAACGCAAAAGCAAAACAAAAAAAAAACCATAACCGCCTCGAAACCCCTCCCCGGTTAAGCCGCATTGAAGAAATTCACGACCCGTTTCATCAGAACTCCGGCGTTCTCCCGCGCCGGAGTCAGAATATGGAAAACATGCTGCTCCTCCTCGAAATCCACCACCTCCACATCGCCGCCCCACCCGCTCTTCTTCAGCGCCTCTTGATAAAGCCCGCCTCTCTCCCTCAGAAAATCCAGTCCCGATGTCACGATCAGAATCCTCTTACAGGGAATCCCGACCATCGTACCCGGATGCGCCATCGGGTTCAGCCTCGGATCCTCCCACGACCCGTTGAAATCGGAGCAGATGTACTCCCATAAATGGTCTTCCTTCCCGTCGCCGAAGAACGGATGCGCTAAAAGCATCCCCACCGGGTTTATACCGATGTCGGAAGCTTTCACCGCCATGTTGTGAGCGATGTTCGCTCCGGCGCTGTCTCCGGCGAGGAAAACCCGGTTGAAATCAGCGAGGTGGTTTAACCACTCCTCCGGTCCTTCCCCGGTTGAGTGGCTCGATACCCATTTCGTAACCGCTAAGCAGTCTTCGTAGCACGCCAGGATCGGGTGCTCCGGCGCGAGGCGGTACTCGACGGAGACGGCGATGACGTTCGCCTCCGCCGCCACGGCGGCGAGATAGTCTGTGTAAATAGTACCTGTAGGAATGAATTTTCTGGGATTAGGTTTAGATTATTGAAAAAATAAATAAAATGCACTCTAAATATAAATATCTAAAGCCCTTAATCTATTCTTTCGAGTTTTCTATTCTATTCTAACAGTACCGAAGGCGGACTCGATGACGAACCCACCGCCGTGGTAGTAAACCACGAGCGGGAGCTTCTCTCCATCCTCGACTGATTTCGGGAGGAACAGCCTAGCTCCGACGCTATGCTCCGGCGAGATGATGATGTCCTTGGAGACGACGGCGGCGCCATCGCCGGAAGGTGGAGGCACGCGCGGAGTTTGCAGGTACTTCTCGACGCGGCCGTCGTTGAAGACGCGGAAGAAGGGCAGGAATTCGTGGGCTACGGCGGTGGGATGGAAGATTGGGATTGTGTGACTCGGCATATTGTGAGAGAATTGTAATTTAATCTTTGGGTTCTCTTCTACTGGGCCAAGAATTGTAAGCATGCATATATGCACATTGGAGTCTTCAAACTAACCGAACCGATATCCGATTCGATCCATTTTAACCCAGTCTATTTGTGATGGAATGGGTTAATGTTTTATTTAGGTCAAGTGGATCGGATTGAAATGGGACGGGTTAAATTTTGACCCAAATTAATCCATTTTGATATATTTACAATTTTGTCTTATTTTCTTGAAGAGAAAAATATGAAGTCTTGGGAAAGAGGTTTAATTAGAATAATCAGAGGTAAAATGTGTTAGTTGCAATATTAAAAATTTATCACACAACGTGTAAAGTGTAGTACTTATAAAGCTTATAACCCGATTCAAGCAACCCAAAAATTTTACATTCATTTATTCTAATTTGCACTTTAAACATTGATTTTTACATGACTTATGGAAAGACCATTTTTCAAAAGATATAGTCTTAAAAAATTAATTTAATACAATATATCCACCATAAATTTACTTTATAAACAATTTTAACATCTTTGTAAAAATATATGGAGTATTTATAAAACTAAAAATATTATTTAAAAAAATAAGTTCACTATTTTTATATAATTTTAGTCAATTTAGTTTGATTTGGATTGACCCATGACCCATTCCGACCCAACCAAAACTATGGGAATTTTAACCCTAAATTTTAGGTCAATTTGGACCTAGTCAACTGACCCTCCCCGCCCTAACCCATGTACTAGGGGAGTATTAATTTTATATATGTATATGTGTATGTATATATATATATATATGTATGTATATGTATATATATGTATGTATATATATATATGTGTATATATATGTATGTATGTATATATATATGTGTATATATATGTATGTATGTATATATATATATATGTATATATATGTATGTATGTACTAGGGTAGTATTAATTGTGGTGATAGGGAAATTAAAATGTGTGATTGCTTTTATTTGTGTGACAGGAAATATCCCATTATGTATTTATGTGTGGTTAGGTAGGCAAGAAACACGCGAGGATTGTGAATAGCTTGGTGATTAATAAATAATATTTACTTATTTAATGGTTTTTAAAAATTATTTTTACTTATTTAAATGTTAATTTGAACACAAACCATTAAACGAACTTATTTTATAATTGATGTAACACCCCTAACGGACCTCCGTTCCTCCATTAGTGCTTCGTGCTTAAATTTAGGAAGAAAAAAAGTTAAGTGAATGAAATTAGATATAAAAATAAAAAAATGAGTGGATGAAACTAAAAAAATCTTGCTAGAAAATAAAAAATGTATTAGTGTAAAAGAAATTATAAAAAAAAAAGTGGGTCAATAATAGTGGAATGAGGGAATACTATATACAGTAAGTTGCACTTTGTTAAGTTTCTCTATCATCAAACTCTTAAATGGGACAACCTTTTTACTCAACAGCGGAGCACTATGAAAGCCCATTTAACTTTGATTATAAATAAATATCCAATACATCATAGATAAAAATAACCTTCGTATTTCTTCATAGGATGAAATGAGAAGAAAATGTTTTCAAACAAAAAGAGAGAGAGAGAAGAAAATGAAATACAAATTAGAACTAGAAACATGTTGATGTTTCTCCTTGCTCTGTTGAGAGCATTTCCAATGGGGGTGGAATCATGTTGAGTTACAATGGGGGGTTCAGTGAATGCGGGTGGGAGAAATGTGAGGCACCCGATAGGAGGGGAGACAAATTTACACTCTCCAAAACAGCACCAATTTATCATGTACGCGGGTCTCCATTGGTGAGTTAAACATTTTAATGAGAGATTGAGTCGATCAGCTATAAATTTATGGACATGTCACTTATTTTTTATCTTATACACTATATTTGTTAAATTATATACAAAATTTAGATTTTTTAAAAATATTTTGTTATATCATATATTTTAATATTTTCACCTTCAAATACATATTATTACTTATTTTAACTTATAAAATGTAATATTTAAATTTTATAAAAAATTTACAACATTTAAGGTAAAAGCCCTTGTAGACTGTCTATAAGTTTATGAAAGTGTTGTTTTTCCTGAGACTTTCTTTTAATTTGATAAGTTATATACTCTAGTCCAATAGTATTGTACCACGCGTTTTCCTATTTTATGTTTTTACTCCAATGGATTTAAATGAGCAAAACACAATTATCTTCAAAAAATAAAATTAAAAAATGACACCAAAATTCTTAAATTATCTTCTCTATAAATAGAGACCAACGTTGATACATTTCTCACGTCTCTTTCAAATTATATTTTCCTCCCCTTCCTTCTTACGAAAACAATTATAGTTTGTTGGTTTGATTCGAATTGTTGAAAATGCATTCAC
Organism: Rubia yunnanensis; assembly: GCA_037428765.1. NCBI lineage: Eukaryota > Viridiplantae > Streptophyta > Magnoliopsida > Gentianales > Rubiaceae > Rubia > Rubia yunnanensis. The sequence goes on from CM075063.1 coordinate 131,293,254, forward strand.
CTAATTCGAATTTTAATAATCAATCGACAAATTCCAGATATCATTCTCAACAATCAAATCCATATACTCATTTAGTAAATATTAGATTGTAGAAATATAAAAATGTTAAAAGAAACAGAAAATGATATGGGGACAATAATGATGATATGAAATTAAGTTATGATTGTGGAGTTAAATTGAAGATGAGAGTTTTGGTGAGTGTAATTGAGGAAAGGGTGATTCTATTATTTAAAATTTAAAAAAGTGAGAGTGTTGGTGAGTTTTGGAGAGTGTTCATTGTGGATGTTCTAAGAGCATGTGCAATGAGGGTTCCAGATCGGTTCTAGTCCCAAACTGAAACCCATATGGGACCCAATTGCAACTTCCAAATGGGTTCCTCAAATGTGGAATCGTGGTTCTTTTAGAATTCGGTGGAACCGTTCCCATCGTACATTTGGTACGTTCATGGTGCAGAACCCACGTTCTGCTGGGCCTGCACTGACGAGCGGGCCATTATTTTGGTCCCATGCTGCTATGTGGCAGCAACTTAATTGTTTTAAAAAAAGCTGAAACTCAAAATTTAAAATTAATTTCTGTAATTTAAAAAAAAACTTCGAAAATTATGTTTTTATTTTGAAATTTAATTTGGATTTTTTTTTAAATTGAAATTACATTCTTTACAAAAATATATGTTTACAAAAATATATGTGATTTTTTAAAAGTTCCTGTTCATAGAATAATTTTTAAAAATTGAAATTAATTTTAAATATGAAATTTTAGAAAATCAAATTCAATTAAAAAATTATAAGTGTATTATCAAATTTCACATTTCAATTTATTTAGGTAGGCAAATTTATTTAAATTAAATATTAAAGGTATAATTAATGAGTGTTTGCAAAGTGGTTCCAACCATTGTAGAGAGAAAAATAGAGTGGTTCTAATTGCTGAGATGGAGGAGAAAATTTGAATATTTAATAAACTGAAACCACAAGAGCGGTTCCAGAGTGATTTTACCATTGCACATACTCTAAGGCTTTCCAGATTTGTTTCTCCCAACTCTTTGTATTGCACAATCACGTGAGGGAAGATTACACAAAAGTTTTAGAGTGAGTGTCCTGACAGACAGCTTCTCCATAAACCTATGAACAGATCACTTAATTTTTACCTTATGCACTGTCTTTGTTAAATTACTTACGAAATTAAGAATTTTTGAAAATATTTTTTTATATCACACATTTTGATATCTTCACCTTCAATTGATTGTTTTATCTTATAAAATATAATTGTTTAATTTTATAAAAAGAAATTACTCCCTATGTTTATCTATTAGATGCACACTTTTCTTTTCGGGTTGTTTCTTTTATATTGACACACTTTCCATTTTTTGCAAGATTATTTCAATTTCATCTACTTATTCTACTTTTTACTTTCTAAATTCATTTCTATCAACTTATTTTTTTCTCCTAAATTCATACACCTATATGGTATCACTATTAGTAAAAATAATACAGTACAACATTTAAGGTTATGACCCCTTTGATTGTGAATAAGTTTATAAAAACTCACATTTACTGACACTTTCGCAAAGTTTTAAACTGTTTTAACATGTTAACTCGACATGTACGGGTGAATTTCGTAAAATTGAATATGATTTGACTGAACGTTGATATACGAGTAAATTGGTACCCCTATGTCCCAGATTAAATTGCAAAGAATTTTCTTTACGATCTTCAATAAATATGTTTGACCGTTAATATATTTAACTACATATAATATCAGTAAATAAAAAATTAATTTCTAGAAACTACTTGTTAAGATGAATCCAACGATATAACATACAATAATATTATTTTATATATATATATATTTAAGTAGTCAAAACTTTATTAGTTTGACTGAATCTTTGATTTGGTGCAATTTATTTTGGGATGGAGGGAGTAGTTAAAACATACTCCCTCCGTCCCAGTTATTTTTGCCGAGGGAGAAAGAGAAAGTTGTTTAAGGATCCGTTGTTATATGTTTTCTTGCTCGTGTTCTGGTGGGGTACCTTCATTTTATTTTCTTTTCCATTTAATTTCATCATTTTTCAATATAAAAAATGAATAAAAACTGGCAAACAGAGGAAATAAAGTGAAGAATGTAAAAACAACTGGGACGTCCCAAAAAAGATTGAGTACAAAAATAGCCGGGACAAAGGGAACACTTATTAGATCATATGCAATGGCGAAACTCTTTTGCAACCAATTTTGTAGTTCAGTTTATGAAATTCAATCTCCCTCCTCCACTCCAACAACTAAAACCACAAAGAAACCATTCAATTTTCCTCTCTAGAATGGTTGAAACATTTTTGCAACCACTTGATAGACCCCACTTAATTTTATCTATCTTACTCATTAATTATACATTTAATATTCAATTTAAATAAATTTGCCTACTCGAATAAATTGAACTGTGAAATTTAATATTACATTTATAATTTCTAAATTGAATTTCATTTTATAAAATTTAATGTTTAAAATTAATTTCAACTTTTAAAATTATTTTATGAACCAGAGTTAAAAAGAACAATATTATGTTTAAAAGAATGCAATTTCAAATTTTAAAAAGAATCAAAATTTAATTTTGATTTTTAAAATAAAATTCAGAATATTTAAAATCACAATATTAAAAATCAAAATATTAAAATCAAAATTTAAACAACAAATTTTTTTTAAAAAAAAACAGGTGGGTTCCAGGTGATTTTTTTTGTTTTTATTAATTCAGAATATTTAATTTCAAAGTAAAATTCAGAATATGTAATTTCAAATTTTCCATTAATTTGAAACACAAATTGAAAATTAAAAAAAAAACAGAAATTAACAAAAGAATTAAATGCAAGAGAAGCATGCGAGAGAAATGCAAATGAAAAGGAAGTGGGTCCAGATTCACGTGCAGCCTGGCATGATTTGAGGTGGGGAGCGGTTTCCTCACTTCCTCACTTGGGCAATGTTGCCCCGTTCCTGAATTGGGGACAAGATTTGGAACCCCCGTTGTGGGGAAAAATAGTTCCAAATGGGTTCCAATTAAAAATTGGAACCCCTTTTGAACCCCCATTGCACACGCTCTTAAATATGCTTCATTCATCCCACCATTAATTGCTTAATTTGACTTTTGAAAGTCAAACTAACTCAACTTCGACCATTAAATTCTTTTGTGAGCAAAGTGGTTGTATAACCTCCAGTTCTTTGACAAGTACTATTATAACCCTTAGTTTTTCAAATGTGCAAATATAACTCTTGACCGGCGTTGACTCAAAAACGCATAACCCCGATGCCAGTGACCGGCGTTGACCTATATATTCCGGCATTGACTTCACATAAAATGGCCAATTGCACTTATTTAAATTATGCTTTTACAGAATTACCCTTCATTGTAAAATTACCCCCAATTCTTCGTATTCACCTTCTTCATTTTCATCTTCTTCTCCATTCCGCGCTCGCCCTGCCACCCTACCACCATCTCAAATCTCAATCCATCGCCGCTCCATCATCCCACCATCCCAACACCCAAACCTGCTGTCGTCTCATTAAAAGATTCCGGGTACTATTTCTGGGCAGTCTTTGGTGGGCCCTCCGGAGCTCCGGGTTGCTACTCGCCAAAATGTACTTAAGTCAACGCCAATTTCTGACATTAGGGTTACGCGTTTTTGAGTCAATGCCGATCAAGGGTTATATTTGCACTTTTGAAAAAATGGGGTTATATTTGCACTTATAAAAACCGAGGTTATGAAAAACACTTTGCTCTTCTATTATTATCATATATAAGACTATTATCATATTATATGTTGTTAGATACATCATAACATGTATTTTATTATAATTTTTCTAAAAAAAAATTGCGCACATAAATAAAGATATTAATAGCTAAAAATTGATGCAGTTGACTTTCAAAAGTCAAATTAAGCAATTAATGGTGGGACAGAGGGAGTATGGTTTAATTCAATTCACTGATATTGACACTTTCTTTTTTTGGTAATTTGATACTCTCTTTGTTTTCTTAAGTTTGACACACTTACCATATTTGTATATTTTTTTAAGTTTGTCACATTTCCTTTTATGGCAAAAAGTACATCATTCTTAACCACTCATTAAACTTTTTTACTCTTCTCACTCAATTTCCTCCACACATTTCAATTTTAAAAAACACACATAAACCTATGGTGCCAAACATAGTGAAACAGAGGGAGTAACACTTTTTTTTAATTATAATAAATTTTAAAATATTTTTGTTCTCTTAATTTATATATTACTCATTTGATCTGATACAATCCTCTACTCATTTTACCTGTTTTTTAAATATGTGTCAGTTAATTGAGTGTCAATTTAAGGATCATAGAAAGTATATAAATATAGCAACACTCCCCTCGTCCCACATGTATTTGCCGCTTATTTTTTTCACGGTGTTCAATGATCACACTTGACTGTCAGTATCACTAACTACATGCAACGATTTCACATAAAAAGTAATATGTAAAAAATATATGTCAAGGTAACTCTAACAATATCACACACGATAATATTATTATAAATATATAAATTTATATTTAAAATCAAAGTTTACCAAATATGACCTCGAAAAAATGAATATGCCAAGACTCGTGGAATTAGTATATTTTATGAGATGATAGGTTGTTTCGGCCTTGAAAATGGCAAGGACTGAACATATGTCAGCGTAAAAGGGCATCACTATGAGATTATAAGGGTGTTGCTATATCACGTCCTGTATTTTACTAGTTTGCGTCATAATATGTATATACAAGTATAATACTAATATTAAAATTTCAAAAAAAAAACCGTCGCTGACGCCGTGCACCACCGCCACCCGCCGCCGGTTTCTGCCGCTACCGTGCGCTAGCGCCGCCTCCGCCGCCGTGCGCCACCACCTTCTTCTCTTCTTCTTCGTCTTCTCCAGCGGTCTCCGTCGTGCGCCACCGCCACCACCGTGCCTCCTTCTTCCTCAGCTCCACCCCCGTCCTCATCTTCCCCAGCTCCTCCCGCCGCCGTCCCTCATCCCCAGCAAAACCCTAGCCCCGCTGTCCCTCCTCCTTTGTCCTCCTACTCCTTCATCCCCATCGAGCGAAACCCTTGCCCCGCCGTCCTCCTTCTCCTTCGTCCCCGTCGAGCGAAACCCAGCCCGAGAGGAGGACAGCAGAGAAGCGGGAGAGGAGAAAGGCTCCTGAAGCGATGGTAGAGAAACGGGAAGTGGCGGAGCGCGGACCGGGTCAGGAGAAGAACCGAGTCAATGAATTGGGGCAGAGAACTGGATGAGGAGAGCGGGAGGAGAAGGAGAAGGAGAAGGAGAGCGGGGGAGGAGAACGGGAGGAGAAGGAGGAGGAGAGCGGGAGGAGAAGGAGAAGGAGTTGTCGGAGAAGAAGAAGAGGGAACATAGAAGAAGAAGAAGAGAAGGGAAGGAGGTGGTGGCGCACGGTAGCGGCGGCGGCGGAGCGCGGCGGCGGCGGAGCACGGCGACGGGGCGACAGTATTAATTAACTAAATAATAAATTTTATTTAATATTAATTAATTTAAATTAAATTAAAAATATATATTATATATTAAATAGTATAAATATAGGGTATAATCAAGTAAAATACAGGGGTGATATATCAATTCACGATTATAATTATGCATGCCACTGTTGAGTTGAGATTCATGAACCCAGTACATAATTTATAAACAATAACTCGTATTTTTTCAAGTCTAGCTTATAATAATAAATTGAATGAAATTTTAATAAATTGAATTGAAAAAAATGTATTAAGATATTAGATTTAAAATAAAGAGTTCGGCTTTTGAAAAACGATCTTTTCATAAGTCATGAAAAGACAAAGGTTTAAAGTGCAAATTAGAAGAAATGAAAATAAAATTTCTGGATTATATGAATTGGGTTTTAAATTTATAACCACTACACGTTGTTTAATAAAATTTTAATATTGCAACTAAAACTTTTTACCTTCTATAATTCTAAATAAACTTTGTCTTTCCATAACCTTATGGAAAGACCATATTTTGCAAGATTTTGCCAAAAACAAATTAAGTTAAGTCTTATTCTTACTGAACCAAATAATAATAGACGGGTTTTAAAAAAAGGTCCTAAATCACTTTTAAAAGGCAATTGAGTTAAATTTCTTAGTATTTAATAATGATGGTATCCCTCTCAATTAATTCATTGGCCCTATTTAGCAAATAGTTGGTAGGAATTGACTATTGATTCAACTGATTTAATTAGATTGTTTGACATAATATTTGTGTATAATAAGTGAGAATTGATTATCACCTATTTAATATAAAAATATAGTAATTGAAGCAAAAAATCATCCAGCTCAAAAGTTACCTTTACCGGTCTTTTGATTTTGTCGACAAATTTACATGTTCAGCTAATACCAAAAAATCATTAAACAATATTTATTATAATTATTAGAGTCCGTCTCTTGAAAGACGGTCTTTCCATAAGTTATGGAAAGACTAAGGTTTAAAGTGTAAATTAGAAGAAATGGAGATAAAATTTTCGGGTTGCATGAACCGGGTTATAAATTTTATAACTACTACATGTTGCATACTAAAAGTTTAATATTGCAACTAAGAACTTTTACCTTTTATTATTCTAGTTAAACTCCGTCTTTCCATAAGCCTATGGAAAGACCGTCTTTCCCAAGACTTTGCCTAATTATTTTACCAAATGTGTAGCCAAAATGGAAAAGGCAAAAGTCAGCCTGATCATTTGCGTGATCGAGAAAGATGTACTTGTTTTTTAAATTTTGGCACACTTATTATATTTGTATATTTTTCTAAGTTTATCACATTTTCTTTTATGATAAAAAGTACATCATTCTCAATCACTTATTAAACTTTTTATCCCCCTCGCTCAATTTCCTCAACACATTTCAATTTACGGGAAAAAAAAATCTAAACATGTGGTGTCAAACATAGTGAAAACAGAGTGAGTACTCCCCTTATCCCATTCCAATCTGCAATTTAATTATTTATTTAGTTAAAATTATTTAATTTTGACATTAAAATTGAATTGATAAACAAGTGATTTTTTTATAAAAACAAATTAGGACATTGTCGTGTGTGATCTTATTAGATTCATAATAGCATGTACTTTTAAAATATTAACTTTTGATAAATTATTTTTACACACAATTATAGATAGATATTGGAGATCAAACTCTTTTTAAATCAACTGATAAAAGTTAAAGTATGTAGAAATAGTTGACACGGAGGGAGTAATAAGACCATGCAAAATATGGAGAGTTAAAATTAAAGGGAAAGTCTCAGGAATTGTGGTCTTTCCATAAGCTTATGGACAGTCCTCAGAGACATTTACCTTAAATGTTATAATTTTTTTTATAAAATTTAAATATTGCATTTTAAATGTTAAAATAAGAAATAATATGTATTTGAAGGTGAAAATATAAAAATATATAATATAAAAAAATATTTTCAAAATTTTTAATTTTTGTATGTAATTTAATAAATGCAATGTATAAGGTAAGAAATAAGTGGCATGTCCATAAGTTTATGAACAAGCCGCCTATTAGGTGACCTACTCAAAATTAAATTACTGCAAGAAAGGAAAAAAAGAACTTTATTCATATTATAAATCAATTAAAAAAAAGGCCAGCCAACACTACAGGTCCACAGCAATCATGTAAGAGGTAAGTCACGGTAACCAGTCACCAGGACCCGCATGCAGGCCCGTACTCACCGCCCACCAGGAGCCCACCCGCCACGTGGCCCGTGAAGGCCACGCTTTGAATAAGGACATCCCACTTAGTGGCTTGCGAGTCTCGAACCCGGGGTTCCCCCTGAAGTACATGCGTCCCAACCAACTGGGTACACCCGTGGGTGTATATTATAAATCAATTACAAACTTGATGAGCCGGCACCACTTTACATTTTTTAAAAGCCAAAATTCCTCTATTAACACAATAATAAACAAAATATTACCTTTGTTTTTTTTATTTATAGCATCATATGTTTAGTTGCTTGGATTTATGTGAAAAAAATGAGTAGATGAAATTGAATGTAAAAAATAAAAAGTAGAATAAGTAGATGGAATTAAATATAGAAAGTAAAAAATAGAATAAGTGTATAAAATTGGAAATAGTATCAAACGAAAGAAAAACCTATTTAGTATAAATAACGAAACAGAGGTGACGTCCCATTCCCCAAGACTTCCCAACTTCCATAACATATGACAGAATCGATCGCGAAGAAAACGACACCGTTGCATCGCTCCCGTCGGTCCGACGCTGACTAATAATCAATAATCTAATCTAATCTATTCATACATTTCCTCTTCGTTTCTTTCCATCTTTGCAAAGCACTCATATTAATTAATCAGTCAAAATGACGTACATTTTTGTACCAGAATCCCTTCCAATTCTGAGGGGAAACAACTGAATAATCGCCCTGTCAAACCTCCGACCAAGAGCACGCAGATTTAGATTAGATTCTGGGCGAAACAAACCCGGCGTTAGTGGTGAAAGAGTGATCTTGTAGGGAAAGCGGTGGTGGTGGTAATGGTCGAATCCGTCATCATTTTGTTCGTCACGAGAAAAAGCGAACTTTACTACCTAATACTATTATATTGCTGTTTTTTCTGAGGTAATGCATGGTTGGGAGAATGAATAAAGTGAAGAAGAAAAGGGTAAAGAAGACTTGAATTGAATTTCAGCTCCTTTTTTGTCTTTTAGTTGTCCCCCTTTTGGAGTCGCAGAGATGGCGGACGATCTCGTTTCCTTCTCCAAGGTGCGTTCTCTTCTTGACTTTTCTGCTTACCGAATGGTTCTGCATTGTGGGCCACCTTTTTTTCTTCTAAAGATGGGATTTTGTTAAATAGGGTTGTGTTTTATTATGTTGTTTTCGTTCAGTTTGATGCTCAGCCTGATGATATTTGGATAAAAATGGTTGTTGGGATCAAATCTCTCTCGCCTAGTTTTTGAGTTTTGTGCGTGTGTGTTTGAGAGAGATGAAGTGCTGAAGGTAGGGGAGCTAGGGCTGAGCTGCTGAATTGAATCCCCAATAGATAGAAAAGGTGACATTTTTGTTGAAATCTTTTGGTATCTTGTGAATCAGGATGTATTGATAATAAAGCCTCTGAAGAAGACTACATTGCTGTTGAGAATGGTGGTATTGATATTTGCCATGGTTTGCGGAGTGTACATATGTTCCATGTGTCTCAGGCAAATAAATGTCAGCTCCACAGGACGGTTGATAAATGTCCAAGTGTGGAAGCCGTGCGAACAACCTTATGTTGAGCCTTCGGAAAAGCCTTTCGTACACTTCCCCAAACCGGAAACTTTTAGCAGGTGAGACTCTTGAGTTGTGGCTCGTATGATTCCTTTATACCTCTCAGTTGGTGGTTGATGATGTAGCGAATTTGTTGTGATGATTAGGGCCGAGTGTGCTTGTAGCCCTGTTCGTTTTTTTGCAATTTTGTCAACGCAGAGATCAGGGAGCGGATGGTTTGAGACATTGTTGAACAGTCATGAAAACATAAGCTCGAATGGGGAGATTTTCTCTGTTAAAGTCCGGAAATCCAATACATCTACCATTATCGAGACTTTGGATAAGCTCTACAATCTAGACTTCTTCACTAGCGCTTCTAAGAATGAGTGCACTGCTGCTGTTGGACTGAAGTGGATGATTAATCAAGTGAGTACTTGGTGGAACATTTGAAGTCGGAGTTCAGTTTTTTTATTTCATTCAAAGTAGAATTTGGCTATGTTGAATTTTCTTTAGCTGTTTGTGTTTACAGTCACATTAGGTTAAGCGTACTGACACTGTCATAAGAAATATAAATTTTGACATGCTTATGAAATGAGACGGGTTAAACCAGCTGATAGGATCCTCCAGTTATAAGCTTATTCCCATTAGTACATTCATTATAACTACATATGGCCATCTTTGAATCTTCGTATGAAACTGAGTTGTTGAAAGTAAAGCTATTTCCTGGAATGATACTGTCATACTTATTCAAGTATATTCCATTTTATGCACCATGTTTACTTTCAGTTTCCATATGCTATATTTCCTCATAAAACTCCATTTTTGTCTGGTTTTTTTTACTGTTTGACGAAAATCTCTCTAGAAGAGTGGTTGGAGAGTGAGTTGTCACTGTATGAGTCCATTGTTTATCCTTATTGCCTTTACTTTGAAGTGCTGAACATATTGTGCCAGCTATAATTATTTCTGTAATGCTTTTCTTGCTGCTGCTTTTCCTAAGAACTCGATTTTGCTTCAAGTCTGCACTTGTTAATCTCATGCTGTGTGACGTAGATGATTATAGTTCTCGCGAATTGATAACATTAGGTGTGAAAATGCAGTGACTTTAGCTAAAAAGAAGTTTACTTATCCACCTAGGAAGTAAATTCAAATGAGTCGCGCCTAAACAATTTTATGTGCATTTCTCGAACATTACTTGCATGGAGGATTCCTTTTCTTTGTCTTAACAAAGGGAGAGTGAAACTTCGGACAGTTTGATAGACGATTAAGAAAATGATTTGTTGAACCTATGGTTATCTTGCTTGTACCTAATCTTTTGAGTTTGTTGCAGGGTCTAATAAAGCATCATGAAGAAATATTGGAATACTTCAATCGAAGAGGAGTTTCCCTAATTTTCCTTTTCAGAAGAAATCTATTGCGACGGATGATTTCTATCCTTGCAAATTCATATGATCAAAATGCTAAGCCTTTAAATGGAACGCACAAGTCTCATGTGCATTCTCCACTCGAGGTCTCTCTATCCATCCATCTCTCTCTATATATGTGTGTGTGTGTGTGTAGAGTAAATGCTCCGTATTCTTGCATACTTTCACAAATGCCTCCAGAAACAGGAAAAAGATGCATTCTTTGAACTTCGTCGTGTATGTTATTGCAGGCTGAGATACTTGCAAGATACAAGCCAAGTATCAATGCAACGCTGCTGGTTCCGAGCCTGAAGCAAGTTGAAGAGATGGTTAACAAATCTCTAGAGTATTTCAAGAGCACGCGGCATATTGTCCTCTACTATGAGGACGTGGTCAAGAACAGAACGGTAAGCTTTCTGTCCAATTTCATAGCTAAAAGACACCGGGTTTCAAAGTAGCTCACGAGTTAGAATATCATTTCCTGTGCCGAAAACTCAAACTACACTGTCAAATTCACAGAAATTAGATGAAGTGCAAGAATTTCTCAGAGTTCCACAGATGGAGTTAAATAGTCGGCAGGTTAAGATACACCGAGGTTCCTTGCCTTCCCAGCTTGAGAACTGGGAAGATGTCGAGAAGGCGCTCAAGGGAACCCCTTACGAGAGCTTCCTGCACTCAGATTACGACATGTAGATGTTCATATCTTTCTGTAAATATAGAGCATCAGAGTTGTTTCTTCTTCTTTTTACCGAGGCTTTTGGATTATATTCCATTCATTATTTGCGTTATTAGCATGAGTAGCCAACAGGGGGGAAAATTCCCCATGTTGAAATTTTGGCCGTAGCATGTAGCTTCTGCTCTGCTGTAAAGGGAGTATTTAATTTTCTGGAAAAAAATGAAATAGAAAAATGCCTGTTTCCTTTTGTTTTTGCTCGATACAAGTCTTGGTCCTTTGATTGGCTACAACTTACAAGCAGTTTGAAAGATTCATTTATTTGCTATTTACTCAAATAGTAGTGTTGTGGTGTGTTTATCGAACCGGTACTTGAGACTGGGATGATATGATATGATATAACGGGTACTTAACGGCTTTTTTCGAGTAACGATGATATGATATAAGATTGGGATCGGAGAATTCAAAGGTTGGTTGAATATTTTTGAAATCACTTCCGATTTTGGAGTAACGAAGTTTTGGAAAATATTATCTTTTCATAGACATATAAAAATATGTGGTTGAATTATAGTTATAAAAGGTAAAATGATTTTAATTACCATATTAACAATTTATTATGCAACGTGCAGTAGTTATAAGTTTATGACCTGATTAATGCAAATCAAAATTTTTATCTTGATTTCTTCAAATTTGTGGTTTAAACCTCGATTTTTCTGTTGCTTATGAAAAGACCGTTTTCCAAGAGACAGACTCTTTTGGAATTATCTTCAAAATCTAATTTTCAAAATTGGGCTTTTTGGTTATGTTGAAATTAAAAAATTCAAATCGACCCTGCCATCTAATTTTTCATATTAACATTATTCGACATTCATCTTAAATGTAACACAATCACCATCGTTCTCATCTTTTACACTCATATCAAACTCACCTACAATCAAACTTATAACAATAAACATTCAAATAACAATCATCAAACCACCTTAAACAATAGTATACATTCAATTTTGTAGGCGATTTACAAATAACGAATTCAAAAATGAAGAAGAATCCATACTATAATAATATGAAGTTTATCAACACGCAATCTTCAAATTTGAAGTCGTCAGTGCAAACTCGAATTGAAAAGGAAAAGGAGAAAGTATTATATCTGGGGAAGGACGTGGAGAAAAAGAATGGAAAAAAGATGGAAAGAGGGAAGAAATGAATAGTGAATGAAAAAACCGAAGGAAAAGAAAACGATTGCTGCTGGCAACGAGAAGCACAATATAGGTGGAATGTTTTTAAATTTTCTTAGTTTAGTGCACTCCAAACATCGATTTCAACATCTGAGGTGCTTTCGAAAAAACACTTTCTAAATCGGTTCCTCTTTAAAAAAGGAAGTGCCTTAAAATAGTAACTTCAAAGCATATTTTTGTAGAGTTTCTTAGACGTCGGTCCAACCCTGTTATCAGGTTTAGTGCACTCTAGACACATGTTCCAAAATCGAAAGTGCCTTGGAAGTGCACTTCAGTCCAAAATGCCCTCGGAATTGCCTTAATATAATAAACCCTCTGTCCCATAGATATTGGTCTACTTCACCTTTTCGTCCATCCTACAATTAATGGTCTATGTTGAAAATTACTTATAATGACAAAGAATATATTGTTAAATTATCACAAAGTACTCTTTAACTTTAACAACTTTGACACAAGACCCATTGCTTTCCCAAAATATCCTAATTTTCCACAATTATTCTCTATTACATCACCGCTACTAAAATATTGTGCCAAAAGTAAATAGGTCATATTCATGGGACGAAGGAAATAACTTTTAGTGCATATTTTTGTAGGCTTTCTTAGACGGCGGTCGACGGTTCAACTGCCGTTGTCTAATTTAGTGAACTCCAAACACATGTTCTGACTTCAGAAGTGCACCAAAGTAAACAATGGAGTTATCGTAAAACACTTTCAACGACGGTTCAACCCCAGTCACGGTTGATCATACAACGCTGGACGGCGGTTATTTACCAACAATTGTCTAATGGGTTTTCAGAGCCTTCTATAATCAATCCGACTACTGAAACACTTGATAGATAGCGAGAAAAAAATCCCATAACTACCATGCAACGAAACCATTATTGACGTTTTCTGAATTAGTGAGAAGACTCACTCTTAAAAGCAAAATAAAATCTCCCTATCGAGGTTTTATGAGGGACAAGGGGGTTAAAACCTCTCGTGATTGGTTGGCGAATTGTTGGCCCGAACTGGATTTGAACCGGCATTGACATATTGCCAACGAATTTACAACACGTCCCATTAGCAAGTTTAACTTTGTAGTGTTTAACCCTTTCCATTAGTATGGCGCCGCTGGATGATTCCGTGGTCTAAAAAATTCATGAGATTTTCTCTCTATTGGAATGATAGACTAATAAAAGGCAAATTTTTGGAAATATTGTCTTTCTAGACGCTTATGAAAAGACGAGATTTAATTAAAATAATAAAAGATAAAAAGTCACAGTTGCAATATTAAAAGTTTATTAAACAATGTATAATAGTTATAAATTTTATAATTCGATTCATGCAACCCAACATTTTTAGCATCATCTCCTTATTTGCACTTTAAACCTTGATATTTGCATGACTTATGAAAAAACCGTCATTCAAGATAGACGAACTCATCCTAAATAAACGAAAATGTCCAGTTATCACTAAATTAAATTACCTTTCTCCATTTTTTCAACCCATACCTTTTCAATTTATTCCCACCGCCGCCTTCCTTCTTACTACTTAAAGTTTGCATATTTACATACTAATCAAGTTATGTGTATCATTCTAGTTATGTGTTCATATATACTTGCAGGATTTCAACCCGCATGGTTGTTGATTAAAATTTTCAATTTAATATTATGCGTGCTTCTCACATTTAAAATTTAAAAATAAATATTAAATTTATCCTCTGATAAAAATAAGTATACTAAAAAAAGTATGTTCACGTACCTATTTATATTTTAAGCAAGGTTAGTGAAGAAGTGTAGTCATTATTGATATGGCATGCGTTAAGTGCCTTTACATTCCTAGGAATTCAGGATTCTTCATAAATGTTTCCCATATTTCTTTAATAAATAAATTATCATCGTTCGTGATGACTACGTTTGATTGCCATAAGATCTAATACAACACTTGCGTGAATACATTTCAATGAAGTCCAAAAGACTTTGTTTATAAACAATGTTCTTCTCTGTACATAGAGGTGACAAATGGGTGAATGGGTAAAAATGGGTCCAGTAATATGGGTAGCTAAAAAAATGGGTATGACCCATTTTGACCTGTTTTATAACGAGTAAAACTTGGTCGGTCATAATTGGATCGGGTTGAAACCAATTCAACTCGTCGGTCGAAATATATTCAACTCACGGGTTATAAATGGGTAAACATGCGGGTTTCAAGCCATGTATGAACTTGTATGAGTTTATATGCCAGCTTATGGGTAAAATCCCGTAGGTTTCAACCATTTATTGACCCACATGGGTTCATATAACAACTCATATGGGTAAACTCGTGAGTTTCAACCTATATATTGACCCATATTTGTAAATCTACAAGTTTCAGTCCATTTGGCAAACATGCAGTCAGCCCACAATCCCAACCCACCCAACCCATATTGTTAAATACTCATTTGACCCGTTACCCATTTAACACTTACTCAATTTACTCATACCCTTCCGAGTTTTAAAAAAGGCAATCCGCTTGACCGCGCTTACAAGTTTATTTTGCAACCCCTATTTGTACCCATCATATTTTTCCTACACAAAATGGTAGAATAGACATCCAAAATAATGATAAGCCTTTATTAAGAAAATATGATAATCAACAAAAAAAAATTGTACATGTATAGTCAGACAGGCTGCTGTGACATTTTAGGTACTACTATTTAAAAGATTTTCTCTATAATTATCAATTTTTTTCTCATGAAAGTTTGAAGACATCACTGCATGTCAAAAGAGAAAATGAGAATTCTTCTAGCACCTTCATTGGGGCATTTAACATCATCGGCAATGATATGAAAATTTGGTTTGACACTAACAGATGCCCTTGGCATGGGCACCAGGCTCATAGTGATTGTTTTAAAAGTAGTTACATAATCTTAAGAGGAACATCACATGTGATTTCCAACACACATATTACGACCTAAAGAAATCCAAAGTAATTTAAAAGAAAATGCAAATAGAACCCAGAAAATAATAAGAAAAGTAAATTTGAAAATTGTATTGCGTTCATTTATAAATGAACATATAATGATAAGTGATACCTTGACCTTGGTGTTAAAGTTTATTTTTTTTCCCACAAATGTTGGAGTATGATGCAATTGTAGCATCGAAACACTTCTCACAGGCTATATAGTTAAAGTTTTGCATTCTCTCCATTTGACTACGTTTGACACCCTGGCTTTAAATTTATTACTTTTACAAGTTGAAATGTATTGAGAGAATCAAGTGAGTAGTGTAAAAATTTTAATGAATGGTTGAGAATGACTAATTTTTTCCCATAAAAGAAAATGTGTCAATTTTAGAAAACTTACTAAAATAAAAGGTATGTCGAAGTTTTAAAAAAAGGGTAAGAGTACATCTTTAATATAAAATTGTGACTCTTACCGTCAGCACCTAAAAAATGTACATAGAGAACAAATATTTAAGTAGGTCATGGAGAAAGGATGATTTAAACAACCCGCATCTACAAGATTTAATTAAGTTTCAGAAGGAGATTTCTATGTGAATGCACTTCATCACAATTTCTTCACCAAATCCGCTATTAACATGATTTAAATGGCCTTCCAGATCTTCTCCACAACTATGATATCCCCTTTTAACAATTCTATTTCATTGGGTGAACAGGAACATAAACTCTACCAGATGATACAGATCCATTTATGGCTTTGACAAGAACGTGTTCATGATACACGTGTTAGAAATAAATTGCAAAACTGGTTTGAGTTGAAAAGACAAATTTCTTTAAAACATGTCGCGCCTCTTTTCGGTGACTCCATGGAGGCAGATTTAGTATCTAGATTCTCAGTGCCGACACCACTAAGTGTTTGACTCACCAAATCAAACACGAGAAAGGAGGTATTGATGAGCCTACAGACATAGAGGCACCAAACAAAGATGAGTAGTCAAGGGGTTGCTACTGTTAGTTTCTACACGCAAGAGAGGTACCTGCTCACATAAAATGGCCCAATGAACTTTCATGGAGCAGTGTTTCTTTTTTTTTTCTCACAGAACAATCATCACTAACATGTTCTTCCATTGCGTCATCGCCATCCTCTGAAGTAGTTTGTAAATTTGCTACTCTATATTTTATTGCATTATACATTGAAGCATCCCCAAGAAACTTCAATACAAGAGAGCGACGTGAATTTGGAGGTAAATTCACTGCTAGCATTCTAGCTGAATCATGATCCACACGTATAGTGAACATAGAGGAAGAGCAAATTTCTGTTGTCGGATCACTTAATGATTTATCAAATAAATCAATGTAGAACCCCTTATTTGTAGGGGCAGCAGGCACCACCCGATGTTATTTAGTTTTCCAATTTTGTTGTAATCTATTGGCTTATCCAGATATCATACAGAATAAATTGAAAGAAGTGATTTCATGACTGGGACAAATAAGAATCTTCTTTATTCCCATAAAATCTTCATTCAATGGCTTACTTAATAAGAGCGTCATATAATATGTACTCTCTAGCCACTTATTTTTCCAATGCTTTGGAATATTGCTTTTAAGTATTTTTCCAAATGCGTTAAATCAGAAGAAGTCGGATTATACACACCTTTGCAAGAAAAAAATACAACCATTTATCTTTGATAAATCAAGGGCGCCCAACCAAAACATTACTTTGGAGATCCATATAGACAATGTTGTGAGAAAGTTGAAAATTCTATAGAGCAACAATAGTTTCGCTAGAGTGAGAAACAAGTGAAACAAAAAAAAGTGGACATGCACTACAAAGATACCCTGAAGCACTGTAGCCTTTTTTTTTGCAGTAAATACTGGTGCTCATTAGGTAACTGCTTGGGCCTTGTCATGCCAGCAACTGTTATGGTGTCATTCGCCATATCCACATGTCCAAAGTACTCTATGTTAAATCATAGCAACAATACCAAGGTTTAATAAATCCTTCTCGATTCATGAAAGATTATTTCACATACTCATATCCATTTAAGGCATAAATACATAAGGCACACAGACGGATTGAAACAAACAATTAAACAAAATTTAAAGTCAATTTAAAGAGCATATATGCTCCATTCAGCGCGATTAACCCCTAAGGCAATACCTGTAGAGAAAATGTGGGGACAAAATTCCCAAGTAGGTTGGTAGCAGTACACTACTACAAACTAAGACGAATGTAACACTTCCCTTACAACACTTATTTAAAATGTTGCAATAGCTTATAAAGTGTTACTTAAACTTATGAAAAGTGTTATATAAATATTGAAAAGTAGTACTAAAATTTAAAAAGTGTTACGTTAGATCTAATGTAACTTTGCCTAAGGTAATACTTGTAAAAGTGTTACTTTAGGTGCTATTGTAACACTTTGAACCTATTGTAACACTTTTACGTGTATTACCTTAGACGATGTTACATTAGATCTAACGTAACATTTTTTAAAGTTTAGGTAACATTTTTCAACATTTAGGTAACACTTTTCAAAAGTTTAAGTAACACTTTATAAGCTATTGTAACATTTTAAATAAGTGTTGAAGGTAAAGTGTTACATTAGCCTTAGTTTGTAGTAGTGGGAACGAGTTAGTCAATAAAGGGTCAGCCATTCTACTCATCGCCAATCGATTTTTGAAATGGATCATATTAAAATTCTAACATGGTATTATGTTAGGTCTAATATAATACTGAAGCTTCCAAAAAATGTATGAGCAGGCCAGTCTAATGTGGGACCAGCTTGTAAAGAGATAGCCTCTACAAGATTCTAACAATGAGCTAATTTCAGTCCAATGCCTTGCACACTAAACTTATAAATTACACACAAAATATTGAATTTCAACAGATAGCTAACATCTACATTAAGCACAACAATATGATTTCAACAGGTAGCTAAAGCAGACAAAGGGTTACTGACGCATCTACATAAAGAGCATAACGAACCATTTTTCCTATAAATAGGTGTGATACAACTTTTAATAATAACAATGTTCTAAGAAAGATCACACTCACAATTTTGAATTTCCTTTGGATTTGTAGCTTGCCAACCCCAAGTAGCATTATAAGGCTTGGTTGATGTTCTTATAGCTTGAGGGGCAAGACTTGGAGCTTTTACACTCCAGGCTACCTAATACTAAGAAACAACTTTGTATTACTTTCTAATATCCTCACCCTATCATTCCTCCCATGAACAGTGTGAGACAAAAGTAAACAAAATTCTATTTGCATAATGGACTTCAGATAACTATGTATCTATGGTCAGCGCAAGTCGAGATCCTTAGGCACCTTAAAGTGAGATTATTACAAAAGTCAAGATCATTATAGGCTATGATGCATGACTAAAATTAATAATTTCTCAAAATGTCATGTTTGGGATCCTCAATACAAATAAATATCTTATCAACCCTAAACTTCTAACCCATGCACGAATACTTTAGAGGGCTAACATGATCTAAAGAAATATTCACATTAGAATAGGTCCTCCTGAAGTAGAATCCAAGACTAAAGTAAACCTTTATGGTTGTACAATGTGCATTCGACTCCATTTACGATAGAGTCAGTATGCATTACCCATATTTAAGCATTAAAAGTACATACAATATGCACAAATATTAACTCTAAGACACCGCCCATGATACAATGCTAATTTCTTTTACTGTCACAAAATTAGACATCAGAGTTCTACTATTTGAATTGGTAGACATATGTGAAGCATCAAATTACATATCCACAGAAAAACTGAACTGTCCATAATCTTCCCCATAACTGAAACTTTGTACTAATATCTTACTTAGTATCACATACCTGATAGTTCTCATTGAATGTCAAGAAAGGAAATGAAAAGTTCTCATTAGCAAGAAAAATATACAAACGTACCATACGAGAACGTGAAAGTAATTCCAAAACAATTGATAGATTGTTGAGTGCTACTATCTGACAGTTGTGAATCAAATATCACCTTCACATATCGTTTAAACCATACTGGGGATGGATAACACCATCATTCAATAAACCAAGTAAGTAATGAGTGGTAGCACCTAAAAGATGCAGTAGTGATTGGTGGTACCTTATAATTTGTTATCTACTCAAGGAGTCCAGGGTTTCAAACAACCTTTGCATATTTAAGATTGCCTGATTCCCTTCCAGGAGACATACAGGATGGGATGGTCAGGCTCTAAGGCATCCATCACCACAAACCCTCACAACGCCAGCAAGTCCACCAGGAACAAGAAATGCCACATACCATTTCCGACGAACAAGAACTTCCACCTCCTCCTCACCATTGTCTTCCTCGACTTCGTTCCCACTCAAATTACAATAGACCACACCACCTATTACATATCAACCATTTTATCTGTTGAAATGTACACAAGAATTTCGGTTGACAGTTCCAATAAACTATCAAATATGCTATCAAGAGTCTTACCATCACTTAGAACATCAGTTCATCTAATTTGTTGAATATTTTACATTTACAAACAACCAAAAAGATAAGTATGAAAGTCAACGGTATCACGGTCATTGTGTTTGACTTTACTGCCATAAGCCCTGGAACGGAGAGAGTATTTGACTTTACTAGTTTTCTCAATTTAATGAAATAAAAATTAAATTATATTGCACAATGAAAATTGATTAAATTCTGAGTTTGACCAAGATTTATTCACACGAGCTAAATGGTTAATTCCAATGGTTTGTTCCGTGGATTTTCTCGTTAATTACGTGTTTACAATTGTACATGACTAGAAAGGACATAAAGCCACCGCTACATAATTATTTATGGTTTCGCATTCAACGTAATAGTACATGAAATGGGTTTGATAAGTGAGACATAATTACGAGGAATTGTTGATTAACATAGAAGCAAAATCAGTAAAGTCCCAGAAGACAGTTTGGTGTACCAAGTTACCAAACTTCCCTACTTATGTATTTGACCAAATCTGGCAATAGGCTAGAAACTCCCATTCCTTTTCTATTATTACAGTCTATTTATTCCCTTTTCTCATTATATCTACTCTACTGTGGCAATATTATGAATGATTGTCATTGATTACAATTCCACACACTTAATTAATTCATGTCTTCACCTATATTTAGCTTTGATTTTTGAAGTGACTTGGGAGAAAATACCCAAGTGTACATTTGTTGAATTTCAGACAAATTATCAATCAATTCCCAAGTCATACGTAATTATATTAGTATTTTTATGTCATACTAAAATGTATCAAAATAATAGCCAAGGGCATTACATTTATAACAAAATAAAAGTGAAATTCTGTTTCACTTAAAATCTATACTTTTATGCCAAGTTGTTTAACGTTTGGTGTTAAAACACGAAATAAAATAAGCAGTGCACACACAACTTGGTTACGCAGTTCGGTGCAATTACACCTACATCTGCGGGGCCTTGCCCAGATCAGAAACCATCCACTAGAAAGCAGTTTTTAGTACAAGAAGCTTAACTTGAATACTAATCCATTGCTAACCTATGAGTGAATGTCGTGAGATCCCCTCACTACCGATCCTACGTCGTTGAACCCCCACAAACAACACGTCTCCCTGGATCTCCTCCTCCCGAGGAATTAAGGCTTCCTTGTTTCTTATCTTTACGAACTTGGTCGGATGAATCAACACTCCTCCAAACACCACAGGCAAATCGCTCCAACACTTCTCACATAGAGATGAATCCTTGGTCGCTTGCTGATTGCATTGTATCTTCTTCCTTTTATCATCTTCGCAATCCTGCCTTGTACACAACTCTTTCCTTGTCTAACTCTACCAAGAATAGACTTCTAGACTCAGGAAAGATCTAATTCTAATCTGGTATTTAAATGGACAATCCTTTATCAATAGGACTTGTACCATAAATAAACTACTTAATCAATTCCTAACAATTACAAGGAATATTCGTTTACCAGAAATAGATTGCCACGAAATCACATACTAATCCTCACAATATTCTGATCTGATCGCATGATTATACCCCATAATTCGTGGCTAGAAATCTGCTGTCTGAAAAGCTTGACCGCAATGGTGTTAAAACACCACATCATAAGTTCACACAATATGCCACAACTAAGTCCAACTCCAGAGGACTTTACAATCTCCCCCTTGGCATATTTGTGAATTCAACAGCACACAAACAGCATAAACAAAATGAATAACATGTCATAAAAAAATCAATCAAAATCCGTCCAAGTTAAATCATTCAACAACTACTCAAAATATCCACTCTTTCTCCCCCTGAATTCATTAATATGTCAAGAACACCATTTATTCCATATTGTCATTAGACTCATCCACATCATCATCATCCTCTGAGCCACCATCCTCTGAACCATCAGCATCTGAACCATCAGCATCCTGAGTTGCTGCAGCCAGCAAATCACCACGCTCAGCCTCCAATGCAGCCAACTCCCCCTGAATTTTCACTACAGCAGCCTGATGGCGTTCAAGCAATTCCTGACACACTGCTGCTCTTGCCTCAATAGCTCTCAACCGAGCCACACCAGCATCCGAGCACGCTGTTTCCGGAGGTGTCCAGGGTAAATCATTTACAATTCTACCACTTAATGTTCTGAGGGTCGGCCTTAAGGTTTGAGTAGAAATCAATTCATCAGACTCCCTTGTGGCTGCACCCCCCTTTTGCAGCACCATTGTGATGACACATGGATGTACCAATGCTTCCTTCCTAGTCTTCTGAGCACAGTCCGTGATATCGTTAAACACCAGTCTTCCCATATTGACCTTGTGCCTTGCTCCCAGGCTATATAGGAGTGTAGCCATTTCTTTGGTGACACTTGTATTATTGACTGAAGGAATCCAATTGTGTACTGCTACCATATACAAGCAATAATACCTGGAGGTGAGATTGGATGCAGGTATCTGCTGTCTACCAGTCACTGGCCATGTACTCTCCACTCCACCGGTAAGCTCCACTGCCACTTCATCAAACTTTTCTGGCATCCGGTGTTTGAACACCGACTGATCATTCCTGGAAGTGCCACGCCTCAGACATTTATTCACTGACTCTGGGGAGAACTCAACAACTTCCCCTCGCACATACACCCTATGGAACCAAGGGGAATCTTCATCTTCACACTCCTCTTTCAGATTTGAATAAAATTCCAACACAATCTGCTTGTTATAATCACCAAAACATGTAGCAGCTTTCAAAACTTTGAGATATTGTAAATAATCCGTGAATCCACAATCTCTATATTTCTCGGAATCAGCTGGCCTTTCTGCCAGTATTTTTCTGCCACCGATGAACTCCCATTTTTCTCGGCTAGCTTCATCGTAAAACTCAGTGCTAATTGCTCCACTAACCGCAGGTGCAGGTGGTTCATGAGACTCCATTGTCTCAACTGGTTTCTGCCTCCGGTCAGCACGTAACTTCTTCAGTTTCAACCCAATCGGCTCATCACTGTCTTCACTTGTGTCCATATTCTTATCTCTGCACCGCTTCGATCTTCGAACACCCTTGGAAGCTGAGGCCACACTATCCCTGGCCTTCTTTGACCTCTGAGTGTTAGGTATTTCCCCAGACTCTGGTGGTGTTTCAACACCCACCTCCTTACTTTTCCTCTTGAGTCCACGGGTCTGTCTAGTCTCTGGTGGTGTTTCAACCCCAACACCAGGACCCTCAGGAGTTTGCTCCCTCTCAGCCAGGTTCACAACTAGTGTTGGAATACCAGTACCAGGCACATCAGCACCTTCTAAACCTTCCACAACAATATTCTCATCATCTTCATTCTCAGAATCTGATTTCAAAAATTCCGACAGAGTCTCACTCATCACAGGGGAATTCTCAGAAACTATCTCCTCTTCGCTATCACTAATCTCTATCACTGGAACAGGCAATCGTCTCAACAATTCTTGAAGCAGGAACATAGACCCATTAAAGCACTCTACCTCTTTGCCACTTGCTCTGGCAAAGTCAGTGGATTTAACCTCTGTTACCCAGGGTTGCACAACCGCATCATCCCCTAAGCTCCTAATAACAGGCCTGTGCAGCGAGGCTATTCTTGTATAGATAGTAAAATACTGACCTATTTCATCCCCTACTTTGTAATGTTCTCCAAAATCGACCCCAACCAACGTGGCATTAAAATCACTAATTTCACGAATTTCTCCTATACCACCAGTTAACAATTCCTTTAAGTCAAATCCGTTAACCTTGCCAAGCAAATTCTTATATTTTCGAAGGTCGACATAGTCTCTATTTTGAACCATCCATTCTATAAATTCGAGAACAGAGCAAAAATAAATTCCATCATAAATGAAGGAATGATCAAACCTTGCCTTAGGTCGTCGACGATTTACTCGGCCCCACGTGGTCAGCCTCTGTTCTCGACCTCCACATAACTCACTCAAGTCTACATCGGAGTCGAGCTCTTCAATTCGCGAATTTTCAGGCACCCGCACAGTGACAAAATCTCGGACCAATTTTTGGAATGTGGGACTCACCATTGTCAAGGGGTTTTTGAGTGGGCTACAAAATCTGAGGGTTTTGAAAAATTTCTGGTTGCTGGAGAGGCAGTCGTGCGAGCTCTATTCTTTGGAAGATGAACAGTCGACGAGAAATTAAATTTTTGTGGGAATTCTACACTTGTCACTCTCACACACCTTTTTAGAAAACCAGAACCATCACACTTCTCTTTCTACTGGGTTCTGACAAAGTCAAGCCCATTCTCACATATCTCTGGCCTAAGTTCAGCCCTCCTGGTCTACTCCCCACTATATTCCTCGGTGTTTAAACACCACTTCACATATTTTTGGTATTTTCGATATTTTTATTTTTTTACTATATTTAAAAGGAAACAAAACATTAAATAATACAACAGAATGGACAAATCAGGGTACCTTACATTCGACAGACACCCATGTGCTGTCTGAGGCCTTCAAAAGTCTCACCATCCAGAGGCTTTGTAAAGATATCAGCCAGTTGTTCTGATGTCGGCACATATGGACTGTGACTTCTCCTTTTTCAACCAAGTCCCTAATAAAATGATGTCGGATATCGATGTGCTTTGTCCTAGAGTGTTGCACAGGATTGCTGGAAATATCAATGGCGCTTTTATTATCACATAGGACTGTCAAACTCACATCATTGAACCCATAGTCTCATCATCTGTTTCATCCATAATAGCTGTGCACAACAACTCCCAGCAGCTAAGTATTCTGCTTCAGCCGTAGACAATGATATAGAATTCTGCTTTTTACTTTACCAGCTGACCAGATTTGATCCAGCAAAGAAGCACCCACCAGTGGTACTCTTACGATCATCAGCATTCCCGGCCCAGTCAGAGTCACTGAACCCTACCAACTGTGAATCCTTGTTCCGAGAAAACCATACTCCATACTCCACCGTTCCACTTATATACCGAATAATCCTTTTCACAGCTGACATATGTGATTCCTTTGGATTAGCTTGGTAGCGGGCACAGATACCAACACTCAAACAGATGTCTGGTCTACTTGCAGTTAAATACAACAGGCTGCCAATCATACTCCTGTACAATTTTTGGTCAACACTTTGACCCAGTTCATCTTTTGTAAGCTTGTCGGTGGTAGCCATTGGAGTGCGTACTGTCTTTGCACTTGTAAGTCCGAATCTTTTGATCAAGTTTTCAGCATATTTCTGTTGGTTGATGAAAAGACCATTCTTCTCCTGAGTAACCTGTAATCCCAGAAAATATGTCAATTTGCCTACCATACTCATTTCGAACTCCTTAGTCATTAAGTCAACAAACTCCTTTACCAATACTGAAGAGGTAGATCCAAAAACAATATCATCCACATAAATCTGTGCGATCAGAATGTTTGTCCCCTTATGCAGCACGAACAGTGTACGGTCCACTCCCCCTCGATGATATCCCTTCTGAATCAGAAAGGTTGTCAGTTGCTCATACCATGCACGAGGTGCCTGCTTGAGTCTATACAATGATTTATTCAACCGATAGACATGATTAGGAAAATGTGGGTCTTCAAACCCCTTAGGTTGCTCCAAGAAAACTTCCTCCTTTACTAGGCCATTCAGGAATGCACCCTTGACATCCATCTGATAAAGAGTAAAGTCCAGAATGCAGGACACTGCCAACATCAGTCTGATCGGCTCCAATCTGGCTACAGGTGCAAAAGTTTCATCAAAATCAACCCCTTCTACTTGAGTGTACCCTTGAGCAACTAGTCGCGCTTTATTTCTTGTGACGTTACCATTCGCATCAGATTTGTTCTTAAAAATCCACTTGGTCCCAATCACATTCACATTAGCAGGTCGTGGGGTAAGATACCAAACATTGTTTCTCTCGAATTGCTGCAATTCTTCTTGCATTGTTGAAATCCAATACTCATCGAGCAGAGCTTCTTTGTAATTTTTTGGCTCAGTAAGAGAGATGAAACATGATAGTCCTGCCAATTCTCTGTAATTCACCCGTGGTTGATCTCTTAAGTGCATATGTCTAGCTGGATTTTGTTCAGATTCACCTGTTCCAGTTTCCGGAGTTTCAACACAAGTTGACGATGCTGGTGTTTCAACACCAGTAGGGTTCACTGGTTCAAGGATATCACTTTCACCAACAGTGTCTTCTTCTGAATCATCAACAACCACATTAATAGACTCCATGACTGTTCCAGAGCGTTGATTAAGCACTCGGTAAGCTCGACTGGTAGGAGAATAACCCAAGAATACACCGATATCACTTCTAGATTCGAATTTAGCTAAAGGCTCTCGGTCCTTCAGAATATAGCACTTACTCCCAAAGACATGAAAATACGACACATCTGGTTTCTTCCCTTTCCAGATCTCATATGGTGTCTTCTCAGTAAACGGACGCAGATATACTCTGTTGATGGTGTAGCATGCAGTGTGTATAGCCTCAGCCAAGTATCTAGCATTAATTTTCTTCTCGGCTAACATTGATCGTGCCATTTCCTGCAGTGTTCGATTCTTTCTTTCTACTATACCATTTTGTTGAGGAGTTATGGGGGCAGAGAACTCGTGGTGTATACCAAGTGTCTCGCAGATGTCATGAAACTTAGAATTTTCAAATTCTTTTCCATGGTCACTCTTGATACGTGTAATTCTTACTTGAGTGGTTCCTTTTTCTACATGTAGCTTGTGCGCCAAGTTCTTTAAAATATCAGCAGTCTCTAACTTCTCTTTGAGAAATGATACCCACGTATACCTCGAGAAGTCATCTACACAGACGAAAATATACTTCTTTCCTGCCACACTTGGGGTGTTGACTGGCCCCATCAAGTCCATATGTAGTAGCTCCAAAAGTCTTGACGTTGAAACATCATTTACGGCATGGTGTGGTATCCGAGTTTGCTTTCCTTCTTTACACGATCCGTAAACTACCTCCTTGTTGTCACTGATTTCGGGAATACCTCTGACTGCATTCAGTCTGGAAATACGAGAGGATTTATAATTTATGTGTCCCAATTTTCTGTACCACAGAGTACTGATTTCCTTTTTCGAGTTGAAGCATGTGACGTCTTGGTCGAGCAAATAACAGTTATCCATTGATCTAGATCCAGTGAATACTTCAGTTCCATGGTTGACTACACATTTCTCCTTGTCGAAAAACACCGTCATTTCATTGTCACATATATGGCTAATGCTCAACAGGTTAGCTTTCAGACCTTCCACCAGTAATACATCTTGGAACACAGGAAGCCCTTTGATGGCTAACTCACCTTTGCCGATTATTCTACTGTGCTTCCCATCACCAAATCTAACATGACCACCAAATCCAGGTTTGAAATTTTGAAGAAATTCAGGTACTCCAGTCATATGCCTTGAGCACGCACTATCGAAATACTAGGAGTTTCCTGTATGTGCCCCAAAACAGACGAAACTTGAAAGACAAACATCTTGAGATTTTCGAACCCATACCTGGCTTACTGGTCGAGTGATGTGATGCGGACTTTGATTGACACGTGTGTTCAGAAATCCAGTTCTGTATCCTCCAGTGTTAAGTCGATGCCTCGTATCATATCATGGCATGGTGTTGAAACTCCGATCTGCTGTGTTAACAGTCAGTGTCCTAAGAAGCTTAAAACACCTATTCCTGACACGCCCTAGAGCTCCACAGTATCCGCATCGTCTGATCCTCTTGGTGGAAAAATTCCTCTCGATTATTCTTGGGGCTGGTGCGCCTTGATCTGCCTTGTTTCTCCACAAATTTACTGATCCTTTATAACCAATTCCGTATTTGGTCGTCTGTCCCATTCTTAGACAGTCTTCGAGCTTAGCTTTCCCTGTATTGAGACGTCTGATAGCTTGTTCTGCTGCTTCTGCTCGTTGCGCCACTTCAGCAAATTCCTTCTTGATTTTTTCCAGTTCACCAATTGCCTTTTCTTTTTCAAGTTCGTTCACTTTAGCTTTTTCACTTAAACTCTTGTTCTCAAACTTGAGCTCTTTGTTCTCATCCGCCACTTTTAACCACATCTTGTACATCTCCATACTTTCCTTGTGAATGTCATCATCACTAATGCTCCTAGCCTCTTCATCTGAGCTACCACTCTCATCTTCATCCAGCACACCGAGACCTTCCTCAAAAGTGTCTTCCAACTCCACCATTGACACACCGAAAGCAACATGATTTGTATACTCCTATCCATCCTTAACATCATCTTCTACGTCATCATCACTCCAGGTTGTGGCATACGATTTTCCTTGTCTTTTAAGCGTATTGGCACACTCAGCTTGTATGTGTCCAAAACCTTCACATTCTCTGCACTGGATTTTCCTGTTCAGATTGGGATTTGTCGATTTAAACTTTGGTGTTTAAACACCAGTTGCTTGACCAAATCTTGGAGTGGAGTTTGCATTAAGATTTTTGCTCCCACTTGACTTATCTTGTGGTTTCCTGCCCATCTTCTTCATAAATCTGGAGAAGTTCCTGGTTATGTTTGCAATTTCATCGGAATCTTCATTATCTGTATGATCTTCTGACTTTCCAGAATTTATGCTTGAAAAAGCCATCTCTTTCTTTCCTGTTTTGGTTTGCAGCATTTCCATCTCATAAGATTCCAGAGATCCCATAAGCTCGTCAAGAGTCATTGTCCCTATTCTTCCATTTTCATTAATCGTTGTGACCTTCATATTGAAACGTGGAGGTAACGCCCTCAGCACCTTCCTGACAAGCTTTTGATCTTTGTACTTTTTGCCAAACTGAAACGCTTTGTTTGCAATATCTCGGACTCGTCCATTGAACTCGGAAATAGTCTCATCTTCGCGCATCTTTAGTTCTTCGAATTTTGACGTGTAATACTGCAACTTAGATTCTCTGACGGAACTTGTCCCCTCATGATACGTTTGCAACACATCCCACGCTTCCTTCGCAGTCTCACAATTTGAAATCATCTTAAATTGATCTTCATCTACTGCCGTGAAGATGGCATTTAATGCATTTGAGTTGGACACGTGTGCTTTGTGCTCCTCGGTATAATATTTAGAAAATGGTTTAGCCGTCGTTGAGCTTGATCCCTCAGTTTCGTCACTTGAAGGTGGAGTGTACTGATTTATGACATAGTTCCAGGCTTGACCATCTAGTGCTCCAATGAACACTTTCATACGTGCCTTCCAATAGGCATAGTTTCCTTGTTCCAGCAGCGGTGGTCGCGTGACCGAAGCCCCCTCCTTTGGTGCCATGGTGAAGCCTGATCTCACTCTCCCTGTATAGGGGTTAGCAAGTGCCGAGCTCTGATACCAATTGAAATTCTGTTTCACCTAAAGTCTATACTTTTATGCCAAGTTGTTTAACGTTTGGTGTTAAAACACGAAATAAAATAAGCAGTGCACACACAACTTGGTTACGCAGTTCGGCGCAATTACACCTACATCTGCGGGGCCTTGCCCAGATCAGAAACCATCCACTAGAAAGCAGTCTTTAGTACAAGAAGCTTAACTTGAATACTAATCCATTGCTAACCTATGAGTGAATGTCGTGAGATCCCCTCACTGCCGATCCCACGTCGTTGAACCCCCACGAACAACACGTCTCCCTGGATCTCCTCCTCCCGAGGAATTAAGGCTTCATTGTTTCTGATCTTTACGAACTTGGTCGGATGAATCAACACTCCTCCAAACACCATAGGCAGATCGCTCCAACACTTCTCATGTAGAGATGAATCCTTGGTTGCTTGCTGATTGCATTGTATCTTCTTCCTTTTATCATCTTCGCAATCCTGCCTTGTACACGACTCTTTCCTTGTCTAACTCTACCAAGAATAGACTTCTAGACTCAGGAAAGATCTAATTATAATCTGGTATTTAAATGGACAATCCTTTATCAATAGGACTTGTACCATAAATAAACTACTTAATCAATTCCTAACTATTACAAGGAATATTCGTTTACCAGAAATAGATTGCCACGAAATCACATATTCTGATCTGATCGCATGATTATACTCCATAATTCGTGGCTAGAAACCTGCTGTCTGAAAAGCTTGACCGCAATGGTGTTAAAATACCACATCATAAGTTCACACAATATGCCACAACTAAGTCCAACTCCAGAGGACTTTACAAAAAGTAAAAACAAAACATATGTTTAGATTAAACAGCGGCCCACCTCATCATCTCGTCGACGCCTTTTAATTTTATGAGTGTATTATCTACATGGCATTTAAATTGGTTGGCGCCACGATACACCTTAACAGTAACGCGAACATGAAAGTGGGCTCATATGCACTACCTAAAAATTAAAAGCATTTTACCTTTTCAATAATAAAGTTATAAGCAGTTCATAGACTTAATTTAGGTTTGGGGCTATTCTAGTGAGGGTAGTACTTTCCGGTTCAATCGACTAGAAGCACCTATATCGGGCGAAGTACCAAATTTGTAAGTTATACCTTCATTATTTTTATGAAATTCAAAATTGTATTATTGAATATTATTTTTGTTGTCTGTATTCTTTTTGGTGTATGTTCTTATTGCAAATTGGTCGACGACTAATGTATACTTCTGAAAGACTTCCTTGGATGTCGGCATCCACTACATATGATTTCGGTCACCAAACTAGCCCTAGGGGAAAGGGTGTACAGATAAGTGGAGAGGAAAGGGTTTCCCTTGCATTAATGATAACGATCTCTAAGAAAATTGCAAAAGAAAAAAGGATTGAACATGTAGAGGATTGAAACTAGTTCGATTTCATTCTCTTATTCCAAGCTCCCACACTGACTGAGTGTACCTCTATAACTCGACAAAGTCACCATTAATGAATTCCCAACAAATACACATAGGAAACCCCTTTACATTAGGAGTTAAACAAAGGATATATCTAGTGAGCGCCATCGAAGAATCCCTTTCAAATCTTTACTTAGTTGGTGGCCTCGTTGTAGATTTCTCTACCTCTCATTCGCTGGGGCGG
The DNA here is from genome assembly GCA_037428765.1 of Rubia yunnanensis. NCBI lineage: Eukaryota > Viridiplantae > Streptophyta > Magnoliopsida > Gentianales > Rubiaceae > Rubia > Rubia yunnanensis. Next base: position 131,324,162 of record CM075063.1, read on the forward strand.
TACTTGTGTGAGCAGGCCTTATGAATAGGCAAAACCTCTCATAGGCGAAGTTCTTGGTTCATTGATGATGTGTATGGCTATTCACCTGTTGATGATTCCAATTGGAGAACGCCTAAATTATCCGATGTTAATTGCAAGGAAGCTAGGGATAATCATAGTTTCTTTTGTCTTTCCACTGTTTAACTCTTGCTTATCGACTTATTTCTAAGCCAATAGTTGAGATTATATAGTGAGGTATAACAAGTGCCAGCGAAGAAGCAACTCCCAATTTGATCAACCAATAATTGTTTTACAGTAAACTAAAAATAAAAAAAGTATAAAATTTCACAACATCCACATAATCAAAGCAGATTTACCGACCGTGACCTGATCGAAGCTCTCCAAGCTTGTACAGTCGGGAAATTATGCGAGGGTCTTACTGCTTTTTTTAAAATCATTATAGCCGTTTTTCAAAAGTATTTTTTACGTGAACATGGTCAACCAAAATATAATATGTTCGTGATTTCTCATCCACCAATACAGATGTGCACTAGTGTCCTAAATTTATATGCGGAAAATGAATTGGTCAATTATTAAAAGATAGATATATCAAACTTTTAAAATGATACTCCCAATTTTACATGTGGCTGGAAAACGAATTGGTCAATAACTAATTGAATTCATCCGAGTATTGAATTTCATAAATACGCAAACTATAAATCGTCAACAAGTAAATTACTTACTCCCTCTGGTTCTTTAATAGTGACACGCTTTCTAATTTTGGATGTTTCTTTTATATTGACACTTTCTATTTAGGCAAAGTCTTGGGAAAGACGGTCTTTCCATAGGCTTATGGAAAGACGGGGTTTGATTAGAATAATAAAAGGTAAAAGGTCTTAGTTGCAATATTAAAGTTTTAGTATGAAACAGGTAGTAGTTATAAAATTTATAACCCGGTTCATGCAACCCAAAATTTTTATTTTAATTTCTTCTAATTTACACTTTAAACCTTGGTCTTTCCATAACTTATGGAAAGACCGTCTTTCAAGAGACGGACTCTTCTATTTATGGCAAATTTAAGGTTATTACGTCCACTCATTTTACTTTTTCTTCTTTCAATTCAATTTCATCCACTCATTAAGCATCTCCTAAATTCTAGCGCCAAAAGTGATGTGCCACTATTAAAGAAACAGAGGGAATATGATCGATCGCCAATCATTTAACAATGAGTACTAGTCAACTAAACCCTTATTCCATCCGTCCCACCTCAACTTACAGGTAATCTTTTTTACCGTTATTAACAAACATGTTTTACTGTTAATATATTTAACTACATAAAATAGCGATAAATAAAAAATTAATATATAAAATATAATTGTTACGACGAATCCAACCATATAAAATAGGATAAAATGTCCCCGACTCACCATGAGCATGATGTCTACTACTAGTAGTAGTTAGCCAGCCAGCCAGCCACATAGGACAGAATCAGACACACCCAGTCCGATCCAGCAAGGAGCCAGCACCCACCCACTAGCCACCGCCCACCACCACCACTTCCCAGTCAAACCCCTAAACCCCGACCCCGACCCAGATCACTTATAATTGGCTTCAAAGTTAAGACCATAGCGGGTCCCACACACCGCGTATTTAAAACCCGTGGTCCCCACACAGGCATAGATTCTACGGTCGTCACGCTCTCCCCACCCCGAATCCAACGGTCCCCATTCCACGTCGTTACTTACAATGAAACCCGCAATCCAGTACGCCCTAGATCCAACCATCGTACATTACCCTTTTTAGTCCCTCCCTAACCCCATTCTTCTTCCCTCTCTTTCCCCTCTCTCTTCCACCGCCGCCGCCGCCGCCGCACCGGAAAATTATAACACGAATCCCCTCGATTAGCGTAGCTCTAGAAAACACGTAATTTATACAATGAGCAACAACAGTGGAGATTTGAGCCAGCAGGCGGCGGCGCAGACGCCGCCGCCGCCGCCTCAGCCGCAGCCGCAGCCGCATCACCACCAGCAGCACCAGCAGTGGATGGCGATGCAGCAGTACCAGCACCAGCACCAGCAGTGGATGATGGCGCAGCACATGCAGTATCCGGCGGCGGCGATGGTGATGCAGCAGCAGATGATGTACGGGCAGCAGTACATGCCCGCGGCGGCGTACTACCACCACCACCAGCAGCATCAGCAGCACCAGCTGTACCAGCAGCAGCAGCAGCAGCAGCATAAGCAGCAGGGTCAGATTCAAGGTTCCAGCGAGGAGAACCGTACGATCTGGATTGGAGATCTTCAGCCGTGGATGGATGAGAGCTATCTTCAGTCCTGCTTCTCTCTATCTTCTGAGGTTTGCGTTTTCAGTCATTGATGTCGCTTTATGCCATTGAGATGTTGTTCTTTTTATGTTGCGTTCAATTCATTGGTATGAGTTTGATCAAGGATTGTGAAAATTGCATCTAGATTAAAAGAAGAGTTCCATTCTTTGTTTATGCCATTGAGATGTTATTCTTTTGTAGCTACGCTCATGTCATTAATATCGTTTTGATTATGGTATAGACTATATTGCTTGGGAAAATTGCATCTAGATTAGAAAAGGGGTTCCGTTTTTTGTTCGTCTATTGTAAATTTTCGAGAATGGAGAATACTTCTTGGTATTTAGACTCATCTTCTAATGTTTGGAGTTTAATTCTGTAAAGCTGGCATATTTACATCAGTGGAGATTTTTTTGTTGCATATTGTCACTTCCAGAATACTGCTGAACTCAATGCTTGTACGAATGCGAATGAAAAATATTATCTCTGTTAATTTTTATGTAATGTTGTACTGTTTTGGCCTGAAAGAAATTAGAATAATCCCCTACTTTTTAAAAATTTTTTTTGAGGTCAAATGACAAATTAATTGTCAGAACAGTATTTGAACTTGGATGTTTGATAATTATTGATTCCTGCCCCCCTATCTCTACATCTACATTCTATACTCAAATGATCGCTATGTATCTATATTTGTTTTACGTAAATAAGCTTTGAATGAAAGATTCGTTAGCCCGTGAATCTTGAAGTGGATTTGTCTTTGAGATGTTTCACTCTTGGAGTAGATTATAATTCTTATCTAATTTGCTACTGTATGATGTGTCCTGTTCTTTTATTTTCTGATGTGGCTTTGGATTGCTGTTTGATGATGCCTTCAAGTCTTGAGTTAGCACATTAGAGTCTAGACACTGTATGAATGGTCTATCATAGTCGCGGTTTTGAGCAAAAGTGTACTTAGAAGCTTAAAATCGGAGTGTCGTTATTTGTATGTCTGAGCTGATTGCTTTTGGGTATGAATTCGGAACTAAGTACTACTGGGCACTATAAAGGATTTAATTGAATAAATTTGAATTATTCTCGTAAGCTGTTTTTACAGCCTTTTCCTTCTTTCTGTTAACTGTCAATTTTATCTTTATGTAGGTAATTTCAGTCAAGGTCATTAGGAATAAGCAGACTGGTCAGTCGGAAAGATATGGATTTGTTGAGTTTGGTACTCATGCAGCTGCTGACAAGGTGCTCCAGGGCTGCAATGGAACAACAATGCCGAATACAGACCAAGCCTTTCGTCTAAACTGGGCGGCCTTTAGCATGGGAAATAGGCGTCCTGAAGCTGCAGGCGGTGCTGCTGCTGCAGTTGCAGTAGCAGGTGCAAGTGCAGTCGGTGGTGCTGGCTCAGACCTATCAATTTTTGTGGGAGATTTGGCATCTGATGTTTCCGACACAGTCTTGCACGAAACCTTTGCCAGTAGATATCCCTCTGTTAAAGGTGCAAAAGTGGTTGTTGATCCAAATACAGGACGCTCCAAGGGATACGGCTTCGTTAGGTTTGCTGATGAGAATGAGAGAACGCAGGCCATGACTGAAATGAACGGTGCATATTGTTCCAGTAGGCCAATGAGAATTGGTGTTGCTACTCCTAAGAAGGCTTCTACACAAACACAATATTCTTCTCAAGGTGCTAATATCACTTCGTATTTTGATCGGTTTGTTCAATCTTCTCTTGTCAAGTTTGGTCATTTCAAATTGTTTCACCATATGGTTTTAGCACTGGAACATTGGTCAAACATGATATGTAACACAATTCATCACTGTAAATGGGATTTTTTTTACTTTTCTGATCAATTGTCAGGTATGTATGAAGTAGCCTTGTCTGAAGGTGAAGTTGTCTTTGTGCTGTGTCAACATTAGTATATGTATTAGCTTTTGGGTCTGCACTTATAAGTCTGCACACATATAAGCTCTACTAGTTATTTTGTGCACTTCTTGTGACCAGCTTGGTAGAAGCCTTTCGTTGTCATACATGTCCTCCGAGGGGTACTCATTTAGGGTATAGTGGTCGTCATTTGGTTTAATGGTGTGGTGAGTATATTCTGGAAACATCAAAAGTGATATGATTCTAACAAACTTGGATATCACGTGTGAAAATGTAGTTGCATGCTATTACGTCTTGCTATGTGTCATATTGTCGTTCCTTTTTTTTTCTTTTGAACTTTAATTTTTGGTTGTCTTTTTACCCTTATAATACTGAACCTTCTGTATGTTTCTAGCTGTAGTGTTAGCTGGAGGTTATCCTGCAAATGGTATTGCTCCAAATGGATCCCAGACTGACAGTGATTCATCTAACACAACAGTGAGTTCAACATCCTTTAGATTTACTTGCAAAGCTTATTTACTATAACTAACTGGGGGAATCTTAGATTTTCGTGGGAGGACTTGATTCTGAGGTCAATGATGATGAGTTGCGAGAAACCTTCAGTCAATATGGAGAGGTGGTTTCTGTTAAAATACCTTCTGGAAAAGGATGTGGTTTTGTGCAATTCTCTACTAGGTAGTTTCTTATTTTCCCTGTAGTCATCTTGGCATTTTTTTCATTTACCTGTTATCAAGACTAGTATCTGCTGCTAGTCCTTTGGTGTTTGAGCTTCTTCTGCTGGCTTTAAGCCTCAAGTGTAACACAGCCTAGGATAGCTATTTTTTTTTCTGATCCGTTGCAACTTTTTCGTCGGTGCACTTGTAACTTATATGTGTCAACAGAAGCAATGCCGAGGAAGCAATGCAGAGACTTAATGGGGCTGCTATTGGCAAGCAGACAGTACGACTTTCCTGGGGACGGAACCCAGTAAACAAGCAGGTACAGTCTCTCTACAGGCAGAATTAGTTTGAACTTGTCCACGCTTGATTTAATTATTATTTCGGTATCTTATTAAGATCTTGTCATGAATTTTCTAGTTCGGGTTGGACAGAACACAATATATGAAATCTTTTATCTGTGAACTTGCTTGAAGTCATGCTCTCTCTCTCTCTCTCTCACTCTGTCACACACACACACACAAACACAAACACAAACACACACTTTGCTGCTTAGCATCTTCCTTGTCTTTTCAATACCTTTCAGTTTTCATAAGTGAAATTCCACTTCAGAGTGGGGACTATTTGGTGATCTGAACTTTGAGAAAGCCTCAAGTATAAATTAACCTACGCTTGTATCTCCTTTTGGTTCCTTATCTGATTTTCGTTGTGTGTTTTTCAGTTCAAAATGGACTCTGGGTACCAATGGAACGGTGGGTATGCAAGGCAAGGTCAGAATGGGTATGGGTATCAAATGCCGCAAAATCAGGATAGAGGCATGTATGCTGCCGCAGCAGCAAATGGTCACGGAGGAGGTTACCAGCAGCAACCCGTCAGCTAGTAGCGCTGCTGCTGCTGCAATGTACGCATCAAGAGTCACTAAAAGAAGAGTTACGATGAGGGAGACTGTTTCCTCGACCTAAACAACTACTACATCTGTAATAGACCGAATTTTGTAGGTGATTTGGATTAAACTTTTATTTTATAGACATATAAGGTTTTTGACTTCGTAATACTATTGAAAGTAGAAAACTTAGAGAGAGGTTGTCAGGTTGGTTGTGTTTGTGAAACCATCTTATATTCTGTAGTTGGAACCCTTACTTTCCTCAAAGTTCGATATGAGGCTACCTTGCTGCTTTTGGGTTTGCATGATTACAACCTGGAAGCAGTAAAAAATCTTGCTGGAAATGGTTTGTTCTAATGTAAAATATATATTCTCACTCAAACCCAACTCCTTGCCTCACTCTTAATCAATCCCACCTGACCACCAGTGGTTGCTCACGACTAGTCTATCCCTGCCTCACTCCACCACTGGCCCACCATCTGAGCTCATCTATATGTGTGTTGCTTCGACACGTGGAGAATTGCGTGTTCAATACAACCACGCGAGCTCATCTATATGTGTTACCTGGAATCGTGAGATTAGGTGGAGAATTGCGTGTTCGATCAGATGTAGGGAAACAAATGAATATGAAAGTTGTGAAACTTATCTGTTCATCTTTCTAATTAATTGGTTTCTTCCTAAATTTTAGAAAATTAAGTCAAACTAATGAATCTGAATGTAAAATACATCCAAGTTCATTGGTTTGACTGAACAAACTAGAAACTAAAACAAATCAATGTATTAGAAAAAAGGATAAACGTCTAGCCTTTCAGTGAGTCTCAAATGTACAAGCTTCCTTGGTTTCCATATTCACATGAACGAAGCTAATAAAATAATAAAATACTCCCTCCGTCCCAATTCATGTAAAATAGTTTGAGACAGAGGGGGTAAATCGTACTGGAATATGTTTTACCTTACTTTATAGAGAAGACGTGGCCAAAAAAAGTCAACACCCAGTTGACCAAATCAACATATCTTTTAAAATATCATATTGTGTCGCTCTGTCCGATTCCAATCCCTACTCGGATACGACTCTTAATTTGAGTTTGGATAACAAAGAGAAAAAGTGTGCCAAATATAAATAATAGAGGAAATATAACATTACAATATTATTATATAATTTTAAAAATAAATATATGGCGTATCCAATTTTTTAATTTATCAATATTATTTTTCTAGAGATGGAATCATTTTTTATTTCTTATTGGACAGTGGATCGGCAACTCTGGTTATGAATGTACGTACCGAACATAGTCGATGGCCATGTGCTTGATTCGGGAGTGCTGTGTGTAGGAAATAAGGGTAATAATCTGTGTCTTTATTAATGAACTCATGATACGTTATATAGTAGTACATGATACCTATACTAGCTAGGAAAGAGAACCGGAGAATCACCAATCATCACAAAGTAACCGGAAAGAGAACGCTGGGTAATAGGGCAAGCAGCCCAATCAGAATCATAGTAAGCAGTCAACTGTAATGTACTACGAGAAGAGAGAAATAAACCTTGACCAGGATGACTCTTCAGGTAGTGCAACACATGGACAACAGCTTGCCAGTGAGGAACACAAGGGGACTTCATGAATTGCGCAAGAGTGTGGACTGAATAACTCAGTTCAGGACGAGTAATAGTCAGGTAGATCAGACGCCCAACCAGGCGTCGATACTGCTCCGGGTCATGGTAGGCTGGACCTTCAACACGTGTCAAATCATGTTGTTGCTCCATCGGAAAGTCAATCGGCTTAGAGGAAGATAAACCGGTATCCGATAAAATGTCCAAAGCATATTTCCTTTGCGAAAGGAACACCTCCTCCGGTCTTCTAGCAATCTCTATGCCCAAAAAATACCTAAGCAGTCCAAGATCCTTCATATGGAAACAAGAACCTAAGTATTTCTTGAACTCAGAAATGAGCGAAGAAGAACTACCAGCAATAACCAAATCATCCACGTAAACCAGAACATGTAAAGAAACTGATCCACGAGAAAAAAAAACAAAGAGTAATCGGCCTTACTCTGAACAAATCCAAATGCTCGTAAAGTCTGAGCCAGTTTAGCAAACTAATTTCTAGGAGCCTGTCGAAGACCATAAAGAGATTTCTGTAGGCGGCAGACCTGACCAGGCGGTACAACGTAGCCAGGTGGAGGACGCATGAACACTTCCTCATGCAAATCACCATGGAGGAAGGCATTATGAACATCCATCTGATGCAGTTCCCAAGCACGAATAACTGCAACAGACAGAAACAGACGAACAGAACTCATCTTCGCAACCGGAGCAAAAGTCTCAGTGTAATCAATTCCTCCAACCTGACGATTCCCAAGAACCACGACGCGCCTTATGACGTTCAATAGTACCATCTGACCGAAACTTCGTCCGATAAACCCATTTTCATCCAATAGCCTTCTTGTGCGCAGGCAAAGGAAACAAAGTCCATGTCTGATTTCGCTCCAGTGCAGTAAGTTCCTCAACCATAGCATCTCGCCAATGAGAATGACGAGAAGCCTCAGAGTAAGTAGTGGGATTTGCACTAGAAGTTACAGCACCCAAAAATCTAGAATGCATACTAGAAAAATTATCACAATTTACATAATCAGTAAGAGGATAGAGAACACCTGAGGAAAGTGATGAAGCATGAGGGAACGTAGTCGAATGGGGGGGGGGTCTTCAGTGGTAAAAGCACAAGCATAATCATCACAATCATAATCTGCCAAATATGACGGTGGACGACGAGATCGAACACTTTGTCTGGTAGAAGGTGGATCGATAGCAACTGGCGGAGAAGTACCGATGACGGATGGTGTAGGTAGACCGACGACGGCCGGCAAAGAGGAACCGGCGTCGGGCGGCGGAGCACGACCGATGGATGCTGGCGTCGTGACGTCGGAGATGACCACCGGGAGTTGGTTGGTGACAGTCGTCGGTGAATCGAAGGCGTTGATTGGTGTTGACCGGCCGGCATTTATCGACGTTGACCCACCGGCGTCGACCGACAATGACTGGCTGGTGTCGACCGGTGGTGAATGACCGACGGTGATCGGTAAAACGACAGCCGGCGTTGGAAAGCCGACATTGACTGGCAGTGGTTGATCGGCTGCAGAAGGAGGATTGAAAAATTTGTGCAGCTCGGGTGAGAAGTAAGAGGAATACGATTGTGTTGTAGTGGCATCGCCAGGTTCATCGGATGAAGCAGAGTATGGGAAATGGTCTTCAAAGAAATCAGCATCCCGGGTATTAAAGATCACTCGAGACTCCAAGTCGAGAAGACGATAACCTTTCTTTTCAGCAGGATAACCAAGGAACAAACACCGCCGACTTCTTGGTGCAAACTTGTCACGGTATCTGGGAACACGAGCAGCAAAACACAAGCAACCAAAAACCCGTAGAGAAGAGTAATTGGGCGCCTGGCCATAGAGTAACTCAAAGGGAGTACGACCGTTGAGAAGTTGAGTCGGGGTTCGGTTGATCAGGTAGGCAGCAGTAAGAACACATTCTCCCCAAAATGCAATAGGAAGATTGGCTTGAAACCGTAAAGCACGCGCCACATTGAGTAAATGACGATGCTTTCTTTCAACTCGACCATTCTGTTGCGGAGTATCAACCATAGATGTCTAAAAAATGATCCCAGATGTTCTTTTCGCAAAGGAAATATGCTTTGGACATTTTATCGGATACCGGTTCACCTTCCTCCGTCCGCCGCTCCCGCCTTCCAATTCGTCCGCCGCCGACGTCTTCCGAATCAATCCGGAACCCGATTCACCACTCCGGCCTTCGATTCATTCGGTCTACTCGATTCACGCAAATGAATCGAAGTGAAGGAGACGCCATCGAATCGATTCCGATCGTGTAGGCCGTCGGCAACGTGAAACGCGCGTGAGATTCACGCGCTTGACCTTCCAGAAGCGCGTGAGTCCACGCGCGGGTGCACCAAACGAGCGCCTTTGCCTTCACAGCGCGTGATCTGCACGCGCCTACCAGGAGGCGCACGTTTGCCTTATTTTTGGCTTTGGTTCAGCACATTTTCTCCTTTCTCTTACTTTAATTGTACTTGCCATTTGTTTTATGGCTCTTTTCTCCGGCGTAGTGACGTCGCCGCAAGGGTTTGCAGTGGCCGCCTCCTCTGGCTTACCTACACGATCTTATTTTGGTTCTGCTCTGTCTGACGACCAATGGAGTACGACCGTACATTTATTTAATCAATTTGATTCGTTATCTGACCATGGGTCAAGTAAGTCTACTTTACCTTGGATTCTTGATTCGGGAGCCTCATATCACATGACTGATGACAAAAGTTCTCTTACTGATATTGCTACTGCTACCACTACTGTGAATGTTATACTGCCTGATGGTTCTGTGTCATTTGCTACACAATATGGGTCTATTTGTTTTGGTGATGTCACCCTTACTCATGTGCTCTACATACCTACTTTGCGATGCAATTTATTATCATGCTCTAGATTGTTATCTGCCTTAAAATGTCTAGCTTTGTTTACTGAAAATTATTGCATTTTACAGAAAATCAGTACGGGGATTGTGATTGGCGTGGGTGAACAGAAAGGGGGGGTTTATTGGCTTCGCCTGTTGGATACTCGCATTCGTCCTCATGTCCTGCAATCTATTCCGACAGTTGCTTCGGTTTCTTCTTCTGATTTATGGCATCAGCGTTTTGGTCATCCATCATCTACGGTGTCGTCTTCTATTCATACTCTTGATTTTAGCACCCATAATACTACTATACCTTGCTCTGTATGTTATAGAGCAAATCAGACTAGACATAGTTTTCCATTGAGTTCTACAAATGCTACTGCATTATTTCAACTAGTACATTGTGATGTTTGGGGACCTTATCGAACTCCATCGTCTAGTGGTTCATTTTATTTTTTGAAAATCGTAGATGATTTTTCCCGAGCTGTTTGGGTTTATTTGTTAGTAGCTAAATCTGAAGTAGCTTCTAGATTTTTAGAATTTAGTGCCTTAGTCAAGAACCAGTGAGGAAGAACAGCTGCGGCAGCGTGGTGGTGATGAGGAGACACCGTCGGAGAAGGTGCAGGCCGGCGGACGGAGTCGGAAGCGGAAGCAGGTGCAGGCCGGAGGAGCTGGAGCAAAACCGGCGGCGGAAGAAGTACAGCGGCGGCGGCGTGGTGGTGGTTTTTTTTAAGGGTAAAAGAAAGGTAGTTCGAATCGGCGGCGCGTGGAAGCCATGCACGGACGACGACGGAAAATTTAGGGTTTCAGGATTTTAGGCTCTGATACCATGTAGGAAATAAGGGTAATAATATGTGTCTTTATTAATGAACTCAAGATACATTATATAGTAGTACATGATACCTATACCAACTAGGAAAAGGTAATAGAATATAAATACAATTACAAGTAATATTCTAATTTCTTAACACTGTAATTTACCTCTTCAATTATAGCTGTAGTGTCGATGCAGCGGATGGCGAGCCGATTAATTGTCTTTTAGACATTCAAAGACACTTGCTTGAAAATTTTAGACATTCAAAGACAACTGAAGGTCCAGGACCAGTAAAAGGAGATTGCTTCATTCTGAAGCTCTGGCAACTTTATCGGACGGATAATGAAGCCGTTAGTCGCCGCCGTTATTAGCTGCGAATCTGGACGCGTTTCTGCAGCTTGTACATTCTTCATTTCTTGTTTTTGAACAACATTCATCATACTCTACCCTCCAAGAAAGAGATTCACTTTAAGTCTTTAAACACAAATTGTTAGAAAACAGAAACAAACAAATCTGAATTAATTAATTAATTGGGGGCATGGCCAAGATCTTTCTTGCTCTGCGTGCATCACAATTTGATGGCACCCCTTTCCAGAAATGCCCTCTTTAAGAAATAACTCCCCGTTCCATTCTAAATTGCTTGTTTACTTTTCATGAGTCAAACTTTGTAACATTTGACCGTAAATATACATTAATATATAAATGATAAATACATCATATGAGACATTGTTATATTTATATTAACATATAGTTTCTAAATACCAATTTTCTAAGCGACATTATTATAAGTAATTAGAGATATTTCCGGTCAAACATGTCCATTGAAGACCGTGATAAAGTAAATACTACCTCTGTTCCACCTTAAATTTCATGGAATTCTTTTTCACGGATATCAAGAAACATGTTTGACCGTTAATATATTTAACTACGATAATATCGGCAAATAAAAATTACTTTTCTGAAATTACTCGTTTTGAAGAATTCAACAATATCACATATGATAACATTATATGTATATATATATATATATATATATATATTCAAATGTGGTAAAAGATGAACCCTGAATAATGACATAAGAGCATGGGCAGTGGGTTTATTAAAAATTAAAAAACCGCTCTAAAAGCCGAAAGCATCCACAGTAGTGGTTTTTAGGCCGGTTTCTTGTTAAAAAACTGGCCCCTAGTTTTCAATTAAATATATTATTTAATTTACCATTAACATTTAATTTAATTTGTTCACCTAAAATAAGTTGAAAGTGAAATTTAATAATACATTATAATTTTTATTCATAGAATTTCGTTTTATTTAAAAAGTATAAAATAATTCATTTTCTTTAATTTATAAATTTTGTGTTTTATAATAATAATTTAAATATCTTTTTTCTTGTCGTGAAATTGTTTAATATTTTTTTATCTATAATAAAGAAAAAGATATATTGATTCCATACAAATATATCTTTTTTTTCAAAAAATTGATTTTTTTTTAAAATAGCCGTCGGGAGACGTGTCCCAACCATATGGGGACACGTGTCCCATTGCAATACGGAAACCAGAAATATATTTGTTGAGTGGGACACGTATCGCCATATAAGTGGGACACGCGTCCCACTGATTTATGTTGACTGATCGGTCCAAATTTTTAAATCCGTTGGACACGTGGCCCAACCGGAAGGTGCCACGTGTCAATGGATTTAAATTAAAAAAATAAAATTCTGCAAGTGGGACACGTGGCCCAATGCTTGGGCGACACGTATCCCACTCAGGGAAATAAAATTCGGCCGCACATGGCGGCCCCCTTCTCTGCCACAGGGCTGACAAAGCTTGACGGAACCGGTTTCTTAACCGGTTCCCTAGTTGGAAACTATGGGCCGATTTATTAATAAGAAATCGACCTAAAAATTGCTACTGTGGATATTTTCAGTTTTTAGAGCGATTTTTTAAATTTTTAAAAACCCATTGCCCATGCCCTTAGAGTGAGATGGAAGAGAGAAATTAAAAAAATAATATATTTAATTGATAAGAAACCACAATCGATTTCTACCATTGCACTTGGTCTAAAGTAAAAAGTTTGAGGTGGGATAGGGGGAGTAAGCAAGTTAGAATGGGAGGGAAGGAGTAGTTATTGTCTGTATTATTTGATTCATTTCACTTTTTTATTTATTGGTAGTTTTTATTGGTGGTAAGTTTAAAATTTTAAAATAAGTGATGCAATATTTGATATAATAAAATTTTATATACTCCCTCTGTCCCAATTGTAATTGCACAAGCACTAACTATTTAGTTAAAATTGGTTAATTTGAAAAGTAAAAAATGAGTTATATATATAAGATAATATACTATTATGTGAGATCTTGTTATGATCGTCGTAACATCTACTTTTATAATATCAATTTTTTATTATTTTTAAATGTGCACAGGTAAAGATATCAACGGTCAAAAATATTTTTGATCAACTTGCAAAAGTCAACATGTGCAAATACATCTGAGATGAGGGAATAGCCCAATAAGAAGTATGACAAATGATATGGTATTCGTGGGGTACCATAAGTACAATATCCCTAGAGATATATTGTGCTTTTCATATTGTAGGGATGTGCGATATGTTATGTAAGATTGCGCACTATAAAAATTTGATTGTTATTACTGCGTAAATATTGTATGCACAAATAATAATATTGAAATGCACATTCTACACATATACAATATGCAGTATGGTACCCCATGAGTACAATATAAGAATTTTTTAATATAATAGTTAAAATCAAGTGTGACATTGAATTAGTACAATGAATGAGGCAGTCAATTAATTAATTAATTTTGCATTATTGAAAGTATTATTGGGCTAGATATACGATTGAAACCAACTGCCGCCGTATATTATACAAAACGGTAAAGTGTTGGGAAATACAATATTTCCATAAACTTATAGAAAGATAAAATTTAATTTAAATAATAAAAGGTAAAAAATGTTAGTTGAAATATTAAAATTTTATTAGGCAACATGTAGCAGTTATAAAGTTTATAACCCGATTCATGCAACCCAGGAATTTTATCTTCATTTATTCTAATTTGCACTTTAAACCTTGATCTTTCTATAATTTATAGAAATACCGTCTTTCAAGAGACGGACTCATATAAAAATCCAATTCCAATAGTTTATATATTGACAAAAAAAAGGTTTATATATGCCTCTAACTCACTTTCGTCTTTAACATCCGCGCACCCACGCCACAAACCTCTAAACTCTCCTATGGCTATAAAATGTGACCATCATTGATTCTTAGATGTAGTAGTTTGCCTCCTAATCAATTTGTGATATGGGAGTGACGGGTTTTCAGTTTCACTTATTCCAACGGTTAGAGTCTCATGTTAGTGATTGACAAAATTATAAATTAATATATAAGATTATGAATCACTCATACATGATACCAGTCGATTTTATGATAGGAGTGCGGGGATTATATGATTCTAAGGGTTGAACTCTCCTTATATATATAAGCCCGTCAAATGGGTCGAGTGATCCGTTGGATAACCGTTATCCATATACTATTTTCACTTATTGAATAATACTTATTGGATAATGATCAATTGGGTTAATGGATATAATTGGGTGGTAGTTATTGGATTTAGTTGGGTTGGATAATGAATTATCCGTTGGATAATTTTGGGTGGATCGAGTTGGGTTGGGTAACGGGTGACCCGTGGATAATTTCATAGCATAAGATAACAAAATTTTCACTAGTTTGATTACAAATAATTTAATTTTTTCTAACACATATAATCATTTTAGAAACGATCAAATTCTCGATTCATCGTATTTATCGATTTCGGTTCATGTCTTAATCAATTTTAATTTGAACCAATTAAAAATTGATAAAAGATCTTGACAAAAGAAGTAGAAGTAGTATTTAAGAAACTTTTACTAAATTTGAAAAATCTCATCCATGAAATATGAAGATTTTTAAAATATTTTCTTTTATTGAACATAAGAAAATAATAAATGAAATCCCCACATTTAGCCATTCGAATAAATATTTTCTCTTTTGTAGTTTATGTACACGATTCAGCCTATATAAAAAATGATTAGAGTTAATCGTAATTTTTCACTCCAAGTAAAATGTTACGTGACTTATCCATTTAAAGTTTAAATGGTTGAAAACACCAATTATCCATTAAGTATATACTGAATTATCCATTGGGTATATATTAATTATCCATTGGGTCTATACTAATTATCCATTGGGTCGAACTAAATAACCCATTGGGTATAGGTAATTTATTTGGGTAACGTGAATTACCCATCAAATCCGTGTTCTTTCTCAGTTCTCACTTCCTAGTCTACGTTTTGTTTCATCAATCTGCGTTTTGTTCATCAATCGGTCTGCATTTTGTTCATCAATCGGTCTGCGTTTTGTTCATAATCGAGTTCATAATATTATATTGTGTAATATAATATTATGTACATTATATTATATTTAATAAAAATAAAATATATATAATATGTTGGCTTTGTAAACTTGACGAAACTAACGAACAATATTACTTGGGATCGAGCTTGGGCTCAAATCCTGTACGAACTCGAATATTGTACGAACTCGAATACTGTACGGGATTGAGCTCAAATACTGTACAAACTCGAATACTGTATGAGATTGAACTCGAATACTGTACGAGATTGAACTCGAATACTGTACGAGATTGAACTCGAATATTGTACGAACTCGAATACTGTACGAGATTGAGCTCGAATACTGTACGAGATTGAACTCGAATACTGTACAAGATTGAGCTCGAATATTGTACGAACTCGAATGTTGTACGAGATTGAGCTCGAATATTGTACGAACTCGAATACTGTATGAGATTGAGCTCGAATATTGTACAAACTCGAATACTGTACGAGATTGAACTCGAATATTGTATGAACTCGAATACTGTATGAGATTGAGCTCGAATACTGTACGAGATTGAACTCGAATATTGTACGAACTCAAATGCTGTACAAGATTGAGTGCGAATTTTGTACGAACTCGAATACTGTACGAGATCGAATTCAAATATTGTACGAGCTCGAATATTGTACGAGATTAAACTCGAATAATTTGTGAATTATAGTGAATATTTATGTTAAATATTACACATGCATTTAATTGGGTAATTTTTGATATTTATTGGGTATTTGTTATGTTCCCATTGAGTTAACATAATATGGGACCCATTGAGATCAAAATTTTCCATCAACATAATTATTCTCATCCCAAATCCTAAAAAATAATGAGCATTTAATACCCGATCCCATTGGATCATGACAACTTGTAACCCAAACCGATAGAAAATATTTAATAATAATTTATTGGGTTAATTATATAATAATTTATTGGATAATGACTTATTGGATAATACATTTTAACCCATTGGGTCATATGAATATCTCATGAGTTATCCATTTAATGATCCAACTCATTTATGACCCAACCCATTATGACTCATTTAATAAATGAGCTAATTGTATAATGACCCATTGAGTTTAGATAATGGGTTGATCCAATTAACCCATTTGACGAACCAATATATACTAACTACACAAGCCATCAAAACAGAGTCTTCTTCAATCATATCAATGGAGAAAACATATCCCATTTTCTCCACTATCCTCACCTTCTTCTTCCTTCTCCTTCTCCAATCCCCCGGCCTCGGCCGCGCCTTCGGGCGGGACCAGGTCAGCTCCCTGACCGCCTTCCGCCGAGCAAAACGCTTCGCCGGAGAACCGGGCGTCACATTTGAGCTCGACCAGAAGCTGTTCTCAAGCTCGGAAGATGGAGGAATGAAGTCGCCGGCTTCCGGCGACGGAAAGATGGAAGATGACCTGATCAGTGGCGGACTTCCCGGGCAACCGCCGGCGGTGAAGTTCAATCAGTACTCGGGATATGTTACCGTTGATAAGGGGAATGGCCGGAGCCTTTTTTATTATTTTGTGGAGGCGGATAAGGATGCGTATTCCAAGCCTCTGATTCTCTGGCTCAATGGAGGTAGATCCATTGCTGTTTTTTCCACTAATATATTTTATTTTTTATCAGTAAAAATTATATGTTCGAAAAATATATGGTATTACACAGTTAACAGGGGCAAAGTCTGGGGAAAGATGGTCTTTCCACATACTTATAGAAAGATGGAGTTTGATTAGAATAATAAAAGGTAAAAGGTCTTAGTTGCAATATTAAAGTTTTAGTATGAAACATGTAGTAGTTATAAAATTTATAACCCGGTTCATGCAACCCGAAAATTTTATCTTAATTTCTTCTAATTTACACTTTAAATTTTGGTCTTTCTATAACTTATGAAAATACCGTCTTTCAAGAGACGGACTCTGTAACAGGATCTCATAATGCTTTATAAATATCATTTTCAGTATATCTGTGCATTATTGACAAAGTTAACAAACACCAACATTTGAAAAGCAAGTGAGCTTTCGTTGTCTAAGATCAAATTGTAGAAAGCGAGACTGGTTATTTAAATAGTGTGGTATAAGTGGAAAAAAACAAACGGATGTAAGTAAGTATGGAATTTAAAATTTGAGGAGGCATTCTGAATAGCAGTCTTTAGCAATCACTGTACTTTTAACTTCAGTACTGTACTTTTTTAGTTACGCACTCATGCGCCTTTTATAATTTGAATAGTGTTTTTTTACTTTGCACTTACTTCGTACGACATTTCCCATATTTTCACGTTCAAACACTTCAATTGCGTGTTTATTTTGTAATATACAATATTTGAATTAAAATGTATATTTAGCTTAAAAAGTACCATAGTTGAAATTAAGAAACAACCACCATTACTAAAACTTAACCTCGAAATTTTACCATAAAACAAAAATTCACACATTCATTTAGACATACTAGTAAAAAAAGTGTACAACTGAGATGATACATAATAGGGTAATATGCAAATATAACCCTATATGTTGGAGAAAGTGCAAATATAACCCTGAGTTATTTTTTAGTGCAAATATAACCCTAACTAATATACATATGTGCGAATATAACCATAACTATTATACATATGTGCAAATATAACCCTAAAGCCATTATTTCTGGCATTGACTGACCAGGGTTATATTTGCACTTTCAATTATCGCAGGGTTATATCTGCACTTTCATTATTGCAGGGTTATATCTGCACTTTCATCAATTATATAGGGTTATATATGCACTTTTCTCTACATAATATTGTTGCATATAGGGCCTGGATGTTCATCACTTGGGTATGGCGCCATGATCGAGTTGGGGCCTTTTGGAGTCAACCCTGATGGAAAAACTCTCTACTTGAGACCATATGCATGGAACAGAGGTAACAAAATTATTCATATGAGTTTCGTTTTCATGTTTTTTTGTTTCCTATGAAAATATTGTAATAATGTAATAAAATTTAGAAAAAAAGTGCTTTTATAACCCTACTTAGTTGATATAAGTGTCAATATAACCTTTTAATATTTGAAAGTGCCAATATAGCCCTATATAGTTAGTGAAAGTGCCAATATAACCCTATATGTTTTAAGGATGTGCTGATATAACCCAACAAACATTAAAAATGCGCTGATATAACTCTACAAACATTAGGAATGTGCTGATATAACCATTGCATAATGTGCTCATATAATCCTACCTAATTTCAGTGAACTATGGCGGTCCGGCGAACTATGAGGGTAAAATTGGTCCACCCAATTTCAGAGTTAGCCCAAAGGGTATTTTGGTCAATTTACATAGAGTCAACGCTGGAAAATTGAGGTCAATACCGGAAATGGGGTCTGAGGGTTATATTGGCACTTTCATTAACTAATTTGGGTTACATTTGCACTAAAAATTATCATAGGGTTATATTGACACTTACTCAAGTTGATAGGGTTATACTGACACTTATTCCTAAAATTTAATCCTGTTTCAGTTGCAAACACACTCTTTCTTGAATCCCCTGCTGGAGTTGGTTTTTCCTATTCCAACACCACTTCTGATTACAAGGCTTCAGGGGATAAGAGGACAGGTAAAATATTCGCCGTTTATAAGTTTACAGGTTGATTCTACGTAATATCAGTTGGTTTTATCGAAATTGCACATTTCACATATGATTTCATTTATTCCTTTTCAACCTTTTCCCCACTCTGTTGCATGCAGCTGAAGATACATATACTTTCTTAGTGAACTGGTTCAGGAAATTCCCTCATTTCAAAGCTCGTGATTTATACATCATGGGAGAAAGCTATGCAGGTATGAAAATAACAAAAAAATTATAAAAATAAAAAAGAAAGAAAAGGAAACAGATAATAACAAGCAAGTATACTACTCCCTCCGTCCCAGTTTAAATTACCGCCTAATTATTGTACATCGTTCGAGAAACATGTTTGACCACTAATATATTTAGCTACGTACAATAGCGACAAACAAAAAGTTACTTTATAGAAACCACTTATTACGACGAATTCAACAATATTTCATACGATAGTATATCTATTCAAATATGCGGTTAAATGAATAATTTAATGACAAAGGGAGTATCAATATCTGATTGAATTTGTGAACCGTCCCAGGTCATTATGTCCCACAGCTTGCAGATCTCATCATAAAGAAGAATTCAGTGGTGGGATTAACATTAAAGATCCAGCTGAAGGGTATCATGGTAATACAAGAACATACAATAGATTATATTTCTTATCTATACGCGACTGAGAACTGTAAAGGGCAGAGTGGTCTTTATGGCCACAATCCTCTGCAGCCCTTTATCGCTCAAATTCGTGAAAAAATTATAATTTTCTTACATAAAAAAATACATAAATGGTACGCTACTACAATGTTTGCACTTTGTGCAACACTTTCTGATAAGCTTCAAAAGTGTCGCGGTTGTTCTAATGCAACATCTCCTCCCTTGTCCCTGGCGAGATTCGAGCCCCACACCACTGTGATAGTGTCACCAGATTTCAACCGTTGGGACGATATTTTCGTACTTTGTTCTAACATTGCAACATATTTGAAGTGATGACTTATGTTCCATTTTTTGCAGGTAGGGAATGGAGTGATGAATGATGAAACAGATGTGAAAGGGACCTATGATTTTCTATGGAGCCATGCTCTCATCTCTGATGAAACCCACCAAAAGCTGAGGGAAAGCTGCTTGGTGGAAACAAAAGTCTGCCAACAATTAGAAGATGAAAGCAGAGTAGAAACTGGAGATATTGATGATTCAAACATCTATGGTCCAATCTGTTCCCAATCTGACAGCCCAGAAAGAGCAAAAAAATTGGTGGGGTATTATCCCTGTGAAGGAGACTATGTTTCTAGTTACCTTAACCTTCCACAAGCTCAGGAGGCATTTCATGCCAATAGAACCAACATACCTTATTCTTGGCAACTATGCAGGTAAACAACATAGTGCTGAATTAGGTCAAGTTCTTTTCGGTTTAATTTAGTTCAATGGAGTTCAGTACAATTCAGTTCAAATCAGGCGAAAAGAACATGATCTTACTCATTTACCATGGTGATTTGGTTGTTCAAGTGACATAGTTGGAGATTGGAAGGACAGCCCTTCAACAATGATCCCTACATATAGGCGGCTTTTCGCCTCCGGCCTTCGCATACTGATTTTCAGGTAATCAACTTTTTCTTAAAATTAAGAAGGGAAGGTGGGAAGGTAGTTGATTCCCGCTTCTCGCTAGTTTATCTGTACTTCAGTTCATTCTGTTCAATTCAATATAATTTAAATTGGCGTTATTTTGCTTAGTTTTGGTATGTTATTCCTATTTTTCACTAGATGTGTTTGATTGGTTTAGTAGAAAATCAGTTTGGGAGAACAGAGCCTTGGAGTATTAGACCTTATTCTTTTCAATTTGACTACAATTAGACTTCCTAATTCTGAAGATGTCTATGATTTGGACAGTGGAGATGTGGATATGATAGTTTCAGTGACGAGCACTCGGTACTCCATCGATGCAATGAACCTGAAAGTTGTGGAACCATGGCATCCATGGCTGGATGAAGCGAACGACATCGCCGGGTACGAGGTTGTTTACGACGGCCTAACGTTTGCAACCGTCCGAGAAGCCGGTCACCAAGTTCCGGAGTATCAACCTCGAAGGGCATTTGCGCTGCTCAAGAGGTTTTTAGCAGCAGAAAAGCACTAATTAGCGTTGCATGTGATTTGATTGCAATGGAACTGCAAATTAAACTTGTAATGCAAATCATTCGTTATGTGCCCAATTGGTATTGCCAAAAAGAACTCCGATCGCACTAATCGAGTTTTCTGGTCGAGAAACCAAGTGTTTAGAGTGGAGTTTTGAACCCTGTTTTGATAACCAAGCAGGGGACGGATCTAGTCCTGTGCAATTCAGGGAATTCGTATTTTTTTTTAGCTGACCTACATGCGATCTTTGATTAGTGTTTTAATTTAGGGATAAGTGCTAATATAACCCTATCTACTTGAACTTGAGTAAGTGTCAATATAACCCTATGATAATTTTTAGTGTAAATATAACCCTATGATAATTTTTAGTGTAAATATAACCCTATGATAATTTTTAGTGTAAATATAACCCTATCCAGTTAATGAAAGTGCAATATAACCTTCAGATCCCATTTTCGGCATTGACCTCAGTTTTCCAGCATTGACTCTGTGTAAATTGACCAAAATACCCTTTGGACTAACTCTGAAATTATGTGGATAATTGGACCGCCGCCGGACATTATGAAAACTGGTAAGGTTAAATCAGCACATTCCTAAAATTTATAGGATTATATCTGCACATTAGTAAAAAAATGTAGGGTCGTATCAGCAAATACTGTAGAATATAGGGTTTTAATAATATTTTGTTTATTTTGTTGTGTTTAGTCCGGATTGATGATTCGATGACGTTTGGTGTTGTGTGTGATTGTTATTTTGTCGTGTTCTTCGACCTAGGGTTTTTAATGTTGATAAGTTTTGAAATGAGGCTATGATATGTGATCATGGTGTTTAATATTAATGATCGTGTCATGATGTCAAATTTTATGCTGTATATGATATTGTTATGATGTTATAATGGTGTATATGATGATGTGGTCGCCTGTTAAGACCAGCCGAGAACCACACGCTTAATATTTATAATATGTGCTGATATAACCCTATAAGTTTTAAGAATTTGCTGATATAACCCTACAAACAATAGGAATGTGCTAATATAATCCAATAAGATTTCATAATGTGCTGATATAACCCTACCTATTCCGGCGGCAGTCTAAGGGTAATAACGTCATTTTCTATTTTTTGTATTTTAATTTTTTCAGAAGGGAAAACATGTAATATTATTAAATTCTGGCTAAAAGTTGTCGGAGAGGGTTATATTGGCACTTTCACTAACTTGATATGGTTATATTGACACTTTCAAATACTAAAAGGTTATATTGACACTTATGTCAACTAGGTAGGGTTATAAAATCATTTTTTTTATTTAATTTATTTTTAATTTTGAGTCCACCTTATTCTCATCCCACCTTCATTGTATTCTCTCTAATTTCATTTTTTCACCCAAATTCCATAACTACTTTCACCGTGATCTATCGTCCACATTCTCTCTCCTCCATCAGCAATCTGATGACCTATCAAAAATAAATTTAAATTTGCCCTATTCTTTTCAAAGTGAAAGGTGGGTTTATAGGGTTTCTATCCATTTTCTATTTAGATCAATTTTGCACAATGTGCAATTACAATATATGATATGAGTAAATCCATTTACATTGAACAATTAACTAAATATTACAATTCTAATGTAAGGATTCAATGACTAATAGAAAAAAGTGCACAAAAGTACTAATCAATATTGCAATACTAATCAAACAACATTGAATAACCAGTGAATCACAGAATAACTTGTGTAGCAATTTGCCAGTACCCCTAGTTCCCCCAATAACCAGTGAATCACAGGATAACTTGCGCAACAATTCGCCAGTACCCCTAGTTCCCGAGCGACTTTATCCCAAACACCTTATAATATATATTGTTGGCTTTATGTCTATTAATCGAGGAAATTTGAGTCATTTTGACTACCCTAAACCCAAAAAATTATTTAAAAATAACATATATACCAATATTATAATATGTTACTGTTGGACATATATTGATTTTATCATGCAAAAATTAAATATCAAAATTGAACGAGCAATTAATATATGCAACAATAATAAACTTTTATTAATTATTCAAGCATACCATCGAAAACTTAAATTACAAATAATCAAAACATAAATCATGTTTCAAGTAATCACAAAGTGATGAAGTCACGAGTAACACTCGCTGCCCTTGAAACAAATGAGTCCCGTCGTGGACATCGATCCTAGGATAAAACCATCGAAGGTAATTTTAACCTAGGATAAAACCATCGAAGGTAATTTTAACAAGTAAAAATTACCTCGGAGTCACACAAAGCCCGAAGGACTATCACCGACAAAGACAGAGAAAGAAGATAAGACTCAAGTTTAGAAGTAGGGAGGAACTTGAGAATGGTGCGAGGTTTCTCGCTGACATAGAGACTCTATTTATAGATGTCTAAGAAACCCTATGGGAAGATACGTGGAAGATCTGATTCCCGTAATCAGAGAAAATATTCTCTAACCACCAAATATTTTACAAATATTTAAATAGATTCTGGAAAGATAAGAATATCATATTCCTTGTCATGATTAACCGCGTATCAAATCTCAGATATTCCACACGTGATTCTTAGAATATTTGTTACGCGGTTTGGGCTTTCTAGAGACTTCCACACGATCCAAACGCATTTTAGACAGTCAAAAAATTACAGAAAACTTAGTACGTGCGAGTGAATTTCCGCCTAAGTTTCCATTCTCAGAGTGACTCTTTGAGCATCCATATCTCATTCACCCTTTATCCGTTTTGAGAGTTTAAACGGTCAATTTTATAGTACTCGCAGAGGAGAATCCAAAAACGATGCCCACTGACTCTAATTCAGTTCGAGCCCAACTCAAAACGAAGCCCAAAAGTTGACAAAATTCAACTTGTCCTACAATCATTTTCCAACCGTTACTGGTTTTAATTATCTAATATGTATAATCAATCATAACATGAAAATATTATAATATGTTACTGATTTTAATTCTTCACTATATATAATCAATCATATCTTGTTAAAATATAACTTCTAAAGATATATTTTAAAACCATAAATATCTCATTATAATATATATATATATATATATAAGAAAATCCAAAGAAATACATAATCTGAAATAATAAAATGTTCATATTTTTTATACAATGATAAAGTACCTTTGATAGAAATATATATACATATTTATTTATGAGTAGGTCTCCTGACAGACGACATATCCACAAGCTTATGAACATGCCACATATTTCTTATCTAATATACTACATTTGTTAAATTACATAGAAAATTTAAAATGTTTGAAAATATTTTTTTATACCATATATTTTTATATTTTCACCTTCAAATACATATTATTTTTTTTTAAACTTATCAAATGCAATATTTAAATTTTATAAAAAATTACAACATTTAAGATAAATGCCCTTGTGGACTGTCCATAAACTTATTGAAATGCCGCCTTTCCCTTTATTTATCTATGTACGACAAAAGTCTTATTTTAGACTAACTAGCTGTTAAATGAGGTCACTTTATAATTAGTGAGACTAATAAGGTCATTTGATATTTATTTTTATTCATTGCAATGAGATATATACATATAATTATGATAACCTTTTAAAATAAATGTCATCATATAAATAATTAATTTTTAAATAATTTGAATGAAATATTATAAATTAATCAATTTTTATTGTATTCAATATTTAACTTTTTTCAACTGAATCAATTATTTCCCTTCATAACTCATATAATTTTAAATAAAACTCAATTTCAAATTTTAGTTAATGAAAGGAAATTAAATTATGATGAGTTGATGTTGAGGATTTCCGTCAAATTAGCACAGTACGTACACTATAAGTTTGCAACATGTAAATTGTAAGGAGATGCGACAAATAATATTGGTAAAATTATTTGGATAAGAAAAAGAGTACAGGACATATTTTAGTGGACACGTCTAATTTCCTTCCATATTTTATTGTTGCAACCAACCGTCAAGACATATTTTTGGTAGAATAAAGTATCTGTGAACAAATAATTTTAATAGAACAATTCGAATCGGGCAACAACTTGGGAAAGACCGTCTTTGCATGTGCTTATGGAAAGATGAAGTTTAATTACAATAATAAAATGTAAAAGATCTTAATTGCAATATTAAAATTTATTATGAAACATGTATTAGTAATACCTAAAATTTTTATGTTTATTTTTTCTATTTTACACTTTAAATCCTAGTCTTTCCATGCTTTTTGAACAAAAGTCGGACTCTTGGAATCGACCTATATAAAATATGTAAATATCATCTCCATTATAGCAAATTAATATCATATGTATATGGTGAATGTATGTTATCCAAGAAAAGATCATGTTCCAAATCAATTCTCCCTCCTATCATACATTTTAGTTCATCAAATATTTATAGTCAATCATAATAAATTTTAATACCACATTGCTATATATTTTAACTTACACAATATATTTCTTTCACCCCACCCTATATTTCCTAATTTAACTTTTGAAATTTAAACTTATTCAATTTTGACCATTGAATCATGTTCTTATATACTCCATCATTAGTTGTTTTTTGAGGAGTTTAACTTTTTTAAATTTTGATCGTAAATATCTATAGTTGCTTATAATAATGCCGCATAAAAAAATGATATTTGAAAAATATATGTTAAGATAAATCTAACAATATCTCACATAATATTTTTATTATATATAGATTACTTTATATTTACGGTCAAAGTTGATAAAGATAAACTCTCAAATAAGCAATTAAGCAATTAATGGTGGGACGAAGGGAGTATGTAAGATCATTATCACCTTATATGCTGTTGGATTTATCGTAACATATAATTTTAAATTATTTATTTTTCAGAATTTTTTTACCCACAAAAATAAAAAAATTAATGGTTAAACATTAATGTAATTGACCGCCAAAAGTTAAATTAACCAATTTAAATTGGATCAGAGGGAGTATATATATATATATATATATTATCAAAAGTGTTTTGATAATTGTAAAGATATTTGGTAGATTAAATTTTGAGACAAATTAAATTTTGAGACAAAGGGGTTACCTAATCATTTAGAGTCCGTCTCTTAAAAGACGATTTTTTCATAAGTCATGGAAAGATCAATATTTAAAGGTAAATTAAAAGAAATTAAGATAAATTTTTTGAGTTGCATTAATCAGGTTATAGAGTTCGTCTCTTGAAAGACGGTCTTTCCATAAGTTATAGAAAGACCAAGGTTTAAAGTGTAAATTAGAAGAAATTAAGATAAAATTTTCGGGTTGCATGAACCGGGTTATAAATTTTATGACTACTACATGTTGCATACTAAAATTTTAATATTGCAACTAAGACCTTTTACCTTTTTAATATTCTAATCAAATCCCGTCTTTCCATAAGTCTATGAAAAGACTGTCTTTTCCAAGACTTTGCCAAACTTTATTACCACTACGTTGCATAATATATATTTAATATTGCTAGTTAGACCTTAACTTTTTATTATTTTAATTAAACTCCATATTTTCCAACAATTTACCAATCATTTATATTTGGCCGGTATATATTATCCGGGAAAAGATCAACTGTCCAAATTTGTACGTTCAATTTTTCGTTTTTGATCAGAATATACGTTCAATCAGGTTCCAGATGTAAATTAGACCTCATAGAATATATTCTCTCTGTCACACTATAAATTGCTTATTTAATTTTTTACGGTTTTCAATGAGATTTTTAATCGTAAATATCTCTAATTACATATAATAATGATGCATAAAAAATTAATATTTAAAAAATAGATGTCAAAATAAATACAATAATACCTGGCATGATATATTTATTATCTATATATAACTTTATATTTTAGGTCAAATTTTCAAAATTTAACTTTAAAAAAGTAAATAAGTAATTTAGAGTGGACGGGGGAAGTATGTACTACTACGTAATTTACTGCTTTGGTTATTCCAGTGATTTATTTGCATTCTTCCCGAAAAGGAAATTCCAAAATAAAATATCCTAATTTCATTAATAAAAAAATTCCAATCTGATTACAATAAGAGAATCCAAAAATATATTAATTATTTTTAATTAATATTTTATACAATCGTGCTTACCCTTGTGGTTCATCCATCCCAATTTTGCACTATATAACTCCCAACTCCATCATTATCATTCTAAATTTCTGACAAACATTCGATTCAGTACGATGAAATTGGTTTTCACTCTAGCCCTCTGCTTCATCCTCGTGTCACATGTCCAGTCCTCTAAATATCCTCTGAGAGATCACATCAGAGCTCAGAGACAGAAATTATCCCTCAATTCCGATGAACAGGATCTGCAGTTGTCGGAGGATTCATATTCTCCGGTCTTTGTCGGCCGCCAAGATGGCCTGAAGGCGGCGGACAAGATCACGGCGCTGCCGGGTCAACCCAAAGGCATCGCCTTCGACCAGTACGGCGGCTACGTGACGGTGGATCCGGCCGCCGGAAGGGCTCTGTATTACTATTTTACAGAGTCCCAAAACCGCTCTTCTTCTACTCCTCTCGTGCTTTGGCTTAACGGTGGGCCCGGCTGCTCCTCCATAGGCGGCGGCGCTTTTGTGGAGCTCGGCCCTTTCCGGGTTAATCCCGACGGGAAAACCCTGTGGCATAATCCTTATGCATGGAACACCGAGGCGAATGTACTTTTCCTGGAATCTCCGGCTGGTGTGGGATTTTCATATTCGAACAGGACTTCTGATTACGAAATCGGCGATAAGAAAACTGCCTTGGATTCTTACACGTTTTTGATTAACTGGTTGGAGAGATTTCCAGAGTACAAAACTAGGGACTTCTTTATTACCGGAGAAAGTTACGCCGGCCATTACGTACCTCAGTTGGCCCAACTCATCCTCAAAAACAACAAGATCACTAACCAAACCGTCATCAGTCTTAAGGGAATTGCGGTAAGGTTCTTCGTCTTCGCCTTCAATTATTATATTTTTTAATACCATCACCTCTCTACTATATTGGTTTGTTTCACTATGTCGGAGCATTATTTTGAATTGCATTGATCTGGCCATAAATTTATAACTATCACACAATAAAATTGTGATATTGCAACTAAAACTTTTTACTCTTCCCAAGACTTTGTCTCCTACCTAAACTGCAGTGTAATTTTTTATATTATATATACTTTTAATAATGTTATCATCTCTTGATGTCGTATCTTTAATTGTGATGATATTTCTACCTGAATAACAGTGCGATTTTTATTACTATATATACTCTAAATAATGTAATAACAACTGTTTGACGAGATGACGCGACAATAATGTTATTATGATAACCGATTTACATGCAAAGTAATGTGACGATAATGTACTGATGATTTGACCAGAGAATCTTGACTTTGAATTGGGTCCTTCGCTATTTAGGAATATTCATGTAGTTAACATTTTTTAATTTTGTGACTTTTTATTAATGTAATTATTATTATTTGTTTTATATTATAGATAATAAATGGCATTTAACGATATTAACAAATTTAATGAAATTGATGCGCTTATCTTTCAATTCACATTGCTATCTGTTTTAATTAAAATATTATAAAATAATGATCATATTATTTGGTTTGACCTTTGTTTAATCTTACCTCTTACCATAAGATGGAAGGAAATAGTATCTGAATGCTTTGACTCAAAACTTGTTCCTACATTTTTCAGATCGGAAATCCATTCATAGACCAGGAAACACAGGACAAGGGAACTTATGATTTCCTTTGGTCGCATGATTTAATCTCCGATGAAATCCACAAGGGCTTATATTCACACTGCAATTTTTCATCCTTAGCACCCGAATCCGAAGGTTGTCAGGAATTCAATTATCTGGCAGGGGTAGCACAAGGCAACATCGATCCATACAACATATATGCTCCCCTGTGCCCGGAATCCTCTCCCCCGGCAACACGAAGAATCTCTGTAAGTACAAAAAAATCCAACATTTCGCGCGTTTTTGATCATCGAACTCATGTAAATTGCACTCTGAAATCTCCGATTAGGAATCTGGATTCGATACGTGCTCGAGTAATTACGTGTTTAACTACCTTAATGATCTCGACGTTCAAAAAGCTCTCCATGCGAACACCACCGGAATCCCTGGACAATGGAATGATTGCAAGTAAGTATACATTAACGAATGATTTTTTCTTAGGTTAATTCATTCATTGTATATTTTGAATATTAATTTTAACTGATATGAGTGTGTCTTTTTGATCTATGAACAGCGATTTCAACTGGCAGGATACCCCACATACTGTTTTACCTGTCATTAAGGAGCTGAGTGAAAGCGGATTAATTAGGGTTTGGCTTTATGGGTAATTAACTTACTGATCATTGACTTTTCACACATTAGGTTTTCTTATTTTTCACACATTTAGTGGGCTACGATGTTTGAGCTTGCAGCGGCGATGTGGATAGTGTATGCGCGGTGACAACAACTAGGTACGCGATAAATAAGATGGGGTTCGAGGTGAGAACCCCGTGGTATCCGTGGATCAACCAAGGCGAGGTAATTATCGCGATGAAATTTAGCGATTAATTGTTTGAATTTGGTTCGTTTTGGTGATTTTGTGTTGGTGTTTTTCAGGTTGGTGGACATGCTATTGGATACAAGGGTTTGACATTTGTGACAGTAAGGGATGCCGGCCATTTTGTTCCTAGTTACCAACCTACTCGAGCTCTCACTATGTTTAAATCGTTCTTGGCGGGAAAACTTCCCCCACACAGCTAGAACGATCATTAAAAGATAAACGAGTTGTTCATGTTTCTTGTTTAGATTTTATGTTGCTTTTATAAATAAAATTTTAGAAACTTGGGTCTTTCGTTTTTATTCAGTTGATGATGTTCGCCTTTGATCATTTGATGGGAGAAGTTACAATTAAGGTAATTAATTTTGGGAAAGTCTCGGTCTTTTCATAAACTTATGGACACGAGTATTTGCTGCAAATGTTGTAATTTTTTTTATAAAATTTGAATATTGCATTTTATAAGTTAAAATAAGTAATAATATGTATTTGAATGTGAACATATAAAAATATATGATATCAAAAAATATATAAAAAATTAAATTTTGAATGTAATTTAGCAAATGCAGTATATAAGGTAAGAAATAAGTAACATGTCCATAAGTTTATAGACAGTCTATTCTGAGACCTAAGTCTCAGGAAAGACGGTATTTCCATAAGCTTATTAACAGTTCTCAGGGGTTTTTATCTTAAATGTTGTTATTTTTTATAAAATTTAAATATTGTATTTTATAAATTAAAACAAGTAATATTATGTATTTGAATATGACAGAAGGACAAATTTTTCCCGGATGGAAGCCGTGTTGTTTTTCAGTTGTTTTTCAATATCTATTAGTGTTTGCTATTGTGTTTCTGTTCCGTTTGCTATTTTTCATTATGAGAGTATTGTCGATCTGTTTTGTTTGCTATTGTTGTTCATTATGCGAGTATTAATTAGTGTTTGTTGTTGTTTCTGTTCTGTTATGGGTTTTCTCGATCCGGGATCTGGGTTTTCTTGCTGTCGGAAACCAATCGGTTTCTGGTAGTTTTATTTGGAATCCAAACGAAAGTAAAAAGACTTCTAGCTTATATTTCGAACTCGAAAATTATTTAAAGGCATTTTTGTTTGGCATTTTTAAGGCGGTTCTTGGAACTTCCTTCTATTGATGGACAATGGAAAGCACAATGGAAAGCAGTACTAGAGAAGGCACAATAAAAGTGCCTTTAATGGTTCGATATAACCGCATTTAGTAGATGATTTTCTGCTAGTGGTTCCAATGGAATGATGGAGAAGAAGATGCAAATTGGAGAGGGTAAAATGGATTTATAGTTTGGAGATATGGGAGATTCAGACGGACATTTACCATTTTACTTATTTTAATTTTAATTTGAGGGGCATTACAATCATTTTCAATGATTCTGGCAAAGACCAACGAGTTCAAGGTCGTTTCGAAAATTTTTAGATGATTTCATGATCATTTTGGCACTTTTAAAAAATAAGGGATTATTTAACACTTTCGAAAAAAATATTGGACCATGTTCACACATTTCTCAAAATTATAACTTACCAATAAAGCCCTTACTTATTTTGGACTAAATTTCAATTAGTCCGAAATAAAAACCTAATTGTAGGTTAATCCAAATTTCCACCTCTCTACACCATCTCCAGATCTGGTCTTCAACGTCGCCATCGTTCCTCTCTGCACTTTCACCACCGTCACTAACTTTGCCCCCAAGTATTTTTGATGTTTAGGGCCAGACATTGTGGTAGTATGCTGTAGGGTTCGTGGGGACGGCTAGGGTTTTTAAGGAAAAATTTGAAGGACAATTGTGTCCTTTCACGACTTTTAAAATTTTGAAATTTTGTATCTACTTCTCTAGGTTAAGTTGGGAGAAGGGAGCATCATATTTTCCAACTTAAAAAGTATATTTATAAAACAATATTTCCTATAGGCAAAGTGTTGGGAAAGACCGTCTTTCCACAGGTTTATGGAAAGACGTGATTTATTCATAATAATAAAATGTAAAACGTCTTAGTTGTAATATTAAAAATTTAGTATGCAACGTGTAGTACTTATAAAGTTTATAACCCGATTCATGCAACTAGAAAATTTGATCTTCATTACTTCTAATTTGCACTTTAAATATTGATTTTTCCATAACTTATGGAAATACCGTCTTTCAAGAGACGAACTCTTTCTTATATTAACATTCAATTATCTTATTATTTATTTACTTATAATGTTACTGAATTATAAAACTCTTGAAAATCGAATAAGTAGTTATGATATTCACAATCAAATAATACCAGAGATTCTCTTCTATGATATTTCAATTTAAAAGATACAATATTAAAAAAAAGCACTATCTCATTCTTTTCCGTCGTTTCCACGTCGGCCCTCTCATAATGGATCTAAATATTTAAGCTTACATTTTCATTGATATAAAATTATACTCTTTCCGTCCCACCATTAATTGCTTAATTTGACTTTTCAAAGTCGACTGCATCAATTTTAAACTATTAATATCTTTATTTATGTGTGTAAAGAAATTTTAGAAAGATTATAATACTCCCTCCGTCCCAGGGGAATCTGCACACTTTCATTTTTTGGGTGTCCCAGGTTAATCTGCACACTTTCCCCCTTTAAGTAAAATTCAGCTCTCTAAAAGACAACATTACCCTTACAAATTTAAAATTTTATATAAAAATACACATTAACCCCAAACTTTACTCCTGCACCATAAATTTCAGATCCAGACTTCTCTCATCTTTCCGCTTCTTCCCTCTTCCTGCCTCCTCTTCTCCATTGCCTCCGACTATCCCTCCTCCTTACCCCCTCACCCCCTCCTCCGTCTCCTCTCCGGCACTGCCCCTCCCTGCACCTCCTCTCTGGCACTGCCCCTCCCTGTGCCTCCGCCTTCGGCTCCAGATATGCCTCCTCTGCCTCCCCATCTTTAAGATCCAACGTCTCTATCGCCAACAATTATCTCTCCGCCTCTCAAGCCACTGCGCCTCCTCCCCTCCTCCGCCACTAGCCCTCCATCCACCTTCCCCTCCGCCACTGCGTTAATTCTCTCTCAATTCCCTGAAATTACCATCCTGCTCCAACTTTGCTCACCGGAATTGGAGATCGGACAAAAATCTATATTGGCTTCAGCAAAAGCACATCAAAAGACCAAATCTGAATCCAAATCATCCTCTAGTCTTTCTGAAATCCCATCGGTGGCGCTGCGATAGAAGATCGCCGGAGCGCCGACAGACGAAAGTAAGTTCAGATCTTTGCGGTGGTGGTGCTGCGGAGACCGTATGGTGTTGTTTTAGTGTTAAGTCATCACCATCAAAGCTCATCTCCAACGAAATTTGTGTGCTTTGACTTAGAAATAGAAGAAATAATGAGGTTTGAAATCTCATCTCCTGATTAAAGCCACCATTGCCATCGATTTTTCTTTTTCGATAATTTTATAAGAACCTTATTTTTAGGCGTGCCTTTTGTCCATTATTGCATCTAGAGCCGTGTGGTGGTGCTACAGAGGATCATACGGTGGCGCTCCAGAGGCCCGTGCGGTGGTCTACGGAGACGGGTTGAAGAAGACATGACAGTGCAGTGGTGCCAAGCAGATTGAAGAAGACGAGGGTAAATAAGACAATTTACCCGTGTGAAATTAAAAGTTTTGATTTCTCCCTTTGCAAAATCCCTTTGGACAGAGGAAGTATAAAAATATATGTTAGGATAAATCCAATGACATATAATATGATAATAGTTCTATACATATAATAATAGAATTTGATGATCGAAGTTGGGTTAGTTTCACTTTCGAAAGTTAAATTAAGCAAATAATGGTGGGACGGAGAAAGTATAAGTTTAGACCAATTCCAATATTACATTGCCAGCTTTAAATTTCAATTTCGTCAGTAACCAATACCTTTTATCATATATCATAGCAGATAGGAATCATCATGGCAAAAGAACTTTAACGTTCTTCACTCGTTACTCCGTTTTAATATTTGGATCACTTTGTTTGGCTTTATGCCAATTTGATAAAATATGGTTTCGTTTTTACCACGGCAATGGACTTGTTCGTCATGACTACTGATTTTCTTTTTTAAATAATGATCATCATGACTATTGATTGGATATAACATTTAAGCAAATTCTGCATCCCTGTATTACTAATCAACAATTAATTAAATTTTAAAAATGAGAGGATTGTTCAATTCTATCAAGGTTTTTTTTATTATAAATAAAGAATTTATCTAGCCATCTAGGAGCAGTTTTTTACCAGTTCCTCATAACTGCATATCAAACACCAGTTTCTCTGTCACAAATGTGACTTCAAATACTAGGTTTAGTGCATAATTTTGTAGCCTTTCTCAAACCGCGGTTCAATCGCCGTTCTTTACTTTAGTTCACTCCACACACATGTTCCAACGTTGGAATTGTCTTCAGAAATGCACTTCAAACACATCTTCCTCTGTCAGAATTGCCCTTGAAACTCCCTTAAAATAGTAGTTTTTAGTGCATATTTTTGTAGGATTTCTTAGACAGCGGTTCAACCGCCATTGTCTACTTTATTGCACTCCAGACATATGTTTCACCTTTGGAACTTCACTAAAGCAAACAACGGGACCATCATACAGCACTTTCAATGGCGCTTCAAATCCAACCATTCACAATATTACGTTAGATGATGGTTATTCACTAGCCACTCTCTCTGACGAATTCTTGGAGTCGTTTATCATCAATCATAACACATCAACTGAGCTTGTAACGAACGGCGACTGGCCCGTTCTCTTTTCCTCGCCCCGGCTTGGTTCTCCTCTCCCCATTCTACTTTCCCCGCTCTCCTTCTCCGATCCGGCTTCTTCTTTGCCCGGTTCTCGTTCTCGTTTCCCTGCCCCTATTCTCACCGGAGAAGACAATGGAGAAGGTTGGAGACGGATGATTGGGGACGGCGGAGAAGACAAATGCTGGAGAAGACGGAGAAGAAGGCTGGCGACGGAGAAGGCGGCGGTGGTAGGGTACGACGCCGACAACGATGGCGCCGGCGAAATCACTGTTTTTGGTTTTTTTTTTTTTTTTTTATTTTCTGTTTTCTATTTTTTTAAAAAAATTTAAATTTGTATTATACATGTATATACGTATTAGGGCGTAACCTAGTAAAATACAAGGCGTGATATATCAACACCCTAAGAGAATGAATGAAGAATAGGGTTATTTGTTGGGTCTCTTGACAGGCGGCATGTTCATAAGTTTATGGACAGTCCACGTATTTTTACCTACATTTGTTAAATTACATACGAATTTTTAAATATTTTTTTATATTTTCACATTCAAATACACATTATTATTTGTTTTAACTTTTAAAATAAGATATTTAAATTTTATAAAAAATTACAACGTAAATTTACATGCTACATTTCCGAGACTTTCTCTTATTTTTATCTGGATGATGTAGTTGCTAATGTACTTTTCTTGGAATCTCCGGCTGGCGTGTGGTTCTTGTATCCCAAAACTACTTCGGATTATATCACTCGCTCAGATCATCCTAAAATACAATAAGATCACTAACCGGACCGTCATAAATTTCAAAGGAATTGTTGTAAGATTTTTCTACATATATAACGTAACAATTACTTTCCGTACTATTAAAAATTATAAAAAAGTTGATATTCAACGGCTATATAAGGGATGCATTTACATATATCACACGGGAAATGCATACATAGACCTTGAAACACATTCTTAAGGGATTGTATGATTAGCTTTGATCTCAGATGAAATCCAAGAGGGCATATTTTCAAACTGTAATTTTCCATCCTCTGATCCCGATTCAGATGCTTGTGAGTATTTCCAGACTCGGGCTTTTTGAGCGGAAGGAAACATTGATGACTCTAACATATATACTCCCTTGTGTTTTGAACTTGCAGTGGCGATACGGATAGTGTAGTGCCAGTGACGACGACTAGGTATGCTATCACCAAGATGGGATTCATGGTGAAAACTCCATGGTATCCATGGATGAACCAAGCCGAGGTAATTAAGATTAAATTCTTTACATTTTCACTATCGTGGTTGAAATTTACTATGTATTGGTGATTGTTTTGAGTTATTACCAGGTTGGTGGCTATGCTCTTGGATATGAGAATTTGGCATTTGTAACAGTAAGAGGAACTGGACATTTTGTTCCCACCTGCTCGAGCTCTCGTTATGTTTTCTGCATTCTTGGAGGGGAAACTTCCGCCATCCAGCTAAATTGAATGTTAGAGATGAACGCATTAATCTTGTTTAGTTATGAAATCTTTAATAACATAATTGTTAATCCTTAAAAACATTCCTATTTCGATAGAATGTCCCTTTATGTATTTAATGTTAATCCTTAAAAACATTCCAGCCCTTTCAATTTTGAGAGCTTTATATATAAGGAAATTTTAGTATTTTGTGATCACTTCATCACATGATCATTCATTCATCGCCCTTGTAGAGTTTTCTCTTCTTCTTGTTTTATAATATGTATTGTATCAATTTTCTATACCATTCAATCTTCTACCATTTTTGCATCAAAGTAGAATCTAAGATTTTAGACGCGGTTAAAAAGCACATTTGAAGATCATTTTTTTGACCATTTAGAAACAATGATGAAGGGCGGATTTACCTGATAGTACCAAAATTACTGTGTATTTTAACCATTGCACGACAATTGATGGTTCAAAACCATCATATGATGGGTAAAAAAATACCGTGTAAGATTTTATTCAGGAATTCTATTTATTGATACTACTCCCTCTGCCCCAATCTAATATGCACAATTTCTTTTTTATCTGTCCTAAACAAATATATACACTTTACATTTTAGGAAAAACTCATCAGGTTATATGATAATTTTCTCACCTTTTTCTCTCTCTTTGCATTTTTTCCCTTCTTTTCACACTTTCTTTTTCACCTTTTCTCTTTCTTTTCTTTCTCTTTCTTTTCAACATTTTTGCATATCCAACCTTTCTCTTCCCAAATGTTAACCTCTTGCATATCCAACCATTCTCTTCCTTTTTTTTTTCCAAAATCAAGAACTTCAAACACAATACTCCAAACCATAAACTTCCCATGTTAAGCAGATTTTTACTCTTCCTTTTTTTTTTCCAAAACCAAGAACTTCAAACACAACCGATACTCCAAACCATAAACTTCCCATGTTAATAAGATTTTTAAATCTAATGCCGGGCGGTTTGAATGCCGGGTGGGTTTATACTCCGACATCTGAGAGTCATCGTCCCCACACAAGCCAAAAGGCAAAGCGTCGTTCGTTGAAATTCCTGAACCAGAATTATATTTGCTCGCTGCTCGCCGTTTAAATTTAAGTTCGGAGAACCGATGTTCGTCATCTAGAGAGGCTCTTTCTTCACGTGGCAAAAGAATACACATGGTAAAAAAATTGGAGGGGACCGGACACCCTACTCTACAATGTTCCGAGTATCTATAGTTTTTTTTCATATTTTTACCGTCAAACATTACTGGATATTCTCTAATACCATAACAGGAAATTATTTGTTTTACCTATAAAGAAAGTTTATCTTTCAATAAAAATGTAGAGCGCTTTGATGATGGGGGTGTATTATTTTTACGGGAGGTAAATATATCGGTTTTTTAGGTCCTTTATTTTATTTTTATTTTATATATATATTTAGCTGACGAAGCATTCAGAGAAAGTGTCCTCTAGATACCTTTTTATTTTTAATATTCAACGTGATTTTCAAAATTGGTTTGACAACGACACTCTGTAGAATTTTGGCCACTAATATTAATTAATTAATCAAACTGGTACATGACACCACAATTATTAGTTCTATAATATTAGTCAATATATATTATTAAAATAATATTTTATTATTTTATTATTTAAAATATATTAGGTAGTATTCGAGTTATTAAGAGATCGGATCCATTTTTACTATATATATTAAGTTTATAATCATATAAGGGAAAGTCTCATGAAAGGCGGCCTTTCCATAAACTTATGGACAGTCCTCAGGGGCATTTGACTTAAATGTTGTAATTTTTTATAAAATTTAAATATTGTATTTTATAAGTTAAAACAAGTAATAATATGTATTTGAAGGTGAAAATATAAAAATATATGATATAAAAAATATTTTCAAAAAATTTAAATTTTGTATGTAATTTAAGAAATGCAGTATATAAGGTAAGAAATAAGTGGTATGTCCATAAGTTTATGGACAGGCCGACTGTCAGGAGACTCACTCATCATATAATATTTTTTATAAAAAAATACCTAGAATAATGTATTACTATGTAATTTGAGTTTATGTTTAAAATCATAATTTACTTTATTTAACTCTATCTTCAATATTTCTATTTTAAAATTTTTAAATATCTGAAATTTTTTTACTAACCCACAATATAATATATTTATTTTACCTGACATTCATCAATCTATCAATTGCTTAAGCTAAATTTTATATTTAGGTTAAAATTGTCTCGAATGATACTTTTACTTATGTTAATTATGGAATTCTGGGTGTTTTTACCTATTTTTCAGATGAAAAGGTTATTACGTAACTTGTTTCTTTTATTGAAATTGATTTGTAGGTAGAGAAGAAAAATGACTAGTTTATTATTGGTGTATACATATACAATATTGGAATTTTATTTTAATATTATATTTGATCTCAACATATATTATATTCATATAATTAATTATATTTTAAATGCATCTAATTATTTGACAAGAGTAATGATGGTGGACAAAAAATTATTTTGGTTCAATAAAATAGTTTTCATGAACTTGAGTATAACACTAATCGACATTAACTTATTTTGAATTCAGGTTTAAAATAAATTTGACTTTATTTTAAAAATTATTTTTTATTTTAATTATTAACTAATTATTAAATAGATAATGAGTTAAGAAACTTTCTAATTTATGTCTCAATTTTACTTTTTTAAAGATGAGTTCATTTAAATTGATATTAATTTTTATTTTTGCCAGTTATAATAGAACACTGCAAATCATTTTAGAATATTCTATAATATATGAAATATTATTATTTATATATTATTATATATAAACGAGTATATTTAGTACTTAACATATTGTTTTGCCATTATTATTAAACGAGTAACTGACACCATTCCTTTTAATTTTATTTAATTAATTTATCATTTAATGAGAACGTATTCGGAGAATGCATACTCTATTTTTCATTTTTTTTGCCCAATCACAATAAAAAACAACCGTGTGAATTGGAATAAAAAACAAAAATAATGAGAACGCATTCCGCGAATGGGTCTTCCATATTTGCATCCACATCCAATTACTGTAGCCCCACATATATAAATTTCTCTCAAAATCTATCATTAATAAAATCTCCCATAAAATTAAAGTATTCCTGGATATAATTAAACCAGAATAACAGTAAAATAGAGTTCAATTCCCGCTTAATACAAAACGCAAACACAGACAATAAGAAGCATTTGTTATCATCGTCTTCTTTGTTTTTGAGACATTGACGGGAATTTCGACATTATTCCCCGCTTCTTAGCTACCTATAAATACAGAAGCGGAATGCACTAAACTTGGTGAGCAGAATATACAATGAAAGGATCAACGAAATCATTGGTTTTCACGCTAAGTCTTTTGTGCATTATTGTGGCCTTTGTACAATGTTCCGATCCTCTTACAGAGCACATCAGAGCTCAGAGACAGAAAAGATCAGTCAATTTCGGAACAGAGGGTTCGGAAAAAGCAGACGATTCATATGCTCCGGTCTTTGTCGGCGGCCAAGATGGGCTGAAGGCGGCGGATCAGATCACCGCGCTGCCGGGGCAACCCACCGGAATCGGGTTTAGTCAGTATTCCGGCTACGTGACGGTTGATCCGGCCGCCGGAAGAGCTCTGTTCTACTATTTTGCAGAGTCCGAGAATTATTCTTCTACCAAGCCTCTGGTGCTATGGCTTAACGGTGGGCCCGGATGCTCCTCCATCGGCGCCGGAGCTATGACGGAGCTCGGTCCTTTTCGAGTTAATGCAGATGGGAAAACCCTGTCGAAGAATCCATATGCATGGAACACCGGTAAGGAAAATTGGAAAAACCATTGGTTTTATTATAAAAATTCACTACTAACGCTTTGTCTGCATGCAAAATCTGGGGAAAGACCGTATTTCCATAATCCTTATTGAAAGACGGAGTTTAATTATAATAATAAAAAGTAAAAGGTCTTAGTTGCAATATTTAAAATTTATTATGCAACGTTTAGTAGCTATAAAGTTTATAACCCGATTCATGAAATCCAAAATTTTTATCTTCATTTATTCTTTTTTAAAAAAATATTCATTTATTCTAATTTATACTTTAAACCTTGATTTTTCCATGACTTATGAAACTACCGTCTTTCAAGAGACGGACTCTCGTCTTTCTACCAAATAAATCAAAACCTAGACGGATACGAATGATTCAATTCACTCTACAATTATATAACTTTATTTTATTTACTAGTTTAGCACCTTTTAAGTTCTCACCAAAGTTGTGATGTGTATAAAAAAACAAGAAAATAAATGGAATAGAAGGCTGCGAATTTCATTATATTATTTTCATTTGCATGATACAGCTGCAAATGTACTTTTCTTGGAATCTCCGGCCGGTGTCGGATTTTCATATTCCAACACAACTTCTGATTATATCACTGGCGATAAGCGAACTGCGGCAGACTCTTACACGTTTTTAGTAAATTGGTTGGAGAGATTTCCAGAGTACAAAACCAGAGGCTTCTTCATCACCGGAGAAAGTTACGCCGGCCATTACATCCCTCAACTCGCTCAACTCATCCTCAAAAACAACAAGATCACTAACCAAACCGTCATTAATCTCAAAGGAATTGCTGTAAGATTTTCCACTCAACATCTCGTACTTTTAAGCATCATAAAAAGTTGGCATTCGCTAATAATATAAGTGACACATTTATATGCTTCAGATGGGAAACGCATACATAGACATTGAAACACAGAACAAGGGAGTGTACGATTATTATTGGACACATGCCCTAATCTCAGATGAAATCCACGAGGGCATACTTTCAAACTGCAACTTTTCATCTCCTAATCCTGATTCAGATGCTTGTACGAACTTCGAGATTCAGGCGGGTGTAGCCAGAGGTGACATTGATGACTACAACATATATGCTCCCTTGTGTTTTGACTCACCATCTCCTCCAAAAACTCACATTCCGGTATGTATAAAAAAAATCATCATTTTCTGTGTACTTTTGATCATCGAACTTTGTTCGAGTGACTATTGTATGTCCAAACTAGGAATCTGAATTCGATCCATGCTCGAGTGACTACGTGTTTTCTTACTTTAACACTCCCGCGGTGCAACAATCGCTCCACGCGAATACCACCGGACTCCCGGGAATTTGGAGGAATTGCAAGTGAGTTTGGTATCTAATAGAATGTGAAACTCTCGCTAATGTAGGATGTGTGTATTGATATATATAGTTGATTCATAAACAGTGGTTTTGTACATACTCACTGGCAAGACGAGCCTGATTCCGTTTTACCTGTCATCGAGGAGTTAAGTGCAAGTGGAATTAGTGTATGGATATATAGGTAAGCCATTTGTTTTTTTTCCAGTTTGGTTATCTTATTGGCCATTAGGGTCGTCTTTGTACTATTATTAACGATTTGAACGTTTTTAAGCATGAAAGCATAACTTTTCATTTCAAACCGTGGCATATCATATAAAACGAGTGACTAATTTTGATCGGAACTTGAATGTTTAAACTTGCAGCGGCGATACAGATAGTGTAGTACCGGTGACAACAACTAGATACGCTATCGCCAAGATGGGATTTGCGGTGAAAACTCCATGGTATCCATGGATGAACCAAGACGAAGTAATTGATTAAATACTTGGCATTTTCACGTTATCGTTGTTGAAATCTAGTATGTATTGGTGACTGTTTTGAGCTGTTTTCAGGTTGGTGGCTATGTCGTTGGATATGAGAATTTGACGTTTGTGACAGTGAGAGGAACGGGACATTTTGTTCCTAGCTACCAACCAGCTCGAGCTCTCGCAATGTTTTCTTCATTCCTGGATGGAAAACTTCCGCCATCCAGCTAAATTGAACATTACAGATGAACGAATTACCATTAATCTTGTTCATTGATGGAATCCTTAAGAACGGAACTGCTGATCCTAAAGAGAACTTTCATGTTCTGATTGTCCTTTTATGCATTTGTTTATTAGCCTGTTTGAATCTAAAACTCGCATTTCCTTTTACTTCTACACGTTTTCTTTTCAGCAACTATTTATTAATGATCAACTCTTAATTATCTTTGAACGTATCGAAAACTAAAAATCAATCTACTCACTACTCAGCTATTGTAATATTGATATATCACGTTTTATAAAATTTTGACACTTGGCAATACCAAACATTGCCACATCACCCGCTTTAAAAAAAATTAAACTCACATTAAATTTAGCAGAATTCAAATGTTGGAATCAAAGGAATACTTTAACTCACATTAATTTTGGCGGATTTCAGAATCGGGAATCAAAAGAAAATTATATGGCATATATTAATTATATATGGTAAATAATAAAGTCATTACAATATTATAATACTAGATAATACCCGCGCGGATTTATGAAAGAAAATTGTAAATATAATATAATTTATAATTTGAATAAGTAATAAAAAATTTATACCTATACTCCCTCCGTCCCAATCTATTCTGCACAGAATCTTTTCACAATCTATAATAAACATGTTTGACGGTAACTATATGTAGCTACAGACAATAATGACACACAAAAAATTGATATGTAGAAACTACATGTTACGATGAATCTAACCATATCTCATACAATAAAATTATTTTTCATGTACCTACTCGAATATGTGGTCAAAGTTTAGCATCTTTGACAAAAAAAATTATGTGCAAAATAGGCTAGGACAGATGGAGTATAAAATTACTCACATGCATTCAAAATAAATTAATATATTTATTGATATGATAATTTTTTATATAAAAATATTAACTGTTGTATAGAAATACTTTAACAGATATAGTATTAAGAATATGAAGTATCTGTTGATAGTCTATACTTACTACTAAAAGAGCAACCACTTGATTAAGTGACACTCCCACACTTAGGCACATCACTCTTCACACAAATTTGACACTTGGCACTATTAAACATTGTCACATCACCTGCTTTAAAAAAAACTTCAACTCACATTAAATTTAACTATATTCAAATGTTGGAAATACTTTAACTCGCATTAATTTTGCCAGATTTTAAAATCTGGAATCAAAGGAAATTATATGGCTTGTATCAATTATATATAATAAAGAATAAAATCTATATAATATTATAATACTAGATAATACCCGTGCCGATGCACAGATTTAGGAAAGAAAATTATAGTTGTGACATTAATTTAGCCACATTTAACCACATCACTCTTCACAAAATTTTGACACCTGACATTAGCAAACATTGCGATATCAATTGCTTTAGAAAAATACTTTAACTAATATTTATTTTGACTTTTATATTGTATTATACTTCTGTAATGAAATGAAATTTATTTATTACAATTAAACATTATCAATTAAATCGTAATCAAACGTTTATATGTTTCCGTAATGGATTTTTTTTAATTACAATTATGCCTGTATCAATTAAACCGTACTCAAAGGAAATTCACTTTTAAAAAGGAAATTTACTCAAAGTTAAAGATTGTAACTAAATGAATAATTATACTACAGTTTGAAATGAGACAGGGGAAGTATTATTTTTAATAAGTTTTGATTCATATTACAATGAGCGCCATAATTGGTAGAGATTTGGAATCTTTTCCAATTACAATTATTTTATTTTTGTGTCTTGATTAGTTAAAATAATTAATTTCATTTTTAATATGATTATAATATATAAAATAATTCCCATAATTAGATTTAGTGTTTACCACAAAATAATTTAATTTATAAATTTTGATTATTGTGATTTTTGAATGATTATTCCAGCATTATAATTATTTACTTGTTAGTTTCCAAACATTATTTTGATTTAAAAATAGATTTTATTTCTAATCAATTTTCATTAATATTCTTTAATTTGAGAGTTTATTTATTTTTAATAAAAAATTGAATAACTATTATTGTCATAAATGTATTTTAACACTGAATGTTAACAAATATTTATCCCTCTTCAATAGTTTGAAAATAGTTTTTTAAAATTTAAAGTTATATTCCATTTCATTATGATGATTTTAAATGAGATAATATTATAAATAAATAATTACATATTTATAAAACTGACAATTCATAGTATTTTCATACATTTCATTTCAGCTTACAAACCTAATTTTTATCACTATATTTTTGTAAACGTAAAGTATTTTTATACAATAAATAATATTTTTCTACGTAAAAAGGGTACATGCCGACAAGTATTGAGATGATCTACATTCAATGCATTATAATATTAATATAATATTAATTTATTATAAATTCTCTACGGTATAATATACATATGATAACAATTAATTACTTATCTAAATTTTAAATTATATTATATCTTAAATTTTCGTTCATAAATTCGTACATCGGCACGGGAGTTATCTAGCAATTATAATTTGACTCTAAATATTATCGGGACGAGGTTCTTCATGATATTACTGTTACTTTGTTTAACAAGAGACTTCTCATAATATTAATTTTTGAAATTGAAGTACGTATAAAGAAATGATGAAATTAATAGAGATATACTCCCTCCGTCTCAACTTATTTTGCTTAATTTGACTTTTGACAATCAAACTTAACCAACTTCTGCCATTAAATTCTATTATTGTATGTGTAATGTTGTATGTTGTTGGATTCATTGTAACGTATATACTTAAATTGTTATTTTTTTTAGATTTTTTACACATATACATAAAGATATTAATATACAAAAATTGAAAAAGTTAGCTGCCAAAAGTCAAATTAATCAAATGGGTTGGGACGGAGGGAGTAGTTGATTTAGAACCAAGATAAGAAAGGAATTAGAATCGGGATAAGAAAGGAATACCCCCTTTTGATTGATTTTGTATATATGTTGTTCTATATTTGTTTAGGTCTTATATAACTTTTGTACTCTATATATATATATATATATATATATATATATATATATACAATACACGCATTCA
Organism: Rubia yunnanensis; assembly: GCA_037428765.1. Lineage (NCBI taxonomy): Eukaryota > Viridiplantae > Streptophyta > Magnoliopsida > Gentianales > Rubiaceae > Rubia > Rubia yunnanensis. The sequence goes on from CM075063.1 coordinate 131,369,059, forward strand.
CAATCATTTGTGGATTTTACATTATGTCTTAAATCAATTGCAAAGAAGAAATTGTATTACTCCGTCCCAGCCGAATGTGCACACTTTTTGGTCAACTTTCTCATGTCATGTTTGACCAACGATAACTTTAGTTACGTATATTAACGGTGTGTTAAAATTTGATATTTAGAAAATACAGCATGCAGAGAATCCAACATTATCTCACATGATGATATTGGTATCTATATACTAGTTGAAATTTATGGTCAAACGTGTCTTGAGAAAGTTGACAAAAAAGTGTGCAGATTCGGCTGGGACGGAGGGAGTAGTAGTTAAATGAGAAGTATGTCTTGACATCAAATATGTTACTGGTTTATATTATGCTGCAACAAAAAATTATATAAAATAATCTAGACATCGATTTGTAATTTTCCAAAATTCAAGCAGGCCAATACAAAAGAAATTTGAATCAATGTTTCCTTTAGAGCATCTGAAACATGCGTGAGAGTCTTTTTATTTTCTTTTACAAATAAAAACGCGTAAAATCAAAATTCTTCCAATTAAAAGACTGATTTGTAACTTTTGCAAATTTCAGGTTGTCCAGCCTAAAGAAAATGTTACCGTTAAACTATATATATACGGATTTTGATTCCTTCCCTGTTATCATCATCTTCTTCGTTTTTGACAAACATCGCTTTCTGAGCTACCTATAAATACAGAAATGGAATTCATAGAATTTGGAGAACAGATTGTACAATGAAAGGATCAGCATTGGTTTTCAGTACTCTAGCTCTCTTCTGCATTTTGCCATTCGTACAATGTTCCGATCCTCTTACAGAACACATCAGAGCTCGGAGACAGAAAAGATCAGTCAATTTCGAAACAGAGGGTTCGGAAAAAACAGATGATTCATATTCTCCGGTCTTCATCGGCCGCCAAAATGGGATGAAGGAGGCGGATCAGATCACCGCGCTGCCGGGGCAACCCGCCGGAATCGGCTTCAGTCAGTATTCCGGCTACGTGACGGTTGATCCGACCGCCGGAAGAGCTCTGTTCTACTATTTCGCAGAGTCCGAGAACTCTTCTTCCACCAAGCCTCTCGTTCTCTGGCTTAACGGTGGGCCCGGATGCTCCTCCATCGGCGCCGGAGCTATGACGGAGCTCGGGCCCTTTCGAGTTAATGCTGATGGGAAAACCCTGTCGCAAAACCCATATGCATGGAGCTCCGGTAAGGAAAATGGGGGAGAAAATAACAGTAGCTTTTCTCTTTCTATTAAAAGTAGAAGGTTTCACATTCATGATTTATACTTTTTTTCGCTGTTTGCACGATGCAGCTGCAAATGTACTTTTCTTGGAATCTCCGGCCGGTGTCGGATTCTCATATTCCAACACTAGTTCCGACTACATCACAGGCGATAAGAAAACCGCTGCGGATTCCCACACGTTTCTAGTGAATTGGCTGGAGAGATTTCCAGAGTACAAAACCAGAGACTTCTTTATCACCGGAGAAAGTTACGCCGGCCATTATATACCTCAATTCGCTCAGCTCATCCTTAACAGCAACAAGATCACTAACCAAACCGTCATTAACCTCAAAGGAATAGTTGTAAGCTTTGATCAACTTTTTCAGGACATGTTTTATCGTTACAATGAGTAATAATTTGCATGGATTTCCAGATGGGAAATGCATATATAGATGCTGAAACAATGATGAAAGGAGTGTATGATTATCTCTGGACGCATGCTCTGATCTCAGATGAAATTCACGAGGGCTTATTTACAAACTGCAATTTTACATCTCTCGATGATCCCGATTCAGAACTCTGTGAAAATTTCAAGTCTCAGGCGGATCAAGCTGAAGGCCATATCGATAGCTACAATATATATGCTCCATTGTGTTTTCATTCACCATCGAATCCTCCAAAAACTCCAATTCCGGTATGTATATAGAGAAAATCACCATTTAGTTTGTGCTCTAATGTTCTTGATCATCAAACTCACTGAACAACTGAATCTCCGATTAGGCATCTGAATTCGATCCATGCTCGAGTGACTATGTGGCTTCTTACTTTAACATTCCCGCGGTTCAACAATCACTCCACGCGAATACCACTGGACTCCGAGCGCATGATTTTAATGTGGCGTAAAGAGGGATTTTGGTCCACATTGTGGTTGCTTTTGAATTTGGAAGCAAGGGTTGAGGACGCATTTTCATAATGCGTCCTCCCCTTTTTTAATTTCAGCCCCCTTACTTTTTTGTTTTTTTCCGGTGGTGGTCCCATTTTTATTTGTTTTTTAACGCGATTTGGCTGCAAATTTTTTTCTTCCGAAAATAATTAGCATTTATTTTATTGTTTCTAAAATCAATTAGAGGACTCGTTTTGGGAATGATTTTATTTTTTGCATCAATTAAAGGACTCGTTTATAAAATAAAATAATGCCTGAGTTAGCATTGCTCTATTTTTCCCGAAATGATTTTCGTAGCACTCGTCTTGGGGAGCGACTCCTCAGATCCGGCGAATTGTTTTTTTGAAAGTATTTGGAGGAATCGTTTTTGAAAGGAATTTTTTACGGAAGAATTTAAAGGAGTCATTAATATATACATATACGGATAAATATATAAAAAATATATATATACGGATATATATATAAATATATACATAAATATAAATAATTATATATATATATATATATTATAAATATATAAATATATATAAATATGTACACACGTAAATGTGTGGATGTACACACACATATGTAAATATAAATATAATTTTAAATATAATTATAAATATGAAATAAATATAAATATATACATATATATATATAAATACAAATACAAATATAAATATAAATATAAATATAAATAAAGATATATGTGTATATATATACATATATATATATATATATATATATACATATATATATACATATATATACATATATATATATATACATATATATATATATACATATATATATATATACATATATATATATAAATATATATATATATACAAATATATATATATATATACATAAATACATACATATATATAAATATAAAAATATATATATGAATATAAATAAAGATATATATATATATAGAATATGAATATGAATATATATATAAATATATATATATATAAATATACATAAATATAAATATAAATATAAATTAAGATATATATACAAATATTTAAATATCCAAATATATAAATATATATATATAAATATATAAATATGCACACACGTAAATGTGTGGATGTACATACATATATATATATATGTAATTGTATATATATAAATATAAATAAAGATAATATAAATATAAATATGTACACATATATAAATATAAGTAAAGATTGCGCATAAGCAAACTTTTGTTTGTTCGATGAAAATTTGGAAAGGACCAGAGATAATAACAAAAAGGCCGAAATATGCATTCATTTCTTTCATACCTTTTTATTTTAGATTGTTTTACATAATTATTTAATAAAGGTAGACACATGAGGTGATGAGAGTTCTGGAGGGAAAAAAAACATGGATACAATTATGTTCTGTCCAGACTTTACACGTATATAATTGGCGCCTGACATTTTGGACCAAAACTTTCAAAAAAAAAACGCTGCCAGGGAGGACGCATTACCATAATGCGTCCTCTGCCACGTGGCGAGTTCCCATTCGGTCACGTGGCGCCTGACATTTTGGACCAAAATTTTCAAAAAAAAAAACGCTGCCAGGGAGGACGCATTACCATAATGCGTCCTCTGCCACGTGGCGAGTCCCCATTCGGCCACGTGGCACCTGACATTTTTGACCAGAACTTTTGGACCAAAAAATGAAAAAAAAAAGGAAAAATGGGAGGAAGCATTTCCGAAATGCGTCCTCCATATTCAGTTGCTGTTTGTGGCTACTGTAGCCACAAACATAGCAATTTCTCCTGGACTCCCCGGACATTGGTCTAGTTGCAAGTAATATGCTTATGTATACAAAAAAAAAATTTGAGATGAATTGTGTAGTTTGGAATTTCTTAACTGATATGAGCTTGTGTTTTGTCGTATCCATAAACAGCGGATTTGTACATAGTCACTGGCAGGATGATCCTGATTCTGTTTTACCTGTAATCAAGGAGTTAAGTGCAAGTGAAATTAGTGTCTGGATTTATAGGTAACTCGCACATTTGCTTCCATTAGGGTCATCTTTGTATTGTTAGTAAGGTCTCAGTTTTCTTAAATACGTTATTACATATAGAAACACGACTCTTCATTTGGAATTGCAGCGGCGATACAGATAGTGTGGTCCCGGTGACAACAACTAGGTACGCCATTGTAAAGATGGGGTTTGCAGTGAAAACTCCATGGTATCCGTGGATGAACCAAGGCGAGGTAAATCGATATAAAACCCTTAACATTGTCACACTAGCTAGCGTTCGTTGAAATTTTGTATCCATCGGTAAATTTTTGTTGTTGTTGTTTTTAGGTTGGTGGTTATGCTGTCGGATACGAGAATTTGACATTTGTGACTGTTAGAGGATCCGGACATTTTGTTCCTAGTCACCAACCTGCTCGAGCACTTACTATGTTTTCTTCATTCTTGGAAGGAAAACTTCCACCATCAAGCTAATCTGAATATATTAGGTTGTTATTCTGCCTAGTGGTCACCTTTGTAAACTTTGATACGAAATCTGAGTTGAACTTATGGTTCTAATTTCATCTTAAATGTCAAAATAAATCGTTTATATTAATAAATTTCGTAAGTAGCTGCATGAAGCTGGAATAGCTCAGTTGGTTAGAGCGTGTGGCTGTTAACCACAAGGTCGGAGGTTCAAGCCCTCCTTCTAGCGATTTTAATTTTCCTACTCTTTATATGGCTGTTATAAACAATTACCATTGAAATTCCTGGAATTTTTACCAAATTAACGAACGCTTTTGAACAATCATAAACTATTACCGTTGATTTTTCTCCCTAAAGAACCAAATTAACAACGTTTTCGAGAAGTAAACGGTTGTCCTCAATTCTCTGGATAAAAAGCCAACATGAACCATCAAAATAATTCGATGGCTGTTATCAAATTTACATTTCTTCACTGGCAGATAAATAGCAAATGTAATTCAATAAACAACTCCATCCTTGTGACGGATCATTGTGTTTTTCTAACGGATACAGATATCTATCTATCTGCATCCGTTGGAAAAAATACTCGTTTTTTTTCCATATAAACTTGAGATACAAAACCATCTTATTGAGTACATTAAACATGGCGTCCATCTCTTGCCTCCAAATCTTCACCTCATTCTTCCTCATCATTTTATGCAATATGTGTCCGTTCACCACCTCCACCAACTTCAGCTACCCAGCGGTTTTCAACTTCGGTGACTCCAACTCCGACACTGGCGGCTTCTGTGTCGGCCGTGGCTTCACCCTCAACCCTCCATACGGCCAAACCTTCTTCAAGAAACCCTCTGGCCGGTTCTCCGACGGTCGCTTGATCATCGATTTCCTCAGTAAGTAATTGTTTATAGATAATGGGAGGGAAAGTTAAAATTTGGCCCAAATTTTATGACCGTAACACTCTTGGAGTGCTTTCTTTTTAGGGGTTGAATAAATTCGACCCGGGTGCAATTATGGTGAAAAGTAAACCCGGAAGCACACGGAGAGGACGCATTCAGTGAAATGCATCCTCCCTATTTGCATCCAGGCGCATTATTGTAGCACCATTATAGGAAATTTCTCGTATTTCTTGTATGAGTGTGATATGTACATTGCATGCACATATTACATCGATAAATTAACAGCAAAACTTACATTTCTTGTAGTGGATGCATTTCAACTCCCCCATCTGAACCCTGTTCTCGACTCATTGGGATCACCGGATTTCACAAAGGGAGCCGGTTTGGCAGTCGCCGGTAGTACTATATTCCATGGAGATTCAACCTCTGTGAGCCCATTTTGGCTTCGCGTTCAGGTGGCTCAATTTCTCACGTTCAAGCGAAGAGCTCTCGCATTGCCTCAAGGTAAGTATAATAAGGCCTTGTTCTGTAGAGCTGTGCTAATAAGCAAAGCTGGTCGACTTGAAGACCGTTTTATGCTTTTCCTCTGAAAAAGTATTCTACTTTTGTAATCAGCCTTTTGACCGAATGCTAACACTTAAAACTGATTAACTTATAAGCAAGGTATCTTATGAGCTCCGTCAAATACACCATAAATCAAAGGAATCATTATTTGATCTGTGAGGGGTTCTTGCAGAAAATGGAAAGAATTGCGCCCCGGACCAGAATGCTTTTGAGAAGGGGCTTTACATCTTTGACATAGGCCAGAATGACCTGTCTGGTATCTTCAGAAATAGGACATACGATGAGGGCATTGCTTATATCTCTACCATTTTGGCAGAATTTGAGGATCGCGTTAAGGTAACTAGTTGTAGACTGTGTTCAAAGCGTCAGACTCAGTGTATTAGATTGTGCGCCATCTCTGCATAATACTAATTGGTTTTATAATGGAAATCCTAATATGGTATCAGAGTCGAATATTGGCAGTGCGTTCATCGCCTTTCTGTTTCATCCCCTTTCTGTCCACATTTGCGATGAAACTACCCCATGCATAAATTAGCTTCTGATATTAATTAATGCGGCTTTGTTCTTTCAATGGCAGCATGTATATGATGGAGGGGCAAGATTGTTTTGGATCCACAACACAGGTCCAATTGGTTGCTTACCTCAAATGATTCACACTTATGGAACTGAGCCCTCCAAGCTTGACGAGATGGGATGTGTCAAAAACCACAACGAGGCTGCCAAAGTCTTCAACCTTCAGCTTAAGGAAGTCGCAAGCAGAATCCAAGCGTTACCAAATGCAAATGTTACGCTTGTTGACATCTTCTCAATCAAGTCCGATCTCTTTGCCAACTATTCTAAACACGGTCCGTGGTTCTTACACTGCTCTCTCTGTTTCACTAAAAATATCACAGTTTTACAACCACGACTCTTTCACGCAAAATGGGAAAAAACACAATAATTTACATAAACAATAGGGCAACCGTATCAATTTCAATGCAAGCATGCATGCATATATGCAACGTACCAATGGGAATTAAAATGGAATTGCTAAGAGTCTCGCTTTCATACTATAACTTAATACACGTATGGCCACAACTACTCTATGCCAATTAGTTTCGCAACAGAATCACATCACTTTACTATTCCTTCTGTTCCGTAGAAAACTCCCTACTTTCCTTTTTGGTCAGTCCCTTGAAAAACCTCATATTTTGACTCATTCCCTTTTTGCACACACTTTAGTGGCTTCAATTCCACCGTAACCAAAAAGTAGCCCTGATCCCCTCTTTCTAATTAGCCAACTCAACATTTTTAAATGTGCGTGCAAAAAGTTGATATGCAACTTTCTATGGGACGGAGGGAGTTGGTCTGATTGGCACAGTAGTCATATACAGTTATTAACTGGTCTGTGACTCCTTCTGTTCATGTTTGTACAAATTTGCAGGATTCAAAAAGGCAACTGAATCATGTTGCGGATACGGAGGTCCGCCGACAAACTATGATTCTAAAATAGAGTGTGGTACACCGGGATCGAACTCATGCGAAGATCCCAGTGTCTATTTGAGCTGGGATGGGCTTCATTACACTGAAGCAGCCAATAGTTTCGTCGCATCAAATATTCTTACGGGCAAATATTTCATTACAGTGCCACTCACGCAGAAAGGGGTTTAACATTTGAACAACATCAAAAGATGGATCAATAAACCGAGGTCTGATGAATATAAACTTCCTGGTTAAATATAATTGAGACAGTGTATGAAATAGATGGTGCTTCAGATTGGTCGGGCATTAACAATCCTCTAGCTCTCAAATTGAGATTGTGTATTATTTATGAATGAGGATATATTTTTAGGGAAGCTGTTTGCTGGTTTATTTGCTTCTCGGTATATGAAAAAAATGTTTACTTTGTGGTTTCTTCCTGCGTATCATGCATAGAGATAGAGAAGATTTCCTACTTGAAAATGATTGAGATTTATTTCATTCGTAATCTGAAAACTGAAAGAGATTGCTTTACATTTATGAATTTTAGAGGAGAACAAAAATACTAACATGAACCATCAATATAAACATGTACAAATTCTACCCAAATTGCAACACTTACAGATTAGTGAAGAAAAGAAATATTTTGTGAATATTTAGATTACGTATCATTTTCCTTATTTACTCGGAACTCTTGTAACACTATATAATGTAATCAAGAGCATGAATATAACCACACATTTATATCTTTATTTACTACATGGTATCAGAGCCTAAAAATCGAAAACCTTGAACCCTAAATTTTCCTTGATCCGAGCTGCGTTTGGAACCTCCAAAAAAATAAAATTGGAGTCGTTGGTTTACACCACCAGCCCGCCGCCGATCTGCTCATCTATCAAGATACCACCGTCCACCGACTGCTGTCAGCTTTTTGTCGGTCATCCGTTGCCATCGAAAGCCCCTGTCGCCGCCTGCTGTCCGTAGTCGCCGATCGGTCTGTCGTCGCCGACTGCATTTCCGACCGACTACGCCATCTGCCTGTTTGCTCGACCGGCGTCGTCTACTCGTTTGCTCAGGGTGTTGTCATTTGCTCGGTTGCTCTCGAAGACAAGGCGCGCGTGAGATTCACACGCGCGACCTCCTACCGGAATCGGTTGGCGAGACGTGTCTTCCTCTCCAGCAGCGCGTGTTTCCACGCTCCATTTCAGAGACGGGCGAATGTGCATCCTTCCCCGCCGACGGGTTTGCTCCTTTTGGTTACTGTTCTCCACGTTGATTTCTTAATCTTTGGCAATTTATTGTTATTATAACACTGAAATAATTTTTAGTGCAAATATAACTCTAACTAATTAACAAAAGTGTAAATATAATCGTCTGGTGACATTTTTGGCGTAAACCGTGTTTTTCCGGTGTTGACCTCCCTAAAATGCAAAAAATGCCCTCGGACAAAAAACTAAATTTGGGTAGACAATTATACCCTTACCCGAGCGGACTGCCACCGGACCACAACCAACCCGACACCGGACCAAGTAGGGTTGTACCTGCACATTATGAAATTTGTTATATCAGCACATTCCAAAAACTTATAGGGTTGTATCAACACATTCATAAAAAATGTATGGTTATATTAACACATATTATAAAAGCAAAACCCATCAACATTAAAAACCTATGTCGAAAAGCACAACAAAATAATAACTGCACACACAAAGGTTATCCAATCATTAATCCGGACAAAATTCAACAAAATAAAAAAAATGTCATCAAAATCCTTATATTCAATACCATATATACCGCATATCTCTATTCATGCGACGATAAGCAAAAGAAAATCACAAAATAAAACTCAATATTGCATTAATCTAGTGAATTAAGGGAAATTTCGGATGAAGATGCCATTTTTGAAAGGTTTTCGCGAGTCCAGCTTCATGAGTCCAGCTTTCCAAAATGTGTGAAGTCTCCATGGTGCCAATTCAAGTACTTCAAACTTTGTAGATTAAGAAACTGAGAGCATATGAGAAATTGAAATTCCTACAATATTTATTGAAAAAAATCAAAGAAAAATGAAAAGCAAGAAAAGATATTAGGGTTGCCTCCCAATTAGCGCCTTTGTTTATAGCCTTTGGCTAGAATTCCAGATGTCGTTAACTATCCATCGTATGGCACAATGGAATTTCTTCCATCCTGCAATTTGTCGGACAAAATTCAGCTTCTGCTACTGTAACAGGTCCCGTTTGGCCAAACTGGAGGCCTACGACAAAACCATGTTCCAACACTGTCTTGTTACACTTGGTTGTCTTTCCATCTCCGGATCAAATATCGAATCCGGCTGCTCTAATCTGGTCATATACCAAGTAGTAACACAGATTAGTAGGAATTTTTTTATAAAAAAAATTAACTTATTGCTCCCCGGCAGCGGCGCCAATTTGGTGAGCGTCATTTAACTCGCCAAATAACCTGTAAATTCAGATTAATACTAATCAGTACAATGGTAAGCAGGGTCAATCCCACAAAGAACGAATCAAAACTACAATAAAATACCTACTAATATAGAATACTTTGGGTGGTGGCTTATCTAGCAACTAATAATGCAACTAAGTAATATAAAATATGAAATAATAATGCAACTAACAATATAAAAATCTAGCAAATATATGATGAATGTAATCGGTTCGGTATAACTCACATTAGTTAAACATTCGATCATAGGCGTAAAGATAAATCAATTCATATGCATCTATCAGTTATAGGAAAGTAGTTACGCTTAACCTCCCCCAATTATTTTGTACTTTATCGACAATTAATCAATTATAATTAACAATTTATAAGAACCTAATTGTTTCTCTTACCAAGATGCCCCCGGAAAGTATTCGCTGAACCAAATACACACCTCGATGGCATTAAGAATGAAAAGAACCTGATATAGTAATTACCCAAGTATTCGCAAGTAGTAATGCATACTTAATTGTTCCTTATCTTTCTATTACAGTCTTAGCTAGTTAGTTGTTTTTCACAAAAACTTGCTACTTACTAACCATTTTCAACGATTACGTATTGGTGGAATTAGATAGTATTATCTCAATAATATTCAAGTTGATCAGGCTTAAATATATCAAGAATAAAATAAACCAAGAACAATAAAAAACACATAAAAATCAATTATAAAACAATTAGGCCTCACGATTCATAAACCAATACTCGTTATTCTATGCCGATATATAAATTAGCTACTCGTGATAATTAAACTAAACATATAAATAATATATTTAATAAACATAACTAATATAATAATAATAATAGCAAAGCAAACCGTGATCCGGTAATTAACATCAGCCGCCAGAAAGAATGACCAAAACCTAAACTATAATATTCTATTCTAACTAAACCAGTCCTACCGTATGTACGTCCTTTCTTTTCCGCAAAACCTAAGGTATTTATATACCTTTGTGCGGCTGCTCAAAATAATAAACCAAGTACAAATCTAATTCAGATTATTCTCGCGGAAGAAAGGAATAAAATATTAACTAAATAACTAATTCTTAAAATTGAGAAATTTCAAATGGAAGGAGATAATACAATCCTTATCAATATGAGAAGTGAATATCTTTATTTTCTTCAAATCCACATCTCTTCAATAATTTACTTTTCACCTCATAACTTCACCAATTCTACTTTTGCTTCTCTTCCTTCATCCCTGGAAAAATGTCTAATGAAATAAGAACATTTCCATTGGAGCACATCGCCTCGTTAAAAACCTTAACCTGGAAAACCTAGTGGGAAAAAATCGTTGGTTAAGGGAAAAAGAGTACAATGTATAGCTCATTCTCAATTCTTCGCAATTCATGAATTCCTGCACCAAAAACACCTAAAAGTGCAAATTATATCTCAATAAAATCATAATAATCCCACAAAATTTGAACACAATATAACACACACCGGTCAACCTCACCAAATCTCTTTCTTCAAACTAGAATACACTCTGGAACATTAGAAACTGGTAGAAGAGGTTGAAATGACGGTTGCATGCGGTTGGCGTTGATTTTGTACTAATGTGACACTTTGTTTTTATAGTATGTGCATATATGATCATACACTTTTTATGAATGTGTTGATACAACCCCATAAATTTTAGGAATGTGCTGATATAACCCTATGAAATTTCATAATGTGTTGATATAACTCAACCTAGTTCGACGTCGGACCGGTGGCGATTTGGCAGCGGTTAGGCGGTGGTCCGGTGGAAATATTTAGGTATAATGATGCGAAGGGAAATAACACCATTACCTTCTTCTTCTCTCCAAAAGGGAAAAAATATCTTTTAACAAAATTCCGACTAAAAGTTTCCGGAAAAGGTTATATTTGCACATAACCTAAATATATTGGGTTATATTTGCACTTTCAATTATTGCAGGATTATACATGCACTTTCGTCAATTATGTAAGGTTATATATGCACTTTTATCTTATTTATTAAACAAATAAATAAATTGTTATATATTTCTTTTCGCCGGCGATATTACTTCGCTGCAAGTGGAGTATGGCCCTTAATTTATTAATCATTTAAATTACCATTCTAACCATGGGTTATGTAAGCCTTCTTTAATTGACATTAATGCTTCTACCGATTATGTTAATGTTATACTTCCCGATGTATCTATGTCAAATTATACACAATATGGTTCTATTTGCTTTGGTGATGTCACCCTTACTCTTGTGCTCTACATACCTATTTTGTGATGCCATTTATTATTATGCTTTAGATTGTTATCTACATTAAAATGTCTAGTTTAGTTTACTGAAAATGATTGTATTTTACAGAAAACCAGTACGAGGACTGTGATTGGTGTGAGTGAACAACAACCGGGGGGGTTATTGGCTTCGTATGCTGGATACTCGCGTTCGTACTCATATCATGCAGTCTATTCCGACAGTTGCTTCACTTTCTTCATATGATTTATGACATCAACGTTTTGGCCATTCATCCTCTACGGTGTTGTCTTCTGTTCCTACTCTGGATTTTGGCACAAATAATACTTTTATAACTTGCTCCGTGTGTCGTGGAGCAAAGCAGACTAGATATAGTTTACCTTTGGGCTCTTGAAATGCTAGTTCTTTATTTGAATTAATACATTGTGATGCTTGGGGGACCTTATAACTCACCCTCCTCTAGTGGTGAATTTTTTTAACCATAGTTGATGATTATTCTCGAGCTGTTTGGATTTATTTATTAATGGCTAAGTCAAATGTAGCCTCTACATTTGTAGAGTTTTGTGCTTTGATCAAGAACCAGCTTGGGCACACCATTCGCCATGTTCGTGATGATAATGGTACATAATTTCTACCCTTGCGATCTTATTTTTCTGAATCCGGCATTATCTATGAGACTAATATGGTTGATACACCACATCAGAATGGTCATGTGGAGTGCAAGCATCGACATTTAATAAATGTGGGTCATTCTTTACGCTTTCAAGCTAATCTGCCTATTGATTTTTAGGGAGAATGTGTTCTTACTGCTGCATTTTTTATAAACCGGACACCGACGAATGATGCACACTATTTGAGTTACTTAACAGACGTATTCCAAACTACGAGCTTTTGCGAGTCTTTGAGTGTTTGTGCTATGCCTCTTACATTCTCAGATACCGTGACAAATTTCCTCCAAGAAGTCGACGATGCATTTTCCTTGGATATCCTGATGGAAAGAAAGGACATTGCCTTTATGACTTGGAATCCTGCACCTTATTCAACAGTCGTGATGTTGGCTTTTATGAAGACCCGTTTCCATTTGCCGTGTCATCTGTACTTGTTCAGCCTGCACGGTCAAACAAACACTTGGTTTGATGATTCATCGCCATCGTTTCCATTGGTGACTACCAGCAGCGCCACCACCTTGCCCCCAGCATCACTTCCACGGATACCGAAAGCGTCGCTCAACCAATTGTCGCATGCTGCGACACTCGATTCCAGTCGCCAACCAACCGCTCTGCCGCCTGACATGACTTCCCTGCAACCAGCCTCGGCCTGCCATGTCAGCACCTATTCTGCCACCAGTATCATCATCGACTCCAACTCCGGCACCGCCTCCTGCGGCCGACTTGCCTCCTTCCCGATAGATTGCTCGCGATTGTCGACCTCCTGCTTATATGGATGATTATGTCTACTCAATGCTGCTATTAAAACCACCTCTATTGCTACAGTCACTCATGCGCCATCAATATCCTCAGGTGTTCTCTATCCTTTAACTGATTATGCAAATTGCGATAAATTTTTTAGTATGTATTCTAGATTTCTGGGTGCAGTAACTTCTAGTGCAGATCCTATCACTTATTCGGAGGCGTCAAAGCATGCTCATTGGCGTGATGCTGTGGCTGTTGAGATTAATGCTCTTTAGCGCAATGAAACTTGGACTATGGCTTCTCTCCCTCCGGATAAGACTGCAATTTGATGCAAATGGGTTTATCATACCAAGTTCAAGGTTGATGGTACTATTGAACGGCACAAAACTTATCTGGTGATTCACCAGATGGATGTTCACAATGCTTTCATACATGGTGTTTTTCACGAAGAGGTGTTCATGCGCCCTCCTCCTGGCTATATTGCGCTTCCCGGCATGGTTTGTCGACTTAAAAAATCTCTTCAAATGTTATGACAAGCTCCTCACAACTGATTTTCCAAGTTGGCTCAAGCTCTATGCACATTTGGCTTTGTTCAAAGTAAAGCTGATTGCTCTATTTTTGTTTACTCTCGTGGTTCAGTTTCTTTGCATGTGCTAGTTTATGTGGATAATTTGGTGATTTCTGGAAGTTTTTCGTCGCTCATCTCTGTATTCAAGAAATACTTGAGCTCTTTTTTTTTCCACATATCTTGGTGCACTTAAGTATTTCTTGGGTATAGAGATTGCTGGAGGACCGGATGAGATGTTTCTTTCACAAAGGAAATACGCCCATGACATTTTATCAAATACTAGTTTGTTGGCTGCAAAAACAACAGACTTTCCGATGGAGAAACATCATGACCTTGCACGTGTAGATGGGACACTTTACGATGATTCGGAGCAGTATCGGCGTCTAGTAGGTCGTCTCATTTACCTTACCATTACACGTCTGGAGCTTAATTATTTGGTGCATACACTTGCTTGGTTCATAAAGTCACCTTGTGTTTCTCACTGGCAAGTTGCACTGTAAGTTCTACACTACTTGAAGAGTCATCCTGGTTAAGGTTTGTTTCTCTCGTCACGTAATTCTTTACAGTTGACTGCTTTCTGTGATTCTGATTGGGCTGCTTACCCAATCACACGGTATTCACTTTCTGGTTATTTTGTGATGATCGGTGATTCTCCAGTTTCATGGAAGACCAAGAAGCATCCTACAGTTTCTCGTTCTTCTGCCCTGCGGAGTATCGTGCCATGAAAGTTATTTGTTGTGAGTTATTATGATTTAAGTCTTTGCTTCGGGACTTAAGTGTTGCGCATTCTTCCCCATGCAAATGTTTTACGATAAGCAATATGCTCTTCATATTGCTGCTAATCCTATCTTTCATGAACGTACGAAGCACATAGATGTTGACAGTCATTTTGTCAGAGATTTGGAACAATCTGGTACTATTGTTACTCATCATATCCGCACTTCTGATCAGCATGCAGACTTATTCACGAAAACTCTTGGACGTAACCAGTTTCAGCTACTACTTGGCAATTTGGGCATTCCCGATCTACATGCTCCAATTCGAGGAAAAGTGTTAAAGAAAAGAAATATTTTGTGAATATTTAGATTACGTATCATTTTCCTTATTTACTTAGGACTCTTGTAATACTATATAATGTAATCCGGGCATGAATACAACCATACCTTTATACCCTTATTTTCTACACAAATATAAATATGCCTCCATTTCCATAAGAAAATATTTTATGTGAGAAAATGTAGTATGTGGGGGTGAGCGGCCAATTAACTTTCGACATGTGCAACCACACGTTGAAAGTAGGTTGCACATATCAAAAGTTAATAGGCCGCTCCTCCACATACTATGGCTCTGTATGACAGAGCTTATAAGTTGTTTTGCTTATAAGCAAAACACTTCTTAGTGATTGGTAAAGTGCTAAAATGCAGCTTATTTTGAAAGCATAGTCAATTTTTTGGGGGCAAAACATAATATAGTCTTCCCCCTCTTTCAAAATAAATCTGCTTTACTTATAAGCACAACTATGTCAAACACACCCTACATTTCCCCACAAAAAAATTCTACCATTTCCACCCTCTAAATCTTCACCTCATGGATCTTCATCTTTGGGCATTTTGTCAATTCATAGTGGCCCAAATATTGATTTATTGATGGGTCGTCTATGTTTCTCGATGGCCCACGCACAATAAATAAATTATGTTCTCCTTCCGTTCCAAGGGAATCTGCACACTTTCCTTTTATAGGTGTCCCATGCAAATCTGCACACTTTCCTCTTTTAGTAAATTTAACATTCAAAAGACTTGTTTAACCTTAAAGAATTAAAATTTTACATCCCCACTCATTCTCACAAACCCTCTTTCTCTCCTCTTTGCTTCTCCGCTAGTTTTCTCAACCCCTCTCTCTGCCTCTGCCACCACTTCACCACATCTCTGCCAGACTGCCACCACTCCACCATCTCTCCGCCACCCCTCTCACAGCCAGTGCCTCCCTTCCGCCACCCCTCTCCCACCTAACGCCACCTCTCTCACGCCGAGTGCCACCCTCTCATTCCCTCTACCACCCCTCTCACGCCCAGCACCACCCCTCTCACCATTGACGCCACCTCTCCGCCTCGCCTCTAAACCCTAGCGCCACCCTTGTCTCCGCCATTAATGCCACTCCTTCGCCTCACCATTGACGCCACCTCTCCGTCTCACCATTGACGCCACCTCTCTGCCTCACCTCTAAACCCTAGCGCCACTCCCAATCAGATCTGCATTACTTCAAACCCTAGCCCGATCTTAATTCTTGTCCCAAACCCCAATCTCTATTTTCCCGAATCCTTAACTTATCCCCACCTACGACCGAAGAGGGGCGATGGCTTAAGATTGCAGAGCCAGTCACCACCTACGACGGGAGTTTCGGAGAGACATTTGCTGAGGCAGAGGGGTTGCGCGAGCCAGTCCCCCAACGTGAGCCAGTCGCTGGAGGCGGCGAGAGGAGGTGGAGAGAGGAGGTGGCAGAGAAGGATAAGATGTGACCAGCGGCGAATCTGAAAGAGTGGAACGTAGTGAGAAAAATTGGAAAGAAATTAGGTGAAGTTGGCGAGAGCAGAAAGGTCTTTTCACCAGGGAAAAATTTGCAGCAAGATTTTCTCTCTCTGTAGATTTCCCTGGGACTAGGCCCATCAAACAGGTCGGGTCACCCGTTGGATAACCGTTATCCATATACTATTTTCACTTATTGGATAAGACTTATTGGATAATGACTCATTGGATTAATGGATACAATTGAGTTGTAGTTATTGGGTTTAGTTGGGTTGGATAATGGATCACCCGTTGGATAATTTTGGGTGGGTGGAGTTGGGTTGGGTAATGGGTGACCCGTGGATAATTTCATACCATAAGATAACTAAATTTTCACAAGTTTGATTACTAATGATTTAATTTTTCCCTGATATATAATCATTTATTACATTATGTACATTATATTATATTTAATAAATATATATATGTAATATGTTGGCTTTGTAAACTCCACGAAATTAACTAACAATATTAGTTGGGTTTGAACTCGAGCTCGAATATTGTATGAGCTTAAATACTGTACGAGATTGAACTCAAATACTGTACGAGATTTAGCTCGAATAATGTACGAACTCAAATAATGTACGAGATTGAGCAAGAATATTGTACGAACTCGAATACTGTACGAGATTGAGCTCGAATATGGTATGAACTCGAATACTTTACGAGATTGAGCGTGAATACTATACAATATTGAGTTCGAATATTGTACGAGCTCGAATACTGTACGAGCTCGAATACTGCAAGAGATTGAGCTCGAATAATTTATGAATTATAATTTGTGAATTATAGTGATTTTTTATGTTAAATATTACACATGCATTTAATTTAATTGGGTAATTTTGGATATTTATTTGGTATTTGTTAGGTTCCATTAAGTTAACATAATATAGGACACATTGAAATCAAAATTTAATTATTCTCATCTCGCACAATCCCAAAATCTAATGAGTATTTAATACCCGATCCCATTGGATAATGACAACTTGTAACCCAAATCAGAAGAAAATATTGAATGATAACTTATTGGGTTAATTACATAATGACTTATTGAATAATGACTTATTGGATAATATATTTTAACTCATTGAGTCATATAAGTTATCTCATGAGTTACCCAATGAGTTATCAATTTAATGATCGACCCATTAATAAATGGATTAATTGATTAAAGATTCATTGAATAATGAGTTAATTGAATTTAGATAAGGCAAAGTCTTGGGAAAGACGGTCTTTCCATAGGCTTATGGAAAGACGGTCTTTCCATAGGCTTATGGAAAGACGAGGTTTAATTCGAATACTAAAAGGTAAAAGGTCTTAGTTGCAACATTAAAATTTTAGTATGTAACATATAGTAGTTATAAAATTTATAACCCGGTTCATGCAATCCAAAAATTTTATCTTCATTTATTCTAATTTACACTTTAAACCTTGATCTTTCCATGACTTATGGAAAGACCGTCTTTCTACCTGGTACGGAAGGAGTGCAAAAATTAATAAGCTTGTGAGAAGTTGCCGTCTGACCAAGCGTTTGTAGTCCAACGGTTAGGATAATTGCCTTCCAAGCAATAGACCCGGGTTCGACTCCCGGCAGACGCAACCCTTTTTTGCTTTCTTGAATGTTTTGGGTGGGTCCAACTTGCATTTATTCTTAAATGATAGTCATGTAATATCCTATTTTCCTCGTGTTTAATTGAATTGATTTTTCTTGATGAAACTGCCAATCAGCAACTGAAGTCACATCCTATATTTCTCAATTTAGTTAAGAATTAAGAGCGGCAAGCGATATGTCCATAACTTTATGGGAAAACCACTTATTTCTTATATAATGTATTTATTAAATTAAAAATGAAATTTAAAATTTTTGAATTTTTTTTTATATCATACATTTTTATATTTTCGCCTTTAAATGCATATTATTGCTTGTTTTAACTTATAAAATGTAATATTTAAATTTTATAAAAAATTACAATATTTAAGGTAAAGCCCATGTGTACTGCCCATAAGCTTATGAAAATGCTGCATTTCCTGACAAGGCTAATGTTAACACACAAATAAATTAAAATAACATTTTATTATATTTTAAAATAACACATTATAGAACTGTTGGCGTTGGGGGAGATGTTCAACAATAATTAAAATGAGTGAAATTGATTGGATGTCCAATAAAAAATTGATTGGAAACAGATCGGATATTCAATAAAAATTATTGTAATATTACTCTCGAAAATATTACCTTACTTTTTGCTGAAAATTACTTTGAGAAACGAAGTGTATCACTCGTCATTATCACTTAATCAAACCACGAATACATAAGTTTATGCCGTCAAAAATTCAAGCACCTTGTAAAATACTAAATGATTCAGTAATAAAATTTAAACAAAAAACACGAATAGAACCATGAATACATGAGATACAAAGTCAAGTCAAGTATAATACATCTACATAAACAATTTAATTGAGTGTTAACTTAAATACAAGATGAACACTATTACACGAAGATAAACTCTACACTTATTCAATAACATAAACGTTTAGTAGCGAAATTAATTAAAACAAAATAAAAATTTCTCATCTCCCATGATAAAAAGATGGAAAAAAGTTATAATTTTATGAGACTTGGTCAGTATTTCACGGCATGAAGTACTAAATAAACAAATACATTCTCAATATGTGCTCAATAACTTATATTTATGTATGTTAAACGTATATATCTTTAATAATCTCTGTATAATAAAATATAATAATTTATACTTCCCCGTATCTCTATTAATGACACATTTACCTCATTGGAATATTTATTTTAAATTACACACTTTTCATTTTTTTACAAGATTCTTTCAATTTCATCCACTCATTCTACTTTTTACTTTCTACGTTCAATTTCATTCACTTATTCTACTTTTTACTTTCTACATTCAATTTCATCTACCCATTTTTCTCACATAAATTCAAACATTTAAACCTATGTTGCCATTAAAAGAGAAAGGTAGGGAGTACAATGAGAAATATGGAATAAATTCAATTAAATTGATAATAATAAGTGATTTTTCTTCTTTTCAAGAGAGTGGAAATGGGACTATTTTGTTTGCACGATTTTGTTTGCACGATTTTGTTTGCACGATTTTGTTTGCTTGTGCTTTTGTCAAACAATGGAACCCTCTAGCACCTTATTCAATCCCTTTAAATTCCCACAACATTTATTAAATTTAGACTATTCCCACTAATTATACTATTCACCCCCTTTCTGATAAGCCCAACGTGGGAAATTTATTAATTATAATATAATTAGTGGGAAGTTAGCAACTAGATGCTGGTTAATTAATTAGTCTTATTGATATATTTTCTTGATTTTGCCTCGTGAGTGTAGAAAGTCATATTAAAGAGGGTATGAATCTATCACTTTCTTCGCCAGATACATTTGACAATCAGAAAGTCATATTCTATACATTTTTTTTTAAAATAAAATCACCCGAAGGTGGGGTACTATATTAGAGGTTCCCCACTCCTCATCTGAAACACTTTTACATAGGTAAACCAAAGTTTGTGATGAGGCAACAAAATTGCCCTCCAAAAGTCCTACTAATCCTATACCGAGTTCTTATATTATAAGCAAACTATCCTAGCAAAAGGATAGATGATGAAGTTGCGATCCGAAGGTGAAAATCTCCACCCCTCGTGTTAATTAACACCTCCGGCCAGGCAACCTCAGTACCCAAATTAGACTAGAGATGTACAGTAATCCTAGATTATGCAAAAGTGAAATCAGTAACATGTCATCCTTCCAGCAGAAGGCCGGGAGAGCATCCAAGTGCTGAAGAAATTTGCCTTTGGTTCCGAAGACAGAACATCATCCTGTTTCCAAGGAAGAGAAGAGGACAGTGCATCATTGCAAGACTGGAGGTGCAGAGGCTGAAGAAGACCAGTTTGAGATGGATCGTGATCTGCAAACAAACAGGAGAACTAATTAGCAGTATCCGTCTCTAAGTGAGAAACTAGTGAGCTCTAACATGGGGAACATGAGCCTTGTCCAGCACAATGAGGCCCTTGATATGATGGGGAATGTTATTAGGCTGGATACTTTGAAGATGACAAGTATGATACCTCGCAATCGCATTTGCTACAGAGTTACCCTCCCTAAGAACATGATTCAGCTTTGCTCCACACAGCAGGACATTAATTTGAAAAGCTAAGTTAAAGAGGTTCCAATTTGCTGAGTAGGGGCAGTTTATCATATTAACAGCTTGCTTACAATCAGTTTCAAAAATGCAGTTCATATGAATATCAGGCAATGATTCAATAGCAAATAGAATGGCTTTCATTTCAGCCTCGATCGGAGAAGCAGCAGAGATGGAGACTGAACATAAATTAATCAAATCACCACAGCAGTCCCGGACTACCATCCCAGCTGCAGCCTTATCAGTGTACCAAGAGGCATCAGTGTTTATTTTAAAAAACCCATCAGGGGGTCTCTCCCACAGAACAGTTGTTATGTTAGGCTTAGGTGGAGGTCTAATGAAAGGTATCCACTGATTCAAAGGTAAAGAGATAGAAGAATGAGTGAAATATGTCTTTGGAGTAGTTAGGAATGCCAGTTTTATTAAGTTGTGAATCTCCTTAGAGATCAGATCTGAGGAAAATGGCACATTATCATGTAATAATCTATTCCTAGCTTTCCAGAGTGACCAACAGGTTAGGGAAGGTATTATTTTGCAGATGAAGTGTTTCCAGTTAGCAAGATCTCTAGTATTCCAAAAAATAAAAAATCTTTCAGGAAGAGAATGAGTGTCCTGAAGATGAAACTTCACAATGGAAGCCATGTTACCCCAAACAGCTTTAGCAATATGACATGAAATGAAAAAATGCTGTATAGAATCTGAGTTTGAGCAGGCAGGACATTTTGAAGCAAGGCTGAATCCACATTTAATGAGCACCTCATCAAAGGGCAGAAATGATTGCAGCATTTTCCATGTAAATATGGATATCTTTTTTTGCAATGCATTATTCCAAATGAATTTAGAGACAGGGAAATTACCTGGCATCTGAGTGAGCATTCTGTAGGTAGACTTAGAAGTGAAATTACCTGAAGCTTCAGGCTTCCAGACCAGTCTATCTTTTCTCCCTGGGACTAAGACCGCTTCCTAAAGGCCCCCTAAAACTCCAGTTTGCTACCCAAAAATTACAGGTACCCTCCCCATGAATAATTACTGAGTTTTGCTCTAATTGACTTTTCCACCAAAGTTTAGCTGAACAAGTATCAATTATAGCTTTGACTGATCTAAAACCAAGGCCATTCAAGTCAGTTGAAACTGCAATGTCTTTCCATTTTCTCCAGATTTTATTATTTTTTCCATTTGATTCACCCCAAAAGAATCTGGCTAATCTTTTCTCAAAGGTACGAATTATCATCTTTGGTGGTTTTGTAACAGCCCAAATATGCTGTGGGAGGGAGTAAAGACAGTGTTTTATTAAGACCAGCTTCCCCCCTGCACTTAACCATCTATTCTTCCAACTTTGAAGTTTAGAATCCAGGTTAGCCATTAAAGGTTGGAAATACCTTTTTAGTGTTCTTCCCCTAAATATTGGACATCCAAGGTATGAAAATGGGAGTGCACCTTTTTCATTTTTAGAATGGACTTAACCTGGGAGATCTTTATGTTTGAGGCTCTTTTACTCAGATGGAATTCTGACTTATCAAAATTAAATTTCTGTCCTGAAGTCACCTCGAAGACATCTAAAAAAGCCTTTATTCTTATGAGATTTAATTTAGATGCCTGCATGAAAATTATGGTATCATCTGCATATAATAGATGAGATATGGCAGGTATTGAGGCAGGTAATTGGAAATGAGATAGCCTCTCGGTAGAGAAAACATATGAGAGACTCCTTGAAAAAGCTTCAGTAAAAATATTAAAGAGGAAAGGAGAGAGAGGATCACCTTGCTTAATACCTCTAGTAGCTGGAAAAAAACCAACAGGTTTTCCATTAATTAGAATTGAAAATTTTGCCTGTGTTAAATTCCTCATAATTGCATTCAGAAAAATTCCTTGAAAACCGAATTTAACTAAAATCTGCCTAAGAAATTGCCAGTTAACCCTGTCAAAGGCTTTCATTAAGTCCAGTTTCATTATACAGTTAGGAATTCTATTTTTCTTATCCAAGAATCTAACCATTTCCTGTAAATATAATATATTAACATAAATGTCTCTCTTCTTCAAAAAAGAAGATTGGTTAGGAGATATCAGAGAGTCCATATAAGGTTTTAATCTTTCCATAAGAACCTTGGAGCAGATTTTATTAGATACATTAGATAAACTGATAGGTCTAAAATCCCCAAACTGACATGGGGTTATTTTCTTAGGAATAAGTGTAATCCATGTGCTAGATATCCCATTAGGAATATTAGAACCTACAATAAAGTCATTTACTGCCTCTAAAAGATCATTCTTAATAAAAGGCCAGCATTTCTTATAAAACTTAGGTGTGAAGCCATCCGGACCAGGGCTACTGTTGCTACTTAAACTCTGAACAACAAATTTTAATTCAGGTTCCAGAATAGGAGAAGCTAAAATATGATTATCAGAATCAGTTAAAATCACTGGAATTTGGCTCAGAAAATGAGAAGAGAAAGTATCATCAGTGCTTTGGTCAGGTTCGGTTAGTAGATCCGAGTAAAAAGAGATTGCCTCATTCTGAATTTCAGATTCTGTGTTTAGCCATTGACCAGCAGAGTTTTTTATTTTATTAATCTGTATCCTGCAATTCTTTTCTTGGACAACCTTATGAAAAAATTCAGTATTGTTGTCACCTAATTTATGCCATTTAAGTCCTGCTTTTTGTTTCCAAAACTTTTCTTTTTCTTTTAAGGCCCTCTGCAAGCTAGCTTTTTTCTGATTAAGTTTAACCAGTTCAGTCAGGTTAGGATCATGATCAAAAACAGATTCCTGTAGTCTTAGGGCATCCTCAGCTTGTGAAACATTAGCATCAATATTACCAAAAGATTCTCTGTTCCATGTTTTGATGACTCTTTTAAGCCTAATCAGTTTCAGGTAAAATTTAATCATTCCTTTTTCATGTATAGGTTTATCCCAAGATTCCTGCATTAAACCTATGAAATCTGACCTTTGGAACCAGGCATTGATGAATCTAAAAGGTTTGGGATATGAGGGAGTTAGATTAGATAACTGAAGGAGGAGAGGTGAGTGGTCTGAAGTGTGTCTATTAAGAATTTGGATGGAGGAAGATGGGAATTTGGAGCTCCAAGCTAGTGTACAGAGCCCCCTATCTAACCTTTTGGAAGTGGGATTTCTTAGCCTAGAGTTACACCAGGTGAATAAATTGCCTACTGTGTTTATTTCCTGAATACCATTCGAATTAATCCATGTGTTAAAATCCCTAATGCTTCCCAGAGCTGGATTAAAGACTCCTAATAGTATTAAAATCCCCTATAAAAATAGTGTCACTGTTGGATAAAGGCTCTAAATCTTTCCATAAAGCTTTTCTACCATCTCTATCCCTTAAAGCATAAATGAAGGCAGCATTCATATTAAGGGCCAGAGAAAGATGAGATATGTTAACAAGAAGGAATTGGTCATGAGAAGTAATAAGTGAAACCGTGAGGAGATGAGTCCACATTAACCAAAATTTTCCATTAGGAAGGGCCAGACAGTTTGCAAAATGTAATGATGTCATATAGGTCTGTATTTTTGAGTTATCATGCATAGGTTCTATTATGCATAGCAACTGAATTTTCTTAGTTTTGATCAGATTAGATAGCCTAAGCAATGATGTTTCCATACCACGAAGATTCCAGATCAGAAAATTAATATTAACTGTTCCTATCATATTTCACCTAGTTTTGTACCTTCTGTAGCTGATCTTAATAACATTTTATTCAGCTGACTAAGATAGGTCACCTTTTTGTTTTTAGATTTACCTGGATGTTCAAACTTACCTGTATGCTCAGATCCCTCTTCCAGAATTTGTTGTTCATATGGGTCCAGATCCAAAGGTTGCTCCAGGTTCTTCTGTTTACTGCAACTGGTTTCTTCTTGTTCCTGAGAGTGAGTGTCTTCTCCCTGCAAAACAGAGAATCTATTCGACATCTTTCCTCCTAAGGAAAGTGTAGGTTTAGCAATAGAATCAATCATAAGGGAATGATGTAAGCCAATGTGAAGATCATCTCTAGCATAAGCTTTCAGAACTGGTTTAGATTTAGCAGTAGCCTTTAATAACCTAGTGGTGGAGTTATCTGGACTCTCTATTGTCAGAAGACCACTAGAAACAAGGGTTGTGGGAGTTTGAGCAAGTTGCAGGAGGGGATCAGGGTTCCTAACTTCCTTATCATTAGAAGCAACATAAGGATCAGTAGGAGAATCAGAGAGCAGCGGTGGTAAATCGAATTTTTTTCCAGTTGCCTGCCACTGAGGGATAGGTTGAGTCTGAATTCTATTAGTTTCCTCAGTCCTTTCCTTTATGTTCTGAGGGTTAACCCTACATTGGCCTAAAGAATGCCCCAGTTTAGCACAATGTCCACAGTATAGGGGGATATCCTCGAACTCAATTGGATATTTCCTATTGTTTGTTATTGAACCAAGCCTAATGTAATGTGGCAGGGGCTTCAGTAGGTCAATTTCAACACAGAATTTTATGGCCGAAGGCCTGGTAAGCATCTCAGTAGCATAATCATTCTTTATAAAGTTACCAATACTATTACCAATAGCTTCAATAGATGAAGAGTTATAGTAATAGAGTGGTACCTCCCTAATTGTACACCAAATCGGGACAATGGGAGATTCTCTCTGGGTAGAGAACTCAGGAGTCCACTTAAGCATTTTCAGTGAAACGCCATTGAAATTCCATATGCCCTTCATCCAACAGCGTTGGTAGTCGTTAACCTGTTCAAAACGAATTAGTATATGTTTATAATCAAGAGATCCCAATTGGTACTTACCTTCGAACCCAATAGTTTTAAGGGCAACCTCCATCTGATCCATTGAGATTCTACCTTTGGTAAACTTACCGACCAATGCATTGGAGTAATGAGCTGATAATGTAGCAATTTGCTCATCAGAGTATAAGCAGGCAAGATCACCTAGATGGGAGGATTTAGGGATTAGCTCGGGGTTATTTGGGAGTTGTGATGACAACGGAGGGGATTTTGTTTGAAGAGCAGCCGCGAACGTTTTAGGGGGTGGTGGCAGATTGGAGTTGGAGGTGGAAGCTGCCATCGATCGTCGGGAAGAAACCCCGCCAAGAGGCGGAGAAAGAAGCCGTTACCACTGGCAGTTACCGTTGCCGGCGAGTAACGGTCAGAAAAAAGGAAAAGAAAAGAAGGAGTAGATGAACAGTAGAGAACAGAGAAATAATCGCACACACTAACGCACATTCAATCGCACACAGTAGGTTTTTAAAATTAGTTTGTCACTGACATCACCTGACATAGGAAGTTAGCAACCTATAGACCTTTGTTTAGGATATTGCTATATCACGCCCTGTATTTTACTAGTTTACGTCCTAAGACGTATATACATGTATAATACTAATTTTAATTTTTTAAAAAAAAACAAAACAACACTGCCACCGCCGCTGCTGGAACCACCGCTGTCCCCGGCCTTCGTCCCCAACCATCCGTCCCCAGCAACCCCAGCTCCACCGTAGCCCATCCCCAGCAAAACCCTAGCCCGCCGCCATCCAGCTCCACAGTAGCCCACCGTCGTCGTCCCCAGCTCCACCGTAGCCCATCCCCAGCAAAACCCTAGCCCGCCGCTTGTCTTCTCCTTCGTCCCCGTCAAGCAAAACCCAGCCCGAGATTAGAAACGAGAACTGGATAGAAGAAGGAGAACCGGGGCGGAGGAGAACCGGGGCAGGGAGAGAACCGAAGCAGGGGGAGAACCATGGCAGGAGGAGAACCGGGGCAGGAGAACTCGAGTGGAAGAACCGGGTGAGGAGAACCGGAGAGGAGAAGGAGAAGTCGGACCGGAGAAGGTGATCGGGGAAAGGAGAACGGGGAGAGGAGAAGGAGATCGGGACCGGAGAAGGAGATCGGGACCGGAGAAGGAGAGCCGGGAAAGGAGAACGAGGAGAGGAGAAGGAGAGCGGTGAAAGGAGAACATGGAGAGGAAAGCTGGGTCGGGGCAAGGAAAAGAGAACAAGCGACCGGAGAAGGAGACCACGGTCGTCCGGAAAAGAGAACGAGCGATGGAGAGAAAGAACGGTTGGCGGAGAAGGAGACCGAAGATGAGCGGCGGAGAAGGAGACCGGAGACGAGCGGTGGAGAAGGAGACCGGAGACGAGCGGCAGAGGGAGGAGGCGGCGGTTCAGCGGAGAAGGGAAACGTATCGCGACGAAGGAGAAGCGACGGCGGCGGAGGAGAATCAACGGTGGCGGCGATGCTCGGCGGACGGCGGCGGCAGTGGCCAGCGGTGGTAAATAATAAATTTTATTTAATATTAGTTTAAACATAATTAAATTATTTAAATTAAATTAAAAATACATATTGTATATTAAATAGTGTAAATACATAGCGTCATCAAGTAAAATACAGGGCGTGATATAACGATCTACTTTGTTTATCAGACATTATTTTGTGGGAAAAACCCAGCACATGCTCCATCTATAATAAAATATTGCAGTTTCAAATAGTTTTTCTTCATTTATATTTGTTTTTGAATGTTAAAATATTAATTAGGGGCAAAGTCTTAGAAAATACCATCTTTCTATAGGCATATGGAAAGACGGAGTTTGATTAGAATAATAAAAAGTAAAAGATCTTAGTTGCAATATTAAAATTTTACTATGCAACATGTAGCAGTTATAAAGTTTATAACCCCATTCATGCAACTCAAAAATTTTATCTTTATTTTTTGTAATTTGCACTTTAAACTTTAATTTTTTTTCCATGACTTATGAAAATATCATCTTTCAAGAGATGGAATCTTAATTAGGACGTCTGTTATGGACATTTAGAATAAAAAACTAAAATTTAATCGTGGATTATGAAGAGTAATTTTCTTGGATTACTTTTGTAAAAAATATATAAAAACAATCTTTTTAAGGTGAAATAGATAATTTGTCAGTTTATTTTAAGTACTGACAGTCAAGAGTCAGCATTTCAAATGCAAATTTTAGTTAAAATAGGATAACCGTTATATCAGAAAATGTTATATGTGGGGATTTTATATGTGGGGAGATGATGGTCCAATCAAACTTTGACGAGGGTTAAATAAAAATTACAATTATATACATCATTTTTTTCTCCTTTTAATTATAACTTCAATTTGGCACTCGCCAAATTTTGATTGGGACCCTCACCTCCCCACATAGAAAATTCTCATATATAAAAATTTTAATTGCAATATTAAAAATTTACTATGCAACATACAGTAGTTATAAGTTTATAATCCGATTAATGCAATCTAAAAATTTTATCTTCATTTCTTCTAATTTGCTGTTTAAACATTGACATTTACATAACTTATGGAAATAGCGTCTTTCTTAAGACGGACTCATTGTACTATCATAACTTTTTACTTATTAAACTTGATTTACTGGAAAGATTAAGATTCAACTTTTTTAAATGTTCAAAATCAAAAACTTTTAAAATGAGAAATAACTGTCCAATCCTATATAAAGATGGAATTTGAAATGCCGATTTAAAATTGTTACCTTAGATGCTAAGGAAATGATTTCTAGATCCTTAAACACGGCGACTCGTGGAAAATTGGTGGTGGCGCGTGAGCTGACTTCAGATCAACATCAACGGTGGTCGTGGATTCAACGTTGGACGACACGGTGAGGATGGCGGCGCGTGAGTGAAAGACACGCGCAGCTGGCTGGCGACGGCGGCTTGCAGACACATTTAAAGATAAGGGGACCCAAATCGAACACGCTCTGATACCATGATAAAATATAAAAGTCTTTATTATGGTGCACTGATATTAATCAATGACACATCTCATCAATAATGAAATAGGATTTCAAGTCTATAAGGAAACTACCATCTATAACTAGTTCTATAAAGAAATTAATTCTATAAGTTAACTATTATTTATAATCTTCCGTACGAGAAAATTATTTCTATTTCCTTGACATTATAAACTCAGGTCAAAATATGATCGTGTTACTCGGTACTTTTTTAATGTTTTAGAGGAATAACTCTGTTGATGGTCATCCATACACATTCGTTTTTTTCATATGATGTAATCTTATAGTAGTAATCATTGTAATTGCTGTAGGCTTGTAGCACATGGTTTGTTCCATCGTCAATTAAAATGTAGGTTAACGGTAAAAAAATGAAGGTAAATAAATGTGGTAGATGTTGATTTTTCCTTATTCCTTCTAGTATCTTAATTGCAGCAGTAATTATAGCAGAAAATTACTCCGACACGTTTGTTCGAAAGTCTTAAGTTTTGCAAGATTTGCATAAAACTACATTTAGACATATCGCGCTGGATACATAAAATCTGGACTGCTACAATGGTGTACAAGGACGACCAAAATCAAAGATCATAGTGTAATCATGTTTTAGTGGGCATAATGATTGAACAAATTTAAAATTCAAAACTAACAGCGACAAAAGGGGCACCCTAACAACAACAAACAAAACTCTGTACTAGTAGTAGTGTATTTATTTTTGTATTTTGCGAATGTGGGACGGGTAATATGGGTAACGAAAAAGATGTGTTGGTATATATACTCTTCGGTTTTTAGTATTGGCACTCTTCCTTTTTTCTTTTTTGACAAATTTAAAATTATTTTCATTCACTCAATTGCTTTTTACTCTCCTAATACAATTTCCTCCACTCATTGTAATTTTTTTAAAAAAAAGTGCGCCACTTGGTTGGATGTCAACATCATTACTACAAATTAGAGTTATCGTAATACTTTCCTTGCAACACTTATTGAAAATGTAACAGTAGCTTATAACGTGTTACTTATACTTTTGAGAAGTGTTACTCCATCGGTCCCAGCTTAAATTAAACACTTACTTTATGACACTATTCTCTATTAAAGTTTGATCGCATATTTGAATAGATATATGAGACATAATAATATTATCGTATATGATGTTGTTGCATTCGTCGTAACAAGTAGTTTCTAGAAACTTTTTGTTTGCCGTTATTATACGTAGTTAAACATATCAACGGTCAAACATGTCTCTCGGCGATTAGATCTAATGTAACATCGTCTAAGATAATGCATGAAAAAATGTTACTTTAGGTTCAAAGTGTTACAATATCACCTAAATGCACACTTTTACTAGTATTACCTTAGGCGATATTACATTAGATCTAACGTAGTACTTTTTAAATTTTAGGTAACACTTTTATAACACGTTTCAAAACTTTAAGTAACACTTTATATGCTATTGTAATCTTTTGAATAAGTATTACAAGAAAAGTGTTACATTAAACTTAGTTTGCGGTAGTGTATTTATTGACCAAAGGGAGTCATTCAAACATCGAGCCCATGTAGTAGATTTAGCAGGAAAATGGCAGTTCAAGGGCTAAGTCAACCCTCAGTCACACTTGGAAACATGCAACGAGGATGTGGTTTGCTCGTTCACCACGATGGTCACAACCACCACAATTCGAGAAATATGAAGACCACCCACGGCTCTCCATCGGATTAGTATATAAATAGAGCAAACATAAGAGAGAAAAAGGTCCGCTCACAAAACTAGAGATGGGCGTATGGTGAAACAAGGTACAAACTTAAACATCAGAGTTTCTTCCACGGAATTAATCGGTGGACTTGTTGCAAAAATTGAAGAGGCAAAGAGCTTGCATGTACCTATTCCTAATCACTACCCTTATTCAGAAGAAATCAACCATATCATATGAGCATTACCCATTTCGATCTATTTTATAGTGGGTAAAAAATGGGATGGGCTCATGAAACTTGCTCAAGTTGTGGCTCAAAAATCACAGCCCGGGGGCTAAAAGTTACTCAACCTGATGAATTTGATCCATAAATTTACCCATATCTCAACCTATATGGGTAAATACTCGTTTTCCAATCCATATAGGTTTATATACCAACTACATTGGTAAACTACAAGTTTCAACCCAATACTGACCCCTAAACTCGTATAGATAAATTCGTGGGTTTCAACCCAATATTGGCCCATATGGGTTTAATACCAACCTATATGAACAAACTCGCAAGTATCAGCCTATATATTGACCCATATTAATTTATACAACAACTCATATAGGCAAACCACCATGAATTTCAATTCATAGATTGACCCACGTGAATATAAATACCAACCCATGTGAGTAAATTCGCTAGTTTCAACCCATATATTCATCCGTATGAATATATATACCATGGATGAATATATATACCAACTAATATGGCTGAACTGCTGCTTTAAACCCTTATAAGTTTATATACCAACTCATACGGGTAAATCCAACCGCTCGGGGTTCATTTTACATAATCTTGGAGGCCTAATATGGAAAAATAGAAAAGTAGGAGTAGTTAAAAAGTCGACATCCATGGGCACGGCAGAGAACGGAGAATAAGATACACAGATTTAAAAAGACGGCTCTCTTCTTCACCTCTGGTCAAATCCCCTCCTCCTTCCTCCCACCTTCCTTTCCCACCCTATAAAACTGCAAATCATGCATTAAGCCCCAAACTTTCCCCAGCTCCGACCATGGAGGTCCAGTTAATGATGCCGCCGTCGCCGTCGCCGGCACCGGACTTCAACTTCGACAGCGCGTGCACTTCCCCCTACATCAGCGCCCCCTCCAGCCCCCAGCGCTTCGGCACCTTCTTCTTCAGTGCCCCCGCCAGCCCCTCCCGTGCCCCCCTTTCCTCTTCCGTCCCCTTCGACTGGGAAGAAACGCCCGGAACTCCCAAGCACAAGCCATCCTCCTCCTCGCCCGCTTTCGACGAGTACGATGAGAGTAAGGACTTCGCGTTCGACTTCAGCGGCCATCTCGACGGCGCCGCCCCTTTCTCCGCCGCCGACGAGCTCTTCGACGGCGGAAAGATCAAGCCCCTGAAACCGCCGCCGGGAAGCTCCGGTAATGATAACAGCAGCTACCCTTTGAGCCCTAAATCGCCGCGATCGCCGAAGAAGATTCTGAAAGAGGCGTTGTCTTTCAAACAGGCTCGGGGAAAGGGGCCCGCACCCGAGTTCGACCCGTTTGAGGTCGCCATGGAAACGACCCGGAAAGAAACAGAGCCTCTGAAAGTGAGCGCTGAAAGGGGCAGAGAAAGAACACAAACCCAAAATCCTGTCCGTTCAAAGGGCACGCGATCGCTGTCGCCGTTTCGGGTTTCCGACCTTCTGATGGAGCAAGAAATGGGAAACGATGGCGACAAGAACGTGAACGTTAACGTTAACGGGTCGTTTTCGTCGTTCTGGACGAGGAAATGGAAGCTGAGAGATTTGCTGCTCTTCCGAAGTGCTTCCGAGGGGACCGGGAGGGCGTCTTCGGTGACGAAAGACGAGTTGAACAAGTTCTCTCTGCTGAGGAAGACTTCGGATTCGTCCGAGGATGTTAGGAACTCCAGTTTCCGATCAACCGACAGCGTCGGATCATCGGTTTCGAGCTCGAAGCGAAGGGGGCAGGTTTCGGCTCATGAGCTGCATTACACGGCGAACAGGGCGGTGTCGGAAGAGCTGAAGAGGAAGACTTTCTTGCCGTATCGACCGGGTTTGTTCGGGTGCTTAGGGTTCAATAGAGGGATCCCTATTCAGGAAATTTCAAGAAATCTTGGTTCTATTCATCGAGTATGATTCAAAATTGTACTTTCTTTTACCACTTTTTAATCCATTTGGGGTTTTGTGATTAATACAATCCGTCAATATTTTGTTGATCATAATGGAATCAATTTATGAACTTGCTCTCTTCAATTCCAACATCCGGTAATGGTTCCTTGGATGCATCAAAAAGTGATTCTTGAATGTCGTGATTTACCTTTTTATGATACTGAGATGGTGGTTGATTGTATTCCGAAAGCGGGAGATATTTATGGACTTTGTTTAATCAGGTCTAGAGTCGGGCATTTATTTTCGATCTTTACTGAAAAGATTGAGGTTAATTGGCTTGCAGAAAGTTGTTGGCATAGTATGAATTGTACGTAGTTGCGTATTGGCTATATTTTGTTGTGTTTTAGGAAGTTGCTGTTGTTTCTTGGACCATTTCTGTTAGTTACTGGATTAGTAAACGGACATTTGCTGTTAGACGGTTTTATGTGATTAGTTTATTCATCACTTGCTTGGAGTACTGATTTTATTTTTTGCTGTTGATGGTTGGAAGAGTTTGTATATGGCGGTTTGCAACTTGATGGAATCATGGAATGGTTCCTCCTCAGCTAGTTGCATTTTCGAATTTCCTTTTTATTAACAAATATTCGAACTCCTCCTCGTTAGTTCAGGACAGAGTCTTGGGAAATGCCGTCTTACCATAGGTTTATGGAAGACGCGGTTTAATTAGAATAATAAAAGGTAAAAAGTACTAGTTGCAGCATTAAAAACTTATTATGCCATGTGCTGTAGTTATAAAGTTTAAAACCCGATTCATACAACCCGAAAAATTTATCTTAATTCCTTCTAATTTGCACTTTAAACCTTGGTCTTTCCATAACTTATGGAAAAATCATCTTTCAAGAGATGGACTCTCTCATTAATTAAGGGTAAAGCCTTGGGAAATACCGTCTTTCCATAGGCTTCTGGAAATACGAGGTTTAATTAGAATAATAAAAAGTAAAATGTCTTAGTTGGTTCTAATTTATTCTAAATTACACTTTAAACCTTGATCTCTAAAGTTATGGAAAGACCGTCTTTCAAGAGACGGACTCTTAATTAAGATGCTAAATTGGTATTTGATTTAGTGGTTCATTCACTCCCTTTTCAGTAGAGTCAATAGACCAATATCTAAAACACATTTCCATCGAGATTTGAAAATTTTTGGATGGAAACAATCTAACATTGTGTGATCGTATAGGCAGTTCTCGGTTTGATTTTCTTCTACAACTTAAAAGAATTGTTGAGGTGTAGTTATTATGGTGACGTACTCAACTATTTAAATGAATTTCAACCCATTTAAATTGTATTGTCTCATAATTTGATCCTTATGGCAAATGACTTTAATAACCTCGTAATTTATCACGATAGTCCACCTTTAATCTCTATTTTAAAATACTTTTGGCCCCTGAACAGGGGCGGATCCAGGATTGTTTTTCGGTGGGGCGTTATTTAATATTTAAAAAATCAAATAATTTATTAAACGTACTCATGTCGAGTTTTCATAATTTAAAAATTGGCAACAAAGTCATCCACGGCAACATTCAAGAACAAATATTTTCCAAGTCAAGCAATTAAACAATCATTAAAATTGGAAAAATTGAAAAATACAGATGAAAAATGACAGGACAACAATTAGGGGTGTTCATGGGTTGGGGCGCGTCAGCTGACTCAACCCAAATTGATCTCAAATGTAGGATCAAATGGGTCGGGTCAAATCGGATCAAAATTCTCATAGTTTAGCGTCGAGTGTACCACCAAACAGAGTATGTTTTGGTCAAAAAATTGGCATCCGTATTATACTGTTGAGTCACTTTTTTGAAAAGAACTGGATATGACACCCTGTTCATTTGTTCCGTATTGACAATAGCATGAATACAAGCCTGCAACAATTTAGCCATATTGCTTGGCAAGAAGCGCAATGATTAAGCAAGAGCAATACAATTGACATCTTCGTCAATTGGGGGCTTGTTTCAATACTTAATTCACAATCCTTTGACATAGAAAACCTAGATTCAACTACAATCCCCTTACTAAAAATTTCAATTTTCAACCAAAATTCATCGTGAGATCGTATAAGTGGTTCATAAGGTTAAAGTTGTGACATTTCCAACTTCGTGGATGGTCGTTCCGTGGAGCCAGCATTCAAGCCATCCCCTATCAAGAATATAAATGCTAGAATAATTTCTTGATAAAGATATTTCGATGTTGTGAGATCTTGTCGAATGATTATTGCTGTAATTTCTTAGATTGCGGTGATTTGTGAGAGCACAATTGCAGCGATAAGATTTGATGGTGTGGCGTTCTCAACTATTTATATGATGGTATCTCCTAAACTAGTCGCATTAGTAGGGTGCTTTATGGTGTTTGAGTCTGATTTTTTTCAAACGTGAAAACTCTACTCGAGGACTATGAAATCACAAAGCTGAATTGGTCATTTTCTAATGCAATACAACGTGACAACCCGAAGATATCAATCAACAAAACCCAATAAATGATTTGGAGAGCTTTCTCGATGAAGAATAAACAAATGAAGGCAATAAAGCCATTCATCCATTCGTGCGCTATTTCCCTAAAGCAAAATCTACACGTTATCTGGCAATATCCAGACAGCCTAAGATTGTCCCAAAAATGCCACACAATTATAAAAATAATGCACATTTTCTTTGTTGTTTTATGCTTTAAGCCTACCTTGGGCTGCTAAAAGCTATACTTTCCCATGATAGCACGTAAACAGCTCATGTGATTCACATCTTTTGGGTACAAACCACAAAACATCCGTGTGCTACAACCTTGTTTGTACTACTTCGCATAAATATCCCCAATTCTTTTTATAGAGCCATAATAATTGATCATATGTATCCAAACATAACGTCCTACGAGTTCGTCTGTGTAAAGACGATCCTTCCATAAATATCAAGGTTTTAAGAAATGAAAATAAAATTTTCGGGTTGCATGAATTGTGTTATAAACTTTATAACTATTATACTTTGTGTAATAAATTTTTAATATTGCAACTAAGATTTTTTACCTTTTATTATTATAATTAAACATCGTCTTTCCATAAGCCTGTGGAAAGATGGTCTTTCCCAAGGCTTTGCCATGTTCTATCGGTATGTGGGGTCATGAGTAAGGCCGTGAATTATAGTTCAATATATAAGTTCATTAGTCGTCTATACATTGTAACAATTGATTTTATGGTAAAGATATATAACTCCAATATGGTATCAAAACTCAAAATTTATCCATTAAGCGTTAGTGGGCGAACTTTCTACTTTTGGCGACTCGCGGATCTCCCGAAGGCAATTCAAGGTTAGAAAAGAAACTATCCCTGAAGGCAGTGAGGGGTGTGAGTCCCACATTAGTGGTTGGTTAGTTGGTTGTATGCCGCTAATATGCACCAACCAATCCATGCAAATGTACAGGATTCCTAACGCAAAATCACAAACAGAATCATGATTACACATAGGCACAATCGGATCAAGAACGATACAATGGTTTAAACTTCTAAATTGAGATATCATCTTAAATACAATGGCTGAATAGATTAAAATAACACCACTAATGTATGAAAATAATCCATTTATCCAATAACAAAAAGATTAGATACAAAAATCAAATGTGTGCTCGAACAGAGGCATATTTTCGGCCCACCTATTGCATAGTTGTCCATACAGTTGCCCATGCACCAATAGAAGACTCGACAGCTACCGCAACCCCCGCTTCTTCAGACGGGACTTGTCAGAAATTGCCGATTGGGTTGGTCCGACCAAGAAAAGGCAGAGCTAGCAAGGTATCTTGCTTTCAAACGCAGATACATGTATCAGGCATGCATATACAATAAATAAATCTAAATTTCGTGGGATTAATTGAAACCCCGTTGTCTTGAAAGCCTTAAATTGTGGCAGATGGAATAATCTGATGGGCCCAGGAAGTGACTTTTAAGAGGCGGATTGACATTGGAGAAAAATGACGAAGTGGTGGATGCAATCATCCCATATTAGTTCCACAAAATCACTTTATTTGACGATGATTAAGCGTTAATGATGAGATTACGTTGTTTCTGTTCTTAGGTTCCGTCCGATGCCATTTTTTATGTTGGTGATCATGTTTATTCTCCTCTAATTCCGGACTATTTCCCTTTTTCATACTCGTGCAATTTGCTTAAAAATAACAAAGTTCGATAAAATTACATTTTCTTACACCTCAGTTTAAATTAATTCACCTCTATTGAAGTATTATGAGTATTCATTTTGTCTTCACGTCACCTTTTTGCACGAGTATTTATACATGTTGGTTTGGCCAAATTTGAACCCGAGATGGGGACTTAAAATGAGTTGAACTAATTTCAAGCTAAATAAGGAAACAGTCAGGGGCGGAGCCAGAAAACTTTTGTGGCGGGGGCTAGTTAGGAAATTTTTAACAAAAAAAAAAATACAATAATACTTAAGTCTTGAAATTAATATGATGAACAATGAAATTCTTTAACATACATATAAAATATTATTTGAACAGTAACAACCTAACTTCT
The DNA here is from genome assembly GCA_037428765.1 of Rubia yunnanensis. NCBI lineage: Eukaryota > Viridiplantae > Streptophyta > Magnoliopsida > Gentianales > Rubiaceae > Rubia > Rubia yunnanensis. The sequence continues at coordinate 131,406,118 of CM075063.1, forward strand.
AGGAGGAAGCGAAGACTACTGTATTCTTCGAGATTTCGTGTTTTGAAAGCGTCGCAGAATGGATTCATTGTTGATTGTTGCAAAATTCTTCTTCTCAATGTACACAATAAGGCTATCATTCATCAATTCATCTCCCATGCGATTACGCAAATCAGTCTTCACAATTTTCATCGTAGAAAACACCCTCTCCACAGTAGCAGTTACAACCGGTAAAACCAACGCCAGCTCAATCAATCGATATACCAATGGAAATATTCTATGAAAATCAGTTTCAACTAACCTCAAAGCAAGAGTACCCAAGTTTTCAATGCTTGAAAAGTGAGGGTCATATTGCATAACATGAATATAGTTCCTCAACTGAGATTCAAGATACATGTGATCGGTATGAGAGAAGTCTTCCTGATACATAGTTGCAAGATGAATCAATTCTGGAATACTGAACTGGGAGAAAGAATTTCTTGGATCAAGACAGGCAATGCAACCAAGCAATATTGTGCTAACTTCTGAAAAACGATTGTTCATCTCTTGTATGATCCAATTACCAACCTGAAATTTTAAAACTAACGGTCAATAACACAAAGAAATATCTCTTTCTTAACAAAATATGATAAACAAGAATACATGAAGAAACAAATCTACGTGATAATGATGATAATTGGTTATGACTTGCCCCCTTCATCTTCCATAGCCACGACTAGTCATATTGTCATTCATATCAAGTAGTGGGATCATATGCAACCCACAAAAATTGTTAACTTCTTCTAAAATAATATCCCCTCCATCTTCCCTAAAGGCTTGTAATTGTTGTTTCACACAAGCAATCAAATTCATGGCATTGACAATATTTTGATCCTTTTGTTGTAAGGCAGTTGACAGCTCATTCGTGATTGACAACAAGTATTTCATCAAAAGCATCACAAACACAAACTGATAAGTATCCATTTTATCAATCAAACTTCTTGCAGTACCTCTATTCTCTTAACTGCTTCCATGGTCATGAATATCACCCAACACTTGTATCACTGAAGGCCACATCGTATGTAAACGAAGCAATGTCAAGTAATGTGATCCCCAACGAGTATCTCCGGGTCTTGCTAAACCAGTTTCTTGGTTCAACCCTTGACCACTAGTAATTTGTCCTCCTTCTAAAGCAACAACAATTCTGGCACGATGCCCCAGCCAAAGTCACAATCATAGTGACATAAGAAAAAAAATCAGCCACTGTAGAAATTTCTTTAGCAACTGATACCAGAACTAATTGGAGTTGATGACAGAAACAATGAATGTACATAGCCTGCGGATTTTCCTCTCGTATCAAGGCTTGTAAACCGTGAAATTTACCCTTTATATTCGAAGCTCCATCATATCCTTGTCCTCTCAATTTGTCTAAGGACAACCCATGTTTCACAAACAAAGCCACAATAGAATCTCTCAATGAAATAGATGTAGTGTCTGACACATGTATAATAGCAACAAATCGCTCAACAATTTCTCCCTTTTCATTCACATATCGAAAAACAACTCCCATTTTCTCTTTTGTAGAAACATCTCGAGACTCATCAACCATCAAAGAAAAAACTCCATCACCAAGATCAGTAATAATAGAATGTGTTACCTCTTCAGCACAAGCCCGAGCTAGATTTCTCTGAATTGGAGGGGAAGTCATTTGATTGTTACCCGGAGCATTTTGCTTAAGAACTTTGGCAACATCTTCATTGTTTTGACAATACCATTCAACAAATTCAAGAAAATTACCTCTGTTCACCGAACTAGAAGACTCATCATGTCCACGAAAAGATAGCCCTTGTCTCAAAAGAAATCGTGTCACATCCAACATAGCAGTTATACGAGTACGATAAGAAACCTCCGAGGTAGAATCACGTACTTGAAACACATTTATCAAGTTATGTCTTTGATCTTTAAAAGATTCAACACTCATCCTTGCATCACTATGACAACTATTCACATCCCCAACATGAAGAGAAAATCTTTCTTTTGCCTTTTTCCAATTAGTAAATCCGTCTACTAAGAAAGACTTTTGAGCAACTTCTCCCTTATTATGTGATGGCGGAAAAAGATAACACCAAAAACAAAATGTCGCATCTTTGGACACACTATATTCTAGCCATGGAAAGTCTCTATACCAACTAGCTTGAAAACTCCTTTCTTGATTGCCAAATTTCGTTTTTGGGTAGTTGTGACAAATTGGTTGATAAGGCCTCTTAACATTATACTCTCTTCGAATTTGATCTCGAATAGCATTATCAAACTCCTCGATTGGCTTCCTTAAACCCGGATCATAAACAATATCATCCACATTAAATTTTGCACTTGAGCGATTTTTCGAGATTTCATCATTAGGTTTACTAGAAGACTCTCCACTACGATTTCTTTTAGTAGGTTGAAAAAATCTCTTCATATCCTACATACATAAACAAAGTAATTTTATAATTTGTATTGATAAGAACTAATTTATGTACAATTGAATTTATGTGAGTAAGAAGTAATTTTTGTATAGTTCAACTTGTAACTTTCTAATTAATTTTTCTTCTTCAACATTTAAATCATAAGAACTAATATATGGTTAACACAACATCATGTATAATAAAAATAATTATTATATATTCATATTATGTAGTCAAATAAATAAATAAATAATGCATATTTTAAATAAATAAAAATGAAACTAACCTTTGATTTGCTTCCAAACATTGAATTTATCCTCCCAAATTGAGCATATGCGTGAATGTAGAGTAGAAGTAGGAGATTATTGAGCTTGGAAATTTAAAATTCATGGCTTCTCTTTCCATACAAATGGGAAGGAAATGAAAGGATTAAATTTTGAATTTTTGGAGGGGAAAACTTTTTTGGAAAAATTTGGAACAGAGGTTCGGTTGTGTGTGTGTAAATGTGATTGTGATGACAGAAAATGGGTAAGTTAGGATAGGAGAGGATAGAAAATAGAGGTAACAAATAAACTTATGACATGTGGCATGATTATCCACTTGAATTTTAAATTTTTTTTTTATTCTTGAAGGGGCCGAAGTGTAATTTGGAGGAGGCTGAACTATAATTTTCAAAAAAAAATTCAACTGTTAAAAATTGCTTGGCGGGGGGCTGGAGCCCCCTCCAGCCCCCTTTACCTCCGCCACTGGAAATAGTCATAATGCAACCCTTTGGTAGGGATTCGCGAATGTGAAAAATAATAACCTTAAGCTATGACGATGGCAGCATCAAAATATGTGTGATTCACTTCAATCACATTCAAATTAGCAAGTCGTAAAAAACAAGGTCGTAGAGAATCAAACTCGCACTAACATAAACTGAATGCAACATCTGAACCACTCTTCTAGCACCCCAAATTAGTTATTACAAAAACCATTCATCAGTTTTAAAATGGAGTCCGTCTCTTGAAAGACGGTATTTCCATATGCCATGGAAACACCAAGGTTTAAACCACAAATTAGAAGAAATGAACATAAAATTTTTGGGTTGCATTAACCGGGTCATAAACTCTATAACTACTACGTATTGCATGATAAATTTTTAATATTGCAGTTAAAACCTTTTACCTTTTTATTATTCCAACCAAACTCCGTCTTTCCATAAGCATCAGAAAAGACGGTACTTCTCGAGACTTTACGCTTAAAACGATCAGTTGAGCATCACATATACAACACTGGTCTTTCTTAATGGGTTCCTCGTTTTAAACATTGGATCTTAATTAAACACTATTGTTCCATTTTCTAATGAAATGGGACCTCAGATACTAATGGCAACATATTCCATATTAACAAACTTAGCGCCAGTCATTACTCGTTGATCAGCAGTCAAAACCGAGAAGAAAACTAAGTGGGTGGGGAGAAGATATTAATGTCACTTCAGTAAGCAGTCAAAAAAGAAACAGAAAAACATAAAAGATATCAGACAATGAACGTGCTCGGAGAAAAATGCAAAGGCAACATGGCTGAATGTTTTTGTTTTTCCCTCTAATTCTTTCTTTTTAACAAAGCTGAAAGGGATTGACAATTCAGTGATTTCACACTGTCATCAACCACTATGGCCGATTTCTCTGACAAGTCCAGTCCTAAAACGAGCTCCACCCCAAAGTCGTCGTTCTAGGCCACGAAGAGTTGACTACGTCGTATCCTACGGCCACAAACAAAGACCTTCTATCTCACTGTATTAGTACATTTACGAGACGACCTTCTATCTCACTGTATTAGTACATTTACGAGACGATGACATGGCAGGATGAGAACCTTGTCCAGGCTCAAGATCCAAGGTGGGCCGCATGAGAGAAAATGAACTACGTCATATATAGAGGGGTTTTAGAGTTTTATAAAGGTATAAATAAGAAGGTATGTCTTCTATGTCTGGTAACTCTCCATTGCCTATTCTTACTTTGAGGTAGCTACCCGCCGGATGGAGAATCTCCCCCAGGGTTTATTTCCTTTGCAGATCACAGATTCGCTGGAGGTGATCGAGATCGAGGTTGGATTGTTGGTTCTGAAATGCATCACAAGACTCCCACCTGTTATCCTAAAAACATCATACTATATACTCCCTCCATCCCAAGTCCATCGGTAGTCTTTTGTCCCAATTGAATTTGCACTCTACACTTTATTTTTTTATTTAGCAAATTTTGTCCATTATTTTAAGGCAAAGTCTTGGAAAAGACGGTCTTTCCATATGCTTATGGAAGGTAAAAGGTTTTAGTTGCAATATTAAAATTTTAGTATGCAACATGTAGTAGTTATAAAATTTATAACCCGGTTCATGCAACCCAAAAATTTTATCTTCATTTCTTCTAATTTACACTTTAAACCTTAATTTTTTCATAACTTATGAAAAGACCGTCTTTCAAGAGACGAACTCTTATTTTAATTGGATAAGTCCTACTCTGAATTTCTAGGCCAACCTAATCTACCAACCCCAAAAGCAATAGTCAAATCCCACTTCCAAATTACCCTGACTCATTTCATAATTCAAAGCAAAAAAAACTTGCTCTTTTTTCTCTCGGCAAACAGAACCGGGACGGAGGGGTACAAAAAAATTAATAAAGTAATTTTTCATGAAAGATGGTGACATTTTTTTAAATAAAAGAAGGAAGTAGAACATTGTCGTCGTCCTAATGTTGTACGTCAAGTGTTTGGGTCTTGGGCCATATGCACGGCTAACGTAGGCCCATGTGCTTAACATTAATCATCCTTTCAAAGCTATATCCCCAAGTGAACACAGGCACAGGCTGGCTTGCTAAAACTATCCTACCAACTACCGTTAAGGACAAGAAGACACCAAATCGTCGGCAAACAAGGTCAGCGGTCCGTATTGGGATGCGGATTATGGTCCCTCCATAATCACAACCCGCCTTCATTATTTATGACGAATACAATCCTATCATCCACTTGGATCTGTCTACCTGCCTATATTTCTACAAACAACTAAAATTCACTTCACTATTTTGATTTAAATAGGTATCGAAATTTCAATAAGTACTTCCAACCTGAAACTGGTCAAGCACCTAAGTGTCAAACAACGAGGTTGATATTACACATTTTTTCAACTGCTAGCTGATAATGATCTCGCTCAACCAGATTTTTTTTTCCATAGGGATGATGCAAGGAATACTTCACAATACAATTCTTGCATTACAGCAACAATCGGCTAAAATCCGACGCTCCAAAACTAAGCACTCATGCTAGCATATTTTCTGCTAATTATACAATTTTTTAGTAGCCACAGCACCTCACTATGGAAGTTGTGATACTGAACGGGACACAATTGAATGAGTGCTATTTAAACTTTATAAGGACAGGAGAGGAAGATGAAGGTAGCATAGGAAACTGAATAGGAATCTTGCACCTTGTTTGTCCTCAGAATGGAAGAAGCCATTTGACAAGGCAATTCTGGTCATAGGAAACATCTTAATGTAAACTTCCAAAAACTATAAATGAAGCCAAATCATTCAAAAAACCAACCTGCTTCGTGTGACTGGCTGGAATGCAACCAAACCTCAGTGCTTATACAGACCAAGCAATGATTTTTCCCTCGCTTCAACTCTTTTTCTGGCAGCCTCCCTCACTTTAAGTGCGGCTGCTTCCTCTGAAGATATGACTTTTGGCTTGACAATTTTCTTTGTCTGTTTATTGACAGCAAGTTTAGAAGGAGCAGGACCTTTAAAAGTTTTCACAGGATTTGGTGATCCTGAAACACCTTTTGAGGATGCTACACCTTGATTTCCCGAGGCTGAAGATCCAACATCCAATCCCAGAGGTTTTGTCAGGACAACCTTCTTTTGGACTGGCCCCAAAGATGCTCGAACGGAAGCAAGTGCCTCTTCATGCGTCACCCATTTACCTATATCAGCCATCATAAGAATATTAATCAGTCAAAATTTTGCCACAATCGTGCTTCCCAACTGAATCAAAAGATCAAGAAGGACTTAACACCTAAGGCATCAGTGTAGTAGAAGCCAGAGTTCGGATCATAGTGGCAGGCACTGCTCTTATTGTAGTAGTAGCCCGTTGAGCTGTCCAGCTCCCACTCTGCCATCATCAAACTCAGTAAGTACTCCCCAATCCAAGATTCAAGAGATAAAACTTGCGAGCTCTAGTCAAAATTGAACAGCAAAATTGGGGAAGCAAAATAAAACGATGCCAATTTAATACCTCCGGGAAATCCAGCAGTCCCGTCACCATCTTCTTGACCCAATGCCTGTAAATTGGAGTCTCTAGCCTGCTGAAAACTTGCCACATCTTTCTGATAACTCTTCTTGGCTTTCTGCAAAATCACAGCAGCAAACACAAGCAGCATAGCATGATATATCTTAAGCCACGCCTAACATTTCTTAAACCCCGTAGTTCTCAAAAGGCTCAGAAACAACAGAGCTGCGATATTTACCGCTTCAATTTGTTCGAGTGCTTGAATGGCTGCCTTTTCCTCTTTAGCCTTAGCAGCATTGTTCTCCCGCATGGTAGTGAGCCTCTGCTGAACACTGTCCTTGTGACGCTGACCCTGCTCATGGTTCCTTATGCTTGCAGCACTACTGGATATGAAGATTTTGCAGAACTCGCACCATTTGTTACCCTGACTAACCCAATACTGGAGAACAACAAAACAATCTATCATTAGGATTATAAACCCCGGTGTGGTAAAATCAGTACTAGCAAAACTGCTGACCAAAATCAAAATCCCCAATCTTTAATCATTCATCTCCTATTGCAGCTCTATCAGGCTTCTACATAACCAATTTCACAGCTACAGTAAATTTTTAACAAATTAAGACAACATTTGCAGCCAGGTTAATTCTAGGTTAAACATGCCCAACAACTGGTTTTGATCCTTGAAATTGCCAATTGCGACAGCTAAATTCATCCATTAAATCAATACAGTAATTCGAATTGAAGAGAAAAACAACGACAAGGAACTAAGAAAGCTGAATTCATACCTCAGTCATGGTTGCAAATCGTGATCGTTGCAGAAGCTGAGAGAACCCTAGAATTCGAAAACAAAACTATCCAGAATAAAGATTGCTTTGAAATCAACTCTACGGGCTTAGATTATAACAGATTATATAGTTGCGGAAATCCGAATTCTCTCGCCTGAACAACACGACTTCAGTTTGCCCTAAGGAAGATTTCTCGGCGAAAACAAAATCGTTTGACTTTCAAAACATTATAGGTAAGTCGGTTGTCGCTGTGTTTTCTATTTGGTTTGGTTTTTTCGAAAGACATTCCCCCCCACTGTTTTTACATAAATTGTGTGTGACGAATTTTTACCTACCTTCCATCAATTAAAACTTATCTAAACACAGAGTAATTATTTTTGACAAATTATGAATGGGTACATTGTACAAGTTAATTTTTTCAAACTTTCATCCGATATATGAATTTCAAAAGAAGAAAATTCACACACACAAATAACACAGTTACAGTGATAGAGTAGCAATGGTTAAGTTTCAAAAATATTGACAGCCCTAAAACAGGACTCTTGATTAGTGGCGGATGTAACCTATGTTTCGATCACCCTAGAATAAGAAGAAATTTACTGATGTTCTTTCCTTTGTTGGATAAACCATAAAATTAAATTAAATACTCCATAATTACATTTGTTCATTTACAAAGTGTTCCTCCTCCATTATAATCCTATCTCCATTACTGGAATTGTAAAAAACTCCAAAAATACAATACTCCTCCTAATATTTTGTTTTTCCTCTCCTTGCATTGTCTACAAGTATTGCCACTTTGGTCTTGAATCCTCCTCTACATAAATGGCATTTTACTTTCCTATCATCATTATTTTTCAATTCACTATTTTAAATATGACGGTCCAAAATATGCAGAACAGTTTCAGACAATCTTTCTACAGCACAGCATAGGCAGTTCTCCCACTATTTGGAAGAAGGCCGTCCTTTGCCATCTCCATGAGAGCATCAAACACACCATCCAAATTCCCTTCCCTGAAATTGACCTCCACTGGAATTTTAGCAACCTCGGCATAAGAAAGCCTACAGCTGCTCAACGCGTTGCGAATAACTTCATTCCGAACATCGTCTATTCCCTTCCTATGGAGTTCTTTTGACAGAGAAATCACAGTCAACATATGAGGAGCGAACTCAGAACGAATCATCTCCCTGTACAGATCCACGGCTTTGCTCAAATCCCCGTGGCGGGAATGGCCATGAACAAGAATGTTGTAAACAGCTTCATCGGGATTTTGCATGGAATCGAAGACTTTATCTGCTTCCTTCATCAGGCCTTTCATGCAGAATGCCTTCACCAGAGCAGCCGGGCTGTTTGATGATCCCATGTTGTTGCTGCTGCAGCTTTCTATCAGAACATCGTACGTTACATCATTCGGAACTGGCTGTTCGTACAACATCCTAAACATGAGCCTCTTTGCTTCTTTTCCACGAGCTTGTTTGTTGAGACCGTTGATTAGCACGCTGTAGGTGACTGCATCGGGAAAGAAGCTCTTTCTGATCATTTCACTGTGTAGATGAAGAGCGCTTGTTAGATTGCCTTCTGCACAGTAGCCATTGATTAAGGAAGTGTAAGTACACTTATCTGGAGGCAAACCCTTTCTCCACATCTCTTCAAAGAGTTCATAACCTTCTCTTAACCTTCTCTGATCACAGAGACCTTGAATCAATGCTGAATAAGTAATAGCGTCGAGTGAAACTCCTTTCTCAACCATGTCTTTCTTGATTTGGAACGCCTTTTCCAGGTCACGCTCACGACAAAAACCAGATATGATTGTACTATAAGTTACAACATCCGGGTTGATCCCCTTCCGCACCATATCCTGCATCACTTTTAGCGCATCTTCCATCGTCCCACAAAAGCAATGCCCATTGATTAGAGCATTGTAAGTTACAACAGAAGGTGAAAAGCCATTTTCCACCATTTCTTTAAGAACTTGATAAGCATCGGCCATCAACCCTTGCTGACAAAAGCCGTCAACCAATGTTGTATAAGTTCTCTCATTCGGCCTGATCCCTCGAGATTTCATCTGATAGAAAAACTCCATAGCTCGGTGCATATTTCTCTCCTTACACATACTGCAGATCAAAGAAGTGTATGTCACTACATTCGGGCGTAGCCCATTTCTCATCATCTCCGAATGCAGAACAAGTGCCTGGTGGAAATCACCCTCTCTACAATGCCCGTTAACAAGCGTGTTATACGTTACTTCATCTGGAACCAACCCCTTGATCCTCATTTCCTCAAAGATTACCGTTGTCTCCTTCATCCTACCTTCCCGACACAATCCATTCAACACTGCATTATACGTAATCACATTAGGTTCCAAATTCTTCTTCTCTAATGATCTCATAAATTTGACAGCTTCATCAACCCTTCCTAATTTGCAATATGCATCTACCAACGTGTTACAAGTGATCGAATTCGCTAAACATCCATTCCTCTCCATTTCATCAAAAAGTACCAAACCTTTCTCCAACTGTTTATCCCCACAAAATCCTCTGATCATAATGTTATGAGTATACACATTCGGAGAGACGCCACAAGCTAACATATCATCATACAGTTTCTCAGCTAATTGGATATACCCGCGGGAAGATACGCGGATTATAGCATCAAGAACAGAATTATACGACAAAATGCTAGGCATAAAACCATGGAATTTCGCTAAATTGATTACACTCAACGCCCTATCGATCATATTCAACCGAGAGTAAGACTTTACCAGCAAATCAAAGACGGCGGAGCTGGAGTTGCAGGAGTGGTACGACTCCTTCAGGCACGAAAAGACCAATTTGCCCTCGCCGTCGGCGGGGTGGGCTAGGGCTACGTCCTCGGCCAGGGAGCCGGCGGACTTGTAGCATTTGAAGCGCGTGAGGATGTGAATCGCGTGGCACTTGCATCGGAGGTCGAAGAAATGGAGCCCCCGGGCCCACTCGAGGAACTTGAGGGTGAGATTCCGGTCGAACTGCGTCTGGAGGAGGAGGCTGGTGGCGGATTGAGGAGTGAAGAGTGGGGATAAGGACTCGAGGTGGGAGTGGTGGTGGCGCCGTAGGATGGCTATTGTTTTTCCGACTAAATCAGCATCTGCCGGAGAAGAGACGGTTGTGAAGGTGGCGGAGATGAGCGGAGCACGGCGGAGGGGATTTTGGGAGGGTTTAAGGAATCGCATTTCAGGTTTTCAGTTAGTGAAATGAGACGATACTCTGGTTGCAGTACTGCAGACTTTGCCCCACCTAAAACGACGTAGTTTTATTTAATTTTTTTCTTTTCTCATTTTCAATGCGACATACTCCCGATCAAACTGCACACTTACTATTTGACACTATTATCCATCAAACTTTGACAGCATATTTGAGTAGATATATAAACAACAATATTATCGTATGTGATATTATTGCATTCGTCATAACAAGTAGTTTCTCAAACATAAGTTTTTGTTTGCCGTTATTATACGTAATTAAACATATGAACGTTTAGACAAGTTTCCTGAGGAGCGTGAAAAATATTCTGTGCAATTTAACCCCTCTGCCATCCATTGCATCAGAGCCCTTTCATGAGCGGGGGGGACAAAGAAACATGCTAGTTCTTTTTTTTTAGCATCAAATTAGTTAACAGTACTTTCCAGTTCAATTCTGTTGGAAAATTAGGATGTTATTAAGTTGTATTTAATTTTCGCATATTATTCCAATGTATTTTGCAACAATATCATCGTCTGCTCAACTCTTACATCTTTTGATTTCTATTGAAGCAACTTAAAAGTTAGCAACCTATACACTGTTAGGCTCCATCAAAAACGATATAAACACGGTACCATCCGACACGATCGTCTGCAACGAGGTTGAGACACACTGTAATATAAGCCATCTGTGCTTCTGCAGCAATGCTTGCTTACACCGAGGATCTGGACTGCGTCGAGTACCAGAGGAGACATTTCGCAACAAGACAAGGCGCTCGGGTTGTATATCAACTCAGCCACCAAATATATTCAGGTTTATACGAGTATGATTAACTTGCTTCGATTTTTCACAAAACTTTTGAGTGTGTTCGGGTGGAGGGGCCGTGCAGCAGCTTCACAAAGCCAAGGAAGCTGAGCTTCCCATCCGTGTGCCTCAGCCAGTCGTTCAGGACAGCGTGAACTGAAACTGAAGGACTAAGGCCAAGTTCCTGAATTCACAACAATAGTTGTAAGAAGGTAATATTTACATTCTTTTGTTGTTTCTGAGGGGATATTGACTTACAGATGCGAGTTCTTCGATGACTAGAGCCCGGTTACCTTCCTTCTCGAAGATTTCATATGCACAGCGCGCGTGTGGCTCCCATTGACCTAATGCTTCCAACTGATGCACGCTTACTGCAGCAGCACAGAATTCTTCAAAATCCATCTTTCTGTATTGGAGCGCGTTTAACTGCAGCCAATGGCAATCCATTAAACAAAATATTCATCAATGGCATCTGAGATTTTAAAAAAAACAGTATGGTTGAGTTATTACTGAGGCGAGGAAATCAGGAACTCGCGAATCCTTCATAGCATCCGTAGAGTTCTTCATGAGTGCCTGCTTAATAACGATATATTATTGCGAAGAACTTCCTCAATGAGCAAACAATGGAGTCGAAAGATACTTACTGTCTTTATGTTGTCTAACATTATACAGCCGTTCTTGTTGGGCTCCAGTAATGCAAACTGCGCCTTCAAATAGAAGAGCTCGTTTGCAGCCAGTGTCTTGGACAATGCCTACAAAAACAAACATTGAACTTTTGTTCCATACATTGAAATGCAAATTTCATTGGTTTATCCCATTCATAAGCATACCCGCAAAGCAGCCTTTCTCAATGATGACGACCTCATATAAGTTTTCATGAGCCGGAATATGATGATATCAAGAGGAACTTTCACCTCATTGACTTCCCGAATCCATGGATGACCTGAAAAACAGAAATGTACAAAGAATCAGAACATGAGGGCGCAAACATATACTCAAATCAGCATTTTTGGAGTCACCAAGTACTAACTCAGTGCCTGAGCAGCAGTCATTCTTTTCCTTGGGTCTTTGTTAAGCAGACGCTTCACAAAATCTTTAGCATCTGAAGACAAAGAAGGCCATGGTGCTTCATCAAAGCCCGGGTCAGCTTTCAAGACTGCTCGAAAAATGCCTGACTCTGATCGAGCCCAAAAAGGCCGACTTCCACATAGTAGAATATATGCTATGACGCCTATACTCCACACGTCAGCCTCCAACGCGTATGATCTATGCAAAACTTCAGGTGCAACATAATATGCACTTCCAACAATGTCATTTAGTTTTTCATCTGCAAAGTACCAAAGGCACTGAATTTACATTGTTGAAACTCGCAGGGTTAATAATGAAACTAATGTCTCTGTTAAATCAACTGAAGAAAATTCACCTGGTCTTACAAAGTCCGATAAGCCAAAGTCTATTACTTTTAACTGGGAGTTATCATCCTTAGATGTGTAAAGAAAATTCTGGGCAGATGAACAAACAAAAAGGATTAGAAAGAAATGTTCAACATTCTTGAAAAGGCAGTATCAGATGGATGATCTTCTACAAACCTCGGGTTTAAGATCACGGTGCACAACACCCTGAAGATGACAGAATGCAACAACATCTAATATTTGTACCAGCACCACCTTAGCTTCCTCCTCCGAATATTTTCCACCCCTGAAAAGTCGAGTGAAGATGGTTCAGAAATCATAACGAGTAGCGAAAATGGGAGTCAAATACTTTTCATGCTAATAAATAAGCTCACCTTGCAAGGATCCTGTCAAGAAGTTCTCCACCTTCACACAACCTAGAAATGCAGTGTAATGGATCAACATCCAATTGATAGAACCATGTAAGCATGAAATGAATGTCACGCGAGAGCTAAAGATTCTTACTCCATCACTACATAGACATTATTTTCATCCTCGAATGAATCATAGAACTGGACAAGGTTGCTATGTGTGGTCAGTGACTGCATTATCTTCACCTCCCTCCGGACATCCTCAACAGAAATGGCCGTTGTCATCTGCAAATACACAGAATAAACGTAATGCCCCAGCAAATCTTCTCTAACCGACATAAAACATTTTCAAAGCTTGTATTCGGTAAAGATTATTAGCTCTCTAATGAAGCATTGCAACATGGTAATATGTTCATTCTATCATAAATATTGTATATGAACTGTAGCCCGAATTAATGGGTTGGCAGATCAGAAACTGACTGGCACTCCTAGTTAGTCAAATGATCATCCAATTAACTACATATTTATGCACGAAACTTAGGGTTCGGTAAAGTCATGTAAGGAGACTTCCAACTAATTCCACCTGGCTGTCCTAAAGCAATCCAAAAATATCCACCTTCATGTGGAAAAGATGCTCCCAGAACTTTAGATACTCATTGGATCCAATATTTGAGCAAAAAGCACCACACGGAACAAGAACAAACTAATTGGAGTGATAAAGTTGATATCGAACTAGTTTTATATGTCACATCAAAATACCAGATGAAACAATACAAATTGGACGGAGATACCGTCCCAGAAAATCAAATGACACATAGGAATCGAACATTAACCAACGATTGAAATCCCGACGGGATGGGGTTTATAAAAATAAACACACAAATTAATATGAAAATATAACTGAAATCTGCAAATTAAAGCAAGATTTGCACCTTCTCTTTCGGGATGACCTTAACGGCCACCTTCTGGCCCTTGAGCTCCCCTTTCTTGGCTATGGCGGAGCAAGTATACCCAAAATGCCCTCGACCCACTTCATCTCCCATCTCATACTTTCCGGCGAACAGCTTGGAGAACCCAAAGCTCTTGTCCAGCTCCACCCCGGAATCCGCCGCCGCCACTCCCTCCGGATTAGACGCCGTCCCATTATGCTTAACGCTCCTCCCGTGCCGCCGGAGAAGAAACGCCTTAATATGCTTCGCCGGCGACGGCGGCCGGAACGACCCTTTAAACGCCCTCCTCGGCGTGCTGGTCGCGCTCCACGGCGGCCCCACCGCCGGAGAGTTCTTGGAGAAGAAGTAACGCGCCGGGCTCGGAGTGCTGGAGAACCGGAAGAACTTGGGCTTCCTAGCGGATACAGGGGTGTCGGCGGCGCTCGGGGGCTCCGGCAACGGCGGCGGCGGCGCGTCTCTGGGGGAGTACGGGTTGAGCTTGGCTGGTTTCGTATTGCGATTGGAGCCGCAGTTCCCCATGGCTGGCCGGAGATGTTATTTCCGGCGACGGCGAAGAAGTGAAAGTTGCAGTCGGGATTTGAACTGTATATTATTAATCCACGTGCGTGATTTGCAGAGAAGTGGAGTGCAAGAATTGCTTCGCGGTGTGTGTTTTTGTGGTGTGGCGATGGATTTGCACTCTGAGGCCGCAGGATTTTTAACTGTTCGTTGAATTTAACGTATATTAATGGAGCGCGCGGTAAATGTAGGTCTAGTGTTTGTAGCGTTTGGAGGGTAGGAAAAAGTATGGGTCGATTTCATAACCATGCGTCCGGAATATTTGCTATTCGAATCAAATCAATAAAGTATGGGTAATTTTATTGGGCAAAGTTTTGGAAAGACCGTCTTTTCACATGGTTATGAAAATAAAGGGTTTAACAGTAATTATATTGTACAACATGTAGTAGTTATAAAGCTTATAGTCCGATTCATGTAATTCGAAAATTTTATCTCTATTTCTTCTAATTTACACGTTAAACCTTGGTCTTTCTATGGCTTATGGAAAGACCGTTTTTAAGAGACCGATTCAATTTATTATTGTTGCACAATTTTTAACTCAAAAGTATATTATTTGGAGTCTGTCTCTAGAAAGACGGCATTTTCATAAGTCATGGAAAAACCAAGGTTTAAATTGTAAATTATAATAAATGAAGATAAATTTTGGGTTACATACATCGGTTCATAAACTTTATAACTACTGCACATTACATCAGTTTCTGATTTGGCATTAGTTTTTCCATCCGTTTGGCATAATCGTTCGATAAAAACTCTAGATTGTTTCATCACTTCTGAAATTTTTCGAATTGTTTTGCCACTTCCAAAAGAACTTGGGGTTATTTTTGGGTTTTACACTATCGTATAGTCGTATTAAGAATAATTAAAATTTGTGAAAAATTATATTTTGAATATGTTATAATAAATGTAACAAGATATCGCACAATAGTATTTATACATATACTAATTTAATTTAATGGCTAACGCTAAAAAGTTTTGGTAAAGTCTTGGGAAAGACGGTCTTTCCATAAGCTTATGGAAAGACGGGGTTTAATTCGAATAATAAAAGGTAAAAGGTCTTAGTTGCAACATTAAAAATTTAGCATGCAACATGTCGTAGTTATAAAATTTATTACCCGGTTCATGCAACCCAAAAATTTTATCTTAATTTCTTCTAATTTACACTTTAAACCTTGGTTTTTCCATGACTTATGGAAATACCGTCTTTCAAGAGACGTACTCAAAAGTTTTTATTAAATTTATAGTCAAATTGCAATTTCGGTGGGTATGTATTCACAATGTTTGGCTAGGGGCCCCTTATAGGCCCGTCAAATGGGTTAATTGGATAATTTCGTTATCCAAACCCAATAGATCATTATCCAATGGGTTATTATCCAATTAACCCATTTATTAAATGGGTCATAATGGGTTGAGTCATAAATGGGTTGGGCCATTAAATGGATAACCCATTGGATAACCCATTAGATATTCATATGACCCAATGAGTTAAAATATATTATACAATAAGTCGTTATCCAATAAATTATTATATAATTAACCCAATAAGTTATCATTAAACATTTTCTATCGATTTTGGTTACAAGTTATCATTATCCAATGAGATCAGGTATTAAATGCTCATTAGTTTTTGGGATTGAGCGGGATGAAAATAATTGTGTTAATGGAAAATTTTGATCTCCATGGGTCTCATATTATCTTAATTCAATAAGAACGTAACAAATACCCAATAAATATCCAAAATTACCCAATTAAATGCATGTGTAATATTTAACATAAATATTCACTATAATTCACAAATTATACAAATTATAATTCACAAATTATTCAAGCTCAATCTCGTACAATATTCGAGTTCGTACAGTATTCGATCTCGTACAGTATTCGAACTCAATCTCGTACAGTATTCGAGTTTGTACAAAATTCGCACTCAATCTCGTACAGTATTCGAGTTCGTACAATATTCGAGTTCAATCTCGTACAGTATTCGAGTTCGTACAGTATACGAGTTCAATCTCGTACAGTATTCAAGTTCGTATAGTATTCAAGTTCATAAAGTATTCGAGTTCGTACAGTATTCGAGCTCAATCTCGTACAGTATTCGAGCTCAATCTCGTACAGTATTCGAGCTCAATCTCGTACAGTATTCGAGCTCAATCTCATACAGTATTCGAGCTCAATCTCGTACAGTATTCGAGTTCATACAGTATTCGAGCTCAATCTCGTACAGTATTCAAGTTCATACAGTATTCAAGCTCAATCTTGTACAGTATTCGAGTTCAATCTCGTACAGTATTCGAGTTTGTACAATATCCGAGCTCAATCTCGTACAGTATTCGAGCTCAATCTCGTACACTATTCGAGTTTGTACAGTATTCGAGCTCAATCTCGTACACTATTCGAGTTTGTACAGTATTCGAGCTCAATCTCGTACACTATTCGAGTTTGTACAGTATTCGAGCTCAATCTCGTACAGTATTTGAGTTCGTACAATATTCGAGTTCGTACAGTATTTGAGCTCGAGCTCGATCCCAAGTAATATTGTTCGTTAGTTTCGTCGAGTTTACAAAGGCAACATATTATATATTTTTTATTTTTATTAAATATAATATAATATAATGTACATAATATTATATTATGAACTCGAATATGAACAAAACGCAGACCGATTGATAAACAAAACGCAGACTGATTGATGAACAAAATACGGACTGATGAAACAAAACGCAGTCTGGAAAGTGAGAACTGAGAACTGAGAAAGAACGCAAACTTGATGGGTAATTCACGTTTCACCCAAATAAATGACATATACCCAATTGATCATTAAGTTCGACCCAATGGATAATTAGTATAGACCCAATGGAAATTAGTATATACCCAACGGATAATTCAGTATATACCCAATGGATAATTCATTATATACTCAATGGATAACTGGTGTTTTTAACCATTTAAACTTTAAATGGATAAGCCACGTAACATTTTGCTTAGAGTGAAAAATTACGATTAACCGTAATCATTCTTTGATGTAGGATGAATCGTGTGCATAACTAAAAAAAAGAAATATTTATTGGAGTGGCCAAATGTGGAAATTTCATTTATTATTTTCTTATGTTCAATAAAAGAAAATATTTTTAAAATATTCATATTTCGAGATTTTTCAAATTTAGTAAAAGTTTCTTAAATACTACTTCTACTTCTTTCGTCAAGATCATTTATCAAATTTTAATTAGTTCAAATTAAAATTGATTAAAACATGAACCGAAATCGACAAATATGATAAATCGAGAATTTGATCGTTTCTAAGTTGATTATATGTGTTAGGGAAAAATCAAATTATTCGTAATCAAATTTGTGAAAATTTTGTTATCTTATGATATGAAATTATCCTCGGGTCACCCGTTATCCAACCCAACTCGACCCATCCAAAATTATCCAACGAATAACCAATTATCCAACCCAACTAAACCCAATAACTACAACCCAATTATATTCATTAACTCAATGGGTCATTATCCAATAAGTCTTATCCAATAAGTGAAATTAGTATATGGGTAACAGTTATCCAACGGGTGACCCATTTGACGGGCCTAGCCCTTATGTCATGTTTGTGAGATAAATAATACCATTGTCTGTGAAAGAGCATTTTGCATATCTAAATTGGTGGTTAATAAAGTTATAACTCAATTCTTGTTGCAAAATGTCCAGAATTCGGATTTCAACAACGATTGTATAGTTGTCATTCATACTACAATCAAATTCATTCTAGTGCATATTGGATAAGCGGACAACCATCATTACTAATACATTGTAAGATTTGCTTGTTTATATTATAAAATCAAATGGTGTTATGTAGCTGATAAAAATATAGAGTAAATTATTATAATGTACTAATATTAATCAATGACACATTTCATTAATAATGAGGGTTACAATATATAGAGTTACAGCAAACCAAAGTCTAACAGGAATAAGATTCTAAGTCTATAAGGAAACTACAATGTATAACTAATTCTATAATGAAACTAATTCTATAAGGTAACTACCATCTATAACATTTCCTACAAGGAAATGTATTCTATTTCCTTAACACTCTCCCTCAAGTTGGAGCATGATGCAAGAATGCCCAACTTGCGAAGAACATTATGAAATTGTTAAACATTAAAAAAAATCAAAAAAAAATCTCAGTAGGGATAGAAGTAGTATTCAACTTCAGTAAAAGCAGTATTTGAAGGAGACCATTCAAGGTAATTCTCTTGACCCTTCAGGATGGTGGGTGCAATAACCAAACCAGGTCCGTCAGAAGAGCCAATGAAGTAGGGCTTAGTCGACAAACGACCAACATGTATAGGTATTTTAGGGCCACATTGCAACTGCAACTGTTTCAGTAAAGTCGCAATTACCTCATAGCCATTATTGTTTAGAAGCGCAGTAGCCTCAAAACCAACATCAGTATGGGCCTGTTCTTCGGGATTACTTCCAGAGGCAGACATAGTGCAAAAACAAGTAAGGATCAGCGGCGGGAACGCGGCGGCGCGAGCTTCGAGATCGTTACGTGTGGCTTAGCGCACGGACCGATAGGATCAGGAAAGGCGGCGCACGGATTACCACGGCCAGACGGTGGCGATTGGCGATGTAGCGATGGACGGCAAGCTTTTGACGGTGACACGACGGCTCGTGGAGGAAAGTACGGTCGAGAGGCGGTGGCGGGAGCTTGGGAAAAGGGCAGCGGAATTTTCTTTTCAGGTTTCAGAATTTTAGGCTCTGATACCATGTAGAAAATAAGTGTAATAATGTTTATTAATGCCAGAAGAAATAGAAGACAACACCGTGGAAGATGGATGACCAAAACGTTGATGCCATAAATCGGAAGAAGATACTGAAGCAACTGTAGGAGGAGACTGTAGGACAAGACGGTGAACACGAGCATCCAGCAGACGAAGCCAAAACACCCCCCCTTTTGTTCACCCACGCCAATCACTCTCCCCGTACTGATTGTCTTTGTCACCAGTCATGTGATATGAGGCTCCCGAATCAAGTATCCATGGTAAAGTAGGCTTACCAGACTCATCGCCAGTAAGAGAATTAGACTGATTAAACAAGTTCAGGGTAGAGCTCCATTGGTCATCAGAAAGAGCATGGCCAAACTCAGAATAGGCAGGGACACCGCCGGAAGAGGAAGCCGCCACCAACGTGGCAGCTCCGGCAAACGGCAGTGGGAGCGGGAGATCGGCGGCACCTCCGGAATCGGCGGCAGTGCCTGATGGCCGGGAAGGTGGCGCCGATTTCTTGCTTTTCTTGAACCAATCTAGGACACCATGTATCTGGAAACAGGTGTCTTTATCATCACCTTTGCGACGACAATGGCTACAAACAAGATTCTTGCGGTCGGCTGCAGAAAGAACAACTGGCGAAGAACTTGCAGGTGGTGAACGTCGGGCAGCATACGCCATGGAGTTAGAAGAAGGCTCACGAGCTCGAATGACAGCTCTATGATTCTCCTCCTGAGCAACAAGGGCATACACTTTCATGACAGATAACATTGGATCAATGTTCATGATGTGTGATCGCAAGGTGTGAAAACCTTCGTCGAGGCCAGAGATGAATTGGTAGATCAAATCTTTCTCTCTCTCTTGGAAGACTTTTGCAGTAAGATTGCACTGATATAATGCCTTGCAATCTTCACAGGTACAAACCAGGGGAGGTAGCATGTAGTGATAATCTGCAAACAACTTCTTCAGTTTGGCAAAGTAGATGTCGATGTGCTGACCGTTTTGCCTGCAACTTTGAATGGCTTCTTGCGTCTGCAAAAAGCTTCATACCATCGACGAGAATAAATCGTGCCTTCAGGTCATCCCACAAATCCTTACTTGTGGCAAACGAACTTGTAGAAGATCTCAACACCGGATCCAGGGTTTGCAAGATCCAGCAGACAAGAGTAGCATTAACCCCAGGCCAATTGGCAGCATCAGGATGATCATCCTGTGGTTTGGTAATGGATCCATCAATTAACGCAATCCTGTGCTTGGCAAGGAATGCGCGACAAATCGCATCGGACCATTTAATGTAATTTTCTTGACCTTTCAGCATGGTCGGTATGAGTTGTAAACCTGGACCATCGCCAGATCCAATAAAGTAAGGATCAGTCGACATACGACCAATCGGTAAAGTAATCTGAGGGCCAGATTGCAACTGCAGCTGCTGAAGTAAAGCTGTAATCACATCATAACCACTCATATTTCAGGACCAGACATGTTGTAAAATCAGGGACATATCAGGAGCAGGTACAATAACCAGCGACAGATCGGATCAATAGGACACACCGGCGCAAAAGAAGCGGCGGCGCGTGAAGGCGGACGGCGATCGGCAGACGTCGGACGACGGTAGACGCGTGGCAGCGGCGGATGGCGTGTGGCGGCAAGAGAGGCGGCCGTGGCATCGAGAGCGGCGGCGAGACGGCGGCAGATCAGAAAGATTTAATGCAGCGGAAAATTTTCTATTTAAGGTTTCAGAATTTTAGGCTCTGATACCATGATAAAAATATAGAGTGCTTTATTATGGTGCTATGATATTAATCAATGCCACATCTCATCAATGATGAGGGTTACAATATATAGAGTTACATCAAACCAAAGTCTAACATGAATAAGATTCTAAGTCTATAAGGAAACATAATGTATAACTATTCCATAAGGAAACTAATTCTATAAGGTAACTACCATCTATAAACTTTCCTACAAGGAAAGGTATTCTATTTCCTTAACAGTAGTGGTGACCCGTGAGCTTATATATTAAACAAATACTTTGTCAACCATCAATGTCGGACTCTCAAACACGCCCTCTCACGTGCAATGATATTATTCATCGTGCAAACGTGAACAAAAATGGGTTACGTGCCTATCAGTGGAAATATAAGTCCACTGGATCGGTCATGCCAACCTTAAGCTTTGATACCATGTAAAACTATATAAAGATTATATTAACGCGTATTTATACACGAGGCTAGTTAGAAAATAAGCAAAACTATGGTAATCTAATCATGCACAACTTTAATTTTACATAACAATATATTGCAACTTATTTTCTCTCACTGATTGTAGTGTTAATGGGGTTGAAAACATTGTAGACAAGGAAATGATAAATGCCTTTTAAATTAGCGTGCATTTTCCTAACCTATTCTATTGATAAATGTTTTGTTAAACCTCAAAACTCATTGATTTGTATTTGTAGAGCTATAAGAGTCCAATTTTACATGTATTGTATAGATGGTTTTTTCACTTAAAGCTCTTTCGTTAAGCATTTCTGTACTGTAGCATTGTGAATGATTAACCTACCGCCGTAAATAATAATTATAAAATGGGGGGCAGGTAAGTAGAACAAAATAAGACGGATCTGTTTCATTAATTTAATCAATCTCTTTAGCTTGGCATTGACAGTTTGACTTACCAATGCATCTAGATTTGAGTAAAGCACTGATTTAATTAATTAATCAAGATTTCTGGACTATGTGATGCTATAGGAATTAATATACTACTACTGCATCTGTTTCTATTTATTTAGTCAAAAAAATTAAATTTAAATTCTAAAATTAAATTGGTATATAAGTATAAATATTATTGTGTTATATATTATTAAATTCTTTGCGACATATATTTTTAAAATATAAAATTTTTACAAGCTTTAATTATTCTTAATAAAAAATATTAAGGATTAAATATTTAAATATTTTTCAAATCAACCGTTAGAGCATCTCCAATATAACCTTCATTCTTTTAAACTTCTATTGCCACATAGGATTTAATAACCCAAGCTCTAAATTTGCTCTCTAACCCAAGGGTCAAATACCAGAGTCAGTATTACGTGGACAAAATTTATATCGACCCTGTCAAAGTTACCTTCTCTTCTCTGAAGGTGAAATTGACGCTCGCTCTTTGCCAAATCAACCACAAAAATTGGGCGGGTCACTCAAATTTCGCTCTTTGTGTGTGTAAACGTCAGAAAAAATTTATTCATTTGATGTTTGGATTGGAGAAGAGTTCTAAAATAATCCTCCAGTTAAAAGTTTAAATATTACATATATGAAGGTGTGTGCAAATTCCAATAAAAATTTATCATGCATTTTTAATAAATAGGGAAGACTCTCTATGGATCGGAGATGCTCTTACGTGAGATGAGACAGAGAATTACGTAAGGTGATGCATGTAATGAAAGTGTTTTAAGTGCCTGTCGAAAGAAGAAGTAAAAGGGAAGTGGAGTTGGTATTTGGTAATCGATGACGATGTCGGATCATCGTTGTCGCATCTCATGGCCTGCTCTTGCTAGCTAATTACTCATTTCAAAATATCCATCTATCTACGCAATTCCATTTCCCTTTTTGTTTGAAAAAGTTGTTAATTTTTATTGGAATATAATATGTATTTTTGCGTGACACTTATTTGTATTGCAGTATTGTTGGTGCTCTGCACTATGTCACGATTACTCGTCATAGGATTTCTTATACAGTTGATCGTGTCTGCCAGTTCATGCATAGTCCAACTGAGCTTCACTGGTATGCCATCAAGAGGATTCTGCACTATCTGAAGGGTTCGGTTTCACCTGGTCTTCATCTTCGGTCCTGTGATGATCATCGACTTGTTCCTTATTCTGATGTTGGTTGGGCGTCTGATGGAGATTATTGTCGTTCTCAGCATGGCTTTGTTGTTTATTATGGTGGAAATCTTATCAGTTGTTGGTCTTCACGAAAACAACATGTTGCGCCAAATCCAGCTTAGAAGCAGAGTATCGCTCTATTGCATCTGCTGCAACTGAGCTCATTTGGCTTCAGCAGTTGTTACTTGAGCTCCAGGCTCGTCTTTTGCCTCCACCTATTTTGTTGTGTGACAATCTCGGTGCTACTTATATATCGGTCAATCTTGTCTTTCACCAACGGTCTAGGCATATCAAGATTGATTATCATTTTGTTTGTGAGCAGGTTAAGGATGGTTCTTTGGTGGTTCCATCATGTTTGTTCGCTTGATCAGATTGACATTTTTATCAAGGTTGTTAGTACTGCTCTTTTTGCTACTCTTCGGTCCAAGGTTCATGTCGCTCCAGTTACCGCCCGTGGCGTGAATAGTTTAATCTGAGTATTGAGAAATGACTTAATAGAACGAAGGAATATCTCCATGTTTATAGAGGTTGATCCCCGAGAAATCTTCTAATCACGTTAGGATATATGTTTATTTTCTATATAAGTATAGTTGTCTTACCAAATGAAGTTACCATATATTCAATATGTCATAATTATACTTGGAATGTAAGTGTGTTTTGAAGGTATAATCGAATTCAACGATCTACCGCTTGATTAATGGGTTTCGTTTCAGCCCAACACAAAGTGTGATATGGCATCAGGCCAAAAAATAAGATGGTAGATTGGTGTTCGGCCCAAGAGGGAGAGCTCTGGCTCCAATCCTTATTAGATACAGTTCAGATTAGTGAAAGTTAACTTAATTTATATATTATTATATCTAGCTTATATGCATTTCAGTTCAATACATTTAAGTTGATGTTATTTAAATTAGTTATGATCTATTGTTACTATTTCTTTTACTACTTTTAAACATAGTTTTGTTCAATCCAATCCAGTTCTATAAAAATCAACTTGAAAAGGTAAGCCCTTGAATATATTGTTAGTTTTATTCAATTTGCTAGATATTAGTTTAATGAGATTCAATCCATTTAAACTTAAATTAGACAAATATAACGGAAACTAAACATATGGATGGAGTTTTGGTAGTCATTATAAACAGTTTTCAGAAATTTTAATTATTTTACTCAGCTTCTTTTACAAATTTGTTGCTTAATATAGCAGCATCAGCATCAGCAGCAGCATCGGCTGGTCAGCACGAAATCGATACCGGTGACGGTACGCCTGGATTACGGAGTTGCTCAAATATTAAATTCCCAATTGTGGACATAATTCTATCAGTTCACACGCACCGATTTACTTATTCAAACGTCACAACTCAGATGTACACAATCATCCAGTATTAGTATATTCCCCCGTCCCATTTTAAATTTTCTAATTATTTTTTACAGTGTTTATTACATATAATAATTACACATATAAAATTATTATTTAGAATAGATATTATGATGAATCTAACAAGATCCCAGGTGATATTTTTAAGGCAAAGTCTTGGGAAAGACGGTCTTTCCATAGGTTTATGGAAAGACGGGGTTTGATTAGAATAATAAAAGGTAAAAGGTCTTAGTTGCAATATTAAAGTTTTAGTATGAAACATGTAGTAGTTATAAAATTTATAACCCGGTTCATGCAACCCGAAAATTTTATCTTAATTTCTTCTAATTTATACTTTAAACCTTGGTCTTTCCATAACTTATGAAAAGACCGTCTTTCAAGAGACGAGCTCTATTTTTATTATGTATATATTAATTTTCATTTAGGGTCAAAGTTTACAAAGTTTGAGTACGAAAAACAGTTGGGAAGTTTAAAGTGGGATAGAAGGAGTAGGTGATAAGTGAGTACTCCCTCCGTCCCAGCCGAATGACACACTTTTTGGTCAACTTTCTCACGTCATGTTTGACCAACGATAACTTTAGTTACGTATATTAATGGTGTGCAAAAATTTGATATTTAGAAAATACATCATGCAGGGAATCCAACAATATCTCACATGATGATATTGGTGTCTATATACTGGTAGAAATTTATGGTCAAACATATCTTAAGAAAGTTGATAAAAAAATGTGCAGATTCAGCTGGAACGGAGGGAGGGAGTAATAAATAAAGAGGATACGCCTCATCTTTATATTTATAGTAACCTTAACCAATTGGTAACATAGTTTTTGAAAATAAATGAGTGGAGGCACACCACGCGTTGTGTAATATTATTAATTTTAAAAAGTAGGATTAATTTTTATATACTTTTTGTATCTTACATTTAAATTAAAAATAAAGAATTTAATTTATAATTTTAAAGTTTAGTCATCTAGCAAAAATTATACTATGATTTATGAAGTGAAATAATTAATTTAGTTAGAAATTGTTACATATTGAATACAATAAAAATAATTATTTTTATAATATTTCATTCAAAATATTCAGAAAATAATTATTCATATGTTGAATTCATTTTAATGGATATCATAAATATATATATATATATATATGTCATTGAATAAAATTAAATATCAAATGATTTTATTAGTCCCACTAGTTATAAAATGTTCTCATCTGACAGTTACTCAGTCTAAAGCAGAAATTTGTGATATATAAATAAATAATTATATATAAATATTTCTATTAGCACAGCTCTATCATTGTATAAACAAATTTGGACCTCTGTTATTTTTTATTATGTTCTTCTTTGGATATTCTTCGGTGGTGTATATATATATATATATATGTATATATATTACAATAGAATATTTATTGTTTTAAATATATTTTTTAGATATTAATTGTTTTAACAAGTTATGGTTGATTATATATAGTAAAGAAATAAAAATAAGTAACATATAATAATATTGGTATGTTATATTTAGACAACTTGGGTTTAGATTATTCAAAATGACTTCAACATCCTCGGTTGACAGCACCAAACCACAGAAAACAAACAATTTCTATTATATGGGATATGTGATATTTTAGACAACTTGAGTTTAGGTTATTCAAAATGACTTCAATATCCTCGGTTGGCAGCACCAAACCACATAAAGCAAACTATTTTTATTATATGGTGCTTGAGATAAAAATTGATAATATAGCAAGTTAAGCAACCTCGCTTTGTCTCATTTCAATCCGTGCAGCCTAATTTGCAGCAGTTAATTCAAAAAATGTTTGATCTTTAATACTCCGTATATTTCACTAAGTATAACTAAAATTTGTGAAAACTTATTATTTTAAAAATATGTGTTTTAACGAATCTAACAAAGTATCAATCAATAGAAATTTACAGTTTAAAATGATACGGAGAGTAGTGTTTTTTTTCCCGAAAATACTGAAATGAACTAGAGTAAGTGTAGATGAGTTGGGAAAACACAAACGCTTCAGTTCAGTTTTTTCAATTCAATAAAAAGTTTAATATGATGGCATTTAGTTCAATATAATCTTATCATTTTAATTTTAATTGCTTAACTCAATACAACTCAAGTTCAATACTATTTAACTCAATTTATTTATAAAAAAAGCTATAAAAATTAACATGACCATAGTTTTACTCATCAGGTGAATATGTTTTACTCATCAGGAGAATATGTTGTACTCCCCCCGTTTCACTAATAGTGGCACCATAGGTTTAGATGTTTGAATTTAGGTGGAAAAAAAATGAGCGGATGAAATTGAAGGTAGAAAGTAAAAAGTAGAAGGAGTTGATGAAATTGAAGGAATCTTGCAAAAAATGGAAAGTGTGTCAATATAAAAGAAATAACTCAAAAATGAAACTGTGTCAATATTAAAGAACAATAATTCCCATACACGTAACTATGTAAGCAATTGATACGATATATACAGCTATAAAATGGCGTTTTGGAAGAAATTCAAAGAAGTCTTCTTAATTGATTAGCGACCAAGACTTGTCATTGATTATTCATCAGTTTCAACAACCTGTATTGATTAACCTCTAGACTACGGTACACCCAATTAATGTCTCTATTAACTTGGAAGTTCCAATTTGGACACGATTGCTACATTGCTTAGGCTCTTGTTTTAAGAAAAGATAATAATAATAATAATAAGGGTAGAGGTCATTTATGCCCCAGTTTCTTGTTTAGAGCACATATACCTCAAGTTTTTCGAAAGTTCATACTTCCTCTGTTTTGTTTTTATTGTCATCATAGGTTTAGGTGTTTGGATTTAGGTGAAGAAAATAAGTGGGTAAAATTGAATGTAGGGAGTAAAAAGTATAATGAGTGATGAAACTGAAGAAGTCTTGTCAAAAAATGAAAGTGTGCCAAATAAAAGAAAACATTCATTTATAGTAAGTGTGTCATAAATAACCAAATAGAGAGAGTATATATCCTCACATGCTTTTTAAAAGTGCACATATATCTTCTCATGTTTTTCGAAAGTGCACATATACCCCTAAAGTTGGATACCATCGTTGAAAAACTGAGGGACATATGTGCACTAATGTCATGTTCTCTAGAACTTATCTGAACTGATCAGATTTAATCTGAACTGATACGAACTGAACTGAAAATAAATGTGTTGTAAAATAGTAATGTATGGCTAAATTAAGCAAAACTTCACCAAAATTAAATTTATGTTGAACTGAATTGAACTGAACTGATTTAAACTGAAATGCAGATAAGTTCCAGAGAACAAGGACCAAGCAATGAACTAAAGTATATGTGCACTTTTAAAAAATTGAAATGTACATGTATCATTGTAGACTAAACAAGGAATTATGGGACATAAATCCACTTCACTCTAATAATGATAAACATGTTCTTAATAAATTGAGACAAACACATGTTACGCATCAAGAAATGAACCGGCACAAATGGCTTTCCGATTAGTTCACTTCTTACCAATAATTTGTTGGATTAGTCTTTAATACTAGGGAAATTAAAGAATATTTTAATTGGTTTATATTGTGTATATATAGAGTCCGTCTCTTGAAAAATGAAATGACCAAGGTTTAAAATGGAAATAAAAGTAAAACAACATAAAATTTTAGGTTGCATTAATCAGGTCATTAACTTAAAACTACTATGCATTATATAATAAAGTTTTAATATTGCAACTAAAACCTTCACCTTTCTATAATCCTAATTTAACCCATCTTTCCACCTGCCTCTCGGAAGACCGTCTTTCCCAAGATTTTGCCGTACATATATTACAATATAATGGTGAAAGTATATATGTATATCGATTATATATGGTATGTACATACGTGTAAAATTTGTATAAAAATATAATTTTACAAACATGTGGATTTTAATGAACTGTTATGTTTGTACAGTAAATGTATGGTAGATGAATGGATTCCAAACGTTGTATCTTATACCAAACAATAACCAATGTATTTGCATGATGTATTTGTATGATTATGAACAGATGTACTCGCACGATAAATGAATCGATGCGTGTTCATGGATTCCAAACGTTGTATCTATGCAATACAATAACTAAAGGAATATTAAAACTGAACTTCTTGCTGCTGCATCATGTCCCTAACTTCCTGCTGCAACTCTAATGAATCTGATCT
Organism: Rubia yunnanensis; assembly: GCA_037428765.1. Taxonomy (NCBI): domain Eukaryota; kingdom Viridiplantae; phylum Streptophyta; class Magnoliopsida; order Gentianales; family Rubiaceae; genus Rubia; species Rubia yunnanensis. Next base: position 131,435,062 of record CM075063.1, read on the forward strand.
TTCTGTTGTGATATTTCTGCTGCTTGATGATCCGTCTGGAAGTATCTAGAAGGCAGCACAACATAGAGCCAGAACATCCATAAGCAAGAACAATCAGAAGCTTCCAAGAATCAGTTAGTTAGTTTTAGTTTCAGTTTTCAGTTAGCATTCAATTAGTTAGAAGTTTGTTGTTGATTAGTTATGTTAGCTGATTTGAGAACACTATAAATGTACATATTGTATACCATTTGACTAAGTTAATCAAGCAATACACTGGAAATTTTCCCTCCCAAACTCAAAGTCAGTTTTTGATCATTCCTGCAGTTTTGCTGAGTTTTTTGTGTTCTTGCTGGAAATCCTTTCAAATTTCTTCATGGTATCAGAGCTATAGGCTTTTGATTGAATTAAAGATCTCTTCTAGAAACTCTGCTTTTGAACACCATATTTTGCTGCAATGGCTAGATATGTTGCTGATGATGATGATTATGTGAGGATCAGGCCTAATGACCCTCTGTTCTTTCTGGCTTCTGATCATGCTAGCCTTACTGTGGTTTCAGAATTACTGACTGAAAGAAACTATGTCATCTGAAGCAAAGCTATGATCACTGTCTTCTCTGCAAGAGGAAAGTTGTAGTTCATCACCACTGGAGTTCCAAAACCAGATCCTGACTCCCCTGTCTATGATCAGTGGATGAAGGTTAACTCCACACTTGTTTCATGGATCCAAATCTCAATCAGCAAGGAGCTGGCTAGGAGCTTTCATTTCCACACAGATGTGAAGATACTTTGGGAAGAAATCAAAGAGAGATTCTCTGTCAAGGATGAACTAATGAGAACATTAGGTGAATTGAAGCAAGGATCAAACTTAGTCACTCAATATTTCTCAAATATAAAGAGCATTTGGGATGAGATTGACATTATCAGGCCACGGTTAACATGCACATGTTGCAACTTTGATTGCGGATGTGGATTTCATGAGAAGGTGGAGATGCAGGCCAATCCGGATAGACTGCAGCAATTCATGATTGGACTCAACAATGAATTTGATGCCCTGAAGGATCAACTCTTAGTTATGGATCCTTTACCAACTGTTGGAAAGGCTTACTCACTGTTTCAAAAGCAAGAGCAACAGAGAGGAATGCAGGACAATTTTGGTAACATTACTGAGATGTTGCAATGATGGTGGACCAGGCATCAACTTAGTTCAACATTAACATGTTCAATCAAAAAATGAAGGAGGGAGATAGCAAGAAATTTTTGAAGTGTGAATACTGCCAGAAATCTGGACATCTGAGAGAGAATTGCTTCAAGTTGAATGGTTATCCAGACTGGTGGCTTGATTCAACTAAAGTCAAGGCAAAACCATATGCTAATGCAGTAATTGCATAAACTGAAGACAAGGAGCAGATCAGTAACACTCCTTTGGATGCAGAAGATGGATATCCGTTTGAAAATGTGCAGTCAATGATTGCAAACATGATTCACAATGAGTTTACCAAATTTTTAAAGGGGAAAGCAAAGTAATCAGGTTAAAAGATGGGAGACGAGATCAACTTTGCACACTTTGGAGAATACTCAAGTAACCTGCATTCCAATGCTATTATTACTGCCTGTTGTTTTAAGTTTGGTGAATGGATTCTAGATAGTGGAGCATCATCTCACATCTGTGGCAATCTGTCTATGTTTGAAACTCTCAGATCAATTGATCACAAAATGCCTATCACTCTACCTGATCATTCCAGTGTACTAGCTGATTCCATTGGATCAGTTAAACTTACTGATTCAATCACTTTGCATAATTGTCTCTATGTGAAGTCTTTTAAGTTCAATATTTTGTAAGTCAACAAGTTATCACATCAATCTCATCTGTGCTTTGTCTTCTATCCTAATGCTTGTGCCATACAGGACCTCAAGACTAATTCCATCATAGGGGTAGCCACTGAAAACAATGAACTATATCTACTGAATCAAAATCCTTTCTGCCATCAGTAATAAAGAGCTTCCTCATCAGTCAAGAGTCAAGTCAGATAATAAAGCATAAAGCCTTGTATTCTACTAGAAAACTTTCAGATGTAGAAACTCTGAAGCTGCATTACAGATTAGGTCATCCATCAAAAATTGTAATGCAGCATTTGAATCTTCCTACTTTGAATAACATTTGTACAGTTTGCCCTTTAGCAAAGAAAGTTAGAAACTCCTTTTCATATTCAGTATCTCATAGTTCTACTATTTTTTATTTGATTCCCATGGATGTATGGGGGCCTTTTAGGGTTAAAACCACTGCTGGAGCACAATACTTCTTAACCATAGTTGATGATCACAATACATCCACTTGGACTTTTATGCTAAAATCTAAGGTTTTAGTACAATGTCTACTGAAATACTTCATACTTATGGTTCAAACTCAATTTAATAAGACCATTAAAGTCATCAGAAGTGACAATGGTACAGAATTTACAAATCAAAACTGTCAGTTTTTGTTTGCTTCTCTGGGAATTGTTCATAAAAAATATTGTCCATACACTCCTAAAAAAATGATGTTGTGGAAAGAAAACATAGACATCTGATTGAAATGGCCAGATCTTTCATGTTTCAGTCAAATTTGCCACTTCATTTTTTGGGAGATTCAGTTCTAGCAGCTACATATACTATAAACAGACTGTCTTCTTCCATTCTTGGCTGGAAATCACCATATGAAATCTTATATGGAAAAACACCTGACCTATCTTCTCTTAGAGACTTTGGATCCTTGTGTTATGTCTCTAATCTCAGTCCACTCAAACACAAATTCAGTCCTAGATCACAACCATGCATATTCATAGGATATCCTTGTGAACATGAAGCTTATAAGGTATATGATTTAGTAGATAAGAGGATTCTAGTCACCAGAGACGTACTCTTTCATGGGCACATTTATCCTTTTCTAACCAACAATCAATGTAATAAACTTGTCATACCTGATCCCTCTGATCAAGTTTCACAATCACAAGTTATAGTTAACACTTAGCATGACATTCTCTATCATACTTATCCATCTCAGGCACCTAATTATAATTCAGATTAGTATCATAATCTTGATAGCCATGCTTCTCCTTCTCACAGCCACACACCCCATACAAATCCCCTCGCTGATAATTCTATTTCTAACACAGATAATCCAAGCTCTATCTCTAATCCTCTTGCTTCACCAGTTCTTAGGCAAAGCACTAGGATCAGAAATAAGCCTTGTTGGATGCAGAACTTTGTGGTCAATTGTGCTTCCTCTGATGTCTTCATACCAACCTTTTCTGCCACTCATAGTGCTTTTGTGCCCCTCACCTGTGGCTAAGCAGGTTACAGTCAGATTGCTTATAGCCATCACATCATCCTATAACTGGCATTTACATCAAATGGATGTAAATAATGCATTTATGCATGGCTATATCACTAAAGACCTGTATATGATACCTCCACAAGGTTATAAGAAGGCCCTTCCTCATCAGGTCTGCAAACTCAAGAAATTCCTTTATGGCCTAAAACAAGCATTCAGATAGTGGAATGCTGAATTCTCCAAACAGTTCACCAGATTTAGATTGCAGCAGTCCAAACGTGATCATTGCCTATTCTTTAGGCACAGTGCTCAGTCATCTCTCATTCTCCTCATTTATGTAGATGATGTCTTGATCACTGGTTCTTCTGATACTGAGATAGCAGAGCTCAAATCTTATCTTCACAAGCTGTTTTCCATCAAAGATTTGGGGCCTGCCAAATTCTGTGTGGGAATAGAGATAGCTAGATCTGATGCTAGCATTTTTCTGAATAAGAACAAGTATGTTACTGACATTATACATGATCTGCACTTGACTGATTGCACAGCTCTATCTGCTCATCTTCCTTCTTCTTGGCAAGCTAAATCTCCATTGATCTCCATTGATCACTGATCCAGGGCCTTATAGAAGATTAATTGGAAGACTACTGTACTTATCTTTCACCAGACCTGATATAACATTCTCTGTGCATCAGCTTAGTCAGTTTGTTCAAACACCATCAGAACATCACTGGAAAGCTGCTATCCATATTGTCAGATATTTAAAGGGATGTTCATCTCATGGCCTATTCTTTCCAACTCATAAGTCTCCTACTCTATCAGCCTATTGTGATGCAGATTGGAATACTTGTAAGATCACAAGAAGGTCTGTCACAGGTTATTGTATCTTCCTTGGCCAGTCTCTCATCTCCTGGAAGTCAAAGAAGCAACACACTGTGAGCAAATCATCAGTTGAGTCTGAAATAGAGCCATGTCCATGACAGTTTCTGAACTGAAATGGATCAGTTATCTGCTTTCAGACCTACACATTTCAGTTCCTCTTCATATATCTCTGAAGTGTGACAATATAGCTGCTCTTCATATCACTCAAAATCCAGTATTTCATGAGCGTACTAAATATATTAAGATAGATTGTCATTATGTTCGGAATGCTTATACTGATGGTTTTATTGATCCTCTTCATGTATACTCTCATGATCAACTTGCTGATGGTTTTACCAAGTTACTTCCTACTGTTTCAGCAGTTAAACTTCTGTCCAAAATGGGATTTTGTGCTTCACAAAATGCCTCATCTTGAGGGGGGGGGGTGAAGGAATATTAAAACTAAACTTCTTGCTGCTGCATCATGTCCCTAACTTCCTACTGCAACTCTAATGAAGCTGATTTTTCTGCTGTGATATTTCTACTGCTTGATGATCCATCTAGAAGCATCTAGAAGGCGGCACAACATAGAGCCATAACATCCAGAAACAAGAGCAATCAGAAGCTTCCAAGAATCAGTTAGTTAGTTAGTTTCAGTTTCAGTTGTTCAGTTAGCATTCAATTAGTTAGAAGTTTGTTGTTAATTAGTTTTGTTAGTTAATTTGAGAACATTATAAATGTACATATTGTATACCGTTTGAGTAAGTTAATCAAGCAATACACTGAAAATTTTCCCTCCCAAAACTCAAAGTCAGTTTTTTATCATTCATGCAGCTTTGCTGAGTCTTTTGTGTTCTTGCTGGAAATCCTTTCGGATTTCTTCAATAACCATTGTAATCGTATGATCATGATGTATCTGTACAATTATGAACAAATATACCCATACAGTTACGAACATATGTGATAATGGATCAGACCAAACAGTATGAATCCTATTTGAAATTCATTATAAATATACGATAACACATTCATTCGAAATATATTCGTTCTATCATTCATTTCTTACTCATCCATTCGTTGGAGAATTTGTGGGAACTGCTACTCCCTCCATACCCGCCGAATGTGCACATTTTTTATCAACTTTCTCATGTCATGTTTGACCAACGATAACTATAGTTACGTATGTTAACGGTGTGCTAAAACTTGATATTTGGAAAATACATCATGCAGGGGATTTGTTGAAAGATATATCCCACGTCGGTTTCTTACAAAGATAATGACTTACATATAAGGTCTTGGGTCAAATCCACTTAGTACCAATTGATTTTAAGATGGAACCCCAAGATACCTTGAAATTTAAAATGGTATTAGAGCCGGGTATTGAACCTGGGCCGGAGTTGGGTTTACTGGGTCCATGTGTGGATCCCTTTTAATTTGGCCCGATATGAGTAGTTGAGTGTTTCCACGTTGGCACGTGAGGGGCGTGTTGAAAGATATATCCCCCATCGATTTCTTACCAAGATAATGACTTACATATCAGGTAGGTCTTGGTATACGATCTTGGGTCAAATTCACTTAGTACCAATTGATTTTAAAATGGAAGCCCAAGATACTTTGAAATTTAACATAATCCAACAATATCTCACATGATGATACTAATGTCTATATACTAGTTGAAATTTATTGTCAAATATATTTTTAGAAACTTGATCAAAAAATGTGCAAATTCAGCAAGGGCAGAGAGAGTACCATATTATTCTATCATTTTAGGAAAATCCTGAAAGTAACTTCGCAAGATAACTCACATCAATCAAGTGGTGGGGCTAATATTACTTTAAATTTCTACTGTAGTTTTATTATTTGTAGTTTCCAACATAATTGTCGATTTAGCAATCTACCAAATGTAAAGACGCCAGCCAATGTCGGAGAAAGAAACACTAACAAGCAAATCTAAGTGGAAAAATAAGGACCTGTGGCTGTGGTCAATTTACTTCGGGGGTCCCTGCAATTTGGGGTTTTTCTGATCTATTTTTCTGTAACAATAATGGTTATGAGAGATTCCACAGCTAAAATCAGGTTTTCTTTTACAATTTTATTCAGAAAGGTATATTCAAAAGAAAAAATATAGCAATTCAAAAGGTTTAAAAGAAACATTGTTTTAAAATCACATTCAAGAATGAGTCCGTCTCTTAAAAGACATTTTTTCTCATAAGTCATGGAAATACCAAGGTTTAAATTGCAAATTAGAAGAAATAAAGATAAAATTTTCGAATTGCATGAATCGGGTTATAAATTTTATAACTACTACACGTTGCATAATAGTAAAATTTTAGTATTATAACTAAGACTTTTTACCTTTTATTATTCAAATTAAACTGATAAGATGTATTTTGCGTAAGTAATATTGTATTCCTGATAGGAATACATAGATTATTGAGTTAAATGATTGATTAAATGCTTGGATATTTATGTTATTCGTAATGTTCTTGCAGTTTAAAGATTTAGATACGGAGATATTTGGAGATGGAAGAGGAAATAACAATGGAGATATTTGGTGCTGAATTATGGCAATTACAAATGTAGTTGGAGAAGAATCAGATTGATTTGAAGACTCCTAATTGTTAGGAGAGAATATTGTGATTATCTTTTAGAGTTCTAATTAGATAAGGAAAGACATATTTATATTTTATTCCTTATCTATCTTTTGGTTGTAGGAATATTTTGGAGACTTGATTATTTTACACGCATAACTAGACCTGGCAAACGGGTCTCTTCGATCGGATACGGGTGAGACCCAATTGGTTCGGGTATGATTCAGTAGATTGTTTTATCTTTGGGTATCGGGTCTTGATCGGGTGTGTTCAGGTTCGGATGTCTTTCGGTAGTTTTGAAAAATATCCGAACGGGTCGGGTTTGGTTCTGGTTGTTTCAATTTCAATACAATTCGAGTATAATTTTTTTGAATCGGGTTCGGATCAAATTTGGTTCAGGTTGTTTTGGTTTCAGGTACAATTCAGTTTTACATTTTTTTAATCAGGTTCGGATCAGGTTTGGTTTGAGTCAGTTTAGCTTTGGTACTTTTCGGGTACATTCTCTTTCGGGTCGGGTTTGGTTGGATTCTAATATATTCAATCCAGGTCTTGTTCAAATAAATATAGCAAATTGTCATTATAATGAAAATAAAATTTTAATATATTAATTTTGTAAAAATACTTTAGCTGAATTAATCTATTATATATATATATATAATTTTACTAGTCACTTTTTTAATATATACTTTCAAAATTTTGAAATGAAAAATTATTTCTTTTGTAAAGAACATGACATTTATGCATATTGCAAACATTGATCTGTATACGTTATCGCATAAAGATTATATTAGTATGTAAGAACAAAATAGAATAGTTTGCATTTAATTTTTTTTCTATTTTATGTTGTCGATCATAACTCACAAAACTCCTAACTTGCAAGTTATAATATATTAATATATATATAGTAGTTCTCCTGACAGGCGGTCTGTCCATAAGTTTATAGACAGGCCATTAATTTTTTACCTTATACATTCACATTCAAATATATATTATTACTTGTTTTAACTTTAAAAATACAATATTTAAATTTTATAAAAAAAAAACTTACAACATTTAAAGTAAAAATCACCGTGAACTGTCCATAAACTTATACAGTATTTAAATTTTATAAAAAAAACTATAATTCATGATTGCTTGCAATACATTTTAAAATATTAGCATATTAAATTAAGATAAGAAAATATTCATAGAAAGACATGCTCATTTTTTCTTAATTGGGTGAAATATTAGTATATTACCAATAAATCCATTTAGAACTATTTAACTTTACATAAACAGTCTTGGCCGACTTTATATAGAAATTAAATATCCCCTATTTACTAATTATAAATTATGATTCTCACAAACAGTCTTGACTGACTTTGGGCACAATCATTCATTCAAATTCAAAATGCGGAGTTTGCAGATTTCTACTACTCGCTCCATCTCATTCAAATATGCACATAATCTTTTTTCACTCAAAGTTGTCAAACTTTAACCATATATTTGAATAGATATATGAACAATAATATTATCATATGGCATGATACTTATGTTTTTGATATGCTATGGAGGAGTAATTATACTAATTAAGCATATTTTAAATTTAAGCATTAGAGAAAAATAGATCGTAAATGCAATATTATTTTAGATGTAATTTTATATTCTTACAAAAGAATTGGATGATTGAAAATATTGATTTAAATTTTTTTGCAAAATTTAATGAAAATAAATTTTCCGAAAGAAAATAATAATAACGAAAAGTTAATATTGTATAAATTTTTTTCTAACAATAAATAAAATAACTAATCAATATTAATTTTAGCTTATAAAATAATTTTAAATTAATAATTTACAATGTTCTTTTAGTTAATACATAATATACTCTTAAAATAATTTTATCTAACTATGCTATTAATACACAGTTTAAATTTATAAATTTAATCTATTATTTGATATTTTAATATTAAATAACATATCAACACTGTTTATAATCGTAATGTTATTTTCAACTAAATATGATCAAGTCAAAATTTTAAACAATAACAATTGTAGCACACTATTCAATCATATCCGGGTCTTGTTCGGTTTGAGTTAACATTAATCCGGATGTCTTCAAATTTGGATTAACATCAATTTGGTTCATTTCGAATCGAGTAGTAGTTGGGTATGATTAGGTTTCTTTCATGTACGGGTCCTTTTCGGGTTCAAATTCAGGTTCGGTCCAAGTGCGGGTCCTTTTCGGGTTTCGGTTCAGGTTCGATTCGGGTTCAAGTGTTATTCAGTTTGGGTCCCATCAGGTCTGGCAATTTAATTTCGGGTACGGTTCAATCGGGTGATTTCGGTTTTCGGTTATTGATTGGGTCTCACAATTTGAATGTCGGTTCGATTCGGTTTGGTTATTTATTACCGGGTTTTCGGGTTCGGTTATATTTTGCCAGGTCTACGCATAACTGTACGGCCGAGAGTGACAGAACAGAATTGCGTACGACAGTCCATTTGCGCAGACAATATTTTGCAATTTGGGTTTTCCGGTATTTTATTGAGACAATTTTCATCATTTATTTTTATGCTTTTGATTGTTAATTCAATTATGTATTCTAGCTAAATTCTTCTTTTCCGGTAAAGATCAAGGAAGTACTGGCGTTGATTCTCGTGAAATCTAATTAGTTTTAATACTTTGATTGCATGCTAGCATCTGTTGTTCTTGATTATAATGTTTATGATTGCTTTCATGTTATTGAGTAGTGCGCAATATTTGATAGCATGTTAGTTAATTTAATGCCAATTGAACCAATCATCCGGAATTGTGATTTCAGTTCAATCAGTGGTAGGGAACGATAGTCTTAATTTAACAATCCGGCGTCCGAGATTGTTGGTTATGAATTGGGTCTTTCTCATTCTTAATGCTGCTAGCATATTAAATCTATAGAGCGTCTTTTAGGTTATATGTTAGTTAGAGAAATAGTTGGTGAGACGTCCTCCTGATTATCAACAAGTTAAGGAAAGATTGGTTGCTTGCAACTATAACCAATTTGTGTGCATGCATTTAAAGTTATCTTTGCATCAAGGATCGAGATAGAAAGCCAGTATGGAATTGACCGAAACCGGAATCTTCTCATAATAGTTGAATTATTTTGCAATCTGTAACAAGTTCTCATTCATGTTTTTATTCGATTTTTAGTTTCTCTTATTCACGGCCCTCATCTGGTTCTTTTGGTTACAAATTTGCAGATTAAAGATTAAAGAAAAAGTCTCGCCAATCTCTTGGGAAACGAACCTGCTTGCAGCTATACTGGTCGGTATGCCCATACCGACCACAGAATCCTGAACTGAAAATTCAGCTTAGAGCTTGATTTATTTTTGGTGTAAAACGACACATCAATGAGATCATATACAAAAATATTCGAACAAATTTAGGATTAGATCGATAAATGTTTGATACAGATTGTTCGTTAATTAGTAAATAAACAGAAATATAATTTTGAATTGATTAATAAAATAATACTAATTGAAAATATAAGAACCAATCAAATATAAATAATTAATATAACATAATCACAAAATTTTATTTTAGGCTGTCTAACTTTAGATGAAGTTATTTTATAATTAATATAACTAATAGAATATATTGATGTTTGTTTTAATTTATTGTAACGAGATTTCAATAATTTTAAAAATCCTTTTAAATATACATTAAAATATAAATAATTATAATCTAATCATAAAGTTCTAAAATTGAGATTTTTTATGATTGGTCTAGCCGTTACAAAATGTAACAAAAGATGCTCTCAATACATATTTGATTATTTGGATATTTAATAAAAATAAAAGAAAAACAAAGTGTAAATTTTTTTTTGAGAAGAAGTGTAATTTTTTATTTTGAAACTTTTATATACAACTGGGCTCATGTGGTGCAACACATAAAAGAAAAGTGAAAATGGAACTCGTGTAGCTAAAAGAAAGGAAAAAATTTAACCTGTACAACACATAAAGGAAAGGGAAAAAAATAAAATAACTAAATTGTTTTTTTTCCCTCTAAATATAATGCAATACCATCCTTTAGTCCCCAAGGCCAATACTGCTTTTGTTTAGCAACTAACAAATACAAATGGTTTGTTTGGTCCCAAAGGAAGTTTTTAGGTAAACAGAAGTTGTTTTTCGATATAGCTAAGGGGTATTTTCACAATTTTACCAATCAAAACCATTTTAATTTCCTTTCCTTTTAATTTTCATTTAATTTTTTCTTTTAATTCTTTTTCCTTTGAAACCCTGTTACGCTGCCAACCACCGCCGCCGCCGACCACCAGCGACAAGTAACTGGCCAGCTACCTCTTACGCTGACACCTCCTTCTGACGCCACTTCGTTGAGCTCCAAATTGGAACACTGGCACACCTTCACCGAGGAAGTTTGGAGCACCTCACACCTCGCAAACCCTAACTCCCACCGACACCTCTACGTCTTGGGATCAAATTGGAGCACCGGCGTTCTCAAATCTGGTTTGCACGCTGGATTTTCATGTCGTCGTAGCCACGTGCAAACTGCACGCGTTGTCCCCAATGTGTCATGCATGAATCACATATGCACAATTCCACGACTGTATCTCTTGTTCCCGGCGTCGTTCCCATCACTTAGACGTCATCTCTGGTTCCCGTTGTCATTCTCATCACTATGGTTTTGTTCTCTGGCACCAGAGGACCACCTTTGGGAGAGGCCCTGATGGCGGTTGATTTGAGGCGCAATTTGGAGGGTTGTGGACGGGGGTAAGGAAGGCAAGAGGAAGGGAGAGAGCGGTGGAGATAGTGGAGGTGCGATGTAATTGGCTTCTCAAGGCAGTCGACGATGGAGAAAAGGACGGCAATAGGCATCGAGGAAAGGCATGACGGTCGGCAAAGAGGAAAGTTGCGACGGAGTTGGCTTACATTTTTTTGTTTTAAACACGGGGGTATAATGGTCATTTTGCAATTTTGACTAGTTTTGTCGTTGACTTACCTAAAAACCCCCTTTGGGACAAAACAAATCATTTTGTATTTGTTGGTTGCTGAACAAACGTGGTATTGGTCTTGGGGACCAAACAAATTATAAAATGTTATGTAGGGGACCAAAAAAATAATTTAGTCAAATAAATCCAAATATACCTAAGTGTATATACTCCCTCCGTTTTTTTTTTCATTGGCACACTTACTAAAAGTGGTGTTTTTTTTTAATTGGCACTTGCTATTTTGGGCAAGTTTAAGGTTTTTACATCCACTCATTTTACTTTCTCTTCTTTCAATTCAATTTCATCCACCCATTTAGCATCTTCTCAATTCTAACACCAAAAGAGAGGTGCCAATGAAAAAAAAAACGGAGGGAGTACAAAAGACTTCTGAAATTTTGGGTCCTCCTCAATTTTGGGCCCAGTGCGGTCCCCCTGCTCGCATTGGGCTCGAGCCGGCTATGCTAATAAGTAATATCAACGTAATATTTTATCATTTTAGTTATCTTGAAGTTGGCAAAGTCTTGGGAAAGACGGTATTTTTATAAACTTATAGAAATGCGACATTTAATTAGAATAATAAAAGGGAAAATATTTTAGCTGCAATATTAATAATTTATTATACAACATGTAGTAGTTATAAAGTTTATAACCCGATTCATGCAACCCGAAAATTTTATCTTTATTTCTTCTAATTTGCACATTAAACCTTGGCTTTTCCATGGCTTATGGAAATACCGTCTTTAAAGAGACGAACTCCTTGAAGTTTAGTGGGTATTTTTTAAAATTGGATTTTATTGAGTTTGACAAAGTCTTGGGAAAGACCGTCTTTCCATGACGTTATGGAAAGACGAGGTCTAACTAGAATAATAAAAAAGTAAAATATTTTAGTTGCAATATTAAAGCTTTATTATATAACGTGCAGTATTTATAAAATTTATGACCCGATTAATGCAACCCAAAAATTTTATCTTAATTTCTTCTAATTTACCAATTAAACCTTAGTATTTCCATGACTTATGAAAAGTCCGTCTTTCAAGAGACGGACTCGTTGAGTTTGTATGCTATAACTAATATTTTGATTAGTTTTTAAAATTTTAAAAAGTATGTATAATAGATTATTTTTAGGTTAGAGTTGTGTGACCCGAAATAGCTATTATATGAAATTTGAGTTCAGAGATTTCAATTCGTATAGTCAATCTACACGTATTCTAAATCTGGTATCCTAAAATTAACGAAACAGATGCATTAGTATTAGAGTATCCTTTGATGTTGAATATGCTAAGTTGACAAATCAATTGTATTAATGCTCGGAAAATCAGATTTTAGATGATTAATTTCTGCTAGAAGGAATGAGAAAAACGGTTAAGTTTAATAGGCACCTAATTAGCTAGTCAAGCAAACATTAAATTCACATAATCATTTGGACAAACTCAAGTGATCAGGCAGGGTATTGTGCTCAGTTGCAATTAATTTTTTTTTCTCTTTTCAAATTACATTATTATGGTCTTTTAATCTCCAATACACCATATCTATGTGAAGCAAAACTCTCTATAACATGTCGGTGCGGAGTTTTAGTTGAAGTCATGAGGCATTTTGTGTGAATCATACTAGAGTCTCACTCAATTATGTACCATGTTGTGTGGAGCTCAAATAATACATATGTCTCGTCTTAACCTGCACACTTGATATTTGGCAGTCAACACTTTTAAACTTTGACCACGTATTTGAATAGATATGTAATAATGTCATCGTATGTGATACTGGATTCATTGTAATGAGTATAACTAAATATCAGCTTTTTATTTGCCGATATTACACTCATTTAAACATATTAACGGTCAAACATATTTCTTGAAGATCATGAAAAAGATTATGTGTAGCTTAAACTGGGACGGAGATTCACAACCAATGTACTACTCCCTCAGTCCCAACTATTTTTGCACTATTTCCTTTTTAGAACGTCCCAAATTTTTATTCATTTTTCTATGCTGAAATTAAATGGAAAAATAAAATAAAATCAAGGTACCCCACAAGACATGGACAAGAAAACATTAAATAATGGATTATTAAAAAATACTTCACCATTCTCTCTCCACAATAATAAGTGGGACAGAGGGAGTACTATATTAGCGTGATAATAAGTTCACTTTACTATGTGTAAAATGGGTGGTAGGCTCACTCCATTATTTTGTGTTATCGACAATATTATTCTGATTGAATGAAATAGTTAAACACGTTTTTTTCAAAAAGAAAAGAGTTAAGTGCCCATATAATTCTATGTTTTGGTCAAAAGTGTCAATTTGACCCTGCAAGATAAGAAAGTGCTATTATTACTCCATTATTTGGTTGAAAGTGCTATTATTACCCCATTATTTGGTTGAAAGTGCTAATATAGTCCCGGAGACCTGAATTTGACCAGAATAAACCTGAAATAAAGATTATACCATGTGTTTAAAAAATAGAAAAACATAATAAGTGGAAGGACATTTATACCCCCATTATCTCTGCAAATTTTACTTTTATCCCTTCGTTTTCCCAACCTAAATTTTACCTCATTAATCAGGTTTCCCATCCTAATTTTACCTTTATCCCTTCGTTTTCCCATTATATTATCTCTGCAAATGCTTAATCCCTTCGTTTTTCCCATTATGTTGCTTTTCGACGCCTTTATCCTCACCGATTAGGGATTCTAAATTTTACCTCATTTATCCTCACCGATTGTTGGAGCTGGCCGGCGCGGCAGTGTATTTTGTTGGAGAGAATAGAGGCGTTGGTGGTGGGTCGGGGCAGATGTTGGGGTTTGGTGGTCGGAGGTGGAGGTGGATGGTTGGTGGTTGGCTAGGGTAGGGATTAGGGTTTGGTGGTCGGAGGTGGGGCTAGGGTTGGCGACGATGCACAACTGAGCTGTTGGTATGCCTTGAATACTGTAATAGCCGCTTCTGCGACCCTGGCCTGGGGGTCCGGGGGGCGGCAGACGCCCCCGGTTAAACGGCCCGGTCAGCAAGTCGGGGGGTCCAGGAGGGCGGAGCGCACCCTGGCCTGGGGGTCCGGGGGGGCGGAGACGCCCCCGGTCCGACGGTATAGCTTGTCTCTTTATTGGACTGCTGTTGAATTGGGCCGAATTGTGTTTTGGCCCAGTTTGTTAGGGTTTAGTGGAGACAACATATAAAGTGTCTCTCTTCTCTCTGTAAACATTAATTCTGATATAGTGGAATCCGTCTCCCGTGGATGTAGCCAAATTGGTGAACCACGTAAATCTTGTGTCTTGCTATTTTCGTTCATATTTTCTGTTCTTTCTCTCCATTCCTCACCGATTGTCGGAGCTGGCCGACGCGGCAGTGTATTTTGTTGGAGAGATTAGAGGCGTTGGTGGTGGGCCGGGGCAGATGTTGGGGTTTGGTGGTCGGAGGAGGAGGTGGATGGTTGGTGGTTGGCTGGGGCAGGGATTAGGGTTTGGTGGTTGGAGGTGGGGCTGGGGTTGGCGGCGATGCACAGCTGAGCGGTGGAAATCACCTCAGCCCTAAACAAGCCGATATGGGAATTTTGATTTTGGTAAGAATTTTTGAGTCATTTAGTTAGGGTTTATTCGTATGGAATTAGGGTTCTTCTGTATGTTAGCATAGGAATCGATTGTGTATTTTCTTTGCTGTTCAATCTATTTTTCTAGGTTTCTATTTTTTTTCTCGCTTTGTTGATGGTGTAATTGTTCATACGTAATTTTTTTTGAGTGGGTCTCCTGATAGGCGGCCTGTCCATAAGCGGCCTGTCCATAACCTTATGGATAGGCCACTTATTTCTTACCCTATACACTGCATTTCTTAAATTACATACAAAATTTAAAATTTTTGAAAATATTTTTTTATATCATATATTTTTATATTTTCAGCTTCAAATACATATTATTACTTGTTTTAACTTATAAAATGCAATATTTAAATTTTATAAAAAATTACAACATTTAAGTCAAATGCTCCTTAGGACTATTCATAACCTTATAGAAAGGCCGCATTTCTTGAGACTTTCCCATTTTTTTTATATAGATCACTGGATTGGTATTAGTTCTGCTGGAGCTTTTAGGATTACTGGAGCAAGAATTATATATATAGTTTTTTTTAGTTGATATTATGGTTCTGGATTTAGGGTAGCAATAGTAACACTCAGCATTATGATAGCTTTTGGGAGGGGCTTGTGGTTTGATTGGGAATGTGAGGTGAGATATGGGTTTTAATATGATGGCATTGTTGAAAAGTTTGGATTTTGGTGTTTATCTGGGGCTGTGGATGATAGAGTTTACTGGTTTTTGTTGAAAGTCTGGTACTTTTTGTTTATGTTATGATTTTGTGTTTTTTTTTAAATCTCAGGTTCCGTTAGTGATTTCCCAGATTCTGGCGGGCAGCGGTGGAAGTGGCGGAGCAGTGGTGGGAGCATCCGTGGTTATGGAGATGAAGAAGAAGAAGTTAGGGATATTTTTGTCATTACATTTTTTGTTTTAAGACTATGAGTAGTTTAGTCTTTTTTATATTTGCCTTAGTGCCAAAAACTACCTAGCCAACATCGGAATGGTGCCAAAATATCACATCCGTACTTCTAATGCAAAAGATAGAATTATAACACTTTATAATTTTATAGAGCTATATTGACACTTATCACCAAAACACAGCGTACTTTGCCCGAAGGAAAACCACAGGTAACCAGACGCCATGGTCCAAATTGGTATGGCCACTCCTCACCTTTTTATGATCCCTACACGTTCCCTACATAAAATTGCAGATTTAAATGCGTCTCATTTGCATTTGCATGTGCATGCTCCACTTGCTAGCATTAATTAACACCTTATCAAACAAGATAACTGTTTCCGGTACCCTCACTTTTTTCTCTGAAAAATTATTTGCACGCTAATTTAGTTCAGTTTAATTAAATATAATCAATTTTAATTTTAAATTAATTGTATTATTACTATTTTTAAATTACTTATTTTTATTTCTGTTCAGTAAAAATTTAATCATAAAAATATGACCTAGATCACACATGAAAGTATAATTACCAGAATTTTAATACAATTTTCATGGTACTTCCCTCTTACGAAAAAACGATACTACAGCATAATCTATAATGAATTTATTTTTTTGCAAAGTAACTTAATATTTTTTTTATGGAATCTAAGATTCAATCTCAAGACAATCATGCATATTGGTCTGGATTCAAGTCGGTTGGTCGCTTTTTAAACTATCACTACTTCATGGTCATGAAATGTATTTCGCACACTTTAACATGTTACAAGTACAAGGATAGGCGCATTATTGTGATATAATTGCGAGAGATTAATTAAAATGCGACTTTTTGCCATATAGAACCTACCTACTTATTGTAGCATGTTTGATGCCATTGTAGATGTCATTTAAGATGTTATTAAATTGCACTTGCAATAAGCACTTCCGCGTAAACGAGTTTAATTTTTGAAAAGTTCAAGCTCATTTAATCATTAGCTAATTTGAAATGTTGGCTACCCAAAAACCTTTATCATAGGAAGGATTGATTACCCTATCATCCTGTTCTTTAGAGCTTACATGAGATGAACTGAACTGAATTAATCTGATCTCAAATGGTTATAATATGATAAAATAAAGTTAAATTACATTCCGATTGAATTGAACTGAAATGAATAAATTTAAACTGAATTCAAGTACAAATAAGTTCTAGAGAACGGGAACTTTAACACGATTTTAACATAACTGCAAGAAGTTTGGAGGCGAAAACCGTGCATCATTTTCAGCTAGGTCACAACATTTGTAACATCAACATAACAATTAACAGGTCACGTATATACATGCACATTGCTTACTTCTCCGCCAATATCAGAAAAGAACACTGCTGACTAGTTTTGCTTATGAATCTGTCATTCTCTAAGCGGAATTACCCAATATCTTATCATGGCAAAGTTTTGGAAAATACGATATTTCCATAACCTTATAGAAAGACAATGTTTAATTAAAATAATAAAAGGTAAAATGTATTAGTTGCAATATTAAAAATTTATTGTGCAACGTGTAGTAGTTATAATGTTTACAACCCGATTCATTCAACCCGTAAATTTTATCTTTATTTCTTCTCATTTATACTTTAAACCTTGGTATTTCTATGGCTTATGGAAAGACCGTCTTTCAAGAGACGGACTCTCTTACCATTATTTTGTTTGTGTTTGTCGACTGTCATACATATCACATACTCCCTCCCTCTGTCCCACTTCATATTGATTAATTTGACATTTGCAAGTCAAACTTAGCCAACTTTAGCGATTAAATTCTATTAATGTACATGTATTATCATGTTATATGTCATTGGATTCATCGTAACATATATTTTAAAGATATTATATTTTTGGAATTTTTACATAATAAATAAAAATATTAATATTTAAATATTGATCCAGTTGACCGCCAAAAGTCAAATTAAGTAATATGAAGTGGGACAGATTGAATATGCTTCTGGTGAAAGCAAACGGAATAATATCCCTCTCCAGCTATAACATCTCTTTCTAAATGATTCTGCGACACAACTCACCACACACACATAAGCCATGTGAGATCCTACGTGCCAAATCAAATCAATTCGAATAAGAAATTCCCGGTAACAAATTCCCGTTGAGTGGTCACCAGTAACAAATAAAGTTGCTGGATCGAGTGAAAATTCTGAATTTGAACGTACGCGCATCCATTCTCATGTGATGCAAAAAATACGCTCCCTTTAGTGATGAAATTCATACGCTCCACAAATGGAGCAAAACGTAAAGCCTCGATCAGAGCAAATCGCCCTATTCTATTATCAGACATAATTGGAAGAAACTCATCTGAAACATCTTTCATTTACTTCTCAAATCCAAAGCATATTTTTCACATTTAGAATCTTTTTATGACCGGATGAGTTACTATTCTTTTGTACTTTCTTCCTTTTACCAGATGATTTTTTCTTCTTTTTACCAAGCGATAGGTCGGTCCTACCTGTAATAGTATAAGATTGTAATAGTAGAGGAAATGACATGTACCATTTTCTTGTAAATTTTTTTTTTCCAAAAACCAATTTGAATGATTTAAAAAACATAGAAATTAAGGTTAGGCAAAGGTTCATTAGTCTTCACATGTGCCCCAACATCAAACTTCCATGGACTGTGGAGTTGGGCCTAGGATGAAGGCCATGACCCTTTCATCTATTCTTATGTTTATGTCTATCTCCTGGGCCATTAGTATTTTAGTCTGAACAAAAAAGCCTTTTACAAGCCCTTTCTTACACTTTTCTAATCAAAGTAGAAGAAAAATGGCATTTATAGAATGCAATCACAAGCGTATGAAGATGGATCTTGCAAAAGATTCGCCCTCTTCATCACAGACAGACATTGGGATCTTCTTCATCGGAATCAAACTCGACCTGCAATCAATTGCGTAAATGACACGAACACATCACAAAACTACGACGTTCAGCAAAAGCAAACTCACATTTTCATCCTTGTACCACTTCCCAAAGCCGTCACACTTCCATCCAGCTGCAGTAAACTTGAGCTCTCTCTCACGCCGATCCCTACATTCCAATTGGTGCTCCACGGTTTCTTCTTGAGGTTTCACAACTTCAGTAGATGAGCCTTTTGGGTTAGAAGTATTCGATCTAACATCAGGAATTTCACGCTTCTTCTGTGCACACCTTTGTCTATGATCGGTGGAGCCAGAGGTCCTGGTACCAGATGAATCTGCCATTGCTAATCTCTTCTTAACCTCGTTTTCTTTGCTTAACTCCCTTTCCTTCAGTCTCGCTTCTGCAACTCGATGGCTTGACCCTTTTAGATGAGCCTAGCGAAACATCACTCCAAAACTTAGCAATGTTACTCATACTAAATACATACATGTCATTATGCAGACGTTAGCTTATGTTACTAAATAACACCATAACCGAAAAAAGGGGAGCGAAAAATGATCCACTTCTGATCAATTTAACTTCTGTTACTAACACCATAACAACATAAGCATTGAACTCAACTCCGGTTCAATTCATATCAGTTCAAGACATATCTGTTGTTAGAAATAAACAGTAAAGAGTTCATTTCAGTTCCGAAAATAACAACAGAAGATTAGAAGAGTGTTACTCGGTATAAACTCAACAATTTATTCGATCATCAAAAGCAGGCCGCCCATTAATTCGCACATATACCCCACAACAAACACACATAATAGTGTTCGTGTTAGTTCATAAAAGTATATGATGACCTAATGTTAAATGTAAACGTGCTCTTTTCGCCTAATTCGAACGAAACTGAACTGGACTGAACCGAATATAAATGCAGTGAAATAGTAATAATAGGACTAAATTAAGCTAAACTTCATCCAACCAAATATGATTAACCTGTACTGAATTGAATTGACCGAAGTTAAACGAAGAAAGAGATTGGGCTTACGGAGAGAGTTAACGGCGTGTCGAGGACCGGACGGCGAGAGCAGATTAAGCAGAGGAATTTGCCGTCGGGAAGTTTCTTGTAAACGGAGGAGTCTATTCCTTGAATCATCAGATCATCCACTCTTCTCTTCCGGTGTTGAGCTTCTCGAGCCCAGCTATCTCCTCCGAACACACTCATCGTTTTGAATCGATTTTTCTCGAACTGGGCGGAAGAATGGTGAATCTGAGCGGGAAAACCCCATAGCCCTAATTTTGGGCAGATTGGGGATGTTCTTGTCCGAACGATGTCGTTTGATTGAAGCGTGAAAACTTAGGGGAAATATGCGGATATAGCCCTATATAATTGAAAAAGTGCATATATAGTTCTGAGATAATTTTAGTGTAAATATAACCCTAATTATTATACATAAGTGCAAATATAACCATGAATCCACTATTCTGGCATTGACTAGTCATTTTCGACCATTGACCAACTAAAAAATGTCCAAAATGCCCTTTCAACCTAACACTAACACTTAAAAGACAAAAACGTCTTATTCCCTCACCACCTCTACTGCCACCTCCTCCACCACCAGCTTATCGCCGCCTCAACACCACCACCACAACCCAGCCAGCTCCGCTGTAAAAATTTTTGTTGATCGGTGTTCCACATCATTTAATAATTATATAAACTCAAGAGCAACATCAAAATTCACAAAGTTAAACCAAACAAGAGCAAACGCGTAGATTTCTCAAAGAAGATAAAACACAAGAGAATCAACTACAAAAAGGTTCAATATAGAAGACAAGGGCACACCTCATATTAATTAATTACAATATGCATACAGAAATCGGGAAGAGGACACAGATTTTCAAATCCCTTGTCGAGAAGCCACAATTTCTCTTGCATTAAGCCACTTGTCCGTAAACTTCTTTAGGATAGTGTCAATATCTTAAAGGAATTCAAGAAGAGCTAAATTAGTCTCGGATTGGTGGAAAAGAAGGGAGAAGATTTAGGTGGAGAAGAAGAAGAGAACGCGCGCACAGAGTAGTCGGATTTTCCGTCTTTTTTCTTTCTCAAATAGTCAGATTGGTGGACAACGCTCTCCATGCTGTGAATCTCAGCAATTCCGGGTTCCTGGTCGGCGGTGATATTGTGTACACATCGATCCCTTGTTCAGCCTCCGTCGCCACCCAGCTTCAACTGCCTCTTCCAATTAGGGATTCCGACTCCGAACAAAAAGAAGAAAAGAAGAGGGGTAAAAATATAATTTTAATGCAGTTTTTATTTTTGGGCAAAATAGTCCTTTCACTAAATTCTAACCTTAAACTACCGGAAAAGGTTAAATTTGCACATAACCTAAATATCTAGGGTTATATCTGCACTTTTATCAATTATGTAGGGTTATACATGCACTTCGCTCAAATTTAGGAGATAGAAA
The DNA here is from genome assembly GCA_037428765.1 of Rubia yunnanensis. NCBI lineage: Eukaryota > Viridiplantae > Streptophyta > Magnoliopsida > Gentianales > Rubiaceae > Rubia > Rubia yunnanensis. The sequence goes on from CM075063.1 coordinate 131,456,621, forward strand.
AACGTCAGCATTTCTTTCAACTAGTAGCCTAGTATCGACACTCCCGCTTTTCAGTTCAAGTTTTTAAACTTATTTAGTTGAGTTCAATTCGATTTAATACACTTCATAATAAGCGAAACAATGCAACCCTTTTATATGGTCCCTTTATGGATATTTGCGACCCTGCTCTCACAAACATTCCACTTCCCATATCCATTGTTGAATTTATACATGACAAAGGACTATATCTTCCCTCTATTTCTCAATTTCAGCCATAGGAAACAATTCTTATTGTATAGGTAGTGGAAATCACACAAAGAGAGGACAGATTGGTCTGGACCCCAGATTGGAAAGGCAATTTCAGTTTCAAATCGGCCTACCATCTATTCAGACGCAAAAAAAAAAGATTGAGGTCGCTAAAAAAGGTTTGAAATCAAAGAATTCCCAGTAAGAATACTATCTTTATGTGGAAATTGTGCAACTCTATACTGCCATTTGATGATAAATTGCAGTTTCATCACTTTTATTTAGCTTCAATATGTCCTATTTGTCATAAGCATTTGGACACTTTGAACCATTTTTTCAATGAATGTACTGTTGTCATCACAATTTGGAAGGAATTCCATAGGTGGTTGTTTATACCTTTTCAAATGCACACTGCTATTTGGGGCATGCTTTCTATTTGCTGGTCTTTCATGGGCTCTACATCTATTCATACTCAATTAGTGAGATTAATGTCTTCCTTTGTATGTTGGAATGTTTGGAAAGCTAGAAATTCTATGCTTTATGATGCTAAACCATTCAGAATTGATTGTATAATTAGATCAGTGAGAGAGGATTTTATATTTGGCTTTTTATGCAAGGCCTCTTCCTTCTAACTCAATATGGGATAGAGAATGGGTTGATAGTTATTTAATCCCTCAAATTAGGGTTATTCCTAAACCACAAATTTTGAAAATTAGTTGGATTAAACCAAGCACGGGATTTATAATTAATGTTGATGCAACTTGGAATAATCTAACTAAAGTCGCTGGTATAAGCATCATTTGTAGAGATTATATAGGTCTTATTTGTTGTTGCTAAAGTTCTTACTTTGCTTGCTGAATCCCCACTAGATTTAGAACTCTTAGCTATACAACATGGAGCTCTCTTTGGTAGATTAATTACACAAGCTCAGTTTCAAATTGAAACAGACTGCCTGAATGCAAAAATATATGCGCTAAACCCTCTACTTGCTCCATGGTCATCATATTCATTGGTTTGTAGTGTTAAAACCTCTACAAATGGCTTCATCATCTCTCATGTGAAAAGAGAAGGGAATAGGGTGGCTGATAGCCTTGCTAAACTCAGTTCTCATTCTAACATGACTGGAATGGAGACCTAAATTATCATTCTCTAACAGATCATATTAGAGGGCTCATTCATTTAGATAGAATATGTTTGCCTATCATTAGACTCTATGATCACCCACCAAAGAACGATTTACTGCTTTGAATGTATTTTTATGCAGGTACAGGTACAACAAGCATCACAAGGGCGGCAGCCAAACTTTGCAATTAAGCAACACCTTTCAAATGTCAACACAATTCAGGTTACAGAGGTGAAGGCAGATCTACACAACACTTTTGTTGTTCAGAAACCCAATACACTGGAGATTACCTCTTGTCCTATGGATTTTGTCCAATATATTTACATCAATGTATACTATATGGATTCTCGATCTCATTGGAAGTCTGGCCTAAACTTTACTAACAGGGGAACGGAGGCGAGTTATAGGAAACACCTCCAAAGTGATCATTATCCATATCTTTAGCTTCTTCTCTACTTTATCAAATGTATCTCAAAACCGATCATACTCTTACGTATTTCATTTAGGGGTTTGGAGCGTTCAATTTACTTACCCCATCTACCAAAAGTGGATGTTTCAATTATTTTTTTAATAAAAAAAGTGCGAAAATAATTGAGATTATGATTGAGGTCACAATTATGAGTACTCAGGAACAAAAGATGTTTGTGTTCAAGTTGTCAAAATATTTTTCCTCAAGTCTATCATGTTTTAACCTAAAAATGTTGACCAAACAAACAGGAAGTACTTGGAAGTCAATATAGAAATTGTTGCTTCTTTTGGTTTTCACACACGAGAATTTGGTAAAAGAACACAACACCATGAGCTCAATTAGCGGCAAATGCAAATGGAAGAAACACTAACAGCCGGGTTATGAGACTCCTTCTCAAACTAATTTATGACATTTATATCTACTCTCTCCATTTCCTTATTAATGACACACTTACCTTATTGAGAGATTTTTTTAAATGACACATTTTTCATTTTTGGCAAGTTTCCTCCAATTTCGTCCCCTCAATCTACTTTTTACTTTCTACATTCAATTTCATCCACTCATTTTCTTTACCTAAATCCAAGCACCTGCCACTAATAGAGAAACCGAGAGAATATATGACATTTTTTTACATCAGTTCCTGAAATAGTAAAATATAGATAATAGTTTTTAAAATTATATTTATATTGTACATTTTTTACCTGAAATAGTAAAGTACTACATAATATAAGATTGTTAAGCTTATCTCCTAATTAATCCATTAGTAAACGTATTCGATCTAATTTTCTTTCATGTGAATAAATAGATTGAATCATTTCGCATTTCATATTTTGTTCGTATCGAGTTTTCAAATGGTTTACCAACCTTATTATGCAAGGCAGAATTTGAAAATTTGTTAGTGTACCATGAACAGATAATTTCTATCCCAAGTAAACGGTGGACTTGGAAAAGAACCTTAAAATTAATACTATAATTTTAACTCCAATTTATTGGACAAAACACGTTAAAGTTCAACCTAATTAGGCATTAAGACAATTAGTGTTTGAAAAAACGCTTGAATAGAACCTTTTGGTTTGCCTATAAAAAGACCATTAACATCGTCTCCAAATCTCATCAATCAACAAGCATTTCTAGCCAGTTACAAGAAATCCTTTCGTGAGCATTCCTCTTATAATGGCAGTGCAAAAATCAACACTCGTTCTACTTCTGGTGTTCGTGTTCGCCGTTGGAACCGCCATGGCAAATAAGAACCTCACCAATTGGAACTACAATTGGCCTTACTACGGCCACCACAATGCCACCCAACCTAAGAAGGTGGTCGTTGGTGGTTCCGAAAATTGGCATTTTGGTTTCAACTACACTGATTGGGCTCTCAGAAATGGTCCTTTTTATATCGGAGATTCTTTAGGTACGTGATACTCATAAACTTTTCCGCAGTATTAGTTGAATATAGTAATATATGAAAAATAATTCTTCTATGATACAGTGAGTGTAAATCGTGGATTATACCTCCAATAAACAAATGAGTTAGTAGTTTTCGGTTATTTATTTGCGTATAATTTATTTATATTTCAAGATACCATACTTACAGTACATGTTGGATGTATTGTGACAAAATATATTTCATGCAGTGTTCAAATTCGATCCACCAAACGGCACCACGTTTCCTCACAGCGTCTACTTGCTACCAAATTATTGGAGCTTCATGAAATGCGATCTCCGGCGGGCTAAGAAGATCGCCGATGTGAGCCAAGGCGGTGGCGGAGGATTCGAGTTCGTGCTAAAGAGGTGGCAGCCATACTATTTTGCTTGCGGCGAAAGCAACGGATTCCATTGCCGGAACGGGACGATGAAGTTTCCCGTTATGCCTCTCATCCGTTGGTATTAATGTCCATGATGATATAGCATCATTGTTCGAGAAATGGAACTAGCTAGAGCAATTGATATAATGTTTGTCCCTTTCATTTTGATTGTTGTTTCCTTTGGATTTTTGAGAATTGTTGATTTAGAGTTGAAGACTGAGTGGATTAATACGGTAGTGTGATGTAATTTCTAGAGTCAAGTGCTCATATGACCATATGTTTTGAACAGGGGCGGATCTATTAATACGCGAGGTAGGGCTCCAGCCCTACCTCGATCGCCGGCCGGAGCTAGGAGGAGGCGGGAGCGCGTCTCCGGCGCGGCCGAGCGCGGCCGAGCGCGTCTCCGGCAGAGCCCAGCGCCAGCTCGCCGGAGAAGAAGGCCGCGCTGCGGCCTTCTTTTTTTTGCAGACTCACGCATCAAAACGACGTCGTTTCACGTTAGTGAAACGACGTCGTTTCGGTTGGCTTTCATTTTTTATGACCTAAGTAGTAAAACGACGTCGTTTCACGTTAGTGAAACGACGTCGTTTTACTAAGTACTAAGAAAAAAAAAAAGAGATCGGAAATGGATTGGGCCAAAAACTGAGCGGCCCAATCCATCATCCTATATATTATGCTTGAGCCTTGAGCAGTTGCGCGGGAACAACTGAACAAGAACAGAGCCAGAGCCAGTGAGCCACAGCTCCTCCTCCTCGCAGCGCCGCTTCCGCGCCACCGCCGCCGCCGCCGCGCCACCGCCGTCCACCACCGCCATCCCGCCGCCTCTGGTAACTGGTAAGTCTTCTCTAGACTCTAGTTCTCTTCTCTTTATAGTTTATATGCTAAATTGCTAATATTTATTAATTTTAGGGTTTATAATTTTTTGTCATTTTAATTTATTTCTTCAAAACTTAAATATATGTATAATGTATTAATGTGAACATGATTTTTAGATTGGATGTTGAATTGAATTTATATGGTTGTATTATATATGATTGTTGAAGTTTAGTTGAATTGCATAAATTGATTTAGTTGAATTGCATATTTAGTTGAAATTTAGTTGGAATTTAGTTGAAATTATAATTGTTTGATTTATTTTGTATAATTGTATGTGACAATGAAATTGTCAATTTGTCATAATCGGTTTATGGAATTATCAATTAGGGATATTTGTTAAATTGAATTTAGATGAATATGATTTTATGAACTTTTTATTTTCATTTGTTAATTATCAATTAGGGATATTTTATTAAATTGAATTTGAATCGATGAAAAATAAATCAATTTACATATTTTTCCTATTTGATATTTAATAGGTTATGGATAAATTTTTAATTCGAAGTAGCGGAGTAAAGAGATCGAATGAGTCTAATGAACAAAGGCACAATGAAGAGGGTAGTAGTACAAAACAATCTCGTGTAGAATTCAATCAGAATGATATTATAAGTGATCCCGGGCTACGTAAACCTATTGAAGAGATTGATGTTTCTATTAGAGATGAAGTGCTAAGAGAATATATATTAAGAGGTCCTTGCCAACCTAAGAATCATACTTTTCCAAAAACAGTGTTCAATGATGAATTTAGAAGTTTTCAAAAGGGTTGGTTTGATGAATTTAATTGGTTGGAGTATAGTGTTTCGAAGGATGCGGCATTTTGTTTTCCTTGCTATCTTTTTAAGAATTCAGCAAAGGGGACCGCATATACTGTGGATGGGGTGATGAATTGGAAGAATGCCCTTAAAGTATTTAGGAAACATGCTAAGAATGTGGATGGAATTCATCATGGTGCAGCAATTAAATTGAGAAATTTTAGCCTTCAAAAGCAAAGTATCTCACATTGTTTGGATGGTCATTTCACCGAAGCAAAAAAGGCATATCGCACACGTTTGAATGCAGTTTTGGATGTGACAAGATACTTGTTAAATCAAGGTTTGGCTTTTCGTGGTCATGATGAAGGTTGGGATTCGCTCAACAAGGGTAATTATCTTGAATTGGTTGAATGGTATTGCAAGCGAAGTGAAGATGTTGCTAAGGTAATGAATGAAAATGCTCCCGGAAATTGCAAGTTGACATCCCCCAAAGTTCAGAAACAGCTCTCAAGTGCTTGCGCTGGCGAGGTAACTGATGCTATTGTTAATGACATTGGAGATAGTGTATTTTCTATTCTTGTTGATGAGGCTCGAGATGCATCAATAAAAGAGCAAATGGGGGTTGTTTTGAGATATGTCAACAAACAAGGATGTATTCTTGAGCGTTTTCTTGCTCTTGTGCATGTTTCCAATACTAAAGCTATTACTTTGATGGAGGCTCTTAAGCAACTGTTTGTAGATAAGAAATTGTCCTTGTCAAAGTTGAGAGGCCAAGGATATGATGGGGCTTCAAATATGCGAGGGGAGTTCAATGGATTGCAAGCTTTGATATTGAAAGAAAACTCTTCTGCGAGGTATATTCATTGCTTCTCTCACCAACTTCAATTGGTTGTTGTTGCTGTTGCATATTGTACTCTATCTGTGGGTGAATTTTTTGGGTATCTTGTTCAAACTGTGAATCTGGTTGGAGGTTCATGTGTTAGAAAAGAGATGCTTGTGCAATTAGAACATGCTAGCCTTGTAGAGGCATTGGAGAGTGGGGAGAAGGTTAGTGGAAGAGGCAAAAATCAAGAAATGAGTTTGAGAAGGCCTGGTGATACACGTTGGGGATCACATTACAGTACTATTCTTCGCTTTGAGGCTATGTGGTCTTCAATTATTCAAGTGCTTCTTAATATCTGTGAGCATGCCTCTATAGTTGAAAATGCCTCTACAGCAAAGGGTTTGATTGATAGAATGGAGAGCTATGAATTTGTGTTCTGTATGTTTTTGATGAAGCATTTGTTGGGAGCTACAAATCAATTGTCACTTGCCTTGCAACAAAGAGATCAAAATATTTCGATGGCTGTGCGAATGATGAATAGAATGAAGACTGAATTGCAAGAATTCAGAGATTGTGGTTTTGATAAATTATTGGATGGAGTCAACACATTTTGTGTGAAGCATGAGATCACATTAGACGTGATGGAAGCACAACGGAAAATTCGTCACCGTTCTAGACGACGGGGAGAAATGTCAACCAATCATGATTTCTACCGTGTTGATATTTTTCTTCAGGTACTACTTTAATATTTACATAGTTTAATTTATTTTGTTTATAATATTTTATATGTATTTTTTATCTTACTGTTATATTTTTTAATGTTTCAATACTAGACCGTTGACAAGATGATTCTTGAAATGAATCATCGATTTGGCGAAGCAAGCTCGGAATTACTCACTTGTATGGCATGCCTTGATCCGAGAGAAAGATTTGCCATGTTTGATGTTGGTAAGTTGCTTCGCCTTGCTGAACTTTATCCGGATGACTTCTCCCTTGTTGAGCGTTTAGAACTAGAGCAACAACTTGATTTCTTCATTCATGATGTGAGAGATGATGATGCCTATTCGGCCATCAATGATCTTGGAAGTCTTGCTCAGCATATGGTTCGATCACGTAGCATGGTACTTTATCCATTGGTATATCGTCTGATTGAGTTAGCATTAGTTCTACCAGTTGCAACTGCTTCAGTTGAGCGAGTTTTTTCTGCCATGAAGAATATCAAGACCGATCTTCGTAACAGAATGGGAGATGAATGGTTGAACGATGTTATGACGGTATATATTGAAAAGGATATTTTTGTTAAGATTGAGAATGAACCGATTATGCAACGTTATCAAGCCATGGAGTCTCGTAGATATCTGTTGCCCCCACCTTTTTCTAGTTCTACTTCTAGTAATTCGAGCGTTAGAAAGTAGTTATTTTAGTAGTTTAGTGAACTTGTAAAAATATTATTGTATGCTACTTGATTTATTATATTATGTAGTATTTTTCATTATTGTTGAGTTGAATTTTTAAAATTTATATGTCATTAATATTTATCACCCTTTCTTCCCTCCGTCAATTCCCTCCTCGGCCGAGAGCCCTACGCCACCAGGTCTCCGCCGCGACGCCACCGGAAGCTGCCTCGTCCCGACGACCCCAAAAATTTTTCAGCCTCCCCTGAAAAAACTTTCTGGTTCCGCCCCTGGTTTTGAAAGTTAGTGCTAATATGACTCTGTGAAGTTGAAAAGTGCTAATATAGCCCTGTGTTTTTCCAAAATGTGCTAATATAACCCTATAGACCTGATTTTGGCCGAAAAGTAATGAAATGACCATTATACCCTCTGTAATTAAGAAAAAGGAAAATTGGGTTATATAGAAAGACGTTTATACCCTTTTCCTTCTCTTTTCTTCTCCTCTTTTCTTCGCCGTTCTCGTCTCCGTCCTCCTCTTTTCTTCTTCCTCTTTCTTTTCTTCTTCCTCTTTTCTTCTTCAAATCCCCGTTCTCCTCTTTTCTTCTTCCTCTTTTTTTTTCTTCCTCTTTACTTCCTCTTCAAATCCCCGTCAATTTCCAGATCTTCAAATCCCCGTCACTCTGCAAATCTCCGTCAATTTCCAGAGGGTGGGGTTTGGTGGTCGGAGGAGGAGGTGGATGGTTTGTGGTCGCCCAGGGCAGATGTTAAGGTTTGGTGGTCGGAGGCGAGGTTGAGGTTGGCGGCGGTGTACGGCTGAGCGGTGGCGGACCTGGCGGTGCACGACGGAGCGGCGATGGGGCTTAGGGCTAGGGGTAGTGGGGATGGCTTAGGGTCAGGGGTGGCAGGGGTTAAGGCGGCGGCGCACGACAGAGCAGAGGCGGCGCATGACTGCTGCCATGTGTGCTTCACCGGAGATGGCGGTGGCCGGTACGGAGGTCGCCGGATGAAGGATTTTGCTGCGGTGGGATCCGACCCGTTAGGGTTATGTTGAGATTTTGCTGAGAGTTTGTCTAACGGGTTAACCTGTAAGACCTGAGATTTTGCTGCAGTTGTTTTTGACTCTGTGTTTTTTGATTCTGTGTTTTTGATTCTGTGTTTTTGATTCCGTGTTTTTTGATTATGTGATTTTGATTCTGTGTTTCCGACGGACCTGAGATTTTGATTTTGATTCTACCGACGGGCGATGGTGGCAGAGCTAGGTTTAGGTTCTACTGGGGCGGGTGGTGGTGGCAGAGCTAAGTTTAGGTTCGGGTGGTGGTGGTGGTGGTTGTGGCTGGTTGTGGTGGCTGGTAATGGTGGCGGCTGTGGCTGGTGGTGGCGATGACTGGTGGTGGTTAGTGGTGGTTGGTGGTGGCCGGTGGTACTGGCGGTGGTTGGTGGTGGTCGGTGGCAGTGATAATGGCGGAGGTGGTGATAGTGGTGGTGAGAGGAAGAAATCTAGGGTAGTTTAGTCATTAGATTTGTAATTTTAAGACTAGGGGTATTTTAGTCTTTTTTATTTTTTGTCAATGCCGGAAATTACAAAGTCAACACCGGAATAGTGCCACAGGGTTATATCGGCACTTTTGATGCAAAACACAAGGCTATAATAGAACTTTTCAACTTTACAGGGTTATATTAGCACAAACTATCAAAACATAGGGTCATATTAGTATTTTGTCCTAATTTCTATTTAGTTATTTCAAATTTGAATGGAGATTAATGTTTGTTACACTTGTATTTAAAATTGTAACAATTAATCAAAGTCAAAACGAGTTTGACTGCACCTATGTATGTCACTAATCTACATTATTACATTCACTCATTCACTCATGTTATAAATTTTATATTTTACTGCATTTTCAAGTGTCACAGAGTAGCTGTTGTAAGGTGTCGGTTGTTTTAGGGACGTGCATATAAGACCAAGTGCAATTGTAGAAATCGCTAGCAGTTTCTTACCAATTAAATATTATTTCTCTCATTTTCTCTCTTCCATCTCACCTTAAGTTACTATTTTTTCTCTCCACACTGGTAAGAAGTATTGGTCTTGGGGACCAAAAGATGGTATTAGATCATATGTTGGGGACCAAAAAAATAATTTAGTCAATTGAAAATTTACCTGACAAGTGGATTGAGAATTTTCACTTCGCATAATCAATAGAAAAAAAGAAGAAGTAATTTTCAGAAAAGGAAAGACTCATGTGAGATCGTTTCACTATAACTTATGGTGAGACCGAAATTTACCTGAAGTTTTAAAATTTACCTGAAGTACCCCATGTCATCCATAATTTTTAAATAATTGTATTTAGGCCCTCCGTCTCACCATATAATTGGATGAGACTGTCTCATCCAAGTTTTTTTGTATTTTTTAAATATCTATTTTCACTTACAAAATATATTTCAGTAGTGACGCTTTTTGGAATACTAGTGGCACTCAAAGGCGTCGCTTAGTAGTGACGTTTGTGGAAATGTCTTTATTCAGCATGTCACTAAAATATTGTGACACGTTATTTTTGTGACGCATTGATAACTAGAAGTGTCAATAAGTTTTGTGACATGAACTGATATAGTAGCTTTGGTTTAGTGACATATACTCGTGTCAGACACCTAAAGGTGATGTAAATTTCATTACATCATCTTACATGTCACAAAAAATGTGTTAATGCTGGATTTTTTTTGTAGTAAATTTGCAGAAAGACAATATACTGTTGATTTTTATACTTTATCAGTTTGTCAATATTTTTTCACGCTAATGTTTGACATAAATATTAAGAACGTAAAGGGTGTGTGGAAAAAAAACAATGAAAATAAATTTAAAAATAAAAGTATGTATAAATTAGTGTAGGTGAATGAATGATATTTGTAAAAAGAAAAGGACTAAAAGAAAGTAAAAATAATAGAAGGATCACAAAAAGAATAGTGTGTGAAAATAATAAGGGTTTGGATAGTAATATTCATCCAACCAATTTAAAATATTGGTGTGGATATCTCACTTTTAACATATTTTTAATCTAATTTTACTAATTTAATTTCGTTATTAATAGAACGAGGACATCAGTTATCTACTTTTCATAATTGTTTGCTGATGCAATCAATAAGTTTGTCCAACTTAATTTTACAAATCTGAGCACCAGCTAATATACTGGTGTCGTAAATTATACCATATCAGAGGGTACAGTAAGAATGATATCCCAGTTAAATTATAACATTATTTGAATTGTATTTTATAACGATTATAATGGATAGTTATAATCCTATAAATATAAGAGAATGGATTTTTATTCCATTTATTTACTGGGGATACAAAGATAGAAAATTCGAACACAATAAAAATGTCACCAAACTGCAAACCGCGTCACTCTCTTATAAGATCATATAAGATGAAATGATACAAAACAAAAATTCCAAAAACAATTGAAAATGAACATCAATTAATTTCTTTATTTATCAGGTTGTAATATCATCAGGTGCCAATAGAGCTGCGTTTCTTGATCAATCAATACCAACGGATGAGTGGCATCACCGGAAACTTCATGGTTCCGTTCAGACAATGGAAGCCGTTCCGTTGGCCGCAAGCGAAATAATACGGCTGCCACCTCTTGAGCACGAACTCGAAGCCATCGCCGCCACCTTGGTTCACGTCGGCGATCTTCCTAGCCCACCGGAGATCGCATTTCATGAAGCTCCAGTAGTTGGGTAGAAGGTAAACGCTGTGAGGAAACGTGGTGTCGTTTGGTGGATCATATTTGAACACTGCATGGAATTAATTTATTTTGTCAATTTTTTTGACGTTGTAAAATATAATATAGATCATTGATAAATTTCCGTGGTTGTTAAATCTCCACATGAAATGAGATATGGATCACTTTTATATTTTAAATAAATGTAAATCAGATCAAAATGTTGATGGGTGTGACGTTCTTATTATACGAACAAACTAACTACATCTACCTGCCAAAAAAAAGCCTTTGTTACAAATTCCATATACCATACAATTTGTACGTGACTTGCAGTGCTTGTCGATTCATTAATTGAATTTATATTCTTAAACAGTAAAAATCAATCGATTTTTCTATAAATCAAATCTGAGGATATACAATAATTTTCACCATGTTTAAGCTTTGCAAATTTTCATCTTGGATAAAAAATTTATAAACATAACAATGTAGTTTAATTTCAGAACATAACATTATAATTTAGGATAACTGGCAAAAAAGTGGATGAGAGTCGCATACCGAGAGAATCTCCAATATAAAAAGGGCCATTTTTGAGAGCCCAATCAGTGTAGTTGAACCCGAAATGCCAGTTTTCAGAATCACCAACGATCACCTTCTTGGGTTGGGTTGCATTGTGGTGGCCGTAGTAAGGCCAATTGTAGTTCCAGTTGGTGAGGTTCTTGTTCGCCACGGCGGTGCCAACGGCGAGCACCAACACTAGCAGCATAAGAAGCACTGTTTTTTCGATCGCCATTAGTAGAAGTTAGCAGAAAAAAATGAATGCCGATTAAAGAATTTGTTGTACTTAGGTATCAATGTTACTTCTTGTTGGCGATGAGATTATAAGGCAAAGTGATTGGCCTTTTTATAGGCAAAAAACAAACCATTTTTCTCTGTTGTGCCTAATTGGTTGGCGTTGGTCAACCCATTTTCTTAAATTTCAACGTAATAATATGCATATATTCCACCATAAAAAGGTTATATGGATATCAACCAAAATGCATAGAATTCCACTAATTTAATATTCACACGGTTTTGACTCCATTAAGATCTGAAAGAAAATTAAATAGAGAGTTTTCCTTCAATTTTGAGCCCTCCAGATTGATCATATAACTGAACAAAATGAAAAAAAAAAGTTTGTAAATCCGTATGACCCTCTTAATGTAATAAATTAGATCTTGTAATAGATTAGATACTTTAAAAAAAATAAAGCGACGGTAGTGTAATTTTTTTAGATTTTTGCTTGTTGTATTTTGATAACGGGTTCATAAATTTAACGTTACTGATTATTTTAAATGGCTTCAAGCATCACTAGATTAAATTTGTGCAAGACTAATCAATTTCCAATTATAGGAATGAATTAATAGGGATTTTACTAAATTGATTGAAGTACTTAATGAGTTTGACTTAGCCTGTGTGGCATTTTTAAGTGACGGCACTAATCATTCATAAATTTGACATGGAGGAGTCTAATAACTCGGCTGTTGAAGGGGTGAAATATGTTAGTTATAAACCCATTTGCCGCTATATCCCTATCGTGATGAAAATGCGGTCGCGTTCATGTTGTGTTTTTACACCAAATTCTCATGTGTGAAAGCGGGAAATGATCGTGTCGAAAGGTGTGGATGAAATTAAAATGGAAAAAGTAGGTTAATGATAGTGGTCTCGATGAATTAATGATAATTCACGGTCTTTATAATTAAGTGTATACATATTTAAATTAGGGGGGTGTTCAAATTATCCAACCTGATCCGACCTAGCTCATTTTAACTCGGCCAACATATGTTGGATCGGGTCAATGGGACTTTTGGGTTAAGTGGGTCGGGTCGAAATAGGTGGGTCGGATTTTGACTCTAACCCATTTTAACCCATTTGTAATTTTACCCATTTTCTTTTTAAAATATCATAAAAAAATTAGTTTAATAGAAAATATCTACCATTAATTTACTTCATAAACAAATTTAACATTCTTGGAAAAAAAATTTATAAAGCTAAATTAATAGTAAATTATAAAAAGAAATTATTTTATATGATTTGGATCGACCTAATCCGACCAAAACTATGAAAATTTTGACTCGACCCAATTCGACTCATTTGACCCTAAATTTTGGGACAATTTGGGCGGGGACAGCTGACCTGCCCCAACCCATGACCAGCCCTAATTCAAATTACACCGCTATTAAAATTTGTGGACATCCTTGCAATATGTTAGTTATTGCTAGAGGTTAGTTAGATTGTATGTCAATTCCACGCATTGTAATCGGCGCTGAGAGTTTTTCCCAATATATTGGAATGATTTATTTTTCAAAAAAAATATAGTTTGTGAATTTTATTGCAATTTCTTGATTGAAATAATCCAATGTTGTGGAATTTTGTTGGTGGTTTTCGTTGTGGTTTGTCAATGTGCAGGTGGTTCATGGAGATACAGTTGTAGTGATTTCGACATCAGTGGTGGTGGTGTACCAGTTGTGTGTTTTTTTGGTAGATTTTCCCACCTATTTAAATGGATGGAATTTTAATTTTCATTTCAGTTGATAGTAGGTATCCTTAATTTAAATCTATTAATATGTAATTTGGTTGATGGTTCATCGAGTCCGTCTCTTAAAAGACCAAGGTTTAAAGTGAAAATTTGAAGAATTGAAGATAAAATTTTGGAGTTGCGTGAATCGAGTTACGAACTTTATTATTACTACACATTGCATGATAAATTTTTAACATTGCAATTTAGACATTTTACCTTTTATTATTCTAATTAAACTCATTTTTTCCATAAGTTATGGAAAGAACGTCTTTCCCAACACTTTGCCTTGTTCATCATCCCCGTAAAAGAGACGTATTCTTAATTTCGGAAGAGTTGATATGGTCAACTTCGAGTCAACCTTAAATATTAGTAATTTGTTTGCTGGGGAAAAGTCAAATTAAGGAGGCACAAACTCATGATTACGAAGAAAATGAATTGGTGGGAAAATGTTTTTGCAACTGAAAAAACGTTGAATCTGGAAAAGTGGTGCTTAATTAACTAACTATATCAAGGATGACACACTGATTACCATTTGCTGACATTGCTCAACAAGCGGCCCACTTTTCTAAACCCAAATAATTGGGCCCGAAGCCCAAGTATGAATATCACTAGGCCCAAATAAGCTGGATCGTAGATCAGGACAAAGACGGCGGCGAACATTCGAAATTTCAAAAACCGTTTCCACTTCACTTACACTCCGATTCATCGGCCGGTCGCCGGAGACATTCGAAATGGGCCCGCCGGCGAAACTCCGGGCGATATCCCAAGACGCGTTCGACGAGATGGTGAGGGAGAACATAGATGACCTCGGAATGGACCCCACCGAGGCACTGGAAGACGCTGTCCAAACGCTCTCTCTCCAGGGCGTCGATCTCTCCGGCATAGTTCAGTGCGTCCCCGGCGAGAGCTCCGTCGATGAAAACCCGGTTATTCAGGCCCTGTCCGGGTTGAACCGGCTGACCGCGGATCGGTCCGTTGGCGAGCCTGGTGAAATCGTGGGGTTATTAGGGAAACTGAACGAGCTTTGCGGTGATAAAGAGTCCGGAAATGCCGCCATAGCCGCGAGAAATGGAGGGTTAGGTTTGGTAATATCGATTTTGCCGAAGCTTCAGGTTAATGGGACCCACGGGGGATTAGAACTGGCTCTCAGTACATTGGTTTCCTTACTCTATGGTATTTACTTGTTATGATCTTCATTTGCTTGAAAAGTTATGCATATGATTACTTATATGAATTGAATTCTTGTGTCACTAGCAGTTAGAATCTTACTTCGTTATGCTTGATTATATGTAGATCTTCATGGGACTGAGACATTTAGGGAGAATGGTGGTCCTAAGATTGTGATGGATGTCCTAAATGATGAGAGTTTAGATGTTCGCGTCTTGAATAGTGGTTTCTCTGTTGTTGCTGCGGCTGCAACGGGGAATGAGGTGCTGAAGGAGCTGTTTATGGAGTTAAAGATAGATGAACTCATTGTTAGGATTCTTGGGAAACACGACGGGAGGAGCTTGCCCTGCGTGTATGATGCCATTCGGGTTCTGTTAACTGCCGATGACAATCGTGTTTTGGCTTCCCAAGTAAGTCTTTTAGGATGTTGCTCCGTTAATGCCATGCTTCCATCTGATTGCTTTAGCTGTACTGGTGTGATCTGACCTTGCTCACGTCATGTGCGTAACTGCAGGTTTTTGGTTATGCTCGGGCATTTGCTAAACTTGGAGTTGTAGAAATATTGGTGAATACACTTCAGGAAGGGCTTACTTCTCCGTGTGTAGTATCAGCAAGCATTGCTTTGAAATCTGTTGCGGTTAATGTAAGTTATTTTGTATGTATGATAGCTTGACCATATTTTATTGATTCTGTACTGGTGGCATGTGTTATAATATTCTTAGGCTGAAGCGATTAGCATTTAAATCAATGAAGTGTGGGATAGTTTGGCGGGGGAAAAGAAAACCATCAGCTCTGCAATTGGCCTAACTTCTTTGTTCCAAATGCAGGATGAAATATGCAGAACCGTTGCTGATCATGGTGGTATAGATGCAATCCTAAGCTGCATTGATGATTCTGGGGAACTTGGAAACAAAATCGTGGCTAAATCTTGTTGCACTTTGTTATTAAAGGTGTGAAATGGTGGATTTTTATAACAACAATCTTTTGCTATAGGCATTTACATTCCGCTCTGGTATCCTTTCCCTGTGTTTGCCTGTTCTTTTTTATTTCCCTTCTTTTTACATATATCTTCCTAGTTCCTTCTCTTTTTGATAAAGACTTATCTTGTTCTTGTAACTCAGCAAAATGGTTCCGTGATGTTTATACCCATGAAGAGTTTCCTTTTCATTGACCCTTATTTCTGACTCTTGAATGATGGAAGACCTTTAATTTTGCAATTTTGGTTAGTTGGCAGGAAGTGATGTAAACAAGAGCGTTATTATTGAGAAGGGTGGCATGCTTAGACTCATAAAACTTGCATCCAGGTTTTCTGAGGACCCTTCGGTACTAGCAGAGGTAAAATGAGGGTAAAGTCTTTTACGGTCATGAATATGGAGCCCATACTTACAATTCAGGTAAATATCGATTGCTGCTGGTGCAGGTTATGTCTCTTATATCCGGGATCTGCTTGAGATCCCCGGATAACGCAGCTCGTGCAGTTGAAGCTGGAGCCGGAGACCTCGCTGTGCAAGCCATGCAGAAGTTTTCCGAATCAGAACTAATGCAAAGAAATGCTTGTCTTATGATTCGGAATCTTGTGGCCAGGAATGCTGAGAACAGGTAAGATTCTCATATCAGAACCTCGGTTTACTTCTAATGATGTTTTTGAGGAAGCATATGTTTGAGTGGTTAATGTGCTTTGTTGTCAAGAACCATTTTGCTCGGCCATGGCATTGAGAAGCTAATAAGGAATGCCAAAGCAAGCCACAAGATTTGCAAGGACGCTGCTACTGATGCTCTTCGGGATCTTGGCCTCGATAACTACAATGCATGACGTATATGAGGAATACACGCGAGCGTTGACATTTGGGAAAGTATTGTATCGAGTATGAAAGGTTGATATTTAGAAACTAATGTTCGGACTACTTTGCCTTCGCATTCATACAAGGTCTATTGCATAATGACACTTATTAATCTGCTACAAATAGATTGGTTTTAGTGACACTTACTAATCTGCTACAAATAGATTGGTTTTAGTGACACTTATTAAGCTGCTACAATTGGTTTTAGTGACACTTATTCCTTAGTAGCTAATGATGATCAGAAAACATGCACTCGGAGAGTCAATTCAGCAACCAATTCAAATACGCAAATGTCGTCAATCTTCAAATTGTTGCCTTTAACAAATGCCATCCATCCTTTACCAAAATTGAATATCACGCCATTTCTTCTGCAATTTACTCTCCAAGCTTTGTCGCCGACATTTATCAGTGTCACCTCTGTCTTATTACGCGTTGGAAAATGCTCTTTTCCAAAGTCTTGCGGGATGTACTGTGTAAACGACACAATAAACCAAAGCTACATTATAAGATTGTGTCACTAATAGTCACACTTTTTAGTGACAGAAGCAAAACTCACCAATGTGAATGGATCTCCCACGTTGTAATGCTTCATAGTTTTCTCAAACATGTAGTGTTCGCAATTGGCTTTGAAAATACTCACTGCTTCTTCTTTGCTTACAGCTTCTTCATTTGCTCTCGGGGGGGTTATCTCGATCCCCGATTCATCGAAGATTTGAACGACCAAACGTGCATTTCCATGGTACGTGTACAAGAACACTAATTTCCGATGTTGCAGAGAGTTTTCTTCGACAAAAGTTCGCCAATCATTTCTCAGAAAAACGCCATTTTCTGTCCGAATTACTTCAACAGGCCATGAACCTCTAGATGCACATTCCATAACCATTTTGTGAGGAACCTGATTTTTTAGATCATCTCTCACAAATTGTGGAGGGATTTCCTGCAAAAACTGGAAACAGAGGAAACGAGAGAAAGCCTTTTACTCTGAAAGATTTCTGAAAAAATGAAGAAAATGGTCGAAAATATGAGAAACTATGCATACCTGGTTATTTTTTGCAATCTCGCGGGAAAAGATGGTGAAGAAGGAGGGTGGTGTGGAGATTATCGCATCTTTTCTGCCATTTCTTTTCACCATTTTCTCAAAAGCTCTGATCAGGAAATTCTGTGTTTCTAAAATGAAGATTTAGTGGGAATCTTGCACATTTTATAATAAAATTAAAGTCTTGCACATGGAAATGTCAAGATGTATTGGTATGATGAAAGGCTTAAACATGGTAAGTTTTTTCTAGCCTCGTTTCTTTCTTGCCTTACCGAATTTGGGGAACTGATTGTGGCCTTACGACATTTCATTTTCATTGGATTCAATTACATGTCTATCATGTGTTGATAATAGATATGTCTTGAATGAAGTTATAGATATGAAGAAGTAAGTTAAAAAACAACATAAATTAAGTTAAAATGGGTGCAAGTAGATTTAGAAAAACTATACTCCATCCATCCATCTCATCTTAAACTACAGCCCAATCATTGTAAATCGTTCGAGAGACATGTTTGACCATTAATATGTTTAGCTACGTACAATAACGGCAAACAAAAAGTTACTTTCTAGAAACCACTTGTTACGACGAATTCAACAATATCACATACAATAAAAATATGTCTCATATATCTATTCAATTATGCGGTCAAACTTTGATAGAGAATAGTGTAATAAAATAAGTGAGTAATTTAAGTTAAGACAGAGGGAGTATCGATATATTTTGCTCAAAAGGTATTTATTTTTTCGAAAGACAGAAGCATGTTTTATCACTCAATAAGAAAAACCAAACTAGTTGATGGCCGTAAGGTGTGTTTGGATGTAAGACGGTTTTGCTAATGTGATGGCGGAAAAGGCGTGGCGACGATGCGACGAAGAGGCGAGACGGCGGAGAGCAAGGCTGCGCGGGCGAGCAAGGAAGATGAAGGAAGACGTGTTTTTTTCTGTAATATTTTGTATAATTGTTTGGTCCTCCGCCTTTATCCTGTTTTTTATTTATTATCCCAAAAAATAAATATTTGTATTTGACCTCCGAATTTTGTTTACTCTTCTCTTATTTTGCTTCTAATCCTGCTCTCACCATGAGACGGTCTCATAGAAAACGGACTCATTACATTTTTTAAGACTAAATTATTTTTTAGTCCCCTACAATGTATCTTATACCATGTTTTGGTCCCCTTTTGCAAATCAACCCTCAGACGGTACCAAACAAATGTTTGGTCCCCAAATGTGGTTTTCAAGCAAGACTAAGTGGTTTTCCGATATAATCAGGACTACAATGGTAATTTTACTAATTAAAAAATATTTTCAATTAAATTTCTATTTTGTTTAAAAAAATCTTTATTTTTTCACCGCCACTACCGATGTGGCCTTCCGCCGATGCTTACGAACTAGCCATCGGTTTCCATGGAGTTCGAATCCCTCAAGTCCCTTCGAGTTTGCCGCCTCTGGCACCGTCACTCCCAGTTCGTCGACCAAGTCGGCTTCCATGGAGTTTGAAGCTCCACCTTTGAACTCGACCTCCGCCATCTTCCGCTGCTACTCAATGTGCCCTCGAAGCTCGCCTTCGCCTCTTGAAGAGCTTCGCCATTGAGCTTCTTTGCCGCTGGTGGCCCTCGAGCTTGACAGTGCCATTAGCAAGTTCATTGTAGTCCTCGAAGCGGCAGTGACCACAAATTCCCGTAGCCGGTGCAGTGGAGACAAAACAAATCGTGGGATACTGTGTCTCTGGAGACGAAGCGGCGGCGGCGGCGGAGACGAAGCGCGAAGAAGATGGAGATTTTTCTTTTTTCTTTTTTTAAACTCAGGGGTATAATGGTCATTTTAAATATTTTGACCAATTTTACCACTGACTTTCCATGAAAACCACATTTGGGGACCAAACAAATTGTTTTGAATTTGGTGAGTACCGTCTAAGGGTTGATTTGCAAAAGAGAACCAAAATATGGTATACGATACTTTGTAGGGGACTAAAAAAATAATTTAGTCTTTTCTTAAAAAAATTGATCATTTTACTTAATCCTTAATTATTGTTGTAGAATTGGATTATCATAAGTTCTAAAATATTTTTAAAACGCAAGTCTTAATTATTGTTGTAGAATTGGATTATCATAAGTTCTAAAATATTTTTAAAAGACAAAAGCACTTGACTAGCACTAACGCCGGCGGGTGATTGATCAATTTGAGGGGTAGGCTTGTAGTTGTCCAACTGTTTATGGAGAAAAATTGCTATCGGCCAACTAGCCAGCTATTTGCTTTAGCCTTTGGCGCCATTCTCAATCCTAACCCTCCCTACCCTATTCAAATTAAACACTTGTGTTTTAAAAGAAAATTGTAAAATACAAAAATAACAAAAACCCCTAGTAATGGAAACGATAGGGTGAAAAGTTTCACATACTTAAAAATCCGCGAATGAAAACAACATTCTATACTTTTTTATTCATGTGACAAACTTGTGTTACCGGACAAGTAGGATTATCAAATTATATCCAGCTCGGATAACTTCCACATCGTATCTCCGAATGTTAATGTAGCTCTTTAAAATGTTAATTGATTGCAATCGGTATATCGTACCCCATGAATTCCATGGAGGTGCATGGTATGTATGTATAATTTGTATTTCAATACTAATATTTGTGCATACTATATTTACATGATTAATACATAACAAAAACAATATTATACAATCTCACATAAGAGAATGCATGACCTTATAATTTACAACGTACAAAATATCCTTGGGAATACGATGCTCATAATACCCCAGGGATCGAATATAATTTTAGGATTAATTGATCCTAAAATTTTGGATAGTGGATTAGGTTTAATATTAAATACGTATATTAATATGAATTACAGGGGATATGGAGCTCCAGGATACCGTATACGGATTGATCACGATATTATCCTGAAACGCTTTCTAAGTTCAAAACATTCTGGAGTGCAGTGACAATCGGGAGTACAATTATTCAAGCAAAACTCAAGATCTTAAGCAAAAATAAGATTACGTAGTCCGTGATCCATGCTAGCCAGCTTTGGCTTCGCCATGAAATGTAAAAAGGCCAGATACAAAATTAAAGAAAATCGACACAAAATTGTTCGAGCATACATTTTGTACAGTTCAATTCTACAAAAAGTCGACACTGAGGCCTTGCAACACTGTCCCGAGCCCTGATGAGGGTAAAGAAGACGTGGAATTTCAAAGTGAATCCAGGGTTATAGGCATATTTGCAGAGACGGAAAAGAAAACTACTCTAACGCTAGAATCAACTGTTGATCTTCACTTTTCTGCTTCTTAACAAAACAAATACCCGAGTAAATTAAGTACAACTTACCTGACGGATAGTCAGGCAGTTTGAAGTTGCCAGAGGAAGGGGCCTCTATGACGAGTCTAATCAAATCAAATTCAAGAAAAATGTCACAAAATAAAATCACTTCAAATATAAATCGCATAGCAGACGCGAGTTGTAGACTCATACCAGACTTTATTGAAACATCTTGGAGTAAGCTTTTTTCTCCTTATCACGTCTGGCAGCAATCTATAAGCACAAGAGGATTATACCATCATCAATCTGCAATATTTTACTTGACGTGATATTATTTGAAGAAGTAGAATTTATGGGGAAAATTCTAAAAGTCTCAGTCACCTTCTTCTTTGCTGCAAGAAGCTCCTTCTTTATTCCTCCTGAGAAGACACCACACCAATTCACTAATCAGATTTTCAAGCCGGAGCAAACTAAGTTTCATATAATCAAGGTTTCATAATCTCTCCCAGCCAGCTCAAAATAACATCACCAAATAGCAAAATTACACTTACGAGTTATACAAAGACAAAATATCGGCGCAGCATAAGCGAAAAAAGAATAAGGCCCAAATGACTTGTATAACTTCTGCCTAGGATAATTTGCCCCCTTTTCTATGAAATTGGAAGTTCTACCACACCGGTAAGGCCTCCAGCAAAGAATGTTGGTGGATTAAAGGTACCAGTTTGTACTCCTAACTCTTTCTTAAACAGTCCACAGGTAAAACCAGGGTAGAATACCAACAGAATAGAATTTATTATAAAGTGTAACTTACCATCCTCAGGTTCCAAATCAAGAGCTTTTTTGAAACTCTCAACAGCCCCATCTATATCATTGAGAGCCATGTGTGCCTGAATTATACAGAGAATAGAATAGGACTGTTACAAATCTTACTAGCAACAAAATGTACGATACGAGCAAATTCTAATAAGAGCAAAAAGGTCGCAAGCAAATAGGCATTGATGTACTTGCTAAGAAGTTTATGTTCCAGCTAAAAAATTACACAAGAAGTTTGAGCATGAAATATCAAATAAGAGAATTGGGCATTTCAATTTTACTACATTTGTGACAGATGGATAGACACTGGATCAGCCTAGAGTTCAAACAAGGGCCTTTCTCAATCCAATACCTGATATTCATCCACATACATGTTACAAGTACCAAGTGTCACTTCATGAAACATGAGGCACAGCAATTACAATTGCATCATAATATATTATGGAAGTCATTCACCCATATTCATCCCATCCAACTTCCTCACTGCAAGGGTTTTTTAGACTCACTCAATCATATTTGGTTGATGCAAGAATATACGGCTCATTCATCCCATGTTTCTCGGTAGACTTTTTTCCTGAATACACCTTAGACAAAATTTGCATAAAAATGTATTGACCGTGACTGAAGGAGTAAGTTGATTGAACACATCACAAGCTACCATTACAAAGCATCTTCATGCAAAATCGTCTACAAGTAAATGTAAATACAATGGCCGATCAAATTACCTGACCCTGGCGAAACAGAGCTTTGGCGTTGTTCTCTCCATCACGCATTGCAAAGTCGGCATCCAAAAGTGCTCCCTTTGTATCTCCGAGTTTAAGTTTACAAGCCTTAAGAAATGTGGAGAGGAGAGGAGAATAAATTAGCCATAATGCAAATTAAAAGATCACAAATATTCAGGGAAAATGAAAGGCTCTTTCAATCAAGATTATATGCACACTGCAAGTATTAAGGATGTTCAATAATTCAAATTTCCAATGAAGATATGGAGGTGAGAGACAAAGCATTCCATCATTAAAAACAGGACGCAAACCTAGACTTCACTAAAGCGAAAGCATGATATACAATCAGCATACAAGAGATATAAACATTGACACCCTTAATCCAACTTACAGAGCTGTTTGTGAATATTTGAGACTTCAACTTTCTCAAGTGCTCACTCATGGCTGCTTTGGAAATCAAAATAAAGGGAACGACAGAAGAATAATTTAGAAAGCATTGAAAATCATTCCTGTCTCAAGATGTACATAAAATTTTGACCAGCTCTAAGAAGCGAAATATTTATCTAACCTTCATCAATTCCATCTTTCTCCCAACAATCATCCAAATAGCGCAGAGCTTTTCGATACTTTCTGAGAGCCATTTTATAGTCTTGTTTCTGAAGAATTGAATAAAGGAATTAGTCACTGACTGCGAATGAATAGATGACATACACACATATAGGGATCAATCAACCAGTCACTAATATCTTCAGCATATGATACCTTGAAATGATCATTTCCATACACCTTGATAGAGTCTACAGCAGTAATCCACCAAGAAAGCTCATCCGGATTGTCATCCTGGTCTGCAGGCCAATCAGCATATATATCTCCATCGTTAAAGAAGTTGGCAATTCCATCATCTGCCCCCTTTAGGATTTCACCACAATCCGCGATAATTACATCCAACGTAGGGAGATCATTTTCCCCAGTTGTGACGTGCTCAATGGAGCGTACAACTCCCATGCCTTTGACTACCCTACCAAACACAACATGTTTTCCATCCAGATGGGGTGTCCTAGTAGTAGTGATAAAAAACTGGGACCCATTTGTGTTGGGTCCGGCATTGGCCATTGACAGCATTCCCTTCCTTTCATGCTTCATCTCAAAGTTCTCGTCCTCAAACTTCAGCCCATATATTGATTCGCCCCCAGTACCATTGGCAGCAGAAATATCACCGCCCTGTGCCATAAACCCTTTGATAACACGGTGAAATTTGCTTCCCTGGTGTAAACAAAAACATTAGTTATACAACCATATCTCACACGGTTCATAAAAATACAAGAAAAGAAAATCAAAACTCAGTAGCATAAAAGTACACGTCTCACTCTGCGCTCAACAGCATGAGCGTAAAGAAAATCAGACATGGAGACACGAGAACCTGAAACGACATTGGAACTAAATCATTCATTCACAACAGGATATTGAGTGACAATTGGATCAATCGGAGCAGTATCAGCGATGATTTTAAGCAAGGTGTGCCAGTGATTTAGGTTTACCACACACCAGGACCAGCGCACCACTCATGCAAACAGCAACTGAGCTTTTTAACCCAGTGTGTGAGGCCAGTTATACGGATCACATCTCATACGTATTCAAATAAAAGAGATTGAAAATCAATATGAATGCGCTGACAATCCCAATCAGCAATCACCAGATTCACCACAAGAAAACACAATCAGTGGAATTCCTCGCACGTCATCGATAAAAGTCAAACAAAAATCAAATAAACAAACACTACAAACAATATCTAGTATCATAAGCATATCGGAAGCGGAAAATGATGAGATGTATAAACTATAAGTCTATAACTACCTTGAAATGGAGAGGAACGCCGGTGTGGGGCCCGATCCCTTTCTCGCCGGTGCAGAGAGCTCTGA
This sequence comes from Rubia yunnanensis, assembly GCA_037428765.1. NCBI lineage: Eukaryota > Viridiplantae > Streptophyta > Magnoliopsida > Gentianales > Rubiaceae > Rubia > Rubia yunnanensis. The sequence goes on from CM075063.1 coordinate 131,481,122, forward strand.
AATTCTCGGCGGTCTTGGGAACAATGTCGCTGTAGAGTTCCACCACGATCCTCCCCTCGAGCTCACCGCCGATGCTGATGTCGAGGTAGCACCGCTGCCTCTCGGCCTTCTCCGCCTCCGACGACATGATCGGAATTGAGCTCGGGCGGTGTCAGAATGCAGTCAGGGAACCGGCGGCGATGAAAACCCTAGGGAAATTTGCGGCGTCGCGACTCTGTGAGGTGCCGCTTTTTTATAAAATTTGAACACTGATGATGCGCAGCTCTTCCCTTCTATTCAAACGCCTGAGTGTGAACACGCACTCTGTTCACTGCGTAGTTTAGCATTGGTGCTAATTTGCGCCCAGAACAATGACGTCAGCTTTTGGTAACAATGGTGCTAGAATAAATTGGTTGTTCATGCTAACATTGTGCCCGCGTAAATAACATAAAGAAAATTTTCAGTTTAAATTTAATTTTAGAGTCTAACAAATCTTAACTACTAATATCTTCATTTTATACGTATAGCAAACAATAAATAAATAATAATTTAAAAATATACGTTATGCATACACCGTAATAATAGTCTTATGCATTGAAGTTTGAATAATTAAACTGAATGTTTATTACATTATGATACTTGAATATAATGATTGATGTTTGAACGGTTTGGCTCCTAAAGTTAAATTTCATCATTTATTATGGAACAGAGAGAGTATCGAATACCAGGGTCGGTCCAATGTAGTTTAATGCCATGGGCAAAAATGTTTTTTCGGGCCCCTACACAAAGGGTTTTTTTTTAAATCAGGCTCTTACAAAAATTTAAATTAAAAATTAAACGGTCAACCAAATAAATTTTGATATTAAACTAGGTTAGATATAAATTAAAATGTAAAATTAATATATATTGAAAAATTTTTAGAAAAATGGTCCCCTAAAAATTTTGGACCATGTGCGATCGCACTGCCGCACTATCCTTGGTCCGGCTATGTTGAACACCATTATTATGCGCCATTTAAATTTTATCTGGTCAAATGTATGAGTTTATAACAAATTAAGCCAACAAAATTAAATGAAAGAGGGATGTTGGCTTTAGTGTTGAGTCGTTTTCTTTCTAATGCGCCATCAATATAGGCCATGATCAGGAATTGTTTTTGTGTTTGGATGTATTTTACAACCATTATCTCCAAACCCAAGAGGGTTTCGTTTGTCCTGTTGAAAATGTCCAATTCAAGATATTCTGTCTGCTACTCATTATATTCGAACTTCCTTTTTTTAGGATGATAGTTTATCTCGTCACACTTTATTTTATTTTTCTTAATTACTTTTCACTTATTTATATTAATTTATTATTTCATTTCTTTATTTTTCCTTCATAACTTATTTTTTCTTGTGTCAAGTATGAATATGAAAAAAGTGGAAGGAGTGATAAAGGTTCTGTTTGGCAGGGTTTATAAGTCGTCCGGCTAATAAGCAAAACCATTTTTAATATTTGGTGAATTGCTAAAAAAAAAGCTTGTTTTGAAAGTATAAGCTGTTTTTGGGGAGGAAATATAACCTGGTCTCCCCCTGCTTTCATAGGCTCTGTTTGGCGGAGCTGTGCTTATAAGCAAAGATAGGTTATTTTGAAAGCAGGGAAAACTAGTTTCTGTTATTCCCCAAAAAATAATTTCTACTTTCAAAATAATCTATTTTTTAATACTTTACCAAACAAAACAAAAATATTTTACTTATGAACACAACAGTTTAAAAGTTCTATCAAACCGATCTTTCTTATAAGAACAACTCTACTAAACGGAACCAAAAAGTCTCGCCCTCAAATATTAATATTACGAGTTATAGGGGCCGGTTCTATTTCTCTGCTATATGGGCCTTTTATAGGCCCACAGAAAATGGACTCTCTTGCTTTGACTAGACTAAACTTTTGCAAAATCAAATGATTTTAAATAGATATTTTATTAACTGCAGCAGAACTGCGGAAGCTATCAAATGGACAAGGTGAACATAAATTTTAGACTCTGTTTCTTGGAAGACAAAAATTGACCCGAATAAACTAAATAATCAACCCGAACAATCTGAATAAGCTGAATTAAATTAAATAAAAATTGATTAAATCACATCGACGCTCACTTTCAATTAAAAATTTTAATCCTATTTATTTAAGTAAGTGACAATATAACTATATCTATTGGAGTAAGCGTCAATACAATCCTCAGATAATTTTTAGTTCAATGATAAACCCAATCAACTTGATGAAAATGCTAATATAACTCTCCGAAATATATTCCAACATTGACTTGCCATTTCCGATCACTAACCAATCAAAAATGACCAAAATACCCTTTAACCCAAATTCAAAATTCTGAAAAACTATACTGCCCCCAATTCTGCCACCTCCGCCCTAACCACCGCCGCCGCCACCACTCCAAAATCCCCAACATCCCCACCCGCTATGCAATCCACCATCACAGTCCGAATCACCGCCGATACCACCGGCACACCATTTCACCGAATTACCATCGGTTTTAGTTGGATATGCTCAAAGTCGAAAGCCTCAAACATGAGGCGCCGCACATCTGGCTTCCCATACAGTGGCCCGTGAATCGGTTGACAGTAGCCGGATTTCTGAGCCTTCGATCGTGGCCTAGGTACCCGTGAATTTGAGCCTTCGATTGAGGCCTATGCCCGTGAATCTTTGGCCAATCCGCCGCTCGCAACCTCGCTGCAATCCGTCGACAACCCATCCACGCCACCTAGCTCGGCCACTACCCACCATCGCGACACCACCCACCCAGCTCCATCCCGTCGCCACCGCGAAACCCACCTCGCCCTGACGCCACCCAAACCCGGTGCCACCACAAAGCCCCAACCCCGGCGCCAGTTGTGAGCGCGAAACGAGATTGGAGCAGGAAGAAGAAGATACGAAAAAATGAAGAAGGGGGTATAATAGTAAATATAATTTGTTTCCAGTTTTTTTCATAGGGGCAAAATTGTCTTTTTATGCATTTTTGGATTAAAGTTATCGAAATGGGTATATTTGCATATACATCTAAGGGTGTTCATGAACCGGTAAAATGGACCGAACCAGATTGGAATACAAAGACCGAAACCGAATACATAGAATTTTGGTCCGATCTCCAGTCCAAGATATTTTAGAATTTTGCGTTCCGATCCAAATTCCAAAATTTTTATAAGAATATTTAATTTAAATTTATTTCCATTGTGCTAATATTCTTCCATAAAAATTTTGAAAGTAAATCAACTACTCAATTTCTTTTTGCTTCACCTGCTCACGTATGCCACTTAGTGCAGATGAGTGTATAAAAATTATGGAAAAAAGTGATTTTATACCCCTATTTATTTAACGTAAATGTCAATATGACCTTTTAATATTAGAAAGTGTCAATATAACCCTATATAGTTAGTGAAAGTGCCAATATAATCTTATAAGTTTTAAGGATGTGCTGATATAACCCAACAAATATTAGAAATGTGCTAATATGACCCTACAAACATTAGGAATGTATTGATATAACCCAATAAGATTGCATAATGTGCTGATATAACCCTACATAATTTCAGCGAACTAACGGTCCGGCGAACTATAGGGTAAAATTGTCCACTCAATTTCAGAGTTAGGCCAAAGGGTATTTTTGTCAATTTACATAGAGTCAATGTTGGAAAATTGAGGTCAATGCCGGAAATGGGGTCTGAGGGTTATATTGGCACTTTCATTTACTAGTTAGAATTATATTTATACTAAAAAATATTATAGGATTATATTGACACGTATGCAAGTAGATAGGGTTATATTGACAATTATCCCACAATTATGTTTGTGAAACACTTTGGGACGGCACTGGAATTGTTTTTGAAATGGTCATCTAAAAATATAAACTATGCTGACTGGGTAAAGATTTTTCCACAATTTCTTTTGTCTACAAATTGTCAATATTTTAGTCGTATTTTAAAGGAGAATAAGGAAAAGGATAAGTTTAGCTATATAATTATTAATACGTACACATACATATTTATGGGAAAGTATAAGGAAAGGCGGTCTTTTCATATTCTTATAGACAGTCCACAGGGGCTGTTACCTTAAATATTATAATTTTTTTTATAAAATTAAAATATTGTATTTTATAAGTTAAAACAAGTAATAATATGTATTTGAAGGTGAAAATATAAAAATATATGATATAAAAAAATATTTTCAAAAATTTTAAATTTTATATGTAATTTAACAAATGCAGTATATAAGGTAAGAAATAAGTGGCCTGTCTATAAGCTTATGAACAGGCCGCCTGTCAGGAGACCCACTCCATGTTTATATGCCTATTTTGAGGTAAAATTTTTTTCTAATAACTTCTAGTTTACTATCTTTTAAAAGCAAAGCTTTAATTAAAAAAATGTCAGCACCAATTTTTTTTGTAAAAGAATAAATTTTACTTAAATTTATTCCAACTGGTATGTACCGGTCCAAAACCGAAATAAACCGGTCCAAAATCGGAATAATCCGGTCCGGTCCCAGTCCTAAACAATCACTAATCGGTCCAGCCCTCGGTCCAAATGTGATTCCAGTTCCGATCCGGTCTTGGACCGATGAACACCCCTACTTACACTAATTATCTATGGTTATATTTGCACTTTCAATTATCAAAAAGTTATGTTGGCACTAACATGAATTAGGTAGAGTTATAAAAACAGTTTTCTCACAATGTGTTATATGTAAGCAAATATTGTTTGATAGAATATTTGGTAAATCAGATTCCGCTATGTGTTCCACAAATCACTCCTTACGTACCAAAAATCTCTTATTACTTACCAACTATTTGAATTAAATCGGTGCAAATTGATCGGTTAGTATTAGACAGTTTTACAGTATCTTTAACTGAAATTATCATTTTTTCAATTGTTAAATTTATTTATTTTTCCTAGGCAAAAAGAGAGCGTATTTGTTAGAACGTCCAGCAGTTAGACTATTCATTTTTATAACAGTTAAAATTGAGTTATAACTATTTATACTTCAATATTTTTTAAAAACATTTTTAAAGTTATGAAAATGCCGTTAAAATAAATAAAAATAACAACCAAATCATTTCATTTAGTATAACCATGTCTAATGATTATATGGTTTAAAATAAGAATTTATAAGAAAAAAACACACTCCTTCCGTTTTAATATGTTTGACGCCATATGTTTAGATTTTTTTTTATAAGTTAAAATATGTGGAGGAAATTGAGTGAAGAGAGTAAAATATTTAATGAGTGGTTGCGAATGATGTACTTTTTACCATAAAAAGAAATGTGACAAAAATATAAAATATGATAAGTGTGTCAAAGCTACGAAAACAGAAGGAGTACATGCGTATAACAAAATTGTAGAATATTAACCAAATATTTAATCACTTGATAAGTAATCTAGATGCATAGAATCATTAAATTATATCCACGTGATCGGTCAAGTGGTTGTGGTTGGAGCATTCACAATGGTTCCTCCTTAAATCAACTTTTCATAATAAGCAACACTCCTTATTGAAATTTGGTTTTACCACTTTTTCTAGTACTTACTAGTGTGTTCCAACATGCTTAATTTAACCAAGTGTAAAATAACGTAAAACGTAAAAGACACACAACTTGGTTACGCAGTTCGGTGTAAATCACCTACATCTACGGGGTCTGCCCAGTTCAGAATGAATCCACTAATTAGAAAGATACAGTACAGAGTACAGTTTACAAAATACTTATCTTTACTAACTATGACGTGTGGATTCTGCTAGCTCCCCTAGCTACCGATCCGCCTTGATCAGACTCCCTCTGACCTCGAACTCCGTCGACGCAGGATCTCCTCCTCCCGAGGAATTAAGGTATACGATTCTGAACTTAGTGCGGCAGGACAGTGTTGGAACACAGTATATTGGCTCTTGCAAGTTTCGTAAGATCTCAAAATCTGGGTGCAGATTTTGCTCTGTAAAATCGTACATTATGCAGCCGTGATTGTCCCATATTTATATCCACGAATCAGATCTGAATATTCTTGATCATCTCCATAATATTCCTATTCCAAATCTGATTGTTGAAGCATATCCAAATCCCATAAATAAAGGGATTTACCTTATCTCAAACTCTCCCATATATTCGAATAAATCTTCTCCATATAAGTAGGGATTTTTCCATAAACCATATATGCTTCACACGCCCAATATATAGCCAAATATACAGATACCATAAATTCTAAAACACATCAATGTTTCGGCTTGAATCCGTTAAACCCTATGGCGTGAAACCTGCTTCAATTCTGCTCCAGCACCATGTTCCAACATGGTCTGTAGTTCACAAATACTTAACACAAAATTGCCAATTAAATAATTCCTTGACTTTACACTTATTTAAGAATAACTATTGTGGAGTTTTAAGAATCACTCTCTAATGAGGAGTTGCTCCTTAATTAAGGAGTTGATACTCTTTATTTGTGAAATGTCAATCAATCAATGAATCACACTTAATATTAATTGTTTTATATTTTTAATTAATTGCAATTTAAAATGAAAAAGAAATGCCTAAGAAGTTCTTATTTAAGGAAGTCCATTGTTGTTAGTTGATTCTTACCTATTTTTTATATTAAAATTCATGAGGTGACACTTAAGAGCATATCTAATGCAATGGTCAATTTGCTAAAAGTCACTTGCCACATCATATCACATCATATTGAAAGACTCTCAACACACAAAAACAACTCCAATGCAATGGTCAAATGAATGCATCAATATGACCTGACACATTTTCTTTAGAGGGGATCAATTGAAGCTTCTATGTAGAGAGGCTGATATTGAGCAGTTCGAATATTCTGTGCCATTATTGGTGCGCCACCGGTCCGCCACAAATGTTATGATGTAGTTTTATGATTTTGGGGTTAATTTTTTTTTAGCGATAAGTGTCAATATAACCCTATCTACTTGATTAAGTGCCAATATAACCCTATGATAAATTTTAGTGCAAATATAACCCTAACTAGTTGCTGAAAGTGCCAGTATAACCCTTAGACTCCATTTCCGGCATTGACCTCAATTTTTCAGCGTTGACTCTATGTAAATTGACCAAAATACCCTTTGGGCTAACTCTAAAATTGGGTGGACAGTTTTACCCTCGTAGTTAGCCGGAACGCCATAGTTCGTTGAAATTAGGTAGGGTTATATCAGCACATTATGCAATCTTGTGGGGTTATATCAGCATATTCTTAATGTTTGTAGGGTTATATCAGTACATTTCTAATGTTTGTTGAGTTATATCAGCACATCCTTAAAACTTATAGGGTTATATTGGCACTTTCATTAACTATATAGGGTTATATTGGTACTTTCGAATATTGAAAGGTTATATTGGCACTTATGTCAAATAGGTAGGGTTATAGAAGCATTTTTTTTCATTTATCTTTTACTCCTTCCATTTAATGTGTTTATGTAGCTAAAACAAGTTGTTTATCATTTCATTTTATTTTTACATTTATCCAACTTTTTATTTCTTTTTACGCTTTTACTTTTTACGTTTTTCATATGTGTATTTCTATCCAACCGGATTCAATTTTTAATAAGAAAAAGCCATTATCAATTTCACTTGTTGCTCAACTGTTTTTAATTTAATTCTTTTACATAATAAATTTACACATAGGCAAAGTCTTAGGAAAGACGGTCTTTCCATGCTTATGGAAAGACGGGGTTTGATAAGAATAATAAAAGGTAAAAGGTCTTAGTTGCAATATTAAAGTTTTAGTATGAAACATGTAGTAGTTATAAAATTTATAACCCAGTTCATGCAATCCAAAAATTTTATCATAATTTTTTCTAATTTACACTTTAAACATTGGTCTTTCCATAAGTTATGGAAAGACCGTCTTTCAATAGACGGGCTCTTACACATATAATGTAATCAAACAATTAACACATTAATTTTATTATTATGCAATATACATATTAACCTTTTATATCATAAATAAGTCTATATTTAATTTAGATAGTATAAATATTTAATTGTATATAAATAATTTATTAATTTTAGAATTTTAAAGGAAAATTCCACTCAACAATTAAGTTAGTCAACATCTATGCGTTAAAATCTTAAACGATGAACATCCAAAAAATTTAATGTTATACCATGATAATTATAAATGTAAATGTAAATATTAATTAAAAATTGCTTTGTGTCACCTGCTTGTATCCTAAATTTTTAAAACATTATATCACCGCATAGAATTAAGCAAAGCCATAATAATTGAGACGAGTTTGATTAACTTGATTGTTGATGTGATTCCAGTAAAAGAAGTGAATTAACGATTAAATTAATTCAAAGTAAAAAAAAGTGAATTAACGATGCATTTTTATTCAAAATAAAAAAATCATTAACAAAGTTAACTTCCTTTAATAAGATTCAATTCTGTTCGATCTTCTGATTAGACGTAAAAAATAAAAGTACAGGTAAAAGTTGGATAGGTGTAAATATGTAAAAATAAAATAAAATGATCAATGGCTCCGCTTGTCTTAACCACACGTCGTTACATTTGTGGCGTATAGATAGTATACCAATAGTGGCGCAGAAGATCCAAACTGCATATTGGGCCCTCACTTCTCTTCCCAATAAAAACTAATAGATGGTTGGACCCCGCTAAAATGTTGTTTAATAAATGATTGCATGTCATACTGATATTGGAATTGCGATGGGTACCATTGGAGATGAAAGTTTAAATAACACCGTCAATTAATTTATTTTGTTTACAACATATTAAAGTTCCAATTAAAACATGTCATTGGGTAAAAAAGACCCCCAAAATTGACTCTTCCACCGGGGATGCTCTAAGAAGTACTCATTAAGTTCACAACCATTATGGATGCTATTAAGTGCCTGATTAAATGTTCTATGGCCATGAGTTCAAATATTGACAGCCACTTCCTATAGTAAAATTTCTTGTGAGCACGAAAAAGTGACGATCAGGCAACTTACCCTTAAACGTCATAATTTACCTTCTTATCAACTTCTGACACAAAATTAACAAAATATGAAGAACTGGCTGGTCCATAATACTTATGATTGATGGATCCATTCATAAATAAGATTTTGTTTACTCTTGTCTATATTCAATTCATACACTTTGCCCAGACCTTGTGTCTGGTTCAAACTGGACACCTTTTATAGCGACCTATTTATAGGAATAGGATCGATCAAATGTAGTTGGAAATTTATATTTTGAGCGTTCACTGTTTCTCTATAGTCTAAACTGTTCGTTTTATTATAGTTCCTCCAATTTTTCAATAATTACTTCGTTTAATTGAAATAAATTTTAAAATAAATTTGATCATCAATAACTTTAATTTTATACAATAATAAATATCATGTGAGATGGTTTTAAATTTTTCGTAAAAAATTTCAAAAAAAAAGGTCATTGACATATCATGAAGTCCGTCTCTTGAAAGATCAAAGTTTAAACTGTAAATTAGAATGAATAAAGATGAAATTTATGAGTTATATCTATTGCGGTACAAATTTATAATTGATGCATGTTGCATTAAAATTAAAATATTTTACCTTTATATTATTTTAATTAAACGTCATCTTTCTATAAGCTCCTAAGAACTTGTCCATATCATGGGAAGACTCATCCTACAATGTGAGTCAAATAATGTATTCAAATATCATAAGACCAGTTGTAGTTGTTAGTTAATAATTGTAAATCAAACACAATAATGTAATCCCTTCCTCCCAGTCAAATATGCACACTTTTTTATCAACTTTCTCAAATCATATTTGACTAACGATAACTTTAATTACGTATATTAACAGTGTACCAAAATTTGATATTTGGAAAATACATCACACGGGAAATTTAACAATATCTCACATGATGATATTGGTGTCTATATACTAGTTGAAATTTATGGTCAAACATATCTTTAAAAGGTTGATAAAAAAAAAGTGCAGATTCGGGTGGGACAGAGGGAATAATAATCTCTAAATCAATGAAAATGAAAATACAGTTTTATAAAAAAGAAAAAACACCAAAACATGGAATTTCATGAGCCAAACAAAGTTACAAAGGAACCCATCCAACAAGAGATGACATATCCCAAAGTTTGAGCTTCCGACAAAAAGCTGACAATCTCACATGCTCCTGCAACTTCCGGTTGACCGGACCACGTGGCCGTTGCCTGAGCCGATCCCAACCGCTGTTTCGCATATTCCGATCAAAACTACTTTTTGCTGTCTTTTTGACCTCATTGAGCAAATTAGAATAAAGTCCAAATGTTTTATTAAAGTGGCGCTCCACTTTTTCAAAATGCAATTATTGCCCGGAAATTTTGACTTTTCATCCTCTGAACATCCTCTGCCCACCATTTGCACTTTAGAATTTTGGCACATTTATTGCTTCATTTTTTATATTTTTAAGAAGCATATTCATCTGCTGCAAATATGCTTCTGATTGGACAAAACAACCAGAAAATACACTTTCGGCCCATATTTTTACTCCATATGTCCCAACAAAAATTGCACTGCAATTATCGATACGTGTTTAAGAAATTTATTTGACTATTTATATGTTTATCTACGTTATTATATAACAATAATAAATTAATATTTATAAACTATTTATTACAATAAAATGAACAATATTATACTATACGATAATATTGATGTTCACATATTTATACGTTCAAATTGTAATAGAAAATTGTATCTAAAAAACAAGAGTGTAATTCAAGTTGGGACAAATGGAGTATTTAACAAAAAAAACCTAAAAATCAATTTACAGATTGTGCGAAATGGGAGCAAATAAAAATACTCAAAAACTTTTGGCAAAATCTTAGGAAAGACGTCTTTCCACATGCTTATGGAAAGACAAAAAAGGTAAAAAGTGTTATTTATAATATTAAAAACTTTATTATGCAACATGTAGTAGTTATAAAGTATATAATCCGCTTCATGCAACTCAATAATTTTATCATTAATTTTTTTTTTCACTTTAAACTTTGATACTCCCTCCGTCCCACCTCAAACTGCACACTTCATTTTATGTCACTATTCATTGTCCAACTTTGACCACATACTTAAATAAATATACAAACAAAAACATTATCGTATGTTATATGATTGAATTCGTCGTAATAATTAGTTCCACAAAAGTAACTTTTTTGTTTGTGATTATCATACGTAGTTAACATATTAACGGTTAAACAAGTTTTTTATGAGCGTGAAAAAGATTCTGTATAATTTGAAATGAGACATAGAGTATTTCCACATTTCCATAAATTATAGAAAGTCCGTGTCTTTCAGGAGACACTCGAAACTTCATCCCAGCAAATAGAAGATATTATGTAAAATAACCCCAAATTAAAGCCTGGATAGCTAGCTAAAGGCTCAAAAATTAAAAGAAAAAAGAAAAAGAAAAAGAAAATCTCAAGGTCCCTGGCTATGATCAGGTGGTGGCGGGTGCACCGGAGGATCATGGTTCCGCCTCTGCTGCGGCGGTTCTTGCTCATCGGAATTCGTCTCCTCCTCCTCTTCCTCCTCCCCGTTCGACTCCGGAGCAGCCGCTTCAGCCGGTACCGCCGCCGTGGCTTCCACCGTGCTGCGGTTGCTGTGAATATTCTCCACCACCACCCTCCGCCGCGGCGGAGAATCGATGCGGCCGTCAACACAGGAGGCGCATTTGGTCTCCACCCAGCTCTCGAAGTCGTAGCGGGGCCCGCGGCCGAAAATCCCGCGGCCAGAACAGAGCCGCCCTATCATCACGGCGGCGGCGATTAACAGAGTTATCACCGCGAGCACCCCTATCACCGGTCCGACTGAGCCGTGGACCGTACGGGCAGCGTACGCTTGCTGCTGGGCGGTATTCGCCGTCGGCGGCGGTTGCTGGTCGGAGTATGGGTCGATTAGTGGCGGCGGCGGCGGCGCTGCGGACATTGTTTCTCTCACTTCGCCGCGGCTGGTTAAGTTTCAAGGTTTTGAGGCATTGAAATAAGAGGATTTTTTTGTCTTTAAATGATCGAAAAAATTGGGAAACATAAATTCAGGAAAATGGCAGGAAGGAGGGAAAAGGGAAAGGGAGCTCGGTTTTGAGGAGAGCGGTGGGCTTTTTTCATGAGAAAATAAAAAGATGATTCCACGGGTCTTTTTTAATTTAACGGAAATAAATGTAATACAAAAACTCCCTCCATTTTACTATTAGTGATATCATAGATTTAGGTGATTGAATTTAGATAAACAAAGTGAATGAGTGAAATTAAAGGTAGAAAGTAAAAAGTGGCGTGAATAAAATTAAAGGTATTTTACCAAATATAAAAGGAGCTTATAATAAAAGAAAACACATATTCATAATAAATGTGCTATAAATAACAATAAGTAGGGAGTAATTGTTTTATTATTATGTTGACTCCACGTCTCAACCTATTCAATTTGTATTACTTTACGAAAATGAGTTTTGTCCTCCGGAATTTTGTTTGTAGTTCGGTTCAATGTACAGTAGAATTAAATAGAAGTGTAAAATATTGAAAAGAATAAAGTTGTTTTTTTTAAGGTAAAGCCTTAGGAAAAATCACATTTCTATAATGAACAAATGGGTTCAATTAGAGATAAAAAAATTTTAGTTGCAATATTAAAAATTTATTGATTCATACAACCCAAAAATCTTATCTTTCATTTCTTTTAATTTATACTTTAAACCTTGATTTTTCTATGATTTATGAAAACATCGCAAGACAGATTTTTTTATAAAAAAAATGGATGAAGAAGAGAGGAAAAAGGGGCAGGGTGAAGGATAAGGATTTCGAAGTTTGGTGTTTTGTTTGTAAGGTCATGTACCGTGGTAAAGACCAATGTTATGGTTTCTTCCAATTAAATATTAAATCTCTATTCTACCTCACAAAAAACAAGCATAAAAAAATTACTTCATTTTTACTCTAATAATGGTAGAAATTAGAAACCACTAAGAGGCTATTTCATGGACCAAATTGATTTTCTCTATTCTACTTATTAATTATCTTTAATATTTAATTTAAATAAATTTGTCAACCTAAAATAAATCGATATTTGAAATTTAATAATATGTTTCTAATTCTAAAATTCTAAAATTTTAAATTAAATTTTAAATTTAGTTTATTTTTTAAAAATGATTTTCGTATAATTAAAATACATGATGTCTTTGAAATTTAAATTTTATGCTCCCTCTGTTTCATTAATAGTGACACAATTTTTAATTTGAGATATTTTTCTATATTGACACTTTCTAATTATGACAAGTTTAAGGTTATTATAACCATTTATTTTACTTTTATTTCTTTCAATTCAATTTTATCCACTTATTTAATATCTCATAAATTCTACCACTCCAAAGTGGTGTGCTACTAATAGAAAAAATAGAGGGAGGGAGTAATTTAGCTTTTAGATTTATTTTATCAATTAAATCAAATAAAAAAGGCAAAGTCTTGGGAAAGACGGTCTTTCCATAGGTTTATGGAAAGACGGGGTATGATTAGAATAATAAAAGGTAAAAGGTCTTAGTTGCAATATTAAAGTTTTAGTATGAAACATGTAGTAGTTATAAAATTTATAACCCGGTTCATGCAACCCAAAAATTTTATCTTATTTTCTTCTAATTTACACTTTAAACCTTGGTCTTTCCATAACTTATGGAAAGACCGTCTTTCAAGAGACGGACTCAATAAAAAAATAGATTTTTAAATGTGACATTTGTACTCCCTCCGTCCTAGTTGAATCTGCACACTTTCCTTTTTGGGTTGACTCAGGCAAATCTGCACATTTTTCATATACAAATTTATTTATGTGTTACAAGACAAAAATACCCTTGATATAACTTGAAATTACTCTCACCCTAATTAACTTACTCTCTCACCCGCGTGACCCACCCCTTCCCTGGTCTCACAAATCACTCCGCCTCCCCACCTCTCTCTCCACTGCCGCTCATCATCCTTCTGCCGATGCTCATTTTTCCCCGCCTCCCAATCTTTCCCTCTCACCCTCTTCGCCATCTTTCTCTCTCACCCTCTCTGCCAATGCTCATCATCCTCCCACCGTTTCACTGCCTTTCCATCGAATCTATCAAGTGGCACGAACAATACTGTCTCCGGTCACCACTTCCACGCTCAGATGGGCCCAAAAACTGCGATGGGCAGACGGACGGGCCCAGTGGTCACCAAAGCTTCGATTTGGCCCGTTCAAGATCGAAGAAAGATCTGTACAACTCACCGATGCCGCGATGCCATGACGATGTGAGGGTTTCCTCCATAAAAAATTTGACCACGATGGTTGAAGAAGAAATGCGAGGTTGGTTGAACTTGTTAGATCCACGGTGGATTGCTCTTATTTGGGTTTTTGCTGTGAAATTATTAGGGGGTTTTGGATTTGGGGGTTTGATTTTTTTTGCTTTGATTTGTGGGTTTGGTTTTTGTTTTGATTTGGGATGGAACGTTGTCTTGAAAAACGTTCAGGCGAACTAATGTTGAGGTTGAAAGCAACGTCCAGACTGAAGAAGAAGACAAGAGTATATTAGACATTTCACATCCCTAAAATTTAGAGTTGTGTTTTCTCTTTCTGCATAATTCCATGGGACAGAGAGAGTAAATAAATTTTGTAATGACAAATTAAATAGAAATATATTGTGGGAATATAGCCCATGCACATGAAAATAAAGCCTTGGTAGTGATCTTTTGGACTAAAGTTCCACTCTGATTGATCTAACCGTCAGTTAGCTACCTTCTTGTTCACAATTCCTGGACCTAACTAAATTGGTTCTTTAAGACATTGACATTTTCCATAAAACATTCATTTATTTAGCATTCAGCAACTTGAAGACACAACCAAGCCCTTTTTACACAGCATGATCTTCTACGGCTTTTCATAAAACCTAGCTAGAATCAATATCAGAACTAGCTAGTTCACAGAGCCACATTTGGTCCGAATTTGACCAGACATTCCCGTAATCACCCCAACATTTCCGAGCTTCACCATTGATGCAGCAAAATGGTTGTAGTAAAGGTACGGGTACAAGCTATACGATTTCACCATTTCAGCCGTTTCCGGGCTGCTCAACAGCGCCTGGTCGGACTCGAGAAGGCCCGAGTTTGCCATCAAGTTCGTGTAGTAAGCATTGTCAAATGAAGCTGATGACTGGAAATCGAGAGGGGCGAGGTGGTTGTTCGATGCATTCATGTTAGGACAAGTGGTTTGTAGAGATGAGAGGAGGGAGGTGTCCAGGGTCGGGTCGGGTTTGCCGGAGTTCTTGAAGTCGAATAATCTTCTCTTGAAGGTGAAGCATTGAGCAAACCCTAGAGTGTGCCCTCCTGATTATGAAAAATAAGAAGAAAAAGAATAAAATTATGAAAACAAGGGAGAGAAAAACGGAGATTAATTAGAAATTAAAAGGCAAAAGGTTTTAGTTGCAATATAAAAAAATTTATCATGCAATGTGTAGTAGTCATAAAGTTTATAATCCGATTCATGCAACCCGAAAGTTTTATCTTCATTTCTTCTTATTTGCACTTTAAACCCTGATCTTTCCACGATTTATGAAAAAACGTCCTTCGAGAGACGGACTCGAGAAAGAAATACTTATGAAAAAATAAATAGAAAACGAAACCTGAAAGAACCACCAAATCCGTTGAGTCAAGGCCCTGTGCTTTGAACTTGGAAATAAGGATATCCAGAGGATCAAAAGGTGACGGCAACAGCTGATTTGCTTCTTTCTGGCTTGCGGTTACTCCATCCCGCCGACCTAATGGAACTTGCCAAAATGGCCCCCCTGACTGAGAATACACCATATAATTAAAGATCATTAAAGTCCTGTTTTTCGAGTTTATTTGCATTTCAGTTTATATTAGTTCAGTTCTAAAAAAAAATTTAATTTGATGTTATTTAGGTTAGTTTTGGTCTACTATTCTTATTTTTCATTGTATTTAGTTTTAATTCAGTTCTGTTTATGAAAGAATTACACCATTTAATTAAAGACCGTTAAAGCTTTGTTTTTCTGTGTTTATCTGCACTCCAATTCTTTTTAGTTCAATTTAGTAAAACTTCAGTTTGATGTTATTTAGCTTAGTTTTGACCTATTATTTCTATTTTTCATTATGTTTCAACTAATTTAGTTCAGTTTAATAGAAAATCAACTTTTTTCAGTTTAGTTCGATAGAACGTTACCTTAGTAGTCGCTTTTTTTATAGTTGGATGAAATAAGAAGGTAAATGTCATCTAAAAAGTTGGTTACCAGACACACTCTATACATCCGATAAGAATTTTGTGTTCCGACTTTGCTAAATTTCAAGGGATGCTGGACTTCCACTTCATTTCAACAGACTCACCAGATAAACAGCCTCTCTAGCAGCCAGAGTGAGTATGTCGGCACAGGAAACAGTTGAAGGGCAAAACCTCTCCACATCTGCTTTTATGGCATCAATAACCTCAAACCCTCGAACTGATTTTATGTTTGGAAGAGCACTCTTCTCTCCCTTAAAATCAGCAGTATCATCCAACAGTAAAGAACCATCACAACCCTGCATCAAGCATCAACAAACAAAAACCAATCAAAACAAACTACATTCTTAATCAATGCTAAAAATCAACAAATAATAAATTTTTTATATGATTACATTGACAAAACAGTCATGGAAATGCAGCCGCAGAAGCGAGGCAGCCATTCGCGTGTCGTTTCGCAGGGCTGCCCAAACACCCCACCTGACCATGGAAGGCAAGTGAGAGCATGATCTATCATAAAAGCTTGGATCTAGCTCCCCATTTGCAATGAAGATTGTGCAAAGCAAGAACCCTAAAAAGGACCGAGTTTTAAGAGCCATTTATTGAGTTTAAGTCGTACTTGTGCTGATGAAATGCAGTTTTAAGACAGCAATTTATACAAGAAAAACTGTGGAGATTGTGGAGCTCTGGACTTAGTTTATTGGAGAGTGGTACTTCCACTTATAGATTAGAATACAAGGTGAAATTTGTGTGTTGGGAAGTGATAGGATTACAGTTTAGAATACAAGCTAGTGCATGGTTTTTGTACAAGAACAAATGACATTAAGAACATGTGATGGAATAGTAAATGCCCGCCACATTCTCCAGATTCATGGTATCAGAATTATGAAGTTCTGTCATAAAATCAATCTGTGTAACACGTGGATAAAAAAGAACTCTTTAAAACATCCATTGATCACGTCCTGCGGCGTTATTTATCACACAAATGTGAACAGTCCAGACAGCAAGAAGATACACGTCTAATGAATCAATTAGGCTAATCTAGGGTTTTAATACCATATTAAAGCCATGAACGCTTATCCTAAAATCGATTACTATTCTATCTTAGGAGGACCGAAAGGAACTCTTAACCCATGGTATTTTAAGTGGAATTATCAGAAAGCACATTCCTTGTACTTGAAATTTTTTTGCACCAATACAAATACACTTTTGTGTTGACGTAGTTTATCAACAAGGATAAGAACAGTTGATGTTATAAAATGGTTTTGGTTGACTGATTTCATGTGGAGGCTGACTGTGGCAATAACTTGATTATTGTACTAATCGTACTGGAAGTGCTTAGCTGACGAGGTTTTTGATTGGGCATGAGAGTAAGAACTCGATTTCTCTTGCAGTGACAAATTCTGCAATGAACTTGTAATGCATTAGGCTTTTGCAAATTGTGTATTTTTTATTTCTGGTTATGTGTTTGTTTTGGTGGCCTAGTTAATTAAATTCATGGTTTTATATTTTTCATTGTGTTTGGAGAGCATTATAAATTCATATATTTGTGATGTTGCGGATGTTGAAGTTTCTTAATTAAGATGATGGATTGATGCAAGAATGTTATTACGGTTTATTATATTTCCTACGTCCCAGAAATTACTTCATTTTTAATTTGTTTCATGAATAACTTCATGTTTGTAAATTTACCATACATAATCATTTAATCTATTGTATTGATCTCATTAAATCCCAAATTTATCATTTTTGGCTACATTGAAGGAGAACTCACCAGCAGGCTGCTTCAGCTCCGAAGATTTAACCGGGACTGCAGCACGCACAGCGTGAACATAGTATAATTGCGGAATTGACACTTGGCCAAAAACTTCTTGTTTTAGTCAATAGTATAGATTTGGAAAAAAGTTGATATTCTGAAAATATAAGCTATTGCGAATCTAACAAAATATCACATAATAGTATTTACACTTAAATACCAATTCATTTTTGTGGTCAGAGTTAAGAACTTTTGACTAAATAAATAGTTAAATTGCAGTTTGAAATGGTACTAAGGAGGGAGTAATTAGTGAGGATGTTTAGATTATATGTTAGTCTCACTCATTGTAACCACTAATGAAAGTTATCTTGAATTAATTGATATGCATTTAGTTATAGACTTTTTTTATTTTTTATTTTTTATTAATAAAGAGGCTATGAACGGTGCTTTTAGGAAGAAGTGGGAAAAACATGTACGAATTTATCAGATACATTATTACTGGCAAACTCTAATTTGTGAAGAATTCGGCACTTTTTAAAACAGAAGGCGTGGAACAGTAGCTGAATTCGTGGGGAAAGGCAACCGAAGGCGTATAAAGCGTCAGGGAAGTCGTAAAACAAAAACTAAGAGGCGGGGGAAAACGTTCTCAATGGATGGCCCATACAGGTCTCGAACCTGTGACCTTCGCGTTATTAGCACGACGCTCTAACCAACTGAGCTAATGGGCCAGTTATGCTGCAGTTGATAAAAAACCTATATTACTCCAATTAGTAATTATACAACGTCAGGAAAACAGACGAAATTTTGGCCCATGCAGGTCTCGAACCTGCGACCTTCGCGTTATTAGCACGACGCTCTAACCAACTGAGCTAATGGGCCTTGTTGGAATCCAACATAATTCAACAAACTCTGATCAATTGTCAAATCTTAACCGCAATCAAAACTTCTCTGAAAACTCAGACCAAGAAAACAGGTGACAAACAAAGCGTAGGAAGCATGTGAACTTTTCTGGAAGAATGCACAAATTATGAAAAAGATGAGCCATATTGTAATTGAAATGTTTTTACTTGTTCAGGTATGTACATAAAAATGGAGCCTTTTTTTCTTTTTATGTGACGTGGACCTGAAACAAACACTCCATATGCCTCAACATTTATTTTACTTGTTCAGGTATGTACATAAAAATGGAGCATCTTTTTCTTTTATGTGACGTGGACCTGAAACAAACACTCCATATGCCTCAACATTTGTGACAGACCCTGTATTAAAGTGTGCGTGAAATAAGTATCCATGTACACGTAGGCAACATATGAAATTTTTCGAAAGAATGCAATCTAGATCAAGATTTCATACTTCAGAGGTCAAACCAACTACTCCCTCCGTCCCAACCCTTTCTTCATGCTGTTTGTTCAAGTTTCTCAAGCTATGTTTAACCACCGATAACTTTAATTACGTATACTAATGATGTATTAAAATTTAATGTATAGAAAATACATGATGCATGGAATCTAACAATATCTCACATAATGACATTAATGCTTATATATTAATTAAAATCTATGGTCAAACGCGTGTTGAGAAAGTTAACCAAAATGTACAGAAAGGGCTGTGACAGAAGGAGTACCGGAGTAGCATACACATGTGCTTGTGTGTAACAAGTATATATTCATCAGGATTGTAAGGAAAATTTATCACTCTGGTCTAAAATGAACCAGAATTCAGCATTTCTGAGATCTCACAATCTGTATAGCAAAATGTAAACTTTATTCCTGTAATTATAGAAACCAAAAACAAAAACGAAGAACTGATGATTTGAACTAAATAATCAGAGGGAATATCACCTCTGATAATCTGCATACTAATGTAATCCTGAGGCGAAAAAATCAATACTAACAGCAAAAAATTTTGCAGAAAACACCTAAATTACTCATCATCATCCACCTGACTCTATCGCAGAGATCTTCTTCGAATCTTCTAGCAATACCTGATTTCCTGACTCTATTCTTCTTAAGCTCCAAGAGGTCTTAAAAGTGACGATTTTGTACAAATGCTGCAAAACTGAGTAGCGAAAATCACACCGCAATTGGTTTTCCTCTTCCCATTGTGAAGCCTCGGGTTCCATCGGGCATCTTGGGACCCTTTACAGTTTGCCTTGGCGATGATCCTTCTCCGTTAAGGTTGAAGCTCTGCTGTGGCGACAATGTCAGCAATCCTCGGCCGCTTAGGCTGGTGGTGAGGCGGTGGCGCGATTTGCCCCGCCCTTTGCTCCATGTCTTGTTCGACGATCCACACATTTCTTCCCCCTGCAAAGAGAAGGAATCCTACAAAAGTGAACCATCCATGAAAATTTAATTCTTCGAGGTTTAATGCAGAAGGGCTTGTTAAACATCATGCATCGGTGTTGTTAAGAGTCATGGGCTTCTATCAGTATTATTCATCGCAAAAACGTGGACAGAAACATCATAAATCTGTACTATTAGAGTCATGGGCTTCTATCAGTATCATTCTTCGCGCGAACGTGGACAGAAAATGGTTAGCCCAGTGCACGTATATTCCCACTATTTGGCCCGTAACCCGTGATCTTATGTATTAAGCTATAGTTCTGTCAACCACGACTCTTAACAAGTATGATCACAGGGGACTTACATTCATTTCAGTGGCTAAATCCAAACCAGCTAATGGATGAGGCGCTTCGGGTGATTCTGATGGCGTTTCGTAGTCATCAAAAATACCATCAAATTCTGATTTCTTGCCCTTCAGAACAGACTTTGGCTGCATAAAATTTCATTAACTTGCTTAACCTAACATGAGTGAAAAAATTGGAATCGTTACTGATTATTTTTTCCTATTCTAAGCATACCGAACGCCTTAGAAGGCACCTCACTCGTAGTCCCTTTCTCCAGTTCTTCTGGTCATTCAGCATCTCGGCCTAACGAACAACGCGAAAACAATGTAAAACTTGTATTGATCGAACAGTAAAAAGTAAAAACAGGGCTATCTATGACAACACTTACTGCTTTCTCTGCTGAATCGCTGTTCTCGAATTCTACCAAGGCATGCAGCTTCAAGACAAATGTACAAAGAAAGTAAACAAAAACTAATTTTGATTCTTCTCAAGTTGTACTTGTGATTCACAATCATTTTTACCTTAGTGCTGATTATAAAATCACCTTTGGACCGGCTGTTGGGGTCTTGAGGATGGCATATACGAATGGTCTTAACGCTGATTCGACAAATGCAGAAACATATGTCAATGCGAAAAAAAACACGCTCTTAACGCTAAATTCAGACCAAAAGATTAAGATGTTTTCGTACCTTCCAGCCACATTGAATATTTTCTCAATGTTCTGGTGAGAATGATCATCAGGGAGATTTTCAGCAACAATAGTTCTTAACTGAAACCCGAAATGCCAAAACCATTACAATCAAACTCTTTTGAACTGAAAAAAAACTGAAGAACTCTTAAATTCACCATACCTGAAGCTCCTCTTTCACTTTATCTGTAAACGGAAACTTTCTCTTCACCCTTTTCCCATCACTGCTTACATCCTCCGGAACATGCGTAAAAACACGTCAGAAACCTTGATCAGATCGAAAAAACACACAAACACGTGAGCGCGAAAACACGCTGTAATACTGACCAGCTTTGTGGAGGCCTTAAGAGCCTGAGCAAGCAATGAATGATTAGTTCCGACAAGTGACTTGATTTTCTTGGTGGATGAAACATTGGCGATTGGGACTGAAGAACATTACATTTCTATAAATATTTTGCTTTTAACATTTGAAATGTTGAAGATCAATAAATGCTGAGAATCCAATCATGATTTATTCTTTTCTCACCATATCCTTCATGATCCTTGCTAATCTGCTTCGCCAGATTATCATTTGCCAATAAACTCATGTCACTGAACTGGTATTCCATCTGGCTCATTCAAGCAAAGAAACAATTCTTCGCGTTAAAGCGCGAACGCGAGATCTTCTCTAACACTTTATCTTATGATCATTGAACCACCAAAACATTGGAACATAAACGATTCATTAATATATACACGTGAAATTCAAACACCTGTTTGAGAATCTTTCTCTGAAGCTCTTCAGTAAGAACAGTCTTGGATTGAGAATGAGTCGGTGAAGAATTCGCACTGGAATTATTCGAAACCAAAGACAAAGCATCTTGTTCGCCGAGAAATATCCAGTCGCCGCCGTTATTTCCGCCGCCGATGAACGGGAAGCACGGCACGAAGTAGCCGGAGATGGGCACCTGCACGGCGGCCGGACGGGGGACAAACTCCGGCGCATCAGCATTGAATCGGAACGCATTCAGGCTTCTGTTGCCGCCGGCGTTACAGAAGCTCTGTTCTTGCCTGATCACGGCTTCTTTCTGGGGCAGCGCTTTCGCCATGTTTGATTTCTCGAGAGATGTTATTACAGCATTTGGATTAGATTAAGTTTTTTGTGTTTTGGTGATGAGTGATAAGAGGATCATTTGTAGATGAATGGATGGGTGAAGTTCTTGGGCCGGGAAATTTGGCGGTGAATTCTCAGGTTAAATGTAACTGAGAGTTTTCGAGGATGTTAACGTGAGATGGAATCCAACTGCATTGTCCGAATCTCGTGCTGGAGCTCCTGACCGTTGACTGCGTCCGTTCCGTTTCCTTTTTTTACCGTTTCGTCATCCATTTTTTACGGTTTTGGAATTTTTTCAGTGAGTGACACGTGGTGCGCTTGGCCGTTTGACTTTCTGAGTCATGCTGAATGGATAAGGTTTAGTTTAGTTTATTTGGAAATGACTGTTTTATTCCTTAGTAATCCTGACATTTTCTTTTCGAGAATTTCGGCCCAACTTATTCTCTGAGTCCAAAATATAAGATACCCGCTGGGCTTAGGCCTCATGGCTTGGGCCGCATAATATACCACCGCTCAGTTTTCTTGCATTCGTTTCTTATACTCCCTCCATTTTTCTCCGACATTATAAATTTTGGTGTTTGGATTTAGATAAATTGCCCTCATACATGAAATCGAATACTCCCACAGTCCCACTTTATCACAAAAAAAATTTTTGGTCAAAGATGTCAAACTTTGATCACATATTTGAATATGTATATGAACAATCATTTTTATCGTATGAGATATGGTTAGATTCGTCGTAACATGTAGTCTCTAAGTATCAATTTTTTGTGTGCTATTATTGTCCGGAGCTACACATATTTATAGTCAAATATGTTGATTATGAAAGTGGTTGTGAGGAGAAAAACCCAAAAGCTGTGGAGTTAGTAGCAGCTAAGTTTCATGATCCCATCCAACAAGACGATAGAAAGGGTCATTTTCAGCAATTTGTGCAGTGGGGGTGAAGATCTGACATGGATCTTATCAAATTTTATCCGAGTTAGTAGTGTGATGTAACCCAAAATGACTGGATCCATTAATGGTTTTTTATTGGATTGTGTGTTACACGTTATGACTATAGTGTCTGCCAATGTCATCCCTGAATGAAATTACTTAGATTACGCTTAATGGGCCATTTTAAATCTGGATTGCGGTCCATCCAATTACTATGATATGAAATATTGAATTTTCTGCTCCCTCTGTCCTAGCTTATTCTGTATACATTCTTTTTACGGTTTTCAATAAATACGTTTCACTGTAAATATGTGTGATTACGGACAATAATGACACACACAGAATCATATTTGAAAACTACATGTTACGGCGAATCTAATAACATCTCAAATGATAAAATTATTGTCCGCATACCTATTTAAATACGTGGTCAAAGTTTGATATCTTTGACAAACAAAAGAAGATTTTGTGCATGATAGGGTGAGACGGAAGGAGTAACATTTTGGCCATTGCAGAAAGTTTAGGAAATGGTAATGTTATTTCTAACGACGAATTCATGCTACAATACTAATGTAACTTCATGTGCATAGAGAATACATGTAAAACATTCAATTTAACAACACTTCAGTTTAGTTTATTTATTTATAGGGAATTGTACAAATTTATACTTGTTACAAATAATATATTTTCCTTTATTCTAATTGTTATCGAATTTTGACCGTATACTTATATGTATATATAAGCAATAATATGGTTGTATGTGACATTATTTGATTCTTCATAACAAATAGTTTCTAGGCATTTGAGAGGTTTTGGTTTAGTGGTAAGCCACACTCTCTATAATAGAGAGGTCCAGGTTTCAAAACACACCCCTATCAGGAATTTGAATATTAGAGCATTTTTTATGGGGATTACCTAGTGTCATGGGACCGTGTCGGTGGTCTTCGATGTGGTTTCCCAACCTACAAGTGGTCAATGATGGTGAGATCGTGGTGGTTCCAATGGTGGCAGTTCGTTGGTGGTGTAGCATTTGTATGTTCTCAGGAGGGCGTTCCTAATTATTTAAATGGATGGAGGTTCAGACTCCTGAGGTTCAATAGATTCAATAGTGGAGTCTTCTAGTTAGGTATTAGACATAAAAATGTAATTTGGCTGCTTGTATGTAATCTAAAAAAAATAAAAAATTTGAGTATCAACTTTTTCAAAAGTTACAAGCATTTTTTTGTTGAAAATCTACACAGATATACGGAGTCGGTCCAAAATATCTCAAAACCCGGGGTGAAGATTTATTTTGGGTCCCTAAACACAAGTTTTTAAAAAATCAGACCTATAAATATTTTGGGCTAAAATAATTAAAAGGCTAACCAAAGAAACAAGGGTGATGTCAGATATAAACTAAAAGAGAAAAAAATTAATATAACATCAATCAGGTATTTTAGAGAATTCGAACTCCTAAAAATTATAGGCCCGCAGATGCACAACCCACACTGAACATAGATCGTCCCTGCAAACAAGACAAAGTCTTATATAAGACCGTCTCACGGTGAGATCACATATTAAATTATAAAAGTTTTAAGATGCAGTTTCATATTAATATTTTAAAATTTTAATAATTTAATGTGTAATTGTAATAATTTACTCATCGGAGACGGACTCTACAAACAATATTGTAAAGAAGGGAACAAAATTTGTCTAAAACTAAGTTTTATAGATATGTGATCATAAATTGATTCCCTCAAATGGCATGTAACAATCGGTATTTAGTAGGCACTAGGCAACAAATGGATGGTTACTCCGTATGTCCCACTGAATTTACTACTCCCTCCCATCCAGCCAATTATGCACAAATTAACTTTTATGGGTTGATTCAAAAAAAGTTTAATCATTGATATCTATAATTATGTGTAAATACATGTTATAAAAAGTTGGTATTTAAAAAATTCGTGCCATTACGAATCTAACAAGATCATATTTGACAATATTCTAACTTATTTATCGATTCAAATTTAAGGTCAGAATTACGCAAGACTAAATAAATAGTTAAATTGCATAAATGACTGGGGCGGGGGAGCATTACTTTTTCAAAACCATTCTCTATCAAAATTTAATCACGTATTTGAATAGTTATATAAGCAGCAATATTATCATATATAGTATTGTTCAATTCGTCGTAACAAATAGTTTTTTAATAGCAACTTTTTATTTATCATTACCATATATAAATAAAGATATTAACAGTAAAATATGTTTATTGAACAATGTAATAATTACGACAGTGTAAATTCAGCTGAGACGGAGAAATTCCTCTAGATATTTGGGAGCTAAGAAAGGTAAGGTGCGGTGCGCAAGGAATGGAAGGATGATTCGAGCATCGCTATCATGGCACCACAGGGGCCATGGATCTTCACACGATTCTCTTGTCTATAAGATTCCCTCTTCTTTCACCAAAGTGTGATTGGGACTCCCCATTTTGTCGTGTGAATTCATTTGGATAAGTACTCTCAAGTCCCACCACATTAGTTGACAACTCGTTTGGTGAAAGATGGTTAATCATGCCAAATGTGAATATGGCCATTTTACCCTTTTCAAATCGGCAAATTCTGGGGAAAGACGATGTTTAATTCGAATAATGAAAGGTAAAAGATTTTAATTGCAATATTAAATTTTTTATCATGCAACGTGTAGTGGTTATAAAGTTAGTAACCCGGAAATTTTATCTTCATTTCTTCTAATTTGTACTTTAAACTTTGGTCTTTCCATGGGTTATGGAAATATCGTCTTTCAATAGACATGCTCTTTTAAATTGGTCAAGAGTTGACTAAAATCCAAGAAAAATTGAATTAACATAATAAGGATAATAAATGCAAGAGTTCGTCTCTTGAAATACTGTCGTTCCATAAGACATAGAAAGACCAGAGTTTAAAGTGGAAATTATAAGAAATTGAGATAAAATTTTTGGGTTGCAAGAATCCGGTTACAAACTTTATAACTACTGCACGTTGCATAATAAATTTTTAATATTGCAACTAAGACCTTTTACCTTTTATAATTATAATTAAACTCTGTCTTTCCCTAAGCCTATGGAAAGACGATTTTTTCCAAGACTTTGCCTAAATGCAAACATTTATAGTGTCGAGTACAATAAGTGAAATTGAAATTTGAGATAACTAATCTACTGCAATAATGGGTAATTTATGTGTCAATCATCCTAAACATTACTACTACAGATCAGATATTCAATGAAAATGGTAATGACAATGACTTGGGTGAGACGGTCTTACTCAATCTTATGGTGAGACGAATGGTCTAAGTACAAATATTTGAATATGAGAGATGTCATGGAGTATCTTCTGTAACTTTTTAAACTTCATTTAATTCCTTATCTCACCATAAGTTATGGTGAGACGGTCTCACATGAATCTTTCTCAATGGTAATAGTGCCATTAGTGATGATAACCCTCTTTCCGCGGAATTTATGATGATTAGGCGGATACAAACGTCTCATGCAGCAGTGTTACTATGTCAAATATTGATCTACTACACTTGTAACACCACTTAATTAAAAATGTAGTGACCGGATTCAACCGTAAAGTGCAAATATAATCAAATTCTAGTTCAAACTGCGATCTACTAACTGAATCACAAATTAGCATGTGAAATAAGCTTAACACATATGCAAGGTGTTAGGAGTCTCACATTGGTGAAGGACAAATTTATGGCTTAATGATAAGGTGTGAGGTCCCAACTTCGCATGGAAAGCATCTCAATTGTCCTAGATAGGTTAAATCTCAACCGTCCAAGATCAGTCATGATAAACAACGTGATGGAGTGAGATTAAAGATAGGAGAATCAAGTGAACTGGGAAAAAGAATAGGCGCGTCCCCTTGACATCCATGGAGTGGACGGGGCAACGTTCACTCAACCTAGGAACCTCTATAACAAGAAGGCACTATCTCTTCAATACAAAATTCATTGTTCAATACTCAATAGCACACCCCTCTCCAACCCCACTAATTTGAGCGTCGTAGTTTAGTCTCGGGAGCAATCTCAACTAAATTTTAACTGTTTCTTTATTTTAACAGACTGTGCTGGTCAAGTTAAGTCGATCACCTGGAGAAGCTATTAACAAGGCATTATCACTTAATAAAAGATAACGAGTCACTTCTACATAGTAGCAAATTGATTTTATCATAAAAGTTCATGTATCCAATAAGGTACAAAGTCCAAAGTTGACTAGATCAGCCTAATCGACGTACATTCCCACAATTGGCGGGTAATCCCACTCATGCAATGAATAGTACCACTGCACGTGAGGGAGTCAGTTAAGAGTCTCGCATTGTAAAAGAGATAAAAATATAACTTAATATATTTTTAAGATAAGTACATAATATATATTTAAGGACTTTATTCCAATTAAGTACTCCCTCCGTCCCAGATTAAATTACACATAATATTTTGTACAGTCTCCAGCACAAATGTTTGACCATTAATATATTTAACTACGTATAATATCTAAAAACAAAAAGTTACTTTCTAAAAACTACTTGTTATAACGAATTCAACAATATCACATACAACAATATTGTTGTTTATACGTCTATTTAAACACGCAGTTAAAATTTTCCTATTTTAACTGAATCTTTAATTTTGTTCAATTTAATCTGGGACGGAAGGAGTAAAGATAAGTACTAGAAGATTGAAAAAGTGATTAGGTAAAGGAAGATAAATTATGGAGAAAGCAATTTGATTTTTTCCAGGTGTGGCACCGGCTATGTTGGAATCAGAGAGGGGATATTATAGTTTAAGAGGTGGGTGTGGGGCTAATTAATATTTATTGACCCAAAAATAGTGAAATGTGTTTGTTAATCTAAGCACCCCTAAAGTGAGGTTAGACTTGGACTATGACCCCTCAGTTTCTGGTTCTCATCGTCAATGTCAAGATTCTCCAATTATTCTCTTCTCTCTTTCTTTCCTAAAGCTATACCAACCTTTTATTCTCCTTTTCAAATCAACCCCACAATTTCTTCCTAGATCTGGATTTTTTTTCCAACTTTACTATTCCCTCCGTCCTACCAGTATTGATATATTTATTTTTTCACGGTATTCAATGATTATATTTGACCGTCGGTATCTCTAGATACGTATATCATTTTCGCATAAAAAATTGATGTTTAGAAAATACATGTTAAGACGAACTCAACGGTATCTCACATGGTATATTTATTATGCATATATTTATTAATATTTATGGTCAAAGCTTAATAAATTTGACTCTGAGAAAGTAAATATATCATTACTGGTGGGACGAAGGGAGTATAATTTAGTCAGTTAGATTTAGTTTGCTTAATGTTAGTTTAAGCTAGATCAGTGCCACGTGAACTGAAACCCACACGATTCACCAAAACGACCAACCCACGTGATATAAAGATGTCACGCCGGCTGCATATATATTTGAGCCATATACAATCAGGAACTTTAAACAGGGACGGAGGTAGTATAAATTAGTCAGTCGGACTTGATTTGCTTAATGTTAGTTCACTCTAATTTTATAAAACTCAATGTAGTTCAGATACTGTTATTATTGTTCAATTTGATTAGTTTTAGTTCCACTAATTCATGTTCAACTCGCAGCATCTTACTTTTGCAGCTTTCAAGCAGGTGTATAACTCTTCCAAACTACGTGTTCGATGTTTGGTTAGTGGATTCTTCGCCAATATTTCAATGTTTTAAACAAATATTAAAAATACATAGGACCATATTCTTTTTGTTCATTTAGATTACTTATACAAGATTTATACTAAGCATGATTACACAGCCGACATCAAAAGGTTTGAGGTCTTAATACCCGAAATCTAACTCAATAATACCATTAGGCAAATGCTT
Organism: Rubia yunnanensis; assembly: GCA_037428765.1. Classification (NCBI taxonomy): domain Eukaryota; kingdom Viridiplantae; phylum Streptophyta; class Magnoliopsida; order Gentianales; family Rubiaceae; genus Rubia; species Rubia yunnanensis. Next base: position 131,510,329 of record CM075063.1, read on the forward strand.
ATTGGTACCAAACTTATTTAAATCCAACTAACATTACTCTACCACCATGTGGATTTCATAATTATTCATAGGGGCGTCGAATATTCCATTGGGTGAACAATTATAATTAAGTACGCAAATGCCCCTTTTAACCTCAAAGATGAGGACAAACCAGCATATTCACACAATCACGCACCTAGATTAAACAACAAAAGCCCATCTAGATTCCATCCCACATAGTACATTTCTGCCTTTCCTATTCCTCTCCGGCCATTCCCTTAACTCCGACACCTTAATGTGAATCCATCGTATATCAATTTTTTCTTACTCTCCTTCGCCCGTTCCCTTAACACCGACGCCTTAACATTTAATTAAATTGTCCAAAGAAAATTGAGTTAAAAAACGTAAGAAACTAATGTCCAAGAGAGAACGATTCTTTGACTGCTAATTACATTGAATAATCGTGATGATTGTCAAATTCAAAACAAGGAATCGGAACTCTCCATTCCATTCAAAAAGGGCATATGATTCTTTCCAGAACGTGCCTTTTCTTTAAGCAATCCCCTAAACAATAGTATTATTTTGTGGCATGGAAATTTCTGCTTGGACTTGTTCATTCATTAAACAATGTCACCGGCTTCCAAATTGCTGGTCAAGCAATGTAGGCAGACCAATACACCTTCCTTTTTCACAGACAAAAGTTTTGGGTTTGGTTTTGCCCTTTCTTACAAGGCATCCCTTCTTTCAAAGGGCATCTGTCTTCATTCTGAAGATACCGACATTTCTAACTTTCTAACCACACTTATCATAATCTAACTAAACCCTCGTTCTTTTCGACTTAACTGCACTTCACCTAATCGCATTTATAATAACGTGACTCGGGACTTTTTCGAACTGAGATCACTTCAGTTCAGTTCATTTCATTTTAATCGAAAAGAATAGTGGATGCACCCTGAATTATACCCTCATGCCACAGTCTATAACCATTTTTATCAGACAGTTTACAGCAAGAACAATGTGATAAAGAACTTTATGATAGATGGACATCCTTAATCCAAAACAAGGATGTACTTATGAAGGACATTTTGAACAACTATCCCAAACCCACACAAAGAATTTATATGAAAAAAAGGTTGATATATTCATCTCTATGATCTATTCCTGCAAAATTTTACAAACACTGTTCAAGTTCAAGATCCATCAATCTACACGTACGATGATCGAGCAACTCAGTAATCTGTTATGATCCCACGAACAACATAACGAGGAGAGTGCTATACATCATTGCCGTCACCTTAAGATGCAAGGATTGTGTGGTTTTTCCAGCTGTGGCTTTCTGATTTTTCATCTTCGTCATCCTCCATGCTATCACCTCCGCTGTCCCCTCCCGTCATGGATGTGCCCATAGAGGCACCGCCGCCTAACTGCAAGGGGCACTGAGGAGAACCAGATTGCGAGTTGCTTTGTTTCGAAGATTCACCATTGTGTTCTTGGGACATCCAAAGGCCTCCCAAGACCATGAGTGATTGGTTGTTCGCAGAGTTGCGTGTTGGTGATGGAAGCTTTCGCATATGAAGGCGGTATTTCTGAAACGCGGATGAACAGATAGAATCAGTTACGAATTCTGTCAAAATGCAGACAAAATTGATGTAAATGTTAACCTAAACTCACTTGTAAATGGCTCTTCACTTCATCATTGGTTAGACCATCCACTTGCATCAGCTCTCTAATTTGCTTTGGTGTAGCAACTGTTGGAAGGATTCAAAGGTCAGTCTAACAAGATAAACACAAACTCAACCTCAACAACGTTTTCAACAAGTCCCTATCAGAATAGAGCACATTCAGCATATCTCAGAGGATCCTTTTCATACATATCAACATTGATCAACCAGCAAAGGACTAATGCAGTCTAAATTCAACACGAAGGAAACGGATCAAAACAATCAAGAAGAAGAATCCATAACTAAATCCAGTCAATTCACGATGCAAACAAAAAGATATCAGCACAATAGCTCAATTATAACACAAGGGTTCGAATTCTAACCTTGACAACCTCCGAGCCTTTGTAGAGCATCAACAAATCTGCGATGCAACTCGGGCGACCAACACCTTCGTTGCTTCCTAGAATTCGACTGCTGTTGCTGCGGAGACAAAGCCCGGATATCTGTCTGAACATTTGGCACAGAACAAGACACACCTCGGATACTGCCAGAACCAACTTTAGAATCAAGATTACCACATACAGCATCCAAATCCTCCATTGGTTTCTTCGCTACCGGAGGATTCAGCGAAAGCCTAGGCACTCCTGGCAATTCAAATCCACTGAAAGGGACAAAAGCCCTCGCTAGCGCTTGAGTTTTACAAGACTTGAAGAAATCATCCTTAATCTCTTCATCCACAACCCTCTGAGTCAAACAACACAACACGCATAAGTATTCAAATTTAAAACACATTTTCCACCAGTTCTATACAACTAAACTTTAAGTACCCTTCTGTTGAATTCTGATTTCGAACTCTCCCCATTTTCAAACTGAAGATCGGGTTTCGGGGACGGAGTCTCACTGCACCACAGCTGCACAGAGCTCATCCAACTCATTTTATCCTTGCAATCCTTGTTGATCTCAACATCAGCAGTAAGTTTTTCTTTTTCACCACCATCACCATCTTTCTTGATCGGTATGAATTCTTCCAACACAGGCTCTGCATTAACCGTGCTCTTATACCTCATCGATTCATCCTTCAGAGCCCTTATAGCTGTAACCCAAAAACCAAAAACACATAAGAATCACGCGAATTCAGACACGAAAACAAAACCTTTGAAAACAAAACTCACCGTCGCTGAGGAGGAGCATGCAGAGGGGGAGTTCGCGCTTGAAGGCGTCGATCTTCCTCATTTCTTCATCCAGCCTGCCGACATAATCCTCGACCTTCGCTAGCTTCTCCCGTACGCCACCGGCGCCGGCGCCGGAAACCTCCCCGATGAAGTCGCTGATGGTCCTCGGAACCCAAGTACGCTCCTTTTCCGGCGCCGTTGGTCTGAAATCCAAGCTCAGTTCCGGCGGATCAACGGAACCCATTATCCCAACGATCGAGAAACGCGACAAAATCAGATCTTTTCAGGAACCCAGATGGAGAAAACGCAGATGGAAGGATCTGAGTGTGTGAAAATGGAGAGGCGTTTGTTGAATGTGAAGAGGCGAGAAGAGATATATGAAGGGATAGGAAGATTCTGCAACACAACGCCGGGTTTTGACAGCGGAAATTTTGGGATAAAAATTCCACTTTCGCGTCGTCGCATATATGCGATTCTTTTTTTTCTCTTCCGTTTTTTTCCTTTTCTATTTACCTTTTTTCGTACACAACCCTACATTTTCGACGTTTTAACCTTATTTTATCCTCGGATTAAAAAAGATTCATTTGCTAATTACAATTAGTGAGAAAAGGAATATTCGGATTGGTGTTTTATTCATCGGTCATTATTGACTCAGCAAGCCCTCGTAGATTCCGATGGACTAATCTACCCTCGGGAGTGGTTCAAAATTCGGAATCTCACTCACGCGGATTTTTATTTATTTCCTTTTCTTTTGGTAGTTTCCTTTTCTCTCACTAACTAAAAATAGTGAATGGATATCTTTTTTTTTCCAAAAACATTAATTGATTCTCCACAAAATATTTGTGGAGATTTATAAATTTAAAGTAAATTTAGTGAATGTAATATTTTCACCTATGATTATTATATTGTGTATAATTGGCTCTCGTGCGGAAATTTAACTACAATTATGTATTTTACCTCAGCATCTTTTTTAATTGTTTTTATTTAAGTATTTTTTTTGTATACAATGTACAGTTGTTCGAGCCGCGTTAAATTAATGAAAATCGTACAGCTGTTATAATTTTACGTATTCAACGTACATTTATTTGGACGGTGTTAAATACTATAAAATCAGCTGTTACGATATTCAAAGTATCTTATATTTAACCCATCACAATAATCGATAGTAATATGTAAGTATTGTAATTGTTGTCATTCGCTCAAGTAATTCTATGATTTTGTTTATATTATTGTCAGTTAGAATTTCAATTGTTTATGATTTTGGAGAGAAAAAAATACTATTGTGCTATTGTTGCCTTTATTTTTTAAAATGAGAATAATGAAACTAACATAATTTTCGTCATCTGCACAATAATGTCATAGTTTTATGAGAAAAGTGTATCTATAACCTTATTTAATTCACATTAGGGGCAAATATAATTTTTTGATAATTAAAAGTGTAAATATCACCCCACGTGTACTTGCAAGTTTACCCTTTTCAGCAGATCTAGGCTGGAATTAGGTGAAAAGTCAATATGTCCCCTGTGAAAAAACAAAAAAAAAAGTACAAAGAGAATGAATTTACTGTTTTGACCCCAAAACTCCCTAAGCCTAATTGCTTACCCATAGTCACCGTCGTTCCTTTTCTTCTTTTCTCAGCCCATTTTCTTTCTCCTTCAGTCTCCGACACTTTCTTTCTCCTTCGCTCTCCGTCGCTTTTTTCCCCAGCTCTTTGTCGTTCTTTTCTCGATTTCGTCGTGGAGCTTTTTCGCTCTCCGCCACTTTCTTTCACCTTCGCTTCCTACCACTTTCTTTATCTGTTCTTTGCCATTATTTTCTCGATTTTGTCGTGGAGCTTCTTCTCCGTTATTTTCTATGCCTCTCTCGGCAATTGGTGGTGGCCGGGCTGGAAGGTATTGGGCTGGGAAGGTTGTGGGGGACCAGTGGTGGGGTCGTGCTTGGGGGCGATGGGCTGGAAGCGTCGGCGGCGGAAAACTATGGTTTTCGGTCTGAATCATTTTTGGAGTTTGAGGAAGATGGAGATGGTTATATTGTGGAGCGGAGGGGCGTGATTTATGAGGAGAAGAGGCTGGGTGGAGGTGGAGTTGGTTGGGCAGTGGTGGCGGTGGGTGGAAAATACCGTGGAAAGAGGACACGATGGCGGCGGGTGGGGATGGTGGCTGGATTGGCTGGGTGGTGGTGGCGGGACTGCGGCAAGCTGGTGGTGGATAAGGTGGCAGCGGATATGGTGTAGGTAGACAACAACGACAACAACGGGGGAGATGGTGGCAGCTAAGGTGGTGGAGGGGGAGCGGCGGCGAAGGTGGTGGAGCAATGGCGGTGGTGGCAGAACAACGATGGGGCTAAGGCATTTTCGTCTTTCAATTTTTTTATTAGGTTGAAAGGGCATTTTAGTCATATTTTGTCCATTAATGCCGGAATATAGTTTTTAGGGTTATATTTGCACTTATGTAAAGTAGTTATGATTGTTTTTGCACTATAATTATCTCATGGTTATATGTGAACTCAGTGAAGTATATAGGATTGTATTTGTATATATCCCTAGTTTTATTTGTGGTTAGTGAAAGTTTTAAAATGTGTATGATTATGATGAGGGGAAACTGCTTTAGTGCGTATTGTTGTTATTACTTTTTTTTTAGGGATATATACCAATATAACTGTACCTATTTGAGTAAGTGTCAATGCAACCATCAGATATATTTTAGTGCAAAAATAACCCTAACTAGTTAATGAAAGTGAAAATATAACCTTCAAACGCATTTTTGGCATTGACTTTGAATTTCCGGCTTTGACTCTTCATAAATTTACCAAAATACCCTTTAGGGCAAAATATGAAATTGAGTAGATAATTTTACCCTGATAGTTCGTCATACCTCCACCAGACCATTGTTGCACCATTGTCGTTACATATAGGATTATATTAGCACATTGTGAAAACTTATTAGGCTATATCAGCACATTCCTACAACTTATAGGGTTATATCAGCTCATTCATAAAAAGTGTAAGGTTATACTTCCTCTATTTCGTTATTTATGGCACACTTACTATAAATGGATGTTTTCTTTCACCTAGCACTCTTTCAATTTTTGGCAAAATTCCTTTAATTTCATCATCTCATTCAGCATTTTAATTTCTACATTTAATTTCATTCACTTATTTTCTTTACCTAAATCCAAGCACATAAACTTCTGATGGCATAAATAGAAAAACTGAGTGAGTATTAGAACATAACTAATGGTGCGCATAATTATTTATATTTCCGTTCTACTTATAGTTAGGATTAAATTGTTGGAATAGTATTATTCAGAAAATGTGTATTTTCCACAATATAGTTGGAGGATTGATTACAAAGATAATTAATTCAATTATATTGAGTGATCTGAATATTTAGCTGGAAACCGCTTTCAATCAGCTAGCATCAATTACATTGGCCTTGCAGTTTATTATAACTGAACTTACAGGGTCACACACAAAACATGTAATTGGATAAAAATAAATGACTATTGGGTTAGGAGACCAGATAGTAATTATATGAAAAATGAGTTTATAACTCATTAAGTCCAATTGGGCTAGGCCCATACTGACTCATGGTTAGGGTTTACTGTTATGTTCATTCCGTATAAGTAGATATTTTACATGAATAAATAGTACGACAAATATTTTGAACCTGGCACGACAGAAGCAGAATAACCTACCATTCTCATAAAACCAACCTCGTCGTAAAAGAGAGGAATGAAGACGGACGTGGTCATCTTTGCTTGCTGATCAGTTCTAAGTTGACAACAACGTAGGCGGTCTGATCGTGCTGTGTGAACACGTACAGAGGAATCGCATTTGAGATTCTCTTCTCCGTGATTAAACGTGTATCCGCACACTACAAAAGTAATATAAATTTTTAGATAAATTCAGGTTAAATACGTGCATGGGATCTTAAATATGATTATTGATATTTCGCTAAATTAGATTTAATTAATTCCCTACCTAAATAGCTAACGATTGCTTCATAAGCAAGCATGAAGGATATAACATAAAATCGAAAATATCAAACCTTGAAATGTAAACTTTATTGTTAAGTAAAAAATACGATACTATAACAATTAAAAGTACAATAGAACACACGATCTAATCAATGAAGATAAAGTTGTGTTTATTGTTTCTATTCCAATCTATAATAATAAATTAATAAACAAATAGCAGTAGATAAGAATAAGTTAGTCAACCAGTTCACGACACGTGGATATGTGTCTCTTTAGTTGGCAGAACAGTCATTTTATCTTCGGGGCCAATTTCTTTGACATGTGATACTGGGTATTGATTGGGTCATACGGATTATTACACGGTTTTCATTTTGTTTATTCACTATATCACTTAGTCTTCTGAAAGACAGTGTTTCTGTATAAAAAAAATTAAGGTTTAAATTATAAATTTTAAAAAATAAAGATGCAAATTTTGGATTGCATTAATTAGGTCATAAATTGTATAATTACATTACGTTACATATTAAAATTTTACTATTGCAACTAAAACTTTTAACTTTTTATTATTCTAATTAAATCTCGTTTTTTCATAAACCCATGGAAAGACGATCTTTCCCAAAACTTTTTCTATCACGTATTTTACATATGATTTAAATAAATAAAGGCAATGTCTTGAAAAAGACTGTCTTTCCATAACCTTATAGAAATACGGTGTTTAATTAGAATAATAAAAGGTAAAATGTTTTAGTTAATATTTGTAATGGAACATGTTATAGTTATAAAGTTCATAACCTGATTCAGGCAACCCAAAAATTTTATCTTCATTTCTTCTAATTTATACTTTAAACCTTGGTATTTCCATGACTTATGGCAAGACCGTCATTCAAGAGACGAACTCAATAAATAGATAAAATATCATTAAACAGAATTTAAGTAAAAAAATTAAATTGTAAAATTTAAAAAAGAATTAAACCTTAAACTACCGGGGTGGATAATGATTTTTATACTCTGCCCTTTCTTTTACAGTTGTTGCCACAACAACCAATCGTATAATGCTCTACTAAGCTCAGAATTCCTTTTCCTTTCGGGAAGGGAGGATTAGGGAAATCCTATTGATTGCCGTTTTCTTCATACCATTGGAAAAAAACATGAAAAAAAATAGTTCACCTGTTACTCCAGAATTAAAGGGGTGATCTCGTATTTCTTAGTCTGTGAAGATGCGTTGTTAGGTGCTTCGTTTTTTCTATTGAGGCCAAACCTAAATCTGTACTCAAGAAGGTATCTACAACAACTGGTTTTATTACGGGACAAGTCATGATGCTCATATCGATCTATTATGCGCCTCTGGCAATTTCAATTCAAACATGGGTTTCATTCACACTCCATGTTCTGAGAAATATTTACCATCCAAAAAGAGGAAAAAATAGAGTCTTTGTCAGAAGTAATTTAATTAGAAAAATTAAAAACATAAACGCAACTTGATAATATTTGTTATACAAAATATTTTAGTGTATATATACCATAAATTAGGGATTTGTTGAAATTCAATTCATCAATGAATATCTTGCGTTATGGGTTTTGCGAAATTTCAGTTAGTAGGATAATGCTGATGTAGATAAAAATAATTTTGTAATTTTCATACATACATAACAAACTATATATTATTGAAAGGCAACTTTAATTTATTGCAATTGATGCAAGAGTCTGTCTCTTGAAAGACGGTCTTTCCATAAGTTATGGAAAGATCAAGGTTGAAAGTGTAAATTAGAAGAAATTAAGATAAAATTTTTGGGTTGCATGAATCGGGTTATAAATTTTATAACTACTACATGTTTCATACTAAAATTTTAATATTGCAACTAAGACCTTTTACCTTTTATTATTCAAATCAAAACCCGTCTTTCCATAAGCTTATGGAAAGACCGTTTTTCCCAAGACTTTGCCTTGATGGAATATGTGGTTGTGTGTTTATTTCCACTCCGGTGACCATTTTCCCCCATCACAGATCACAACTAGTAATTAAATCTCAAAATATTTAAATTACAAAAAGTATTAAATTAGAAAGACGTGGCACCATAACTTTATGTCCTTGGATTCAAGTGAATAAAATAAATGGATGAAATCAAATTTAAAAATTTAAAAGTATAATAAGTGGATGAAATTAAAAGAAATGCATGTTAAATTCACAAAAATAATCTTAAAAAGGAAAATGTCACATTAAAAAAAACGGAGGACGAAGAATCAAAGGCAAACAATACGGAGAATGCGTCAAATGACGGTGAAGCTAGGAGAATCCTTGAATAGATGGATAGTGCAAGAACGGGTAATTAATCTATTTTATTACTTATGACACGCTTACTATTATAAATATATATATTTTTTTATTTGATATCCTTTTTACTTTTAACAAAATTTCTTCAATTTTATTCGCCTATTCTACCTTTTACCTTCTATATTTATTTTCATAAACTTATTTTCTTTACCCAAATTCAACCATATGAACGTATGGTTACATGAATGCAAAAGAAAAAGGAAGGATTACTAGTAGTGTGTGGAAGGTACGGCTGAAATTGATATTGATGGTGTGGGGAGACCCATGATGATGATGCCAAAATTGGGTATCAACCCACCCACCCCAAACCCGAAAATTATAAGTGTGCATGTTGTCATGGGCTGTCCTAATTAAATATTTTATCTTCCACCAACAAATATCACCAAATATTTCCTTGATTCCAATTAGAATTGTACAATTTATTTTAATGATTTGATAAAACGAGTCTGTCTTACCATAATCTATGAAAAGATTAAGGTTCAGATGGTAAATTAGAAGAAATGAAGATAAAATTTTTGGGTTGCATTAAATCAGGTCATAAATTTATAACTACTGCACGTAACATAATAAAATTTAAATTTTGTAATTAAAACCCTTTAAGTTTATATTATTCTAATTAAGCCTAATTTTCCCATAAACTTATGGAAAACGGTCTTTATCATTACTTTGCTTGATAAAAAATTTGTTAGTAAAATTGCAAAAATTATTACATGAGAAGCGCGTGAGTTGATTTATTGAAAAATATAGAGAAACGTGCATGTATATAACCCTACCTAATTCACATGAGGGCAAATATAACATTTTGATAATTAAGAATGCAAATATAACCTTTTGATAATTAAAAATGCAAATATAACCTTTTGATAATTAAAAATGCAAATATAACCCTAAATTAGTAGTCAATGGTTGCTTCCGTTTTTCCATGGTTGTGTACCAGCGAATGAGGTGGCTGGGTAGTGGGATAGTGGAGCTTGAGAGGGACGAGGAGGGGGAGATGGGTGATGGGCTAAGATGGTGAGAGGGAGGGGGAAGGGCTGGGCGGCGGCAGAGCGGTGGAAAGGAGGGGGAAGAGCTGAGATGGGTGGCAGGCTAGGGTTTAGATGGTGGCAGACTAAGATGAGTGGCGGGAAAAGGAGAAGGAAACACTAAGATGGGTGGTGGGCTGGGGTTTTAAGGGGGCGGGCTGGATGGCAGGCGGGGGAAATGAGAAGAAGGTGGCAATAGTGGTGATGGAGGTGGAGCAGTGGTGACGATGGAGGTGGTGGCAAAGCGGAGGTGGAGCAGACACAGAGGAGGTGGTGGAGTTGTGGTGGCGACGGGGTAAAAGGCATTTTTGTCTTTCAAATTTTGGTATTTGGCCCAAAGGGTTTTTTGGTCATTTTTTATTAGTCAATGGCCGGAAATGGCCATTCGATGCCAGAATATAGTCTTTAGGGTTATATTTGCACTTTTATTAAGTAGTTGGGGTTGCTTTTTATATTTTGAATTATTTCAGGGTTATATGTGCACTTACTAAAATACATAGGGTTATTTGTATATTTAAGCTAATCCTACTATATTGCAAAATTGCCAAAATAACCCTAAAATTATGTCAAAAGTGCTGAAATAACCATACCTACATTGACTGTGAAAAATCCAGCATTGATCAAACTAAAAAGACTAAAATATACAAGATTATTTTGGCACTTTCATTCAAAATAACAAGTTAAATTAACCTACTCCCTATGTTTTTCCATTTATGGCACCATAGGTTTATTATGTGCTTGAATTTATGTGACGAAAATGAGTGGATGTAATTTAATGTAGAAAACAAAAAGTAGAATGAATGGATGAAATTGAAAGAATCTTGCAAAAAATGGAAAGGGCGTCAAATAAAAGAAAACATCCATTTATATTAAGTGTGTCATAAATAACAAAACAAAGGGAACATGTGGCATTTTGGAGGATACGAAAAAGACACGATGTTTTGATGGTAATATTTACCAAACCCAGTTATTTATGTTGGACACGAAGCATATTTTTATTTGGATAATATGCAAATATAACTGTATATGTCGAGAAAATGCAAATATAATTCGGAGTTATTTTTTAGTGCAAATATAACCCTAACTATTACACATACGTGCAAATATAACCCTAAAGCATTATTTCGACATTGACTGACCATTTTTGGCCATTGACCGATAGAAAATGACCAAAATACCCTTTTAGCTAATACTAAAATTTAAAAGATAAAATTGCCCTTCTTCATCCAACATTTCCAACCCAGAATTAAGAACTCAAAACCACAAACATGAGATCAGCGCCGCTTCAAACTCCAACGCCAACTCAAAGTTTAACTGTCGTGCTCCACCATCGCGCACAATCTCCTTCCACCGCTGCGCCACTTCCTCTGCCTGCTATCTCCTTTCACCGTCGGCCGAATCTGCCTTCCACCCGCTGTAATCGAACTCCGCCTTGTTACTGCTCCCGGAGCTAAGCTCACCGCCGACCTGGATGTCAAAGTTCTGGGTGGCGTGCTTCGAGGAGTACGAGGTGCTCAAAATCGAGTCATTGAGGGAGAGATTGGCGAGGTTGGAGTTCTGGGGGCGGAGCTGATCGCTGAATGGTAGAAATTCGATTGATTTGTGTAAAGATGAACGACAAGATTGATTTCTTTACCCTAAAGATGAACGGCAAGATGAACTTTTTAGAGAGGAAAGAGAACGGTGGGAGGAGATGAAGCAATTGGGGTTACATAGTTTTTAGGCCATAATAGTAAATTCACTTTTTTCTGTTTTTCCTTTTTTCATAAGGGTAAAATTGATATTTTACCTAATTCCGATCTCAAATTGCTGAAAAAAGTTATATTTACACATAAACTAAATATCTAGGGTTATATTTACACTTTCAATTACTGCATGGTTATATCTGCACTTTTATCAATTATGTAGGGTTATTTATGCACTTTGCTCTTTTTATTTTGAGTAGATCTCCTGACTCATAAACACGTCACTTATTTTTTATCGTATACACTGCATTTGTTAAACTACATACTAAAATTTAGATATTTAGAAAATGTTTTTATATTATATATTTTTATATATTTACATTAAAATACATATTATTACTTATTTTAACCTCTAAAATACAATATTTAAATTATATAGTATATAAAACTATAACATTTAATATAAAAGTCACTGTGAACTGTAAATAAACTTCAGGAAAGAACATTTTTCCTTAAACTTTCTCATTTATTTTTTGGATAAATTGGTTAAATTTTACTATACCATCAAAATATTCTAACCACCATGGTCTAAATTATAGTACTTGTCACTATAAGTTTAATTGCTTGGATATAGATGAATAAAAGAGTGGATGAAATTAAATGTAGAAAGTAAAAAAATAGAATGAGTAGATAGAGTTGAAGAAATTTTGTCAAAAAATAGAAAAAGTATCAAATCAAAAAAATATTTATTAATAATAAGTGTGTTATAAATAATAAAACAGGAGAGAATAGTTGCCTCACGGCTAAAGGCGATCATCCGCTCGCCGTCATCGGCCCATACCAGCCAACACCCAAACCATCATATGAGAGGTAAATCACGATATCCCATCACAATACCCATGGAATAGTTGCCTCACGGAATCTAGGGAGGGTGGATAGGACCTGGTGAGAATAATTATTTACTGGTATTGTCGTTTCAAACAATCTACGAGTGCATTATTTTATATCTTATGAGTATTTTGGTGAACAAAATATCCAAACTCGAGGATTCCGTTTCCGAAGATCATCGTGAAAATGGTCAAAATTTTACAACAATCACAGACTTCGTCAATTAATTCTAACCAGAAGAATCTGTCCTTAATTGGTAATTTAATTACCTTAGGTTGTGAATGGTGATTTTTCCTAATTATAGTAGTTTTAGCGAGTTGAAATTCTTTTATATGTCCCACATGTTGTTTTATATAATTTTTTATTTTGATTGATTCTAAAGATTGTATTCCAAATTTTGAGTTGAATAGATTCTCGTTCTAATCTTTAATATGGAAATTTTAATAGTAAAGAGATTTATTTTAATAATTAAAATTTATTACAATAACTTTTACATGATTTAATGAAAACATAATATCTTTTACATCAAAATTATCAAGTTTCACTATCATCTTAATTTCTAAAAGTATGTTTTGAAGTAATTAAAATTATTATTCAATTTAAAGCATAAATGTAATTATTATTGTGTTATAAAGTAGAAAATGTATTGGAATTGAAGCAAGACAAGCAGTATGAAGAATACTAGGTTAAATTCCCTCATTCAGATTTTTTTTTTTTTAAACATTGCTCTTATTTATTAACTACTGGAATCACCCCCTTTAAAAGTGATATTCTAGTCAACCTTTGGACTATATATTTGAATAGATATATGAGTATCTATGTTGTATGTGGTATTGTTAGATTGCCGTAACACGCATACACTCCCCCCGTCCCACTCTAAAATGCTTATTTACTTGTTCATGCTCTTCAATGGGCATATTTGACCGTAAATATCTCAAGTTACGTAAAATAATTTTGCATGAAAAAATAATATTTAGAAAATAGATGTGAAGACAAATCTAACAGTATCTCACATGATATATTTATTATTTATATATTAATTTGTATTCAGAGTCAAAGCTTATAAAGTTCGACTCTCAAAAAGTAAATAAGCAATTTATACTGGAACAGAGGAAGTAGTTTCTAAGTATCAACTTTTATGCATGGTATTTTAGCGTAAATACCCTAACACCAATCCTGATGTGTCGGAGCCATTGAGGATGCTGGAAATGATGGGAGAACAAGAGCAAAGAAACCCCGATTCCTTGCTCGAAGGGGTAGCCGAACCGAGGGACGGAAGGTTTACGGAGGTTTCGGGAGATTCATATATGGAAGCCTACGGCCAACACGGGCAATGAAATCAGAATGCGTAGAGGGGGACCCCGAATCAAGATGTAGAACGAGCAACTTAGGTCCTTGCTGCGGCTGGCTATCAAATCACCCCTCCTCCGAGGGATGACATGGTCACGCACGTGGTATTACCACCCTCACCTGTAGGAATAACTACGGGGCGGGCATCTCAACCTCCAATAGCCTATCCTTACCACGCATATACTGGAGAACCATTACAAGCTAGGCCTCAACCTTCTATTGCTGGTTATTCCCAGGGCCCATTATATTCGTTACCTCCGCTAGCACCATCCGCTCCTACCCTCGACCTAGCCGGTCTAGGAGCAGCATATGGAATAATAGCCTCTTTTGCCATGCAAGGATGCAGAAGTATGAGAATTAGTCAGGCTATTTACAATCTCTATGTCCAGCCACCATCGCCACCAGCATACCCGAGTTTCGGACAGCCTTGGATGAACCCCAGATACGGAGTGGCTCAACCTCCTTATCTGCCACAGTTGGGCAGTCACGACAGGGGGATGAACCTTCCATTGGGGAAATAGGAACCCCCCTCGGATGCAAGTGAATGATTAAGAAGGGAATTCGACAGGTTGATCGGACCCTTAGGCCAGGCCGCGGGGTCTCCTTTCAGCTCGGTGATCACCGGGATTTGATGGCCAATATAAGTGAAGCCTTCGGAAGGACTTCCCATGTACAATGGTGAAACTGACCCTTGAGAGTTCATCCAGACGTTCCTAGACTGGATGAGTCGAGGGATTTTGATGAGAAGTTGACATGAAAGCTGGTAGGAAGCTACCTGCGGGGAAAAGCATAAGAGTGGTTCAATAAGTTGCCAAGAGGCTCGCTCTGATCGTACTAAGACTTCAACAGAGCATTGTTGAGATAGTATGCACAGAAGAAGAAGTTTACCAAAAATCTGTTAGAACTCTACCAGGTGAAGCAAAAGATAGGGGAAATTATAAAAGCTTTCTATATCGATATGTGGACGATAGCTTGGCAGTGATAGAAACAACGAAGAATGAGGTAATCCAGGGGTACCTGTTTGGGATGCAGGACTGAGAATTATACAAGAAGCTGAGTACTAACACCCCCAAGACCTTGCAAAAACCTTCAGGAGGTTGTAGAGCAGTACTCGAGGGTAGAGGAGGCAACTAGAAGGAAAAGAGATAGCCTTATAGAGAAAACAGGAAGAAATGTGGAGTATAGAGGAAAAAGGCCGATCTAACCCATAAGAACACCATTCGAGAGATACACTCCATTGCCACCAACGCTCGAAGGGAGAATTCCTGCACAGATCTTAAATATACATAGAGGGTTGTTCCGAGCACCCCCACCCTTGGAGAGTTCGCACAACTCGGTTGTGGCCCGAAGGGCAACAAATCGGTATTGTGATTATCACGGGGATTATGACCATGACACAAATGATTGCATGCAGTTGAGGATGAAGATCGATAGGTGTGAAGTGGGAATGACGGTTTTGAGGGCAAGGACACAGGCACCAGGCTGCCCCCTCGAGGTCCTGAATGAACCAATGGCATCCTTATAGAAGGAACAGTCAAAACAACAGGGTGGAGGAGATAGAAGACCTTGAGAACAAGTGGTTCGGGATAGGGGGCAGGAAGGAAGGCAGGATGGACCCCAGGAACAACAGGGGGGAAATCAAGATAACCAAAATAGGGAAAGCCCACCTGTGCAAAGGGTTATTAATGTCATCAATGATATGGTGGGAGAGAGATCTTTGAATGTTGTGATAAGATCAGATGCTCGAAGGGTCCCTGCGGAAGAGCCTAGTCACAAGAGGTTTCGACCGGACGAGACGGTCACTTTCTAAAAAGCGAATGTTGTACCAGACCAAACACCTCATATCGATCCTATGGTAATTTCAACCATTATTGGAATGTCTTTTATAAGAAGGGTATTTGTTGATGACGAAAGTGAGGTAGAAATGATATTTGCTGAGTGTTTTGACCAGTTGGACATAGGGGAGACAACTTGAAAATACCAGCTTTCACTTTATCCAAAATCATAGGAAACCCTAAATGAGAGATAACCCTGCCTGTTCGTGTATCAGATGGCGATAAAGGGGTGACTATCAGGTGTAATTTCATTGTCGTGGATGCCCCTTCCCTTACAACGTGATTTTAGGAAGGCCATGAATGTGCCAGGCTCGGGAGGTCAGGTCACTTTATCACCTGATGATGAAGTTCCTGACCGAAAATGGGGTGGCATCCATTTGAGGAGACCAAATTGTGGCTAAAAAATGTAACCTTACGGCAGTACAGGAAGCGAGAAGCCAAAGAGATGTAGCGATGGTACACGTAGATGTGGGATTAACTGATACAATATAGATACCTGTTCGAGATATGTGATCAATAGTTGTAGGGAAGCTAATTCCCGAATATATCAAGGAGAGACTGAGAGACTTGTTGGGAGATTATGGAGACGTGTTCTCGTGGGATACTTTTGGCCTAACGGGAGTACCTTCGAGTCTCGCACTGCATAGGTTGAACATTGACCCCTCGATTAAGCTAGTAAAACAGAAGAGAAGGGTGTTTGCTCCCGAAAGAGCTGAAGCAATTAAAGAAGAGGTGGAGAAGTTGTTGAGGGCAGGCGTCATCGAGGAGGTGTTCTACCCCGAATGGATTGCTAACCAAGTCGTGGTTCCAATGCATGATGTGGCCTGGAGAATGTGTATAGACTTTACCGATTTAAATAAATGCTTCCCCAGAGATAGTTACCCGTTGCCACCAATCGACAAGTTAGTGGAAGGCATCACTGGATATCAGATTTTGGCACTCTTCGACTCGCATAAGGGGTATCACTAAATCCTCATGGCAGAGGAAGGCAAGGAAAACAAGGAAACCATCGTTTATTACGGATGCATGCACGTAATGCTATAAGAAGTTTCCCTTTGGCTTAAAAAATGCTGGGGCTACTTACCAGAGGCCGGTTGATAAACTGTTCAGGGGACAGATAGGGAAGAACATGGAAATATATATGGATGACATGGTTGTCAAAAGAAAAGGTTATGAAGAATTCTTAAAAGACCCGGAGGAAACATTCAGCAGGCTTCGAGGGGCTAATTTGAAGTTGAACTTGTCTAAGTGTGTTATTGGTGTGGGGCGGGGAAGTTCCTCAGATTCATGGTCTCAGAGAGGGGGATTGATGTAAACCTATAAAAAGTTGAAGCTTTGAAGTCAATGAAAATCCCACAATCAATAAAGGGCGTACAAAAACTTACAGGGTCTCTAGTAGCATTTCGCAGATTCTTATCGAAGGAGGCGGAGAGACACTTACCCTTCTTTGATGTCCTTCAAATGATAAAAAAAATTGAGTGGAATGGCAAGTGCAACGAGACATTTAAGCAATTGGAGGAACACTTGGGGAAACTACCTACTTTGATGAAACCAGATAAGGATGAGACGCTATACTTGTATATTTCTGTGTCGCCGTTGGCAATCAATGCAGCCCTGGAAAAAGAAAAAGAAAAGGTTCAGCATCCGATTTACTTTGTCAGTCGTGCCTTGTAGGGGTCGGAGACGAGGTACATTGTCCTCGAGAGGTCGATTCTAGCCCTCGTACATGAAGCCGGAAGGTTGATACCCTACTTCCAGGGACACAAAATAGTGGTGCTCACGAACCATCCCATTCGACAGATCCTGCTGAAGCCAGAGATTTCAGGAAGAATAATGATGTGGGCAGTGAAATTGGGAGAGAATGATTCCAATATCAACCTCGAGTTGCGATTAAGGGACATGCGATGAAGACTTCATAGTAGAAAATTCAGAGCCCCTCGAGGTATGTTTGAATCCCATTCGAAAGGTGGAAGCGAGCCAAAATAAGGTATGGAAGTTGTATGTGGATGGTTCAGCACATTCAAGAGGAAGTGGAGCCGAGGTTCTGTTAACTAGCCCCAATGGCAGAGATTACTCATATGCGATGAACTTCACATTCAAAGTAACTAATAATGAGGCTGCGTATGAAGCACTGATCACTAGATTGTGCCTTACAAGGGAGCTGCAGATGGAGGAACTGGAGGTTTTCAGTGACTCTCAAATTGTGGTTCAACAGGTGAATGGGGGATACGAGGCCAGGGAGCATAACTTGCAAAGATACCTCGAGGTAGTGAAGAACCTGTTAAGAACTTTCAAATCTTACACTTTAATGCAGGTTCTGAGGGAAAACAATCATAAAGTAGACGCTCTAAGCAAGCTCGCTTCTTCGGATTTGGGAACCCAATCCCTGAAGCAACTACTCATGGAAAATTTGAGCAGGCAATGTTTCAAAGAACCTATGGTTACGGCGGTGGAAGCGGAAGACTCCTGGATGACACACCGTTCATGGCATATCTTCGAGAGGGTGTCCTGCCGAAAAACGAAGTGGATGCTAGAAAGATAAGCTTGAAAGCTCCAATGTATGTGTTGCAGGAAGAAGTGTTGTACAAAAGGGGTCATTTTCAGCCATTGCTCCGATGCGTTAACACTCGTGAGGCTGATTATCTCATAAGGGAAGTTCACGAAAGGGTATGTGGCAGCCACTAGGGAGCCAGATCCGTGGCGAGGAGGCTTATTCGAGCGGGATTTTTTACTGGCCGACAATGTTCGAAGATGCGAATCAATACATTCAGGCTTGCCACCAGTGTCAGAGACATGCCCCTATAACACATGTTCCCCAGGAAGAGATGAGAAACATCCACAGTTTGTGGCCATTTGACAAGTGTGGGATCGATTTGGTGGGCCCTTTTCCAGAAGTACCAGGAAAATTTAGATACTTAATAGTGGCCATTGATTATTTTTTTTCACGAAGTGGGTAGAGGCTGAGCTCCTGACGAACATAAGAGGAAAAACACTAATCTCCCTTTGCTGTAAGAACATTGTGTGCCATTTTGGAATCCCAAGGACGATCATTACGGATAACAAAACACAGTTTGCTCAAGATCCCTTTAAGAAGTGGTGCGAGAAATATCAGATTAAGCAAAAAGTGACATCGGTTTACCACCCCCAAGTCAATGGACAAGTGAAAGTTACCAATAGAACGATAGTAAATGGAATACGAGCACGCCTGAGGGGGCGAAAGGTAATTGGATATGGGAATTACCCAATGTGTATCGGACAACTGAGTCTTCCACTACTAGTGAAACGCCTTATAGCCTAGTATATGGCTTGAAGGTAGTAATCCCTGCGGAAATAGGTGTTCCTAGCCCCCAAGGATGATGGCTGCTGCAGATGAGACAATCAATCAGCATAACCGATATCTGGATTTGGATATGGTGGAGGAAAAGAGAGAGTTAGCTTCTTTACACGAGGCTAAAGTCAAAGTCAGAAGACACCACGACAGAAGGGTAAAGAAGGTGTTGTATAATCTGGGGGACTTGGTAATGAGGAAAATGAGAAAAGAAGAAATGAACCAGTTCTCAACGGGCACTCGAGGGGGCATATCAGTTACTGGGAAAACCCTCTCTTCTCCAAGACTGTTAGCAATGTGATCAGACATACCTTTTCTAGCATCTGAATCATATCGGAATTCTTCGGAATGAGTGCATTCGAGTCGCTAATAGCTCTTTCAGGCGTACTAACTCCCATCCCTCCTACCCAAATCTCATCAGAAAATTTCTCGGAAGCGGAACCCTCATTAGAGCGGGGCATGATTGTAAGGTGAGGAAACGAAAATATTAGAATAAGAAAAGAGATGAAGGTACTTACTGATTTTCTGGGAAATATGATGACGGTTAGATCACTCGAGGTAGAAGTAGAGAAAGAATGCTTGTCAGAAGTTCCTGCAAATGAGAAAAATGAAAGAAGGAAGAGCGATTAAGAGGTAATAATGGGGGCTGAAACGGTGAATAATTAATAAATGCCTTGGGAATATAAAAAGTTATGGAAAGACGCAAATGCTTTTTCTGTCTTCTGACAATGCGTTGTTTGGGGAGCAGTGACACGTACGGTTGTACAGAACGCGTGCACCTTTTGGAATCCTAACGTTGAAAGTTGATTATAAATCCAGGTTCCCTCCCTCGAAGGCAAGAGCAACGAAGTGCAAGGTTAATCTTGAGTCTTCAGAGTCCTCGAATTGTCCCACACATTCGAGACCTCGAAGAACCTTTGTATCGTTCCAACCTTATGAGGTTGAGAATCTGCTTTTCTGGGGGCTCTTGATAGAGGTTAAGCCCAAGAAGGCTCTTGACCATTGTGCTGAAGATGTGGCGGTCCAATTAGGAGAATATTTAATACCCTAACATAACTACCGCATTCGTGGGTAATTAAGGGTGTTAATGAAGGAGAACGTTATTTAGGACATGGAGTATAAATACAATGTACGCATCTACTTATCATTCATTCTGTCTTAATCATATTGGACTCTTGGACTAACTTAGACATCAGATTGCTGACCCATGGAACCTCAGGGACAGTTTTATTGCAGGTTAGTTCGAGAAGAACTCAAACCCACGAACCGGTCGGTTGTTTGAGACGCATTGGGTTTAATTAAAATAATAAAAGGGAAAAGTTCTTAATTGCAATATTAAAAATTCATTATGCAGCATGTAGTAGTTATAAAATTTATAATTCGATTCATGCAACCCAGAAATTTTATTTTCTTTTCTTCTAATTTGCACTTTAAATTTCGGTCATTCCATAACTCATGGAAATACTGTCTTTCAAGAGACGGACTCATTGTGAAGAATGAAATAGAAGGATAAAATTAAATTCAAAAAGAAAAAAAATATTAAATGAAATTGTTGAAATCATGTCAAAAAAGAGAAAGTATACTAGTATAAAAAGAATAATCAAAATAAAAAGTGTGCTAAATTTTAAAAATTAACCACGCACAATCTTTGACCACATAATTAAATACATATATCAAGAATAATTTTATCGTACGTGATTATATTGTATTCATGTAGTATTTAAATATTAATTTTGTATGTATCGTTAATGTCCACAATTGCATATATTTACAATTAAATATTTTTATTAAAATCGTAAAAGATATTTGATACAAGTTTAGATGGAACGGAGGAGGAAGCTGTGGATTCCAATCACAAAGAGGTAAAGAGGAGAAAATGTGAAAAGACGTAAGATTCAACAAAGTGTGGGAATCGTACAAGTAGAAGAGGGCAAGAACGTGAAAAGCATGATGCGAACCATTCCTTTATTTTTTTCTTCTTGTTGTATTGCGTGGATACCTTCCTCCGAGAATCCAAGAATTTCGTCTAGTATCTTTCTTTTTAGGTTACTGTTCCGTTTCACTATGTTTGACACCATAGATTTATATGTTATTTTTTTATAAGTTTAAAATATATGAAGAAAATTTATTGAAGAGAGTAAAACGTTTAATAAGTGATTGAGAATGATGTACTGTTTGCTATAAGAAGATGTGACAATTTTTTTAAAACAAACAAATATGACAAATGTCTCAAAGTTAATAAACAGAGGAGAGTACTACATCTTCATATTCTCTACTAAGTAGTAAGGACTCGTGTCTTTTGGTTTCACACACGAGTAAAAGATTATTTATTTCAATTATTTTTCCCCGACAAAAAATACGTTTGTCAGTAGAGTTCGTCCTTTTGAAAAATGATCTTTTCATATAACATGGAAACTCCAAGGTTTAAAGTGCAATTAGAAGAAATAAAGATAAAATTTTTGGTTGCATGAATCGGTTATAAACTTTCTAACTACTACACGTTGCATAATAAATTTTTAATATTGCAACTAGCACTTTTTACCTTTTATTATTCTAATTAAACCACATCTTTCCATAAGACTATAGGAAAACCATTTTTTCCAAAACTTTTCCTTGCAAGTATTATTGTACGAGCACTTTCAAAAATCTCAAAATTATATTTGTACATAAAAAATAACTGAACTTATATATAGATTTATTTAATTAAGTATAAGTTCAATTTAATTATGTAATGGTTTTATTACTGTTTCGTATTTGAAGCAGGTAAGACTAGGTGATACTCCTTCCCTCTCATTTCAATTTACAGTTTAATTATTTGTTTAGTCAAAATTTTTTAACTTTAATTATAAAATTTAATTGATGTATAAGTATGAATACTATTTGTATTGTCGCTATAACATATATTTTTAAACTATCAAATTTTCATAAATTTTATTAATTTAATAAAAAATTAAAGATCAAACATCTTTTAAATCAATTAATAAAAATTAAACTGTAAAATCCAAATGCTACAAAGAAAGAGTACCATTCATTGGAATAAACATTTGAAATGAGTGACAAAAAAAAGTCGCAATCACGGGGTCTGGAAACAACGGATAAGTTTGCCATTGTGTCGTACTTTAGGATAATTTTTTTATATTGACATTTATGACAATTTTTTTATATTGGTATATTCTTTTTTATAAATTTTAGATTATTTTTATTTATTAAATTTACTTTTTACTTTTTAATATAATTTTCACTACTTATTTTACTTTTTTTAAAAAATTCATTATAAGAGTGTCAATATTTTGAAACAAGAGACAGTATGATACAGTAGGTTTCCAACAATCACCAGATTCACTGAATGAATGAGTGACACCCACGGGCGAAGCCTAGTGGTTGGGACGTGGGGAGGGTTTGCCATCTGCCCAGCTTCGAGTCTTGGCAGAG
This sequence comes from Rubia yunnanensis, assembly GCA_037428765.1. Taxonomy (NCBI): domain Eukaryota; kingdom Viridiplantae; phylum Streptophyta; class Magnoliopsida; order Gentianales; family Rubiaceae; genus Rubia; species Rubia yunnanensis. Next base: position 131,532,994 of record CM075063.1, read on the forward strand.
GCCGTGTGGGGAGTTTGTGCTTGCACAACTTTCTGGTGTTCATCAAGATAGTGTTCCGATCCACGAGTTATGGTACTGAATTACCGTAATTTACCTCATCAGTGTTGACTGTGGTGTCAGTGCGACTGGGGCTCTGAGGGCGAGGGTATCGCCTTTTGCCACTGAATGAATGAGTGCTGTGTTGCGTGGATACTTTTAATTGGTGGCATTGTGTTTTGGATTGATTCTTTAAATATTTGATGATCCACCATTTCCTTTTGTGAATTTAGATATTTTCCTCATTGTATTCTCATAGGTGTAATTTAATGATAATTGTTAAAAAGTTGAATTTCATAAAAAGACTAGAATGATTTATTTTATTTTTTGAGATAAATACTTTTATAACTCTAACTTTAAGTTGAAATAGCCAATATAACCTTGCAATCTTAGAAGGTGTCAAAATAACCCTAGCTAATTATTGTATGTATCAATCTAACTCTAACTTTCAAACCATTTGTGCAGATATAGCCTTCCCTAATTCCGGCGCTGACCCATGAAATTTCGACAATGACAAAAAAGTGAAATGACAAAAATACCCTTGACTCAGAAGCTAAAAAATTGATACCCATAACAACCCTTGGGACGTGGCAGCTTATTGATTTTCTTTTCTTCACCGTCGCTACTGCAAATGAACCGCCGCCGCTGCTTCGCAGCTTCTCCGCCGAAAACCGTCGTCGCTCAGTTCTAGCATCACTCAAAAATCTCCCAAACTCCATCGCGCGACTGTGTTCCTATGCCCCACCAATTTCTGACAGCCAAGGAAATCCGTTATCTCCGTCGCCTACTCTTCCGCTACCACAACGAAGTGCGGTAGAGAAGGCACTGCAGCGACGTGTGTGAAGTCGACGGCATCTTCGTCGTTGTTCTACGAGGTTCTGGGAACCCTAACCGCCGCTCAGCCTCCCCACACCCATACCATCGGAACCCTAGCCACTGCCCACCCCCCGCCGCTTGTCCCCACGCTCACCCATCTCTCATCTCCGATGCTCATCTCCAATGCTCACATGCGCCGCTCAACCACCGCTCATTTTCGATGCTCACATGCGCCGCTCAACCACCGCTCATCTCCGTCACTCCGCCCTGCCACGACTCAATCCCTACCGTCGCTCTGCCTCACTCCAGCACAACTAAATCCCCACCGCCGCTCCGCCTCGCTCAGTCCCAAGCCGCCCCACCACCCACTAAACCCCTCTACCAGAATTAGGGAGTGGATCTAGATGGGGTGAAATTTGAGGGGTGAAATCGGTGATGAAGGGACGAAGAAGAAATGGATCAGGAGGATGAAGAAAAGCGTAATAGGGGAAAGGGCAGTTCAGTATTTTCATGTTTTTGAAATTTTCTTTTAGAATCAAGGGTAAAGTAGTCTTTTCTAAAAAATATGGCCATCAAAACATTGACTAAAAAGTTAGTGGAATCAAAAGTTAAATTGACACTTTTTGAGATTACAGAATTATATTAGCCATTTTAACCAAAGAAAATGCTTATTTTAACACTCTAGCCTTATCTTTTTGGATATATAAAATATCAGAATACTACACTTGAACTCTTATCTTTTTGAATACATAAAATATTACAATACTACTCAGATGCGGTACTCATCTTATCCTTTGAATATTGGATACTCTACTCCTACTTATTGTCTATTTTATCACCCACTTAATACTCCCTCCATCCCAAGATTATTGGCATATAATAATATGTAAATTCATATGTGCCTAAATACCCATGCGACCGACCTTAAGTCCATAGCTTTGCCCTTTGGGGAAAGCCTTTTGGGTTGGCTCAAGGGGAGATTACTTGCTGTACAAGCAAACAAAACAGTTGCCCTACCTGCCCACCTATATAAAGGTCGAAGGTAATCTTACACAAGTCAACTATTCATTCATATCTACATTCTTGTAGCCTATTTGCTTACTTTCGTCGGAGCCTCTTCCCCTCATAAAACCTCTGGGGGCTTTGTCTTTCCAGATTTCGATCACCCACGATGGCACGCTTGCGATGGTAAATTGGGGAGCATCAAGTGGCATGCCCAGTGGGATCGTTAGTTAGATCTGTGATCAAGTACTTGCTGTTTATGTCCACATCTACGACAAGCGTCATCCATAGGAGTGAATGGCTAAAAGGCAAAGCTTTAGGCATCGACGAAGAAGTGCATTCTCGTACGAGAAAACAAGAGGGCATAGATCCAATATGCCTTCGGATCTCCCTCCCTCTAGTGCTGGTATTGAGCCTCCAGAAGCTGGCCAGAACCAGATCCCAGAAGAGAGGGATCCAGAAGCTCCTCGTGAAGAAGCTGGCGCACCCTCACGTACAATGGAGGTCAGCGTCAAACCCTTGGGTAGGTGGAGTTGAAGCTCTTACCTTATAGAGCCAGGATGTCGAAGGGCGAACAAATCGCAATTTACAGAGGCTACAACGTATTTGCAAACAGAGATCTTGAGAGGGGCTGCTCGAGCATCAAGGGGTACGGATAAAGCGGCCCCCTATCACAGCAAGATCTAGCATCGTGGGTTCAGGCTCTTAGACCTGCTGGCTATCAGGTGGAGCATATTTTGCTCTACCATAGAGTGACACAGCAGTAGATGGGGCCCCAACCTCGATGCCCCAGGTGTTGCAACTAAGATTCCAGTCGTACACCCCCCGGAGCGTCTTATAAAGCTGACATTGGTGCCCTTACACGGTTCCAGCCAACACTCCCGTGCATGCCTCAAAAGATAGCATACTCTGTGCCGATCTCGACGCCTATCCGGTGCCCTCGGCGCTGAGACATACCGTTCCACATTCGATGGCAGGGTCGATATCTGGTGGCCTCTGGTACTTTATTCCAAACTCAATATCAATCCATCATAAAGAAAGCCACTACATCGTTTGTCAAATGGAAAAAAGAACAACCCCCATCAAATTCTTGTCACCAACTTCTTATATTATCTATCTACACCAAAGCAGTAAGAGATTACATCCTCCTCCGGCGGCAGGGATCCAAATCCCCACTGCAGGACACCACATATGCCACTGCAAAATGCAAGGTCGCCGATGGCTGGTGGCGGGCGGGGCTCCATTTCGCCGGTAAATCTGAATCTGAGGTCGCCATACCACCGCATAGACCTTCTCGCGTCACCTCACCTCCCCGTGAAGTCAAGTTGAGTAGCGGTTTCCAGTGATTCTGGTTCAGTAGCGTGGCGGCTTGTGGAGTGCGAGTTTACCGCCGTGGTTTTTGGCTATGTGGGAAACCCAAAGGCTTGCTTGGATGAACACTTAGAAGAATCGGGGTTCAGAAGAGATGGAAAAAATAAAATGGGAAAGAAGAAAAGAAGGGAAGGGTAAAAATGACCTTTTCTATTAATTTATTTATTTGATTTTTAAATTAGGGGTAAAATGGTCATTTTACTGAATTCTGACCAATTTCAGGTTGTCAGGGTTACATAAACACTTTCAACCAAATAATAGAGTTATAATCGTACTTTTAAACTTTACAGGGCCATATTGGTACTTTCGACCAAAACATATGATCAGATAGGTACTTAACTCTAAAAAAAAACCTAAGATACTTTTGAAATGACTTCAAATGTGTTTAGTTTTGGATTGAGAATATGGATTCTTCAAATAGTTGATGATCCACCATTTCAAGTAGAATTCCATAAAAAGAAAAATACGATTATCTTAGTATTTTAAATACAATAAAATGTCAGAATACTATTGGATACAGTATTGAGAAAAAAGTGTTTTTGTAACCCTACCTAATTGACATAAGTGCCAATATAACCTTTCAATATTTGAAAGTGCCAATATAATCCTATATAGTTAGTGAAAGTGCCAATATAACCCTATAAGTTTTAAGAATGTGCTGATATAACCCAACAAACATTAGAAATGTACTGATATAACCCTACAAACATTAGGAATGTGCTGATATAACCCAATAAGATTGCATAATGTGCTGATATAACCCTACCTAATTTCAATGAACTATGGCGTTTCGGCTAACTATGAGGGTAAAATTGTCCACCCAATTTCAGAGTTAGCCCAAAGGGTATTTTGGTCAATTTACATAGAGTCAACGCTGAAAAATTGAGGTCAATGCCGGAAATGGGGTCTGAGGGTTATATTGGCACTTTCATTAACTAGTTAGGGTTATATTTGCACTGGAAATTATTATAGGGTTATATTGGCACTTGCTCAAGTAGATAGGGTTATATTGGCACTTACTCAAGTAGATAGGATTATATTGGCACTTATCCCTAGTATTAATTGTATTCCTAACATATTGAATATTGAGTTCGTCTCTTTTGAAAGACGGTCTTTCCATAAGCCATGGAAAAACCAAGATTTAATGTGTAAATTAGAAGAAACGAAGATAAAATTTTTGTGTTGCATGAATCGAGTTATAAATTTTATAACTACTGCATGTTGCATACTAAATTTTTAATATTGCAACTAAGACCTTTTACTTTTTTATTATTATAATTAAACCCCGTCTTTCCATAAGCCTATGGAAAGACCGTCTTTCCCAAGACTTTACCTTGAATATTATTAGAAAAATATATGTTAGTTTCCCAAGACTTTGCCTTGAATATTATTAAAAAAATTATGTTAGCAAATGTTATATTTTAAGATGTGGGGCAAATCAGAATCTTTCATGTGTCCCACAAATTAATCGTTTATTCCTAAAAAATTTCTCACTTTACTTAATATAGAATTCGTAGAATATGTGAAAGAATCTAATTCGTCCAACACATTAACATATAATATTTGCTAACATATAAAACTTTCAAGAATATGCGAAGACACGTTTTTCTATTTTTTTTATAAAGAAAAGGAAAGGTGCCAATTATTAATCCCATTTCTTGTGTCTCGTATCATCTTAAGAACTCCCTCTTTCCCAGGTGAAATTATATTAATATTATAGTTATTTAGTTAAAATGAATTAATTTGAAAAATTAAATTTAAGCAATATATAAAAGTAATATAATTTTATATGAAATTTTGTTAGAATCATCATAATATCTATTTTCATAATATTAATTTTTTATTATTTTTAAGAGTCCGTCTCTTGAAAGACGACATTTTCATAAGTTATGGAAAGACCAATGTTTAAACCGTAAATTAGAATAAATGAAATAAAATTTTTAGTTTTGCATGAACCGAGTTATAAATTTTAGTAAGATTTATTCAATTTCATCCAGTCATTATAATTTTTACTTTTTACATTCTATTTTATCCACCTACTTTCTTCACCTAAACCTATGATGCTACTATTAGTGAAATAGAGAAAGTATAATTTTTACACATCTACACAAAATGTGCTATTCTTAATGTCTGATTTCAATCAAATTAAATTTAAAAAGTAAAAAGTATAATGTAAATCAAATTAAACGGAGTATTTCGTACAATAGTGTTTGTTGAAGGTAATTTAGAAAGCATATGCTTATGGAACATATGGACAGATAGAGTTTGATTAGAATAATAAAAGGTACGAGATTTTAGTTATAAAATTAAAAATTTATTATGCAACATGTAGTAGATATAAATTTATAACTCAATTTATAAAACTCAAAAGTTTTATATTCAATTATTCTAATTTACAGTTTAAACTGATAGAATATCTTGATTGATATCAAGATATTCTTGTATTTATTGATAGAACATCTTGATTGATATTAAGATATTCTTGTATTTATTTGTAATATTTCTTGTCTATATTTAGTGTAGGCTAGATACAATGAATGTATAGCTCTTGTACTCTATAAATTGTAACACCCTTGCATCAATGAAATCATTCTGAATTACACATTCACATGGTATCAGATTTGGTTCTCATACACATTCGTTAGGTGCAGTATTCAAACCCTAGCCGACTGCTAGGTGTCTAAATCTCTTCCGATCCGGACCAAATCCTGCCGCCGGTGTGCTCTCGTCGTCCCGATGGAGACCGGAAAATCTCTGACCTACGCCACCATGATCCATATGTTGCCGATCAAGCTCTGCAACGAAAATTTCATGGTGTGGCGATCTCAGGTGCAGGTGTTGTTTCAAGCTGCTGGGTTTTTTGCGTACCTCGACGGTTCTCTGCCAAAACCCAACTCTTCTGCTGCTGGAACGTCGGATCCCTCAGCCCTCACGCCGGAGGCTTGGACGGCGCAGGACAAGGTTCTCCAGGCTCTTCTCCGATCGTCACTCACCGAAGAATTCATGTTAGAAACGATCAATTACGAGACTGTTCAGGCCATGTGGGAGGCTCTGGCGGCGGCGTTCGACAACACGTCCGACGCTCGAGAGTTTCAACTCCGTAACGAGCTGCACACAATCCGCCGCGGCTCCTCCACTGTCATGGAATATCACCGCCGCCTCAAGACCATCACCGACGACCTTGCTTCTGTTGGATCTTTAGTCGGCAACAAGGATCACGTCATGATTTTTCTTCGCGGTCTCGGCTCAGCCTTCTTCAATTTCCATGCGGTACAAATGTTGCAACCCAGATTTCGGCATATACCGACGTTGTCGCAAGGGCCAGAAGTCACGAGATCTTCCTCGCTTCTAGTGGTTCTCATACTGACATGGGTTCTGATCCTGCTCCCATCGCTTTTGCAGCCTCTGCACAGGCATTTTCAGGTGGTTTTTCCTCGAACTCCCAGGTGTGTGGCCAACACGCGCCATCGACAGATGCATCGAACCCCATGCGCGGCCGATCTAGCGGCTGTTCTGGGCGCTCTGGTGGTTCTGGTCGTGCAGTTGGTGGTGGTGGCTCCTCTGGTCAATCTGCTGGTGGTGGTGGCGGTGCTCGTCGTTGTAAACGAAGGTGGAATCCCAAATGGCAACTTTGTTATGAATTTGGTCACACGGCTAGCACTTGCACCAACCCAAATCCGGAGTCTGCACATCTTGCTGATGCTTTTCAGTCCTCGGTGTCTCTCGACAATGCTTCTGACTGGTATCTAGACTCTGGTGCTACCAACCACATGGCTTCCACATCGTCTGGTCTTGGCAGCATCACTCCCTATAATGGTAACCGTTCTGTCGCTATTGCTAATGGTAGATCTGTTAAAATTACTCATATTGGTCAGCATCGGTTTCTCGTGATTTATGCTTATCTGATGTGTTGGTGGTACCTGATATTACGAAAAACCTTCTCTCAATTAGTAAACTGACAAGGGATTTACATGTTGTGATATCATTTGATGAAAATTCGTTTATTATTCATACACGGTCCAAAAAGGAAATCGTGGGCCGAGGATGATGTGAGAAAGGTCTTTATGTGCTAGAATAAGGTGGTGCTGCTTTTGTTGCTTATATTCAAGCAAATAAACATAGGGCGTCTTTTGACATATGACATGCTAGACTAGGCCATACTTCCCCTTCAGTTATTTCATTATTGAATAAGTTCAACCTAGTTAAGGTTACATCCTTTTCGCCTACACCCTCTTTATGTTCTTCCTGTGAACGAGCTAAGGGAAAAAGACTTTCATTTATGGAAAATCCCAGACGGGCCGTTTCTTTACTTGCTTTAGTACACTGCGACTTATGGGGTCCTGCTCCTATTTTATCAGAAAGTGGTTTCTCTTATTATGCGATCTTTGTGGATGATTTTTCGCGCTTTACTTGGTTTTATCCGTTGAAGCAGAAATCGGACTTTTTTGAGACATTCGTGCAGTTTCAGAACTTGGTTGAAAATCAGTATTCCTGCTCGATTAAGGTGTTTCAAAGTGATGGAGGCATTGAATTCACTAATGCGCGTTTACGGGCTCATTTCTCTGCTAAGGGAATTTTTCATCAAATTTCTTGTCTAGCCACACCAGAACAAAATGGTAGAGCCGAACGCAAACACACGCATATTACGGAAATGGGACTGTCAATGTTGATGCACTCTCAGCTACCACCATATTACTGGGATGTTGCCTTCGCCACTGCCACTTGTACCATCAACCGTCTCCCTACGCTTGTTCTTCACAATGTGTCTCCCTACTTTCTGATCCATGGCCGTCATCCTGATTACTCTACCTTTCATCCTTTTGGGTGTAAAGTTTATCCTTATATACGGCCGTTTGCACCCCATAAGCTCGCTCCTCGAAGTGTTCCATGCATTTTTGTTGGTTACAGTGCGCAGTACAAAGGTTTTCGCTGCCTTGACCCCTCATCCAAGAAGGTCTACCTCACTCGCCATGCCCGTTTCGATGAGACCTCCTTTTTAGCAGCTGCTGATTCTACTTTTGTTGCTCCAGCAACCTTGGATGTTTCTGTCTTTGCAGACTTGGATATTCTATCATAAACCTTAATTTTTTTTATGACTTATGAAAAAATCATCTTGCCTCAGTAAGAAACGAAAGGCAGTGTTGGCCGTAGGAAGTGGCAGTGGAATGCGGAATCCGTTCGCCGCATATATCATCAAAGCCGCTGCTTTCGCCCCTCCTCCGACCGAATATTTCCGGGGCCCACATTTCCATTTTTGTGAGATTCTCTTTCTATATGTCCCGTAAAAAGTCTAGTTAAAGGAAAATTTGGTTTGTCCGTTGGGGTGAAATATAAAATGACTATATACCAATTTATCCATCTTCAATCTAAATAATATGCTATGTTGGTAAAAAAATCATGCATCAATGTAAGAAACAGAAATGTATGGTCACTAGTCTTATAAAACTTGTTCTTGAAAAGTACCGTACTTCCTCTGGTTTTTTTATTATGACCATAATTTTTGGGCACAAATTTTTTCAAAAAAATAAATGAATGGTAGAGATTGTATTGAAATTATAAAAAGTAACATGTGTGGATAAAAACAATCTAGGATTTACTAAAAGGGGAATGAGCCAATATAAAAAAACCATCCAAAAAAGGAAAGTGAGCCATTATTAGTGGACCGAAGTATGTAAAATATTTTGGTTTAGAAAAGAGAATTTTGGAAGGTTTTAGAAATTAGAACGGTGGGCGTAGTAAATTATTGTATTTTAAACAAAATTCACCCAATTCGTAGTGCAGAGTTCAATGCGAACGTTCATTTCCTAGGGTACCACAAGACCTCTATTTAACTCATGCACTCAAGCAGCGGATCGAGGAGGAACTCGAATCATGCTCAGAACTCAGAAAAGAAGTTTATATAGAAGAAAGGAGAAAATCTGAAGTGTGTTATATCAAACTAAGGAAACTGAAGCAGAATAATTAGGCACAGTGAAGCTAGTTTCTTCCCAGCTATATTCAAGTTGAAATTGTTAATTATTTTAGTTGGGATAATTAGCAATTTCATAATCTTCTTCGCAAGTTGGGCATCCTTGTTCATCATGCTCCAACTTGAGGGAAGTGTTAAGGAAATAGAAACATTTTCCGTGTAAAAAAGGTTATAGATGATACTTACCTCATAGAATTAGCTTCCTTGTAGGTTAGATTATACTTCTTCTGTCCTAGCTCGTTTTGCTTAATTTGAATTTTAGCAGTCAACTTTTTCAATTTTTAATAATTAATATATTTATTTATATAACAACTTAAAAATATACGTTACGATGATTCCAACAACTTATAACATGATAATAGTTTTACACATACAATAATAGAATTTAATGGTCGAAGTTGGCTAAATTTGACTACCAAAAGTCAAATTAAGCAAAATGAGTCGGGACAGAGGGAGTATATGGTAATTTCTATATAGACTTAGAATCATATTCCTGTTAGACTTTGGTTTATTGTAACCCTATATATTGTAATCATCATAATTGATGAGATGTGTCATTGATGTGATATCAATGCGCCATTGTAAAGTCTGTTAATTTTATCACCAGCCCCTCCATTGTGATGGATCCATCTTGGAACTTCGCACCAGGGCCACAGATCATGTGTCTCCTGACAGTGGCAAGCTACAAATCTCCGACTCCTATTCCGGTGATGATAAGCTACAAGTCAATAGCGATAATCATCTGTCTATTTCACATATTGGATCATGTTATTTGCCTAATTTGTGCTTTCCTAATGTTTTGATTCTTCCTAACTTAACACAAAATCTTCTAAGTGTGTCCCTCTTAACTAAGGAAAACAACGTTTTTATGGAATTTTGGCCTGACCGTTGTTTTGTTGAGAACTTTTCAGGGCACACCACTCCTCCAAGGCCACGTTGAACATGGGTTGTATCGTTTGTCTTCCATCCCGCCTAATAAAACCTCCACCATGGGGCTCACTGGAGTACGTACTTCACTCACCGGAGTACGTACTTCACTCACCGGATGGCACAAATGGCTAGCTCATCCTCACGAGCCTCTGTTGCGGTGCCTCGTCTTTACCTTTCATCTTCCTATTTCCTCAAATAAATCTCTGAGTATTTGTGCTCAATGTAAACTCAGAAAGAGACACCGATTTCATCTTTCTATTCCTCATGTTTCTTCTAGCAAACCATTTGATTTAGTATATTCGGATGTTTGGACCACCTCTCGATTATCATTAAATGGGAATCGTTATTTTTTTCTCTTTATTGATGTTTACTCCAAGTCTGTGTGGATATATTTTTTGTCTCATAAGTCGCAAGTCTTCTCCACATTCCAACAATTCCATATGATGGTTAAAACCCAATTCGAATGTGAGATTAAAAGCTTGCAAACCGATTGAAGCGGAGAGTATCGCTGTGTTTCAACTTTCCTTCACTCTTGTGGCATCCAACACCGTATTTCTTGCCCTTATACCCCAGAAAAAAATTGTGATGTCGAACGGTGTAACCGCATCATCGTTGTGAAAGGACTCACTCTTATGGCTCAATTCTCTATACCACAAAAATTCTGGGAGCACGCCTTTAAAACAACGACTTACCTGCTCAATAGAACCATCACTCATGCTCTCAAATACACATCTCCACACTCTACCCTCTACCAAAAAAATCCAGATTATGCCTTTCTAAAAGCATTCGATTGCTTGTGCTACCCTTTCTTAAGGCCATATAACTCGCACAAAATGGATTTTCATTCACTCCTATGCATCTTTATTGGTTATAGCGCCTCTCACAAGGGCTATCTTTGCTTTCACAAGCCTACGTTCTATCTCTATGTATCGCGACATGTGGTATTTAATGAAGATGTCTTCCCACATGCAAATGATCAACATGTGCCTCAGTTGTCGCCGTCTACGACTCCAACATCTCCACCTTCTAATCCTAACCCCCTCGTACTGGTAGAACAAACTCTAGCCCCCCATACCATTATCTACTCCAACTCCCCCAACCTCACCATTCCATATGCCATCATCCTCTCCTAACCCCTCTTACAAGCGACTTACAATAAGTTCCAGAGCCAAAAAAACCCCTCTCATTACTGACCTGCTGCAAACAACCAACACACCATGACTACTAGAGCTGCAACAAATTCACTTAAGCCCAAATCCTTTAACTTCCACACTCAAGTCACATGCCAACCTTCCTTTGAGCATAATAATGTCAAACAAACCCTTACTGATCCCTCTTGACAAGCCCCGATGAAAGTGGAATATGATGCATTAATGCGTAATAACACATGCTCCTCACTGGCCTTTTTATAAGCACTATAGCCAACAATCAAAATATCTGGAGATCGTGCAAGTAGTTACAACAAAGAATTGGAACCACTTCAACATAGAGATAGGAATAGTTTGCAACAACTAGATAAACTTTACCGAGTCAAAAAGCCGCGTGAAATTTTACCAAGTCAAAATTTGGAATTTAAATGTATCAATTTAAAAATTACCATCGTGGTTTTACCGAGTAACTATTGTAAGGGGCGAATATATAGGGATTTAGTTTAAGACCAAGTTCAATCATTTTGAAAAGTCTCACAATGTTGGACTCTCAAACTCATAAGGACCAAAAAAATTAATATGGGCTCAAGACGACGTACGCCACGCCACGCCACGCCACGGGCAGTGTGGTCGGCAGCGACAATTTGTGCGATGGGTCTTTATTCCTCTTGCTCACTCAAAGTGGTAGTGAAGCATTTCCATATTTAAACTATACTCATCCCTTCTAAACTTCCATGTGGAACTAAGGATAAAAACAAGATTTTCTTTTTTCCTTTAAAATTGTTTTTGGACTGATTGGCCAATTTGCATTACTAATATGCTATGTTTTAGCCTTTTTCCTCTTTTTTTTTTCAATCACAAACACCTAGTTACTCTAATTTGTTATTTTTAAAATGAGAATCTATGTGCAATGATTTAAAATTTACAAAATATTGTTTTGCATTAGATTGAGTTATTTTATAATTGATGTAACTAATTAGATTGAGTTATAATTGATGGTTGCTTTTATTTATTATAACGAGGTTTCTAACACTTGAAAAACTTTTTAAATGTATCAAAAATTATAAATAATTATAAATTATTAAAACGAACTATTTTCATAATTGGTCTAACCGTTAGTCAGTTTAACAAAAAACTCTCTCCTTATAAATACGATACGATATAGAGAACTCTCTCCTCTGAATAGATAAATATGTTCTCCAAATAATTTTTTACCCATGTACAAATAATATTTATGTGTAATCGGGGAATGGTAGTTTTACTTTGTTATTTTTATGATATGTTTCTTTTGAACTTTTATTGTCTTCCACCAATTTATATCATTTTTCATTTGCTTCCAATAATTTGTACAGTGTCTTCACTTCTCTAAAATTGATTTGAGAAAATTTATTTTGGATTATAAAGAGAAAAGCGAGTGGAGTGCACTATTTTAACTCTCAACCCATAGACTACGGTCTCACGCCACCATCATTATTTCCCCTTTTACCACATTACCTCCACCCTTGTTCACACGCTCCATTCTCTCAATTACCATTTGCATTTCTCCCCAACAACTCTCTAGGCCAGGTAAAAGAAAAAAAACGTCCCGATCCAGGCGTAAGGTTCATATTTCCTTTTTGTACAGGCATTTACGTATTTTGATGTGATGGGAAAAGTGAAAAATTGACATGAATTAGCCAAATTCCAGTTTTAGCCCGAGCAACGAAATAAGAATATTTGATTGGGATAGGAGAAAATAAGAAGTATGAACCTTATACAAGGACGGAGGGAGTACTACTCTTTATGTTCTTTCCAACTTATCTGCACTTCAGTTCAGTAAAATTTAGTATATTTGGTTTAGTTTTCATCCATTTATTCCTCTTTCACTGTGTTTAAGCAGTTTCATGATTAGTCAACATTCTAGAGATTGGGTACTTTATTCAAGTGCTCATATCCATTCTTGCCCAAATTATAAAATGCCACGAGTTTGATAATATTAAAACCCCAATATATAGCCATGTCGTTTTAAGAGGATCCGAAGTGAATAGTCAAGCGAGTTGACTCAGAAAGAATTATTTTGATACTTTTGTCACAAGATAAGGCTTAAGTGTATTAAGAAAATGTAAGTGAATAAATCATTAGTCTTTTATTAATGCTAACAATTTGGCCCAAAATGAAAGAACTTGACTATTGGAATAAATTCAGCCCAATAAATTCAAAACAAAAAGCTATTGGTCCGGGCTCCAGGCCCTACTATTCTCTTCTGGGCCAACAAGAAGTAACAAAAAAGAACACTTCTATTTTGCCAAGGAGGTTGGTCATCAAGGCAGATTAAACTAATGTAGAGTACAAACATGTTACATTTTACAGTTCTAGAGGCCGAGTCCAGTCAAAATCTGTGCAGAATGAGGAAATGAACATCATCATTCATGACCACAGCACAATGCTACTTATCTGTTTTGACAAAATGAGCACTGAGGAGCTTTGATATTGTGAAGCCGGTGAAGGATCGAACGTTGAAAAGCTTGTTCAGCTTGTCGTCGCATATGATTTGCCTCCTATCGGCTGGATCCTGAAAAGAAAACACAAACATATCACGACGATTGACATTTTTGTGTCAGAAACTTCCCGAGGTTTCAAAGTTCCATTTAATTCAAGATTGTAAGCGAAAAAGACCAGTCAAGTCAACCTGCAGATCGTTTTCCTTTATGTACTTCCACATTCTCTTCACGACATCAGCTCGCGATAGTGCATCCTCCCCCGTGCCAAAGAATTCAATCAGGGCTTCTGACAAGGGAAGAGGGGCGAGGAAACCTGAAGGTTTTCCTTTCTGTTGTTTGCTTTTCTTCTTTGGTTCATCATCCACATCTAAGAAGCAAGGAGTAAAGGTATGAGCAATCCGAAATTTAAATTACACAACTTAATTACATCACTGCAAAAAAATTTATATGTCTCACCTTCTTTCCTGCTTCTTTTAGGCTTCCCTTCTTTTTGGGGAGAATCGATAACAACAGAATTTTCTACATTATGGAGAAAAAACGGTAAGGAAATGGAAACCTTCATTGAGGAAAAGTTCATGATGAAGCACATCATAAGGGCCTTCTTAGTCCTTTCAATGTTGATGAAATTGCTATGGAGCTTTAGAAAAGACATACCATCTACTACCTCCTCAATAGGCCATATGTGATTGGATAAGGCTGCATTCATCTTAAACATGTTAATGGTTTTAACTCGAAAGACAGCTTGCAGCTTTTCATCACACATTATTTTCCGCTTATCCTTTGGATTCTGCAATTCCTTCTCCCGAATGTATGCCCATATCCTTTTGACTACCTGTAAAATGCCACTGGAAGTTGAGCCATAAAATTACGATATGGGAAAAAGAAGATGATATTTCTTTAACGTTATAACACACCTCAGTTCTACCCATCTCAGGCTCTCCAACTATTTCTTGAAGTTGGGGCGAAATAGCACATGGTTTTGTAAAGCCGCCTCCTTTTTTCTTTTCGTCATTGCCATTATTTTTAGACCTAGTTGATGAGATAGGAAAAAGTATAATAGAATGCTCATCGTTACAAGAATATAACTAATCTACCAATTAAGTGCTGATAACAGCAAATATATGTTGGCAATTTGGCAACAAGATCCCATGCATTTGCAATACAAAAGCCTCCTTTATCAAGCAGAGCAAATCTGTATAGGGCATCACTGAGTAAGATTAGCCTAAAATAATAAACAGGTTAAACAGCATATCGTCTTCTCCATCTTTCAAACTGACTCAAGGTTAGAGAAATCCCCAATGCCATTTTTGCACACGAAAGCATATTAGAACAATGTCACAAAAGATATTCCCAAGAGAGACAAAAAACACACAAAGCAAATCTTGTTTGGGCCACCACCATTGATGCAATATATTCTCATCATTCGGGAAAGAGTTTTAGACAGATTCCTTGTTAGGGACAAGCCACCACTACCTGAAACTCATGTTAAAAATTCTCATTCATATTTCAAATTCTTTTCATTTCTTCTTCAACCTTTTCCCCTACTTCAACTCTAGAGGTAAACTACCAATCAACCACAGTAAACAGCTACGCAGAACCGCCAAAGATTTCGCAATCAAACTCGTAATAAACTGAACATTAAGACAAGACTAGAACTAAAAATTTAATCTTTTTTCACCTACACACATGCATTTTGCAAGAAAATCGATGAGCATGTATGACATTAAATCATTTTCAGAAAAAAAAACACACCTTTTCTTCGTGATTGCTACTTCCTCACTCCCTTCACTTTCTTCTTCCTCTTCTACGGTATCCATTTCTTCATCATTACCTTCTTCTTCTGGCTTCGGTTCCGGGCCCGGGTCCGGGTCGCCGTTCTCGGATTTCGGGACAGGGGTTTGAAGGAAAAGGTCAATCTGCTCCCTGATGAAGACCTTGCGGTCATGCAAATCGACCCCGAATTCCTCCTCCAGCTGGCGGCGGACGGAGCCGGCGGTGGCGGTGTCGAGGTCGGAGCCTCCGAGGATCTCCCGGAGCCGATTCAGAAGCTCCGATTCCGACACCATATTTTCTGTAACGTGTGAGAAACGAAGAACAAGGGCAGAGGGAAAAGCACACACTACACACACTATGCTATGTGAAAAGGGCGAAACTACGAAAACAGAGATTTCAACTTTCGACAAGAACTAAAATAGGTAGGGATTCTTTCTTCTAAAAGAAACTATTTTCTAATGTGCAACTGGAAATTCATGACTTCCTAAATCCTAACTGACTATGCTTTCGAATCACTCCAAAAATAACGTCGATTTATTTATTGTTGTTTATTTCCTTGGCGGGCATTCAGTTTTAGGTTATTCTCCACTTGTTTTGGATAGCTTCTTCTTCTGTTTTTTCAGCACACAAAGTTTTAAATTGTCTTGTGGATATTAGCTCGGAAAATTTTGTGATGCTGATACTAGTGGCCTCTTTTTCTTAACGAAAAAACTAATGGTAATGAAAAAACGTCCAAAAATATTGGATATAGTGAAAGATGAAATAATTTCATACAGTAGTATATAACAAAAAGCTATTTTTAGGGTAACTAGTCAGAAATGTGCTGAACCGTGCCAGCCCTAAACATTTGGGGGCCTGTATATTAAAATTTTGAGCCTCACATATAATATTTAGGGAATGTAAAATTGGACCCTATATGAATAGGATAAGAATATTATTGAGATGGTTAATTGAAAATTAAAACATTTTTTTTATATCCACAATATATTTATTTAAGGCCCTATATAACTAATAAATCGGACGCCTGGGGCTAACCTTTCGCTTGCCCCCCATAGGTGCCGGGCCCTGGTACTATGTTATGAGCTTATGGTACCTTGAACAAGGGCCCTTGCGCAGGGTGATAAATTCCATGTAAAACCAAGAAATAAGACGAGTAGAGAATGAAAAAAATGAAAGAAAATAATATAATGAGAGTTATATAAAGAATCTATCTCTTGAAAGACGGCAATTCTGTAAGCTACGAAAAGATCAGGGTTTAAACGGTAAATTAGAAAAAATTAAGATAAAATTTTCGAATTGCATTAATCGGATCATAAACTTATAATAAATATTTGTTGCATAATAAATTTTAATTATTGCAACTAAATCATTTCACCTTTATATAATTTTAGTTCAACTCCATTTTTTCATATTCATATGAACAAACGGGTTTTCCAAGACCTTTCTTTATATAAATGAGTGAAGTAGAATGAATTGAATCTTTCTAAAAAGAGGAATAAAGTGTAGTTCAAAACAAAATTTAAAAACATCTATCTTAAAAAGGAAAGCGTACACATTTGTCATTAGCGCTACGAATTGAGTAGGAGTAAGTCCTGCTAAATTATTCGAATTCAGGCTTCAGAATGTGATTATCTGCAAATTTAATGATCCATTCATAATTTATTAATTTTTTGGAAGAGTGGCCGTATAAATAATTCACCTGTTAATGAAGAACGAATCAGATTGGTAATCAAGAAGACGTTAAAATTGCCATCTTCAGTCGCTGAACATACGCACTAGATTTTACCCTTTACCCTTAACCACCTCCCCCTCTTCATCGGTAAAAAATCTGTTTAATGACAAATTCTGCATATTATGACGAGACATGGGAGCAGTATTCCTAAACAACCAGTATGCCAAAATATCACTTGTCTTCTTCATCTCTATGATCAGTAGAGCTTCATCATTATCAGAGCATCCTTTGTGTTTCCGCGATTTCATGGGGCCGGAGAAGATCCTGCAAATCATCAAGAATGAAGGGTTCAACCACATTCCAGAATCTCGATGCGCTGCTACCTTCAAAACCGATCCAAAACACACGCCCCTTCCTTTTCACCCGGCATTCGAAAGAATTTGCTTTCAACACTTCCATAATCCTCAGTACACCTTCCTCACTTCCCTTCACCTTCAACAAGATGTCCCCTTTAGGTGTCCTATGCCCTCCATACATGTACCAGTATGCAAGAACTCGAGCAGACAGCCACCGGTGAATCAGCTTGGGAATTGCAGGCCGATAATCAGTCCAGAACTGCTCTGCGTAGAAATTAAAACACGGGTCCAAGATCGTAGTGAAATGTGGGGGTACATTGTCATTTCTGGATTCCAACCACTCGTGGAATGCCTCGTATATATGCATTCTTAAAACAGCATGGATATCGGATGTTTCGCTGAAATTGAACTGAATCGCGTGTCTTTTCCTTTTCTCTTCAGATGATACAATCTTTAGACCACCCAGGAGCATCCCAACCAAGATTTCTCGCTGGTCTTCGTCGAGCTTGGATTTAGGCTGTGGTTTGGCTGCTTTTCTGATCGAGATGAGAACACTGTTAAGCTTCTCTTTCAGATGAGGCTCTACTTCATACTTCTTCTTGCTCATCAGATAATGTAGCCTTCCTGTCTTCTTAGGATCTCCAGATCCCAGATAGCCTTCCAGAATGATGTTACATGACCTAGCATTCGCGCCAATTGTAGCATTGCTGAGTATTTGGCTGAAGATCTCTTCAGCTCTCTCAAGATTGCCAAGCTGCACGAGTGACTCCAAGTAAATGTTGTACATGGTTCTACTAGGCCGGCATTTCTGAAGACAGTACACGAAAGCTTCCTCCAACTTATCATGCAATCCTAAGTTAGAATACATTTCCATCAGATTCATATAAGATGGCGCGAGCGGTTTCAACCCACTGTTTACGAACTCTGCCATTAAGGACTCAGCAAGCTCTTGATTTTGAGCTTTGGATACCACCTCCAGGATCTTTTGATACGCTGCAATATTGGTTTTGTCCACAAGCTCCTGCATGTTCCTGAAAATCTCAAAAGATTTCATATGTTCTCCAACCTTCCCATAAACCTCCATGAAATACACAAAAGCTTGACAAGGAGGTTTAGCATCCAGAGAAAGAAGCTTGTTCCAAGTCTTTTCTGCTCCCTCCACATCCCCTTCTTTAGAGCAAGTTCGTAAGACGGATACAAGTACTTCTCTGCCCTCTTCAAAACCCTTCGATTGCATTTCCGCTCGCAAAGATGCAATCCTTTCCTTGTCAGGTACACCTTGATAACTGTGGAGCCATATGAGGCTGCCATAAATATCCTTGTGAATTTCAAGTCCACAAGTTGTCAAATTGTGAAATACAAACTCCGCCTGCTTGAGATAGTCTTTCGAAGAAGGTCCTGGTTTACTTACAAGAGCTCTGAACAAAGCATTGTGTAAACTGAGTCGCGGCCTATAACCTCCTAGCTGAATCATTCGATTATAGATGTCGCAAGCTTCCTCAAGACAACCTTTGCTAGAAGCAGAACTCAGATAGGCACCAACCAGAATATGAAACGTCGATTCATTAGGAACTCGTCCCTGGTTAAGTATATCATCAAAAATCTCCCTGCATTTTAAGTATTTCTGCTGCCTGCCCATGTAGTCAGCCAACTTGGTTGCAAGACCAAAATCAAATCGGAACCAGTGTTGCTTCATCATCCACTTGTAAACCTTAGAGCAAACAAGTAATTTACTATTAACTCATACGCAAGAATCATAGACATTACTTCAATCCAAGCTCCTGACAAGGACAGATCATCGTTCAAAGACAGATTAATGACTAGTTTTAATTCAATATTTCTTCCCTAATCTAATTGCAGATTCACACATATAACACTTGTTAGGATGGTTCAGCATGTTTTTACACAAGGACATAACATTCTAGCCTTGACACGATTTCTTGTATGATTGTCGGAATTGAAGATATGAATCATAAAAGAAATCATCAATGCATAACACACTATAAACTGAATGAAGGATAAGTGATTTTACAGGTAATTAAATTCTAATAAACGGCATTCTATACATCTATCAACCTGGAAGCATGAATCTATGCAGAATCTGAGTACAATGCAAGAAACTTACCCTAAAGGCGGTCTCATTTTCCCTAATACGCATACAATGCACGACGACATAATTCGCATCGTCTTGCCGTATCCATTTCCTCTGCGCATTAAGCACCCGGATAACGGTGGCGTGCTTGTGCGCCGGCAGCTCCTTACAGAGCCAAGCCAATTTAGACCGCCGCCACTGCTCAGGAAGCTCGTCGAGCTCCACGACCTCCACCGCCGGCGAGTCGAACCGCCTCAACTCGGTCGAGTCGAAGGAGCTATCGAAATTGAATCTGTCCGCATCCAAATTACTCGCGAACTCCAAATCCTCATCGTCGTCTGCGTTCCCCTCCGGAGAGATCTCCAATTGCTCCACCAGTGCGCTGCCGACGGCTGCGGCGGAGTGTAGAGACCGAAGCTGAGGGAATCGACTGGGCTTAGTTAGTGGAAATTTTGAAAATTGGGGATGCGAATTTTGTGAAGGAATTTGAGGTGAGAATGAATATGAGCATGAGCAAGAGCTAGGGCTACTCAAAAGCATAGTTAATTTTGATCGGGAAAGCTCAAAAAGTTGGCCGGAATTTGATTTATCCAATAGCCGGACGGGCGAAACAATGGCCGCCGGTTCAGCTATTATGTAGCTGTCGAGTTTCATTTTCCGCAACACATTTCAAGAAAATTACAATTTGCAGATATTTTTAATTTTTCAAAATCATTTTGTCATACTATTAATTCTATTTCCCCACAAAAGATGAATTGAATGTGCTCATGTAACCCTATGTTTTGGTGATTTGTGCTAATATGACCCTTATTAGCAAGGACAGTGCCGGAGCCGGTGCCGGTGCCGGAGCGATGATGGTGGGATCCGCGTGTTGCAGAAGGTGGCAGAACATCAGTTGCTTTGGAGATGAAGAAGAAGAAGAGTAGGAATTGTCTTGATGTCGTTGGATGCGGTGCGGTGGTGCAAAGGCGGGGTGCGGTGGTGCAGAGGCAGGGGTGCGGTGGTGCAGAAGATGTGGTGCAGTGGCTGGGTGCAGTGGCGCAGTGGCTGGGTGCAGTGGCTGGGTGCGGTGGTGCAAAGGCGGGGGAGAAGGTGGTAGAGCGGCGGAGCATCAATTGCTTTGGAGATGAGGAGATGAGGAAGAAGAAGAGTAGGAATTGTCTTGATGTCGTTGGATGCGGTGTGGTGGTGCTGAGGCAGGGGTGCTGAGGCTGGGTGAGGTGGTGCAGAGGCTGGCTACGGTGGTGCAAAGGCTTCTTCTTCCGTTACGTTCCTTAATGCCATATTTGATTAGCAGTTAAGCTATTCTTTGAGTTTGTTGCTTAATTTTTCTGATATAATTGCAGGATTTGGTAGTCGAAGTGGTGGAAGCGACGGGCAGAGGTGGGGCGTCGGCTGGCGCGGTGGTGCCGAGGCGGGACATCGGCAACTCTGATTTTTGAAGATGAAGAAGTAGAAAAATATAGGGGTATTATTGTCTTTATACTTTTAGATTTATGACTAGGGGTATTTTAGTCTTTTTGTATTTGGTCAATGGCGGAAATTAAAAAGTCTATGCTAGAATAGTGTCAAAAGGTTATATCGGCACTTCTGATGCAAAACACATGGCTACAATAGCACTTTTCAACCTTACAGGATCATGTTAGCACAAACCTCCAAAACACATGGTCATATTACTATTTTGCCCTTAAAATTATCTGATGAGCTTTCATATGCAATGCCATTTTACAATTCACTTAATTAAGAAAAAGCTCAGTCGTAAAATATCTTGTGTTTGTAAATTTTTTTTGTCACGAGAAATATCACTTTTTGGAGTAGTAATTACCATTTGGACAAACCATTCAAATATTAAAAAGCTATTATTCAATCTGCAGTAATTATATATTTATGAGGTGATTAATGCAACTCAAATTATTTATCTTTTCTTTTATTAATTTACAATTTAAACCTTGATTTTTCCATAATCGTTAAAGAGACAAACTCATGTTATTGTGAAACAAATTGGAACCAACGATAAGGCAGACATCTTATGTTACAGAACATGCCCTTAAAACAGCATAGGAAAAAAGACGACAAAACAAGTAACCAAAATCCATGTCATTAAATTAATTTGATGAATTATTCAGGTACAATTTACAGTAATAGTAATGTCAACCTATTCCCTAGCTATCACAAAATCGGTTGTCATATGGTAAATTACATCATATACATCTTACAGAAGAGATATCAGACACAGAAATTAATAAAACAAACGCAGATCAGCCAGTGCTTCCGGACATCTCCCCGGAAAACGCACTCCCTCCAGAAAACGCACTCCCGTACGATGCTGATCCAGTTCCAGTGTGTGAAGTGGCAGCACTAGGCCGGCCAGCACCACCACGAGCCTTCTGTAACTGTCGAATCTTGAATATATCTCTCGGAAGTGATTGACTTTGAACCTTTGAACTATCATCATCGTCTTGTCCTACAGGAAAAGTCAAGATGATCGATTAAAAGATTCTACCCGAGTCAAACTATATAGAGTGTCACTAAAACAAAAGCCATACTATCAGCTTCCTTTCTCTTTCCTGGGCGCCTATCTCGCGCTGGCTTGAGTTTTGCTGCGTGTTCACTCCCGCTTGGAGCAGAACCAGCCGGCAGCTGTAAATGGTTTGCTGATCTCCCGGGAACCGGTGGTATATTGCTTTGCAGACATACTGATAGAACAAAATCAACATCTGGCGATGGACCTGCCATTTGAACCCACCCGATGAAATATCCGGGGATGCACCAACTAATACACACGGAGTATACAAGAGCAATACCAATCTCATCAAGATTATAAACGAGTAATACCTTCAACAGCTGGCAGACTTGCTACAAATGATGCTAATGCAGGTGGTAAAGTTTTCATGATATCGGCCAGATTTGGTGTCCCCCCGCCAGCTATCACACCACTCGGAGAAGGCATGTTAATTGGACCTCCAGGCTGCCCAGGTGCATTGGGTCCTAAAAAGGTATGATTTTAAGTTAACGACAGAACTGGATAATCACACCATTCACCAATCACCAAGAATCTAGCTTACCTATCTTTTGTCTTGGATCATAGATTGCCATCCTCGAAGTATCTGGATAAACGACTTTTACAGAGCTTACCCTTGTAGAAGTAGGATGCTTATCTACACCGAGAAAACACTGTTACGAAAAAGTATGGCATTCCAATCCAGACAGTTTTCTAGAGAATCAACACAGGAGAATTACCTGCAGAAGCTCCCACGCTAGCAGGGGCTAGTCTCTCGTTTTTCTTACTGATATTCTTCCAGAGCCACTACAAACAGAAAAGAAACAAGGAAAGAAGAGCATTCTTTGATTCAGATATATACATGACGATTCTTCAGTCCAACAGGTCAAGCATGCAATGAATCAGGAAACTCTACACATCTACCTCTTGCCTTGTCAAGTGATCCAGGTCATTGGAAGAGCAAGGCCACAGGTCCATGAAACTATAACGCGATACAACATCTTGTAGTGAACTCTCGAAAGCAGATTCTCCATCATCATCACTTCGCGAAAGAGCTTCTTTTCTTCTTTGCTCAACCTGATTCAGAGCCCATAAGTGTGCACTTAAGATATGTATGAACACGTTGCCTTCTGTATGCTTTAGTCACCTTTTGCCATTTGTTACTACCACATACAGAGTAAATGCACATACTCGAGAATAAAGGAGCTGGGACTACCTTCAACATGCTGGAAAGATCTCCATAAGTTTGTTCAAATTGGGTAAATCTTTTCCAAATCTACAAGAAAGAAAGTCTTAGAGTGCCCTTAAGAGCAGAACCAGCAAATATATAGACAAAATATGCTAGTAGAAACTACCTCAACTGATTCTTCAGGAGGGAGGGAGTTTAAGGCGCGTTCAAATAAAGCCCGGATGTTTCTGTCATCATTCATACGGGATAGAAAATCTGCATACCTATTCGAAAAAATAAAATATGTTAGATGTGTGCCAACAATATAGATATTCCTTAATGCAATTATAGCATAAAAAGTAAAAGATCTCATCTTCCTCCTCTAAAACAGGATATTCTCCACAGATTTCGAACATGAATGACTGGTATACTCCTTAGTAAGTTATATAATGTGTGCTACTGAGGGAGTGAACCCACTCATAGCATCTAACAACTTAAGGTCACAGACATAGGCTCATACCTGTCAATATAAATTAAAATGCATGGTAAGGAGACTCACTCAAGGATATACGAAGGCTCATGCATGAATCGCTTCAACCCTGCCTCAAAGACATTGTGTGCCAGCTGTGAACATGCAAAACAAATATTAGACACATACATTATTCGCTTGTTAACATTCAGCAAAAACTAGCTTTAAATCGGCTCGACACATGGAAGGCAAAAATAGCATTAGACATAGCCAGTTCTGTTTTGAATTTGTGTATATAGTCAGAGAGAATTACTCTTCATCAATGCTCTGGACAAGATTAACTCTCTAACTTGAAAATTTTAGTTTTGTGTATCCCGTTTGATAAAACGGTTCTTCCCTTTTTATCAGGAAAGAAACGAAAATGATTTTTGAATGCCTTGGGAAACATGAAAATCAAAATCCAGCATTCAGCGGCCAACTCGACAAATCACCTTTGCATCTTTGTCAAGACAGAATGCCATCATTGCATAAGCGACATAAACATGGTATGTGCAATTGGGAGATTTACGAGAATCAAGAAAGTATTTACGAGCTGCTTCTACTCCTTCAGTTCTTCTCAGAAAGCGGAGGAACTGCAATGCATAACATCAAATTAAGCACTTATGATAAGCAAAGTTGCCAAGATTTTTATTGGCAACTGTAACACCAGTGAAATTTAGCAGTAAACTTGAGAAAGAAGTAGAGATTTTATACCTGTATGTGTGAAAGAGATGTAGCGTTGCCATCATCACCCAGAAGGGTCTCGTATATTTTCTTTGCTGGCTACACCACCCAAAAATCATTATTAGAAAAGGAAAAGCCCTGCCGGTACTTGGATATATAAAAGAAGGAATGTGAAACATCATGCAGACCTGAATGGATCCACGAGATTCTTCTAATTCTGCATAAGCATATTTTAGCATTTCTGAATCTGTAAACAGGAGGGAATTGTAAGTCATAAGAAGTACTAAAAGCAGAGGAAGTAAGAGAAAAGGGGAAATTCCAACCATCTTCTGTGGGAAGAACCTACTCCTATGCCATAGATTTTTTATCACTACCATATGAAAATACAGGAATAAACTCCTCCAGCCAACAGGAAGAGGAGATAGAGAATGGTCATTGAAATGAAAAGAAAGCAGAATTCAATACCAGGTAGAGCCTTCAAAGCTCGCTGGAAAACTTTGATTGCAGAGTCTACTGAACCACTTCTTGCATTCCAAGTGGCACACTCATACCATATGTCGGGATAATGATATAAATACATGAGGCACTGGGGAAAAAATGAGTTAGTCATATAATCTATTTTAACACTGCATGTACAGAACAAAAAAACATCAGCAAAATTGCTGCAACCTACGGGAACTGAGGATTCATAAAAGTACGAAAGGTACTCCTCCCAAGGACAATTCAAGTCCCACTTTATGATCAAGGAATAAAAATATAATATGTATCCCAGAAAGCAGCAGAACGTTAAAGTTACTTTCTTATTACCTGCTCATATGTATCTGCCATGCGTTTATTAGCAGAAGCGCTATCTATCCTCTGAGGATTTCCTCTGCAAAAGATGAGCAGTCGAAAGCTAGGCCTGGTCAGATTATTTTCATAGAACTACACAATAATCAACTTAGAAACCCACAGAATGGTGAAATGGCCAAACTGATCAAGGGGAAATTTGTCCACTAACTCCACCTGGTAACTGATACAATAAATATAAAAGGTGTATAAATTTGATTACCTTTCAAAGTTTAATAACCTTTTCCATGCCATCCATTGTGCTTCTTCCTGAAAAGCAATGCAATGAATCATAGTCTCTTATGAACTACCAAGTTCTGCATTTACAAATCCTAGCCACATGAAACAAGAATAGAGAAGCTACCTTGGAAGTACCAGATGGTGGGACAGCCAACATATTCCAATCAATTTCATCCGTAAACTTTTTCCGCTCCCTATAGACAGCCCTTGCACTGTTATACTTTGGTTGCAATTCAGATACCAATCCTTTTGCCTACAGTTTGCATCATCATAACTTTATAAGAGCTATATTGACAAAAGTTGCTCAAGTTATCCTGAATCATAAGATGAAAAATCAATGCCTGCAAAAGCTAATGTTACCGAGGTGCGATTGACAGAGTTTTCAAAACTTTCATAATCCCTCCAAAGTTGCTCAATATTATTGGTGGGTGTAACAATAGCTTTTTGATAGGCATTTCTGACAGCTGTCATCTTCTGAGTTTCTTCGTGTGGGTTTTGAGCCTACAGAATTATACCATAAGAGAGACCAAAAAAAATGGAATAGCAGCTAACAAATGAAGGGGTCAGTCTCTCACTGGCATTGACTTTAAGAAAGTTATGTACTCCATCCACAAAGGACCTGCTCCAATGTCAGATCCTGTACCAATGGGCTCTTGATTAGTCTTATTAAACCACTTTGCCACATGGTTCAAAAAATTACATATACTACATAATTTGAGTAAATGATAAAAGACACTTCAAGCAAGGAACCAGAAAAAAACATGATTGCAGTTCAGGGAGTGAGCAGACTCTCCCCAAGACATAAACACTTCATATATTTCTTTTGAGCTAGTTAAATATTACATAGCTCTGCTATTACTTCACATAGTTGAAGAAAGGACAGCGATCATGACTTTAGTAGCAAGAAACTCTCTTTCATACCCAAGGAAACTAAATTTTCCATGCAATTATTTTGAAGCAATTACAAATCACATAGCTCAGCTATGACTTCAGTCTTCACGTCAGTGAGAATGCAATCCTCGCCCATTTTTATCACTATCAAAATTCTTTGTTTTCCTACCAATATCTGAATAGCCTTTGTTTAATACTGTGTCAAAATCTTGGACTTCAGACCTTCACTGACATGATCTTACTTCATTCTACGCTTTGTAAATCAGTCAATCAATGTTTTTTCAGAATTATGCAGATGTCGTAGCTCTAAATTGGATGTCACTTGATCTACTAGATGATTGCTTCTGTGGTCTACCTTTCTTATGATAATAACACTAATATAGAATTTCCATAAGTTAATAAGTTCATAAAATAATGAAATGCAAGTATTCTAATAAGTGAAAATATGAAGTTCAGTACATGAAAAGTTAAATATCAAAGAAAGAACTTTAAGAAAGAGACATACCGACATGGTGAAGCATGAAATCAAAAGCTTTCCTAGTCTCTTCCTTGCCCTCTATCCCCTTCTTATCATAAACCTTCCTAATGAAACGAATGTAACAACGCCTGCAAGACATAAAAAAAAGAAAAAGAAAAATTGAGCAGAGTAGATTAGAAAACCAACTGATTTTCGGGAATTGAAAAGTAACAAAGGTTTCCACCATTCATTGCTCAAGACGTGCAAGCAATGAGTGCATACCGTACCATAGAGGAACATACAGACAACTCAACAAACATCTACTGAAAATATGTCTGATTGCATCGTCGTTATTCACAGCCATGTGTGCCTCCACAAACTGCTTCCAATACTTTGCCTAGACACTCAATATGAAAAAAGGGACACATCAGAAACCAACAGATAAACAAGCTAACATCAATTACATGAATCAGATAATATAACTGCAACCATCACATTTTTTGAAAAAACATAAACATAACATGAACTTCAGATATACATCTTATACTTTAACACAAATACCAAATTGGAGTAAAGCATTAATCTTACCGAGGTGGGGTACGTGGCTAACAGCTGCTCGTATATGGGTACAGCCTCTGAGATGGGCATTTGCTGCAAAGGGAATTTGAACAATTAAAAAACTTAAAATCAAAAGGGAATTTGAATTGAAGTGAGGAGAGTGAGGTGCTTACCAATGCCTCGGCAGCAAGAAGCTCTGCAGCTTCAACGTCGTACTTATCCACCATGGTTTTTGTTCGAAGAAAAAGACGGAATCTTGCACAATTGAATCCCAATAAGTAGCTCGTCGGACTCGAGCTAATACAGTGTGGTTTTCTAAACAGGCATCCGAATTGCACAATATGGAGGTGGATGAAACCCTAACGGAATGCGGCGAACACCACGACTTGACGGCGGCGAGCGATTAACGGAGATAAGGTATGACCAAAGACGCCGGCAGTGGCGACGAGCTTTGGTGTTTTACTACTGCGAGTTGAGGAAGGGGGAAAATGGAAAATTTTCTGGATGTTATTATATTAACTAAATTGTTTTTTTAGTTCACTAACCTCATACAGTACCCACAAATTCAAAATGATATGTTTTGGTTTCCATGGTTGGTTTTCAGGCAAGACTGAGAGGTTTTTCGGTATAGTCAGGGGTATAATGGTAATTTTACTAATTAAAAATTTTCAATTAAAAATTCCTAATTTTTTTAAAAAATCATTATTTTTTCACCGCTGCCGATGTGGCCTTCCCCCGGTGCTTACGAACTAGCCATAAGTTTCCATGGAGTTTGGATCTCTCAAGTTCGACGCCACCTCCAAAGTTCGCCGCTTCCTTCGAGTTTGCCGCTTCTGGCGCCAGTCACTCCCAGTTTGTCGACTGAGTCGGAGTCGTGCGCTGGTGGTGCCCTTGAAGCTCGTCAAAGCCGTGCGTTGCTGGTGCCCTCGAGGCGAAGTGCCTGTCATGAACATTACGAACTGCTGCTACTGTTGGAAAGGGCCAGGGCCCCGTCATGGCTAAGAGTCATGGTCGTGGAGTCAGGGGAACAGAAGGGAGGCACCCCAGGGACTCGAGAAAAAGGTCCAAGGAAGGGAAAATGTCACAATTATGGTTTTTATGGTCATTTTTCATTTGAGTGTCGCAAGGCAAAACAAGGAAAACGGGACGAGGCACACCTAACCATGATCGAGGATGAGTAGCCATTCTTGCTAATGGAATCCATGGTTAAGGTGCAGCCCCCAAACATCACTTAGGAGCCAGGAAGCTAGAGTGATGAGGCGCTCCATGTTGGAAGTGTCCCGACAAGACCGACCCTTGGATAGTGTTAGTCCTGTCAAATAGGCATATAAGTATGTCTTCCTCAATGAGGAGCATGTGTCACCAGTCTACGTAGGCGAGGGGGGTGTGGTACCTCGACACAGGGGCGAGTGACCACATGACAAGCACCAAGGCATTGCTCACATCACTTGATGAGACTGTGAAAGACAAGGTCAGGCTTGGTGATGGATCCATGGTGGAGATCTGCGATCGCGGTGTTGTAATGTTCATGTGCAAAAATATGGAGCACAAGGTGCTAACATATGTGTATTTCATGCAAAAGTTGAACAACAACATTGTCAGTATTGGCCAACTTGACGAAAATGGTTGCAAGACTGTGATTGAAAAGGGAGAGTTGTGCATGTTTGATCGTGACCGGGTCGTGTTGGCACGGTTGGCAAAAAGAAAGAGTAGGCTCTATGTCTTGACAATTGATGTAGATGCTCCAGTGAGTTTGCTTTCTAAGGTGGACGATGTAGCGTGGCTATGGCACACACGCTACAGACACCTTAATTTTTGGTCATTGTGCAAATTGGTGCAAGAGGCATGGCCGAAGGGGTCCCGTTGATTGACTATGTTGAGCAGTTTCGTGATGGGTGCACTCTTGGTAAACAATATCGAGTTTCATTCTTGAAGGCCTCGGTGTACCGCGCTGCTCAGGGTCTGGAGTTGGTACACATCAATTTGTGTGACCCTATCATGCCGACCACAACTGGAGGGGGACGTTACTTCTTGCTGATAGTTGATGACCACAACCGCTACATGTGGCCATATGTGCTCAAATCAAATGATGGGGCACTTGGTTCTTTCAAGAAGTTCAAGACACGTGCTGAGGTTGAAAATGGAGGTAAGCTCAATACGTTTCGATCTGATAGGGGTGGTGAGTTCAATTCCATTAAGTTCTAAGAATATTGCAGTGAGCAAGGCATAAAAGACTGCACCACGGTGCCATACTCTCCACAACAAAATGGTGTGGTTGAACGGCATAATCAAACTGTGGTGGAGATGGCACGCTGCTTGATCAAAAGCATGAGCATGCCAGCTAATTTATGGGGTGATGCACTAATACTGTTGTCTACATCTTGAATTGAGCGCCAGCACAGAGCTTGGATAGGCAGACGCCTTATGAGGCATGGCATGCACGCAAGCCAAATGTGCGTCATTTTAGAACTTCCGTGTGTGGTGCACGTTAAGAAATTTGGCCCCGGGATGAACAAGTTAGCTGATTGCTCAATACCAAGGTATTCTTCGGTTATGAAGAGGGATCCAAGGCCTACCGTGTGTATGAGCCAAAAACAAAGAAGCTCTATGCTAGTTGAGATGTTATGTTCGAGGAGAACAAGAAGTGGGAGTTGAAGTCAGAGGTGCATGATGCAGTTGCGCCCATGGATGACACCTTCACAAAGGAGTATTTACCGGAGCTTGATGTGCTAGGCGACACAAGCTCTGAGGTGCAACATGAGGCACCTCCCCCACTTATGCACCAGAAACCGATGCCCGTTTCTTCTAAAAGGGGAGAATGGGTGACCCCATCAACACAGAATGATGCACTACATGCAAATGATGGTGTAACATGGTACCACAAGGTGGCAGACATCTATGAAACAACCGAGGAGGTTGAAATGACTGGTCTTTGTTTCTTAGTCGCGGAGGAACCCAGCAGTATAGGTGAGGCCCTGGGTGAGGCATGTTGGAGACAAGCCATGGATGATAAAATCAGGTCAATAAAAATAATGGGACATGAGAGTTAGCTTCTCTCCCAATTAGGCATAGATCCATATGGCTCAAGTGGGTGCTCAAGGTGAAGAAGGATCCAAATGGCAACATGGTGAAGTACAAGTTGTGCCTAGAGCAAAAGGCTATGTGCAATGCCAAGGAGTGGACTTTGATCAAGTTTTTGTTCATGTGACCAGGATGGAAATAGTGTGCTTGATGTTGGCTCTAGCCACACAGCGAGACTGGGAGGTGCACCACATGGATGTCAAATCAACATTTTTGAATGGAGATCTCACTGAGAAGGTCTATGTACACCAGCCACCAGGTTACGTTGATCCCAAAAATGAGCACAAGGTGCTCAAGTTGCACAAGGCCTTGTACGTGTTACGCTAGGCGTCGCGAGCTTGGAATTCCAAGCTTGACACACACTGCTCTCCTTAGGTTTTTGTCGCTACACATTGGAGCATGTAGCGTACCAGAAGACAGGTAGCTTGAATAGTCTACTAGTTGGAGTTTACGTGGATGATTTGATCATCACAGGGGCAAGCACCAAGGAGCTAGCCTCCTTCAAAAGAGAGATGCAAAAATTGTTTGAAATGAGTGACTTAGGTCTCTTGAATTAGTATCAGGGGATAGAAGTAAAACAAAGCGAGAAGGAAATCACTTTTATGCCAAAGTGCTTATGCATCCAAAATTATTGATATGTGTGACATGGAAAGCTGCAATCCGTACTCCATGGCCATGATGAACAGCTGAAGCTAACTAAGAAAGGTTTAGGAGATGTTATGGACACAACAAGGTACCGCAGTGTGGCAGGAAGTCTAAGGTATCTGTGCAACACAAGGCCGGATATCAGCTACATTGTTAGGATAGTTAGCAGGTTCATGGAGGAACCCAAGGCACCGCACTAGGCAGTGGTGAAGCAGATCCTGCGTTACGCAAATGACACCATTGGCCTAGGATGGTGCTACAAGAAAACAGACAAGTTGGAGCATGATCTGGTCGGGTTCAGCGACAGTGACCTTGCTGGTGACACAGATGATAGATAGCCTTCTTCCTTGGCTCCAACCTAGTTACATGGTTATCCCAGAAGCAGAAGTTAGTTGTACTCTCATCTTGTGAAGCGGAGTACATTGCAGCAGCGGCAGTGGCGTGCCAAGGAGTGTGGCTGAGTCGCTTGTTAAGCGAGCTCACCAACCACAATCCAAGGGTGGTGGAGCTTCTCATGGATACCAAGTCTGCAATTAATTTGAGCAATAATCTGGTGCATCGCGAACGAACTGATTGACATCCTGACCAAGCCACTTGGACGAGTCAAGTTCATCGAAATGAGACTTAAGCTCGTCATGGTAGAAGTGGTTCCATGCAGCAAGGTTAAGGGGGTGAACTGTTGAGTTAATCATTGTTGCATAGGTAGTGAATATTTTCATTACTACTACTTAGTGCTAGTTAGAGGTTTAGAAGTTACATAAGTTATGAAGTTAAAGACATGTTTTAGTGGTAGGAGGTTGAAGAAGTTACAAGCTTGGAATAAGACACATTACTTAGCCTTCATTAGTTAAGTTAATGCTAGCTAGTTAGTGGTAGGGGGTAATGTAGCCTTCATTAGTAGAGTTAGTGCTAACAAGTTAGTGGTAGGAGGTTGTGGATGTTAGAAGCTTATAGTATGACTCTTCATTAGTTTAGTAATAAATTCCAAGGCACTTTGTGATCTATAAATAGGAGAATGAAAAATAAGAAAAGCTGTATATTTTCAGCACCAAAACGTTGTCTCCATTTCTTCCATTTTTCTATCATTGTTCCAACACCCATCGGCCTTCTCAGCTCCGTCATCTCTGCTTGTTGTTGTGGAGGCAGAGGAGGGTCGTGGGTGGTGCTGCTCTCCGGGGCGGTGGTTGTGTTCGTGGGGTACTTCTTCATGTGACCGAGCGTGTAAGGGATCCTTCCTCCACCGCCAATGACAGTTATGTGGTTGTACATGTTTCTTACTTGAATGGGAAAACACTTCTTCTCCTTTGTTGAATAAAATGTCATCGTGCAAGGCGTGGAACCCCATCTCCGGCGGATAGTGAAGTGACAGGATCGACGACGATGAGTTTGGGAATTAGTAGGGTCTGAAACGGGAAGAAGAAGTGTTTCCCTTTTTTTCTTTTATCCTTTTAAGCCAGGAGTAAAATGGTCATTTCATTAAATCCGGGCAAAATTTTTCGTTGACAAGTGAAGTCAAACGACACCCAATATTAGATTGACACATAAAAAAGTTAGGATTATTTTGACATTTTCTCGCTTTGCAGTTTATATTGTCGCTTTCAACCTAAAGTTAGAGTTATTTTACAACTTTACTATAATTTTTTTTCATAAATATGATAGCTTTTTAGAATAAAAATATTTTATTGGCGAATTAAAGAGGGGCATGTAAATTATATTTAAAGATACGAGTTAAGTGCTAGAATAACACTATATTTTGGTTAAAAGTGTCAATCAACCCTGTAAAATTTGAAAGTGCAATTCTAACCCTATTATTTGGTTGAAAGTGTCAATCTAACCCTGGAAACCTGACTTTTTTTTTTGGAATTATGTAAATTGATTATTTTACCCCTGTTTAAAAAAATAAAAATTAAAAAAAACTTGTGAAAACCTAATTGCACCTAAAATAGCGGCGGTGCTTCATTTTTCTCCATAGCAGCTCGCCTTTTCTTGTCTTCACTTTTATTGCACACATTTGTATCTGAAACTTCACCATATCACCATACATTTGTTCCAAAAATGATGTAGATGCTTGTCTTGAAATTGTACTCCAAAGATACGGAAACTGGATAAAACTGTTCAAATTCTTACATTCAAACCAACTCCGTCGATCTGGGCTGGGGGCGGCGAATGGAATGCGCATATTGGCGGGGGTGGTAGAGATTGGCGGTGGGGTGATGGTGGAGATTGGTGAGGGTGGTGAATCTGTGGTTGAGATTGGTGAGGATTGGTGGCAGGGTGGTGGTGGAGATTGGTGGAGCTTGGTGACGGGTCTAAGCTAGGCTGGGCGAGTGAGGCAACAAAACTCAAGATTCCGACGAATGCCCATATTGCAGTCGGTGGCAGCGGCGACACGCGGAAGTGGCAAAGTAGCGGAGTGGCAAAGTAGCGGAGTGGCGGAGGTGGCAGGGCACCAGTGGTTATGGAGATAAAGAAGAAGAACTTAGTGGTATTTTTGTCAATATATTTTCAGTTTTAAAACTAGGGGTATTTTAGTCCTTTTAAATATGGTCAGTGATGGAAAATGCTAAGTCAACCTCTGAATAGTACAAAAAGGTTATATCGGCACATTTGCCCTAAAACTGAGGGTTAGAATCACACTTTCAAATTCTACAAGTTTAGATTGACACTTTCAGAAAATAATAGGGTTAATTTTGTATTTTACCCTACCGATATATAACAAACACAGTCCAATCGTTTTATAACCTCTAGGTGCTGAATGATTTTTGAAATAAATTAATCTTTGTTTCAAAAGTTGATAATGACACAATATTACGTGGCTGTTAAATATATTTATAGAATAATTAATTTTTTATTTTATTTGTAATAATGATAAATTCGAATAATTTAATGTACTTTCCTTGTCCTTATAAAACAGTAGAGTTTGACTTCTAATAGTTGACAAAAAAATGATCATTAATATTTTTAATTGTGCATAATTATAAATTATATAAAAAATATATTATATTGAAGTACAATTATAATGAATCTCACACTATAAATAGCTATGAAATAATAATAAATCATAAATGATAAAAAAAAACTTATACTACAATAGTTCAATTTTGACGCACTTTTTATTTTGAGTAAGGAAATATTATAAACACTACCTTTATCCTAAATGATAAAAATAGCGACCCATTCCCCATAAACAATCCAAGTTGTTACTTAAAAATCGTAATTAAAAATAGAAAACAACATTACAGTATAGAAATAATTTGGTCGGTAAACCCCAGTTCCATATGTAAAATCTCATTAACAGAATCGAGGATTCATCACCCCGTAAAATTAATTTTCACACGCAATTACATCAGATTTACTTAAAATAACCTGAAAGATAAAATTTGACCACCTAAACGAATTGTCATCATCTCTATATAAATTTTTTTTCTTAATATTAAACTCTGCAACTCAGATTACAGTAATAATAATACACAGTGAAAGCATGACTTCTTTCCGACCAATCTCCGCCATGCAAATCCTAACCTCCGTTACGTTGGCCACCGCCATCGCCGTCTTCTTCTTGCCGCCATTGTTGAAACACATCTTCTTCGCCTCCTTCATCCTCGCCGCCTGCGTCTCCCACGCCGCCGCCGCCCAGATTTGCAGCACGGTGAAAAAATCGAGGAACCATAAGAGACCGGAGCCCTTGAGCGGCGTCCGCTACGTGCGCCTCATCGCCTCCGGCGGCGGCGGCTCCGTGTACGTGGTGGAGACGAAGCCGTCGGATGAGAAGCCCGCCGGCGTGTTTGCCGCGAAGGTGATGGATAAGAGTACTCCGCACAAAGCGGCGAAGGCGATGACGGAATTGGAGATTCTGAAGACGTTGGATCATCCGTTTTTGCCGAAGCTGCATTCTGCGATTGATTCGCCGACGGAGCTGTGCCTGCTCACGGAGCTATGCCCCGCCGGAAGCTTGAACGGCCTCCGGCAGCTCTTCAAGCGGTTCCCCAACTCTGCTGTCAGGTCCGTACTGTATAAATATTATATGAGTCGGTTTAGATACGTAAGTTACAAGGTTATCTGCAGTTCAATTCAATTCATTTTAGTTCAAGTCAATTGTGTTAGGCCGAAATTTAATTTGGCAAAATTAAACAACTATTTTTCAACACACTTATAGTTAAACCAGTTGTAGAGATCCCTTAACTAGTCGAACTTTCCTAAGATCTAAAATACATATAGAGTTTTTCAATGCGATAGAATTATGAGCAATTTAATATCGATTTATTTAAAATACATGTTGGAGTCTTTCTATTTGACGGAATTGCTAGCAATTTAGAATTGACTCGTTTAAAATATGAGCAACTCGAAATCTACTTATTTAAAGGACTACTCATCAAGTTGAATTTTTAAAGACCTATTCTTTCTAAATTGGCTCACTCAAAGTCAATTACCAATGTATATAATGTTGCTAACTCACTCGATATATTATCTTAAGTCAATTGCCCGTTATATGTGGTGACCCATTCGATCAATAAACTGTCCTAAGTCGATATATATATCGGGTACAATATGATTGATTGATTAATCTGTCTTATAAATTTGTTTTTGATACATCTAGATTTTACGCGGCGGAAGTGGTGGTGGCTCTAGAATATCTACACATGATGGGGATCGTCCACCGTGACCTTAAGCCGGAGAACATCCTAATACGCCGAGACGGCCACATTATGCTCACCGACTTCGACATATCCTTAAAATGCAACGACGTCGTGTCAACCCTCGTGACTCCGCACAAAAAGCCCGCCAGCTCCCGGCATCACGACTGGCTCATCCCAAGCTGCTTCCGCCACACGAAGCGCAAGCTGAGGAAGAGCAAGCCGGCTAAGTTCCAGTTCGCCGAGTTCGTAGCCGAGCCGGTCGACGCCCGGTCAATGTCCTTCGTCGGAACCTACGAGTACATGGCGCCGGAGGTGGTGTACCGGGAAGGCCACGGCAGCGCCGTCGACTGGTGGGCCCTGGGGATCTTTATGTACGAGTTGTTTTACGGAACGACGCCGTTCAAGGGATCGGACCGGTACCGGACGATGGATAACATCGGCGTTAGGGCGCTGGATTTTCCGAAGCAGCCGGTGGTGCCCGCCGAGGCGAAGGACTTGATGGCGCGGCTTCTGGTGAAGGAGCCGGCTGAGCGGCTCGGCTCGACGACGGGTGCGTCGGCTATAAAAAGCCATCCTTTCTTCCATGGGGTGAATTGGGCGCTTCTTAGGTCTACTGCGCCGCCTTTTGTTCCTCATCCCTCTTTGAACAATTATTCCTCTGAATCTGATTGCTGTTCCTTGATGTCTGTAAATAGCACGAATCAGGACGTTTTTAAGGTTTAGGTTTCAGGATTTTAGCTTGTACAGAATCTGACTTCAGAAATGTTGTAAGATATAAATTATTGATTTAGACGCATAGGTCATTTCTTACTTCTGCATTAGCATCATCTTGAGTTTTCCGAAAGTGCTAACATAACTTTTGATCGGTATATACGAGTATTCGAATAGGTTACGGGGCTCTATTTGTAGGTACAAAAAGTATGTTTGACCGTTAATATGTTTACTTGCACATGGTAACAACAAATAAAAAGTCAATATTTAGAATTTATTTGTTACGATGAATTGAATAATATCATATCCGATAATATTGGTGTTCATATATTTATTCATGGTGTTAAACTTTGAGAGAATAGTGTCAAAAAATTAAAAGTGAAAATGAAGGTGGGATGGGGAAATTAGATATCAGAACAGGAATACATTTGACATCATCAAACATTCCCAATGCAAATTATACAACACAGAAAGATGGCAATGTACATACAGCTTCATTCACATTTCATAAACTATTTCTCCACTGCTATCAATGTCAAAATCAGGGTCACTCTCAAGATCCTCTTCCATGTCATCATCCACGTCGAGGCTGCCCGTCAGGTACTGCCCTAGATTGTTCATCCCTGCAGCCGGGGCCCTGGCATCAGTGATGATCTGCATGATCTCCTCGATGCTCTGCGTCGGCTGATCAGGCTCCTCGAAATGGCTGTTGTTTGAGACGCTGTCGTCGTTTATGAGATCCACGGGCAGGTTCTTCAGAAACCACTCGTGGTTCCTGATCTCCGGAATGCTGATCCTCTGATTCAGACCAAAACATAAGGTTAGTGAGGTATGAAGAAACAAATGGATGTGTCGAACAGTAAGATCTGATGATTCTGATCTGACCTTTGAAGGGTCAGCTACGAATATCCTTGAAATCAGATGTCTGCAGTCTGGAGATATATGAACATAATCCGGGATTGAGTATTGGACACTCAGAATTCGCTGCGAAAAAAATCTTCATCAATGTAGATCAACAATTCAGACAGATATGGTAAGAAGTGGATCAACAAAGTAGGTTAATGAAGTACCTGGATTGTTCTCCGGAAATTCTTTGGCTCCTCAAGATCCTCGAACGGGTAAGCACCCACAAGCATGACGTATAAGGTAACTCCACAAGACCACACATCAGCAATCTAAAACAGCAAAGGAATGTTTAATCCTATTGTGACCGGAAAAATGCACCAGAAGATACAGCATTTACAGCTCCAATGTTCATTCATACTGTATTAGAGAATAGAGGCTAAAGAATTTGTATTTCTCTTTAAGTGTTCAATCAGAATCAGAATAAAACTTCTAAATCTGAATCCAACAGAAAGGATAAGACTCGGAACTTATAACACTGATCAACTACTCGTACAGTACTAGGAATTGAAAATGCCAAGGAGCTCGAAATTAAGTACCTTTCCATCGTATTCTTTCTTCATTAGAACTTCGGGAGCAATATAAGCCGGTGTACCAACAGTTGATTTAGGCTGTGAATGAAGCACTGCAGACTAAAAAGGGAGGGCAAACAGAGAAGAAAAGAGCATTTAGACGGAGAATTTTCTTTATTAACCAATGACTTGAGCTAAGAAAGGTTAACAAATGCAGAAAACTGTGAAAGGAAACGCAAAAGAAAAACATACACAAATAATTGGAGAAGACAAACGATGAAGAGATATTCAAGTACCTTAGAATACCCAAAGTCGCAAATTTTAAGCCTGGCAGCTGGGCTTCCATCCAATAAAGTGTTCTCCAGTTTCAAGTCACGGTGACATACTTGCTGAAGAAACAGAATCAAACCGTCAAATAAATTTAACTCAAACAATATAGGCAAGATCAAACACTTAAGAGAGTGCAGAAATAACTTTATTACCATGGCATGGCAGTAACTAACTCCCGATATAAGCTGCTGGAAGAAAAACCGCGCCTGTAAAATTAGAACACGATGCTTACATACATGTATTGACAAAAGTCGTGAGCAATAACTAAAGCATGGGATGTGCAAGAACCTCGTCCTCACTAAACCGTCCAGCGTTGCAGATTCGTTCAAACAACTCTCCTCCAGAAGCATATTCCATCACAATTGCCAAATGCGTTGGAGTCAATATCACCTGAAGTGGTAACAAATTAACAATTACCGGTCTCAGGCCAAATTATATACCTTCCACCATCGAATTATCAGACAGAAGGGAAAGCAAAGTTGTTGAAATTTGTTGCCTCTTTGAATCTGACAATGTTAGGATGCCTCAGCGATCTGTGGTTGATAATCTCCCTTTTCACATTCTCGTCGATCTAGTTTAGGCATCAGCACTGAATTAGCTCGTAGCAAAGTAATACACACATATTTGATCTTTAAACAATGCCAAAAACGCCACAGTTTCAAAAGAGATCACAACAATCAAAACATAACTAAGAACTAAGCAGAACCTAATGAGTACTAATTTTTTTCACGACACATTTTCCACTAATGTCAACTGATAAATGACAGCAAACAACCATTAAAATGGCACGAAATGTTCCTAAACAACAAGTATCAGAATATCGACTCAGAAAGCTAATGAATCCAGAAAAAAAACAGTCAATTCGCTTGCAACAGCAAACAAAACATCAGCATCATCTCGATAAACAGTTGCATCATTTAAATGAAACAGAATTCATATAATCCAACAATCAGAAATGCCAAACTACAACTCCAAACATAAAAATAAACACATTCTTCAGAAACAAAGTTAATGACTTCACTTAGTTCCATGAAACCAGAGGAAATGATCAAACCTTATCGCCTCGCTCGATGTACTTAACGGCCACAAGCTCGTTAGTCTGCCGGTCTTTCATAAGCCTCGCCACTCCGAAGTTTCCGGAGCCGATGTCCCGGACCAGCTCGTACCGGTCGCCGTCGTGCATGATCGGCATATCCATACCCGGCCCCACTGTCAATGCAGCCCGATCCATTCCCAAAACACAAACACAAATCCTAGCTTCTTCAGCCCCCAAATCACAAACAGAACAGCAAAACTAAGAACCCTAATCGAAATCTTCAAGATAAAGAAGAAAATGCAAAGTGGCGAGTTACTGATCACAGAATTCAGGCCCGTGATACTACCACTTACCACCCAGACAAAGGGAAAAAAACCCGCGAAAAATTCCGCCTTTTTGGTCAGTACGTGTACTTCATAATGATCATAATCGCCAGAAAACAGAGAGCTGTCTCTGTATATATTTACACACGTATGGATATTTTATGTTTATGGTATGATCCCGTGAAGAAGGGTGCTTTTTGGGTGTGCTTCAACTTTATAGCTGGTGCATTTTCTGACGGATTTTCTGGCGAAAATTTATGGCTTCTTTGAAGGTTGAAATCTGCCAAGAATTTGTTGCAATTCGGTAACAGTAACACCACTTTCGTATTTTAAAATGCTCGTCACTGGCGTTGCGTGCGTTTATGGCGGAGCCTTTGGGAAATGGAATAACTGTCAAAGATCATTTTTATTTATTAATTGGTTCACCTTTATTCAATATCTTTCTAGGTAAAGTCTCGAGAAAGACGGTCTTTCCATATTCTTATGGAAAGATGGGGTTTAATTAGAATAATAAAAGGTAAAAGGTCTTAGTTGCAATATTAAAATTTTAGTATGAAACATGTAGTAGTTATAAAATTTATAACCCAGTTCATGCAATCCAAAAATTTTATCTTCATTTCTTATAATTTATACTTTAAACCTTGGTCTTTCCATGATTATGGAAAGACCGTCTTTCAAGAGACGGACTCATCTTTCTATTAATACCGTCACACTTTTCATTTCAAAGATAGATATATCTTTGACATGACACACAACAATGTTAAATTAGGTACGCAGTAAAATTAGGTTACAATCTATCTATTAACTCTACTTATTTGAATGATGACAAATATATATATCAAGTTCAAGTAATGAACCAACCCCTTGCTGAAGGAATCTGTGCAACATGTCAGTACCTCCCAAAATAAGTCACTTAAGATGACTTGTATGTAAAGATTAGCATCTAACAACATAGAATCTCATTCAAAGAATGTGTTTAGAAGAACAATCTTACTTTACTTGTATTCAGGGGGTGTATCGGCCGAGCATATTTTCTTCCACTGGCTCCTGAAGATTGATTTGTCGCAGATTTACATTATAAGATTTATAAATACCATACTTGTTCTTTTGTATTAGAGAAGATATACTCCTTTACATTTGATAAAGATGCGATATCCTTATCTGTCTTGCTACCCAATCACTTGTGCTACCATAGAAATTAACAGTTTCATGATAAAAGTCATAACTTGATTCCTTCTCAACCTATTCACCAAACATTCAATAGAGGAATGTTATCAAGAATGACAAGATAGTGAAACCCTATGACATGAAAGAGCATGGGAGAATGGGGCAAGACAACCACCTGAAATGGTTATAATTGAAAAATCTTTATTTTTTTATGCGATAACGGTTCCAAACTGTATATATATGAGATGGTATGTCCAAACAACAGACAACAAATAAAAATACAACATGCCTACTCCGCTCCTATTTCAAAAGCAATGGCACTAACATTTGTCATTAAAGATCGTGTTACTCATAATTTGTAAACTTACATTATCATATTTATAAATACCATGCTTGTTCTTTTGTATTAGAGAAGATATACTCCTTACATTTGATAAAGATATGATATCCTTACCTGCCTTGCTACCCAATCACTTGTGCTACCATAGAAATTAACTGTTTCGTGATAAAAGTCATAACTTGATTCCTTCTTAATCTATTCACTAATCATTCAACAGAGGAAAGTTATCTAGAATGACAAGATAGTGAAACTCACTAACATGAAAGAGCCACGGGAGAATGAAGCAAAACAACCACCTGAAATTATTATAATTGAAAAATCTTTATTTTTTTATGCGATAATGGTTCCAAACTGTATGTATCTGAGATGGTATGTCCAAACAACAGACAACAAATAAAAATACAACATGCCTACTCCGCTCTTATTGCAGAAGCAATGGCACTAACATTTGTCATTAAAAATCGTGTTACTCAGAATTTGCCCTAGATATCTTTATAGGTGATGCACAATTAGTAATTTGAGTTGTTCAAAGAACAAAAGAAGATAATGTTGGATATTTCCAATGATTGAAAATATGTGACTATGAATAATGAAGCAATGAGAACATTGTTCATCACCAATAGATATAACTTTAAGTTCCCAAAGAGTATATGTCATGAAGAGGTGTTATTTCTTCTCAATCCATTAGTCTATAAATAGATGAGTTGTCTTCACTTTGAAATATACAACAAGAATACAAGAAAAGAGAGAAGTACTCAGATATGAGAAGAAAACCTCACAAAAAGGAAAAGAATGACAATGTATTATTCTTAGAGAATTCTTGCTCCCCGATCCTTTGTTCATTCGGGGTTAGAGAAGTGAGTGCACACTTCTGTCAATCAGACTTCATTTTATCCTAGAGGATATTTGTTCTGAATGAACAAATAAAGCCTTAAGGAAAGTGTCTCGTACACGACTTGAAGATTGTCTTTTATTATATTATTTTGTGGAGTTATATGTTCTGCAGGTTTATAGAAGAATTCTTCAACATCAGTTCCTCTCAAGTTTGATGTCGCGAAGTAAAACCAACAGATAATAGATCATAACAAACTGCAATACATAAAAGCAATGTCCTAGGCAAGACAACAATCAGCATCACACAACTTAATACGAACTGACTGTGAGATAGCGCTCAACTACAAAAAAAAAAGTCGCAAAAGTACAACCGAAACTAATAAAGTTTGTTAGAAGCATTATAATATAATATGTGATATTTATCAGGATCTATGTGTAGAGTCCTTGGGAGTTGGACTTCTTTATGGCATATTGTGAATACTGGGATCTGGTGTTTTAACACCACTGCGTACTGGGATCTGGTGTTTAAACACCACTGCGATCAGGTTTTCTGGACAGCAGGTTTTAGCCGCGAATTATGGAGCTAATTATGGAGGATAATTATGCGATCAGATCAGAATATTGTGAAGATAAGTATGTGATTTCGTGGCTATCTAATTCTGGTAAACGAATATTCCTGTAATAGTTAGGAATTGATTAAATAGTTTATTTATGGTACAAGTCCTATTAATAAAGGATTGTCCATTTACAAACCAGATTAGGATTAGATCTTTCCTTAGTTTAGAAGTCTATTCATGGTAGAGTTAGACAAGGAAAGAGTTTGATTGAAGGCAGGATTGCGATGGATATAAATACAAGAAGATACAACGCAATCAATTAAGCGACCAAGGATTATTCTCTACGTGAGAAGTTTGGAGCGATCTGCCTGTGGTGTCTGGAGACGAAGCGACCAAGTTTTATCTCTACGTGAGATACGTTGGTGGAGAAGTTCGTCTCAGGTTTTGGAGGATTGTTTAATCTGACCAAGTTCGTAAAAAGTTGAGCGAAGCAATCAAGTTTTTATCTCTACGTGAGATACGTTATTGAAGCTCTTCGTCGTGGTTTTTGGAGGTTCGTCAAAACAACCGACCAAGTTCTTAAAGATCAGAAACAAGGAAGCCTTAATTCCTCGGGAGGAGGAGATCCAGAGAGACGTGTTGATCGTGGGGGTTCAACGGCGTAGGATCGGCAGTGAGGGGATCTCACAACATTCACTCTATAGGTTAGCAATGGATTAGTATTTAAGTTAAGCTTCTTGTACTAAAGACTGCTTTCTAGTGAATGGTTTCTGATCTGGGCAAGGCCCTGCAGACGTAGGTGTATTCGCACCGAACTGCGTAACCAAGTTGTGTGTGCACTGCATTATTTCGTTTTGTGTTTTAAACATTAAACTGAACTTGGTGTTTCAACACCAAACGGTTAAACAACTTGGTATAGAGTTTTGGAATTTAGGTGAAACAGAAATTCAATTGGTATCAGAGCAAGGCACTTGCTGACCCCTATACAGGGAGAGTGAGATCAGGTTTCACCATGGCACCAAAGGAGGGGGCATCAGTCACGCGACCACCATTGCTGGAACAAGGAAATTATGCTTACTGGAAGGCACGTATGAAAGTGTTCATTGGAGCTCTAGATGATCAAGCTTGGAACTATGTCATAAATCAATACACTCCACCTGCTAGTGACACAACTGAAGGATCAAGCTCCACTGCCACTAAACCATTCTCTAGGTATTCCACCGAGGAGCATAAAGCGCACGTGTCCAACTCAAAAGCATTGAATGCCATCTTTACGGCTGTGGACGAAGATCAGTTTAAAATGATTTCAAACTGTGAGACTGCAAAGGAAGCGTGGGATGTGTTACAAACTTACCATGAGGGAACAAGCTCTGTAAGAGAATCAAAGCTGCAGTATTACACGACCAAATTTGAAGAACTGAAGATGCGTGAAGATGAAACTATTTCTGAGTTCAATGGACGAGTCCGAGATATTGCAAACAAAGCGTTTCAGTTTGGCAAAAAGTACAAAGACCAAAAGCTTGTTAGGAAAGTGTTAAGAGCTTTACCGCCACGGTTCAACATGAAGGTTACTGCAATTAATGAGAATGGAAGGATAGGGACAATGACACTTGACGAACTGATGGGATCACTGGAATCTTATGAGATGGAGATGCTGCAAACAAAAGCAGGAAAGAAAGAGTTGGCTTTCTCGAGCAGAACTTCTGAAAAGTTGGAAGATCATTCAGATAATGAAGAGTCCGTTGAAATTGCAAACATAACCAGGAACTTCTCCAGATTTATGAAGAAGGTGGGCAGGAAGCCACAAGAGAAGCCAAGTGGAAGCAAAAATACAAACGCAAACTTCACTCCAAAATTTGGCCAAGAAATTGGTGTTGAAACACCAAAGTTCAAATCAACGAATCCAAACCTGAACAGGAAAATCCAGTGCAGAGAATGTGAAGGTTTTGGACACATACAAGCTGAGTGTGCCAATACGCTT
This sequence comes from Rubia yunnanensis, assembly GCA_037428765.1. Taxonomy (NCBI): domain Eukaryota; kingdom Viridiplantae; phylum Streptophyta; class Magnoliopsida; order Gentianales; family Rubiaceae; genus Rubia; species Rubia yunnanensis. The sequence goes on from CM075063.1 coordinate 131,577,529, forward strand.
AAAAGGCAAGGAAAATCGTATGCTACAACCTGGAGTGATGATGACGGAGGAGATGATTTTAAGGATGGAGAGGAGTATACAAATTATGTCGCTTTCGGTGTGTCGATGATGGAGTTAGAAGACTCTAGTACGGAAGGTCTTGGTGTGCTGAATGAAGTAGACAGTAGTAGCTCAGATGAAGAGACTAGAAGCATTAGTGATGATGATATTCGCAAGGAAAGCATGGAGATGTACAAGATGTGGTTAAAAGTGGCAGATGAAAACAAAGAGCTCAAGCTTGAGAATAAGAGACTATGTGAGAAGGTTAAAGTGAATGAACTTGAAAAGGAAGAGGCAATTGGAGAACTTGAAAAGATTAAGAAGGGATTCAATGAAGCGGTGCAAAGAGCAGAGACAGCAGAACAAGCCATTAGACGTCTCAATACAGGGAAAGCTAAGCTCGAAGATTGTCTACGAATGGGACAGATGACCAAACACGAAATTGGTTATGAAAGGACAGTGAATGTGTTGAAAAACAAGGCAGATCAAGGTGTACCAGCTCCAAGAACAATCGAGAAGAATTATCCCACCAAAAGGATCAGACGATGTGGATACTGTGGAGTTCAAGGCCATGTGAGAAATAGGTGCTTTAAGCGGCTTAGGACAATGTCTGTCAACACAGCAGATCGAGGTTTCAACACCACAGATCGGTGTTTCAACACCATGTCAGGATATAATGCAAGGCATCAGTTTAATACTGGAGGATACAGAACCGGATTTCTGAACACACGTGTCAATCAAAATCCTAATCACATCCATCGATCAGTAAGCCAGGTATGGGTTCGAAAATCTCAAGATGTTTGTTTTTCAAGTTTCGTATGTTTTGGGGCAAATACAGGAAATTCCTGGTATTTCGATAGTGCCTGTTCAAGGCATATGACTGGAGTCCCTGAATTTCTACGAAAATTCAAACCTGGATTTGGCGGATATGTTAGATTTGGTGATGGGAAACGCAGTAGAATAATCGGCAAAGGTGAGTTAGCCATCAAAGGGCTTCCGGTGTTCCAAGATGTGTTGTTGGTGGAAGGTCTGAAAGCAAACTTGTTGAGCATTAGCCATATATGTGACAATGAAATGACAGTGTTTTTCGACAAGGAGAAATGCGTAGTAAACCATGGAACTGGAGTATTCACTGGATCTAGATCAATGGATAATTGTTATTTGCTCGATCAAGATGTCACCTGCTTTAGCTCGAAAAAAGAAGTCATGGAGTCTATTAATGTGATTGTTGATGATTCAGAGGTATATACTATGGGTGAAAGTGATATCCTCGACACAGTGAATCCTACTGGTGTTGAAACACCAGCACAGTCAACCGGTGTTGAAACTCCGGAAACAGTAGCATATGAATCTGAACAAAGTCTAACCAAATACATGCAGTTAAGGGATAAAGGAGGAATCGTGGCCAGGTTGGAGTCGATGAGGCTAATGTTGGAAGTATCATGCATTCTGGACTTTACTCTTCATCAGATGGATGTCAAGAGTGCATTTCTGAATGGTCTAGTAAAGGAGGAAGTTTACGTGGAGCAGCCTAAGGGGGTTGAAGACTCACATTTTCCTGATCATGTCTATCAGTTGAATAAAGCATTTTATGGACTCAAGCAGGCATCACATGCATGGTATGAGCGACTGACACCCTTTCTGAGTCAGAAGGGATATCGTCGAGGGGGAGTGAATTGTACACTGTGTGTGCTGCATAAGGGGACACATATTTTAATCGCACAGATTTACGTTGATGATATTGTCTTTGGATCCACCTCTTCAGCATTGGTGAATGAGTTTGTTGACTTAATGAGTATGGTAGGTCTCAGTGACTCTGACTGGGCCGGGAATGCTGATGATTGTAAGAATACCACTGGTGGATGTTTCTTTGCTGGATCAAATCTGGTGGGCTGGTACAGTAAAAAGCAGAATTCTATATCTTTGTCTATGGCTGAGGCAGAATATCTAGCTGCAGGGAGTTGTTGTGCGCAGCTATTATGGATGAAGCAGATGATGAGAGACTATGGATTCAATGATGTGACTTTTGAAGGTCTCAGACAGCACTTGGGTGTGTGTCGAATGTAAGAGCCCAGTAAGAAAAAGAACAGAGCTCGCACAACAGTGTCTCCGGTGACTTGAAATCTTCATAATCCCACAAATTTGCATTGCCCACACCAAAACCCATTGACAATGGTGAACTTTACCTTCAAGAAACGGTTTGGAGGTTTCTCGAGTGAGCGAGTTCCAGAAAATTCGTGATTTGAAGAAATTGATTCGGATGTGGACTTGAATGAGTGCTGTGGAGGTCATGAGCAGAGGTTGGCAAAGTGGGACGGAGTCAATTGTCGCCGACCGAAGACCAGGTCCAGAACCAAGATTATGTTGATCTCAGGAAGCTTAAGAGCTTGCATGGAAAATCAGTGTTTGTGCTTCAAGAATATCTCAGACATTTGCCCTTTCCGGTCGTGGAAATCAGTGACAGTGATGAGGAGACAGTGTATGCAGGGGGAGCTGTTGAAATTGAAACAGTGTCTATGTTGAAGGAATCTGAGAGTGCATCTGTGATAGTCGAGAATGTGTCTGAGACAGGAGAAATCAAGGATGATGTTATGGATCAGCAAGCAGGTGCTGACAATGAGAACTATGAAGTGGATAATACTGGTATTGCTACACCAGGAACTGTTATGGGTGAGACCGTGTCAGTATTGATGGAACCAGCCTCTGAAAATGGAGAAGATGAGGATAGAGCTTTCTGGTATTCAAACACCAGATGTGATCTCCAATGTTGATGAAAGTGGAAAATCCAGAGTGTGATGGTGTGATTGTTTCTGGTATTCAAACACCAGATGTGATATCAAATGTTGATGACCAGGTACCTGTGAATTAAGCACAGGATGTGGATTTTGCTGATATGGAATCAAATTCTGAGGGGTATGACCTTGAAAACTTGGCAGAGTTGACTGAGATAGCCAGTGGTGAAGGCAACTTAGTGGGTACTGGTGTTGGTGTTGAAATACCACTCAAGACCAGAAAGACACGTGGATCAAAGAGAAAGTGCAGGAAGTGGGTGTTGAAACACCACCAGAGTATGTGGGAACCCATGTTACTCAAAATTCAAAGAAGGCCAGGGACAGTGTGGTCTCATCTTCCAAGGGTGTGCGAAACTCGAAGCGATGCAGGGATAAGAATATGAAAGCAGGTGAACACAGCGATGAGCTGAATGTGAAGATGTAGAATCACCCTGGTTTCATAAGGTTTATGTGCGTGGAGAGATTGTTGAGTTTTCGCCAAAGGTGTTGAACAAGTATCTGAAGCATAGCTCGTCAAGGGATGACAAACCGGTGTTCCAACACCAGATGCCAGAAGATTATGATAAGGTGGCTTGCAGTACCGTCAAGGTTCGGGTGCCGGAGAAAACTCGAGTCGAAGAACTCGACCCCGATACAGAAGTGGCAGATTCTGGAGAAGGCCGAGAACGGACGATAGTTCAGTGGGATGGCAAAAACCGTCGCCGCCCAAAACCCAGAGATGAGTGATAGTGAGGAAGAAGCAGATTGTGCAGGAGAAGCTAATATAGATGAAACAGTGATGAACGAACCAGAATGTGGTTCTGAGCTGAGTGAGGTTTTGGCAGAGTTTCTGAGGTCAGACTCTGAGAAGGAGGTTGATGAGCATGTTGATGATGATGGTGCTGTTGGTGCTGGTTTGGTTGATACTGATGATCAAACACCAGATGAGAGCCATGCTGAGAAGGAGCAGAGTCCAGCTGATCTGGGTATTGGTGTTGAAACACCATTGGAGACAAGTCCAGCCCAGGGATTCAAGAGGAAAAGGAAGGAGGTTGGTGTTGAAACACCACCTGAGTCTGGAGACAGATCTGTACCTCAGATGTCTGAGAATGCCAGAGAGTTTCGAATGCCAGAGAGGTCTTTGTGACTGGTCGAAAACAGATAACTGCGTTTAACCTCACGTCCAGGTATTATTTGTATGTGGTCGCCGTGCATAATTGGATTCCCTCTGTAAACAACGCGAGTATCACCAAAGAGATGGCTACATTACTATACATTTTGGGAGCGCGTCAAAAGGTAAACATGGGCAGATTGATTTTTAATGATATCATTGATTGTGATCGCAAGACCAGGAAGGAAGCTCTGTTACATCCGTGTGTAATTACCACGGTGCTGCAAAAAGGGGGAGCAGCTATAAGGGACTCTGTTGAGTGGATTACTGTCCAATTCTTAAAACCGATGGTAGAGTGGTCGAATTATCAAGGACTTACCTTGGATTCATCCGGAAGAGGTTTGCTCGGATGCTGGTATGTCGAGGTTGAAAGCTATTGAGGCTCGGGTTGGAGTATGCCAGGAACTGATTGAACGACATCAGACTATTTTGGCAAAGCTTCAGGGGGAGTTGACTGCTTTGGATGCTGAGCATGGAGTCTTGTTGGCTGAAGCTACTTAGGATGGTTCAGAGGCACATGATGGTGATGATGATGCTAATAACGATGATGCACATAATGGTGATGGTGATGCAACTGCTGAGGAGCAGACAGCATTTATTTTCGGTGGCACATTCATGAATCCAGGGGGAGAAAACTGGATGAATTTATTGTTTTACTTGCTGAATTTTATTAGTAAACCTGCATGACCTGTGTTATTGCTGAATTCTTGGTTGTTTTAGCGGAGTTGAATTCAGGGGGAGTTGGTAGGTCAAAATCCAGTGCTGATGAATTCACAAATATGCCAAGGGGGAGATTGTAGAGTCCTTGGGAGTTGGACTTCTTTATGGCATATTGTGAATACTGGGATCTGGTGTTTTAACACCACTGCGTACTGGGATCTGGTGTTTAAACACCACTGCGATCAGGTTTTCTGGACAGCAGGTTTTAGCCGCGAACTATGGAGCTAATTATGGAGGATAATTATGCGATCAGATCAGAATATTGTGAAGATAAGTATGTGATTTCGTGGCTATCTAATTCTGGTAAACGAATATTCCTGTAATAGTTAGGAATTGATTAAATAGTTTATTTATGGTACAAGTCCTATTAATAAAGGATTGTCCATTTACAAACCAGATTAGGATTAGATCTTTCCTTAGTTTAGAAGTCTATTCATGGTAGAGTTAGACAAGGAAAGAGTTTGATTGAAGGCAGGATTGCGATGGATATAAATACAAGAAGATACAACGCAATCAATTAAGCGACCAAGGATTATTCTCTACGTGAGAAGTTTGGAGCGATCTGCCTGTGGTGTCTGGAGACGAAGCGACCAAGTTTTATCTCTACGTGAGATACGTTGGTGGAGAAGTTCGTCTCAGGTTTTGGAGGATTGTTTAATCTGACCAAGTTCGTAAAAAGTTGAGCGAAGCAATCAAGTTTTTATCTCTACGTGAGATACGTTATTGAAGCTCTTCGTCGTGGTTTTTGGAGGTTCGTCAAAACAACCGACCAAGTTCTTAAAGATCAGAAACAAGGAAGCCTTAATTCCTCGGGAGGAGGAGATCCAGAGAGACGTGTTGATCGTGGGGGTTCAACGGCGTAGGATCGGCAGTGAGGGGATCTCACAACATTCACTCTATAGGTTAGCAATGGATTAGTATTTAAGTTAAGCTTCTTGTACTAAAGACTGCTTTCTAGTGAATGGTTTCTGATCTGGGCAAGGCCCTGCAGACGTAGGTGTATTCGCACCGAACTGCGTAACCAAGTTGTGTGTGCACTGCATTATTTCGTTTTGTGTTTTAAACATTAAACTGAACTTGGTGTTTCAACACCAAACGGTTAAACAACTTGGTATAGAGTTTTGGAATTTAGGTGAAACAGAAATTCACTATGTAATGAAAATTCTAGATTTGAAACCCTCAACCTTGATCCGTGATGTTATGGATGAACTCAACCAACCAAATTTCTTATTGACAATAGCCCTTCTTCTTTGGAAAACACCCTATGGAAATAAGTTCATACATTTAGGAAACGATAGTACCAACCAATCATAAATTACTATAAATTTCAAATGTTTTTTTTTTGATAATGCTTGTAATAAAATAGTGGCATTATTGAAGGAACAGAGGGGCGCATCATGTGAAAAGGAAAGAGTATTGATATATCACACCATGTATTTTACTAGTTTACCGCCCTAATACGTATATACACGTATAATACTAATATTAAAATTTTAAAATAAAATAAAAAACAAAAACAAAAAAACTACCGCTGACGCCGCCGCCGATCTCCGCCATCCCTTCTTCTCTTCTTCTTCGTCTTCTCCGGCGGTCTTGCCACCGCCACCACTGTGCCTCCTCCGCCGTCCCTCGTCCGCAGCAAACCCAACCGAGCTCCTCTTCCGCCGTCTCCGTCGAGCGAAACCCTAGCCTAGCCGAGCTCCTCCTCCGCCGTCCCCGTCGAGCGAAACCCTAACCCAGCCGAGCTCCTCCTCCGTCATCCCGTCGAGCGAAACCCTAGCCCAGCCGAACTCCTTCTCCGCCGTCCCTGTCGAGCGAAACCCCAGCCGAGCTCCTTCTCCTTCTTCTCCGTCGAGCGAAACCCTAGCCTGAGAGGAGAACGACGGAGAAGCAGCGGCGGAGAAGCTGGAAGTGGCGGAGCGCGGAGGAGAACCAGGGAAGGAGAGTAGAACGGGAGAAGGAGAGCGGGAGAAGGGGAAGGAGAGGAGAACGGGAGAAGGAGAGCGGGAGAAGGGGAAGGAGAGGAGAACAGGAGCAGAAAGAGAAGGAGAAGGAGAGCGGGAGAGGAGAACGGGAGGAGAAGGAGAAGGAGAAGGACTCGCCGGAGAAGAAGAAGAAGAAGAGAAGGGGAAGAAGAAGGTGGCGCACGGATAAGGAGGCGACGGAGTATTAATTAAATAATTAATTAATATTAATTCAATATTAATTTATTTAAATTAAATTAAAATATATATTATATATTAAATAGTATAAATATAGGACATAATCAAGTAAAATATAGAGCGTGAAATAACCATTCACAAAGGAAACAGCGTGGGCAATGTGGGCTGGCTGATTGGTTGGTTGAGTAGTAGTTGGTTCCTCTGAATTAGTGCCAAATCTTTTTTATTGCTCAAAAAAATTACTAAATCAGGAAATAAATACAAGGAGATGGTTCTAGATGCGGACAAATGGCAATTGGTAGTTGACTAGTTGACCTTGTTTGGAGCAGCAAAATTCTTTTCCAATTTTTTACCAGTGTCATCTTTATTCCGGGACAGGTGGATACGATTTTTCTATCTTTAGCCAATTCCATTATTTTAAGGTTTAAAGTGTATATTAGAGGAAATGAAGATAATATTTTTGGGTTGAATGAATCGCGTTATAAACTTTATAACCATTGCACGTTGTACAATAAATTTTTAATATTGCAACTAAGATATTTTATTTTTTATTATTCCAATTAAATCTCGTATTTCCATTAAATTATGGGAAGACCGTTTTTCACACGATTTTGCAATAAAAATATGTGTAAAAAATGAAGAGGAGGTTAAAATATTTGTAACCTGATTTAAAGCTCCGACCTTTAGCTGGTTTTATGTTGGTAGCCGTTGGGGCATTCATAAGTCGGTCGACTACACAAATCATGCTCCAGCCTCATTTCTCATCACTTGCTTATTCTTTTTTACTATATTTTTATTTAGAGATGAATAACCCAGGCTTCGCATTTTGGTATTTTAACAAAAGTTATTGAAAAAAGAGTTAACTTCAATTCTATACTGGTGGTTGTAGATGTAAATAAGGCTCAAGAACAATAGGGGGTAGATTAGAGATCATTACTTATACTCCATATTATTGAATACAGACCACCCAACCTACGAATTTTTACAATATTATGGTATCAAAGCAATTTCAATCCTAAAACTGTTTAGTTTGGTAAATCCCACTGAGCTTGAACTTTATTTACACCAACACTCTTGATTTTAACTTTAAATGATGAATTCACCTAAGTCGAGCACACTCTACCATGTTGAAAATCTAGTATAGGGTTTGTCGATGGCTGAAGACCTATAAGATTCAGTACGTGTGAAGTCTGACTACTATCAGGGAAATGGTATTAACTGCTAGGACGTAGGCAGAATAATGTTCAAATTTGGATGGTCGGAATCTACTAGTCTTGACGAGAGGGATTGGCCTGATTAACCTAACGCAAAGAGAAACTAGATGCACGTGAATCAATAAGAAAGAACCCTCGTCTCTTTGAACTTAAGAGTCTGTCGGATCTACAGTTTCCCCGCGTCCAATTAAGGTTCCGATGTTTTCACACAATCATTACAAAGTGGCAAATAACAAGTCATAGGCTTGAGATGAGATTTTAAAGATGATGACAACAATATGAACTAAGCAGGGAAAATGTTCCGACCAACTCCAAATCACATGTAGTTAACCTCATTACAACAGATAAAAAAGTTGATAACTTGGCACAAATCCAAAATTGAAGCCAGAAACGTTCTTCCCTATTCAAACTGGTTCATATGCGAGGGCGAGGATGAAGGGAATCACTTCTTTCTGAATGCAGCTGAACATTTCCGCGTACCAACAAATCTTTCCAACTGAACTACTCAATCCAACCTTAATCACAAAATTGTCCCGTTGTCTGTGTTAACCTAGAAAGGTATGATCTCGAGCAACCTGAAAAGAACAAGAATCAGTATCGCTCCACCATCTCAGAGGTTATTGTCTGTACTCCCAGCTGGCTTCTGAGGTCTTCTATACCATAAGAATGCAAACCAAATGGTCCTGAGCAACGCCCCATTTGCAAAATGTGGGATAAAGAGCCGTCCCCAGTAGGGATAATACGGGCCTGGCAATTTGAGCAGCGTGAAGAAAGCAGCAACGACTACCAGATGCCAGGGAACCGTCGCATTCTGAAAGTCCAATGACCAATGTCAATAAATCAAATGAATGAGGGAAGGAAGAACCATTTCAAGCGATTACCTTGAGAGAAGGAGATGCTTCTTCGGCTGCAGTTCTCAAGACTCCGGCTACAGCAACACCGATAACAAAAGGCACTGGAGTGAAGTACAACTTCCGTTCGTGTGCGGAGTAGGACAGCTCACTAACACAGGAAATCACGAATAAAGGTACATACAAGTACTTAACGACTTCCAAGATCAGGTCTAGAATAAGCTGAATGAAAGTGTCGAAAGCTTTATTCCAAGGGAAACTCTTCACTGGCTGAGGAGCATTACCCCAAATTTGTTTGGCCTTTTGAAGAACAAACTTCAGCTTCCCCGACTCATCAGATTGTCCTGCAGCCATATTCATGGCACAAAAAAGTCGGGGCTGGGTAATTATACTCATCCTTTGTGGTCTGATAGGTAGAATTTGAAACTGCAACTTTCGGCATGATGGATATTGCTGCAACAGAAGTAGAAGCTCAAAGACTAGGAGCAAATATCAGCAAGAACTTGTGGTTAGATAGCTAAAACAACTAATCTGCCAAGCTCAACAACAGATTCTATCGATTCAAATCAAAACTTATAATGATAAAAGCACGAATCGGTGCATAATGACCAAAAAGAACTGAAGATATACATATAAATGTTAAACGTTCGAAAGACAGAAAGAAACACCGTGGAGAATGGCTTTTAATCATTCCTCCCAAATGCAACGATGGCAAATCAGACAAATTGATACGGTAAGATAACTATAAATCCGATTGCCTTGCAGATTTGATAACTCCCGAGTGAATCCAAACTAGGGCTGACTTGTTCCATGAAAAATTCCACTGAGCTAACCAAGAATCAGAGAAAGCAAATAAAAGTGGCATACAATCATCATTTCTGAATCTTCAGACCGCCTCAATCATATCAAGTGAACAACAAATAACTAAGACAATGTACTGGGTACATCGAATATTTCTTACACAAAACGAAGACAAACTGTACTACTGTTGGAGTAAGAAACCACTCAATTAAGCATGGTTTCTGTTCTCCACCAACGAACACAATGAAGATTTTACCAAGATTCACCGCTCAAGATAACAAGAAAAAGTCGCAATCTCTGAAAAGCCCATTTCATTCTTTCATGCTTTCAAGCGACAAGAAAGTGGAAGAGACGACTTTACCTTGAGTTGCAGAGCGTGAGCAGGAGAGTTGAGCCGGAGCGCCATGTTCTAGAGCGAGAAACTGAGTTGAGAAGGGAGAGAAAATCAGTTTAGCCTCCTTATTCCGAAGTCGAAGAAGAAGCATGAATCAAATTAGCAAAGGGCGAAACGCTCCACGAACACCAGGATAAGGTGGTCGAGCTAGAAAAACCCCCTTGCTATAAGCACTAAAATACAATAATTTGAGCACTCCTCTAATATTTGCTTAATTTTTCAGTATGATAAACTTGTTTAACAACACATAAGTTTTGGATATTTATTCATGAGTCGTATGAGACCGTCTTTTCATAACCCATGAAAAAATCAAGGTTTAAATTGTAAATTATAACAAATGAAGATAAAATTTTCGGGTTGCATTAATCGGGTCATAAACTTTATAACTACTGCATGATAAATTTTTAATATTGCAACTAAAACCTTTTACTTTTTATTATTTTAATTAAACCTGGCATTTCCATAAGTTTATGGAAATACCGTCTTTCCCAAGACTTTGCCAAAAAAGTATTTTCCAAAATTTTAAATTTTGTATGTAATTTAACAAATGCAGTATGCAAGGTAAAAAATAAGTGGCATGTCTATAAGTCTATGGACAGGCCGTCTGCCAGGAGATGCAACTTGTAGCAGTTATAAAGTTTATAACCTGATTCATTCAACCCAAAAATTTTATGTTCATTTATTCCATTTTGCACTTTAAACTTTGGTCTTTCCATGGGTTATGGAAAAACATCTTTCAAGAGACGAAGCCATATACTCCCTCCGTCCCAACCGAATGTGAACACTTTCTCAGGTTATGTTTGACAAACGACAACTTTAGTTACATATATGAATGCTATGTTAAAAATTGATATTTAAAAAATACATCATGCAGGAAATCCAACAATATCTCACACGATAATACTGTGGCTATATACAAGTTGAAATTTGGTCAAACACGTCTTCAAAAGTTGACCAAAAAGTGTGCACGGTTGGAACGGAAGGAGTATATTATTTAAAATTTAAATCAAATAACAAAATGAAGGTAATGATAAAAGTTGAAAAGGTAAAATTTTGTTTTTTATAGATTTTCTAAAATATTTTTTCACCTTATTTTCACGAGTTAAGTAAAATTTTAATTTAGGACAATTTAGTTCACGGTCAATTTTGAATAATCATGGAGCAAAAGGTAAAATCCCTCTCGTGTAGGTCCTGTCATCCTGATACCACGGGTTGATGAGGAGAATATTCACATGCTAGAAGAGTGATTGAATACACAATTTCTCTATATTACATGCAATGGGTATTTATTTCAGTTTTGGTCTTGGTTTTGAGCAAAAGTTTCGTAATAATGATCTTTGGCAAGAAAAACGAAAAAGAAGCACTTGAAATCAAAATAGCACTAGTTTATTGGACCAAAACAAACATTCCCCAAAAGGAAACTACTGCGCAGCAGTTCTTTCTTATTGTTTTTACAAAATGCAAATCTTAACAAATCAAACTAGGTTCATGGAAACAAAGGCAGATAGAGTAGGCCAGTGTTCTCAGGAATTCCCATCATCAAGTTCAGATTCTGCAATGCCTGCCCAGAAGCTCCCTTCACAAGATTGTCAATCTGCAGCGAATCGTTTCAAGAAACACGTAAACATTACATTCGTGGCCTGTGATATGAGGGAAGGAAGAAACAGAAGCAGGACTTACAACTGATACGATTATAGCTCGTCCTGGAATTCGATCAGGAAACACGTTCATGAGGCAGTAATTGGATCCTCGGACGTGTCTTGTATGAGGGACTTCGTTTTTCTTCAACAGCACTACGAATTCTTCATTCTGGATAGAGATAAAAAGAGGGTTTATTGGCGAAGAATCAGATCGATGAAATGCAAGACAATACGGAGAGACATGCCTCGTAGAAGCTGTTCAAGTGGTGATAAAGATCATCAGTGGATACCCCGGGAGCCATCTCCACATAAATGGTTGATTGCATACCTCGGCTCTGTCAGTTACGATCAACAGTTATGGAAAACAGTAATTAAATATTATCAGTCTCATACTACCGTAAAATGTTACCATGGGCATCAAGTGTGGAGTAAAGCTAACTGTCACTCCTGAGCCTGTTACGTCTGATAAACCTTGTTCGATTTCTGGCACTGGTATTACAGATGAAAATAAAGTCAGCCCTTCTCAAAAGTGAATAATTGGTTGATGATGATATTGATTCAAGTATTGTGTTTGCCCACCATGGCGATGTTTAGTGATGCCGTAAGAATGAATCCCTTCAGCTATCTCAGTATACAAATTTGCCTCCTTGGCACCACGACCTAAAGGGAACGCCAATCAGAATTTGGTTACAAACCGCTGCAAACCTCTTCGCTCAAGCATTCAAAAGGAGAGAGAGAATAGTGTTCAAACCGGCTCCACTAACACCAGATTTTGCATCAATAATGATATTTTTTACTTCAATGAGATTTGCCTGCAAGCAAGATAACAGCTCTAAGTTGAAAAAATCCAGCCAATTGATATTTCTTCCCTCTATAAATTCTAGCTGTTTCATTCTAAAAAATGCCCGCCATGTTAATTTGATGCATATGTTCAGTGAAACATAACCTGCAAACTAACCTTTAGTAAGGGAACCAGTGGCAGTTGAATAGAAGTTGGGTAACATCCAGGATTAGCAACTAAGCGTGCATCTTGGATTTCTTTTCTATGTATCTCAGTCAAACCGTAAACAGCTTCTTTCTGCATCCAAGTAGCAGATTGCCCTTTAACAAAAGAGACTGAATCCCAAGGATAAGACAAGAATGGAAATTGACCAAAAAATCTGTGAATAACCCATTTAGACTTCCTAAGCTTCACATCGGGTAAAATTTTTAATTCCCATCAATTACTCAAGACAACAAGCTTTTAAGAATTAGACATTTCTAGGGGTGTACAAACATAACCTGCAAGTCTACTGCCTCGTGAGGCTGACCGTACCACTCTTCATATTCACCAACATCTCGTAACCTGAAGTCCTGCAGAATCACCAGGTAAGGACTTGATGAAAGCACGACTAACTAAGACGAATCACAAAAAATCAGACACGCAGAAAAACTATAAATTCCAAAACAATTAAGTAATTATAGACCATACCGCCGAAAGATCAACAATTTTCAAACTGTTCGGAAGACCTTTAATAATTTCCTGCAAGAAGTATCAACATATCTCTTAGTAATTGCAATACAGCACCTTAGTCAATCAGTTGGGCCAAACATAAAAAAATTTCATCAATAAAAAACTTTCACTTAGTACAAAAGCAATGTCAGATCATAATGCCTAAGATGGAGAGAAACCAGCACCTGAGTGGTTCCATGAGGCAAGCAACAAAATACAGCATCTACATCAGAAAAGTCAGCATCTTTGACAGCTACCAATTCAGGCAAACCCTACAACAATATATTTTGCCATATACAATCAAATATCATTATAAACAACATTTACTTAAAACTTAAATGAAGTACAATTGAGTACAGACAATATTGAATGTCAAAGTCTCAAAGACACTATACCTTTGTGGCCAAATGAGGGAATACTGATCCGATCGGTTGACCAGCTTTCCTGTCTGCAGTCATCAAAGTAATGTCAAAGTATGGATGATTCGCGAGGAGTCTAATGATCTGCCAATTGAGAAAGAAAAATAAAAAATCTCAATCCATAAACATCACCCAGACGGAGAAAATAAACACGCCAAAATGTACATTACTAATATAACGTTAAGTGTGCACTGACCGAAGCACAGGTATCAAAAACCAGATTTCACAAAGCCAACATCTTTATTGTTGACAGAATCTCAATAATATGAAATAACTTCCACAGTAACGACTCCCATCGATCTGCCCATTATTTCTCAGAAATCACCACATCTCTAATACAGAAACTCCCCCATTTTTCATTTCATTTCACGTTCAAGGCTAAAAATGTCTCCATCTGCCCCATCACACTTGTTTAACATCAACATCTTCAGTTTCGTGTACTAATCTTAGTAAACAACATAAAAAGTTGACATTCAACAACAAATCCAACAAGATTGCACGTGATGATATCATTACCTACATATCAGTGAGATTTCATAATCACCACTTGCAAACTCAGACCAGAATGAACAAAAGAATACATACCTCAGAGCCAGTATAACCACTAGCTCCCAGCACTCCAATTCGGAGTTTATCCTGTTTCTGAGCATTATTATTAGAAACCTGCAAACTCACTGCAGCTCTAGTGCAAAAATTTCTCAACTTGAAACTTTTCTTTTCAGCCTGCAAAAACACACACACCATCAATTTCTTGTTTATAGCAATAGAAGGAGAATTAAGAGTGCATACCTGAAGCTTGGAGAAGCAACCCGAATCGAAGCAATTGGAGCTGAAATGACCTAAAGAACTCATCTTTTTTTATTGTATCAACAGAACCCGGATCGTGAATCAAAGAGGGAGTGAAATGTTCGGTTTCATACGACAAAAAGGTGAAGATGGCGGCTCTAGTTCTGGGTTCTTGGCTATGGCGTAATGCCCAGTAAATGTGGGTGATACGGCACAGGCTATTAACCATGTGCTAATTGAAAGTGCAAATATAACCATATTTATTCAGGTTATGCGTAAATAAAACCTTTTCCGGCAATTTGATGTCAGAATTAGGTTAAAAGACAACTTTACCCTGATCGGTTTATGTTTTAAAAAAATAAAAAATTTCAAATGATTTAGTGATCATATTGTCCTTCGTCTCTTACCAACTCTTGTCTTCTTCCATTCACTCCTCCATTCTTCTCTTCTTCCACTCACTTCGCCGCTTCATTCTTCTTCCCGCCGCACACCTTTCTTTCTTCCACTCCGTCACCCTCTCTTCGGCCACCACAATCTCTCCCTCCGCCGCTATCCCTTTTGTTCTTCAACTCCTACATAACTGCTATAAATACACCCTCGATTTCCCCCAATTTATCAAATTAGGTTTCCAAAATAGTATTATCTGAAGCAGAAGAAGAAGACGATGAATATGGCGAATTGGGGGCCGGTGGTGATCGAGGTGGGGTTGTTCATTCTGCTCAGTCCATGGTCTGATTTCGTCCGAGGTATGTTCGAAGCTTTGAGTTCGTCCTATTTTGCTTTTCTGGGTTTGTGCCTTGATGTGGTGTGGTAGTGGGTTTGATGAGTGGCGGGAGGAGGGTCTGATGTGGTTTGGTGGCAAGTCTGATGGGTGGCGGGAGGTGGTGATGTGATGGCTGGGCTAATGGGTGGCATGTGGGGGCGGCGAGGGAGTGAGCTCAGAGGTGGAGTGGCGTTGGCGGCGTGGTGGCACTGTAGGGGTGGGGATGGTGGCCGTGAAGTTAACTGTCGATCCGACTTTGATTCAGCCGACGTCGGCGCACTTGTTGCCGAGAGGGATTGGTGGTTCTGGCAGGAGGGATTGGTGGTGGTGGTCGGGAATGGTTGGTGGTGATGGCAGGGTGAAGGTGGGGTGATGGCAGGGGAGACAGAGGAGCTCCGGTAGTGGTTGCTGGTGGTGGTGATCCAGGTGGTGGCGGCGGTGCTAGCTGTTGGTGGTAGTGACTGGGGGCAATTTTTTCTTTTTAATTTTATATTAGGTTAGAAGGGCAATTTGGTCATTTTCGGTTGGTCAATGATCGGAAATGGCCAGTCAATGCCGGAATAATGGCTTAAGGGTAATATTTGCACTTATGCGCAATAGATAGGGTTATATTTGCACTAAAAAATAATTGAGAGTTATATTTGCACTTTCCTCAACATATAGGGTTATATCTGCACATTTGAGAAAATATCGTCATTTTTCTCTGAATATTTTCGCCGAAGAAGTCATTGATCGACATTTATGTGCAATTGAATTTATATTGCTCATAAATTTTAAAATATTTGGAGAGTTACTTCGACAAACAATGAGGTATGAATGAATTTAGAAGATGAGTAAGTTCATATTTATGGCAGAACACAAACAATTACATTAACTATGAGGTATTTGAATTCCCGTGGCAATGTTGCACCATTGCCTTTTGACTTTGCAGAAACTATTCGGCAAGATCAATTTTAAAGTTGAAGGAATCGACAATGTATTCGAGCTAATTTATCGACCGCTGAGACTTTTTGTACCGAAGGACTTTACAAATTCTCTAGCAGCATGGAAAGCGAGAACAATATCATTTCCGCAATGATAACAGTGACTTAAATTAGAGGCCATGAATCCATCACACGGTGATTTGAGATGATTCTAATAGGGGTGGGGAAAATAAACGAAATTTCCAATAGTGACGCATGATTGTAGTCACTTGAAATTTTTAGTGGAGATGCAAAAGAGAAGGGGATTAGCGGTGGTAGAAAGACCAGAGGGGAAGTTGCAGGAGGTGGAAGGAGATGGAGCTTGTGGTGCAGTAGTACGTTATAGTGCTGGTGTTGAGTTGGATTGTGTTTATGGGCAGAAGTGGACGACGCTTCATTGCAACAATGTTGGTATAGCCAAACTAAACAAGGTTATTAATGTATTGCGTAATATGAAAATACAACCCTATATGTTGAGGAAAGTGCATGTATAACACTCAATTGTTTTTTAGTGCAAATACAATCCTCCGACCATGGTTCCGGCGTTGACTAATAAATTTCGACCATTGACCCACTTGTAAAGACTAAAATACCCTTATGGCCCAAGCCTTAAACTGGAAGGACAATTATGCCCTTATTAACACCACCACTGCCAAGCCGCCACCACCACCTGTTCCGACACTGCTACCTTATAACAACCACCGCATCGCTCCGGCACCGTCGATTTGCCATTGCCATTAATTTGGAAACCACCGCACTGCTGCCTGAAAGCTCCATTCTTCTCGGACCACCGGTCTTCTATATCCCTTCCAATTCTTCTCTGATTGCCGATTCGCCACCACCATTAATTTGGAAACCACCACACTGCTACCTGAATGCTTCATTCTTCTCCGACCACCACTCTTCTATACCCCATTGTCTCCATTCCTCTCCAACCGCTGATTCGTGTTCGCCACTAGAGGATAAAGCCAAGGCACGTTACGGGCCTTACGGCGGTGGTTGGTGGAGTGAAGGTGCCGCTGCCATTGATGCTCAAGAGTACGGACGAGGAGTTTAAGGAGCTGATTGGGGGAAGCCGATTTCAAAGAAACGACCAAAAGAAACGACTAAAGAAACAACCACCAACCAGAAGAAGACTTTTTGGATGAGAATTGTTTGAGTGAATTTCAGAGAAACAGCCAGAAGAAGAGAGAAACGAAGAAGATGACTTTAGGGGTAATAATGTAATTTCACTATTTTCCCAATTTTTTATTTTTTTACACAGGGGCAAAATAATCTTTTCACCGTATTCCAACCTCCAACTGCCTGAAAAGGTTATATTTGCACATAACCTGAATAGATAGAGTTGTATTTGCACTTTCAATCAACACGGGATTACGCCTGCACTTTCATCAAATATATAGGGTTATATCTGCACTTGGCTCTAATGGATTTTAATTTATTTTATCAAAAAGTGATGACAGCGGTTAAGTTATAAAATTTCATTCAAGTCGAGGATTACAATCATTATTTTATCAAGGCCAAGTAGAGTAAAGTGGAGCATTCATCCAACTCATAAACTAAAACACATCCATTCTCCAACAATCACTAATATCTTACAATGCAATCTAAACAGTTTCCACTCAATAAAAACCTCACACAACAGGCACATACTACACCAATATAACATATTACACCAGGTAGAATATGTACAAAAATGGCAGATTGCAAAGGTTTCATTCATCATCACCAATCTAGTAGTCTGGTCCAGCAGGGGAGTACCAAGCAGGATGCGTCCCTCTAGCCCTGAGCAATCTGGTGAAAGCCGAATCGGGCATTCGGCCCTTCTCTTCTTCCTCGAGCTCTTCCTTGGTCTTAGGCAATCCATCCGGAATCGGGCAATCTTTGGCTGCCATCGGCTCAGATTCTGAAGGTTTCTCTTCTGCTTTCTTGGTCCCTTTGTCTGATTTGTGAATCTCAGCTATCCCGTGTAAGCAACCGACCAGCGATTTCACCCCGCCCGATTCTATGATCAGCCTCTCGACCTCGGCCTTTGGTGCCTCTCTCTGAATTGCACTTCATCGATCAGTAAAAGAAGAAACAACAACAAACGGATTCATCCTGTGTTTCTACGTGGGATCTCGGAGAGTAGACTGTATTTCTTGGGAGATATTTAAGGTTGTTTGTTTCTCTAATTTTATTAACAACACAACTTCATAAATCATGGTTAAGACATGAATGCACAAACTTTCTAATATAAGAAATTATCAAAACCTAGAAGAAAACAGCCACAATGCTATATACAGAACCACACACCTCACTTCTTTGTCAAAAATTTCAAAACCTGACCATAAATTTCACTCAGCATATAAACAATACTATCATCATATTCATACCATTGAGCTTAGATTTGGTCCGTTTAACTTCAGTTCAGTACGGAACAGAAAAGAATCATTTATTACAACCCACAATCTGAAATTACCATCCAAGTTCAAACATGGCAACTAAATATTTTCCCACAGAAGCTTGAATCTTGAAAGATGAAACTGAAAAACTTACTTCGAGCTCTTTAAGTTCAAAGTAGGCCTGCCAACAACTGTACGAGGTATCCCCCTCCAGCGTCGAACAATAATCTAAACCGAAGGCATACAAATCCACCAAAAACACATAAAAAACGCGTCTTTCGGCAATAATCACCAAAAAAACAGGGCATACCAGCAAGTTGGTTCTCGGACTTCTCGATCAGGGGTGGTTCTTTCACCATCCGGTCGAATTTGGTTCTGCTGAAGGGCTCGAGCTTCGGTATGTAGGCATGATTTCTTGAAGATGAAGAAGAACAAGAAATGGCGGCGTGATTCAGCCGGGGAACATGGATTGGATCATGGGTTTCAACAACAAGAGTTGAAGGTGAGATAGAAGAAGTGAAAGACAGTGATTGAAGCATTTTTCTGCATATGGTATTGTTCAGAGTTTCTCTCAAGAATTCGAAGATATTGATGGAGAATAAGTACTGGTCCCTTCGGAATCAAGATTTGATATTATAGAAAAAGTTCAAAACAGTGGGATTCAGGGGGCAATGGTCCAATGGATAAGGATGAGATATTTTTATAATTCTTTTTCACTCCCTCCGTTTCACTAATGGCGGCACTTGCTTTATTGAGATGTATTTTTTTTTAAACGACACATTTTTTATTTTTTATAAGATTTACTTATTTTAGCTCAATTCAACCACTTATTTTTACCTTATTAATTCAAGAGAGGTTAAACGTAGTTTGCCACTTTTTTGTTGATTAGAGGGAGTAATGGATATATTGCATGCAAAGGATAAACCTCGCCGTTTGATGACCAAGGCCCTGTCCAGTAGCTTTATTATTTGGGTCTCTCTCTTTATATACGATATTTTTATAAATTATAAGAGTATTAAAGTTTAAAATGTAAATTATAACAAATGAACATAACATTTTCTATTTGCGTGAATTGAGTTATAAACTTTATAATGGCTAAATGTTGTATAATAAATTTTTAATGTTGTAACTAAAACATTTTACCTTTTATTATTCTAATCAAACCCTGTCTTTCCATAAGCATATGGAAAGACGGATTTTCCCAAAATTTTACCTTATTTTAATACAATAAATTTATTTCAATACTAATAATACGGAGTAATAAATTTATTTTAGTACGTATTAAATACATTTACTAATTTGTATCACATTTTTCAGCATTAATAATCTTAGCTCAACACCAATAAATTTAATTTCACACTAAATAAATCTAACTAGATAGAACCCAAAATAAAGAAATAAAAATAAAATAAGTAGATGAAAATAAAGAAATATAAAAATAAAAAGTATGTCAAATTTATAAAAACAATTTTTAAAAAAAGTGTGGCGTCCAATTAAACAAAGAAAATACTGGGATACGAATATACAGTCATTTTACTCCCAACTCGTTTCCTCTTACATTCATTCTTTTCAATTTAATTGTATTTTATTTAAAGCTAAAAGTTGAAACGATGCCGTTGTGATGGTAGTACTAGTCAATGGGCAGCTTTTCCTTGTCCTTTGAAGCATTGACCTTTTGGCCTTCTGCAACTTTCCTTTTTATATTTTCTTTTATTTTAAGTTCAATATTAGTTAAGGCAGAGTCAGGGAAAGATCTTCATTTTATTTATTTATGGAAAAATGAGATGATAATAAAGTAAAATATCTTAATTGTAATATTAAAAATTTATTTTGCAACGTGTAATAGTTATACAGTTTATAACTCGATTCATGCAACTATAAATTTTTATCTTCATTTCTTCTAATTTACACTTGAAAACTAGCATTTCCATGACTTATGGAAAGATTATCTTTACGTATATACTCATTAGTTAAATACACTCCATAAATTTGTTTAAGAGAATTTATGTTGAGCCATAACTATTTCTTCGTTAAAAATACAGTCCAAAGAGAGTGAGTTATTTCATTTTAGACAGTAAAACCCGTAACCAAAACTTGTGATTTAAAACGATTAAATAAACATTATGACGAATTATTGGTACTGTACAGATGACCTTAAAAGTTTTCAAGAGATATTTTTTACTTGTCGATTTTGTGTCACTTTCAATCTACAACTTTATTTCAATGCAATATAACAATTAGCTTATCTTTACAGAGCTATTTATGGCAAATATCTTCACCTTAGTCAATTCAGTCAACATTTGAAGAGCTTGTGTAAGTTTCAAAAAATAGTTGTATGTAGGCAAAATTCAATTAGAAAGGACAAAAATGGGAAGAAAATACTGCAAATTTATATTAGGTAATGTACATTTTTTGTGCATATCTACATACAATGATACAAGAGGGGCATTACTGGAACATTGTACTTGTTAGCAAACAACTAACTATTCAGAACTGTTCCTTATCTGCAAAAAATGGCCTTATTTTATCTGTCAAAAGAAGAAAGATATGGAGTTTGTTGGTGGTCTGTCCTTGAGCTCAAAGGAGATGAATTTCCTGGCATCAGTTCAGACAATCTGATCCTTTCTTTGTTCATTCTATTCTGAAAAGCAGAAACTGATATAATCTTAAACACACATGTACTATTATGTACGAATGAATGAGGATGTTTCATTAAATCAGATTTATAATTTTACCTTCATTTTGGCTGCTTCCAGTTCTCTTTCCAGTGCATTCATCCTGCTCTTGAGCTCATCGAGGGCTTCTTCGGCCACTGATCGGTTTATTTCTGACGTAGGAGGTCTTGTTATACCTGCTGCCTGTAGTTTTCCATTCAAATAAGATGTAAGAATATTGTGAAGATAGAAATCTTGAAGATGTGATTCTGAGTTGCATTGCACCGAACTGACCTTTAATATACTGGTGCACAAGCTGATCAACTCGTGAGCTAACTGAAACCTCTCAGTCTCAGTCTCCTGTTGATGGAAAAAAGAATCAAATTCACCGATATGATATTATCCTGATCATAATCAATGTATTCTTGAGGCGAAAAAGGGCTTCCTAGAAGAACCCTGACCTTTAGTTTAATGCTGAGCCTTTCCTCCTCATCAAAGTTGATGTGAGGATTTCTCCCACCAGCAGCACGATACTGCACTAATTCTTGCTTTACTCGCAGGAGCAAAGCGTCTGTTCTCCTCAGCTTGGCACTGAGTTCATCATTATGACATTTCAACATATTATTTTCTTCCTGTATCAAAGAGTAAATTCATATTATAGAGTATATATTGGCCTTCGCTCAGTGAAACATCATATCTAATGTTTATTGACTAAAAACCAGTACAGGCAAAAACTTGCCTTTATTTTAGCATGGTGATGGATCCGCTGTTGGAGATTTTGCTGACCCGACAACTTCTTTATTTCAGCTTCTAGTTCCATAGCCCTTTTCTTATAGTTTGTACTCTCCACCTGAGCATGCAGATAAGCAATTTAGAAGTTGAATGCAGATAGGCAAGTTAGTAGTTACAAATTACAATACTAAGGAACTTTTGGTATTCAAACCTTCAACAATTGGTTTTCAGTTGTTAAAAGTTGATCCCGTTGGCGTAGTTTTTCCAACGTAACTTGTGCAGTAACCACCTCAGCTTGCTTTCTGTCAATTTCCTCTATCCATCTGGATAAAAGATTTTAAACATGAAAGGTTAGCTATTATTTTGGGCATCAGTACCACAAATATAGTTTGACGGTTGTTTACCCTTTCCGTTCCTTGACAAATTCATTCAGCTGCTCCTTCAGTTTAACAACTTCCTCTTCCTGTAACAGAATCACATATGGCAATAAAGAACCTAAGTTTGAAATGCTTTCCACAGTGACGATATGAGTTTACAGAGACTTACCTGAACATTATGTGATTGAGCTTTGTCCATGAGCACTTGCACTTGCTTATTATTCATTAAAGTCTAGCATTAACAGATGTACAAACATGAGTATACATAGAACATACTTGAGTTGTATGGAAGTGTGACAATTTTCAGCAAGAGGAAATGCAGATCAAATTGAAAAATTACCGCACAACTATTCATGTCCAACTTTAAACCCAACAAATCACGGATAACATCATGAGTCATGCTTTCTGCTGTAGCTAATCTTGCATTCAGCATGAATATCTGCAAGAAGAGTCAATAAGTTTAATTCATGAAAATAAGGTATAAAAACTGGTACTCCCTGCATTCTAGCTATTTTTGCGGAGAGAGAAAGAAGAAGTTTTTTTAAGAATCCATTATTATATGATTTCTTTCTCATGTGCTGGTGGGGTACCTTCATTTTATTTTCCTTTTCCATTTAATTTCATCATTTTCCAACATAAAAGATGAATAAAAGCTAGCCAAAAAAGGAAATAAAGTGAAGAGTGCAAAAATAGGTGGGATGTCCCAAAAAAGGAAAGAATACAAAAATAGCTGGGACGGAGGGAGTATTAATAGGGCCAGATTCGTAAAATCAACACTACCTCTTTTTGTCTACTTGCAGCTAGGGCCTCCAGTTCTTCAATGCGATGTCTTCCAGCACTAAGCTCCTCCTCTTTCTCAGACTTAATCTGTTGAGCTATGCCCAGGCCAATGCATTTGAAAGGAGAACCAGAACCCCGAGACTTGGAGCCATTCTTCTCCAATTTATTAGCTGATAAAGTCATTGTGTTGGCACTGGCAGGAACTTCTTGTTTTACTTGTTCCAGCATAGCTTCCAATACCTTAAACTGTTCAGAAGTTCAGATTAATATAAAACATGGCCAGTCGGACCTGTATTCTTAAGATTTATGCATTTCTGCTTTGTTGTACCTTTTGCTTGTACTCAGAAGCCTGTGCCTCTGCGTGCAAATTAAGCTCATCGATATGAACCTTGCATCTGGCCATCTGTTGAATATAGAATTAGTTAGTCTCAGCAGAAACCGAAAATGCTTGAAAGAACCCTTAGTCGGGACAATGCCTAAGATTCATCCTATTCATCAAAACAAGTTACAAGAAAGTAATATACCTCTGCATCTCTCGCAGCTATCTCTTTTTCAAGAACTTGTATGCGCTGGAGGCTTTCTTCAAGGTTTCTCTCATTATCATCAAGCTTTCTGCATGTTATACTGATTTATGAATATCTACCTGCAGAACTGACTAAGGTTTCTAGTATTAGTGATTTTTACATTACAACAAACCTTCTCATATCAGCATCAAAGTTCTCAACACTCTGCATTTGTTGCTTGAAACCATGAAGCTCCACTTCAAGCTCCTCCCTTTCAAGTCGCTGCCTTTCAGCTTCTCCCTTGAGAACCTCAAACTGAAGACACACACAAAAGCATGTCAAGTATGACATATTTTTAGTTTAAATCATAGCAAGAAAAATAGTTACCTGGTTTTCAAGCACATCCACTGTACGCTCTAGTTCTTCAACAGAACGTTCTAACAGCTTCACCTCCTCTTCCTTTTCTTCAATGTTGACTTTTCTAATTTCTGCCAACTATTGGTGATAATATATGCAGAGAGTTAGAGTAAGTAGTGATAGTATCTGATTTTCTACTGAAGTTTATTGCAAATGACCTTTACCTCTTGAGCTTCATTAGCAAGTACTCCTTTCTCTTCGCCCATGGTTTGTGCCATCTGAAGCTCTTGCATCAGAGCACGTGCTTTCCCTTGCAGATCATCCCTTTCAGTATTAACATCAATCAAGTTGCTCTCTAAGGACTCAACCTTGCGGTTAATTTCACCAAATGCCACTTCCATTTTAACTATCTCGATCTCTAGGTTTTCACTGACCTTCCTTCTATCTATCAACTCCTCCTCCAAGAGCTCCCTAGCTTTTGTACATTCTCCCATCTTGGCTACTAACTCGTGATTTAGACTGGTGAGAGACAAAACTGTTTCTTGCTCTTTTGCAATATCATTCTCCAGAGAAATAATTTTGACTATTTTCTCTTTCAGCTGAGCGTCAAGATCTTGGACCAATTTAACTGTTTCATCAAGATTGGCTGACTTCAATATGAGTTCATTTTGCAAAGCACCTAAGGAATCCAACAGTGATCCAATCTCATCTTTTTGATCCATAGAAATGGATGCAGACTCTTGTAACACGCTCATATCAAATAAAACGCCATTCAGAATTTCATCCTTCCTCAACAATTCAGTGTGGAGTTCATCTGCCTCTGCTTTTGCAACCTCTAAATCAGTCTGCAGTGCTGCAGACTGATTTTCCAATAAAGAAACTTTGTCTCCCAATGTTTGGTTTTCAGCATCAAGCACGGCTTTCTCTCTCAAAGATGATTCAAGTTCATCTTTCTTATCCTCCAAGTCCTGAAAGAGCGAGCAATACTCTGCCTTGACCTTCTGAATCTCATCCTGCAACATCTTCTCCTCATGCTCAAGGCAGTTTAGCTTTCTTAGCTCCAAGTCTTCCTTTTCCAACTTATTTGATTCCAACAAACAGTTATCCTTTTCCAACTTCTTGTTTTGGTCCTCAAGGGAAGATAGTTGTTTAGATGAAACCTCCAAAGCAGCTTCCACCATTTTCTTCTCTTCTGTCAAATTTCCACATTCAGCATTAAGCTTCTCAACCTGCAAGGAGAGCATTTGCTTTGCTTTTGTAGCTTCCTCAAGGTCAGATTTTAAATCATCGGCCAAGGATGCAACTTCTTTTAGTGACTCGACATCAAGACGAAGAGTCTTGTTTAAATCTTCCATTTGAGCAATCGTCGAATTCCTTGTTTCAAGGTCTGCCAGCAAATCTTGGAGCTCCTTCCCTAAATTATTGAAGTTGTTGCTGAGAGAACAAAGTTCAGCTTCTCTCTCGAGCAAGATTGATTCAGTTAAGCTTGCATCAATAGCATGAAGAACTACAGCTTCTTCGCAAGCGTTAAGGACTTTAAAATAACTTAGATGTGCTCTCTCCAAATCAGTTTTAACAGAATTAACTTGTTTCAACTGTGATGACAAGATTAAAACCTCAAAATCTCTTGCACACATTTCCACCAAGAAATTTTCCTCCCGAGTTTCACGTACTCCCTCTTTTTCTTTGTTACTGTGATCCAGATCCATCAGTAGTACATTGAGTTCAGCTCCAATGCTATTTGATCTTTGCATCATTAACTCCTCCTCAGACTGTAAATCTAATAATTTCTGCTCAAAACCTTTTAGCTTGATCCGAAGCTCTCCAGTTTCATCTTCATGCCTCGAAATGCGGTCAAAACTATTCTTGATGTCTTCCAACAATTTGCCCTCAAGAACTCTGCAGCTCTCAAGCTCTTCCATAGCCTTATGGTTCTGCTTCCTCAACTCAGATATAGCCTCATTTGACTCACCCAGTCCATGAGAAAGTATACCATTTTCTGCATTCAATTCAGTCACTGTCTCTAAGAGAATCCCCAAATGACAAATGTGCAGAACAGAAACAGCAGTGTTCTTCAAAATAATATCAGAGCATATGTCCTCATGGCAAGCACTCAACAGTTTCACGGACTCATGAAACTGGGACTTTGTAGAAAGGCAATCAGAGGCAATACAGAAGCATTCTTCCATGGAAACAGTTTGAACCTGTGAAACTATGACCTCCAACTCTTGTAGCGATTTGTTTATCGTTTCAAAATCTGATCCCAACTGAACTTTCAGCTCTTCAAGCTGTCCATCCTTCTGATCAATTACAGACTGTAAGCTTTGAAATTTGCTGGCCAGGCAATCTCTGTCACAAACTAGTGAAGCCTCCTTCTTTTTAAGCTCTGAAACCTCAAGCTTCAAGGTTTCGTTGGCTATCATCAACTCATTTATCATTATATCTGCATCTTTCATGGTATACTGAATCTCATCAAATTTTGAAAGAACATAGGAAGCTTCTGCATCCTTCTGAGTGGAAACTAGGCTTGCATCTCCAAGTGCTTCCTCAAGCAGCTGCAAAAGCAGGGGTTAGACTCTCATGATTACAATGTAAAAGGCATAAAAAGTTATATCGTTCCAGCTTTTTTCTAAACATCTTTTGCATTTTTCAATTCTCAACAAACTTATTTCCTAAAGAAAGAATTTAACATAATTTTATCCATACCTCTTTTTGCTCAAACCAGGAATTACAAGAGTCCTCTAGAGCTCTCTCGAACCCCAGAAGCTTGCCTTCCAGATCACCTATCTTGATTTTCACTTCATCTTCAAAATAATCCATGGCATTGCTCAAAACAAGTACCTGAGCCACAATGGATTCAATGCCCCTCCGACTCTCTTGCTCAGAGACGCAGATATTCTTCTTCTCGGATCTTAATTTGGTAATCTCAGTTTGTACGCCTTTCAGACTTTCAAGTGCTGATTCGATTTCTGCCTTCAAAAGCATAATGGTTGCTTCTCGGTTCTTTATATCTTTCAGTCTTTGACACAGCAAATTCTTCTTACCGCTCAAACCTCTGTTCACGTTTCCACCTATGTCAGCAGCATAGTGGGGAAATCCGCCTTCTCTGTCTTGATCAAAATGTGAGTTCATGTCATTGGGATATTCTGTTCTCGTGGAACTTGTCTGCAACAAATATTAAATTTTAAACTGAGTTTAATAACTGAGAACTTCAAAAATAAACAAACAGATAGCTAGCTACTCAAACGGAATTAAAATTTTGAATTACCCGCATTTCATCATTCTCCTCGCTAGATAAACAAGCAAACTCTCCTTGAACACCATGTCTTGATGGATATCCACTTCCATCCACATAAGCCGTGATGCATGACCTCACCTCAGACACACCATTTTCTAATTCGGTAAGTCTCTCATCAGTTTGCAAGATAGTATCTTCCTCATATGCTTCTAGCTCCTGCCTCAAAGAATTAGCAGAATTCTGCTCCTCAGATAGCTTCCTCCCGAGAACACTGCAGCTTGCCTCCAATGCTTTTATATCTTCTCTAAGAGACTGAATCTGTTTCTCTGCTTCATCAATCATCCAAGTCTGACTCTGGACAACAGAATCCTTACCAACATTTGCATCTGCGAGGGCCATGAGCTGAGTGTCCTTCAGGTTTAATTCATCAAGATACTTAGAGTTTAGCTCAGACAACCGGTTTACAGCAACCAAAGCAACTGTTGCACAAGTTGATGTTTTCCTAAGTTGAGCCTCCCCATGCCTTATTTTATTCTTCAGCTCCGAAACTGTGGATGCTTCTGCAGACAACTGTGAAGTTAGCCTGAACATTTCCTTATCCTTTTCACAGCACTCTTGCTGGTGGGCTTCAGTCATGGCCAAAGCTGCTCCTCTCAATGAATTCAGCATGCATTCCATATCCTTTCCTTTACTGGACGCATCTTCTAGATAATGGTTGAGCTCTTCAATCAGCACTTCTTTCTCTAATATGCATCTTGACATCCTGTCAAACTGTGCAGATATCCAACTTCTTTTCTGAGGGAAAGAATTTGAAATGTGGTGTAGCTGTTCTGAGGCATCTTTAAGGGACTCAAACCCACCTTGGAGAACAGCTTCAATTTCATTTGTTAGAAGTTCCCATTCATGAGATGATTTTCTTAATTCATTGTCTCTGTCTTCCAACAATTTGCTCAATTCTGTATTTTCATCAGTCAATGCAGAAAATTTGTCCTGCATCTCTTGCATTTCAGTTTGTAGAAGAGCCAAACTTTGTTCAGTCTCCATCTCTTTCAGGTTACTGGCCTGGACTTCTTCCTGAAGAAGAGAAAGTTCTTCCTGCAAGCACACAATCACCTCCGCAGTTTCAGCCTCAACCTGCCTACGCACTTCTTCCACTTCTTCTTCATGGGATGCCTGATATGCTTTATCACTCTGGTATCGTTTGTTCAGTCTCTTGGCCTTCTCCAGGGAATCATGCATCTTGTTTAATTTGTCTTCCAAGGGAAAATCTTCACGTTTCAAGATTTTGGAAGATGAGAGACTTCTAAACTCTTGACGACGGTTTTGCAACTTCAAAGAAGAGAGTTCAAGCTCTTGCTTGTTTGATAAATCTTCAAAGTAACAGTTCTTGTTCCTGAGATCCTCTATCTCATCGATTGATAGAAGTTGTTGGGATTCTAAAGCTTCTATGACAGATTGAGCTTCCTTCAGTTCTTCTTTCATTGCTTCATATTGCTTGGTGACTAAGAGAACCTTTTCCTTCGACAAATCAAGATCTCTACTCAACAACTGCACCTTTCCCTCCCTTTCATGACTATATGATCTCTCTTCTTTAAGAATAGTTTTCAAAATATCCGACTCCAATTGTAAATGCAGAATTTCATCCACATGATCCTTTGTTTTCTCTATCTCAATTTCTTTTTTCTCCTTCTGCAAAGCCACCTTTGGCTGGTTACTGACTGGTGGAGCTTCTGATATAGACTCCTGAAAGAAAAAATATCACCACCATAAGCAACTTGAATTGAGATCCCCATCTATGCAAATAAATCACATTCCACTGTCCAAGAAACTGTTTACCAAGAATGCAAGCTTCTAGGGAAAACAAAACCGTATTACACTATATTACATACCACTAAGACTCATCCCACTATCTAGGGTGTACTGCATTGCTAAACAAACAACTTAGCATTTACCCACGATGATGGGTTTATATGCATTTTCCTGCCACATGTCCATTTTGGAAATGTTTCGTCTGCTTAAGCATCCATTCAGGAATACTGTACAAAATGTAGTTCAAAGATGATGCTGAAACTAAATAGTGATTTGTTACCTTAACAACAACTTCAGCACTGCTTTCTTCATGATCATTCACCAAAGGTCTGCCCAAATTCATTGAAAAACGCAAGGTGTCGACTTCCCTGGATTACAAAGAAAAATGAGCTACCAGCATAGTTTGAGCATCACTAAAACTTAATCATCATCAAACAGGTTTGAGCTTGTTACCTGCTGAGTTTTGTATTATACTCCAAACAAGATTTAAGTTTACTCCTGCACTCCTCTAACTCATATTGGGTCTTCTTTAACTGTATGCAATATCACGGGCATGTCAGAAAGTGTCAAGGCGGAAAATTTAAGCCTAAATACAAGGATTATGAGTATCCAAACCTCCTGCTGAAGTGAAACATTTTCCTTGGATACATTTGATGGCTCCTGTGTCAGATGGAAAGACTATGGTAAGTTGAGGGAATTTTAAGATTAAATGATTGTAGAAAGAGATTGACAACTATTTTGAAAGGTTACCTGATGATGCTGCTT
This sequence comes from Rubia yunnanensis, assembly GCA_037428765.1. Lineage (NCBI taxonomy): Eukaryota > Viridiplantae > Streptophyta > Magnoliopsida > Gentianales > Rubiaceae > Rubia > Rubia yunnanensis. Next base: position 131,607,313 of record CM075063.1, read on the forward strand.
TAAGTTCCCATCAAGTGAAAGCATGAACTGCCATCAAAGCAAATAAATTAAGATCTGAATTATTACATAAAAAAACAATTCTTTGTTTTTGGCTACTCTCAGAAATACCTGTTCTCTGAGTTGAGATACCTCTGCCAAAAGCATCTCTCTTTCCCCTTCCTCATAAAAGTCTTGAAACCTACAAGCATAAGATATCACATGAGAATAAACATATGAAAACATTGATAATTTGTGTCATATTTCTTCTAGAAACGTACCTACGAAGTTGTTCGAGAAGCCTAATGTTCTCAAGAGCGAAGCGAGTCACTTCTGGATTCTTTTCTATTTTAGCTCGAAGCAACTGAATTTCACTGGACAGTGTACAGTTCTCTTCCTGTAAATAAGCATCTGTGGGCATTAAACCACAAACAAGAGACTCCATTCTTTGAATTTTGTCTTCTCTGAATTTCAACATCATCTTCGTGCACCGGGTGTCTTCCTCCCTTTGTTGAACCTGTTGCGATAATTCCCAACACCATTCCAGAGCATCAACATAAGTAATAGTTCCTCAGCTGAAACACTTCTTCTAACTTCTAAACCAGGCAAAAACCACACACACACACACAAAATTTACCAGGCGGTTCAGCTGCTCATTCTCAGCTTCAAGCTGTTTGATGGAGATTTCTGCCATCTGTTCTCTTCTTAGAGCACCAGCAAGCATACCCTCAAATGATTTCATCTGGAATAGAGATAAGAAGACAAGATGTAAAACAATGGAGGATAAAAACTGAAGCTTTGACTCAGGCATCCTAGCCATTACGTATTTTAGCATTCCAATCACAAATATGCATTCTAAGCATCCACTTTTGTATTTTATTCCTTATACTATATAGTTTTTAATCTTATCATTTGTTCTCTAGTTTCTGGTCATTTTACTCCTTTTAGATCTATCAACCGCAAAATGTTTTATCCAGCACTCTTGACTATTGTGTAGATAAAAAGAACAGAAACAGGTTGAAAGCAACTGTACCTGTTTAGTAGATACCCTCAGACTCCCCTTGCCCTCTTTGCTGAGTAAATGAGCCTGTGAATCTGTCTCAATTGCATCTTTAAAGAAACTGCTGTCATCTTCAATTCCTTCATCAGCCGGACCAAATGACAAAGATCTGGATACATTTTGACGTTTGAGAATACAAAGTTCCTCCTGTTCGAACAATCTTGTTAAGATAGATATTCATCTACTTTTATATGCAACTAGGGTTGGAAGGTTGACAAAGGAACTACCTTAAGAAACCTTATTTGGTTTTGCAATGCAACAACGTCTCCCGAGGAATCTTCATTGACAATCGCCTATGATGTTGAAAGTATGAGGGGAAAAACACTACTCACTTAGAAAGGAAAATAAAGGATTTTGTATTGAAACCCGACCCTAACCAGATACTGAAATTCATGGCTTACATTATTCTGAATAAGCTTTGCACGCTGAGCAAACTTCAAAGTGTTCAGAGTTTCAGCAGCACACCTGAAGAAAAGAAGTTAGGATCAATGATACTCTCAAAGTCCTACAAATACATACAGAAACCAAACAAACGGAGAAATATATATTAATACACTAACCAAATTGAAGGGCTGACATTAGCTATTATCATTGTTTTTGAGTTCCCACCTAAAGAATCCTGCATTCTACTACTTGTAAGAAGATATTTTAAGGTATCATGAGCCAATTCTCAATGAAGCAAGTTGAAATTAATATGGACCTGAAGTAGAAATGTCAGTCTTGAATCCCTGTAAGGAATATGTTTCTGCCTCCCATTTGCCACATCAACAAGGACCATTATCACATGACTGCGAAGGATAATAAATGAGCGACGTGAGAAGATATTCTTCGAGTATAGATACTGGCACAGGACATGGGCGATACAGTCATGAATTACCCAAGAGTTGATAGTGATTTGTTGATGTTAGCAGCCTCCTTTAGACGCTCACCTTCAGCCCCAGAAGTCTTTTGCCTGTAATGCATGGCAACATGAGATGTTAACGAAATACATGTCTTTTTCATGGCATAAATTAATGCACCACCTTTCAGAACCAGCGAGATCAACAAGGTTAAGCCTTGCAAAACGGAAGTTGCTGGTGGAATCCTTCTCCCACCTACTTTCAATTTCACATGTAAAGACACTATGTGAGCGGCTGCTTTCTCTGTTCATATTGGTGGCAGCAACTCTTCTGTTCAAGGAACCCTGAGACAGATTTAAAATCTCAGCACTTATAGACATAGTGGTACGCTGTTTTTATGTTGTACATTCTGCTTATATAGGCTACAATTTCCATGGGAACTAATATGAATAAATCATGAATCAGTCACCTGTCTCAAGAGTTTGAGAATGTCACCAACAGTTTGGACTTCAATTGCTGATAAGTTCTCAACATACACACCTTTTTTCATATCCTCACGCAACTTAAAACCGAAAATATCATGATCAGAAAACATTGACAACCATTCAGTTGTTAGAACGACAACTATGGAATAGAGACTCTAAGTACCATCAAGTTTGTTGATGAAGGATCAAGAAGATCAGTAATCTGTTCATTATAAATCTCCAAAAATGAACATCTGCAATGGTATCTTAATTTCTCATCTTTGCGGCTTTCCTCTTCCTGAATGTTTTGAGAGTTCTTTCATTTGATTAAAGTGCAACAGAGAGTGAAAGTATTGAAAGAAGTTAAGGGAGCAAAAAGTAAGCAAAGAGTGTCGATCTTACAGCTCTGATTCTTGCAAATAAGAACTCAAATATTCGTGGTGTCATTCCACGATGTGTGCTAGGTCTAATCTCTAGGTCTTCAATATCACCTAGCATAGTGTGTGTCTTTCCGCTTCCTGTCTGCATTGTAACTTTTCAGCATCAGAACAAGCTTATACCTCACTAGTGGCTTATTAAACTAACTGATTTTTCTGATTTGATTAAGCTACACAAGGAAATGCCTAAAGCCCAACAAACCAAAAAACTATAATGGGTAACGAATAGGTAAGGGAACTTTTTATTTACTCTTATCATCTGTTCCCAAATTTATAACCCAATACCTGGCCATAAGCAAACATACAGCTATTGTACCCAGATAAGCAATTCTCCACCATTGGCAAACCAACCATCCTGAAAAGTGTTTCCTACAACATTGTAACAGTGAAGGTAAGGCCTAGAAATCCCCAAGAATACTCCTGGCAATTCTTCCATTCCTTCTATCTAAAAAAATACCTGGTCTACCGTTTCACATGCAACATGATCAAATGTGAATCGCGTCTCAGGTTGCCCAATCCAAGTGATGGTTTGTGCACTCTCCTGCTTCAGGCACCTGGTGTAACCAGCGATGCCTTTCTCTGCATTGCTCAGAGGCCGCACGCGAATCAAAACCTAAATTAATCGAAGCCCCATTAAATCAAAGCTTAGTAAGTTCTTAAATCATAAAAAGACGGAAACTTGTTTTAAAAATCAAGTTACTACTTACTTGCACATTGTGCTCCAACCAGAATGAGGGATCCTCTTTGAGCTCAAAATGTGGAACCTCAACCGTATTTACAACCGTGTTAGAGTTACTAGAACTCGATATCCCTTTCGACAGAGCTGCATAGTTAGACATCCTCGAGCCACCACTGCTCGGAGGAGCTCTGGAGCCACTGGTCAAACAGAACCCCGGGTTCGGAGGCTTGCTCACACTCTTAGTCGGTGTAGTCTGAGTAGAATTCCCCTCCGAATTAGCTCTCCCCACATTGCGAGCAGGTCGAGGAGTGATGAAATTCGCCATTGCTGACCTTAACTGACTGTAACTTCCACCATTCACATCAGCCTTGCCCCCATCCTTCATTTCCACAGCTACTGAACTTGAACTTGAACTTGAACTCAAACTCGATTCACCCTTCTGCCCCCAACCGAACCTCTTATTCACCACCGGCTTCTCCGGCGTGCGCAGTTGGTGCATAGGGTTTGCACCCCTGGGCTTAGTAGGTGTTCCATCACTCTTATAAACCCTAACACTCCCTTCCTGATCCACTCCGCCTTTCGCATTCAGCGCAGGCTCCTGAATCGCATTCAAAGGCGGCCGCACCGACGAATCTACAACAACCTGAGCACCCGACGAATCCTTCGTGTTCACCGGAAGATTCTCCGTTTCCTCGCCGGAATTCCGGCGCAGGAACTTGATATCCCTCAACATTCTAATCTCATTCAAACACACACTACCAAAAATAAGATAATGCACACAGAAAATCGAACTAAAGATCTATGACTGTAAATTACCTGAAAGAACAAGTGAAGAAAAGGATTCCTACTCCGCGATACACTGAAACTGCTGTTCTCAGCTGGGGTTTAGCTCGATCTGGAGCTCGGAAACATTGATGATATCGGGAGAAAGGATATTAAAGGTTGCAGAAGCTTTTCCTGTGCATTTCCATGGAGTATTGAATTTGGGAGGTTTGAATAATTTGAATTTGCGAGGATTGTGTGTGTGTGTGTGTGTGTTTTGGACGGCTGAGATTGGACCGAGATTTGAATCTGAAGGTGTTGGTAATAACATCGCGCTTCGGGGTTTTGACTTTTGAAATGCTGTTGGGACTTGGGAGAAATAAGAAAAGAAAAAGGGCCTCACCATTTTAATTTCGTTGTTAACGGCTACATTTAATTTAAATTCAGGTGGATTGGGCCTCAACAGGCCCATCCTATAAAGTATAATTGCTCAAGATTTGATATGCCTCTTTATTTGGCACGGCTTGTTTTGTGTGTTTAATTAATTGTAAATTAAAATGTGAAATACCCTTGATGAAAAGCTTCTAACGATAACAAAAATTTGACTTATAAGTACATACATTCATTCTGATAAATATTCATTGCGGATATAGTTGTATATATTTCCAAAAGTTTTGGATATAATAATCAGATGTAGGCTTTCTTAAAATTATTATGATATTGATATTAATATTGATAAATCCAAATCATATAATTTTATACAAAATACTATTTTGGATGAAAGAATTAACATGTTTGTTTTATATTTATATAGTTAATACTATATAAATTTTAATTTGTATGATATTGGTATTTTATAAAATTTATACAAAAAATTAAATGTTTTCTTATCAGAGATGATGATGTGTTGCTAAATAATTGATTCTCAAATATCATTCCATTGTTGGCAGTTGATTCTTACCTAGTTTTTATCAAAACTGATGATGTGACTTAAGAAGTACTCATTAGATCCACTACCATTATGGATGCTCTAAATCCATGACGTGTATTTATAGTGAGAATCTCTCGTGTTATATCGACTAACATTGAAATAATCATTTAAATTATTTTTAAGAATGAATTATAATTAATTATACGTTGAAATTTATTGTAAAAAGTGTGTATAATTGTAGGTGCCTCATTGTAATAAATAAAAATAACTATTAAACCACCCTACTCGTCCTAGTAATTGTAAAGTGACCATTTCTAATTATCAATTGGTCTTTACAAATATTTTGTATATTTTTAAATATGGTATTTTGTTGTTGATTTTGATGATTAATGAAGTTGGGTTTCATTAAACAATCGAAAGCAGACAGGGCGTCGATTTTGTTTTTGGTAATTTTTGTCAATTGGAAACACAAAACAACTAATGTCGAACACATTACAACTATGGTTTCAATTGATTATCATATGAAACTGACTCCAGGATGCTTTCGATAGTCAATCTACTATATTTCCGAGGGTCCGATCCCGCTTCAGGCATTACAAAATGTGGCCGACATCGTTTCATTACGGATTCGACATCGGCCAAGCTCACCTTCTCTATCCATGTCACACTAAATGATTCTCAACCACAAAAATGATCTCCAATATAAGGTAAAAAATGAGAGTCAATATGACTGTTACAAAAATCAAAGTGACCCTGTAGTTGAGCTTCTGTTTTCAGAAGGTGATATTGAGTCCGTTAAATATGCATAGTCAGCAAAGTTACCAGAATCATATATATTAACTATTGTAAATTCATATAATTTTAATTTCGGTAAGTAACCTATTAAAACTAAAGTATATGTTTAGTTATTTCAGGTTTTGAATCAATTATATTATATTAGATTTACATTAAACAAAGAAATAATAATATTTGAAAATTTAAATACTCATACAATTCTAAAATCAATAATTAAAGATGATATTCTTATATTCATAAAGAAAGAAAAGAAAATTTTAGTGTAAATTATTGTGCAAAATTTAGTTCGGAGTTAATTAGATCACAAAGTTTTATTCGTCTAATTGTTAGATGAGGCAATTTTATAATTGTATAATTAATTGGATGATTTGATGTTTGTTTTCATTTATTGAAACGTGATTCCCATAGTTTTAAACATCTTTTTAAATATATCTTGAAATATAGATAAATATAATTTAAATTTAAAAATAATATAAATGAGATTTTTTATGATTGGTCAAACGATCGTGAGGCGTTCTAACTAAAAAACTTTCTCTAGTTAAATATTCATGAAATGTAAAATTAATTTTGTTCTTTAATATTTGAATAGAAATTTAATATACAGTGAAGGCAAAGTCTTGGGAAAGACGATCTTTCCATAGGCTTATGGAAAGACGGTCTTTACATAGGCTTATGGAAAGATGGGGTTTGATTAGAATAATAAAAGGTAAAAGGTCTTAGTTGCAATATTAAAGTTTTAGTATGACACATGTAGTAGTTATAAATTTTATAACCCGGTTCATGCAACCCAAAAATTTTACCTTAATTTCTTCTAATTTACTCTTTAAACGTTGGTCTTTTCATAACTTATGGAAATACCGTCTTTCAAGAGACAGACTCTATGGTGAATGGAGATAAATATAGCTTTAATATTGTGGCGAAACTTGATTTTCAAGTCTGCATCGGAGATGGAAACTTTACTAATCCCTATCATTAATACTCTTATATCGACACCACAATAACACCCTATAGTAATTTTGCCAAGTGACTTCTAGTTTTGTGAATGATACTTCAAGCATTGGAGATGCTCTATCTAACGTATTACTTCAGAGTCCGTCTCTTGTGAGACCGTCTCATGGTGAGACCAAGGACTAAAGGTAAAATAAGAAAAAGAATAAAAAATCGGGGGAAAAAACTAATAGAACTGGACTAAATTGCAAATTATCACAATTACACATTAAATCTCTGAACTTTTAAAACATGAATATGAAACTCAATCTTAAAATCTTTGCAATTTAATCCCCTATCTCACCGTGAGACGGTCTTATATAAGATTTTGTGCACACTTTTTGGTCAACTTTCTCATATCATGGTTGACCGATAATAACTTTAGTTACATATATTAATGGTGTGTTAAAATTTGATATTTAGAAAATACATCATTCAGGGAATCCAACAATATCTCACATGATGATATTAGTGTCTATATACTAGTTGAAATTTATGATCAAACATGTCTTGAGAAAGTAGATCAAAAAGTGTGCAGATTCGGGTGGGACGTAAGGTGTAAATTTTATGTCTCTTGCCACTTATGAATATAGTTACATTTTAATGTTAGTTATTGAAAGGTTCAAGAAAATAATTGGATTAAACGTTCAATTTTTTTTTACGGTTCAATTCCGCCTCCCCTAAAAACATAATTATAAAAACAATGTGTCACATCCAGTTACGATATGATTTGCCTACCTGACCAACAAACATCATCATCATCTTATTACAATTAGAGTCCGTCTCTTGAAAGACGATATTTTTATAAATTATGAAATATCAATGTTTAAAGTGTAAATTAAAAAAAATGAAGATAAATTTTTTTAGGTTCATGAATCGGACTATAAACTACTACAAGCATAATAATTTTTTAATATTGCATCTAAGACCTTTTACCTTTTATTATTTCAATTAAACTCCGTCTTTCTATAATCATATGAAAAGATATTTCCTAAAAGTTTACCTTACCGTTACGTGTATCATCACATCATCAACCAGTATTTTCTTGCATGTGAACAAGGCCGTGATTCACCACCTATCAGTTATTTTCATCTCCCTATTATAATATACTGCTATTACGATTTACGAGTACTACTTCTTGATAAATATCTTTTTTTTTCACAATCACTAGTCTTTGAGTAAAAGAAACGTCGCATTCACCCGAACGATAGAGCAATCATTGAATGTTCCTCTGCCGCCAATTATACACCGATTGGATGAGATATTGTCCGAAGATTGCCAGCTAATTCCGACCTTTGAGCTCCCCAAAAGCTGCATTTCCTGCCCGAAACGAAGTAATACATATAGTCGAGTGACCGGCTTCCATTAGCCGCATCAGCAAAAATGGTGATTCAGAGAGTCGAGTTGTGCATGGAGTTGTTTAGATTTTTAATGGACTTCGTGGCGGTTTTCGTGGAGGCGGTTGGAATCGTTATCGACGATTTCAACACCCGGCGGCCGGTTATGCTTGTGACTCCTAATTACATTACTCCGGCTCCATATGTTGGTATTCTTATCTGAGTTTTTTCCCGCTGTTTTTTCGGTTAGGCTTTGGCTTGAATGATTAGGATTTGTTTGTTTCAGATCGACGTGTTCTTCCTCTGAGACGGGGTACTTTTAATTTCTCCATCTTGTTTTGAACGTTGTTCTGTTCTGTTGTAAAATTTGAGGAATATGATGTTCTTTCTTCTTCTTCTCACTCATTCCTGATTGTTATTTTCATATGTAATGGTTGATAACTGATAAGGTTCACAGCAGACTCTGTTCTGCTGAAGAGTATGAATTTGTGCACCCCGACTAGGCGACTACAATGATAAAATAGTGGAGTTGAGCATTGGAGCCTAGTACTACCTCTGGTACCAAAATATTGAGACTCTTATAATGGACACAAATTTTTCTAAAACGTAAAATGGAGGTAGGAGATTGTATTAAAAGAGTAAAAAGTAAAATTATTGGATGAAAATAATCTAGAGTTTGCTAAAAGAGGAAGTGTTAATATAAAAAGATCATTCCAAAAAGAAAATAGTGTCAATATAAAAAAAAATATGAGGGAGTATACTCGAACTCCAACAACTAATTGGGATGCACTTTGTACACTTTTTTGAAATCAATTGAACACTTTTAATGCACGGGAAAATACAAATCTAACCATACTATTTTTTGACAGTGTTAATCTAATCATGTAAAATTTGAAAGTGCAGTTCTAATCCTATGTTTTTCAGCAAATGTGACTATATAACCTTTTCGGACTATTCCGGCATTGACTTGGCATTTTCAGATATTGACCAAACCTAAGAAGGCTAAAATACCCCTAGTTTTAAAACTAAAAACTTAATAAAAAAAACCCGGTTCTTATTCTTCATCTCCAAAATCAGCACCACTACTGCTCCACCGCCATCGGCCGTTGCCGCCGCTCCACACCACAACCCTCTGCTGCCCCGCCCCCGCCAGTCAGAATTTGGAGTTTCGCCGCCGGAATCTGGAATTTCACCTCTTCTCCGCCACTGAATCCCACATCACCGCTGCTCCTCCACTCCACCACCACAACCCCCCGCCCCACCACCACCACCCAATATTATAACCCTCCCATCTCCCAGCCACCCACCCAAGCTGTACCGCCAGCACCACCCACACCACCCAATCACTGAAAGACGGATTTTCACTCAGCCTACTGAACAAAAATCTCATAAATAGCAGTGGTGGTTGGCATCAGAACACCAGAGGGCGCTACCGCCACCCACAACCACCCAGTCACTAAAAGAAATAGATGTTCACTCAGCCTACTGAACAAAGATACTCAAATCCCATCCTGATTTTGTTCCCACTGGTCTTCTAGCTGCGGTTATGGATCATTCTGAGCCTCGCGACTATCGTGCAGCTCGTCGGGACTCGAAATGGGTAGGTGCCATGGATGAGGAGATGGATGCACTTAGAAGACAGCACACTTGGGAGTTGGTTCCTCGCCCTTCGAATGTCAATGTTGTTGGGTCAAAATGGGTCTGTCGCTTGAAATACAGACCTGATGGCAGCATTGATCGTTACAAGGCTCGTCTGGTCGCTCAAGGTTACTCGCAGATTCCTGGCTTCGATTTCGATCACACGTTTAGTCCGGTAGTTAAAGCTGCCACAGTTCGGACTGTTCTTGCTATAGCTACTCTACGACGGTGGCCCTTGCATCAGCTTGATGTCAAGAATGCGTTTCTCCATGGCGTTCTTGACACACCGGTCTATATGGCTCAGCCTGTTGGTTATCAGGATCCTGCTTGTCCTACTCATGTCTGTCGACTTCAGAAGGCTATTTATGGCCTGAAGCAGGCTCCTCGAGCCTGGTTTGATAGATTCAGCTCTTTTTTGAGTCAGCTTGGTTTTGTTTGTAGCTCGTCAGATACATCTCTGTTTGTTTTCTCTCGGGGTTCTACACTACTGTATCTCCTGGTCTATGTTGATGACATCATTCTCACTGGCAATGATGAGGGTGCCATTCGCCAGTTCATCTCTCGGACTGATAAGGAGTTTTCCATCAAGGACTTAGGGTCTCTGACTTACTTCCTTGGTCTTGAGGTATCCACTTCTCCTACCGGTCTCTTTCTTGGGTAAGCCAAGTATGTTCGTGATATTCTTTCTCGAGCAGGCATGACTGACACATCTCCGGTTACCACTCCGTTTGTTCCACTCTCACAACTTCACAGCAGCTCCAGTGCTCCTTTTGGTAATCCTACCTTTTATCGATCTCTGGTGGGTGCCCTTCAGTATCTGACTATCACCCGTCCAGATTTGACTTTTGCTGTCAACTCTGTCAGTCAGTTCCTTCAGGATCCTCGGGAGGATCATTTTGCAGCTGTCACACGGATTCTTCGGTATGTGGCTGGAACGCCCCATTTTGGTCTCACTTTCCGCACGGGAGGATCCTCTGATGTTTGTGCTTACTCCGATGCTGACTGGGCTCGCTGCTTGGAGACGCGTCGTTCGACCTATGGTTATGCTGTTTTCTTGGGAGACAACTTGGTGTCCTGGAGTGCCAAGAAGCAGCCCACTGTCTCGCGCTCGAGCTCAGAGTCTGAATACCGCGCTCTTGCAAATACGGCTGCTGAAGTCATTTGGCTCTCTCACCTTCTGAAGGAGTTGCATTTTCCGCTGGATGGTTCGCCTCTTCTTTTGTGTGACAACAACAGCGCGATCTTCTTAGCTCAGAATCCTGTTGCTCATAAGCGGGCGAAACATATCGACATCGACTACCATTTTGTTCGGGAGTTAGTTGCCTCTGGGAAGCTTCGAGTCAGTCATGTGCGCACTTCATTGCAGCTTGCGGATATTTTCACGAAAGGGCTTCCAAAGCTATTGTTTGAATTTTTTCGTTCCAAGCTTTGCGTTTCGGTTAACCCGACGCTTCGCTTGAGGGGGGATATTAGAGATAGCTGAAGGGTCAAAGACCATAAATGGGTTTAACTATAGTTCCTTGTATTTTGCCTATTTATTCTTCATAATACACCCTCATAAGTTATGGAGGTTTCACTTTAACATGTTTCACTAATATTGGCACCATAGGTTTAGCCGTTTGAATTTAGGTGAAGAAAATTAGTGGATGAAATTGATTGTAGAAAGTAAAAAGTAGAATGAGCGGATGAAATTGAATGAATTTTGCCAAAAATGGAAAGTATGCCAATATAAAAGAAACAACTCAAAAAGGGAAGCGCATCAATATTAAAGAAACAAAGGGAGTATTTTTCCTTGCTTTGGTAAACCTCAAATTCAAGTTCGATCCCATTTATTTTCACTCAAGATTGAGGTCAAGTCACAAGCTCACTAAAACTCAGCTCGGGAAATTTTAAACGAGCCAAATTCAAATTAAGGGTTGTTCGAGTTCAGCTAAACTCATTTACAACCCTTCAAAATGTACCTCACTTGGGCTGAGCTGGTATAAGTGCTTAGCGAGGTGCTTTGGTCCCATTGCAAAAGCAGTTGGAGGATTCCGAGGTCCGTTGCCGTATAAGAAAGCTTCGTACTCCTTCCGTTTCACTTTGGTTGGCACCATAGGTTTAGCTATTATTTTTTTTGTAAGTTAAAGTATGTGGAGAAAATTGAGTGAAGAGAGCAAAGAGTTTAATAAATAGTTGAGAATGATGTACATTTTGCCATGAGAGGAAATGTGACAAACTTAGAAAAACATACAAATATAATAAATGAGCCAAAGTTAAAAAACAGAGGGAGTACATTCTATTTTAATATGTTCTATAAATAATCTTTTATTTATAATTTTTTTATTTATTATCATTCAATTTACCAAACTTACCCTCATTAAACCTCTCAAATTTACTATATATTTAACATTTTGGCATTATTCAAGACATCACTCATGTAACATTTTGGCATTATTCAAGACATCACTCAAAGTTAAATTTTGACATAAAAAGATGCTGCCTTTAGCAATTAAGGAAATCTACTGTGTAACAGACGGGTACAAGAAAGGTAGGCAGTAATCAAAGAAAAAAGCCATTACATGTTTAAAGAAATATAATACTTTACAGAGAACTTATTAACATTTGTATGGCTTAAGTCATCCATATTCCATACCTCTTCATTTAGGGCGGAGACGCTGAGCTCCGGCCCGATCAGGCGATCATGGAGGCGTCGACGAACACCGCCGCCGCAATCTTCTCCGGGAACATTTCCATTGCCTGAGCAATCCCCAAACCGCCGTGGCTATGTCCGACGAGGATCACCCTTTCGTGCGGCGGAATCGAAGCCATGAACTTCCTCAGCGGCTGGAAGTAGTCGGAGACGGAATCCTCGACCTCGTCGACCTGGACCGGGTTGATTCCGGCCGCCGTCATGTCGAGAGCCGTGACGCTGTTGCCGGAGGACTTTATCAGGCCACTAGCCGGACCAGGACCACGCGCCGTGGACGAGGACGAAGTGGTTTGCAGGTCTAGGGCTTTTCGAGGAGGCGTCTGTTTGGTTCAGTAATGGGAGAAGGAATAAGAATAGGGCTAGCAAATGAATTGAGCTCGCGATTTTCTTCTGTTTCATGTTTCTGTAATTTGTCTGTCGGTTAGTTCTTGTCTTTGAAGATGGAGAAAGGATGAAGGTTCTTGGAGGACACTCTCACTTACGTGTGAAAGATACTCGGATATTGTCCTCATCATTTTTAATTTCTTCGAATTTTTTCATGTGTGGCTCTGTAGTTTTGATTCCGTCTTTTGAAAGACGATTTTTCCATAAATCATGAAACTACCAACGTTTAAAATGTGTAAATTAGAGGAAATGAAAATAAAAATTTTGGGTTGTATGAATCGGGCTATAAACTTTTTAGCTAATACATGCTGCATAATAAATATTTAATATTGCAATTAACATCTTTTACCTTTTATTATTCTAATTAAACCCTGTCTTTCTCGAGACTTTGCCCTTTATTTTTCTAATTTCTTTGAATAATTGTTCCCATTTTCTTACGAGAATATGTGGAAACAACATTTTATTTTAAGAGTCCATCTCTTGAAAGACGGTCTTTCCATAAGGTTTAAAGTGTAAAATATAAGAAATGAAGATAAAATTTTTGGGCTGCATGAACCGGGTTATAAATTTTATAACTGTTAAATGTTGCATACTAAAATTTTAATATTGCAACTAAGAACTTTTACCTTTTATTATTCTAATCAAATCCCGTATTTCCATAACTCTATGGAAATACCGTCTTTCCCAAGACTTTGCCTTATTTTAATCGAATTATTCCTTAAATATTTTAGAGTTTGTCTCTCGAAAGACAGTCTTTCCATAAGGCATGGAAAGACTAAGGTTAAAAGTGTAAATTTAAAAAAATGAAGATAAAGTTTTGGGTTACATAAATCGAGTAATAAATTTATAACTACTACATATTGCATAATAAATTTTTAATATTGCAACTAAGACCTTTTACCTTTCATTATTCTAATTAAATCTTGTCTTTCCACAGGCTTATGAAAAGACGGTCTTTCCCAAAACTTTCCCAATATTTTATGGTATAGAATGAGTATTTTGTTTCATACATTACTATTATTTTTCGATCTGATTGATTATATTATGGCAAAGTCTTGGGAAAAACAGTCTTTCCATAGGCTTATGGAAAGACGGGTTTAATTAGAATAATAAAAAGTAAAAGGTCTTAGTTGCAACATTAAAAATTTAGTATGTAACATGTAATAGTTATAAAATTTATAACCCGGTTCATGCAACCCGAAAATTTTATCTTAATTTATTCTAATTTACACCTTAAACCTTGGTCTTTCCATGACTTATGGAAAGACCGTCTTTCAAGAGACGCACTCTTATATTATTGTGTTTGTGATAATTATTTGATGGCAAAGTCTTGGGAAATACCGTCTTTCTATAAGTCATGGAAATACGAAGTTTAATTCGAATAATAAAAAGGTAAAATGTTTTAGTTGCAATATTAAAAATTTATTATCCAACATGTAGTAGTTATAAAGTTTATGACCCGATTAATGCAATCCAAAATTTTTATCATTATTTATTCTAATTTACACTTTAAACCTTGATTTTTCATGAATTATAAAATACCGTCTTTCAAGAGACGGACTCTTATTTGATTTAGTTATTCACGTTCCAGATGTTGTCTCGTTAATCTCATGTTTGGGATGTGGTGATCCGATGTTCAGGATGTTGTGATCCAGTGTTTGGGATAGTGCCCTCTTCACCCAAATTCGAATTTTGTAACTTACTGTATTATTTAAGTATAGACCGCACATTTTCCTTCTATATCCATCCCGCCATACACACTCTCCGTGTTGGGATAATACATTCCAATGGAATAATAAAATCACACTTGAATGATTATAGTAAAACTTTTTATAGATATCGATGTGAGTCGCGTTACATACGCTTTCCTTAAAGAGTAATTCGACCCTATTACAGCAGTGAGTTACACGAATTCCCTATCTCTCATGTTCTAGGCTTGAATCAGGATAATACTTTTGAGTACCCGTGTTTTTTATTGCTATGCATATCTAGGAAAGTCTTGTATTTTTCCCTGGTCATGTTTGTATTTTCTTGTTTGTCTATATCTTTGTCATGATAGAGAGAGAATAAGTGTCATTAAACGACGTACCACACATGTATATATATAGAGAATAAGTGTCATTAAAGGATGCAACGGTTCATGTGTAGTTATCATAACTGTAACGATGTATCTTTCCACATCCATAAACTCGTTTACTTGTAGGAGGAGTTAGGCATGCTACCAACACTGCATCATGTAGATAATCCTTAATCTATCTTCATCCTTTCAGTCAAGGAATTAGACACTACACACCACCACCGTCAGAATTATAAAAAACTCTGAAGTGATACATCTTTCCACACTCCACGACAAGCTATGTTAGTTATCACCAACACAATTAATCATTATCCTTTCAACTGTAAACTCGTAGATAGTTTATACAAGTGTGCACTTAACGTCCCGAGTTTACAATTACTCGAATCCAATTATACTTAAATGAGTGGGTCTCCTGACAGGCGGCCTGTCCATAAGCTTATGGACATGCCACTTAATTCTTACCTTATATACTGCATTTCTTAAATTACATACAAAATTTAAAATTTTTGAAAATATTTTTTTATATCATATATTTTTATATTTTCAATTTGAAATACATATTATTACTTGTTTTAACTTATAAAATGCAATATTTAAATTTTATAAAAAATTACAATATTTAAGCCAAATGCCCCTGAGAACTGTCCATGAGCTTATAGAAATGCCGCCTTTCCTGAGACTTTTCCTACTTAAATAAGTTTGTGTTTCATAAAACATCAACATTCTCCATATTTAGAAACAATACAAAAAGTATTAATGATAAAAAGACACTACCACCCTCATCAGAGGCGGATCTGAGGTGGGGCACGTGCCCCTATTGACCCCACCTTTAATGCTTCATAGACTTAAGTTTTTATATATTTTTAAAATAAAATTGTACATGTGTTTCTAATATTTATAGGTAAATATTTAGCAATATTAAATAAATTTATTAATTGTACAACTTTTTATTTGTTCATTTCAATCCACATCATAAATTTTAGACTTATATAATTATTAGTTTTTAAAAAGTTTCTTATTATCTTCTATCCACTAAAAGATTTTTTTTTCATTTTTATAATTTGAAAATTTTGGAAAGTCAACCTTCTATTCATTCACCATCATAATACAAAATACTCACATAAATACTTGCCTTAAGAGTCCATTTGCACTCTTCTTATTTTAATCAACTTTTCTTAAGACAATTTGCAAGAAAATTATTGATATGATCAGGAATCTAAATATACATTATATACCACTCAATAATGTACTAATCATTTGCAATAGAATGAATTATTCCTAGTTCAATCCATGTGTGCCTTGTTGCATTCATCAAAAAAAGTATACAGTATCTTATTGAATTCTTGAAGAAAGAGTTATCAAACATTATCGAAATATCATATAATTACATTATATATACCACGATTAAAGTTTCATTAATATATTTATTACCCTATATTTTTGTCTTCTAAAATACATTAATTAAATGTGCCCCCAATAAATTTACTTTCTAAATCCGCCACTGACCCTCTCATATACTTTGCTGCGTGGGTGGTGGCGGGTGAGCTGTGTGAGGGTAAAAGAATCAATTTACATGGTTTGAAAATTTGAAATCAGCTCCCTATCTCTGCAGCTTGAAATGAGGCGGGGGACTACTAAAATACAGTTTTTCAAAAGTATGAAAGTGTTGCACAATCACAATCTCAATAAAACTCTCAACTCATAACTTTCAATACATCAAACACTTAACAAGGGGAGCATGCACTCAAACAAGCCCATCAACATTATTAGTTTAAATAGCTTAAAGACACAACAACAACATGATTGGACACGATCATCACCCATATCATACTATGATCATTTGATAAGATCGACATCGGATCCAGAAACCTGGTCATCATCAAGCTTCAAGAGTACCTCTCCGCAATGTCCAGAAGAGCAAACAAGAGATCAACTGGCTTGGAGCTCATCACCATATGATCAGCCCCTTCAATCTCCACCACTTCATCTGGCGGATTCTTCGCAACCACCCATTCCTGATACTCCCTCCCGATGTTCTCATCTTCCTTCGCCACGATGTAGGCGCGGCGAACTGCCCCGTACCTCTCCTCCGTGAACACCAGCTCCTCCGACAGCTGCTTCTCGCTGTAGAGCTTCATCGGCCTCAGCAACGTTGTTGCCAGTGCCAGATCCTCGGCCGGGCTGAGCTGATACAGATGTTTTGCCAAGTGCTGTTTGCCGAGGACCAAGGCGGTTGGGGAGTTATCAGGTCCGTTTCCATGGAGGGTGTAGCTGTCTAGCAGAGGGATCTTCCTTTGTAAGTCCTTAGTCTGCAACAAGAAGAAATAATGCGATTGAAAAGAAGAAATAATACAATTGATGGGATGATTTGATGTTTGTTTCCATTTATTGCAGCAAGTTTCTAATAATTATGAAAACACGGTAAAATACATACTCCAAAATGAGCTTTAAAAGTTATAAAAATGAGCTTTTTGTTATGAATTATATAATCGTTTTGACGGTCTCAAAAAGACTCTCACTACGAAAAAATTTTTAGTAGTGGGTGCATATTTTGTGACAGGTAAGGAAATATCACAATTTTTGCTCCACATTTAAGTGTCACTAAATATATTTTGACATGTGTACATGTCACTAAACTGAATTACATCAATCCACGTCACAATGTTTTAGTTACGCGTTGAATAGAAACATTTCAAAAGGCGTCATTAAAAATTTTAGCGACAAATTTGCGTGTCACGAACTCTCCAAAAAAGCATCACAGTTGGAAAAAGGTTTTTAGACAAATAACAAATTATAATACAAGAATCCGTCTTTTGAAAGACGGTCTTTCCATAAGCCATAGAAAGACCAAGGTTTAGAGTGCAAATTAGAAAGAAAAAATAAAATAAAATTATCGGGTTGCATGAATCAAATTATAAACAATATAACTACTACTGCATAATAAATTTTAATATTGCAACTAACATCTTTAATTATTTTAATTGAACTCTAAAGGTGTTTCCAAGAATTTGCCATAACACAAATACCAAATTGACTATAATTATAATACCTCTCGGTAAGATTCGGAGACGTTGAGGTGCGGCCCAACCATGTTCCCCGCGAGGAAGACCGCCACCGCAATCTTGTCGGGAAACATCTGCATGGCCTGCGCAACTCCCGTCCCGCCGAAGCTATGTCCGACGAGGACAACCTTTTCACCTGCCGGAACGGAAGCCATGAACTTCCGCAGCGGGAAGTAGTAATCGGAGATGGAGTCCTCCAGGTCGTCGACCTGCACCGGGTTGATGCCGGACGCCGTCATGTCGATGGCGGTGGCTTCGTTGCCGGACGCTTTTATCAGCGACACCAGCCGGAACCAGGCCCACGCGCCGTGCGATGGGCCGTGGACGAGAACGAAGTGTTTCGGCGTCGCCGATCCTTGACCTGAAAGTGGAGCTACGAGAAGTAACAGAATTAAGCACAACAGCTTCATGTTTGATGGTTTGAGATATTGAGGTTAGTGCTCCTGTAATGGAGGTTTTATATAGGCTGTGTTTTGATTAAGCAGGGCCGAATTGTACACTGGGTAGGAGGCACCGTAATTGTAGGTTTTGTTTTATAATTATGTGCATTATAAGTTGGTAATGATGTGTTGTAATGGCAGTAAATATTAAGAAAGTCCATTTTTTGAAAGATGGGTTTTCAATAAATTGTAAAAAAAAATTAAGGTTTAAACCGCAAATTGAAAGAAATGAAAATGAAAATTTTGATTTGAATTAATCGGGTCATAAATTCATAACTATTGCATGTTGCATAATAAATTTTTAATATTCCAACTAAAACCATTTACTTTTCATAATTATCCTAATTAAATCCTGTTTTCATAAGTTTATGAAAAAATGATCTTTCTCACGATTTTGCCATATATTAAGGAAAGTGTAAATGCGTGTATGAGAAATAATGAAGAGAATGGGAAGCTCAGTCATTTTTACACACTTTTTGGTCAACTTTCTCGAGGTTTGTTTGACCATAAATTTCAGTTAGTATACAAACACAAATGCCGTTATGTGAGATATTGTAAGATTCTCTTCATCATATATTTTCTAAATATCAAGTTTTGATACACTATTATTACTCGTAATTAAAGTTATTGATAGGCAAACATGACCTGTGAAAGTTGGCGAAAAAATGTGAAGAAATGGATGGGACGGAGGAAGCAATTGTTTGAACGATAAGATGAGAATGAATGAAATATTTTTTAAATAGAAACGAAATTGATATAGACAAAGTCTTGGGAAAGACGGTCTTTCCATAATCCTATGGAAAGACGGGGTTTAATTAAAATAATAAAAGGTATAAGGTTTTAGTTGCAATATTAAAATTTTATTCGTGCAACATGTAAAATTTTATATTAATTTATTCTAATTTACACTTTAAACCTTGGTCTTTCCATGGCTTATGGAAAGACCGTCTTTCAAGAGACGGACTCATTGATATAACCACAAGTCATAAACTCTTGATTAAATGCATGCAATCAAAGGCGGTTCTTGAGGAACAGTCTTTAATTAGGACTCAAAACGAGTCCCGAACTCAGAACTCCCTCCCAAATCAGGTCGGAAATTTTAAAGTTACTTTTGAATTGATCAACTCCCTTCAAGAACCTTCAGTGCTTAAAGGTACTCTCTCATTGGAAAAAAAGGCAGCATACACCTGAGAGTATATCCCAGTGATTGAGAGTTGGGTGGGGTTTGGAAGAGTTTCAGGTTCGAAGCTCGGCTGCCACCGTGTGGGAATGTCCTGAGTCAACTTAGCCTTCGGGCCAAGGGTTGCTTGGACTTCCTGGTGGGCACCGAGTGTGGGCCGACCCGATAGTCCTGGTGCTGGACTACCGTGACTTATCTCTCACATGATGGCTGTGGTATGAGTTGATGAAGGCGAGCAATGATCGTCTTTTGGGAGGAAAAGGCAGCATGCCCATTGAAGGCAGTTTAAATATCTGTAATTTTTGCTTTTTTAGATTGATTCTTATTTTTCTTTGTTTTTTGTTTGCTCGTTGTTGTAACAGATTGTGATCATTTCTTATTTTTGGTCACGGGGTTACAAATCCGTCTTATTGCTTACTGCTGATAATCTAAGGTTACCGGCAACTTTTTTTTTTTAATAGATTATCATAAACAGGTTTCAAACATACCTCAATCAAAGGCAATTTTTGAACCGCTTTCGATCAACATCGGTCATAGGCAGGACCATGGAAAACACTTGAAAAATGTCTTTTCTAGTCCGATCAAACAGCTAGTGAACTCACCTCAACCCCTGACCTAAGAGCAAGATAATCTTGTAAGAGATTATAGAAAGTAGGAAGTTATTTTTACAATTAGAAGAAATTTCGATTTATTTATTTTATGACAGTAAAGAGTCGGATTGTACACAATGAATTTATTTTAAGCTGGTAGCATTCCTATCCTACGGTAACTGTATTACTGTACTGATTAATACAGGTCGTTTTGTACACAGTGATTTTAATTTTGTTGAGCTGTAAGTATGGAAAAAACACACTTTCATTTCCACATCTGCGAGCTACCTTAGTTATATGTTAGGCACAGTTTTGCGTTCTCCTAAAATCAACCCTTTCAAAAAAAATAAAAAAAATACAAAGACTTGAGTAAGACGGCCTCACTCATTCTTATGATGAGACGGAATGTCTAACTATAATTATTTAAAGATGATAAGGGACATGAGATACTTTCTATAATTTTTTAAAACTTTACTTGTTACTTTGTCTCACCATTATTTATAGCGAGACAGTAGTCTCGTATGAGTACTTCTCCAAAAGAAAATGCCACAAGTTATGATTACGAAGATTTTTGAAGATTGTTACGATGAAACTATAAATCAAGAAAAAGTTATACCAAAACAGCCACTCTCTTTTGATCAGAAAGTTAAAAACATCAGCTCTTTCAAAAGAAAGTGTCCTGTACTCATCTGATCATTATACACATCAAATGCATTGAATGTCCTCCTTCCATTCCAATTAAAACGACGGCATTTCTATTCTGGTTCGTCCCACAAAAATATCCAAATTATCTTTCGAAACAAAGAAGAATATAATTTTAGGACCTTTTTAACCCATGTGCATGACGTCAACGGACGAAACTCCTCCTTTTCAATTCATATGTATTGTCACAGCCCGTCTAAATTGGAGGATCAAAAGCAATTCAAGCATGGCAGTTTAGCTTAGATTACAAGATGATATACAGATATTAATCATGAATATCTTTCAGCAATGTCAAGAAGAGCGAACAGGAGCTCAACAGGCTTGGAGTTCATCACCATATGATCAGCCCCTTCAATCTCAACAACTTCATCGGGAGGATTTTTCTGAACAATCCATTCTTGATAGTCCCTTCCTAGGTTACCATCTGCGCCGGCCACGACGAAGACCCGACGAACCGACCCGTATTTCTCCGGCGTAAACACCAACTCTTTGATCAGCCCCTCCTCGCTGTATAAGTACAAAGGCCTCACCAACGCTGTAGCCAGTGCCAAATCCTACATAGCTTTCTTTGTCAAATAAGTACTCCCTGGTCTCTACCTCCTCTTAACACTGATGCACTTTTTGGTGTAAGTTATTTTAAGATCATCACAAGTTCATTATTTATAGACTAAATTGTTTTTTTAGTCCCCGATATAGCATCTTATACCATATTTTGGTCCCCGATTGTAAAACAACCGTCGTTAGGTACCCCACAGATTCATAACGATTTGTTTGGCCCCCAAGGCAGTTTTCAAGGTGGTTTTCAGGTGGGTTTGATGACCAAAAGATGGTATAAGATTATATGTTAGGGACAAAAAAAACAATTTAGTCTACCAGAAAATCACCCGGAATCAGGTTTGAGGATCAAACAAATCGTTCCGAATTTGTGTGGTACTGAACGGGGGTTGTTTTGCAACCGGAGACCAAACATGATATAAGATGATATGTCGGGGACCAAAATAACAATTTAGTCTAATTTATATAAAAAGTGAATCATTCACATCCACCTTCTAATATTTTTTACTCTTCTATTCAATTTTTTTCACATACTTTAACTTGTATAAAAATCAAATCAAATAAGAGAAAGTCTCAGCAAAGGCAGCATGTCCATAAACTTATAGACAGTCCACTGTACTTTTTAACTTAAATGTTGTAATTTTTTAATGAAATTTAAATATTGTAATTTGAAAGTTAAAACAAGTAATAATGTGTATTTGAATTTGAAATATATATAAAAATATTTTTAAATTTAATATGTAATTAAAAAAACACAATGTATAAGGTAAAAATATATGTGGAGTGTCCATAAATTCACGAACATGCCGTCTATAAATGTCAGAAGACTCACTCATCAAATAATAGAGAACGAGAAAGTAATGTTTCTCGTATTGGAAATGCGATGAAAATATTTTTAAAAAATTACTACTTCATTCCACATGCACACTATTTTATCAATTTTTTCAAATTACGTTTTACCACCGAACATCGGATGCAATTGAAATTTTAGTATACCTCAGTTGGGCTGAGCTGATACAAATGCTTTGCCATGTGCTTGGGCCCCATGGCAAAAGCAGTTGGGGGGTTGTTAGGCCCATTTCCATATATGAAGTAGCTATCCATTGAAGAAACTTGGCTCTGAGCCTTTGAAGTCTGCAACCATATCAGAAAACAAAACAAAGGCCCAGCCCAATGAGATCAGGTCCAAAATCAAGTCAATCCACAATTTGGTGGTGTCCAAACCCCAGTCAACCATAGACTTGAAGTTTGCAGTTTTTCAACTTTTGACTTTTGAATCATTGAAGACCAAAACAAAAAACAGTGTTTATCACTTTGTCAGACACTAGATCTCTCAAGTAAAACTTATAGGACCAAAATCTCATCAAATTTATTATAAAATATAGTTTTAAAAATACAAAGTATAGCTGTTGGATATGATTAACTCTATAATTAATGAATTAATTTCATTATTGTTTCCACTTATTGTAATAATGATCTCATTATTTTATAGAATGCAGTTTAAATTATAAATAATTACTTCCTCCGTCCCAATTGAATGTGCATATTTTTTTATCAACTTTCTCATGCCATGTTTGACCAACGATAACTTTAGTTACTTATATTAATGGTGTGCTAAAGTTTAATATTTGAAAAATACATGGAATCTAATAATATCTCACATGATAATATTAGCTTCTATATACTAATTGAAATTTATGGTCAAATATATCTTAAAAAGGTTGATAAAAAAATAAACAGATTCGACTGAGACGAAGTATAATTTAACTTAAATCATTACATAAATAAGTTTGACATGATTAGTCTAACCGTGAATCAATAATTCAATACCTCTTCTCCAAGTGCGGAGACGTTGAGCTGCGGCCCAATCATGGCGGCGGCGATGAACACCGCCACCGCAATTTTCTCCGGGAACTTCTCCATGGCCTGAGCAATCCCCGTCCCTCCGTAGCTATGTCCGACAAGGACAACCTTTTCAGTCGCCGGAATGGAACCCATGAACTTCCGGAGCGGCTGGAAGTAATCGGAGATGGAATCCTCGACGTCGTCGACCTGGACCGGGTTGATTCCGGCGGTCGTCATGTCGAGAGCCGTGACGTTGTGCCCGGAGGAGATTATGAGGGACGCTAGCCGGAACCATGACCACGCGCCATGACACGCGCCGTGGACGAGAACAAAGTGCTTCGTCGCCGGCGCGGCGGAGGGGATTATGAGGAGTAGTAGAAAGAGGCGCAGCAGCTTCATGATCGAATGAGGATTATTTGAAATGGAAAATATTAATAATACTATCATTTTTTGCTGTCCTGTGTTTCACCATGCATTTTGATGGTTGGGTTCCGTATCCACAAGAAAAAGGTGACGCATTTATTTCCTTAGTTTGTAAAGTGGACGCTATCTCTGTTTTATTATTTATTACATACATATTAAATAGATGTTTTTATTTTTTTGGGATGCTTTTATTTTTTGTAAGATTATTTTATTTTCATCCACCTATTCTACCTTTTACTTTCTATCTTCAATTTTATCCACTCATTTTCTTCACATAAATCCAAACACATAAATCTACGGTGTCGTAAATAAAACAACGGAGGGAGTACAATCTTCACCGACTTAAAAGTTTTTGAGAAAGTTTCAGGAAAAGCGGCATTTCTATAAGCTTGTGGGCAGTGACTTTTATATTAAATGTTATTTTTTTATAAAATTTAAATATTATATTTTAAAGTTAAAATAAGTAATAATATGTATTTAATGTGAAAATATAAAAATATACGATACAAAATAATATTTTTTAAAATTTTAAATTTTGTATGTAATTTAATAAATACCATATATAAGGTAAAAATTAAATAATCGGTCCATACATTTGTACATATACCGCCTGCTATGAAACCTGCTCAAAGTTTATAACTTAAAATTTCTTGCAAGTTTTGAATTGGACTTGGATTTTCAGCCAAAAGAAATGACAAAAATAAGATTTGGTTGAAATTCTCTCTCCCACTTATGCGCCCAAATGACCATCACCCCCCACCACCACAGTCGTAAGTCCCAGCCCCTTACCATCGGCACTACATCCACCTCACAGTCGTAACCACCTCATCTAAGTCATCTCATTAACATCACCTAAACAATGCATCACTATCTTGATTCACGACCTTAGAATCAATAGCATCATTATCTTTAATATGCACAATTTACTATTCCCTCCGTCATGTGAGAATCTACAGAGAGAGAAAATCTCTTTGCAAATATCCCCTCCATGAAAAGATCAATACACCCCTGTTTTTTATAATCCTAAATTTGACTCTCCTTGCAACTCTCACCACCGCCTCGTTTCAGCCCCCATCCTCCCGACTCATCTCCACCTCTCCGACTCATCTCCGACCGCTCTCTAACACCCTGCACCTCCTGCCGACTCATCTCCAACTCCCTACAACTCACGCCGCCTCATCTTTGTAGCCGCCACCCCAAATCTGGAAACCATGCCTTCCTCCTCATCTCCGCCTTCCTCCTTCCGTCGCCGCCACCTTAGATTTGAAAACCATGCGCTTCCTTTGCCTTCTCTCCGCCTTCCTCCTCCCGTGCGCCTTTCTGATTCAATCTGCCTCCCTGCAGCGTCTCCATCTTCGATGCCTGTGACACCAGTTTCGGCTCTATTACACTGACTCGACTCACCTCCCCCCCCCCAAGTTAATGACTCGCTGTTAGAGTTGATGGCGACGGGCGGCAGATGATGGCGGCGGCCTCTGGTGATAGGGTTTTGATCGCAGCGCGGAGTTTCTGGGGTTATGCGTTTTGTTTAGGGGAAGAGAAAACTAGAGAGTAGAGAGAAGTGACTGGTTGGGTGGATTCTTGTAAATTTTAAGATGTTTAAGGGTGAATATGTCTTTTTAGAGGTTAAATATTTCCTGAAAGTGTGCATATTTGTTAGAGACACTCATATAAGGAAAGTGTGCAAATTTCCATGAGACGGAAGGAGTAGTACAACTACTATATAGAATAATCATTCCTAACTTCAGCCCAAATCATTTATTTCTTCTCTTACATTATTCCTAGAAATTATTCAAGAACATCACATAGTGAAAAAAGACAAACTGAAAGCAACAAGCCTAAAGTTTAAGCCCAACATATGCACACCCTTAGTTGTTTTTGAAGTGATAAATCTGTACATTTTCAACATCGAGTTTCCTGAAATTACTGCGTTTTCGAGCTGCCAAAAACTTCCCCCAATTATAGGCCTTGTAATTGGATGGATTCTCCTCATCAATCAACTCCTCCAGGGGCTGAACCCAAGTATAATGAGCAGGATTCAAGAAGAATGGAATGGAGAATCTCTCCTTCTCTGCATTCACCATCACCCTGTGCTCCACACTCTCATACTTGTCATTGCTCCACACCTGCCCAAACAAACCCCAACAAAAAAAATCATGTCTCAGAGCCCTATTCTCCCGACCTGATTTTTTGCTGAATTGAATTGAAGTGAACTGAATTGAATTGAAGTTAAAAGAGTCGATTCAAAAGTTTCATTAAACTGAATTGAACCATACTGAAGTATGGATAAGTTGGAGAGAACTCACGACCCAACACTGGACTAAACTGAATTATGTACCACTTAATACAAACACCAACTAAACCAAACTGCAATCAAGGTTGAAAAGAATAGGATGACACTTAGCACTAACATCATAGCGGTAAACAATCGTGCAGAAAGTAATACACGTGTCAGTTTATTAAACGTGCGTACAATACCTGAATCGTGTCACCAATGTTGATGATATAGGCATTTGGAGTTGGCTTGACGAAGATCCATTCGCCGTCGGTTTTCCTCCTCACTTGGAGCCCTCCAACATCATCTTGGGCAAGAATGGTTAAGGCACCGCCATCCTTATGGCGGCCGACCCCAAGGGCTACTTCAGGGACAGGGCAAGGAGGGTAGTGATTCAGCCTGATAAAACTGGTGTGATCCTTAAAATACCCATCCAATCTGTTTTTGGGAACTCCTAGACTTTGACATATCAGCCCTAATAACTTGAAGCACAATTCTAACATTTTCTCTGCATATTCTTCACAGACTTCCCTGCAAAAAACAAAACCAAGAATTAGCTCGAGACTGATAATTACACTGAAAAGAAAACACCTAGACTTTGGGAAAACTGTCAATTAATTTAATTCGAACATTAGGGTTGGCAAAATGAACTAGTAAAGCACGGATAAAATGAAAATTTTAACTTTTTAATTCTATTTGAATATGAGTAAAATGGGTTGCGGGTAAAATAGGTCACAAATCAAATGAGTAATTTAAAAATACGGGTTGGACGAATTGGATAATGAATTTTTTCCGCAGATTCTATAAAATGATTAAACTCGCGGATCAAAGTCTACCCACATACTTTTCTCCCCCCTCAACCCGGATGATGCAATGAATATTTTCATCCAACAATTTCTATCAAAATAACTGCCCTCAGACATCTCTTTAATTTATAGAAGAAGAAAAAAATCAACTAATTCCCAATATTCAAAATTTGGGAGTATTAACAAAAATTAGGGAATTAATTTATACTTTGACCAATATTCAGAGAGACAAATCATATTTGGCTACAAAATATGATAAAACAGTAAAATTAAAGACCAGAATTACCTCAACTCAGGAGGATTTTCAGGCCACTGATTATTCAGCTCCCTGATTTCTTCATCATCTGGTTCATGGGAGGCCGGAATTTTCGTAGGATTTTCGATCGTAAAATCAAACACTTCTTTCCAATCTCTAACGTTTTTGGTGTGTTCAGTATCATAGTACCCCAACGGATTCTCCTCATCTCTCTTAACCTTCACCTTCTCTTCTCTGGGCAAAGAAAAAAACTTCCTCGATCCGAATTCGATCTTTTCGCGGTATTCAGATGGAATCCCGTGATTGATCACCTGGAAAAATCCCCATTTCTGGGACGCGTCGCGAATTTCAGACAGGAGTCGAGCAAGATCCTGTTCGGACACGGAGGGCTGGTTGAGAAGGGAGAGGTCGATTAGAGGGATGCCTTCATCTTTGATTTGTGCTGGTTTTGGCCTGTGTTCTGGGGCTTGGAAGAAAGCAGCATCAACTTCTCCCATGGTAGCTTTTTTTAATGGCAGAGGATTTGATTTAGTACTACCTAGGTAGTAGTTTGTTGTTTTATAGTGTGGTGAATGATGGAGGTCCGATGAATCTGGACACAATTGGATTTGATGGCTCAATCATTGATGAGTAAACCAAGGGTACAATGCTGTCTGTATTTTGATAGACGGTCTTTTCATGAGTTATGGAAATACGATGGTTAAATTGTAAATTAGAAGAAATGAAGATAAAATTTTTGGATTGCATTATTCGAATAATAAACTTGTAACTAATGCATGTTGCGTAATAAATGTTTTATATTGCAACTTAAACTTTTTATCCTTCTATAATTCTTAATCAACTATTTCTTTTCATATGTATATGAAAAGAAGATGTTTCCCAACACTCTACCCTCAAAGTATTCCATGTAATTAAACAGTAACTAACCATCAATTAATATATTTTAAAAATAAAAAGTAAATACAAATCACTATCCTTGATTTTAGGAAAGACTGACGTGATACCGTCTCACCATAACTTATGGTGTGACAAGGAACAAAGTAAAATTTTAAAAATTACAGAAAATACCCCATATCATCTCTCATATTAAAATATTTGTATTTAGACCCTATGTCTCATCATAAGATTGAGTGAGACCGTCTCACCCAAGTCTTTGTACTAAATAAATCAAGTGCAGTGATAATTCTAAAAGAAAGTCTCAGGAAAATCGATATGTTCATAAATTTATGGACAGTCCAGTGTAGCTTTTACCTTAAATATTGTAATTTTTTATAAAATTTAAATATTTTATTTTAAAAGTTAAAATAAGTAATAATATGTATTTCAATAAAAAATATATAATAATACTATAACAATTATTTGGTAAATTTCAAATTTAATATATAATTTAACGAATGTCATACATAAACTTATTACAAACCTGGAGGCTTTGGAGTTTTGTTTCTTGTGCATAAGGAGGTAGAGACAAAAAAATCCCAAGCTTCTTGAAGGATCCGAACAGCAGATAATAATTATAAGCTGAATCCAAGAGAAAATGGCAGGTTGTGAATTAAGAAAGAAAAGAAAAAAAAAGAGTTGGTCGAAAATTTTGGTGCAGGCATTTTTGAAATTCTATCTTTTAAAATATTTGACAACGTCAGTTTTACCATCAATCTACCTCGATTAAAATTAAAATTATCACGATTCATAATTATACTTTCGTGGTATAAGAAACACCAACGCGATCCTATAAGATGGGATAATCTCTTAACAAAACGTTACTCTAGAATTACGATAATTTATATTAAAAATTTGCTCTAAAACATACAAGGTTAAATACTCCCTCCTTTTTTTTTCATTCCCACACTTACTAAAAGTGGTATTTTTTTTAATTGACACTTGATATTTTGGGCAAGTTTAAGGTTTTTACATCCACTCATTTTACTTTCTCTTCTTTCAATTCAATTTCATCCACTCATTTAGTATCTCATCAATTATAACACCAAAAGAGAGGTGTCAATGAAAAAAAAACGGAGGGAGTAATTTCTTTTACGAAATTACTCTAAAATTTATAATTTTTCTATTAAAAATTTCCTTTAAAATTCACCGGGCCGCATAATTCCTATCAAGAACCACTCTAAAATTCATTGTTCTTGATGTTACGATCGCAGAAGCACTGGCTTCAAAGTCAAGCTATTTGAACTATAAATTAATCACGTGCACGCATTAATGAGGTGTGAGGTTCCACGCCCCATTTAAATAAATATCTAAAATTAATTGTGAAAAAGAACGTGATGAAGTGGGATGAAAGGTAAGTGAATCAAGTTGGCGTGGTAAAAAGGGTTGGCGCATATCGGAGTGGACACGTCGTGCACCTCTTTTCCTGACACAGACGGGACCGAGCAACGTTTCGTTAGTCTTGAAAATCTTTATAAAAGAGAGGTATTATATCTTCTATACATAACTCATTACTCACTATTTGGATAACATGCTCTCTCCAGTTCGACTAAGTTGAGCATCAGAGGTTAGTCCCATGAGCGATCTCAACTAAATCCTGACTATTTCTTTGTCTTCGCATTACTGTTCGGTCCACATCAAGTCGGTCACATGAAGCGGTACCAACCAGGTATATCATTAACGCCGACTATGGAGAGAAGCCCTCATAGTAAAAGAAGGAACGCCGCTCGTAACCCTATTAACGAAGAAAGAACCATTGACGTTGCCCCACTTGAAGATGAAGAAGATGGGAGGATTGTGTCTGATGATTTCGACCTAGAGGCAAGAAACTCCAGGTCAAAAGCAACGATTTCAAAAAATAAATCTGGACAAGCCACATAGTGAGGAACTGAGTTTCATTTCGAGAAAGTTGTTTCGTGGTGTGGGCCTTATTACACAAGGAAAAAAGAGGTCCACCCTTCATTTCCAAGGTAGCAGAATACACGAGCTCACTCGAGAAGATTTAGTGGTTAATTACAGTCGATCGAGCATAAAAAAGTGATATTTGATTAGAAAATTTTACTTTAGAAACTTCTTGTTTTACATAATTATTCTTAATATGCGGTCAAAAAGAATACCGCCTTACTTCTTGAAATGATGGATTTGTATGTTTTCCACATCTAGTTTCTTAAAGTTGCTGAACTTCTTAGTTGCGAAAAACTTCCCCCAATTATATGCCTTGTAATTGGATGGATTCTCCTGATCAATCAACTCCTCCAATGGCTGAACCCAAGTATAATGAGCAGGATTCAAGAAGAATGGAATGGAGAACCTCTCCTTCTCTGCATTCACCATCACTCTGTGCTCCACGCTCTCATACTTGTCATTGCTCCACACCTGCACTCAAACATCATAACATTCATCAAACGACGCGTAAATCGCGCGAAAAATCATCTCCAGCGATGATGCATACCTGAACAATGTCTCCAATGTTTACTATGTAGGCATCAGGAGTTGGTCTGACAGAGATCCATTCGCCATCGGTTTTCCTCTTCACTTGGAGCCCTCCAACGTTGTCTTGAGCGAGGATGGTTAAGGCGCCGGCGTCCTTGTGCCGGGTAACCCCGAGGACAAGATCAGGGTTCGGACAAGGAGGGTAATGATTGAGTCTGAGAAAGCTGGTTTGATCCTTAAAGAAACCCTCCAACCTATCCTTGGAGACTCCTAGGCTGAGAGATATGAGCCCTAATAGCTTGGAACACAATTTCAGTATTTCTTGAGTATACTCTTCACAAGCCTTCCTGTAAAAAAGGAACCAAAAAGCATAAAAGAAAGAAAAATGATGGTTGAAAGTTAAAATCTTGGAGTATGAAAATTTCAGTAAGGTCCTATTCTCCCGACCTGATTTCTCCTTAACTGAATTGAAGTGCAGATAAGCTGTAGTGAACTGGGCCTAAGTACCTTAACTCTGGAAGATTTTCAGGGAACTGATTTACCATCTCCCTGACCTCCGAACCACCAGGTTCAGGGGAAGCAGGAATGACAGTGGGATAATCAACAGTGAAATCAAACACTTCTTTCCAATCTCTAACGTTCTTCGTGTACTCGGAATCATAGTATCCCAGAGGGTTTACTTCATCTCTTCTCACCTTTAGCTTCTCTTCTTTTGGCAGGGCAAAGAACTTTCTTGACGCTGATTCGAGCTTTTCTCGGATATGGGATGGAACTCCATGGTTTATCACCTGGAAGAATCCCCACTTCCGGGATGCATTGTGTATCTCAGAAACCACTCGAGCCAAATCATCATCTCGCACATAGGGGTGGTTCAGAACAGAGAGATTGATCAGAGGAATGCCATTGGCTTCGATTGTTAGGGGCTTAGGCCTGTGTTCAGGAGCCTGGAGAAAACCTGGGTCTACCTGATCTCCCATGGCCGCCGCAGTATAGTGCTGCTCAGTTATGAGGGGTTTATAATGGCCTTGCAAATGACCAGTGGTGGGAACCAGGAAAAAAAATATAGGGGAGGTTGAAAAAATTTTAGACGGTGGTGGACCGTGGCATCGGCGTCGGCTGTGGCGGTGGGATGGTGGCAGCGTGGCGTCAGGAGGCGGAGACCTGGTGGCGGTGGCGGGAGAGAGCTGAGCTCCTGCTTTGGCCGCTACTTCCTCTCTTCAGCTTCTTCCCTATTCGAATTTTGGGAGAAATGGTATTGGATTGTAAATTTGGCCCAATCTAATACTTCTTAAAACCCATATTTCATTTTTTATTTATTTTTTCCCCTTATGACAAATGAAACGATGTCATTTCACTAACGTGAAAACAACGTCATTTTACTAGTTCAATTGCCAAAAAAAAAAAAAAAAGGCCGCTTTGCGGCCTTCTTCTCTGAGCTTCTCGCCGCCATCGCCGGAAGACCCGGAAGCAGGGGCGGAAGACGCACTGGACGCCAGAATTCGATTCCTTCTACCTACGACCGGCGATTTAGGTAGGGCTGGATCCCTACCTCACATACCACTGGTTCCGCCACTGCAAATGACTCAGATACAATGAACCAGCACAAAGCACTGGCTACCATTTTTGACATTGGCAAGTGAAGAATCTCAATTTGAGTTTTGTTCTCTTTGAGGTTCAAAAAAGTATAAACTATGCTGTTGATAGCGAAGAAAACGTATACAACTCTTCTTCTTTTTCCAAGTGATTAAGAAAAGACAGTGAAGTTGACATAACAGTATCATAAGTATATTTAGTACAGATGGTCCACATGGTTTCATTTCATCAAATCCAAGCAAGAACTATTTCTTCCCATCAGAAAAATAGAGGGAAAGTAGACTCTTCATGCAGCAGAGAGCAGCTCACAACTGAAGCAATTGACTCAGAAAAGAAAGTGCCCTAAGAAGGGATTAACAGAGTTTAATTGAGAGGGGTTAACTGTATCCTAATCCAACTATATTTACAGTAATTTAGAATTGAGGAAAAGGGTGACCATCGTTCATGTTCAACTTTAAGCAGCTGCTGGCATTGAAGTCGACAGAACCAGATATGATAAATGTAGGAGCCCGTCTTGAATTTTAGCCACAGCTGTGCTGTGATCGGCACGAAGGTTTTCAGAAAACGCACTGGCCTTCTCTTGAATGGAAATCTTAGGAAGAGCTTCATGCAAATCAGAACTTGCCCCTTTCATTGCTGCAACATAAGCTTCGGCTACATCTGATACACCTATGAACCAATTGGCAAAAGGGAAGATAAACATTAGTGCTACTGAAATCAGTAATACTACAAGTGCACTGCAAATTTCAATATTTGAAGTTAGAAAGGACTTTGTACACATGCTGAGGAATCGAATTAGCTCAGAAAGTACTACTAATAATTAGAGTAACAATAAATAACAAAAGAACCTGTAATAAAGCTATTTGAAACAGCATCCACAAGGCCACACATTGAATGTGCTCTAGTCCGTATGATTTTAGCTTTCTGGACAGAATCCTCAGGCCAGTCTATCTTCACAGTTTCCTCATCATAATCTGGCTCGTGAACTCTGTTTGCACTAGAAATGATGGATTTTCCGAGCATCAGAAGATGTGTTACCGCAAAGCAGCACATTTCAGACATTCTCTGTGTATGATAGAAATAAGGTTTAGCATGAAATTATATTTACCAACTGTTATTTAAGAAGAGTAAAATTAGAAAAAATTAGACTTCATACGTGAACACTTTCAGAGTGAAGAGAATCTAGTCTTCCAGCACTCCTCTGAACAATATCATTTGGAGCCAGCCCAGCTAAAGCATTTGCAAAACTGTGATACAGGAAGACAAGTTTCAACACCTTTATTGTAACAAGAAACCAACTCAGTCTACCAAAAATTATGAAACTGAAATTCAAGCCAACAATGAATATCATCTGAAATAAGTAGCAGATCTAATATCAATGAAAAACAATAAAGAAATGCTGAGCTTTAATTTCTGAAGTTAGTTAGGCAAGAAAGCTTTTGCTTCAACCATTAAATAGAGAAAATTCCAGTTTTCCCAATCCACAAGTAAACATTTAGCATCATTGACAGTAAATTGGAATTCAGTATAAAATGCAAACAGAAGTGGAAATAAATCGAGTAAAGTTAATAGCTACAGTACCCAGCGGCTAATTCAGCTGCCTTTTTAACACTTGAGTCATGGAGAGTTTTTATCTCATCAGCACCGCTCTCAAGTCCAGCATCTATTTCCTTCCCCTTCTCAGAGTCAACATCACCCCCATCAAATTCAGAAGTCAAGTCAAAAATCTGCTGGACCTGTCTAAGCTTTCCATCATACACAGATTTCTGCTCAGTAGAAAGCTTAGCTTTTCTTCGGTTGAACAACAATGCATAATGGCTGGACAACGCCTCCAACTCCTGAGATAATAATAAATTAGTAAAAAGAGAAAGAAAGAGATCAGACACAATTTATAATTTAAAAACAAAATAGATACCAAAAAAAAAGATTTAACCTCCAATTGCTCTGGACCTCCATAAATGTAGAAGCATCTGTCAAAAGTAGCTTCCTTGAGAAATTGATCTTCATCTGATCCTCCTTCAAGTCCTCGAGATTTTTTATCAGTAGCCATACCAGTCTCTGAAATAAGAAGATCCATTGTCTCTTTACCAACGAACTCAAGCACTTGCATTCCCTTTGTAGTAAGGGCTTTTCCCCCCTGGAAGTAGGGGAAACAGCAGTTAGAATGTCGCAAAAGACAAGTTGCAAAAATAGATGTTTTTTTAAATACCTCAATAATTGAGGGAGTGGACTCAGCAAAACTTAAAGCAGAGTCCTCAAGCCTGAGAGATATACAAGGAAGGATATTGAATAAAAGAGTCAAACGAGTGGCATTATCAAGTAATGATAACCAGCAGATATGGAAAAAAACAGCCAAACCTAAACATAAAGCAGTCAATATATTTTAGACAAGAAAATAAAGAAAGATGGCAATTTTGATTTTTGAAACAATGAGAAGGAAGAGTTTCCAATGCTGAACCGCCAAACTAGGGAGGAACTTAGTGGCTAGGCCAAAGGACTTCATACTGATATCAAGGAAAGAATAATTCCATCGATTCTATCTCCACTACAAGCAGAATACCAAATAACTTAAAACAACTAAGGCCAAGTAAGATGAACATACTGAGAAACCAATGTTGAACCTCCTCTGAATGCATTTCCTAATGCTTGCCATGCTCCTGAAGCAAAATTCTCCACTTTGTTGTCAAAAACTTTCAAACCCTGCATTAAAATAAATTCTAAAATGAGACACATCATATGAACGTCAGAGAGATAAAACCACAGCATACTGATGTATGTCACAGTTATATATCATGTAGTACTCCACATGGCAACATGAAAATGTCACTCTCAGGCATATTACTTGCCTGACCAAAGAGAGAATCCTCGCTGGCATTCTCTAGCTTTACAAGAGCTTCCTTCCGGCGCTTGTCGTTTTCATCTTCACTTTCCTCTTTTACGGCCGATGAATCAGCTCCATCCTCTTGTGAAGATTCAGAATCTTCGCCAGGTTGCATTTCAGAAATGGCATTGGCTGCTGTTTTAGCAGCCTCGACAGCCTGCACCCACACAGTTAGGGCAAACAAAACATCAAATCTGCATAAAAATTAACCGAACAACATACAGTGGAACCTAGCTAATATCTACATACACGAGAGAAACAAATCCTTAAAACTATTACGAATCACAACATTTTATGCTGCGGTAAATGTTCATTAGATGAGCATTAGCATCAGAAAGTCCTCTACGCGGAATGAAAATCCCTAATTTAGAAGAAAAAAAATAGCGCGAATGCGTAAATTAATAAATCAAACGAATCGAAATGTCACATACATTGCGAGAGATCTCCTCGGCAGCCTCAGCGGCGGCCTTCTGGAGATCCGACAGATAAGAAAGAGGGGAGA
Source organism: Rubia yunnanensis (assembly GCA_037428765.1). Taxonomy (NCBI): domain Eukaryota; kingdom Viridiplantae; phylum Streptophyta; class Magnoliopsida; order Gentianales; family Rubiaceae; genus Rubia; species Rubia yunnanensis. The sequence goes on from CM075063.1 coordinate 131,642,850, forward strand.
AGCCCCAACCGCCCCATCCTCCGCCGCCGCCGCTCTCCTTTTGAGGAGGTTGCTCCACCGCCGGTGGCGCGATTTCTACTTCTTCGATTTCTCCTTCCGGCATTATCTCTCTATCCGCCATTTTCTCGTCGGAGGCGACGGTGAAAAGTACGGGGAGTGATTTATTTGGTTTTTTCTCCGGTGAAGATTCAGTTAGTCGTAGCGGTAACTGCCGCAAATGCGGATGGATTATGAAGCTGGATCTTGATTCAACTGGTTAGACTGGACTACGACGTCGTATCTGTTGCTTTTCTGTTACGGAACAACAGCGTGTGACGAACATTTCTATTTTTGTTTTACACTTGAACACTAACTTAAATTGTTTACAACTCCCTTAACTTAAAGTTATCCCCCAAACAAGGTGCAGAAATTTCGTTTTACAGTTATCCCTCCCTCAACTTTCGTTTTAAAGTTATCCCTCCCTTAACTTACTCCACCATCTCATTTTTAAATTGCAATTTAATAATGACAAAGTATTGGGAAAGATGGTCTTTCCATATGTTTTTATGGAAAGATAGAGTTTAATTAGAATAATAAAAGGTAAAAGGTATAAATTGCAATGTTAGAATTTTATTATGCAACGTATAGTAGTAATAAAGTTTATAACCCGATTCATGCAACCCAAAAATTTTATCTTCATTTTTTCTAATTTACACTTTAAACCTTGGTTTTTTTCATGACTTATAGAAATATCTTCTTTCAAGAGACAGACTCAATAATAATTTACTTAGTAAAAAATTCTTAATTATGACCATTGGTGTCTAAATATAAATGTGATACCTCGTTAGTTTTGTTATAACATATATTTTTAAAATATCATTTTTTTCATAAATTTAAATAATTCTTAGTGAAAAATATTAAGGTCAAACATTTTTCAAGTCCAGAAAATTTTGTAAGTGAGGAGGTGAGCAGAAAATTCCGTATGTGAGAAATTCTTTGTGTGGGGGTGAGGGGCCAGTGGTATATTGACAAGTGTACATGTGGTTGGAAGTTATTAGCAGCTGGCAAAGTCTTGAGAAAGACTTCTTTCCATAGACTTATGGAAAGACGGGGTTCGATTAGAATAATAAAAGGTAAAAGGTCTTAGTTGCAGTATTAAAATTTTATTATGCAACATGTAGTAGTTATAAAGTTTATAACCCGATTCATGCAACCCGAAAATTTTATTTTCATTTCTCCTGATTCGCATTTTATATCTTGGTATTTCCATGACTTATGGAAAGATCGTACTTCAAGAGATGGACTCTTAGTAGTTTTTTACTTTTCCATTCTTTTATCTTTATTCCTCTCATTATATTTAACTCTGGTTAATATGTCATTGGCCACTCACCCCCACATAAAGAAATTCCTTACATACAAAACAATGTTGGGAGGTGAGAGCCAAATGAAAATTGAACAAGTGTCAAACTCAAATTTCAATTGAAGATAGAAAAATAAAAATGGACTTAATTGTAACAATAATTAACACTTGTCAAACTTTCATCCGACTCTCACTCCCCACGTACAAAACCCTACACATAAAAAGTTTCCTAGAGCAAGGGGAGGTGGCGGGAAGGTCTGATGGGTGGGGACAAAAACGTCCAAAATAAAACTAGAAGTTAGCAGGATTTTTTTCACAAGTTTGATCAGTGCTAGAAACTTTGAAGTTAATGTCAGTCTCCTCTGATAAGGATATCAGTTTTGAAGTGTACTCTCGAAAAACTGGAATTATATCTACCTTGTTTCCTTCCTTTAATTTAAGAAAACTTTTCTTTCTCTACTTATGATGTTAAGCTTCCAAAGTTCCACTAGACTTTACGGTGCACTAAGACTTCCGTTTGGAAAGTATTTACCACAGAGTTAATCATGAATAAAATTTTGCCCAAATCTTCGCTCAAGCGGGCTGCAAAATCTGCAAAAGAGGCTGCGCAATCAAAGTTGTGGCATGAGGTTTGGAATGGAAAATTTATAGGAATAAATATAGCCATTAATGAGAAATTATGCTTGGCAAAATTTGCTGCAAGCTTAGGCCTCTTACGTGAGGCCCAACGTGACATGGAAGAGTCCAAATTTGTGGGCATTCAAGTTTGTCCATGGAAAAGTAGATGGGACTCAAAATCACACGTAATTATGAGAACTCCAATTTTATCATGGAATATTAAAATAATTTCTAATCATGCAAAAGAAATTCTTAACGTTGTTAACAAGATACAGAAGATTGACAGTGTTGCTCCATTTGTTTTCCCTTGTGGGTTACTTTTTTTCAAGGGGTCAACCCACTACAGGACTAGCGGTGGCAACGAGCAAGGACCAATCTCGCCGAAATCCATGAGTCTCCTAAGCTGAAACTGTCGAGGGTTGTTGCACCCTCGCGCAATTGCACATCTCAAGGGCCTTTTTCAGAAACATTTTCCCGCAAATTTTATTTATTTCAGAGACAAAGGCTATGGACAGCGGTAAAAATTGCTAGCGGTTTCTTATCAATTAAATATATTATTTTTATCTCTCTATCTTCCACCTCACTTAAGAGACCACTTGAGAAACAACCTTTTTTTCTTCTCAATGGCAAGAGATCACTCTTTACTATTCATGGATCCCACTTGTTTTTCTCTATCATTAAATTTTATTTTAAATAAATTTGTCCACCCAAAATAAGTTGAATGTGAAATTTAATAATATGTTTAATATTTAAAATATAATTTCATTTTTTTCAAAATATGTTATATAATTTGTTTTTCTCGTTCTTGTCAATATCAAGATTTGGTGTAAAAAAATAAAATTAATTTCAATTTTTAAAAGAAATTATTAAAACAAAATTTTAAAAATAAATAATAAGAGAATTCCATTCTTTTAAATTATATAAAAAATATTAAAATTGCAAAAACCAATTATAATAACTATAAAAAGAGTCCGCCTCTTGAAAGACGGTCTTTTCATAAGTCATGGAAAGACCAAGCTTTAAAGTGCAAATTAGAAGAAATGAAGATAAAAATTTTGGGTTGTATGAATTGAGTTATAAACTTTATAACTACTACATGTTGCATAATAAATTTTTAATATTGCAACAGAGACATTTTACCTTTTATTATTCTAATTAAACCTCGTCTTTCCATAAGCCTATGAAAAGACGGTCTTTCCCAAGACTTTGCCATATAAAAATTACATAAAATACTAAATAAAATATTGATTTAGTCAGGCCAATTATTAAAAGTAGAAAAAAGAAATATTGATTTAGGCTGACCAATAATTACTAATAGAGAACAAGTTAAAAAATGAAAAAACGAGAAAACATGGATGACAAAACCATATCGAAATCTTAATTTTGACCACCCGGATATTGGTAAAGATGTTTCGTAAGGTCGTGTGAATTGGAATTGGAACTGGAAGTAGTGTGATGAAATGAGTTGAAATCGTCTATATTTATAGGCAAAAAGTGGAGGAAGATGAAATAAAAAATTAAAGTTGAAATTCTAAAAAGAATTGAAAAGTTTGGAATTTTTTTAAAAAAATTACGGTTGGAACACGTGTCACCACCAGAATGGGACACGTGTCCCATTAAAAAATGCATGTTAATAGTTGTTGCAGGGAACACGTGTTGCCTTCTGATTGGTCCACATGTCCCTTGATTTAAATTTCAACCCCCAAATCTAAAAATAGTCGTTGCAGACACGTGACACAATCACTGGGTGATATGTGTCCGTACCATAATTTTTTTAAAAGGGCAGCAATTGAGTGGGACACGTGGTCCACTCAGAGGGCGTCCCGAATGGACAAAGAAAATAGGGCCGCTTTTCAGCGGCCCCTCCCATGTGGTTTGGTCACTTTTGACCCTACATGCAGCCTCTTAAATGGTCTCTTAGCAAGAGGCACTTGGTGGTCTCTTGTTAAGAGACCACACTGTGGTGGTTTTCGGTCTCTAGAGCAATCTCTTAATTTTAAGAGACCACCACTGTCCATGCCTTAAGTTCACTATAGTTAAAATGTTGCAATTAAAGGACGCCCTGGATCTACATGGAGTTGCTATAGACTCCAATAGAAATTCAGGAGATCTTGCTTTGTTTTGGAATAAAGATTTAGATATTTCAGTTTTAAACTTTTGTTTTAGTTTTATTGATTTTACGGTTAAGGACCCATCCACTGATTTGATTTGGCATTGTACGTGAATATATGGTGAGCCAGAAACGCATAAATGCAGTCTTTTTTGGGAAAATTTTCCGGCACTTAATAATAACCCCAGTCTCTACCCTAGTTGTGTATTGGGGATTTCAATGGAGTTCTCCATCAAAGGAAATTTCAGAGCTCCAGAAGATGACCTCCTAGCCAAATTGACGACTTGCTTTAAGCCAGTGTAATCTAGTCGACCTAGGGTACGAGGGATGCACATTCACGTGGTTTCAAAATTGGGAAAATTCTTGCACTGTCAAGGCCAGACTAGATAGAGCGGTAGAAACAACCAGTTGGCAAACAACCTTCCCAGCCTCACTACTAACACACTTCTTTAGTCATCAATCAGACCATGTTTCCATCTTGCTACGTAAAAGATCTCACCTTTAAAGATGCTTCGCCAATCCCTCGGCACAAACATTTCAGATTTGAGAACTACTGGACCCAATCACCACAATGCCAAGATATGGTGCGAGATTCTTGGAATGATATGCCTACAATCCTCCCCATTGCTATAAAAGAATGCTCGGAGGGTCTTTCCTTTCGGGCTAAATATGAATTCAAAGACCAACATAAATAAAAGTAGTTACTTTCTAAGCAACTACAGACTCTTTAACAAGGATCCATCACCTCAGAAACTCAACAACAGATGGTCGTACTCAAGTAAGTGGCCAAGCAGCATTGGTTAGATAACGGGGATAGGAATACAGGTTTTTTACATGCTTTTGCTAATAAACAAAAACAAAGAAATACCATTTATGGGCTAAAGGATAGGCAGGGGCAATGGTGCACTACAAAAGGAGATGTGGAAACTATCATCTCAAGCCACTTCCGTGACATTATCAAAATTATGAATCCTTCCTCACCTGTAATTGATCAATTAATGACAAAGATGACTCCTGAGGTCACACGGGAGTTGAATGATAAACTAATGAGACCATACACTCAAGGTGAAATTATTCTAGCTCTAAAGAATATGGCCCCGAACAAGTCCCGTGGGCCAGATGGCATGCTACCATAATTTTCCCAAAAATATTGGAGTATTGTTGGTGGAAAAGTTACCTCAAAGGCATTACAGTATCTGAGTGAGACAAAATCAATGCAATCTATAAATAATACTAATGTAGTGCTTATTCCCAAGGTCAAGAAACTGACATATGTCACACAATTCAGGCCTGTTAGTTTATGCAATGTAATCTATCAGATAATATCAACATGCATTTCTAATAAGCTTAAGGAGATATTGGATACTGTCATCTCAAGCCACAAAAGTGCTTTTGTAAAAAATCGACTAATCACGGATAATGTTCTCATTGCGCATGAGTTCCACCACTATATCAAGAGGAGAAGAACAAGGCGTAAAGGATCTATGTCCATCAAGTTGGACATTAGTAAGGTTTTTGACAGAATTGAGTGGCCTTTTCTACTTAAGGTTCTCACGAGGATGGGTTTTAACCATACTTTTGTCAGTCTCATTGAAAACTGCATAACAACAATCAAATTCTCATTCACGCTTAATGGAAAGCAATTTGGAAGGGTTATACCCTCTAGGGGACTTAGGCAAGGTGATTCGCTATCACCATATTTATTAATCATTTGTGGAGAAGTATTCTCTCAAATGTTGCAAGAATCTGTGCAAAAAAGGGATCTCCATGGGCTGAAGATAGCTCGGTCAGCACCAGTTATATCTCACATTCTCTTTGCCGATGATACACTGATATTAGGGGAGGCTACCGTATAGGAGGCAATACACTTAAATGATATCATGCTGACCTTTGGGCTTGCTTCAGGACAAAAGATTAATTTTAACAAATATTCTGTCATGTTCAACCCAAATACCTCTGATAGAAACAAATCTAGAGTCTTATCCATACTACAAATTCCAGAAACAGTCAGTCATGAGAAGTATTTAGGACTCCCAATAATTTTTGGGAGATCTAAAACAGCTCCATTGGAACTTCTCAAAGACGGGATAGTGAAAAAAGTTGATAGTTGGGACAATAAACAACTATCCAAAAGAGGAAAAGAAGTTCTCTTTAAAGCGGTTTTACAATCCATACCCACATACACCATGTTTTGCTTCATGCTTCCTGAAAATCTGATAGAAGGTATACACCAAACATATGCAAGATATTAGTGGGGGAGTACTTCTCAAAAGCAGAAGATACACTGGGCTCAATGGAACCAATTATGCTTACCAACGGGATTAGGAGGACTAGGCTTCAAAGATCTCAAGATTTTTAACACATCAATGTTTGGCAATCAGGCTTGGAGAATACTTAGCAACCCAGAGTCGATGGTGGCAAGGGTCATAAAGGCTAAATATTTTCTTTCAACGTCTATCCTAGAGGCTGGCCTAGGCTACAACCCATCATATGCATGGCGATATTTTCTAGAAGGAAGACAATTATTGAAGTTAGGCATTCGTAGACACATCAGATCCGGTGTAACCACAAACATTAAACATAATCCTTGGTTACCAAGAGTTGGTAACCCAAAGCCCCTATCACTTTCGTTATCTTTTCCGGATAACATGACAGTGAGTAAACTAAAAATGGGAGGCATGAATCAATGGCATGAAAGTCTTATCAGAGAAACTTTCAGTGAGGAAGAAACCTCTCTTATCTTAGCTATGACATGTAGCAACAACTGTTATCACCATGATACATGGTCCTAGCACCCAATGGCTGATGGCAGCATACAACTTGGACATTAACTCTCCACTTTATTCCTATGCAGGATACATGGCAAACAGCAGCTCGGGTCCCTCACAACATTGGAAACAAATCTGGAATCTAAGAGTGACACCAAAAATGAAACATTTGTTATGGAGATTATGCAAGATCCAATTGCTATCAACAGCTAATCTTTGACAAAGGCGAGTGAGATACGAAACAACATGTTTAACATGCTCGAGTGATGACACTTCTCTATCCCATATATTCTTCCACTTCCCTGCAGCACACCACATCTGGTTCGCAGCAAATCTCCATGAAAAAATATACAGATATCAGCAGACTAATGCAGAACTATGGGCGCAGGAGCTTATATTAGAACTGTCTAGTTAGGACATGACCCTCGCGACTATGATGTCATACCAGCTGTGGAAACACCGAAACAAACCCCTCCATGGTGAACATTATGTACTCCATCGACACCATAGTGTTCTCTATGCTAACAAGCAATTGGATAGCCTTGCACAAATTACAGAGCCTTCATCTAAGCAAAACCCTTACCAAACTCCAGAAATCTAAGCAGGAAACACTTTATACTTTGATGCTGCAAATCCAGTAATAGTACATGCTTAGGATGGTATATAAGAAACTCAAATGGTACAAGGGTTTATGGAGAAGCATGCAGGCTACACATTCCATACAATGCTAAAAATGCACAGGCTTTGTCACTAAGGGTAAGTTTACAAACTTCAATGGAGAAAGGATTATCGATCCAGCATATTCAAGGAGATGCACAAATTGTAGTCCATGCTATCAATTAATAGGAAAGAGGACCTATCTGGTTTTGGCCTACTCATGAACGATATCTCGGCCCTTATGGAGTTCCACAACCGTCCTAATATTGATTGGAATAGACGACATGACAACGTAATAGTTCATACTCTGGCTAACCATGCCAAACAATCCAGAGATCAAATCTCTCGATGGGATCATATCCCACAATGTGTAACAAATTTCTTTATCAATCAATGAATACATCTTTTACCTAAAAAAAAAAGACTTTACGGTATTTAAAGATAAATCATTTAAACCATTTTTAAATTAATACATAAATGAAAATATTATCTTGTATTTAATTGAATTCGTTTTAATATATATATTCTAAATATTAAATTATTACTTATAATATTAATTGTACACACGTATAGATATTAGTTTTAATATACGATATTATATAAAAATTGTGAAAATTTGATATGATATGCAGAAATAAAAGAATTAGTTCCACTCTTGAAAAAATATATTTTTACATCAACATGAACGCAAATGTTTAATTCATATGTTTAGCTCTATTCGTTCTCCCTTTTTGTTCGCTTATAATGATATATTTTTTTAACATTAGAATTTAGATAATAGTGGATGTACGTGGAGCAAATTCGAATATTGCAAAGGATGCAAAGAAAAGTATTTGAGTCCGTACCGTGATGGACGGTCCTTCCATAAGTCATGAAAAATTAAGGTTTAAAGTGCAAATTAAAAAAAATGATGATAAAAATTTTGAGTTGCATGAATTTGGTTATAAACTTTATATCTACTCCATGTTGCATAATAAATATTTAATATTGCAACTAACACATTTTACCTGTTATTTTATAATTAAAATCCTTTCTTTCGCTTATGGAAAGAGCCTATAGAAATACGATGTTTCCCAAGACTTTGCTACTAAAGAACGATTTTTCCCAAGATTTTGCCAAAGTATTTTAGTGGATAAAAATGGCTCGACCCTCACCACAATTAGAATATGTTGATCTTCATTTTAATTTCTTAAATATGAATGTAAATTATTTCTGGTAGTTTCGCTGTTACATGTATGGCGTAAACTGCTGCATAAACAATTGATTGCTTGATTTTAGTAGGGTAATTATTTGAATGTTGGTTATTGGTGCGGTGGTTGTGGAAGATGGAGGAAGGGGTGGAGGACGCATTAGGGTAATACGTCCTCATGGCTGGGATTTTTTTTCTCCCCCAAAATTATTGGAGGATGCATTTTGTATATATTTATATTTATATATATAGAGAGAGTCCTCATGGCTGGGAATATATTTTTTTTCCAAAAATTATTAGAGGACGCATTTTGTATATATTTATATTTATATATATGTATATATTTATATTTATATTTATATATATGTATATATTTATATTTATATATATGTATATATTTATATTTATATATATGTATATATTTATATTTATATATATGTATATATTTATATTTATATTTATATATATGTATATATTTATATTTATATATATGTATATATTTATATTTATATGTATATGTATATATGTATATTTATATTTATATATGTATATATATATTTATATATATATATATTTATATTTATATTTATTTATATTTATATTTATTTATATATAGTTATATTTATTTATTTATATATTGGCAAAGTCTTGGGAAAGACGGTCTTTCCACACTCTTATGGAAAGACGGGGTTTAATTTGAATAATAAAAGGTAAAAGATCATAGTTGCAACATTAAAAATTTAGTATGCAACGTGTAGTAGTTATAAAATTTATAACCCGTTCATGCAACGCGAAATTTTTATCTTCATTTCTTTTAATTTACACTTTAAACCTTGGTCTTTCCATGACTTATGGAAAGACCGTCTTTCAAGAGACACACTCTTATATATTTATATTTATATTTTTTTATATTTATATTTTTTTATATTTATATTTATCGATGAATATATATTGTTCTTAGTTCTTGAATATCGATGAAAGCCGTGCATTTTTGTTCTTAGTTCTTGAATATTTATGAAAGCCGTGCATTTTTGTTCTTAGTTCTTGAATATCTACTTCAGTTAGCTCTTTCAAAATCACTTTTGATCCAAGTTAACTGATTGCCTTTTGGTCAAATCTCTGTTACAATGTCCAGTTTTTGGACAGGAACTAAGATCAACACGAAAATCATTCATAATTTCTAAACAACTATTCAGCCAAAAACTAGAAAACTCTAGTAAAACTGAGGGGCTCCGGAGAAAGGGTCATATGCCGAGGAGGAAGCACCAGATCCACCAGCTGAGAAGTCAGGATGCCCGATTCGCTGTCCTGCAAGCTGTGTCTGAGCATGATAAAAAGCGATCTCCGCTCGGATCATGGCTAATTCGCATTGCGCCTCGTTGATTTGCTGTTGCAAGCGCGATATCGCTCCCACGCATCCATAAACCGGGTCTCTGATCCGATAGTATGCTTCTTCGCACATCGCGTTCGCAGCTGCCGCTCTTTGATTCACCGGAACTTGCTGTTTCATTTCCCCAAAATTTCAGAAAACACAGTTAATTCACATGCAATATTTTGTCATTTTACTCATATAAACTGATGAAATGTTAAGTAACATCTTGTACAACACATTTCTTAAGAAAATCTCATCAGAAACAAAGAAAAACGCTGAAGAACAATGTATAACAAACTGATGTTTCGATTCGTCGAGACATCATTGCACTATCGACTTGTTAATACTTAACAATGTGAAGAGCTATTTGGAAACTGTTCTAAGAAATGGAGAGTGTATATTTGCTAATGTTGCTGAAAATCTTTGCAATGTGAAGTGGAAAACCTCATGTAGTATGCAAATAAGGACAATATTATTACCTGAAGCATCTTTCCGACATTACTGGCGCCATAGATCCTGTGAACATAGATGAATCTTTGAAGATTATTTGGAGGAAAATAAGGTGAAAGAATGCAATCTGAAGGGCATCTCCTTCTTAAATACTTGCAACCAGCACATCTTTTTGAGCTCATTGTTGGATATGATGAACAGATCTTCAGGCAAACATAAAGATTGTCACAATCTAGAAAACGATGTCTTAAATCTTTTCAACATTTGGTTTAGATCATTGTGGAGTATATAATGGTATTTATGTGAGTAACATAACGGCTCATTTTCTTAATGTTTTTGAAAATTTGAATAATGGAGTTATCTAGGGAAGGTTAAAGGTAGAGAGATAATTGCTATCATATCAAGAGATTAATGACAAATGACAAAAATAGAAACTGCTAATATATCAAGAGATTAATGACAGATGGTAAAAAATAGAAATTACATAAGCATTCCACCATTAAGAGCATCTCCAATGTAGGCTTCTTTCTTTTAAACTTCTGTTGCCACATAGGATTTAATGACTCCCACTCTATATTTGCTTTCCAACCCAAGGGTCAAATACCATAGTCAGTATTACGTGGACAAAATTTACATCGACCCTGTCAAAGTTACCCTCTCTTCTCAGACTGTGAAATTGACGCTCGCTCTTTGCCAAATCATCAAAAAAAATTGGGCGGGTGAATCAAATTTCGTTCAGGATTACATTTGCTCTCTATTTCCCACTTCCCTCCACTTCCCGCATTTGGGGTTTCAGAATCTCCACAAGAAGCAGGTTCTTCACCTCTTTTTATCAATTTCTAGTTGAAATCTTGTTCGGAATGGGGTGTTTTTATCAAATGTAACTATGATTTGCGTTCTTGCTGATGACCTACCGCTCTATATTTGCAGAGACGGTGAAAAGCTTTTGAAGAGGAGCATTGCGGAGCGAACTCGGGTTGGTGATTCTTGTTTTTGTTTACCCTCTCTTCTCAACGTTATTCCGTTCCATCTTATTCTGTTCTAATTTGGATACAATTGATTGTTTGTTATCTCCTCTATTTTGAGTCCTGCTGATAGAAGCGTGATTGACTTGTTGTAATATTACCCCTGCTGATAGAAGCGAGGGTGAAAACTTTGATCCCTATCAGCTATGTCTACTGACATTTTTGTTTGGTGTAGGCTGGAATTCACAGTTGCGTAAAAAGGAAACTATTTTTCTTCAGGTAACATAATAAATTCCTCAGTTTATGTTGGATTGTTCATCTGATCAATTACTTTTGTACTTATGGAGCTTCTATGTTCAAGTTTGGATTTTCCAGATACACAGCTGATTTGATTTGAATACAGTAGACCAACTTGTATATTCATGAGTAAATGCACTACTGTTGAATATGTCACTTGCTTGTAAGCTGTTGTTATGCTGAGTTCTGTACATTTAGGTACACTGGAATACCATGTTAGCAGTGGAATACCATGTTAGGCCATGAGAGATCATCCAGTTCTAGTTTCTCTCTCATTATTCCTGACCTAACCCATCTATATTTCTTAAAAACCCAATTATGCAGATACTGCTTCCTTTTATTTTCTTTTCTTTGACAATTGATGCTTTGCCACTTGATACATATGAAATCGCCACATACTGCTGCTTTTTATTTGCTCTTCTTTGACAACCATTGCTTTGCCACCTTATATGTAGGAAATTGCCACAGATCCACATACTGCTTCAACCTTATTCATAAGTTTGGTTAGTTTTGATGTCTAAAATTGTACTAAAGCGTTGGTTAATCTTGGCTCACATCAACAATGTGCTTATTCTTTCTGTTTGTTCTTCTTTTTATATTCTTAGTTCATGCATTAAATGTCTTTGTCTGCAAAATCCCTTTTCATCCTTGCCAATTTAAAGCTAGTGCAGTTGTTGGAGAAATCATTAGACCTCTTGAAGACAGAGTTCGGTGAAGAAATTGATAGTCGTCATCCTGTTAAGCGAAAAAATGATGCATCACTTGGATTAAATGCTTAGGTAATTAGATAGTGTATGCTTCAAGCCTACATGACCTCAAATCTTGTAGGGCTAGTTTTGCTTAATATTTGTCTCATTACTGAGAAATATTGTGGTATTCATGGCTTCTTGTTATTTTGTGTTTCATTGTGCAAAGACAACTAACATTCTACATCTTAGCTTGTCTAACTTGAACTGAAGTTAATCAACAATTTATATGTTTGCCAATTTCTCAATTTTGTAGAACAATTCCTTGTTTTACTATGTACTTGTAGTGCGTGCTCAAGAAAATAGGAGAAAAAATGGTTGTCATTACAATATCTTCATCTCTATTGCAGCATGCAGGGGTTGCTAAATTATGTTAGAGTGTACTACCTATTTGTCAAATTGTTTGTATATAGATAGTACCATTGAACATAACTTTCTCCTCATTATCTGTGCAACTGATGCTTCTCATCCAGTCCTAGACTCAGGCCAGAACAATACATCTCATTGAAAGCTTACCATTCTTATACATGCCTTTATGAATTGGGAGTATGTTTACTTTTGTTTTTTCTAGATTATTTTTCTGGAGTTCTGATGATGAATCTGAACATTCTTAACTATGGTCTTGTTCATATTTATTTTCTTAGAATACTTAGTTGATCAGCATGGTGGTGCATTTCTTCAGGATTTTCTCATCAGTTTTCTCCTCTGTGCCTCTTAGTATACTTTCTTATTGTGCCTAGTATTTCCTTTCTGTCTAGGACCTTCAGTTGTTGTGCTTTATTACTTATGTTTCCTAGTTGTTGTCCATTCATAAATTTCTGGAGCTCATCATTTTCTTGAATCAGAGATAAGATTCTGTCCTTATGTAGGTTGCCTCTTCTATTTCATAGAGCTCATGGATTCTATAGAGTTTCAGCCAGCTTCTCAGTCAAACAAAACTGATTCCCAGGACACCATAGAATCTCTGAATTCTATTGGAATTCAGTCTCAAACTACTACCACTCAGCAAAACTTTGTTGATTTAGATCAATTTCGCAATGGGGTGTTTTCATCAAACTTTCAATATCAACAAACTTATCCTCAGGTTTCTTCTCAGCCTCCACAACAATATGGACAAAACTTTTCTTATCAAGGTTTACTTAGTGTTCCGAATTGGAATAACATGAGCTCATATTCTGAACCATCCAATCCATCCCGAAAGAAAAAAAAGCCTCCCTTAAACCCTGAAAAAACTCCAGCGACAGTTCAACGTTGGAGTCTTGATGAAGATATAGCAGTTACAAAAGCTCGACTACATGTCTCATGCGATGCTGATATTGGAGCTGGCCAGAAATCAGAAACTCTGTGGAGTCGCATTTTACAGGTATGGAGAGAAAATATGGGGGAATTCGATAGAACACGTGATGCAAATGCCTTGGGATGTCGATGGGGAAGACTTCAAGCAGTAATAAACAAATTTCATGGGTGCTATGAACGGTTGGAGAGAATGAAAAAAAGCGGAACAACACTTGAAGATGTGGTAAGTAATCTCTTTTAATTAATGAAACTGTTTATCACTTTTAATTATGTACATAACACAATTATAGGTGATGTTTTTTCATTTGTTTCATGTGTAGAAAAGAGGTGCATTGCGAACATTCCAAGACACCAACAACAATCAACCATTCAAGCATGAAGAATGTTGGGAGATTTGTAGACAAAATGCAAAATGGTGTACACAACACCTAACTAAGCAAGATGGAGTCAAGAAGCGAAAGTGTGTAGTTGATATCACAAATGAAAATCCACCAACTTCAAAGCAAACACAGTCCGACCCAATTTCCATTCCAGGTTTCTGAGTACCACTTCATAAGTTAATATGTGTGTGCAAATTTGTCCATACAAGTTCAAATAGTAGTAGTAGCGACTGTTGAATATTTTAGTACCTGAAATAGTTTCTGAAAGTGTACTATTTTATTATTTAAATTTCAGATTCATATGAAAATGTTTGTTCTGAAACAAAAGCTGACGAATCGGAAAACATAAACGATGAAGGAGCTGCTCGTCCAACCATTGGAAGAAAAGGAGTAAAAGATCAGAAGAAAAGGGTGGTAGCAGATAAGGGTGTGGTTGATGCTCTAGGTAATCTTCAAACCTCTCTTGAAAGGCAATTTGATTTGAATCGTGAAGAGCTCGATATGAAGAAAGAAAGACAAATGAAAGAGTATGAGTTGAAGGAAAAAATATTCAATGCGGAGATTGAATTCAAAAAAAGTACCCAAATGATGAAACAGAAAGCTCAGAAGCGAATAGAAGATGAACGCATATTGGAGAAAGATCTCACCAAATTTAGTCCGGACGTGCGCAAAAAATTTGAAATAATGCAAGCTCGGATATTGAAGGAATGGGAAAAGATGGACTTTTTGGAGATGTGTCTTCCAATGATGATATTGACATCTGATGTTTCTATATTTTGAAGTGTTTAGTTTTGAGTTTGAGGATACAATATGTTTTTTCAAAGGCTTCAAAGGATTTGGTAGATTCTTTAGAAAAAGGTTGCAGCTGAAGAAAGCTTTTGTCAAGTGCAAGTCTGTGTTTAAGTAGTGTTTTTAGGGACTAGTCTGTGTACAAGTGCAAAGCTTTTGTCAATCTTTTGTCAATCTTGAAGTCATTCTGCATTGGGTACTGATATATACGGAAGCCTCCTTCCCTTAAAGAAACTGACTGCATTTTGTACTAAATACTTGGGCATTCAGAACTTAAAATGCTCAACTATAGTAAGAAAATGAAACAATCCAAAAAAAAAACCCCCAGTTGCTGAACAATTCTGATTTTTATTGACTTATATGTGGATAAAATGATTCTATTGTAGGAAGTTGAATGAGGGTTCAACAGAGCTTTGGAAGGCACATACTCACATCCGTAGTCTTGAAAAAGAGGAGGAGAAACTAGTTAAACAGGTAAGCTCACATTTGTTTGTCGATTTAACTAGTTATCATAATTTTGCTGTTAGACTACCTGATGTTGATTTTGTAGATAAAGCAGTACAAAGAGTATGCCTCTGAATTAGTTATGCATGCTGAAGCACAGACATCACAGTATCAACACAAGGTATGTTGCGATAAGAGTAGTAACAGTAGTGTTGCTATAAAATTAAATATGTGATTTGGCATTTCTTTGGAGCCAGCGATTGACTCCTCTGTATCTTGTGCATTCTTGATCCGTGTTCAGTACAAGAACTTAGAGTTAATGGTGCATGAGGTTAGAACAGATTCATCCAAGGTAAGGAGCGGAGCTCCAACATTAGATAAATCAGAAAAAGCTTCAGCGAAACCAAGAGGTTCAAGTTCACCATTCAGATGCATATCTAATTTGGTTCTACAAATGAATTTGGAGAAAGACCAGGAGCTGTCAGTTTCCCAGTTGCGGATCGAAGAACTTGAGGCGTTGGTTGCTAGCCAGCAGAAGCAGGTGAGAAAGATCAAAACGAATTTTAAAGTTTGTGTTCAGGTCGAAATCTCTGTCAACTCTCTATTGATTTTAATCTTACTCTGTGATAGGCAAGTCTGCTAAATACTAGGTTGGCGTCTGTAGAAAGCATGACTCATGATGTCATACGGGATTTACTCGGTGTCAAGCTAGACATCACCAACTATTCAGTAAGTTTTTTTCGTACGTCATTTATGCAGTCCGCTTTAAGCTGCATTTTCTAGTTAACTTATGTACTGCCTCTTTAGGATTTGGTATCTGAAAACCGGTTGCAAAAGTTGGTTGAGGAGGCTCAGCAGCAGGCGCAACAATACATTACGATGGTATATTTTTGCAGAACTAACTTCAAGATTACTACTCTTACATTCATAGCTTATATCCTCTGAGATTTTTGTTTCTTAGTTCGAAATTGTCCTCACTTGTCAGTCTTGTCTGCTATGTATTCTTTCCATATAGGAGAGAGAAACTGAGGACCTACGAAAGCGAATACATGGTCTGGTTGAGGAAAGGGAAAGGTAAGATACTGATCAGAACGGTAAGCTTGTCCTTGAGTAAGCCTTTATTATGCTTCCAGTTAAACTTGAGGAATGTTGATTTGTCAGTTACGCAATGGAAGCCGGCAGAAGAGAAGCCGATGGTCTTGCCACTCGCGTGGCTCTGGAGCAAATACGTGAGAGAGCTCAGATGCTGACTGCACAAAATGAGATGTTGAAGGTCTTATTACAACCAATCTCTACCTGCTAGTTTGATTTTGCTATCGTTAAAACCTCTGAAGTTTACTTTTGGCCCCATACCAGGCAGACAAAAACAACTTGCTAAGGACGGTAGCGGAGCTGGATAATGCGATGAAGGTACTAATGCAAAGTGTTGACCAACCAGAAACACACAGGCAGCAGCAACTCCATTTCTTGACAAGACAAAATGACCGTCGCAGTAGTAGTGTTGGCAGGTTACACTAGTAATAATGTAGATAAGCCTTGATTTTGATGATTGAGACACCTTCAAATTTTCTGATATTGAAAAGTTATTTGATTTAATTGGTAAGAACACGTGCTCTTCAGCTATCACTACTGGTTTGATGTCGTGATTCGAAATCTTGGGCATCCAGTTGCTGAACAATCCAAAAAAAAATCATTCTGCTAAAAATCATTCTGCATAAACTTAATTGTGTCGTACAGCAAAACAAAATCATTCAGATTCAAACACTTGTTCCTCCTCACACTGTGGCTGCTCAGACTACTAATCCTGGAAGAACTTATTCACATTTTGTTTACACCAGCTAAAAGGCACGACAAATATAATCAAGGAGGAAGCAACAAAATTACATAATGTAGTACTAGATATAAAGAAAACCAACTAAGTTTATGCAGCACCATGTCTCTCCCACAAATGGTTGATGAGATCATCCTTCAAGTCTCTGTGGATGCTTGTGCTTTGTACTTCTTTAAGTCGCTTGATCATTTTAGAGACAATAAGGGAGTAGTCATGCTCCACATTCACATTATCAATCGTTTCTCCCACGTGAGGATCCCAACTTTCAGGGTTGATTCCTTTACTCTTCTCACTTTCAATGATCATATTATGCAATATGATACATGTTTTCATAATCTTCCCAAGATCCTTGACATTCCACATGCGTGCAGGTCCTTTCACAATGTGCCATCTACTTTGTAACACTCCAAAAGCTCGTTCTACATCTTTTCTCACGGCCTCTTGACATTTGGCAAACATTTTTTCTTTTTCAGAACAAGGCGATGATATTGACTGGATAAGAGTTGCATATGGCGGATAGATTCCATCGGATAGGTAATATCCCATATCATACTCATGACCATTAACCACAAAATGACATGGAGGTGCAATACCATTGACTAGATCATCAAACAATGGGGACCTATTGAGAACATTGATATCATTATTTGTACCTGCCATACCGAAGAAAGCATGCCAAATCCACAAGTCTTTTGATGCCACGGCTTCAAGGATAAGAGTTGGTGTCTTCTTAAATCCACTTGTATGTGTACCATGCCAAGCCGTAGGACAATTTTTCCATTGCCAATGCATACAGTCAAGACTTCCAAGCATTCCAGGAAAACCACGTTCCTCCCCTTCTTTAAGTAACCTTTCAACATCTCTCTCATTCGGTCTCCTCAAATACTCTTCTTCAAAAATATTTATTATAGCATCACAAAAATTTTTGAGGCTTTCAATTGCAGTACTCTCACCAATTTGAACATATTCATCGAGAACATCCGCAGCACAACCATACGCAAGCATCCGCAAAGCTGCCACCATCTTTTGTAAAGGACTTATCCCGCATCTACCAACTGCATCAACTTTTGGGGTAAAGTATTGATCATAATTCCCAACTGCACGTAAAATGTGATTAAATAATTCTACATCCATTCGAAAACGACGACGAAATTGTTCAGATGTGTACTTAGAACCATCTCCCTTAAAGTAATCATTGATGATTAACTCATGACGTTCACGTCTTTCACGCTTTATATACCGTCGTCCAGGAATAGAGCCTCCATGTGGTCGCTTTTTATTCATTGACATCATCAAAAGTGAAGCGGGAACCATTACAGAAATTGATTGCATATAGCTTCTTGTCGAGGAAACAATACCATCATATTCTTGCTGGTCGTCAAATAACCTTTTTGAGATGGACATTGATTCATCGCTCGAACTATCTAACTCTGAGTCAGGTTCGAATTCCGAAGACATCTCTATATCTGAAAGTAAATTATGTTTTCAAAATCGAATTAGCAACAAATGACAGTTAACATTTGCATCGTTAGAGCATGGGAATATATAGAGATCAAAACATACCAGGATGATCAGCATTAGAACGTATAGCAGTGAAAATTGTACATGTAAAATTGAAGAATCCCAAATATTATTCACGTACCTTGAGAAATCGATAACTTGATCGATGCGTTGAAAAAGAGGTTAATGAAATTCTCTTGCAGTAAAGATAATGAGTTGTCAATTTTTTACCGGGAAAGAATTTCATGTTTCGCGCTCTTTGTGTGTGTACACGTCAGGAAAAATTTATTCATTTGACGTTTGGATTGGAGAAGAGTTCTAAAAGAATCATGCAGTCAAAAGTTTAAATATTACGTCATACTGAAGGTGTGTGCAAGTTCCAATAGAAATTTGCCATGTGTTCCCGATAAATAGGGAAGACTTTCTGTGCATTGGAGATGCTCTAAGTCATGCATGTCCGATTATAAAAATTACATCAGCATTCCACAATCCGCATATAGAGCAGAAGAGGGTTGGTCCTGAAGAGCGGTCGACCCTAAATTTTTTACTTCTATACAAGAGTGCTTGATTTTGGTAGAGTAATTATTTGAATGTTGGTTGTTAGTGTGGTGGTTGTGGGAAATGGAGGAAAGGGTGGAGGACGCATTAGGGTAATGTGTCCTCATGGCTGGGATTTTTTATTTTGAGAAAAGTGCATATATAACCCTATATAATTGATGAAAGTACAGATATAACCCTGCAATAATGAAAGTGCAGATATAACCCTGCGATAATTGAAAGTGCAAATATAACCCTGGTAAGTCAATGCCGGAAATAATGGCTTTAGGGTTATATTTGCACATATGTATAATAGTTAGGGTTATACTTGCACATATGTATAATAGTTTGGGTTATATTGGCACTAAAAAATAACTCAGGGTTATATTTGCACTTTCTACAACATATAGGGTTATATTTGCATGTTACCCTTTTATTTTTTTTCAAAAATTATTAGAGGACGCATTTTGTAAACGAGTCCTCATGGCTGGGAATATTTTTTTTCCAAAAATTATTAGAGGACGCATTTTGTATATATTTATATTTATATATGTTGGTATGCCTTAAATACTGTAATAACCGCTTCTGTGACCCTGGCCTGGGGGTCCGGGGGGCGGCAGACGCCCCCGGTCTGACGGTATAGCTTGTCTCTTTATTGGACTGCTGTTGATTTGAGCCGAATTGCATTTTTGGCCCAGTTTGTTAGGGTTTAGTGGAGACAGCATATAAAGTGTCTCTCTCCTCTCTGTAAACACTAATTCTGTTCTGCACTTAGATAGGTAGAAATCTGGCCAATTTCTTGGCGTATGTAACTTGCTACCTACTATAGTGAATCCGTCTCCCGTGGATGTAGCCAAAATTGGTGAACCACGTAAATCCTGTGTCTTGTTATTTTCGTTCATATTTTCTGTTCTTTCTCTATTCCGCACAACAAACTGGTATCAGAGCGGTTTCTTTTTCCGGTGAGATCCGTAGTGGGTGTATCGGATTCTAGGCTCATCAGATCGGGGCTGATCGGGGAGAAGGATGTCTGGGTTGAACGTGAAGATTGACAAGTTTACTGGGAGAAACAGTTTCAGTTTATGGCAGATCAAGATGCGAGCTTTGCTGAAACAGCAAAGTTTATGGGCTCCGCTGACGAAGGATTTCACGAGCAGTTCTGGCGATGTGGCGGGTCTGGAAGAAAAGGCACACTCGATGATTATGCTGTGTCTCGCAGACGAAATCATCACTGAGGTCTCAGATCAGGAGACTGCTGCACAACTGTGGCTGAAGTTGGAGAGTTTGTATATGACGAAATCTCTAACCAACAAGCTGCTTCTGAAACAACGGCTCTTCAGTCTCCGAATGCAGGAAGGTACCCAACTCAGAGACTATCTAGAGCAATTGAATACTTTGTTATTAGAATTGCGAAATATAGATGTGAAAATTGAAGATGAAGATGCTGCTTTGATTTTGCTAGTGTCTTTACCGCTTTCGTATGAGAATTTCGTTCAGTCATTTATTGTTGGTAAAGATTCCGTGTCTCTGGAGGAAGTTAGATCCTCTCTCCATAGCAGAGAGTTGCGACACAAGGCAAACAGTACAGGTACAGAAAGTCAGGCCTCTGGCTTGTTTGCTAGTGGCGGAAACACAAAGGGCAAGGGAACCGGCAGTAAGAAGAAGGGCAAGAAGTCATCTTCAAAGGGTCCTAAGGCCAATGATGTTTGTAACTACTGTAAGGAGAAGGGGCATTGGAAAAAGGAGTGTCCGAAGAAGGCTAGTAAATCTGGGAGTACATCTGGTACTGCTGTTGTGGCAGAAGGGGATTTCAGTTCTGAAGATGATTTTGCTCTAGCTGCTACTGGGCAAAATAATCATCCTAATGCGTGGTTTCTTGATTCTGGGGCATCTTACCATATATGCCCAAGGAGAGATTATTTCTCAACTTATGAGCAAGCTGAGGGCATCATTACTACGGCAAATGGTGTTGCGTGCAAGGTAGTTGGGATTGGTTCAATCAAGATCAGGATGCATGATGGTAGTTTCTGTACTTTGAATGATGTCGGGCATGTTCCATTGATGACAAAGAATCTGATTTCTCTTCCTACGTTGGATAGAGAGGGTTTCGTCTACTCAGGGAGTGATGGAGTTCTGTGTGTCTGCAGAGGTTCTAGGCTGGTTCTGAAAGGTGTTCTGCATGGTACTTTGTATTTTCTACAAGGTTCCACGGTTATGGATTATGTTAATGTTGCATCTTCGGAGATTCACCAGGATGATATGACTAAGTTATGGCATATGAGGCTTGGTCACATGGGTGAAAGAGGGATGCAGATTCTTTCGAAGAATGATCTTCTTGGTGGCCACAAGGTCAAGAGCTTGGACTTCCGTGAGCATTGTGTTTTTGGGAAGCATCACCGCAGCAAGTTTCCTAAAGCGATTCATAGAACAAAGGGCACATTGGATTACATCCATTCTGATTGTTAGGGACCTTCCCAAGTTGAGTCACTGGGAGGTCACAGCTACTTTGTTTCTATGATTGATGATTACTCAAGGATGACTTGGGTTATCATGATGAAACATAAGAGTGAAGCTTTCTCGAAGTTCAAGGAGTGGAAAGCTTTGGTTGAAAATCAGACCGGGAAGAAGATCAAGAGGCTTCGAACTGATAATGGGCTGGAATTCTGCTCATCTGAGTTTGATCAGTTTTGTAGGGATGAAGGGATTGCCCGTCATCATACAATCAGGAATACGCCACAGCAGAATGGCGTAGCTGAGCGGATGAATCAGACATTGCTTGCGAGAGCGAGGTGCATGCTCTCTAATGCTGGTTTGGAAAGGAGATTCTGGGCAGAGGCGGTGAGTACAGCTTGTTACTTGATCAACCGTGGGCCTCACATGGGTATAGAGTGCAAAATACCTCTGGAGTTGTGGTCAGGTAAAGTTGTTGATTACTCCAAGTTAAAAGTTTTTGGTTGTACATCTTATTATCATATTAGTGATGGTAAGTTAAAGCCCCGAGCCAAGAAGGGTGTCTTTGTGGGTTATGGAGATGGAGTTAAAGGCTCCAGGATATGGTCTCCATCTGAGAAGAGGGTTATTCTGAGCAGGGACGTTGTCTTTGATGAAAATTCTTTGCTTAGATCTATGGTGAAGCCCACAGTTGTGCCAGAAACTAGTGGAGTTGATAAACAGGTGGAGCTTGATGTCACTCAAGGTGAAAATAGATTGGAACAATTTGAGGTGAATCAAGAGCCACAGACAGAATCTGAGATACCGGAATCTCCACCACCAGATCCTCAACCATCAGGAGCTACAGTCCGTAGTTTAGCTCGGGACCGACCCAAGAGAGTTGGAATTGGGGCGCCCAAGAGATATGGGTTTGAGGATATTGTGGGTTATGCACTACAGGTTGCTGAGGAGGTGGATACTCATTAGCCATCCACCTACAGAGAAGCTGTTTCAGGTACTGATGCTGACAAATGGTTTGTAGCAATGGGAGATGAGATGGAGTCCCTCCAGAAGAATCAGACATGGGATTTGGTTCAACAGCCTCAAGGGAGAAAGGTTATCACTTGCAAATGGGTTTTCAAGAAAAAAGAAGGGATATCACCTACAGAGGGAGTTAAGTACAAGGCTAGAGTTGTTGCTAGAGGTTTCAGTCAGAGAGAGGGAGTAGATTACAATGAGATTTTCTCACCAGTGGTCAGACACACTTCCATCAGGGTGTTGCTAGTTATAGTGACACATCAGGATTTGGAGCTTGAACAACTTGATGTGAAGCCCGCTTTTCTACATGGAGAGTTGGAGGAAGAGATATACATGACTCAGCCAGATGGTTTCCAAGTTCCTGGCAAGGAAAAATATGTTTGCAAGTTGAAGAAGTCCTTATATGGGCTTAAGCAGTCTCCGAGGCAGTGGTACAAGAGATTTGACAGCTACATGCTTGAGTTGGGCTACACAAGGAGTTCATATGATTGTTGTGTCTACTACAGCAAGTTGAGAGATGAGTCATTCATTTTTCTGGTGCTTTATGTAGATGACATGTTGATAGCCTCAAAGAGTAAGCATGAGGTTCAGAAGTTGAAAGGACTTCTTAGTGCTGAGTTTGAGATGAAGGATCTGGGGGCAGCTCGGAAGATACTAGGAATGGAGATTCTTAGGGATCGAAGTCAGCGGAAGCTTTTCTTGTCACAGAAAGGCTACATTCAGAAAGTGTTGGCTAGGTTTGGCATGTCTACAACGAAGCCTATAGATACTCCTAGTGCTGCAAATATCCATCTCACCACCATGTTTGCTCCTCAGTCAGACGAGGAGAAGGAGTATATGTCTCGGGTTCCTTATGCCAGCGTGGTGGGGAGTTTGATGTATGCTATGGTTTGCACGAGGCCAGATTTAGCACAGGCAGTCAGTGTTGTGAGCAGGTTCATGGGGCAACCGGGAAAGGAACATTGGCAAGCTGTGAAGAGGATTTTCAGGTATCTTAGAGGTACGTCTGATGTGGGTCTCATTTATGGAGGTGATACCGAGTGCTTAGTTACAGGCTACTCTGATTCTGATTATGCTGGTGATGTTGACACGAGGAGATCGATGACTGGTTATGTATTCACTTTGGGAGGTCCTGTGGTTAGCTGGAAGGCGACTTTGCAACCTATAGTGATGTTGTCTACTACGGAAGCAGAGTACATGGCTCTGACAGAGGCTGCAAAGGAGGGAATATGATTGAAAGGGCTAGTTAGTGATCTTGGTCTATATCATGATCAGGCTACTGTGTACTGTGACAGCTTGAGTGCAATCTGCTTAGCCAAGGATCAGGTCCATCATGAGAGGACCAAGCATATTGATGTCAGATATCATTTCCTTAGGAGTGAGAGGAGAATCAGGGTTAAGAAAGTGGGGAACTGCTGATAACCCGCTGATATGTTCACCAAACCTGTTCCACATAGCAAGTTTCAACATTGTTTGGACTTGCTGAACATCAGAGCTGACTAGGTGCTCTATGGGCAGTCCCAGGAGTGGAGGGCAAAGTATACTCATCTGGCACTGCAATGGTGCATCTGGAGTTTTCTACTTTGAGGATTCAAGTCAAGGTGGAGATTTGTTGGTATGCCTTGAATACTGTAATAGCCGCTTCTGCGACCCTAGCCTGGGGGTCCGGGCGGCGGCAGACGCCCCCGGTCCAACGGTATAGCTTGTCTCTTTATTGGACTGCTGTTGATTTGAGCCGAATTGCGTTTTTGGCCCAGTTTGTTAGGGTTTAGTGGAGACAGCATATAAAGTGTCTCTCTCCTCTCTGTAAACACTAATTCTGTTCTGCACTTAGATAGGTAGAAATCTGGCCAATTTCTTGGCGTCTGTAACAACCTACTATAGTGAATCCGTCTCCTGTGGATGTAGCCAAAATTGGTGAACCACGTAAATCCTGTGTCTTGTTATTTTCGTTCATATTTTCTGTTCTTTCTCCATTCCGCACAACAATATATATATATGTATATATTTATATTTATATATATGTATATATTTATATTTATATATATGTATATATTTATATTTATATATATATGTATATATTTATATTTATATATATATGTATATATTTATATTTATATATATATATATATATGTATATATTTAGAGTGTGTCTCTTGAAAGACGGTCTTTCCATAAGTCATGGAAAGACCAAGGTTTAAAGTTTAAATTAGAAAAAATTAAGATAAAATTTTTGGGTTGCATGAACCGGGTTATAAATTTTATAACTACTACATGTTGCATACTAAATTTTTAATGTTGCAACTAAGACCTTTTACCTTTTATTATTCGAATTAAACCCCGTCTTTCCATAAGCCTATGGAAAGACCGTCTTTCCCAAGACTTTGCCATATATTTATATATATACATATATATTTATATTTATATATATGTATATATTTATATATATACATATATATTTATATTTATATTTATGTATATATTTATATTTATATTTATATTTATGTATATATTTATATTTGTATTTATATTTATATATATATATTAGAGGACGCCTTTTGTATATATTTATATTTATATATATGTGTATATATTTATATAGAGTCCGTCTCTTGAAAGACGGTCTTTCCATAAGTTATGGAAAGACCAAGGTTTAAAGTGTAAATTAGAAGAAATTAAGATAAAATTTTCGGGTTGCATGAACCGGATTATAAATTTTATAACTACTACATGTTTCATACTAAAACTTTAATATTGCAACTAAGACCTTTTACTTTTTATTATTCTAATCAAACCCCGTCTTTCCATAAGCCTATGGAAAGACCGTCTTTCCCAAGACTTTGCCATTTATATATTATATATATATATATATATATATATATATATATATATATATATATATTTATAAATTTGTGCCTTTGTTCGTTTTTAAATTTAGAGCGATCAAAACTATAAAGAACCATAACTATACATGTTCTTGATGGAGGAATGGATGTACGGGTACAAATAAATGTAAAATGAACACCAAATATGCCCTAATCCCGCCTCAGAATGACTCCAATATAGATCCAGTAACGTACAAAATCAAGAGAAAATTATTACAAAATAGCTGGGCACTTTATGAGATTCATCCTTTTTGTGCCAGCTCCTACACTGATTGTGGTAATTATAAAGTAGTGTATCATGATAGGGATGTTGTCAATGAACTGCTTAATAGCCTTGGAAAACTGGTGGTGGGGGTGCTGCGTATTGGGATCCCAAAATTGGAGGAAGAACGACGTTGTCGAAGCTTGGTGATGGTGGTGGTTCGGAACTTTTTGGGGGAGGAGAAGGTACGGGTGTAGGTGGAGGTGGTGATTTTGCAGGTGGGGGCGGTGAGGGAACTGGTGCGGGTGGTGGTGGAGATTTGACTGGTGGAGGGGGTGATGGAACTGGTGCGGGTGGTGGCGGGGATTTGACTGGTGGAGGAGGTGATGGCACGGGTGCTGGCGGTGGTGGAGATTTGACGGGAGGAGGAGGTGAGGGAACTGGTGCCGGTGGGGGTGGAGATTTGACTGGAGGAGGAGGTGAGGGAACTGGTGCCGGTGGGGGTGGAGATTTGACTGGAGGAGGAGGTGAGGGAACTGGTGCCGGTGGCGGTGGAGATTTGACAGGTGGAGGGGGTGATGGAACTGGTGCGGGTGGTGGCGGGGATTTGACTGGTGGAGGAGGTGATGGCACGGGTGCGGGTGGTGGCGGGGATTTGACCGGTGGAGGAGGTGATGGCACGGGTGCTGGTGGTGGTGGAGACTTGACTGGAGGAGGAGGTGAGGGAACCGGTGCTGGTGGCGGTGGGGATTTAACTGGTGGAGGAGGTGAGGGCACTGGTGCAGGTGGTGGTGGGGATTTAACAGGTGGAGGAGGTGAGGGAACTGGTGCCGGTGGTGGTGGGGATTTAACAGGTGGAGGTGGTGATGGCACTGGTGCTGGTGGTGGTGGAGATTTGACAGGTGGAGGAGGTGAGGCTGTTGGTGTTGGTGGTGGATATGAAACTGGAGCTGGTGTCGGGACTTCAGCCTCTTGGGTTGGAGATGGAGCCTTAGGAGATTGTGCGCAGGATCCTCCTGAGCATGTTGATGGTGAAGGAGCTTCTGGAGTCTTAGGAGATGGTGCGCATGAGCCTCCGGAGCATGTTGATGGTGTCGGAGCTTCTGGAGCCTCAGGAGATGATGCACAGGAGCCTCCAGAACATACTGATGGTGTGGGAGCTTCTGAAGTTGTGGGAGGTTGTGCGCAAGAGCCTCCCGAACATGTTGATGGTGTGGGAGCTTCTGAAGTTGTGGGAGGTTGTGCGCATGAGCCTCCGGAACATGCTGATGGTGTGGGAGCTTCTGGAGATGATGCGCATGAACCTCCGGAGCATGTCGATGGTGTAGGAGCTTCTGGAGTTTGGGGAGATGGTGCACAGGAGCCTCCAGAGCATGTTGATGGTGTCGGAGCTTCTGGAGCTGGTGATGGAGACTGGGTAGGCGATGATGGTCTTACCGGAACCCCAGGAGATACATCTGATGGCGGTCCAGCCTGAGGAGATGGTGTAGGAGCCTCTGAGAAACCTGTTGGTGATGGAGCAGGTGCTGATGGTGTTGGTGTCGGACTTCCTGCGAACGGTGTTGGAGCATATGGGGCCTGAGCTGGAGATGGGGTTGTCGGGGTTGAAGGAGCCTGTGTCGGGGGCCCGACAGAAGTTTTTGGAGGCAGGGCAATTCCCGGGTACGGTATGTCAGCATAAGGACTGTTAGTCGGTGACCCTACGGGAGGTGTAGGAGTTCCTGCGAACGGTGTTGGAGCATAAGGAGCCGGTGTCGGGGTGGTTGATGTTGAAGGAGCTGGTGCCGGTGACCCGTAGGAAGGCGTTGGAGTTCCTGCGAACGGAGTTGGAGCATATGGAGCCGATGCAGGTGATGGAGTTGTTGGAGATGAAGGAGCCGACGTCGGTGACCCGTAGGAAGGCGTTGGACTTGAAGGAGCCGATGCCGGTGACCCGTAGGAAGGCGTTGGAGCTCCCGCAAACGGTGTTGGAGCATAAGGAGCCGGTGATGGTGTTGAAGGAGCCGATGCCGGTGACCCGTAGGAAGGCGTTGGAGCATAAGGAGCTTGAGCCGGAGATGGTGTTGAAGGAGCCAATGCCGGTGACCCGTAGGAAGGCGTTGGAGCTCCTGCGAACGGTGTTGGAGCATAAGGAGCTTGAGCCGGTGATGGGGTTGTCAGTGGTGAAGGAGCCTGTGTCGGAGACCCGTAGGAAGGCGTTGGACTTCCTGCGAACGGTGTTGGAGCATAAGGAGCCGAAGCCGGTGATGAAGGAGATTGAGGAGATGACGCGCATGAGCCTCCTGAACATGTTGATGGTGTGGGAGCTTGAGGAGATGATGCGCATGAGCCTCCCGAACAGGTTGATGGTGTGGGAGCTTGAGGAGATGATGCGCATGAGCCTCCCGAACAGGTTGATGGTGTGGGAGCTTGAGGAGATGATGCGCATGAGCCTCCAGAGCATGTCGATGGTGTTGGAGCTTCTGAAGCTTGAGGAGATGATCCGCATGAGCCTCCAGAGCATGTCGATGGTGTAGGACCTTCTGAAGTCTGAGGGGATTGTGCGCAGGAGCCTCCTGAGCATGTTGATGGTGTTGGAGTATAAGGAGACGAAGCCGGTGATGGTGTTGGAGCATAAGGAGTCGAAGCCGGTGATGGTGTTGTCGGTGATGAGGGAGATGATGCACATGAACCTCCAGAACATGTTGATGGTGTGGGAGCTTGAGGAGATGATGTGCATGAGCCTCCAGAGCATGTCGACGGTGTGGGAGCTTGAGGAGATGATGTGCAGGAGCCTCCTGAGCATGTTGATGGTGTTGGAGCATAAGGAGTCGAAGTCGGTGATGGTGTTGTCGGTGATGAAGGAGATGATGCACATGAACCTCCAGAACATGCCGATGGTGTGGGAGCTTGAGGAGATGATGTGCAGGAGCCTCCAGAGCATGTCGATGGCGTGGGAGCTTCTGGAGTCTGAGGGGATTGTGTGCAGGAGCCTCCAGAGCATGTTGATGGTGATGGTGTTGTCGGTGATGAAGGAGCTGATGCCGGTGGCCCGTAGGAAGGCGTTGGAGTTCCTGCGAACGGAGTTGGGGCATAAGGAGCCTGAGCCGGTGACGGGGTTGTCGGTGATGAAGGAGCCGGTGCCGGAGAACGTCTCTCAGTTCCTGGTGACGGCTGGTAAGGAATTTCAGGAGCCGATGCCGGTGATGATGGTGTTGTGCCCTCTCCACTGGGCGTTGGAGCTTCGGAAATCCCTGAATACGGTGTTGGTGCATACGCCGGAGATGGAGTTGTAGTAGGAGTTGACGGAGCTGATGGAGTCTGGGGACTTGGAGTTCTTGATCCTGTCGGCGGGATAGGATATCTGGCACCGATGACCGGTGACGGAATATATGGAGGATATGAGGAGGGTGTGGAAGGAGCTGATGATTTTGGAGAAGGTGCTGATGGGGTAGATGTTTCCGGCGACTCTGCCGACGGAGTTTTGGAAGTGGGAGATGGTGAAGATGGTGTCTGTGTTACCGGAGAAGCGGCGGAAGGAGTTGATGACTTTGGTGAAGGCGCCGACGGTGTGTAACTCTCCGGTGACTCTGCCGACGGAGTTTTGGAGGAAGTGGGAGAAGGTGAAGATGGTGTCTGTGTTACCGGAGAAGCGGCGGAAGGAGTTGATGACTTTGGGGAAGGTGCCGATGGAGTGTAACTTTCCGGTGACTCCGCCGATGGGGATGGAGTTTTCCTCGTCGGTGTCTTTGGAGAAGCTCCGGAGGGAAATGAGGGTTTTGGAGAAGGAGATGTCGGTGTGTAAGTCTCCGGCGATTCCGCCGCCGGTGTTGAAGTCTTGGGAGACGGAGAAGATGGTGACTTCGGAGAAGCGGTGGAAGGAACTGAAGGAATCTGTGTGGATGTATCCGGCGACTCGTTCCCCGGCGGCGGAGGAGAAGGAACTGATGGCTTCTGTGTGGAGGTGTCCGGCGACTCGTTCCCCGGCGGCGGCGGTGAAGCTACCGGAGTTGCTTTCTTGGGTGAAGGGCTGGATTTGGGCGTCGAAGGCGACGGAGTTTTCTTCGAAGATGGCTTCTTCGGAGAAACCGATGACTTCGGTGTTTCCGGCGAAGAAGACGGGGTTTTCTTCCCCGGGTGTTTCGGCGCCTCTCTTGACGGCGACTTCGGCCGGCAACCTTGCTTCTCGCAGTTGATGGGGTGGCTGGTGACGGCGTCGCAGCTCTTCTTGGATTTCTGGTGCGACTTTCCTTCCAAACAGTTATCGCCGTCGTCGACGATGAGATCATGCGCCGACACACAAGAACCATCTTCGCTCTGGAAGTAGTTGCTGTGGAATCTGATCGCGCTCACCTTGGGCAAAGAGCACACCTCTTCCGACATGTCTCCGATGAACCTGTTGTAAGAAATGTCAAAGATCTCAATGCTCTGGCAGTACTCCAGATCCTTCGGCAACGTTCCGACAAACTTGTTGTTGCTGATGTCAAACAGCGTCATGTTCCCCAGCATGGTGATTTCGTCCGGCAAGCACCCGGAGAAGAGATTCTTGGATATGCAAAGCTCCTCTAAGGTATTCGACATGTTTCCGATGCTCTTAGGAAGGCAGCCCTCGAGCTTATTCCTCGCCGCCATGAACACCGTCACCGGCGACTTCCCGAAGTTCTCCGGGAGGTGGGACCGGAATCTATTATGGTTGACGAAGATGGCGTCCAGGTTCATCTCGAAGAGCTCCGCCGGCAACACGCCTTCGAAGTCGTTGTACCTCATGTCGAGGAAATGGAGCTTCTTCAGCTCCAGGAAAACCTCCGGGAACGCTCCGACGAACCGGTTGTTGCTGATGTCGACCTCGTCGAGGATCGTGCACCGGGCGAGGGTCTTTGGGATAATGCCGCACCACCGGTTGGTGGCGATGTGGAAGAGGCTGAGCTCCGTGAAAAGCCCGATTTCCATCGGCAAATGTCCGGCGATGTCGCCCGAGTTCAAGTCAATTCCGGCGACCACCCGCTCTTTGGCATTGTCCAACGACGCCGTACAGTAAACTCCGAAGTAGGAGCAAACGTCCGGGCCGACCCAATTGCCGGTCATGTTATGCGGGTCGGAGTATATCGCCACCTTCCACGCCTGAAGTCCGACGTAAGCCCTCTTGAGCCTCTCATTTTCGAACTTCAAATTGATCTCAAATCCATATCTGCCGGAATTTTAAAATACACATTCAATATATATACGATGCACATTTATGATACATCACGAGTTTATTAATGAATAGTAAACTTTTAGTACCTTCCGGCAATTTTGTCAGCGTCATCGTCGAGCGAATCGAAGTCGCTTTCAGAGAGCATCAGCATCTGCCGGCGGGCAATGTTTTCGGCCTCGACATCAGTTAACGCTACCAAATTCGGTAGCGCAACCAGGAGGAGGGAGAGGGATAGAATGTAGCCTAAGGCCTTCATAATGGGGAAAAAAAGAAATGTTGTTCCTACATTGCCTTCTCAAGGCCGTTTCGGCTCCTTATATATCATTTGTACGAGTAACTGTTTGAGAGGGGTTGAGGCTGTGAGAACTTAGAAAGTCCGACATTTTTTTTGGATCAGACATTTGTTTGCTTGAGATTAGGAGACATTGGTTGGAAGGGAAAAAGGGGGAATTCCATAGTATGAGGAGGTCTTTGCTGAGTTGCTTTGCCATGCAGATTTTACGAATGTAAGTGTTGTAATCAATGTTATGAAATCGAATTTTAAGGAAATGAAACACAGGTCTAATTCCGTTTCCAAGAAGACAAAAAGGCCAAAGGTCTAATAGCATCTCCAATAGAGGATTTTCCTTATTTAACGGGTATAAATAGTACAATCTGATTGAAATATTAATTCACATTTACCCTCACGTAATATTAAATGTTTCGACTGTGGTTCTCGTTTTAAATCATTCTCCAATCCAAACTTCAAATTAATAATTATTATGTAACGTGAATATGCTATAAACTCCCAATTATTATGTGACGTGTATATATATAATATTGAAATTGTATTTTAATATTATATTTGATCTCAACAAATATTATATTCATACAATTAATTATATTTTGGATGCATCTAATTATTTGACAAGAGTAATGATGGAGAATAAATAATTATATTGGTTCAATAAAATAGTTTTTATGAACTCGATTATAACATTAATCGGCACTAACTTATTTTTAGTTCATGTTTAAAATAAAATTGATTCTATTCTAGAAATTAATTTGTTATTCTAATTAAATTAACTAATTATTAAATAGTTAATGAGTTAAGAAACTTTATAATTTATGTCTCAATTTTACTTTTATGGGGAAAGAGTAAAAAACAAAAATTAATTGAAATTAATTTTTATTTTTGCCAATCTATAATATATGCATCATTATTATTTATATATTATTAAATATAAATGAATATCTTTAGCACTTAACATGTGGATTTTTCATTATTATTAAAATACATCATTCAATTATTTTATAACCTATAAATTCATAGTTACGTTTTAGAATTTGAAAAAAAAAAATGAATTTTAATGTTAATAGACTAATACTTATAATTTTTTGAGTATAAATTTATATATATATATATATATATATATATATATTACCACATACTCCCTCCGTTTCCCTATTAGTGACACTTAGCTTAATTGGATGTTTCTTTTATATTGGCACACTTTCTATTTTTGGCAAGATTCTTTCAATTTCATCCACTCATTTTACTTTTAAATTTCTACACCCAATTTCATCCACTCATTTCATCCACCTAAATCCAATCACCTAAACTTATGGTGCCAATATTAGTGAAACCGAGGGAGTATATTGAAAATATTTTTAAATCTCTTTAAATTATTATTTTATTTTATATATAAAAATAAATCAACGTTTAAAATTAATTTTTCCATTTCATTTTCCAATGTAATTTGGTTTATTTTTAGTGGTGTGCAAAATTATGGTAAACGTGAATTTGGGAATTTTTCCCAATAAAACTACATCAAAACACCAAAGTATCTACCCCAATAAAAAAATTAAATAAGGCGCTTTTATTTTTTTTTGTGTGGCTGATTTGGCAAAGCGCAGTCTTCGATATCATCCTCGGAGAATAGAAGTCCATTTCGACGGGGTCACTTATGTTTTTAGCCAGGTA
The DNA here is from genome assembly GCA_037428765.1 of Rubia yunnanensis. NCBI lineage: Eukaryota > Viridiplantae > Streptophyta > Magnoliopsida > Gentianales > Rubiaceae > Rubia > Rubia yunnanensis. The sequence continues at coordinate 131,675,829 of CM075063.1, forward strand.
ATATCGATGTTCACCTCCAACTCCTGGATTGGAGATTAAATTTAATAATAAGCGTTTAAATATTACGTGACAATTAAAATTTAACGAAACCCGCATTGGAGACGGTCTAACTTAGGATCTTGCAAGTTTGCTATATATTGTTGCTTGTGATAATTAATGTATTGCTGCTAAACGTGGCATGTGTACCTTTTATGTACTTGTTCACATTATAGCGTGGCATGTGTACCTTTTATGTACTTGTTCACATTATAGCAGTTGTGTAAGTTTGCATGCTCTGTTGTTGTACCTACTTTCTAAGATTGATGACAGGAGACACGTGAAATATTTTCCAATTTTGGTAAAGTTCATCCAATTTTCCATTTTTCTTTCACTCATTGAATTTCCTCCATGTTAGTTTACATTTTCTTAAAAATTATAAAATAATGTGCATGTATACCCCTAATTCCTTGTTTAGTGCATATATATCTCTCAGTTTTTTTGAAAGTGTACATGTATTCCTACTGTCACCTGAAAGTTGGTTAACTTTGGTCATTGCCGGGTTCATTTGAAATGACTGTTTTGCCCCTCTTTTTAAATAAAACAAATATAAGAAATTGGGTTACCTTTCCCAATTCCCAAATCGGAATCCACCAAAATATCAAACCCCAAGCCTTGAAATCGTGGCCCGTTTTCTTCTCTCCCAATATTTGTGGCCGACAGATCATCCCTTTCGTCGCCTAAATCGCTACTCCAACGGTGCTGTTGTTCTTCTCTATGTTGCGCTATCACTCCAAACGTTGATTTTCTTGTCTTCTTCATCCGCAATCTTCTTTTTCTTTCATCTTCACTGGTTCCCCCAATTGAGGTGGAAGCGGGTTTGCGCGTTTGGTGATTGGAAAACGTGGGTTGGAGTTTGGTAGAGGGGCGGCGGACAGGCGACGGACACAACAACGCTAGGATTTTCAAAAACTGGCCAGGGTTTGGTGGGCGGGGCTGGCATTAGGGTTTTCACACTTAGAAGGGATTTCGTGGGGGCGGCGTTAGGATTTTACAGTCGATGCTAGGGTTTAGTAGGGGTGGCACTAGATTTGGGAGGAGGCGTGTTGGGCATGGAGAGGTGGCAAATGATAGGGTTAGGGTGATAGAGAGGCGGCGAGCTAGGGTTTGAGGGTGGTAGAGGGGCTGCATTGTTGGGTAAGAGGTGGTGGGGAGGTAGCGGGACTAGGTTAAGGATGGTGAAATGGCAACTGGCTGGGTTTAACAGTGGTGGAGCGGCAGCGAGGCTGGTTAAGGGTGGTGCAAGAGCGGCAAGTTAGAGTTAGGGGTGGTATCCTGGAAAGTCCAAAAGGATTAAATGGTCAAATTAAATTCATAAATGTAACTAGAGATATTTTCATCTTCTTATTTAGAGACTCCCATCATAGTAAGATATTCATTTTTTAGACTCCTATCAAAGTATCGACGAAGAAAGATTAAAGATCTTGCCGAAGTCCATCCTTGATGAGTCATTCCCCTCTTGGATTGTCTCAAGGAGGTTCATTGATTCCAAGTGCATCTCAGCGCCTATCATCCACGTCATATAGTTGTTTCCATTGATGTCGAGTGGACTGAATTCAAACTTCACAATGTTTGACATGATGATAACTAATAGAGAAAGTGAAATAGTTCATTGGATATATCTCAAAATACATAAGTCTATAATGATTGCGAAAATAAAGAGTAATACATGATTCTGATCATCAATGAAGAAAAATGAAAATCTTCCGGTGAAACTTCTACGGTGAGAATGGTAACATGTAATATCAATGAAGATGAAGAGTGGTCGTGCTGATAACGTGTTGTGAATTTTACTAACTTTGCACTAATTTATTGAGAAATTAGCAAAGGGCTTGATGTGGGAAGTAAGAAGGAGAGAATGGAGAAGAAGATAAGATGAGAAGAAGTGAGAAATGAGATAATGGGGGGTGCATTTTTCTTCATCCTCTAATGGGGTATTTATAGTAGAATTTGGGGGAAATGATATAGCATTCCCCTTTGGTAAATAAATAGTGATATAATTAATTATCACAAATCTAGCTTATTGCTAATGCACATTTCATTATTCCTAACAACCAAATGAATTACTCTTATTCCCCTTTTTTTTATACCATTTCTTTAAGTGTTTGGATTTACGGTGAATCGAATGAATGGATAAAATTAAATTTAGAAATAAAAAAGTGGAATAAGTGAACGATATTTAAGAAATATTAAAAAAAATTGCTAATATAAAAGAAATAACTAAAAAATATATCAAATAGTGAGGGGCAGTGATTTTTGAGCATAAAGTATTGTACGTTGATGAATTTCTTTTTTGTAAAAAATTAATCATTTCAAGATGCTGGGAAAAATGTCCAACAACAATTACAATATGTGGAATTGATATCCAACATAACTAGCCTTTAACAATAACCAATCTATTGCAAGGATATTCAAATTACATGTCACCTAGACCGATCGTCCGTACTATTACAAATCACAGATCCAATAAAAACTGTAATAACGCTCACGGGGATAATAACTCGCTTTCCGCGAAAATCATGATTACTTGGCGAAGAGGAGTGTATCAACATCAATATCACTTTGCTAAACAGGGATCTACAACAATTGTAACGTCACTTGATTTTGATCCAAAACACGATCTATACTGTGCAAACCATAAACATCTTGAAAACACACAGATCGAGAATGGAACTCTCAATAGAGAAATACAAACAAAATCATGAACACACGATCCGTAAAATCAGACCGGACAAAATACATCGACATGAACAATTAGATTAAATGATCATCATCGACACATCAATCTAATCTATCAGCTCGAAGACCAATACTAATGTATAGAAACAAATCCATACTTATTAAATAACATAAAAATTAAAAGTATATCAGTTGGAAAAATTAATGTTTGGGAGATGAGGAAAAGAGGATGGGAGAAAAAACCTCAGAGGAAGACGGAAGAAGAGATGTCGACTGTAGGGTTTTGAGAGAATAATGTGCCGTTTATGAAATTCTATAATAAAGGGCACTTATACCCCCGAGTTATATTTTTAGTGCACATATGCCCCTCAATTTTTCTAAAGTACATAATTACCCCCGATCATTGTATAGTGCATATATACCCTTCAGTTTTTCAAACGCCTGTCTCTAGGTATATATAGGGATATATGTGCACTTTCAAAAAATTGGAAGGGTATATGTGTACTTTGAAAAACTAGGAGAAGTATATGTGCATTTTCAAAAAAGTGGGAGGTGTATGTGCACTAAACAAATAACTCGGGGACATAAATGCATTTTACCCCTTCTTATTCTCCCTCTGTTTCATGAATTGTGTCACCATAATTTTAAGTGTTTTGATTTAGGTGAAGGAAATGAGTGGATGAAATTGAATATATAATGTAAAAAGTAGAATGAGTGGATGAAATTGAAGGAATCTTGCCAAAATGAAAAGTTAACCAATATAAAATAAACAGCCCAAAAAGGAAAATGTGTCACTAGTAAAGAAACAAAGGGAGTATTTAACAAACTAGAAGTAAACTTAGAATAAAAATGGGTAAAAATGAAAGGGCAAAATACTGATATGACCCTATGTACTAATATGACCCTGGGAGGTCGTCGACGTACCTCTCAAAGTTAATACTTTTAAGCCCTAATGATTCCTATCCACAATTAAGTAGATAATGGCAAGTCAGGGTCGTCCACGAAGAAGGGGGATTTTCTCAAGTGTTTAAGCACAAAAGGTTGCTATTAGGCTAGGAGTGGATATATATACATACATATAAAAGCATGTAAATGGGGGAGGGGGGAGGGGGTTTGGTTGTTTGGTGGTCCTAAGTTATGAAAGTTAAAAGACAAGACAAATAGCAAAGTCAAGCAAGTGTGCTAAGTCATCAAACAAAACTGAGAAAAGGGGTTTTAAAGCTACAAAAGATAAAGTCATGGGGGCAATTGATATCCACTTCCAAACCAATTGTAGATCATTGAACCATTCACTTATCCTATCACCGAACATAACATTCATTAGGCTAAACCTTTAACAAACCACATTCAAGGTTCAACCTTTCATTGCATCTATAGGATAAATATGAGAACAATCCACATTAACATACTTATCTAGCAAGAATTACAACACATTATGCACAAGAAGCTCTAAGTTCATGTTCTTAGATTTTCATGTAAAGGAGCTAAAGAATTCGTCACTTTTCTAACTCCCTAACACTTTAATCATGCAAACACTTCCTATTCTCAAACAACTCATGGCATAAATGAAGTGAAACATAGAATTAAGAATACATGAATGCTAAATAACAAAGGTTTCAAGAATGAGCAAAACAATCTATTCACTACTTCGACTACTTGCTGTGGAGATAAATCTTCTATCCTTCTTAGATAGTAGTTTGCAAGAGTGAATTTGACATCTCTTGTCAAACCTCACCAATGACTCCCTTAGTACTAAGAGTATCCCATTGATGGCATTTAGCACGAAGAATCAACAAGTTTGGCAACACTTATAAACACTACACTGTGTCTAAGCATTTAACCAATTCATGCATTTACACAAGATTAGTCAAGAACGATCGACATTCATAGACCTCTATCATTGCTACCTAAAACAAATATGACAACGAGTTCGACATTATCACATTCATCTAGCAATTATCAACACACCAATATCATTTAAGAAGGTCAAACTCATGCTCTTGGATTCCACATTAAAAGAGGAGAGAATTAGCTACTTTCTCCCAACCCTATCAAGTAATCATACAAGCAATTCATATACTCAAGCTTTCAACAACATCAATGTCATTAACAATTCACATTCAAAGCTCAATAAATACACAATATCAAAAACACCAAATAGATATATAAATATATATACATATACATATATATATATGTGTGTGTGGTTCTTACTACATAGAAATGGAAGCTTCAATCCTTTGCTACCAAGATAAAGCTAAGCTAGACAATAAAAAGACATGATTAACCTACAAATTTAAGAAAATAAAGAAAGAAAAACTAGGGTTTTAAACCCAGAAAAATGCAAGAAGAAGAGGCTGCCCAAAAGCTGCTGAAGAGGAGAAGATAAGGTGAGTATTTATAGTGAAAAAAGCAAGAAGGGTTTCTGACCCCTCGTCCATCGCGAGTCGCGACGTGCTCGCGACGGACTCCAAGTCCAGCACCATTTCTTCTTTCTCCTTTTTGTTTCATATCCTCTTTTTCTCTTCACTTCTTCAATTCTTTAAATCTTCAAAAGCTCAATTACAAGTCTTCAAATCTTCAAAGGTATTCTTCAAAGTCTTCAAACAAATTGCCTTGTCACACAAAATCCCCTAGAAAAGTAATAAAAGCATAAACGTCATTTTTAATCCTAGGCAAAATGTCTCATTTAGAGCACAAAATTATACATAAGTGAATCCTAAAAGTCCTAATATAACCGTATAAAATGGGCACATCAGACCCTGTGAAGTTAGAAAGTGCTATTATAGCCCTGTGTTTTGCATCAGAAGTGTCAATATAACATTTTGGCACTATTTCAGCGTTGACTGATTGATTTTTGGCATTAACCAAAATTTAAAAAACAAAAATGCCCCCTAGTAGAAATCTGAATTTTGCAGTGACCATTTTACCCCTAGTCCCTGAATTTAAATCATTTAATCCTCTATGTTGTTTCTCAGAATTGTCCTTTTTTTCTCTAGGTTGAACGAACTCCATCCCCGAAAAAATCCTTCTCTTCCTCTTGGATCCGCTTCTCCGGCCCAGTTTGCATTCAAAATCTTCGTTCGTTGTCAACTACCATCCCAGGTATGTCAAAGTTTTTAATTCTGTGCTGTGTATGAACCCTAGGCTTGATTTGGGGGAATTGGAATTTCTGGTATTGTGGGGAGAATCCTTTCGGAAATTGTTTGGTATTATGTTATGTAAAATGATTTGTCGATCTGGTTACAAACCCTAGGTGTGATTTGGGGTTTCTCGATTATATCTATTTTTGTTGGTATATAATTCTGGGTTCTTGAACTATTCTTGATGTGGTGTTTAAATTGTTTGACTAGCCTGTAGGATGAAGTCATCAAGCTGTAGTGTGAATACTTTTCGTTGGGAAAGTGTGTTGTGCAAGGCGTGTGAGAAAGAAACTAGTTTTTTTATGTCAAGAAGCACAAAGAATCCTGACAGAATGTATTATTGATATAAGAAAGATGGATTCCAGCAGTGGGTTGTGCCTGATGTCGTTGAGTGGGGTCATGACAGTGGTGTAACTATGTTTCATCCCCACCCCGGTGTTTGTAGGCGTGTTTAGAAACTGGAATCTCCAAATGAACGGGTTAAAGCCCAAATGGGTGGCCCTAGTCTAGGCATTTTAGCACCCAGAAATGCTTGTAATTGTTCGCTGATCCTAAGGGGCTTGATAACACTGAATTTAGTGTTAGTTGGTGGTAACATGTTACTTTTGTTTGTGTAGTATGTTTTTCTTGGCTGTTGTTAGGCGTGGGATGTGTTTAGTAGCTTAGTCACTGTTCTTGTTGCAGTACTTTATGTTGTGATTCGAAGAAAGTATTTGGATGCTTGGTCCTATGTTTGATTAATTAGTGCTAATATAACCATATGTTTTCTTAATAAGTGCACATCTGACCCTATATGTTGTAAATTAGTGCTAATATAACCATATGTTTGCTTAATAAGTGCCCATCTGACCCTATATGTTGTAAATTAGTGCTAATATAACCCTAACATTTCCCAGTAAGTGGTAATATAACCTTGTGTGCTACGAATTATTATTGACGTGGCCATGTGTTGTAGGGACCTTAATGGTCGATATCTGGGCATGTTTTTGAACGTTATCATGAATCAATGACCTGGAAACTCATACTGGAAAGAAGTATAGAGAACAACATTCTATTTATACTAATAAACTAATAATGCGTTATACGCAATGCCTTCCAAATACCTCCTCCTAAACAAGACCAAGTACTTGCTAATTAACATCCCAAATACTTCCCACTGAGCAAGTTGGAATTAAAAAAGCCAGAAGGTAGCCCGTTTCTCTAGGAGAATAACAGGGCTATAGTTCTAAGTAGTGCAAAGTTCACAAAAGTAAGAATGGCATGTACTAAAAAGTTGTTTGTAACCCATTCTACAATTAGTATCATCAAAAGCTAGCAAATCCTTAATCATACATCATCCTCATTCCCCTTTTGGTCCCATTTCCGGCGGTGGGAGTGACTTACTTCTAGCATCCCCTGACAAGTCTTCAGTAGGTGGTGGATGAGGTGGTTGCGAGCTTGACGGCCTATTGAAAGTTGGAGCTAGAGTTGTGCCATCAACTTTGCAGTCTTCTCGTTGTACAAGAATGACATCCCCCAGAGCATGTTCTTGAATCCCTCACGTCTGTCTCCTGGTCGGATTGGCTTATGGTGTTGTTTTGTGGAACAAAAGAGAGGGTGAATTCGAAAAAAATTCTACCATTACCTCAAAGATAGTAGTCGAGTTTACTAGTGGGAGTTTCTGGAGTACTTTCCAGTCGTTTAGGTCCACAACACCAACTTGCAAATCCTGTCCAGAATCAAACCACCCTAGGTTACCAAAAATTCTCTTCCACAGATTATCAAATAATTAAATTAGATAAAAAGGATACCTCGTGTGTGTATTGGCGGGGTATAATGATCATGGTTTGAATCATGTTGTGAGTATTCTCGCCCAAATCATCAGCAACAATGTCCTCATAAGAACCTTCATCTAGGTCGCAATTCTCTATCATATCCCCTTGCCTACCATGGGAATCAACCAAATTCTCCATATCTGGGACCCCATCCCCACGAACATTAGCTGCGGACTGTACAACAGTTGCAGCCATAGGCACCTCTGAACTGGGTATATCACACTCCCTCTCTCTCTTTTAGAACCGAGACATCCACGAAGACATCATCACCACTCTTTTCACTGACCTCACTCTCATAGGCATCAACTACAATCTGTCTACCCCTATCTGCCTTAGTAACATCATGAACATCCTTTTCAACACCCCCAGACACAGTGCCACCCTCACCACTCTTATACCTAGAATCGGCCACAATGTCACCCTCACCATTTTATCACCCCCTTTATACACAACCATTTCAGCACCACCATTATCGACATTTCCATCTTCAATCCTATAACTTAGGAGTGGAACAATTGAAGATGTACTCGCATCTTGGCTTGCCAATTCTTTTTCAACGATGTCTAATGTTGCAACCAGCTAGTTCTCAAAGCCCTCGTCATTGGACTTGCTCTCAACATATGCTTTGGCTAGGGGATAGAATCCGTCGCCGGGGTCATTTCCTATGGCACTCAAAATCACACTACCGTATCTCCCCTTTATGTGACAACTATCAAAACCAAGGAATGGCCAACGACCTTCTAAAAAGCCCTTCTTCACACTATCTAATCCAAGAAAAAATCTCTTCACAATGGGTACTGTTTGCACTACTCCTTCATCATACTTCAACATTGCTAGGCTTCCAGGATTACTCTTCACCACCTCCACGCAATACCGTGGCAGCACCCTAAAAGACTCTCCATGGTGACCATCAATCATATGCAAATCATCCAGCCTCGCCCTCATTAACCGATGTCTCTTCGGCTGCACTCTGAATCTCAACATGTGATCTTCAAGCACATGGTATGACACTTTTGGGTTAGCGCTCAACAAACCCATAATTCTGCGAGCAATCCAGTTTTTGGGGGACAACACATGTCCTTCTAGCCTACAAGTGTGCTGCCCAGTCAACGTCCTTATAAAAAAAGTCTGAGTACCTGAAACAGTGGAACTATGCAGCCTCTAATCACAATTCGAATCCTTGCAGATAACCATCACTCAATTTTTCTCTCTTCTCAAAAATTTGTACATAAATCCTTCTTGAATAGAAAAATCCACTAAGGCTTGCTTAATGTCTTTCTGAGATGAAAACATCATACCCTTCCTCAAGCTCACCCTATCGCCTTGCCCTTTCTTGAACTTCTCCCTATTCATGCACTTTCTCAAAGGGTGAAAATCACCTCCATTATCGGATTCTAGATCATAATCCGTTCAGCTCTGTTGTCCCCATTCGGTTCAACTCTGTTCTCCACATCTTCATTGTCTTCGGATGCTATCTCAGATCCTTCTTCTGTGTAGCGGTATATCCAATCAGCCTCCTCATCTAACACTGCTTGATCCTCAAGTTCGTCAACATATGTGTCATCTTGACTGCTATAGTCTGAGGCATCAATGTCCATTGCAGCCCCAGTTTCCTTCACTTTTCCAGTAGACTTCAAATTCTTACCCTTGCTGCACTCACCCTGCGCGGCAGCTCCATCGAGAAACTCCCCAAAAATCTCCACTGAGTTCTCTTGCTCAAATTCCTTGAACATGCTAACAACGTCTTCCTCAGTGCGCAGAAAAGTCTTGTGTTTCACATTATGCCAATAGCTTAATGTAAGCTCTTAATGTAAGTTGTATTATCTTCCACAACTCCGAATCATTCAAGAAGTGCTCAGTGAAGTCCGACATAAAAAACCAGTGAGTACCTATCCGGATCGATGTCATCCAACACTTTCCACCTATCACCATGACGAAGCGTCATGCTGTAGAAAACGTCGATATCGTCCAACACAAAAAAACAGAACCCTATTAGAACACTAACAAATCACAAACATATTAACTTCGACGCTGATTGAACAAAAGAGGCAATATCAGTAGCAAAAAAATGGGGTTATACAAGAAACAATACTTTCATACACTTCTACAACAAACAATCCACACATTTCATCCCTCATGCCCTGTTCCCCACAAAATTCTCATACAACCCTATTCTCAAAAACCTAGAACATAGAAACCTTAACCCTAGATAATCGAGTCGACAAACAGTACCAATAGAACAAAAAGCGGTAACACAACATACAAGATGAATTTTAACACCCAACAAAAAAAAGTGAACATAATAGCCCCACAAATTGAAAAACCTAAGAAACCCTATCGTCAATGAACAAACGACCAAAAAAACACCAAAAGTGAAACAAAATCAGCAAAACCATCACTGGTATACCAAATCGACGCATAAAATTAGACGATTTTCGGTGTAAATGGGTCAGAGCTTACCATATCTACACCTCATATGTTTTCCCCACCAAAACCCACCACCACGGCTGGGCAACTGCACACCCGGTGAGAACGCCAACCACCGCTCGACTCCGGCGCAAAAGACCCGTTTGAAAACGTTGGTACAACATCCGGACCGGTCCGATTGAAAACGAGAGTACTGTTGGAGTTCTCCTTGGAAGAGACGAAAGGTTGGGCGAGGGAAACAAATGAGGATAAAAAGGAAAAATGAAAGGTTTTGTCCATTGAGGAACAAGGGTATAAACATCTTTCTAGCTTTTCTAATTTTTTACTTCATATAATTACATAGGGTATAATAGTCCTTTCATATCTTTCAGGCCAAATTCAAGTCGAAAGAGTTATAGTAGCACATTCTAGCAAAACACATAACTACATTAGCACTTTTAAACTTCACAGGATAATATTAGTACAAACCATCGACACGCACCAATACATGACACTTAACTCAAAAGAAAACGGGGAACATATTTTGACAGTTGAAAAGGAAAATTTTGATTTTGGACAAATTTTGACTGCTCAAAAGAACAAAACAGGACAATAAAATTGACAGAGAGAGAGAATAAACGAGGTTACAATTCGGCGGCAAGAGGAGCAATCTAAGAAACCAACGACTGTCTTCAGCTGTTACTTTCCCACGTCTCTTTCCCCTTTCTCCCCCCTCCACCATCATCCAAACGAACCAAATCACCGCCCCCCAAAAAAACCAGAAAAGGATCCCAGAACGATCACGAATTCACCAGTTTCAAACACACTCCGTCGAATTTGTAGAACCAATTGTTCGAGTCGATCGAATTGCCGCTTTTTCCGGGAGGAATTCGTCGGATACTGATGAATTACAGTGAGTTGTGAGGATATTTCTAGGGTTTTGCGCTCTCCTGGAATTTGGGGAAGATGAAGAAGCCGATGGAGACCATTGGAGATCTTATCGAGGAAGCCAAGCTTCGGACGCTGTGGTGGGCCATCTGTATATTCGCTGTCTCCTACTTCTTAACCCGTAAGTTCGTTGATCTGTGGAGCCCATTATTCTGTTTCTTTTTCACTCTGTGATTCAATGTCGAGCTATTAATTGCTGTAGAAATGTCATGTCTAGGGTTTGCTTTTTGATTCATTCGGTAGTTTAGTTGTAGAACTAACATACCATGTTCTAAGGTTGATGCTTGTTAAATTAGATGAGTTTCGAAAAATAATTTTGATTTTTGTTTCACTGTAGATACGAGTAAATCAATGTGGATGAATGTACCTATAGCAGTACTCCTAGTTGCTGGATTGAGGATTTTGTTGAACGAGGTGGATTTCCATTGGAAGGTTCGGAATGGCCAGCGGTTGACCTATTTGTCACATTTAGAGAAGAAGCAGTTGTCCGCCAATGATTCGCGTCTCTCTACAGCTCCTCTTCCTCCGAAATGGAAGAGGAAGATTGATTCTCCCGTCGTAGAGGCTTCACTTGAGGATTTCGTGAAGAAGATTTTGGATGATTTTGTTGTGGATCTGTGGTACTCTGCTATTACTCCCGACATGGATGCTCCTCAGTTAATTCATGATGTTATAATGGACGCCCTTGGTGAAGTATCTGGACGAGTGAAAGAGATAAACCTTGTTGACTTGTTAACTAGGTCAGTTCCTTGTCTTTTCCTTACAAAACTTCCCTTCATATCTGTAGTGAAGCATGGAGCTGTACCATCAGATTGTTTGCGTGTGATCACATTGAACGCCATTTTTTGGGTTTGAAATTTCAGGGATGCTGTAGACCTTATAGGTGTACACATAGACATTTTCAGGCGAAACCAAGCTACCATAGGGGTAGATGTTATGGCCACTTTATCTTCTGAAGAAAGGGATGAAAGGTTGAAACACCATTTGATGGTATCTAAGGAGCTTCATCCAGCTTTAGTATCTGCCGACTGTGAGTACAAGGTGTGGGTGGTGCATGTTACTGAATAAGTTGTTAGCAATTATTTTTCCTTCCCTTGTCTATTAATGCTTTTACACTGTACAGTTTCTTCAGCGGCTCATGGGTGGAGTCTTAGCTGTGGTGCTTAGACCCAGGGAATCCCAATGTCCCCTTGTGCGGTGTATTGCCAGAGAAATACTAACGTGTTTAGTGATGCAGCCAGTTATGAACCTGGCAAGTCCACTGTGAGTTTCTCTTTATTTCAGAGTTTTTAATAGTACAATTTCCTACATGGTTTAGGTTCTCATGTGTACAATTAAAGAGTAATTCTGTAAATGTGCTACGTCTCATTTGACATTATTCTTGCAGTATATTTACTGATGCTGCATGAGCCACTGAAATATCTGTTAAATTCAGTTATTAATTTACCCCTCTTACAGTTATATCAATCAGTTGCTCGAAGTGATTTTCAATGCTATCAAGGATGTATTGATGGAGGGTGCTTTCGATCAATTTTCAAATGCTGGAATGCATAATGGGGATCATTCCTTCTCTTCAGACTCTGCGCAGTTTAGTAATACTGGCCTGGGAAAAGATGCAGCTTCTAACAACCAAAGAACTGACATGGTGACATCTCAAATAGATAAGCAAAGATGGCCATCACTAGATACCCAAGGAAATACAGTTTCAACTACACACTCCGATGAGCATATACATTCGAGGTCAGGTGATTGGGCGCGAGTCCTTGAGGCAGCGACCCAGAGAAGAACTGAAGTTCTGATGCCTGAAAACCTTGAAAATATGTGGACAATAGGAAGAAACTACAAAAAAAAGCTTCAAAAGAAAGCTCCTGGTAAAATTCAGGGACATGTAACCAATAGCTCAGCAAACAGTTCAATCCCTGCTGAAGACAGAAGGAAGGAAGCATTGATACAAAAGCCTGGTACAAATACATCAGTGAAGGAGAAAACTTCGGTGCGGTACCCATTGAAGCCTCTTTCAGAAACTGGAGTTGATGATCATAACTTACAATTGTTTCAAAAGCCGCATGCAGAAATATATTCCAGGGAAGCGGGGGCCCCTGGTGGGGAACATGTGAGTACGGGATCAGCGATTGAGACTATGGGTAAGTTTAGAAAATCAAATAGCGCTTCTGATCTTCAGACAGAGATGAAAAATCAATTTGCAAGCACTGGTGGAGCAATTATTGCAGAGTACTATAGTACAACCTCCTCTAGGCGCAATGAAGTTCACAGTGTGAGGTCTGGACTAGATATGGTTATAAGCGGCGAGGCAGTACATGCTCCAAAGCTTAAGTGCCGGGTAGGTTAAGTCTTGTTCATCCTCTGGCAAATGTGTACCTCTTTGATCAGTCTAAACTTTTGTTTTGTTATCTTAGTGTTTATTTCTGGATTGAATTTATGCTTGTGACATACCTTGTTTCTTTCTACTACAGATTAATAATGCATTCTTTGAGAATATTGCTTCAAAACCTGTTGTAGTCTACCAAATAGAAGTGACTGCTGCTGATAATAGCACTTGGTCTGTGATGAGAAGGTAGGTTACCTTGTGTAGTTTCTTTATGACATACAGGACATTATGCTTATATGTACTCATAAGCTGACAGTTTATTCTCTTCTTCACAGATACAGTAATTTTGAGAGATTGCACAGACAGCTTAAGGAGATTCCTAACTACACACTACACTTACCTCCTAAGAGAATATTCTCTTCAAGCACGGCAGATGCTTTAGTTTTTCAGCGTCGTATCCAGCTTGAAAAGTATCTTCAGGTCTGACACGGCTTTAGTTAAATCTACGTTCAGTACTGATTCCTATGTTCTGTATTATGTTGTGATTATGTCGTTTGTAACAGGATCTCTTGTCAATTGCCAATGTTGCTGAACAACATGAAGTGTGGGATTTTCTGAGTGCATCATCAAAGGTAATTACAGTTAAGGATAATGAATATTCTGTACTAACCTTATTTTAGACAACCTATTGACTTTATTTTTCTTTTTTTTCTGAGTGCAGAATTATTCTTTTGGAAAATCATCTTCAGTGATGAGAACACTGGTTGGTATGTTGCTCTTCCTTTTAGCCTTGACTTACGACTAATCATATTTCTTAAAATTATGGCTTGGGGCTCTAGATGCTTAAGCTATTTTACTGAAAGTGGACAAAGATAAAGTAGTTTTATTAATAGTAAGTAGTCCACAAAGTGGGTTGTTGCTCTAACAGTTTGAAGATAGGCTGCGTCTTTTGATTCATTTTATTCTTGTGTGGGTTAATCGTGTTAAAATCATTTCTCTGTAGTCATTGTATCGATTTGAAAATAATTAGTATCAGGTTGTCCAAATTTGAAAGATACTTGATACAGTTCAGGATCACTGTAAAGTATCATATGCCAACTGGGATTATGTGTTGATCTCCAAGGGTTGCTTTGTTGGTTATGTGATCGTCTTAATCATTTTAATGGAAACTCTATTGTTACTTTGTGGGAGAGGATGGGAAGGTGTTGAGAAAGGAACTGGGATCTCATGGTTCAGACTAGATGATTCAACAACAATATACTGTCTGAATTGCTTACTGGGATCTTATTGTAACTAGTCTTATATTTCACTAAATCACATGCACACTTCCCTTATAATTTATTGCTCAATGTGATGGTTGTTAATGTTCCTATGACAGTTAGTGTTGATGACACCATGGATGATATAGTGCGGCAGTTCAAAGGAGTTTCTGATGGTTTTATGAAGAAAGTTGTTGGTTCACCTCCCTCTGCTTCAGCAGTTGCTGTCAGGCATGAATCCCTGAATGGGGAAGTCATTAACAAGCAAGCTTTAATGCAAAGTTTTACAGAATCAGTTAATAGTTATTCTGATAATGAAGAAGCAGATAAAGATGAGCATGGCCTGGATGAAGCTGATAAAGATGGGCATGGTCCAGAAAATGAAGAATCCAGTGCTCATGCTAATGGTTGGCACTCAGACAATGAGCTTAACTCAAGAGGTTCTCCACCAAAGATGGTTAAACGTGATGAAGATTTTGGAAAGTTGGAACATGAGAAGATTCATGATTTGACAGTGATATCTGAACCACTTAGCCGGAGTAAGCATTCAGATTTGAGTTTAGTTGTTTCGTCTAATAATCTGCGGGATCCAGTGGATGTGCCACCAGAGGTAATGCAGAATTTATCCAATTTGTTGTTGGGATTTCTTTCTCTATCACTTTTACTTTTGAATTCTATACACATCTTGTAGTAGTGGTTCTATATAGCTATTGCATGCTCATGTTCTGTGTACCGAGCTCATATATGATGGTTATCAGTTTACTGATAATCTTACATTAGATATTTGGTAATGAACAATAACCAAAAGGTCCAAAACTAAATTCCAGTTTCTCTAGATAATGGTTATCTGCAACATCGGTGTATAATTCATGTTTGCATGAACTAGTATTTGCAAAGTGGAAATAAGGCGGCAGCAGCTCCTTGATGAATACTGCTGTTATGAAATATATGAATATTGAAATCAGCATTCATGAGAGATCTTTAACACTATAGGTTTACTTTAATCAGAACCCCCACCCTAAATCCTTCTGCTTCCTGTATCTCAAGTCTCACGTAGCTCTTGTAGGTTCGTTTTCCCTCCTCTATATTATAATTTTCCAGCATGCTTATGAGGTCTGTTTTGTATGTTGCAGTGGACTCCACCTAATTTGTGTCTTCCAATGTTGAATCTCGTAGACAATGTTTTCCAGCTCAATAGAAGAGGCTGGATAAGGTAAGGGAAACTTGACCTTCTTCCAGAAAATTGTCTAAGTAGTTTTTTTTAATAAAATTTTTGACTTTTTAAATGTCTTTTATGGAAAGGGTTTCAATTGCGATTTCTTACATGAATGTGTATGATGTCTCAAACAATTAATTTTCCATGCCATGTGCCAGTTTTTGTTATGTATTTAGATTTTGGTGACGGGTGGTAATTTATTTAGACCTTTGGAAGGCTTTTCCAAACACTCCAATGATCTCATTTGATGAATTTGGAATTTCATGTATTAGCAAATAACAGAAGGCTTTACCTCATTCCCTTTGACTCTGCTATAAGTTGCGGTTAATAAACTGTTAAAACTTCGTGATGGGCTCTGAAAGAGAACTTCTCACTAAAATTGCTAGATCGTGTATAATGTATAATTTTATGTTCTCTTTGCTTTATTGCAGAAGACAGGTGTTTTGGATGTCAAAACAAATTTTGCAGTTAATGATGGAGGATGCAATTGATGACTGGCTCTTGAGAGAAATTCATTGGCTTCGCAGAGAAGATGTTGTTGCTCGTGGAATCCGATGGATTCAGGATGTAAGTCACAAGTTTCATGATCACAAAACAATGCTTACATTGTTGATTTATTAATATGATTTTAGGAAAGGTCTTTGAAATGATCTTTCTGAAGGATATGCATGAACTAAATAGTCTTAATGCGTTTTGGTCCTTTCGAAAAATGTCTTTTGTAGATACTGTGGCCTGATGGCAAGTTCTTCCTGAAATTAAATATTCAAAGTGGATTGGATGATGGTCAACAACACATGGGCCCAGTGCAAATTCGTGGACAATCAGATGCAAGTAAAATTTCTAAACCTGGATCTTTTGAGCAACAGCTTGAGGCTACTCGTAGAGCAAGTTTTGTGAAGAAGATGCTCTTTGGTAAGATTTATACCCTCGCTGAGCTTCTCCTTTCAGTTTCCAATCCATCTTTTCTATTATGGATCACAGGCCCTTCTCTTCATTTTGCTAGATTGCACTTGTGATCTAATGAGCATAATATCTTCTGTTTATGTCATATGTAGTCTTATACTATGCTTAGTTTCTTTTCTCAATTGTCATGTGCTTGAATTTGTTCTGTACAAATTGGTTATGTCAGATGGGGCTCCAGCTGCATTAGTCAGCTTGATTGGGCAAAAGCAATACCGGCGCAGCGCTAGAGACATATACTATTTTACTCAGGTAAAAAATCACTGACATATTAATCTTTTCAACTGAATGACTTATTTAAGCAAGCTTTCTTTCTCAAATACTCTTCCGGAAAACCTTCACAATTCTTTACTGCCAATTCCAGTCCACCATTTGTTTAAAGCAAGTTGCGTATGCAATGTTGGAGCTGGTACTCGTGTCAATTTTCCCCGAGCTGCGAGAGCTTATGATTGAGATCCATGAGAAGATGCGTGCTGAAAATGTATAGGTGGGCAGTATTCCAGTAGAGACCCCATTCGGCACAACATAAGTTTCGAGCTTGTCAGACCCAGCTTATGATATGGAAAGTACCAGAATTCATCGTACTTGATATCTTTTACCACTATTTCGACGAAGCTGAGTCGGGATGGTATAGATGTTCATACTAGGTGTACAAAAGAGTCTTAGGTTGTACATGTTCAATTTTCAATTCTTTCGCCCCTTGGATGGGGTACTAATGTAACTATTCCCTCCGGTTTGCACCTGGGCGTTATCCAAGTTATTTCAATGTTTATGAATTATGATTAGAAACTGTATTAATTTCATTCAACACATTGTGTCTTAGTCTCTTAGATATGTAAGATCTCAGTCGAACAAGATAGCTACGAGATGATAAGCACAAGCACATTTTGGTCAATTTTGATGCTGAAAGCCCTGTACAAGATTTGTCTAATGTAAATGTCTTTGTTCTTATTCTATGGGTACAAATAATCTTGTATAGGAGCTGTTAGAATCAGGCCATAGTGTCGTCTCCAGGATCTAGTACATGAAGATGACCTAGTACGTACGATGAAAAGCTTTAGATGAGATTCTTGAAAGGGCTGGTGATGGAGTCCCGGAGGCCTGAGTAGAGGCCATACAAAGAATACTGCCTGAGATTCGAAACCTCGTACCAAGAATTAAGCACATTGTCGTACATGTCCGTCCCTGAAAACGCCAGCTGAATGCCCAAATCGCAGTCGATGGTCCCTCCATTGCCAACACACTTGGACTTGGGAATGGCACAGTCGGTGGTGTTCAAGCATACGAAGGAATCCCCGGTACAGGTGCTGCATCCATACTTCTTCCAGAACAGGTTCTGAAGGGTCCCTTTCTGGAACTCAAGAACCTACACAAAAGGGTTCAAGACATGTTACTAAAGTCAGGAGTTTTTATCACAAAATCAGTTGATACGTATGGATGATGACCCTCTCACGTGCAACGGCAAACACAGCCAGAAAAAATTACGGGCCAAACAGTAGGAATATACATTTAATCTTAAACTCTGATACCGTATTAGATCACAGACTTCTATTATAAAATCAATTGATGCTATATATATGTGACTCAAGTACTCCCCCCATTTCATTGGGTTTGACACCATATCTCTAGTTGCATGGATTTAGGTAGATGAAATTGAGTTTAGAAAAGAAAAAATATATCGATTGAATGAAAGTGAAGGAATCTCGCTTAAAAAAAAAATGTGTCGGACGAAAAAGAAAGTGTGCTGGACCACTCTGACCCATGGAAACAAATATAAAAGGAAAGTGTATCAGAACCAACGAAATGGAGGACGTATTAAGTTATAGTTTTGTCATTCACCATCGTCAAAATCTTAAAGACACTACTTCTTCATTACAAACCTCATAGGAAATGTAAAAAATATTTATAAAAACTACTTACCAAGGTGAAACTGGTTATGACGTTAGAATTATCAGCTACAAAAACAGGGGGTGATCGGGCTGCGTATTTCCGTCCGGAAAACGCAACCATGTAACCGCCAGCCTTATTCTGCAATCAAACATATTCGATACAAATCTTTATCATTACGTGTTTATCTCAAATTGGTTGATCAGGGAAAAAGAAAAAACTCACGGGATCAAAACTGCTGGTGTTTATGGTGAGTAGAGAAATCTCGTCGACCTTTGGCCGGAAAATGGCCAACTGAGCGCCAGCGTTGCCGGAAAGCGAAAGACGTGGATCACACGGCGAAAGCTGTATTTGGTTGGAAAAGAAAGATTCTCTCTGGGAAAACGCAAGCCCGAATGTGAACCCATCAGATTTCTGCACTTTCGCATCCGAACAGGGATCGAACACCGAGTTCGTGTCACCTCCGTGAACCGCCACCACCAACGCCGCCGCAACCGCCACCAGCGCCGCCGCAAAATTCGTTAGCATGGTCGCCGTCCTGATCCCTGTTTCACCTAAACTCGAAACCAGGGCAAAAGCGATCATCAGAAAAGGCAATGATATATTTGACCATGCAAATATTCAGAGCTTACCTAAACAGTTCCTAATTACAAGCAATTAAAAGGGTTCTTGATCAAATTGGTTTACGGCTGGATTTCGATGGAATCAGGGTTTTCTCTTGATGATTGTGAGGATCGGTTAGTGTGAAATTAGGACAAAGGGGTGGAGAGGGTTTGGAGATTACGAGGTGTGGATTAACCCGATCACGTTACGTATGTTTTTGAGTTATTTTAGTTAGGACAGGAAAGAAGGTAACAGAGGATGGCGCCAAAGGCTGAGCAAGCGGCTAGGCGGTTGGATCTTGTCCGTCTTCGATCAATTAATTCTGTTCTTCAATATGATCAATTACATCGATGTGTCGATGATAACTCGATTTAGTTGTCCACGTTGAAGTATTGTTCTCGATTTATTTGTACAGATTGTGTGTTAACAATTTTGTCTGTGTATTTTTTTCCTGGGTTTTCATTAATTTGAGCTCGTCAGGTCTGTGTTTTTCAAGGTGTAACTATTTTGGACAACATAGATTATGGTTGGATCAAGTGGTGTTAGAGTTGTAGAATATCCCCGTTTGGCGTAGTGATATAATGTGTGATACACTCTTATTTGCCAAGTGATCATGATTTTTGCGAGAAGCAAGTTAATATCCACGAGGGTGATGTTATCATTTTTTTATTGGATCTCTTATATATAATAGTACAGACGATCAATCTGGTTGACATGTAATTTAGATATCCTAGCAATATGATAGTTATTGCTAGAATCTAGTTAGATTAGATGTCAATTTCACTCATTGTAATCGTCGCTGAGCGTTTTCCCAGCACCTTTAAAAGATTGATTTTAAAAAAAGACTAAATTATTTTTTTAGTCCCCTACAAAGTGTCTTATACCATGTTTTGGTCTTTGTTTGCAAATCAACCCTTAGACAGTACCCCACTAATTCAGGGGTAAAAATTTACTAATTAAAAAATATTTTCAATAAAAAAATCCTAATTTTAGAAATTTTCTTTAAAATTTCAAATTAAAAACCATTTTCAATTAAATGGTTTTCCTTCCGCCGCCGCCGCCTTCCGCTATCGCTGCCTTCCGCTGATGTGAGCTCATTTTTTTCCAACTGAGAGCTCATTTTTCGGATAACCACAACAAAAGGAACAAGTCTTTGCTGAGAGCTCGTTTTTCCGACTTGGCTAGCGTCAGCAGAGGCATCGAGAACTTTTGGAATTAGCATATCTGAGCTCTCTCTGGGCTCGTGCACGTTTTGGTAGGCGTCTCCGGTAGTGTTTGGTGGCGTCACTCTGGTTGACAATAGATGTGTCATGGCGGGCAGCTCCAGCTCCTGTGTTTAAGGACGATACAGTGCCAGATCTGGTGGTTCAGCTCCAACTACAGGCAGCGTCTCCGGCCTTCCACCAACGCCGCCTTCAATTTCCACCGGCAACGCAATTTTGTGCTGTCCTCCACCACCGCCTTACACCAAACCACCGCCTCCATCGTTGAGGTTTGGTGGAAGATTCTTTTCCCTGTTGAATTCAAATTGTGGAAGTTTTTTTCCCTGCTGAATTCAAATTAGAAGCGGCGGAAAAGTGAAGAAATCGAAGCGGCAGAGAAGCGAAGAAGACAAAGACTTTTTATTTTTATTTTTTAAACTCATGGGTATAATGGTCATTTTACATATTTTGACCAAGTTTACCGTTGACTTTCCCTGAAAACCACCTTTGGGGACCAAACAAATCGTTCTGAATTTGTGGGGTACTTTCTAAGTGTTGATTTGTAAATGGGGACCAAAACATGGTATAAGATACTTTGTAGGGACTAAAAAAATAATTTAGTCTAAAAAAATCATAAATATCCATGAAATCAGAAAGTATGGCGTTTATTTTTTTCATTCAACACTTGAGAAAGTCTTATTTTAGACTATTAATTGTTAAGAAATGTCATTTTATAATTGATGTAATTAATGAGATGATTTGATATTTGTTTTTTTTTTATTGCGATGAGGATTATATAACATTGAAAAATCTTAAAATGTACTCCATATGTTTCACTAAGAGTGGCACAGTAGATTTAGGTTTTTGGATTAATGTGAAGAAAATGAGATATTGAAATTGGGTGTAGAAAGTAAAAAATAGAATGAGTGGATGGGATTGTTGAAATCTTACAAAAAATGGAAAGTGTGTCATTTAAAAAACAATCTCAATAAGACAAGTGTGTCACTCTTAGTGAAACGGAGGGAGTACTATCATATTGTATAAATAATTTTAATCTGACCCTAAAAGTTATTGATATGAGATTTTTCATGATTAGTCTAATTGTTAGTTAGTCTAATAGAAGACTTTCTATTACTTATAATCTATTACTCCCTTTGTTCCAATATAAACTGTAATTGAACTATTCATTTAGTCAAAATTGACTACTCATATAAACTATAAAATTCAATTCATATATAAGTAAGGATATTATTATGCGGCATAATGTTATATTCATTTTAACATGTATTTTCAGAAGGTAAAGTCTTGGGAAAGACGGTCTTTCCACAGGCTTATAAAAAGACGGAGTTTAATTTGAATAATAAAAGATAAAAGGTCTTACTTGCAACATTAAACATTTAGTATGCAACATGAAGTAGTTATAAAATTTATAACCCGGTTCATGCAACCCGAAAATTTTATCTTCATTTCTTCTAATTTACACTTTAAACCTTAGTCTTTCCATGACTTATGGAAAGACCGTCTTTCAAGAGACGCACTCTTTTCAGAATGTTAATTTTTAAAATTTTGACTGTACATAATTAAATTTAGAGTCCGTCTCTTGAAAGACGGTATTCCCATAAGTCATGGAAAGACTGAGGTTTAAAGTGCAAATTAGAAGAAATGAAGATAAAAATTTTGAGTTGCATGAATCGAATTATAAACTTTATAGCTACTACACGTTGCATAATAAATTCTTAATATTGCAACCATGACATTTTACCTTTCATTATTCTAACTAAACCCCATCTTTTCATAAATCTATGGAAAGACGGCCTTTCCCAAATTTTTGCGGTTAAACACTTTTTCAGACAACTATCAAATTATGTACTCCCTTCGATCCCCTATTTATGTCCCCTCTCACCAAACATTTTTTCATGGTATATTTGACCATCGATAACTTTTGTTGCATACAGTAATGAACATTATGTGAGATGTCTGTCGATTCTTAGTAGCATATAGTTTTTAAAAAGTAAAATTTTAGAATTTGTTATCTTAAGTAACAAAAATTATCGATTGTCAAATATGCCTTTAAAAAAATCAGAAAAAAATGGGGACATAAATAGAGGATTAGAGGAGTAATAGGTTTGCCACGAAGGTTCACATTAGGTTAATTATCAAAATAAGAATAAAATTAAAGGCGGCAAAATAGTAAAACGAGTAAACCTTCATTGTAAATTCAGTACAAATTGACGGACTAGTCTGTTATTACGGCATTCTTCAAACCTAATTTCGTTGCCGCCATCTCCTCTCCAATACTCCGCGATTCCGCCGAATCACCGCCGTCAAATCCACCGCTCCATCGCCAGCCTCTGAATTCCGATGTCGTACGACGACGTAGAGATCGAGGACATGGAGTGGAACGAGGAGCTCAAGGCGTACACGTACCCGTGTCCGTGCGGAGACCTGTTTCAGATCACCAAGGAAGATCTCCGCCTCGGCGAAGAGATCGCTCGGTGCCCTAGCTGCACTCTCTACATCACCGTCATCTACAACATGGAGGATTTCGCCGATTCCGGCGGCAAGAACAAGAGTGTTGAGCCTGCCAAGCAGCAGCCCGTCGCTGTGGCATGAGGAATCTCGCCGGAGGTCTAAATTTTTGGTTTTATGTGTCTTAATGTTCTCTTTATGATAATTGAGGATGATCTTGAAGCAGATAATTTTGATTATGGCATGTAATTCAATAGTATTGTTAGAAGATAGAGGATTGTGCTTGTAGGTGGTTAGGGTTTTAGAGTTTTTACTTGGAATATACATCAAATAATAATTAGCCTTTACACGAATCATTTTATAGTCATTTGATGTTTGTTTACATTTATTACAACGAGGTATATCTCGAAATATGAAGGATTATGATCAAGTTATACGAGTGAGGTTGATGCAATTGGTCTAATGTCTGACAGGAGCTTTTCGCTTAAGTTGCAGACTTTTGTATGCGAGGTTTACAATATCATGATCATATGCAGGATGATATTCCTATTAGGTAGTTGCAGACTTTTGTATGCGAGGTTTACAATATCATGATCATATGCAGGATGATATTCCTATTAGGTAGGAGTAGTATTGGCAGTTTTCCTTCTTTTTTTTTTTGCCAGGATGGTGAAAGTGCAAGGGAGGATCATTAACATTTGTGCTGTTTAAGGTCGTTGGATTGTATTTGTGCTCCTAATTTACTGCATTATGATGTGTGTTGTGGTGGAGTTTTCCACCTTTTATGTTCATGTTCTTGAATTGATCCTAGACGAGGGTGGTGCTATCAAGACAGGCAATTTTGGTTCTGGAGGTGACTGGATTTGGGGAAATTCTAGATTTCCTCGACTTGGTCCCTGGAAAAAGAAACTTCCAGGTTAAACCATTTGTGGAGTTTGGTGATAATTGTGGTTATGGAGTAGTGTTTAGTATTCTATACTAGGAAAAGATGCAATGCAAAATGGTTAAGACAGGCCTTTGCCATGGTGTTAAGAAGGATGAAGAAGAACTGATGAAGGTTATAATACTCAATGGATAGCAGGGTGGAAGATTAGAGCTTCAGAACCTGTAATGTGAACAAAAATATTGTGCATCATACTACTCCTAGTAGTTTCCTACAATTTGCAATTTCCCTTTGATTTGATGAGTAAACTTGCTCTGATTGTGAGCTGAGGCCACTTTTCGAGTTTATGTTGATATCGTGTTATGTCATGCATACGTTTTACATGTAAGCCCACTTCTATCGAAGGCATTGCCCATGTCATGCATGCGTCTTATATATTAGCCCATTACTATCGAAGGCTCTAGCATAACTAGGGGGTGACGAGCTGCCACGCAAGTCATCCCTATAACTATAATTCTCATTTCTCGATTGAGAACAGCCATACTGCTAAGCCCATCTAATATATGAGTCTGGTTCCATCGCTGGGATCAATAAAATTGTGACCTATGAGGATGATGGTTTAGGGGTGTTTTTTAAAAATGAGTTGATCTTTTGAGTGCGGAAACCACGCTAGCGTTGAAACAAGAAAAGCTGGAAAGTGACTCAAAAACACCAAATGACAATATTGCTTACTACTGTCTTTTCCTGGTCACAATTAGAGGCCTATTTGGTTCATCCGATATTCTCCACAGCCAACCAACCATCTCCTCACCTCCTTATCCATTCCCCTCCATACACTCTTTATTTCTTCATCCAATCAGACTTAAACAAAAGGAAAATCCACACTCCTATCTCATTTCCACAAAACTCTCAACTAACATCTTTTCTGCATAGGTTGCTGATCACCGAGAACCCAATGGCGACAACCTCAGCAACCATGTCAGTCATCACCTCCGCCGTCGCCGTCGCCGGCAAGAAGTCGGTAAGGACCGCCGCCGCCAGAGTGAACTACATTACTGGTCTGAACTCGTTCGGAGGCCTCAAGGCTCACAACAACGTTGTTTCATTAGGCCTTCCTGTCAGCGCCGACCAGTCCTTCGCCAAGATTGTCGGTGCGCTGAGAGCTCCGTCTCGCAACAATGGCGGCGGCGCGCTCTCCTCAACCTGCGACGCGATCGGTGAGATTTTCAGGATCGCTTCCATCATCCCCGCGCTTGTTCTCGTCGGCGTTGCGGTTGGTTTCGTTCTTCTGCGGATCGAGTCCTCTGTGGAGGAGGCGGAATGAGAGGGAAATGAAAACGCTTTCTTGATTATATGTAGTATGTTTGTTCTTGATTAAGGTTTTTTTTTTGTCATCGTCTTCATGTAGAATCGCAATTCATTTTGATATGTGAATATGTGAACCCAAATGGGGCGATTGGTTTCTTTTGCATTCTTCTTTAGTGTTGAATTGCTGATCATACAATTTTTTTCGCCAAGTCATGTTTTTTTCTTGATAAATCGTATATTTCTGATGTACAACGATTAGAGAACCTTAAATTGGTTTTAATGCACTTAATACTGTCTCTTTCAATACAAGCATGACTAAATGTGCAATGCCCTGTCTTAGTAGGTTTGGATGAGCTGAGGAGATCACTGACTAGCCACGAAAACCTTGGAAATGAGCCACGTGGGTTATTTCCAAGTATTCCGCGGCTAGTCAGATCTCATTTCTACTTTTCTTGGAAGGTATCCTCCATCTCCTGTGCCAAAAGATCGATACTTTTGGCTCTTCTTCCTTAACTGTTAAGGGCAGCCACATGTACCTTGAGTCGCGCAAATCTTCTGGTTTCCAACTATCAGCCATGAATACAAGCATCCCGGGAGGTCCCCCGGGCATAGGAAGCACAAATGTACTCTGCAAAGAATGTAGTACCTCGGAACCCTTCATTTCCTCCAACGCAAGGGCTACCAATTGTCTCCCATGTCCCCAAAACTGATTCAGCCACATGAGCCAGTGCCTCATTGGGTGCCCACCCGCTGCACCTGGATGTGATCATGTAGTATCTCCCGTTGTGCTTGAACACAGCCGGCGCTTCCCTGTGATGCCAGACAAGGACCTTACTCACATTTGTAACATCGAGATAATCCTGAGTGAGCTGACTAATGTGCATGTCTTTGTTGTGCCTTGAAGCGTAGAACAAGTAAGCTGCGCGGTCTTCATCCTTGTCCAGCCATATTCTAACCGGATGAAAGTAGAACTGATCGTCTGTCTCCTCAGGGAACATGAACTGCCTAATTCGCAAATCCATGTTGAGAAATTCATCCACCACTGTTCTGTTGCTTCACGTGGCGATTGGGATTTCCAGTTCCTCCAGCATTACAAGTTCATCGTATTCAGAGTGGTGATTCTTGGACGCTTTTATCGTGTTGCGTAGAAATGATACCGAGGAATGGCTGGTTATGGAGTATGGATGGGTGAAGGAGATGCATCCCACCAAGCTGAGTAGTGCAACAGGGCACATCCATCGAGTTCTTGATGAAAATGGAGTCGTCATATGCTTATGTGAAAGTTTCTTCATTCTCTTTGGTGATTAGGTCTAAATTTGTTCCATTTCTTGAATCTTACTACAAGAAAACATGCTCCTTGAGTATCTTTAGGGGAAAAAACTAGTGGAAAGTAAAATTCACCAATCTCAAGACTAAATCTTCACATGTACACATTTTTCAGTTTGACTCTGTGATAAATTGCAACAATAATGAAAAAGATTATTACATACAGCCACTGCATCCACAAGAAGATCTGTGAAAGTAAAAAACATGATTTGACTTCAAGATGGCTAATTATCACCCTAAATGGTAAGGTATCTTCCACTTTTCATGCCAAAAGATAAAGACCTGTGGCCTCATAGCCCTGCCCTGAGGTTCATCTACAATCAATGACAACCATATGTACCTTGAATCGCGCAAATCGTTGGGTTTCCAGCGATCAGCCATGAAAACAAACGAGCCGGGAGGCCCTCCGGGCATAGGTAGCAAGAATGTACCCTGACCTAAAAAGGTAGTCACCCTGAAAGCCTGATTTGCTCCAACACAAGGGTTCCCAATGGTCTCCCACGGCCCGAGAGCCGATTCAGCCACATGAGCCAGTGCCTCATTTGGCGCCCAGCTGCTGCACCCGGATGTGATCATGAAGTACCTCCCGTCGTGCTTGAACACAGCCGGAGCCTCCCTATGCTGCCCTACTAAAACCCTGGTCATAACATCTGATGCAACATCGAGGTAGTCTTCAGACAGTTTACCAATGTGGATTTCCCTGTTGTGTGAGGAGGAGTAAAACAGGTATGCGGAGCCATCTTCATCCTTGAAAATCATCATGTCGCAACTGTCGAATCCATGAGGGCTCTTGCTGTGAAGGTACTTAAAGGGACCAACTGGAGAGTCACCAACAGCAATCCCAACTTTTGCTTTGCTGTAATTGGCATTGTCAATATGCATCCACATCACATATTTACCTGTTTTCTCGTTGTGAATCACTTTTGGCCTCTCAAGAACATTGGATCTGTGAAGGTCGTGATTCTCGTCGCTTTCCTCGGATTTCAGAACAATCCCTTCATTTTTCCAGGTCCATAAGCCCCTGGAGGAATAGCAGCCAACTCCGACGATGTCAACTCTGGCTGTGCCATTTCCATGAGCTTTGTACGTCGGGCCATCCTTGTATTCGCCGTACCAGAAGTACCTCTCGGAGATCTTGCTGAAAATTATCCCACCTCCATGAGCTTGGATCGGATTTCCGTCCATGTCCAGCCATATTCGACCTGGAAAATACTCCAGCTTCTGGTGTTTCATTCTGGAATCTATAGCGCTTTCCTTTCCAGGGAAGAAAAGGCTCCGAACTCATGAGTTTTCATCAAGAAACTCATCAGCCAGATCCTTTGCCAGTGGCGGCATATTCAGCTCCTCTGTTTCTTCAAGCTCGCCATACTCTGGATTTGGCGCCTGCATCGTCTTGATGAGTGGATGAAGCATCTGATACCAAGTATGGGCCGCAACCGCCGCGGCTAAATCAACCAAGGATAGTCACACAGAAGACCTTGTTTGATTCAACTCTGGTTGCAGAACATAAATCGTATGGAACTTGAAACAAAAGGGCTATGACACTCGAATCAAGGATGTGTTTAAGGCAAACTTATATTCACATTCAAACACTCATATGAACATTGAAGAACATATGAGGAAAGCTTACAAACTTAGAAGAGAATATAAGGCTTCTTCCTAAACTCTCAGTTTTCGATTGGAGTTCGAATGCTGAGAACTAGGAATTCTAAGCCTATTTATACACACGGAGCAATTATTGCTTTACTTACTAGAAGCTTAGGTGTGCCTCAAAGTTAAAAAGCCTAGAGTGTAGCCTTTAGGACTTTCTTGCCAAGCTAGGTGCCTAGGTGTGCTAAGAAGTCAAAAAGCCTACGTAGCCTTTATGACTTTCTTGTCCTAATTTAGGCTATAAAAGTCATAAAGTCATAAAATCATAAAGTCTAGATTAGGGCAAGAAAGTCATAAAGGCTACATAGGCTTTTTGACTTCTTAGCACACCTAGGCACCTAGCTTAGCAAGAAAGTCCTAAAGGCTACACTCTAGGCTTTTGACTTTGAGGCACACCTAAGCTTCTAGTAAGTAGAGCAATAATTGCTCCGTGTGTATAAATAGGCTTAGGATTCCTAGTTCTCAGCATTCGAACTCCACTCGAAAACTGAGAGTTTAGGAAGAAGCCTTGTATTCTCTTCTAAGTTTGTAAGCTTTCCTCATATGTTCTTCAATGTTCATATGAGTGTTTGAATGTGAATATAAGTTTGCCTTAAACACATCCTTGATTCGAGTTTCATAGCCCTTTTGTTTCAAGTTCCATACGATTTATGTTCTGCAACCAGAGTTAGAATCAAACAAGGTCTTCTGTGTGACTATCCTTGGTTGATTTAGCCGCGCCGGTTGCGGCCCATACTTGGTATGAGCTGAAAACCACTACTATGGACAAGAATCTCATTCCAGTTGATGATAAACGAGTCATTTGGACAGTCGTACTAAGCTTCAGACCTTCTGACAAACTGTCCAAATAAATAAGTGTTTTCCAGCTGAACTTGGACTGAAGTTAACACGCTGAAGCAAGAACACGTGACTATCTATCATGGATCTCGAGACAGAGGACGTTATTTAACATGTTTCTTAATTAAACATGCTTGAAGAAAGAAAATATTAAAGTTCAGTATATTAAACAGATAGTACAATGAAACCAAGCTTCATAATAGTACAACAGGCGGCAAACCTTAAGTTTCAGCCTCCTGACAAAGTTATTTTTATGTATGAAACATCGTCAGCTAAGACTTAACTGCTACTTTTCAAGGGAGAATCTGCTTAAAGCCTGTAACTGCCATGGAGACGTCCCCGGTTCCACACTGAAGCTGCTTGTAATCATTTGAGTGTACCCTTCGGTTTCTGGAAACTTTGAAGCAAATTGCCGCGACAAGAACCAGAATTCCAGAAAGTACCCAACTGAGCTGTAAGTTTGCCAATGCTGTCGCCCGGGACTCAGCTTCCTCGGTCTTACAAATGACTGCTCCATGCCTGCTGCCGACGCTAACCCCTGTGATGCAGCCTCTTGGAACGAACTCGGGTGCCCATAGCATGAATCCCATGATGATGAACCAACATCCTTGTAATGAAACCGAGATGGAGAGAACAAACGCTGCAGGGAAACTAGAAGGACACAGAGCTGCAGCTGACGATGCCAAGAGTGATACAAATACTGCCATCTGCAGAAGCCAATGGTAGTGACCTTCAATTCCAATATGATCGGTGGAGTGATAATGGAGCAAGAAAAGCTCCTGACCAAAGACAGAAGTAGCAAGGATCCTGGAAACGGCGGATAGGATCTCAGGCGACATATGGTTTAGCTCGCCAAAAAGAGTGAAACCCGAAAAGATAGCGAGATGAACAAACATGGTTGCGTGCTCAAAATACTCCAGTCTTAAAACAAAATGCAGGTGAGTGGTGTCCAAAAACTGCACGAATATTGCAAAGAGGGAGAAAGAGAAGATAAGTATGAGCTCCAGGTTTTCTAGTTTGCAAACTGGAATCTTTAATGGGTGCCAAAACCTTGAGGTGAATTTACCAGGTCCACTTATGCAGTAAGATCGAACTGTATTAAGAGTATGCCAGAAACCAAGGCAAGCAAGGGCCAAGCCTGGTACAAGATGTCCAATAAGTTGACCCATTGTAGTTTTTAACTTCACAAATGAGTGATCTTCCAAAACACTTGAGATGCAGCTAGGCTTAAATAGCCAAATACTTTTTATTTCTAAGTGATTGTAGAAAATTACTTGAACCTGTTCCAATTCTTTTGTGCACGATGCATGTATTTCCACCCAATCAGTTCATGCTCAAAGAAGAAGACGTACCGTGCGAATGCAAGCTTCCACTACTAGAAAAGAGAGAACACTATAAGTTTGTCTTCTAGGTAAAATAAAAGGTTTGTCATGCCACAACATTAAGGAAATAGAATGGATCAAACCGCAAACAAAAATCATGTTTGTACAATGATTATTGCATATAAGGTGTGAAATAGCTACACGTAAATGGATGGATTACCCTTTTCAATTGTGTCCCTTCAGTACAAAAGAGTCATTCTTTTTCACAAGCCACTAAAATGACTGTAAAGAGATCACATTGAAGATAATATTAGGACGTAGAATTTGACCCCACAAGCAAGTAATGGACTGTGATTCACTTTCAATTCACCAAAAAAATAAAAAAAAAATAAAGAAGTTTCCACCTATTCAAGAACAACAAATGTCTCCTGGCCTTAAGTCTTGACAGGTACTTCATTTGCTAAACATGTAGTGCAGACTTACAGTAAGAACCCAAAGGAATATACCATTCGAGAAGCAGATAAAACATACTCAATGAAATAGCTTTTAAATTTTTACCCAGCAACACACGTACCTATGTTTCTCTTTGCTTTGATCCTGAGAAAGAGTTTAATGCTGGAATAAGATATTGGGAGATAAGCAACTGAAGATTTTAAATCACAGCAAACACACAAGCATGGAACAGCAGAAAGATCTCTACACTGTACCTTTCGAGTTGTAATGCAAATTTATGGAGAAGATGCTTCATCCTCTATCCCATTGCTCAATGTGCAGCCAGACTTGCCAATACCCTCAATCAAAGAAATATAAGTGTTGTCATCAGGATTGATGCCTCGACTAACCATCTCCTTCAAGAGTTCTTCAGCTTGACCTCCTTTCCCATTTTTGCACAGTGCTTGTATAAGAGCGTTATACGTGAAAAGAGTGGGATTGAAACCTCTACTTAGCATTTCATCCCGCATTTTGAAAGCATCTTCTACATCGCCTCTCCTGCTATAACCACTTATAATTGTGTTATAGCTGATATAATCTGGTTGAATACCCCTTTCCTCCATCTTAGCAAGAAGTACGCGGGCATCCTCTACTTTACCTTGCCTGCAATAACCTAGCATTATGGTGTTGTAGGTCACTTCATCAGGAGGTATCTTCACCCTATCCATCTCCTCAAGCAGCGAAAGACCACGATCAACGTTACCATTGGCACAATGACCATCAATCAATGCATTGAACATTATAAGATCAGGCAAAACACCTCTCTTTATTATCTTAGCAAATAGATCATCTGCCTCGTTCATTCTTTTCCGCTTACCTAAGACATAAATCAGAGACGTGTATGTAACGTGCGAAGGGTCAACACCTCTGCTTAACATTTCATCATGGAGACTAAAGGCTTCCTTGGCATTTCCAGCCCTGCAATGGCCATTGATCAATATATTATATGTTATGGCATCAGGAAGAATACCTTTACCTCTCATCTCCTCTACCAAGTCATCTACTCCCACAATGTCCCCCTCGAGAAACACAGCATGAATCAAGGGGTTGTAAGTAGAAACAGTAGGAACTATTCTATTCTTGATCATCTCATCCTTGTAATCAAAAGCCTTCTTCAAGTCCCCTTTATTACAATATCCATCGATTAAAGCATTGTAAGTCACGGCCGTTAGAGCCAACCTACGCTCCTCCTTCATCCTCACTAGAAGGGCAGATGCCTCGGCCACCCTCCGCTCCTTACACATGCCACTGATCAAACAGCCAAATGTATACGCATCCGGATCTACCCCTTTCAAGCTCATCCAATCAAGAACTTTACCAGCCTCCTCCAATTCTCCCCTCAAGCAATACGCATGAATCACAGTATTAAATGTTATCACATTTGGCTTAAAACCATAACTCTCCATTTCCCTTATAAACATCTTAGCCTTCTTCAACTTCCCTTCTTTACACAACACATTGATCATGATATTAAACGTGCACAAGCTTGAACTGACCCCCATTCTAAACATTTCAGAAAACAGCTCCCACGCCATCCGCGTTCGATCCAACCTAAGAAACAAATTCAACAAATCATTACAAGTCTCAATCTTGGGAACAATGTCCCTTTCTTTCATCATCTTCAAGCACTCAAACGCCTGATCACAGTTCTTCATCTCACACAAAGCTCTCATCAGCAAATCCATCACAATCGAACTCGAAACCTTCAGTTCCTCCCTAGCACGCAGTAAACCATCGAAAACCTTGTTAACACTCGCACCGTCAAAGCTGACAGCTCTCCTCATAAGCTGTGTGGCATATTTTGTGGATGAATTTTTCAACAGAATCGAAATAGCAATACAGTAACAGTCCAAATTCAGGCAATGTGGGTACACATTGTTCATGAAATTAAGAACCATTTCAGGGGATGATCGCATGTTGAGGAGTTCTTGCCGGATTAAGCTAGGAGTCAGAGAGGGGCATGCGTGTTTGAGGAAATGCCACTGAGAAGTTTTAATGAAATCTCGGAGCTTTTCGGCCGTGATGGGTCGGGTTTCCAAATGGGTCGGGTTTATGGGGTTCGAAAGAGAAAGCGTGGAGGTGGGGCGATGAGGTTGAGCTATGGTGAATGATGGGATCAGTGTTCTGTGTTGCGGTTTCAGGAGATGGTGAGCTCTATGGATTTTTCCCATGGCGAAGTCGCCGTCGCTGTAAATAGTGGCACTGATTTCTGAGTTTAGAACGCCGGCGATAGCAGAACCCCGACGGCCGGCGGGGTTTTCCTGTTTTTTTCTTTTTTTTGATAACCTGTTTTTCTGTGAGCTGGTGAAAATATCTTCGTTCAGTTAGGAGTTTAGTGTAATTGGCCGCGTCTATTTTTCCTAATGGCAAGGGAACTGAATTAAAATTAGAGTTATGCTAACATAACCCCCTTACTTTTAGGATGAAAGTGTCAATATAACCCTCTAATTTTTTAAATTTTTTTTTGAGTAAATCAAACACTTCCGATCCCTGAGTACAAGTTTTGCTAGATTATGTGCATTCATTACTACATCTCTATGCACTTTCATGACATGAACGTTATGGAAAACCATAGCTAGCATTAAAATGTTTCTAACTAAACCATGTAGACTTGGAGGGACCGATGGATATTTGCTAGTATGGTTGAGGACCATTTCACAGTCTGTGCGAATACATGATTGAGTGACACCCATATGACTAGCATATAACATAGCCTCGTATATAGCTATGAGTTCCGCTTGTGCTGGTGAACCCGCCTGTAGTACGCGATAACCTTGGCAGGAGGGTAAAATATCTGAAACTTGTGCAACACACCAAGCAGCTACTGCCTGACCGTCCTGTTTATGGAAAGCTGCATCTGTATTGATGCATACCCAGTCCTCATATACCTAATTCTTGTGATTGTCCAATGCGTACCACAGAAGCCTCATGTCCCCCACCTGTTCCACCTTTGTGGTCTTCGTCTCTGTCCGATTCGCCATATCTTCAAGCTCCATATTTGATGAGTTGGGGTTAGCTAAAATTTTGTGTCTTGATTCCTCCCCGCTAACGGTGTCCTCATAATTTGCCCTGATAATAGCTGGAACCATATCAACTGATGGCTTCCGTTGATCAATTGTTGCGCTATTTCTTGCACACCAAATCGCCCATATAATAATGCATGTCAGGTTTATATCCTCCCTTTCTGGTGCATTCTTGAACCAGTGACAAAGCCAGGATTCCAATATAACCACATTTTAGTGAATCATTTGATGGCCGAATTTTGTTGAAAAGACCAATTTACCCTTGTCAAAACAAGAAAAAAAACCACCCCTAACTTCTTCCTCTGTTTCTTCGTTGCCTTAAATTCCTCCGTTTCAAGAACTCCAAACTTTTTTCCTAACTTTCTTCCTCCGGGGGTGGTGAGCGGGTTTCAGGGCGTGGGGTTAGGGTTCTCGCTGAGGTGGCAACGTGTCTATCTAGGTTGAGAGCGATTTGGAGCGGTGGCGGCAGGGCTAGGGCATAGGTGGGTTTAGGTTGAGAGGGTTCAGGTCGAGCGGTAGCAGTGGGGCTAGGGCGGAGGTAGGTTCAGGTTGGGCGGCGATGATGGATGACGATGAGAGTTCAAGTCGAGAGGAATTTGGATCGGCGGTGGCGAGGCAAGTAGGAGAGCGGTGCTTGGGTGGCAAGGTGGTTGTGGGGTAGGTTTTCGACGGTGGTGCTGAGCGGCGCTGGTGGCAAGCAGGGAGAGGAGCCTCGCCAGGGTGGGGGTGGCTTTTTCGGTGGTGGGTTTCCATCATCAATTTTTCTTCTTTGGCCAAAAGGGTATTTCCATCATTCCATTTCTTGTCATTGCTGGAATTTAATGGGTCAACGCCGGATTTAACGAGTTTGGTTATATCAACACAAATGTATTGAAAGTAAGGGTTAAATTGGCACTTTATGGATTGCACGGTTATATTGGCACTTTCAATCTAAAGTTACGGTTATAAATATATTTATCCCTTAAAATTAATATATATAGAGTCAGTCTCTTAAAAGACGGTTTTTCCATGTTTCATGGAAACCCAAGGTTTTAAATGCAAATTAAAAGAAATTAATGTACAATTTTCGAGTTGCATTAATCGGATCATAAACTTATAACAACTGCACCTTGCATGATAAATCTTTAATATTGCAACTAAAACCTTTTACCTCTTTATAATTCTAATTCAACCCTGTATTTTCATATACCTATGGAAATACAGTCTTTCTCAAGACTTTGCCCTATATGTAATAATAGTATTAATTAAATTATTTTTTCTTAAATTAGAAGAGTTCATATATTGAAAGATGGTCTTTTCATAGGCCGTGGAAAGACTAAGGTTAAAACAACAAAGTAAAAGAAATGAAGATAAATTTATGAGTTGCATTAATGGGGTCATAAACTTTATAACTACTACACGCTGCATAATAAAATTTTAATATTGTAACTAAAACCTTCTACATTTTTATTATTCTAATTAAACTCATTTTCCCCTAGTCCTATGGAAAGACGCTCTTTCCCGAGATTTTGTCAAATTAAATTTAATACAAATAAACTGAAATTTAGTTAACCCAAAAAGAAAATGGAGTAAATTCTATATGTGGGGCGAGCAATGTGGGTTTCATTAGAGCAAACTTTAATTGTCACGTAAGATATACTAACGCCTATTATTAAATTTAATCTTCAATCCAGGAGTCGGAGGTGAACGTCTATTACGTAGCTAAAAAATATAAGTGACCCCGTCGAAATGGACTTCTATTCTCCGAGGATGATATAGAAGGCCGCGCTTTGCCAAATCAACCACAACAAAAAAACAAAAGCCGCCTTATTTAATTTTTTTATTGGGTAGATATTTTGGTGTTTTGATGTAGGTTTGTTTGGAAAAATTCTCAAACTCACGTTTACCATAATTTTGTACACCACTAAAAATAAATCAAACTACATTGAAAAATGAAATGAAAAAATTAATTTTAAACGTTGATTTATTTTTATATATAAAATAAAATAATAATTTAAAGAGATTTAAAAATATTTTCAATATATGCGGTAATATATATATATATAGATAAATTTATACTCAAAAAATTATAAGTATTAGTCTATTAACATTATAATTCAATTTTGTTTTTCAAATTCTAAAAAGTAACTATGAATTTATAGGTTATAAAATAATTGAATGATGTATTTTAATAATAATGAAAAATCCACATGTTAAGTGCTAAATATATTCATTTATATTTAATA
The DNA here is from genome assembly GCA_037428765.1 of Rubia yunnanensis. Taxonomy (NCBI): domain Eukaryota; kingdom Viridiplantae; phylum Streptophyta; class Magnoliopsida; order Gentianales; family Rubiaceae; genus Rubia; species Rubia yunnanensis. The sequence goes on from CM075063.1 coordinate 131,711,846, forward strand.
ATATATAAATAATAATGATGCATATATTATAGATTGGCAAAAATAAAAATTAATTTCAATTAATTTTTGTTTTTTACTCTTACTCCATAAAAGTAAAATTGAGACATAAATTAGAAAGTTTCTTAACTCATTGTCTATTTAATAATTGAGTCTAGTTAATTTAATTAGAATAACAAATTAATTTCTAAAATAGAATCAATTTTATTTTAAACATGAACTAAAAATAAGTTAGTGTCGATTAATGTTATACTCGAGTTCATAAAAACTATTTTATTGAACCAATATAATTATTTATTCTCCATCATCACTCTTGTCAAATAATTAGATGCATCCAAAATATAATTAATTGTATGAATATAATATTGGTTGAGATCAAATATAATATTAAAATACAATTTCAATATTATATATACACACGTCCCATAATAATTGGTTTCAATATTATATATACACACGTCACATAATAATTGGTTGGGAGTTTGTAGCATATTCACGTTACATAATAATTATTCATGTGAAGTTTGGATTGGAGAATGATTTCAAACTCGAAACATTTAATATTACGGAAGGTGAATCGATGTTCCAATCAAATTTTACCATTTATATCCGTTAAATAAGGAAAACTCTCCATCCATTGGAGATGCTCGATTTTATAAAGTGGTGTCAAAATTTATAAAGTTTCGTAATTCTAAACATATAAACACAATATTTTAACAATAAAACATATTAATCTGGTAAGAGTACTCTCTCCATTTTTCTATTTATAACACCATGAGATTATGTGCTTGAATTTAGGTGAATAAACTGAAGGTAAAAAGTAAAAGAGAAATAGTGGGTGAAATTGAAGAAATCTTGCAAAAAAAAAAAAGAAATAATGTGTAATAAAAAAATCCATTTATAATAAATGTGTCATAAATAACATAGGGAATATTAATTTTTCAAGCATGGTAGTTAAAACATCAGACTCTAAAAATGCATACAATATGCGAGAATATGATGCATAATTAACCCTTCCGATTAGCTAACCGATTGCATTACGCGTGGAATTCTTATAATATGAAATTATTATATTTTTCAATTTATTTGAAAATAAAAAGGTGGATCGCTATATCATGTTCGGTATTTAATTACGCTATGTATTTATACTATTTAGTATATAATATGTATTTTAAATTTTATTTAAATAATTAAAATATATTTAAATTAATATTAAATAAAATTTAGTATTTACCACCACCACTACCGTGCACCGCCACCGCCGCTCTCCGTCGCTCATTTCGTCTTCTCCGACGAAAGTTCGTCTTCTTTGGTGACAAGCGGCGACTGACCCGTTCTCTTTTCCTCGCCCCAACTCGGTTCTCCTCTCCCTATTCTCCTTTCCTCGCTATCCTTCTCCGGTCTAGCTTCTCCTTCGTCCGGTTCTCCTTCGCCTCTCTGGTTCTCGTTCTCGTTTCCCTGCCCCATTCTCGCCGGAGAAGACGACGGAGAAGGTTGGGGACAGATGGTTAGGGACGGTGGAGAAGACGGAGAAGACGAATGACGGTTAGGGACAGATGATTGGGGACGGTGGCAGAGAAGAAGGCTGGGGGCGAATGGTTGGTGACGACGGCAGAGAAGGCTGAGGATGGTAGTGGCAGGGTACGATGGAGGTGGCGGTGGTGGCATTGGCGAAACCATTAATTTTGGTTTTTTAATTTTATGTTTTATGTTTTTTTGAAAAATTAAAATTTGTGTTATACACATACATATGTATTACGGCGTAACCTAGTAGAATACATGGCGTGATATAGCAACACCCAAAAAGAATTTGCACCAAAATTCTCCCTTAACCCAAAATTTTTAAGTTTGGCAAAATATTGGGAAAGATCGTGTGAATTCTTATAATATGAAATTCTTATTTTCTTTCCAATTTTTTCTCGCCCAGTATCCAAAAAAGAATTTGCACCAAAATTCTCCCTTAACCCAAACATTTTATAATTTGGCAAAGTCTTGGGAATCACCATCTTTCTATAGGCTTGGGCAATTATTAATGAATTAGTTCAGTTTTTTTTCATAAGTCATGGAAAGATCGATGTTTAAACTACAAATTAGAAGAAATGAAAATAAATTTGTCGGGTTGCATTAATGGCAAAGTAGAAAGACCATATTTTCATAGGCTTATGGAAAGACGGAGTTTGATTAGAATAATAAAAAGTAAAAGGTTTTAGTTGCAATATTTAAATTTTATTATGCAACATGTAATAGTTATAAAGTTTATAACCCGATTCATACAACCCAAAAATTTTATGTTCATTTCTTCTAATTTTCACTTTAAACCTTGGTCTTTCCATGACTTATGGAAAGATCGTCTTTCAAGAGACGAATTTTTGCATTAATTGGGTCATAAACTTTATAACCACTACATGTTGCATAATAAACTTTTAATGTTGCAACTAAAACCTTTATTTTTTTATTATTTTAATTAAATCACGTATTTCTCAAGACTTTGCCTTAACTTAAATCATTCAACAAACTATCTGAATTACGCTATTAATAATTGAGAAGATTTCTTGTTAAGTCGATTAATTGTTAGGCCAATAATAAAAACTTATTTCAACAAATTTTATGATCAAATTATAAATATTTCTAAATTACGATGCAATTTTTAAAAGTTTTTCAAACATACATCATAAAAGAACCTCATTGCAAAAACAGTTTACCGAAGGGAAAAACAGTAAATAAGAAAAGGTTTGGGGCAACACTTAATGAATTGGTTCAGTCTTCCCTCCACCAGGGACTACTACTTGTTCAGAGACATTCAACCACCAACGCCACCACCGGACCGCCGCGAAAACGGCCAGGTCAGACGATGAACCACCGAGCAACAGAGAACACCAGCAATGCGAATGCCCTACCCTAGAAACAGAAAATAGGCGGCGGAGATGATGCAAGGGCTCCACCACCACCAACAGCAGCTCGCCACGCTTCTCTCCGCGGCGCTCCCCAAGGACAACGATCCTTCCGCTTCTCCAGCTGGACCGCCTCCTTCCGGCGGCGGCTCCGCCCCGCCGGCAGCTCCTCAGCCGGACGATTCCGCTTCCCGCGTCGCCGCCGTAACTTCTCTCCACCGCGCCATCCTGTACCATCCGAACTCAATTCTAGTCGCTCATTCCGCCTCCTTCCTCGCCCAGGGCATCGAACAGCTACTTACTGACAAGTAATATTTCATCTCTCGTTTCTTACTGCAAGTTACTGAGTAGTTAGTAATTAAGTATATACAACAATATCACACTACTGATTATAGGTTTTGTTTGCAACAATACGGCAACAGCAGTAGTGTTTGTTTGTGTGACTGATTTTTTTAGTGTGATGTACGATATGGAGATTGTATAAATTTCTATAAAATTGTTAAATCACCCTTTACTTACTGCAAATATGTATCTCGTCTTTCACTGTCTTGTATAGATCCTATCTGGTGCGCCAGTCAGCTGCCACGGCATATGGAGCGCTCTGCTCCGTGCTCTGTTCACGTGGAACAAATGGAAGGCAGAATCATGGGTATGGCGACAGGTTCATGGGTTGGGCATTGCCTCTGGTTAGTATTGGTGGAAATGGAACAGCGGAGTTGGCGCTGGAAGGTCTAAGGGAATTCCTTAGTGTTGGAGATGTTGGGGCAGTTGAGAGGTATGCTCTGTCTGTTCTCAAGGCGTGCCAAGAACTTCTTGAGGATGAGAGGACATCGCTAAATTTGCTGCAAAGACTTCTGGGTGTTTTGACTCTAATTTCGATGAACTATTCTAGATGTTTCCATCCTCATTTTGTTGACATTGTTGATTTGCTTCTTGGGTGGGCAATGGTACCGGGTCTTGCAGAAACAGATCGGCGTGTGATAATGGACAGTTTCCTGCAATTTCAGAAAAATTGGGCGAATAACATGCAGTTCTCCTTAGGGTTGCTGTCAAAATTCTTAGGGGATATGGATGCTTTACTTCAGGATACAGGTCCTGGCACTCCACAACAATTTCAAAGACTGCGTGCTTTACTTTGTTGTTTTTCTACGGTTTTGCAATCTGTAGCATCTGGTTTGCTGGAAATGAATATGTTGGAGCAGATTTGTGAGCCACTCTGCAAAATGGTTAAACTCTTGTTAGGATGCTTATCACTAATTGGAAGGAAATTCGGTTGGTCCAAATGGATAGAGGATTCTTGGAAATGCTTAACTTTAATAGCAGAAATTTTAGGTGATAGGTTTTCAGCATTTTACCCTATTGCAGTTGATGTTTTGTTTCAGAGCTTGGGAATGGGAGGTTCTCCTCTACTCTTTGGAGCGAGAAAGATCTCTTCTTTTCAGGTTCATGGGGTTCTTAAAACTAATCTACAATTGCTGTCACTTCAAAAGCAAGGCCTTCTCCCATTATCCGCTCGTATGATTTTAGAATTCGATGCTCCTATCTCCCAGCTGCGTCTGCATCCAAATCACTTAATAACTGGAAGTGTTGCTGCCACCTATATCTTCTTGCTTCAACATGCCAAGAACGAAGTTGTTGAAGAGGCAATAAATTCCTTGGTTGAGGAGCTAGTGTTTCTTAAGAATACCGTGCAGAACAACTATTCGAATAATGGATGCCATACTGACAGTGCTTCAGTTCAGAAACTTAATTCACAATCTGAGTTGTTTGCTCTAATCCATTTTGATTTAAAAGTCTTATCAACTTGTGCTTCGGTGTGTGGACGTCGCAATTTTGTTGGCCAAGCAGAATTGGATTCTCTGTGTCTTCATAGGTCACAGAAATTATCATCATTTATTAGGTCGGAGTTAGACCCTTTTGACTCACCTTTGAAAAGTTATGTGGAGTTGCAAGTAGCTGTTGTCAAAACATTGCAAAAGCTAGCTGAAGTTGAGTTTTTGAGCAACTGTTCTTTAAGAAAGCAGAATGCAGGAAAACCTGTTGTCGGACCGGCTCTTCAAAAACTGGGAAAAGACAATATTAAGAGTGACCATCCAATTATTATTGTGCAGCACATAAGAAACTATTCTGGAATCCTTGTTTTAGCTCTTCATTCGACATCTCCTTTAGCTGTTAAGTTATTAGCCTTAGATTGGTTGCTTAAGTTGTGCACAAATGTAGTCCATACATATGAGAATGAGGAGGTGACACATTACCCTTGTGAAGTTGCTGTATATGCTGAGAGCATCCAGAGTCTGTTGTTCTCGATTTTGGATTCCGCTTCAGATAGGGAACCAAAAGTGAGATCTCATGTGGCATCAGTCCTAGACATGCTTCTGCAAGCAAAACTGGTCCATCCTACACACTTTTCTTACATTGCTGAGGTGGTTCTTGAGAAGCTTTGTGATCCCGAAAAAGAGATCAGAAATGCATTTGTTAAGTTAATTTCTCATGTTCTACCAATTACAATGTATGTTACTGGTTTGGGTGATTATGGTATGATGACCTCTTGGAGGCCCAGAGGTCATTCAATTGAGGATAGGCCCAAGGTGCACTGGAAAAGGGTTTTTGCCATGAAAAAGCTACATCAGCAACTTCGTTCACAGCAACTTGTTTCCATATTGAGCTACATATCTCAGAGGTGGAAAGTGCCTCTTTCTTCATGGATTCAGCGGTTTATCTATTCCTGCCGGAGCTCTAAAAACCATGCTTTGGCTCTGCTGGAAGAAGTGGATAATTCAGATGTAAATGGATTGTGGTGGGATATCAAGTTGGATGAAGATATTCTGGAAAGTGTTTGCTCTGTTAATATCCTGGCAGGTGCTTGGTGGGCTATAAATGAAGCAGCTAGGTTCTGTATTTCTACAAGACTTCGGACTAATCTTGGTGGACCGACTCAAACTTTTGCTGCATTGGAAAGGATGCTTCTGGATGTTGCTCATGTGATTCAGCTTGATTCTGATCAAAGTGATGGAAATTTGACCATCACCAGTTCTTCTTATGCTCATTTGTTACCCATGAGATTGCTGTTGGATTTTGTCGAGGCTCTGAAAAAAAATGTCTACAATGCATATGAAGGGTCAACAGTTTTGCCTTGTCCATCAAAGCAGAGTTCACTATTCTTTCGTGCGAATAAGAAAGTCTGCGAGGAGTGGTTTTCTCGGATATGTGAACCAATGATGAGTGCTGGTTTGGCACTTCAGTGCCATGATGCTGTTATCCAATACAGTACTTTGCGCCTGCTAGAGCTTAAAACTTCTTTTGCTTCGGCTTTGAGAGACAAATCAAGAACCCAGGCGAGTGAGGTTCTCACGAATTTAAGGGGCAGGTTTCAGGGAGACGTCCTGAGAGCTTTACGACAGATTGCATTAGCCCTGTGTAGGAATCATGAGCAACAAGCCTTAATTGGCCTACAAAATTGGGCAGCTATGGCTTTCTTCCCTTTGTTTGATGAAGAAGATGAACATCTAAGAGATGGCGAGGCACTAGAAAAATTCTCTTGGATAAATGGACTTGTATATCAGGCAGTGGGCCAGTACGAAAAGGCTGCTGCTCATTTTACTCATCTTCTTCAGACTGAAGATTCACTCGGTTCCATGGGTTCTGAAGGGGTACAGTTTTCCATTGCACGGATTATCGAGAGTTACTCAGCAGTTTCTGATTGGAAATCCTTAGAATCCTGGCTGTTGGAATTGCAGGTACTCCGATCTAAACATGCTGGAAAGAACTATTCGGGTGCTCTAACTACTGCAGGAAATGAGATAAGTTATATCCAATCCTTGGCTTGTTTTGATGATGGTGATTTTCAAGCATCATGGGCTTGCCTTGATTTGACCCCAAAAAGTAGCAGTGAACTCACACTTGACCCTAAACTAGCATTGCAAAGAAGTGAGCAAATGCTTTTGCAGGCAATGCTTTTCCACAGAGAGGGGAAAATGGACAGGGTACCTCAGGAGTTGCTGAAGGCCAAATCAATGCTGGACGAAACACTGACTGTTCTTCCTCTTGACGGGATCACAGTGGCAACACCATATGTCAATCAGCTATACTGCATTCTTGCACTTGAAGAAAGTTGCAATACAGTTGGCAGCCAAAGGAAGCATTTTAAGTCATTATTGGGCTCGTATATTGAAGCAGTGCAGTCTCCAATCAATTGGATTAACCAGGATTGCTCTTTATGGCTAAAAGTTCTTCGAGTTTATCAAAGCACTCAACCATCATCAACTGTCACTCTTAAGCTTTGCAAGAACTTGTTGAACTTAGCTCGCAAGCAAAAAAACCTTCTGATGACAAATCGTTTGAATTCCTATCTTAAAGGTCATATTGAAAGCTGCCTTGATAAAGACCTCCGTGATGATATTGTCCAAAACTTGCAATATCAGGACATCTTGTTGATGTATGCTGAAGACAAGCTTGACGATGCACTATTCAATCTTTGGTCATTTATACGTCCCAGCATCTTTTCTTCTACAGTTGTTTCTGATTCTTCTGACACTGTTTTGAAGGCGAAGGCGTGCTTGAAACTCTCGAAATGGCTGCGTGGAAATGCTTCAAATCCCAGACTAGAAGAGGTTGCTCTGAAGATGCGAGAGGACTTGAATGTTGCTGATACATCTAATCTTGGGACTGGGTCTCCTGGCTTGAGAGGTGGCAGTGTGGTGACTACAAGTAGTATTGGTGCTATTGTTGATGGGCTTGTTGGAATTGCTACAGAGCTTTCTACCCGACTTTGCCCCACTATGGGGAAATCGTGGATTTCATATGCATCTTGGTGCTATGCAAACGCGAGATCATCTCTATCTTTAAATAACAACGCGCCTCTTCTCTCTAGTTCTCATTCATCTACTATTCGTTCTGAAGCTCCGCAACAAAGCTTCTCCTTAACAGAAAATGAACTGTTAAAAGTGAAAGACATAACTATGCAGCTTCTTCTGAAAAGATCATCCTTTGAAGTTATGAATGAGAATTCAGTGGATTTTGTGAATCTGCCCGAAATTAGGGAGAAGAAAATTGATGTAAACACCCTGTATGCAAAAATAATAGACATTATTGAAGCCACGGCCGCGTCACCAGGACAGGAGGATAATACAGGTGAATCACTTTCAGTTGTACTAACATCTAAACTGCAGAAGTGCTTAGCTTGTGCAAATGTTGTCCTTGACGATCCAATGGTGACATCCTCACTCGGGGATATCGTTGGTGTTTGGTGGTCTTTGAGAAGACGAAGAGTATGCCTCTTTGGTCATTCAGCTCAAGCTTTTATCAGCTACCTTTCATATTCATCTTCAGTGTATTCTGATTGCCAACTCTCTGGTCCATATATTGGGATGAATAATATGTCTATAAGCTATTCGCTGAAGGCTACTTTATATGTTTTGCACATTCTTCTCAATTATGGAGTTGAGTTGAGAGATACTCTTGAACCTGCACTTTCAACTACTCCTTTGTTACCTTGGCAGGTCAGTGACTGTTTTCAGATATTATACTGTTTGCGTGGATGATATTCTGATTTATACTATCTTTTTTGAAGGAAATAACACCTCAACTATTTGCTCGGTTAAGTTGTCATCCAGAAATATTGGTTAGGAAGCAATTGGAATCTTTACTGGTCATGCTGGCAAAATTATCTCCATGGTCCATATTGTATCCTGCTCTTGTTGATGCAAGTACTCAAGAGAAAGAAACTTCTGAGGAGCTTCTACAAATACTGGCTTGTTTGGTGAGTCATAATATCATTTCCTATTCAATACTCCCTCCGTCCCACCATTATTGGCATGTTTACTTTTTCCTAGTCAAACTTGGTAAACTTTGACCATGAATATAAATTAATATATTTATAATAAATATATATGTGAGATATTGTTAGATTCATCTTAACATCTATTTTCTAAATATCAATTTTCTATGCGGAATTGTTATATGTAGCTAGAGATATTTACGGTCAAACATGATCATTGAAGACGGTGAAAAGTAAATATGCCATTAATTGCGGGACGAAGGGAGTATACTTGAACAGTTGAACTCTATGGTCTTGTGATTAAGAATCTATAATCAGAATGAGATATTTATTCATAAAATTGCTTATATACTCGAGCTGTTAGTTTCTTCCCCTCCTTTATCTTTTTTCCTTTTGCTTCCTGTTTCAAAAGTAAAATGCATAATTTTTTGTATCTCACTGAGTTCTGTTGCTGTTGATAGTGTTCTTGTTTACACTATATGATAACATTCTCTCTCATTTCAGTTGGAAACTGAAAGTATAAATGTATGTCTTGTCACTTGTAGAATAAGCTCTACCCCAGCTTAGTTCAGGATGCGCAGCTAATCATAAAAGAACTTGAAAATGTCACTGTCCTTTGGGAGGAACTGTGGTTAAGCACACTTCAGGATCTTCATGCAGGTTAGTATTACTCATGTAATATTTAGGCATTTTAGGCATTGTCTTCTTGTTACTTGTGATATTTAGGCATTATCTTCTTGTTACTTGTATTTTGATATGGTTGAAGATTAGGCAGGTTTGTTTCATTTAACGATTACTATTCTTCTATTTGGTATGGGCAGCATGCCAAAGGGTAGCTGGAGTGGCTGTGTGTATAGTTAATAATCTTCTGACTGGATGGATCATAAGATTCTAGTAAACTCTACTATTTTTTTTAACTTCTTAAATTTTGTGGTGCAGTTTCTTCCACTTTGGCTATTTTATAAAATTCTTCCACTATGATTATTACCATAAGAATGCACTCAAGTTTGGATCAACGTTTTCTTGTAAATTGGCTTTCAGTATGCGCAATTTTTATCAATTGAACCCATAATTTTTTGCTAATTCTACTTGGCCCCGTTGCTGTCTCTCTGTCTGTATCATGCTCGTGGCTGTTTTTCCTCATGAAAGTTCTGTCATCCTCCTTCTGTTAAACTTTTTCTGTAAAAATGCCAGATGTCTTGAGGCGCATACATTTGCTAAGAGAGGAAGCTGCGCGGATTGCTGAGAATGCGTCTCTGAGTCACGGGGAGAAGAATAGGATAAATGCCGCAAAATACTCTGCCATGATGGCCCCAGTTGTTGTGGTCTTAGAGCGTCGCTTGGCTTCTACTTCTAAAAAGCCAGAGACACCTCATGAGACATGGTTTCATAATGAGTACGGAGATCAAATTAAATCAGCCGTCTCAAACTTTAAGATTCCTCCAGTATCTGCTGCATCCCTAGGTGACGTGTGGTGTCCATTTGAGAGCATTGCGGCTTCCTTGTCATCTTCTCAGAGGAAGTCATCAGTATCCCTTGCAGATGTTGCACCTAAATTGGCTCAATTATCGTCCTCTGAAGCTCCAATGCCTGGTCTTGAGAAACAAATGGTTGTATCCGATTCAGAAAAGAAACTCACCTCTAGTACTGAGGGCATTGTAACAATCTCTTCTTTCTCTCAGCAACTAACGATTCTTTCGACCAAGACAAAACCTAAAAAAATTATGATTGTGGGCTCTAATGGTCAGAAGTACACTTATCTCTTGAAAGGCCGAGAAGACCTACGCCTTGATGCTCGAATAATGCAGTTACTGCAAGCAGTAAATGGCTTCCTTCATTCTTCTCCTGCAACTCGCAATCAACCTCTTGGAATTCGCTATTATTCTGTTACACCGATAAGTGGTCGAGCTGGTCTCATCCAGTGGGTAGACAATGTAGTAAGCATTTATAGTGTTTTCAAGTCTTGGCAAAACAGAGTCCAACAGGCTCAGCTTTCAGCTTTGGGTACTGGTGATGCAAAAAGTGCTATTCCTCCCCCTGTTCCCAGACCAATTGACATGTTCTATGGGAAGATCATACCTGCCCTTAAAGAGAAAGGCATACGAAGGGTAATTTCAAGAAGAGACTGGCCTCATGAAGTCAAGCATAAAGTACTGTTGGATCTTATGGAGGAAGCTCCCAAGCAACTTCTGCATCAGGAGCTTTGGTGTGCTAGTGAAGGATTCAAAGCCTTTAGCTTGAAGCTGAAAAGGTTCTGAACGACATCTTGCTCATTCACATGCTCTAAAATTTTCTCTCTTTTTTTTTCAGTTAGATATTGTCCTGTGTTAAAAGTTCCTGTTTTTATGTAGTTTATTGATATTATCCTTGTCATGCAATAAAGCTCTACTGAGATTGTGCATAGCTTGGTTTTTGTATGCTTTCATAACCTCTTATGGTGTTGACTAGTTCTTATTGGTGTTCTTTTCCATTTGCTGGTAGGTTCTCGAGCAGCGTAGCCACCATGAGCATTGTTGGACACATGCTGGGCCTAGGAGACAGACATTTGGACAATATTCTTGTTGATTTTTGTAGTGGCGACATTTTGCATATTGATTACAATGTGTGTTTTGATAAAGGACGAAGATTAAAAATTCCTGAGATAGTACCATTTCGCCTTACCCAGACAATTGAAGCAGCTTTAGGGTTAACAGGGATAGAAGGTGCTTTTAGATCAAACTGTGAATCAGTTCTTGGTGTTTTGAAGGCGAATAAGGACATCATCTTGATGTTGTTAGAAGTTTTTGCTTGGGATCCACTTGTTGAATGGACCCGTGAAGATTTCCATGATGATGCAGCAATTGTTGGTGAGGAGAGAAAGGGCATGGAGCTTGCTGTCAGTCTGAGTTTGTTCGCTTCACGCATGCAAGAAATTCGCATTCCATTACAGGTATCTTGTTTTTTTATTGTTTACTAATATATGCTCATGATGAGGAGGGTGGGTATATTTGAAGCTGTCACAGCTGTTTGGGCCTCTCTGAATGTGGCAAGCCGTTGACCAGCTGATACAAATTTACCTCGCTGTTTTGCTAGTTCTTGGCATTTCTTTGTATTATTAGAAGATATGTGTTTAGCTGCATTTTTCAGTCAGGTTTCTGTGCTTTCTTTCTTACAGGATTTACTGCACAAACTATAAGCTTTTGAATTGTGAATCCATGTCTAACAGGTCTGACCCTTTTCCTTAAATGTGTTTAGGAGCATCATGATCTTTTGTTGGGTGTCTTACCTGCTGTTGAATCTTCCCTTGAGGTTTGTGAAACTTCCCACTTTTTGTGTACTTTCAGTTTTACATGTTTGCGTTTTCTGAACTGTGAAATTCTTTTTTTATCATGTGCATTCAGAAATTTGTCAGCATTTTAAACCAGTATGAGATTGTGTCAGCTTTGTTTTATCGCATTGACCAAGAGAGGTCCAATCTCATTCTCCACGAAACATCGGCTAAGTCTATTGTTGCGGATGCATCTCATAACTCTGAAACAATACGTGTGTCATTGGAGATGCATGCTCGTGAATTTTCTCAAGCACAGTCTGTAGTAATGGAGAAAGCCCAAGATGCAACAAGTTGGATTGAGCAGCATGGAAGGGTACTCGATGCCTTGAGAAGCAGTTCAATTCCTGAAATTAATGCCTGGACACGGCTTACTGATGCAGAAGAATCCTTTTCTCTTACATCCGCTGTTCTCCTTGCTGGTGTTCCATTGACAATAGTTCCTGAACCTACACAAGTGCAGTGCAGTGAGATAGACAGGGAAGTTTTTCAATTGATGGATGATCTTGATCGTGGACTCTCTTCAGCGGTTACAGCCCTTCAAACATATTCCTTGGCTCTGCAGAGGATCCTACCATTAAATTATCTAACTACTAGCCCAGTTCATGGTTGGGCGCAAGTTCTTCAGTTGGCTGTGAACAACCTCACCTCCGATGTTCTATCCCTTTCCAGAAGACAGTCTGCTGAACTAATTACCAAGTCAAGTGGGGATCGATTCAATTCTGTACAGACTCAGAGTAGGTATGATGAACTTTGTTGTAAGGTTGGGGATTATGCTGAAGAAATAGAGAAAATGGAAGAAGATTATGCAGCACTTATGGGATCCATTGGTCTGGAAACTGAAGTAGAAGCTAAGGCTCGTCTCCTGTCTTCTTTTTTGAACTATATGCAGTTTCCTGGATTTGAGAGGAAAGCTGATGCATTCACTTTGGGATCATTTAATCTTGAGGTTCAACGGGATACTAGATCGCAGAGAGATATTGAACAAAAGAAGGTAGTCATTCTGAGCGCTCTCAGTTCAGCTGCTATAACTTTGTATAATGATATAAAGGATGTTATAGTCAACAGTCTGGGACGTTTCACTGTGGGTAATTTGGGTGATAGACAAGAGTCTGATCCTTGTAGTTTTATCAATGAATTTGAAGCGCAATTACAGAAATGCATACTTGTGGCTGGATTTCTTTGTGAACTTAATCAGCATATGAGTTGGGATATTCCAACAGGTAATGAGAGTGGAGACGTCAGAAATGGTTCCCATGATGACAACTGGGCTTTAAAATTCCAGACCTGTATGCTTTACTGCAAAAGGTTTATTGAGCAAATGATTGAAGTTCTACCTGAAGCTATCAGATGCCTTGTTTCATTTACTTCAGAATTAATGGATGTTTTGGGTTCATTCTCACAAATTAGAGGATCTATTGATTCATCTCTGGAGCAACTTATAGATGTAGAATTAGAGAAGGCTTCTTTAGTGGAACTTGAGAAGAATTACTTTGAAAAGGTTGGTGCAATTACGGACCAACAGCTGGCTCTTGAAGAAGCCTCAGCCAAGGGTAGAGACCATCTGTCCTGGGAAGAAGCTGAGGAGCTTGCCTCCCAGGAAGAAGCTTGTAGAGGACAGCTGGATAGGCTTCATCAGACATGGAATCAGAAGGACATGCGAAATACTTCTCTTGTTAAGAGAGAATCAACTATAATAAGGGCTTTGTTGTCTTCTGAACATCATTTTCAGTCTCTAATGGATACTGAACTGGCACATAGTTCAAAAGGGAAATCTCTTCTTTCTGCATTGGTGCAACCCTTCTCTGACTTGGAATCAGCTGATGAAACATTGGCTTCAACTGGCTCAGGTGGAATTTCTCACTTCAGAGATTTATTAGATTCAGGATGTCCAACATCTGATATGGTATGGAGGCTTTCAACTATACTCAGCAGCCACACATTCTTTATTTGGAAGGTCTCTCTGGTTGGTTCATTTCTTGATTCCTGTACTCATGCTGTAGCTTCATTTGTTGATCAAAATTTGGGCTTTGATCATCTAGTAAATGTGGTGAAGGAAAAGATCGAAGTCCAACTTCAAAAGCATATAGGGCACTACTTGAAAGAGCGGGTTGCTCCCATTTTACTGGCAAGATTAAGTTTAGAGAGTGAATCCTTAAAGCATGTTGAAGAATTAGAAAAGGATATTCCATCGGATCCATTAAAGAGTGATCCTGGGGCAGCAAAAGCTGTGCTAGCCATGATTGAGGAATATTGTAAAGCTCGTGAAACAGTGAGAGCTACAAGATTGGCAGCCTCCCTCATGAAAAAACGCATTGTCAATTTAAAAGAGTGTCTATTCAAGGTCTGCCTTGAAATGATTCAGTTTGAATGGATGCATAGTGTTCCTCTAAATCCTCTGCAGAACAGCAGGCTTATATTGCACCAATTTCTTGCAAGTCATGATAGTTTACTTCCAGTAATGTTAAACATTAGCAGACCTAAATTGGTGGAAAGTATGCAGTCATCAATTGGGAGGATAACTGGAACACTGGAGAGCCTACAAGCTTGTGAGCAAGCTTCTGTCACAGCTGAAGGGCAGCTTGAGCGAGCAATGGTCTGGGCTTGTGGTGGTCCAGGTTCTAGTTCAGCTGCAAGGAATACTGGAATACCCCCTGAGTTTCATGACCATCTGATGAGACGGCGTCATTTGTTATGGGAAGCCAGAGAAAAGGCATCAGAATTGATGAAAATATGCGTCTCCATCCTAGAATTTGAAGCATCAAGAGATGGAATAATGATGACCTCAGAAGAGCTCTATCCCTTGGGAACTGGTTCTGATGGCAGGGCCTGGCAGCAGGGTTACTCAAATATTTTGACAAAACTGGATATTACTTACCATTCATTTACACGTGAGAACAAGTATTTCCATTGTTGGTTTACATACTATCATCATGGTTAATTTAAGAGCTGAGAATCTTGTTTTTGTCAGGTGCTGAACAAGAGTGGAAGTTTGCACAAAGCAACATGGAAGCTGCTTCAAGTGGTTTGTTTTCTGCAAGTAATGATCTTAGCATGGCTGCTGTTAAGGTGATATCGGTATCAGGTAATGTGATTTCATTTAGCCATATTTTCTGTGCATCCATAGTGTGCAAGAAAGGATTCCTTGAAAGTCAGAATACAAGGTTAAGTCTGTTTTTCTTGGAACAACATAAATAAAAACATTCAAGCTTTTTGCACATGTTGAGAACTTAGGATTTAATAACTCTGTGATTAAAAAAAATTGCTCTATTCCAACTGGAAAAATTTGCAGAATGTTTCTCCAGTCATGACAGTAAAAACACATTAGATGGGTTTCGTTTCTGCTTTTTTTAAAAAAATAAAAATAACTTTGTTTCTAATCATTAAGTTGATCTAATGCAGCAAGCCTTGAATTTTAGGGGGTGTACATAATCATGTGATTGTGGCCTCAACTTATGGATAAAGTAACTGGTAGCACTGTCTTCATCATTTTATTGTCTTGCTCACTTGTTTTACATTATTATAAATTCGCTATAATAGCTTGATGGCAACGATCTAATTGTTTGCTCTGCATCTCTGCTAATTTCAAAATGTTGATACACGCTAAAATATCCATTATAGACAGTTTATTGTGTTCCAAATCTTTGTGCTGCATGGGAGGTGCATAGGAATTATTGTTAAAAATATTACCCATTTGGATAATGATTTTTCCTCGCATTTGCAGGTGATTTGCAGAGCACTCTTCTTGCGATGAGGGATTGTGCCTATGAAGCCAGTGTTGCGCTCTCAGCTTTTGCAGGCATCAATAAGGGCCACTCAACTTTGACTTCTGAATGTGGCTCTATGCTTGAGGAGGTATAGTTCTTGTACTCCCTCCGTCCCAGTCAATTCTGCACAAGTTGACTTTCGTTAGTTGACTCAAAAAAAGTTTGATCATTGATATCTATAATTGTGTAAATACATGTTATAAAAAGTTGATATTGTAAAAATTCATGCCATTACAAAACTAACAAGATCAAATATCACAATATCCTAACTTACTTATTGATTCAAATTTGAGGTCAAAGTTAAGCAATTTTGACTAAATGAATAGTTAAATTGCAGAAATGGCTGGGACAGAGGGAGTATCTTATTGTCTAGTCATTTTTTAACACTAATCTTTGAAATTTCGTTTCCATGCTATTTGCTTCCGTCCAGAGTGTAGCTCAACACTTTCCTTTTTGGTCTGTCTTGGAGTGTTGTTCACACTTTACTTTAAACTCTCATTCCCATCCAATCATATCTTTTCTTTTCTTTCTCTACTTCTCCTCCGCATTTATTCCTCCCCTAATATTTGTGCCCAAATGAAGTGTAAACAACACTCTGGGACAGAGGTAGTAGGATCTAAAATTTGAATATTGTGTGTCAGGTTCATCTTGCAACTAAATGTTTTCCACCATTTATCTTGGCTAATTTCTTATTTCTCTGTGTAGGTCTTGGCAATAACAGAAGGTCTACATGATGTTCACAGCTTGGGGAAAGAGGCCGCTGCATTACATTCATCTCTTACGGAAGATCTTTCTAAGGTTTGTATTCCTATGCTCAATTATCTGGGCCTTTTGCTTTCGAAATATTAAAAGTTATTACCCTGCCTTTTAAAATATTTTGCCTTGTTAATTGCCATATAAGTTCTAGATGATTGTGTATTTGCATAGTGTGCACTTTAATATGAACCTACCATATCAAAATATCTACAACTATAGCCAGAGTCTAACTACCTCCCATTTTCCTTTTCATGTGAGATGTTAGATTTTTCAAATATCTGTAAGTACACCATGATTGAGGTTTTCATGACCCTTTGTACCAAACGTTAAACAAAGATGGATAGAAATTATATAGTTGTACTGTACCACGGGAGATTTAAGTGTTTGTGATAGTCAAATTTATATTCATTTTGAATCATTGGATAGAATAATAGACCAAGTCAATCAAGTTTTACTCTTGAATCTAACATTTCATTTAGGAGAAGCTTTAATTTGCTTGGTAAAATTTGAAGTTAGATACTAACTTTTATATATTCTAATGGCATTTCTTGAATATTTTCAAAGTGCAAAATTCCTTTTCATAGAAATTAGTTTAACTCTGCATGTTGAGAATTGTTGGAGTGAATGTCTTCTATTTGTGCACAGGTGAATGGCATTTTGCTACCTCTTGAATCTCTATTATCCAAGGATGTTACAGCTATGGCTGATGCTATGGGGAATGAAAGCGAGACTAAAATTGAAATCTCACCCATCCATGGACAAGCCATATTCCAGTCTTATTATGTAAGAGTGAAGGACGCTTGTCAAGCGTTTAAGCCATTGATGCCATCTCTTACCTTATCAGTGAGGGGACTATATTCCATTTTGACCAGGCTAGCACGCGCTGCAAGTCTTCATGCTGGAAATCTTCATAAAGTAATCTGAATATCTTGTGAATGCTCTGGATCTGATATGCATATGGCTAGACCTAATATTCAAACATATTGTTTTATTCCTAGGCTCTTGAAGGATTAGGGGACAGCCATGAAGAAAGGTCGAAGGAGCATGATTTGTCGGGATCAGATATTGTTGGTGACGACACAGTATATTATGGTGATAGTCAGGTGCTCTCCCAACTTGATGCTGAAAATAATGGGGACATTCTTGGCTTGAGTGGACTATCCTTGCAAGAAAAAGATTGGATATCTCCTCCTGACAGTATCTCAAGTAGAAGCTCAGAGACTGATGGTACATCAAATGAACCAAGTCTTGCAGGTAGCTCCCACAGTTCAGATTTATCAAACACATTTGTTCGTGGTGCTACTAACATGGAGGGAGAAGTTTCGGACCGCTCGCATGATATTCCTTCCCCCGGGTCATCAGGTTCTAGAAGCGTACAGGTTTGATACTCTTCTGATCTTGTTTCAATGTGTCTCAACCAAACATGATTTCGATATATGATCAAATATTTGCCAATCCAACATGGTCAGATAAAGTCTCAGACTCTCAGTTGCTCTGTATGTGTAATAACCTTGACAAAGTATTACATCCCAACTCTTGATAACATTTGATTTCTTCGGAGCAGGCTAGTTCTGAGCAAGAATTTGTTCTTAGAGGTGAAGTATCCTTGTCAAACCAAGACAAGATTGAGGAAAGAACAAATGATAGTAACTGTTTACTTGGAAAAGAGGGTGGGACCCGAGCCTCCAGGGGTAAGAGACATTCTTTTAAAGATTTATGATGTTTCTACTTTCTACTACTACATCAAAGATATCAGGTTCCCTAAGCTTTTAACTTGTTTTTTGTCTGAAATTCCTCTAACTAGTGTTCACCTGACATATCTCTTGCATTATCTGTGTCTTTTCTCTGATGAAGAAATTATAATTTCTTGAAAAGTTTTTATTTCCTTTGAGCAACTCGAAGCAACTGAATCGTGTGTGTTGGATGTCTCATGTATTTTTGTCATTTTCTATCAGTTACTTGGTTCTAGGTTCCCTATATTCTTACATATTAGATGAATTAAATACCTTGTATCAGCATATTGATAATTTTGACCTCCCAGGTAAAAATGCTTATGCAAAGTCAATTATAAGGCGGGTAGAGATGAAACTGGATGGTCGGGATATTTCTGATAAAAGGTAACCACTTTTCATGGTTTTATTCATTTTGTATCTGTTAAGACATGCAACGCTTATAAAGGGTCTCTCTTTTTTTCCAGAGATGTCAGTATTGCAGAGCAAGTGGATTTTTTGCTTAAACAAGCGACCAGCACGGATAATCTCTGCAATATGTATGAAGGTTGGACGCCATGGATTTGAGCCTTTGATGATGACGAAAATTCTTCATTTTGACACAACTACAAAGTGACGTTTTGTATGCTACACGGCTGGTGGTTATTATTCTGCTCCTAGCAGTATTCAACCATCGCCGTCCCACAACGTGTTTCTGCCACCAAAGTTCTCGTGTCCCTTGCTGGGGTGAGGTCAACTTGTTCTATTAAAGGATTTGCCACAGAGGGATACTTTGGGGCACTGGTACTCCTGCGCATGGCAATGGCCTCCCTTAGAAGGATATTGCTGCAGGTGGTTGCCTGAATGAAGTCCATGTCAATCTGGTCCAATGCTCCTCTTACTCGCGCCAACCAGTTCTTGTCGATCAATGCAAGGTAAGATATGCGAATTCAGCTCCTCGCTGGGGCTAAAATATTGTTGGCAGTTCATTCACACGAAATTTTGCACGGGCAGTGAGATCCATCACAGATGTATTTGATGCACCTGACAATACAAGTTGAGTTATCTGAGGCAATATATCATCCTGATTGCTCAGCCAGTCCAGAAGGATGTTCAGGGGCCTCTTATGTCGCTTCAGAAGGGTTGTCTTACCGTTTACTCGTTCATGTGGAGGATATACAATACTCTCCCTGACCTACCATATCAGATGTAGAAATATCCGTGTAAAAATTGATACTTTCTCCGTCACGGTCTATTCTGCACAAATTGACTTTTGTCAGTTGACTCAAAAAAAGTTTGGTCATTGATATCTATAATTGTGTGTAAGTACATGTTATAAAAAGTTGATATTGTAAAAATTAACGTCATTACGAATCTAACAAGATTAAATATTATAATATCCTAATTTGTTTATCGATTGTAATTTGAGGATAAATTTAAGCAAGGAAGTATTTAAATTGCAGAAATAGATTGGATATAGGAGTAGAAACCTTATACTACCGACGGAGGGAATATAACAAATTAATGACGATACCAACACGAATACCTGGGACGCAAAGCAGCGGTTTTGGGCATTAAAAACAGAGGAGAACAACAATACCAGCCGTAGTTTCATTACTTTAACTGCAATTACGTTAATCAGTGTAGCAGTTGTGTGCGCCCACAAAAATCCATCAAATAATCGTCAATCTTATCCTCTTCAAATCCTTCAACATAGTA
The DNA here is from genome assembly GCA_037428765.1 of Rubia yunnanensis. NCBI lineage: Eukaryota > Viridiplantae > Streptophyta > Magnoliopsida > Gentianales > Rubiaceae > Rubia > Rubia yunnanensis. The sequence continues at coordinate 131,731,768 of CM075063.1, forward strand.
TACAACTATATAATGGATCAATAAGCCCCAATCCAGAATCTCCAAACAAGACAATTTCCACTTGCAAACTCCTCTCTACTCTCTGTCCTTGATAGTGATACTGCAACAACTACTTCTCAAAGAAATGTCAAGTCTTGTGGACATTTGGACAAGCGAAGCTGCAAAAGCGCGCGAAAAAGGTGGTGAAATGTCAGAAAAAGATGTCGATAAGGTTAGCACCAGCAGAGGTGGAGCCATGCTGAAATCCAAGCTTATCATGTTGCAGACCCAGTTCAAGAAAATGCAGAATCTGCGCTATTCAGATGCTACCGTGGCTATGATTGTGGACTTTGTTTGTCCTTGAACCAGGAGTAATGTACTAATGTGAGTAATGTTGGGTGTGTTGTGCTACTAATACTACCTACTTCCATATGAGGTTATGTGAACTTTTAGGTAGGATCTTTGGTAGGGTGCGTTGTGCTAAGTTTTCTGTAAAAAACTACTCCTGTAATTCAAGTTTTATTACTCTCTTACCTTGTATTAGTAAGAGTATGGAAAAAATAGTTATTATAAAATCTCATTATATATACTCCATCCATCCCAGGGCATTCAATTCTTCATTTCTGACGCATGAAAAGACCAAATTACCCATGTCTTCTTCCTTTGTCTTACCGCTCCAGATCTTCCCTCTCTGCCTCTCCATCATCCATCTATCTCCGCCGTCCATTAAGCAGCGTCGCCTCGCCACTTGGGCTGGGCTGGGCAGGGCATCTATTCGCCTGTCTTCGTTCACCCTTCGCCTCTTTCCGCCGTGCCGCTGACTTGGGGTGAGATGATTTCCGCCAAGCCGCTGGCTCGAGGGTGGTGAGGCGGGGGAACTGGGGGTGGGTGACAACGGAGATAGGAGGCGGCGAGTGACGATGGAACTGGTGGTGATGTCAGAGTGTGTTGACGGCGGTGGCTCTGGAAGAAGGCGAGGGGAGGGAGGAGGAGGAGGCGGAGGCAGAGGCGAGGGGAGGCAAAAGAGGGGAGGAGAAGGAAAGAGGGTGAGTTTTGAATTTGAAATATAGGGCTGTGGAAATGGATTGGATTTATGTAAATTTAAAATTTGCAAGGGTAATTATCTCTTTTAGAAGTTGAATTTTTTAAAAGAGAAAAGTGTGTAGATTTATTTGGAATGGATAAAAAAAAAGTGTAAATTCAACTAAAACGGAGGGAGTACTGCTAGAAATATTTTTTTAAACCGTAATATGTTAAGTTTTAGTTACAAAACATGATTGATTGTGCAAGTATGTGTGCGTTGACTACAACTAGTCTACCTTCCTTTACTATTATTGAACTGGAAAACACAATACCTTGAATTTGAGTTTGCTTAACTATTGATGATGTGATGTAGCACATTTTTACTATCTGTTTTGATTAGTAATCTTATAACTACTTCGATGCTTGCTTGCTTGCTTGCTTGCTTCATGACATTTAGGATCGTCGCTAGTTCAACTTTGATTGTCGACAATGCTTGAATAATCATTGTTCATATCCATCCCTCCTTTGAGCTCCTTCTGTTTGCACACCACACTGCATTCTCGTGTAGCCCTCTGGAATAGGTGGTCCACTCACCTATATTTATTCAGCTAGAGTAGTTGGTTATCTCCTCCCAAAAGGTGATTTTTGGCTCGCCCTCAGTCGCCCCAGCCACCTGACACCACGAGCATCACTGGAGAGGTAAATCACAACACTCCCGTAGCCGAGTACATGACCCTCAATTGTATTCAGTGCACACAAGGAGTCCTCTCACTAGAAGAACTCCCACACTGCAGCTGCAAAGAGTCGAACCCATGATTCCAAGGATATAGGTCATGCACCAAACCACTTGGGTTATCTCCTTCCCATGTGTTTGGATGTTGTTTGTGGGGTCACTTCTACTTTTGCAGTAGAATTCGAATTATGGCACCCGGGTTGGGTTTTACGTTTGCTAGTATTCCTATTCCTCGTTACCAATAGGATTATAACTGCCATTTGTTCGATTGATGTTTGTGTTTGGTCCAATGTCACCTTGTTCTTAGCACACCAAATCCCCTATACATGCAAGTTCTTCGTCTTCAAACTTAGACGCTAATTTGAACTACGGGCGTAAAGATACAAGCTTTCATTTGTTGAAATTAAGACCAAATCTACTGTGTTGCCAAACCTTTCTTGCTTTGTCGAATTCAAAAAGCATATGCTCCCGTGATTCCTCCGTTGTTGAGCACATTTGGCTTAAAACTCACAATTTCATGACCATTCTACCTCTAGGTATAAAATCGAATTGTTGTTCTTCTTTTTCAACCACCGTCGCCGCCCCTTAAACCCTAGCCCACCACCAGCACGCCCAGCCCCTCCTCCTCCTCTCCCTTCATCGCCGCTTTGCCGCCCTAAAACCCTAGCCCACTACCGGAGCGCCTAGCCCCTCTTCCTCCTCACCCAGCCCCTCCGCCGCTCCGTCGCCACCACTCTGCCACCCTACAACCCTAGCCCACAACTGGAAAGCCGAGCTCATCCTCCTAGCCCAGCCTCGCACTGTCGATTCATCCGCCAAATTTTCGATGAAATTCTGGCATAATCAGCAACGAAATGTCCGACATTTTCAGCAGTAAAAGAACGAATAATTTGGGCTTACTTCACCGGCGCCGCTTGACGCTAGGGAGAGATAGTTTCCCGTTATAAACCAGAGTTCACTTCTTTTTCAAGCAAGATTACACGCTCAAGCTCGTCGTCTATGTTGCGACGAGAACACGATCTGAATCGAGCAACATCGCCCACGCCCAGCCGTGCAGCTAAAACTTAAGGAAATCACATTCGACGCTGTGGCAGGGAGGTGAAGAAAAGAAGATAAGGCGGAGGCAAAAGAATACAAAGACTAGGCAAGTACCAAACTATCACATTTCATAACTTTCAGTGGCTCCTTTATCAGGAAAAAATCTTTCAATGGTTAAAACTCGTGTATGAATTGGACGGATTGAGAAGGCGTGAAACAAAAATTAGAAGGTTGCATACTTGCGTGCAATTCAAGTACTCTCTCTGTTTCATCTCAAATTGCATGCTTCACTTTATGTCACTAATGGATACTTTCATAAAGTTGAAATTGGGTCGTAGCCCAACTCATTAAATAACATTTTTGAAATGACTTAGCCCAATAGGGTTTAGTCATATAATGGTCAACATTGTCATTTATTACAAGTTTAAGTGCAATATGGAGGTATGTCATTCCTTTATCATGCATTCACTATTATTCCTTATTTATTCATATTGGGGGCTGACTTGATCACCGGAGAGTTTACCCCCCACCCCCCCGAGCATCTCTGGAGTCTTTGTCTTGCAGGTCACGGTGCTAGGAGTAGGGGGCGCAGTCGGATCGAGATCGAGATCCATCAATCACTTTCATTGTTCAGCTTTGACCACATATTTGAATAGATATATAAATAATAATATTATCATACTCCCTCTGGTCTCAATATATTGGCACCATGCTAATGGACACATTTTTTTATAAAAAAAAAGTAAAATGTGTGAAGAAGATTGTATTGAAAGTGTAAAAAATAAATTTAGTAGATAAAAATAATCTAAAATTTGCCAAGAAAAAAGGTGACAATATAAAAAATATTCGGTACAATTTGATCCGATCCATGAGGAGCACTTTGGCATATTGCAATAGGACAACGTAGCCCATGTGATAATTGCCCGATTGAACTTGTTGAATGGGCAGCTCGCTTCCAAATGATAAGTGGAGTCCTGTGACAGCTGTCTGTGGAAAATAAAGACCGGAAAAGGAAGAATGGATGGAGGTGCGGGGAATCGAACCCCGTGCCTCTCGCATGCGAAGCGAGCGCTCTACCATATGAGCTACACCCCCAGCTGATGCCCATCGTTCTTCCAGAGAATAAAGATATTGTTAATTTTAATAGTTTACTCTCCCCCCTACCAATCACTTACTTCCCTTCTTGGGATAATATTTTAACATTCCTTTCTTTCTCTGACCAATTTTAGATTGTTTTCATCCACTCAATTAACTTTTTACTCTTTTAATGCATTTTACACCACCAATTTAATAATTTTTAAATTCAAGAATCAAAAGGAGTGAGTAATTTTTAGTGAACACGAGAGTATAATTATTTGAGAAAGGCCAAAAACACCGTCCTCCATTATTGGAGTAGACTAGTGGTTTGAATGTTATGGTCATATAATTGGGTAGAAAAAACACATCATCCAACTTCTTTGGCTTTTTTTTGCTGTTTCACATGCCCACCCGATGGTGATGTACGATATTTTGGAAAAGGAAAAGGAAAGATATATCATACTAAGATATATACTAATCCCTCCCTGTTATTTTTAGATTATGTATAATCATAAATTTTAAGAGAATATTTCTTGTGATTAATTATAGAAAAATATTTGTTACAATAACTTTTAGAGTCTGTCTCTTGAATGCAGATTTTTCATAAGTTATAGAAGACCAAGGTTTAAACTGTAAATTAGAAGAAATCAAAATGGAATTTTTGCGTTGCATTAATCGGGTCATAGACTTATAACTACTGCACGTTGCATAATAAAATTTTAATATTGCAACCAAAATCTTTAACTCTATAATTATAATTTAACCATGTCTTTCCATATGCCTATGGAAACACTGTTTTTCTCAATACTTTGCCTAACTTTTATGATTATAATATAATTATTTATATATTTTAATATATTTTAAAGTATTAAATTACAGGAATATCGTTCCAATAAATATAATCAAACATTTCATTAGATGTGTTAACTATAGAATGACCTCATTTTACAAGACTTTTTAAAATTTCAATTGTTCAACAAATAACAATAACATGCTATATTTTTAAATTTTATTTTACACATATTTTTTAAATATTAATTTTTAAATATTATTAGTGGCTAAATAAAGTGAACATTGATTAAGTATGTCTCCAAAAAGTTGATAAAACAGAAGGTAGATTTAGCTGAAATAGGAGTAATCTATTTCCTTTAATCCATCATAATTTTCAAAGGCAAATTCTTGAGAAACACTTTCTTTTCATATGCTAGTGAAAATATGGGGTTTAATTAGAATAATAAAAAGGTAAAGATTTTAATTATAATATTAAAATTTCATTATGCAACATGTAGTTGTTATAAACTTTATAACCCGATTAATACAACTCAAAAATTTTATCTTAATTTCTTCTAATTTATAGTTTAAACCTTGGTGTTTCATAACTTATGGAAAGACTGTCTATCAAGAGACAGACTCTTAATTGTAAAATAAAATTAGTGTATAAGTATAAATATTATTATATGATATCTTGTTAGATTCGTCATAACATATATTTTTTAAATATTAAATTTTTACGAGTTTTAATTTTTTAAAATAAAAATATCTAGGATAAAATATTTTTTAAATCAACTTATGAAAATTAAAGTACATAGTTTAAAATGAAATAGATAAAGTGTAAATTTAAAATCAAAAGTACTAATAATTGAGTTATAATAATTTTAATAGGACCGAGAAAGTGCGTGATAAGTAGGTAGCACTCAGAAATATTTAAAGAAAATTTGTTTTACTTTTTTATTAGTAAGCAGCCATCCTTATCCATATTAATTTGTCCAAGCCTGCAAGTTGAACCACTATAATAATGTAGTTCCATAAACAAAAGATCAAGTCGGGTATTAGTGTGTTTCGTTGAACGTGACATTATATTCTTATGCGCTTAGATTTTATATGACAAAGTAATGGATAAGATCATGGAAAGATGAGATTTAATTAGAATAATAAAAGGTAAAATACCTTGGCAAAGTCTTGGGAAAGACGGTCTTTCCATAGTCTTATGAAAACACGGGGCTTGATTAGAATAATAAAAGGTAAAAGGTCTTAGTTGCAATATTAAAGTTTTAGTATGAAACATGTAGTAGTTATAAAATTTATAACCCGGTTCATGCAACCCGAAAATTTTATCTTAATTTCTTCTAATTTACACTTTAAACTTTGGTCTTTCCATAACTTATGGAAAGACCGTCTTTCAAGAGACGGACTCAAATACCTTAGTTGTAATATTAAAAATTTATTATACAATGTGTAGTAGTTATTATAGTCCGATTCATACACCCCAAAAATTTTATCTTCATTTTTTCTAATTTACACCTTAAAACTTAATTTTTCCATAACTTATGTAAAAATTATTTTTCAAGAGACAGACTCAAAAACAAGTGTGTCAAAAAATAATCAAAAAGAAAAAGTGTGTAACGAAACTACCAAAATTGGGGCATGGAGTAAACTACAAAATGAAGTAACAAAGAAACCAGTTCATGGATTTTCAAGATCCCATGGGAATATCCTATCCCAATGTAATATGTTACTCCCTTGTCCTATGCAAATTTGCAACACTTTCTCATTACATATTTGAACATAAATTTGAGTTAGTATAGAGGCATTATTATCTTTATATAAAATATTATTAGATTTCACGATTATATAGTTTCTAAATATTAAATTTTAATACACTAGTAGTATACGTAATCAAAGTTATTGGTGGTCAAACATGACCTCAAAATTTTGATAAAAAAGGGTGCACAATCGGCTCGGTCGGAGGGAGTAGTACAAGTTTTTTTAAATATAAAATTTGCCTTTTTAAAAAGAAAAGTCCTCATCCTTCTGAACTAAACTTAAATAAATAAAATTGAATTGTATTAAATTGAATTGAATTGGAGTATTTAGTATTGAATAAATAAATGTATTGAAATAAAATACTAAACTAATTTAAATTTTATCAAATTAAATTTCTTCCAATCTAAATTAAATTGAATTTAGTTTAATTGAAATATAAATAAGAATTGAAGAACAAGACTACATCATGAAATTGTGTAGTACCGCCTACCTTCATAGTTACTAGCAAGAACTTACTATGATAAATCTTTTTGAGAAATAACTGAAAATGACTATATGTTTTTTTCCGAAAGTATTGGAACAATTTCCAATTCTTTGAAAGTGTCAAAATAACTCTGAACTCGTATGAAAATGGCCAAAATAACTCTGAACTCATATGAACATGGCCAAAATAACTCTGAACTCATCCGTCCTCACCAGAATTGCTAAAAATAAGTGAAATCCTTCTAATTAGAAATATCTAAAATGTAGTAGTCCCTCCGTCATAGATTAATCTTCACATAATCCTTTTCACGATTTTCAAGAAATATGGTTGACCATTAATATGTTTAACTATGCATAATAAGGAAAATTAAAAAATTGATATTTAGAAACTATTTATTACGACGAATTCTTCAACATCTCATACGATAACGTTATCGTTTATTTATCTATTAAAATATGTGGTCAAAGTTTGATGGTGCTGACTGTCAAATATTAAGTGTGCTGATTAGTATGGGACAAGGGGAGTATGTCCGTTTTGACTTCCTTATTTAAAAAATAGAGAAAAGTGTATAGATAACTCAATCTAATTCACATAAGTGTAAATATAACATTTTGATAATTGAAAATACAAATAACCCTAGATAGTTAGCGTATGTGTAAATTTACCCTTTCCAACAGATTAAGGCCGCAAGGGTGAAAGGTTGATTTTACCCTCTGGAAAAAAAGCTAAAAAATGAATGAATTTACTAATTTGACCCCAACCACAATTGCTTCGGACCTCTCCTTCTTGGTGCCGCCGTTCTCTTTCCTCTCTAGCCAATGATCCATCTTTCTAAATCGTCGATTACACCAATATGGCTTACACCAAATCGCCCATTCGTCTTCTTCACCAAACCCGCAAATGCCTTTCCTCCACCACCTGCCAAATCACGCCCCAGAATCCGCCTCTAACCGCCGCTGCAGAGAACCCAACCTGATCGGATCCGGGAACCTAAAGAACGATCACGAGCTCCTCATCATCTCCGCGCTGAGAGATGCAAATACAATTTGTGGGTTTCTTCTTTTGTTTTTTGGGCTAAGAATATACAGTTGAAGGCATCGTTTGTCTAGTTGTGCTAGATAAGTTTCGCATGTTCTCCTTCAGCTCCGCCTCCGTCACCGCCTCCACGTCGATCGAGCGGGAGGTGGGGGTGCGTTGGTTGTGTTGGTGGGAGGTGGTGGAGTAGACTTCATGAGGGTAAAATCGTTTAAAATGTTTTAGTTGCAATATTAAAAATTTACTATGCAACGTGCAATAATTGTAAATTTATGACTCGACTATACAACTTAAAAATTTTATGTTCACCTCTTCTAATTTACAGAAACCTTGGAATCACAGACCTCTTTCAAATTTATATTTAACTCTAATCTGGTTTTAAATATATGTTCCACCCAATGATCTTCTGGAGCAAATATTATCTTCAATCTCATTGGAGTTGGGAAATTCCATTGACAAGTGCGTATATTCTAAAATTCCATCCCCCGCTTCCGTGTGATACCACGGGCTGGGTAGCCCCCCACGTCACACCACTCCTCCTCCTCACATTTTTTTTTCTGTATAAATAAACTCTCCATATTCTCAAACAAATCACAAACTTTTCATCAATTCTCCCTTTTCTCTCTCCAAATAATACGCACCTTTTCATCAAGCGATGGCGGCAGTGGTGGACATTTGTATGGAAGAGATTGCTAAGCTGAAGGAGAAGGTTGTTCGTCCCAGGAAGAAGCAGCTTTTCTTCCGAACCAAGAAAGCTAAAGCTGCTGAAGATGAGGAAGCCGCCGACAACGTTGTCGGAGCTAGGAAGAGGCGTTCCTCTGAAGAAGGTAGCTTGTCTGAAGCTACCATTTTCTTGATCATGGATCGCTTTGCGCCCTGTTGACGGACAACTGGGATTACTATATGTAGTTGATTGCCTCTGTATATTCGCTTAGTTTCATCCCATGTTTCTGTAACCATGGTAATAAAGATGTTGGTTGCTTAAAAATCGTAGTTGTTTTATAAGATTTGGTTATAAAATTAAGGCTGCTTGATTGCATGTTCCAGATAGACTTTATTTGATTCCATAAATTGAGCCAAACATCAGATGTTTTGATTTCTGATTACTCGATGATAAGGACATAGTTTGTGATGGGCTCGGTTTGCTTCTATTTGCTTGGTGATGATGTTCCATAAAATAATTTTTGGCGTGAACATTTTACTTTGAGCGCTCCAACATGGAAAGTTTTTCATTTGCACAAAACCTGCCAATTAAATATTAAATGCAAATGTTTGACTTTACAAAATTATTTTCTTCCAGATTTCTTACCACCTTAGTCGTTACTCCTTACCCTCTAATTTCGCTCAAATTTCGTGTGGTACAACGTTTCAAAGTTCAAACTCTGTATTCAGCTTCAACAACTTGTAGTTCTTGTTTCAGTTTTCAACTCCAAGTCTCCAGGTCTTCCACTTTTACCAGTAATCAGGTATATATTAGCAACTTAGAACCCCTTTAATTTTCCCAATTCTTTCATTTCATGAATCAAGACTTCAGAAAATTCAAATTTTGATTTCCGGGTTTTTCAAAAGGCTGTATTTTGGAGCTGATTAGGCCTTGTTTGAGCATTTTGATGAGTTCTTGGAAGTGAGTTCGAGTTTTTTTGGTGGTTTCGAGAACCATGGCTAGTCTTTTGAGGAGTTTTATGCCTATTCCCACCTCAAAAATCGATGATCATGATGATTTTGAAGATGAGTATAGCGTGGAGTACTCTTTCGCGGTGGAGTACAGCGGTCCTCCTGTTAGCTACGATATTCCTCAGGTGGTCCCCGTGGATGTTCAGAGGATTCCGATCGCCGCCGTGGTTTCCACGGCCTCTGCGTTGAGCAATCTCTCATTACCGGTCATTCAGCCGATTGTCAAGAGCAAGAGGAAGTCAAAGGTATCTGGTCTCGAAGGTGTTCGATCATTTGCCCCAGAGGAAGTCCCGGAGCGCGATACTGCGGTTGTTAATGGTCAGAAAGGTGTGTTGGATGGTTCAGAACATAGTTCTGGCACACTGGGGTTTTCACAGTCATAACAATGAATCCAATGATGTTTCCGGGAGTTCGGATATTGAGGATGTGAATGATAGAGCCCGGATGGATGATCATGAGGATTCTATTCGCGACGAAGAGATGGAGGACTATGGCCTTGAAGTTTCCTCGGAGGTTTCCATCTGCGACGAAGAGATGGAAGACCAGAATGAGGTTGATGAAGCATTCCAGCAAGGGAACTGAACTGCTGTTGTTACATTCTGCGAGCCCGAGTCGAGCAATGTGACTGCTGAGGATAGCTATGGTGATGAACCGGAGAGTATTGAGGTAAGGCCTGTGGCGAGGACTGATTTGAAGAAAGGGTTGTGTCATAGGTGTCTGAAAGGGAGTAGGTTTACGGAGAAGGAAACGTGCATTGTCTGTGGAGCTAAGTATTGCTGCAACTGTGTGCTGAGAGCAATGGGGTCAATGCCAGAAGGCAGGAAATGTGTAACCTGCATCGGGTTTTCCATTCTCGAGTCCATGAGGGGATCCTTGGGAAAATCTTCGGAAGTGCTCAAGAAATTGCTTACAGAGGGGCAAGTTAAAGAGATCATGAGGAATGAAATTTCGTGTGAGGCAAATCAGATTCCCACGAAGCTCGTAATCATCAATGGCAGACCTCTCTCTCTACAAGAGTTGGTGCAGTTGCAATCCTGCAGGACCCCATTGGTATGATCGAGTATCTGGATACTGGGGAAGGGTAAGAAACTAAGAATCTTGATCTCTTTCCATTATAAACTAGGCAATTTTATTCCTGTGGTGATGAATTTTCTGTTCTTGAAAACAGGAAGGCCATCCACCTTGTCAAATTATCAGTCCCTCCATGGAAATAGGAGGTCCAATTCACAAAAAGGCTAGCAATGGTAACACAAATGTGCGGATAAACGGTCGAGAGATTACTAAAAAGGAGCTATTTACATTGAAGGTTTGCATTTCTCGGATAAACAAATAGCTTCCACGAACTTTGTCTTATGGCATGTTTTTACAAGTTTATATCTTGAACATCTTGCAGATGGCAGGAATTCATTATGAAGTACACCCAGACTTTTGGCTGAGTGAAGATGGCTCGTGCCGGTATGAGGGTCAGAAAAATGTCATAGGGATATTATGGCACAAGGTAGAAACTGACAATTGTTATGCTATCAATGCACTTGTTTTTCCAAAGGTTATTCTGATTCTTGATATTGATTAGCTCCTAAATGTTGTTTCAGTCCACAACCAAGTTAGCTTGTACTGCATTGTCCTTGCCGTTGCCTCCTGAAACATGCGATGAGGAAGGCATAATGAACGCCAGTGGCAATGCCTTACAAAACCATATTAATGAGAACATAGTACATAAACTACTCCTAGTTGGATGCGACCATTCTGGAACAAGCACGATATTCAAGCAGGTATTATACTTTGGAAAACCTGATTTCTGATGCTAGATATCTTCCGGGACAATAAGTTGTTTGTCCATATCATTCAGCACCAGTAGTTTAATGATGTTTTTTGTTGAACATAGGACAAAATCCTGTACAAGGTTCCGTTTACAGAAGTTGAGCTAGAAAATGTTAAGCTACTGATTCAGACCAATTTGTACCGCTACATTGGTATTCTGCTCGAGGCTTGTGACAGGTTTGAAGAAGAGTGTTTGGATGAACTAAAGAGACAACATCTCAGCCAACCTGGTCCATCAGGTAGAAAAGAGACTAAATAAATAAGCTCTCTTGAGAATGCTATGACTTACTTGATTATGACTATCGGCAAATTTGAATACAGCTTATGCTGAGCAGCTTGAGGAGAAAAACACTTATACCATGAGCCCAAGGCTAAAGGCCTTCTCGGATTGGCTTCTTAAAGTTATGATGTCTGGCAATCTGGAGGCCATTTTTCCAGCTGCCACCCGTGAGTATGCACGAAATATCGAGGAGCTGGTGAAGGATGCTGGCTTTCAGGCTGCATATAGCCGGAGAAATGAGCTAGACATGCTTCCTAGGGTTGCTAATTACTTTCTGGATCGCGTAAGTGTTTTCTAGTTAAAGTCTTTTGCTTGTCATCATTGCTACTGTTCGATATTTGATACTAGTGCTTTTTTGAAGGCTGTTGAGATATCTAGAGCAGACTATGAACCTTCAAATATGGACATTCTGTATGCTGAGGGCATCACTTCTTCTAATGGAGTTGCATCAATGGAGTTCTCATTTCCTGTATCGTCCATGGATACGTTCATGGAACCCGTTGAGCAGTCTGAATACTCCATTAGGTCAGTTCAATCTCTCTTATAGATTTACGCGTTAATATGTATATGTATTTCAAGATGAATTGAATGCGTAAATATGGATGCAGCAACAAGTACCAACTGATCAGAGCCCATGCAAGTAGTCTTGGGAGGAACTGCAAATGGCTTGAGATGTTCGAAGATGTGGATATGGTCATATTCTGCGTATCCTTAACAGATTATGACGAGTACTATGTAGACAGCGAGGGAGTTTACGCGAACAAGATGGCAGCTCACAGGAAATTCATGGAGAACATCGTAACCCATCCTGCATTCGCGCGCAAAGACTTCCTCCTGCTTCTCAACAAGCTCGACATCTTTGATGAAAAACTCGAAAGAGTTCCTCTATCAGAATGCGAGTGGTTCCATGATTTCAATCCAGTGGTTAGCTATGGCCGCAGTGGTTCCACTTCCACCAATCCCTCTCTTGGACAGCGTGCGTATCACTACATTGCTGTCAAGTTTAAGCGGATGTTCGAGGACCTAACTGACCGGAAACTGTATGTTTCTCCGGTCACGGGGCTGGAGTCCAACAGTGTGGATGAAGCCCTGAAGTATAGCAGGGAGATCTTGAGATGGGAAGAGGAGAAACCTAGAGTTTGTCGGAATGAATTTTCTTCTGAGAGCATTGAAGCTAGCTCATCTTCATAGTAAAATGTGGTGAAATTGTACATACTAAGTAGGAGAGATGTAATGAAATAAAGTTGGTATCAACTAGAAGGAAGGTCAGATACTCCTCCTAATAGAATGATAAGTTGATTTATTTATTCATTCATGCTAGCTCTAATCTCCATTTTCCATAGCATCGTTAGGGTTTTGCTTCATTATTGAATCAAATACAATAATGAAAGGGCCGAACACCATGGTAGTAGATCGGAGCCAACACCATGGAAGGGCCGAACAGGAGCCGAATCGGAACATCATCACCAAGCAAATAGAAGCAAACCGAGCCCATCACAAACTATGTCCTTGTCATCGAGTAATCAGAAATCAAAACATCTGATGTTTGGCTCAATTTATGGAATCAAATAAAGTCTATCTAGAACATGCAATCAAGCAGCCTTAATTTTATAACCAAATCTTATAAAACAGCTACGAATATTAAGCAACCAACATCTTTATTACCATGGTTACAGAAAAAACATGAGATGAAACTAAGCGAATATATAGTGCATGTTTACACATGGTTACACAAATATCATCATGTGAGACATGTTTAGCCTTTATATCATCACATTAGTTTTCAAACAAGGGGTCTAATATTACATGATCCTCTGAAGTGGTAATAAACTTGTGCTCATTAGTTTCTTCCCTACCGCCAGTTCCAAACATCCAAGAAACAGGAACAAAATGTTCATTGAATTAGTTGATTGAAGCGCTTAACTACCTTTCTCAAAAACCGAACCCACCCTCAGAAACTTTCATATTACAGACAGAGGTGATGGCAAGTGAGAAACTTTACGAGCTGATGGCTAGAGCAAAACCGTTTGCTGCAGTAGTCTTTCTGCAATTTGGGCTTGCGGGGATGGACCTTCTCTCCAAGGTTGCACTAAATGAAGGCATGTCAATTTTCATGACCTCGTGAATGAGATTCTCCATCCTTTTACTGTTTGCATTCGTCATTTCTTCATCAGTTCCTCGAACTTCAACAGTTGAGGACTTGTGATCCTTTCTCTTCCCCCAGACAACTAAGTAAAGACCTGCCACGATAATCATGGCTCCAACTAGCCTGGAAGGTAAGATGTTAGATTTGTAACTGGATTCTGTACTTAAATATATGTTATATGTTTAGAATATTACCTTCCCAAGTACAATATCTCTCTTAAAATGAAGGAGCTCAAGACTGCAACAATAACCATGCTTAATGGACTAAAGCTTGTTACAAAAACTGGGCCCCGTTCTTTCATGACAATGCCTTGGATATAATAAGCAAGCCCCGAACAGAATACGCCCTGTTTGATTGCATAATTGGTCGATTAAACTAGTATATTAATCTGTACCACATAACAAATAATTTACTGTTTTTTTTGCTTATCATAAGAACATCCTTTTTGAATAGTAGTGTTTCTATATTGTTGCAAGCTTCTTTTTGATAATAAAATCCATCATTGATTCTGTACCTTTTGGAAATGAGATCCTTGACGGTTGTCTGCGGTGGCGCTCCTTTCTCCCCCTCTTTCAGTTGTAACCGCCATCTCGACGTCTTCTGAAGCAGTAGCAACTGAGTGAACCGAGTTTGATTCAAATGTAATCAGTCTGGCACGTCTCAATTCCAACATAAACAGCAAGCACATAACAGCTGTGGAAATTGCATGGCGGTACACCACAAATACGTAATTGCTCGTGCATTCATTTAGTGCAACCTTGGAGAGAAGGTCCATCCCCGCAAGCCCAAATTGCAGAAAGACTACTGCAGCAAACGGTTCTGCTCTAGCCATCAGCTTGCAAGTTTTCTCACTTGCCATCACCTCTGTCTGTAATCTGCAAGTTTCTGAGGGTGGGTTCGGTTTTTGAGAAAGGTAGTTAAGCTCTTCAATCGACTAATTCAATGAACACTTTGTTCCTATTTCTTGGGTGTTTGGAACTGGCTGTAGGGAAGAAACTAATGAGCACAAGTTTATTACCACTATATAAAGGCTAAACATGTCTCACGTGATGAAATTTATGGTCAATGAGAAAGTTGACAAAAAAATGTACACATTCGGCTAACCAATCAAGTAATTGATTTGCATGCATAACAAATTAACCAAATAACTACGAAATCAACAAAGCAAATCAAGTAATTGATTTGCATGCATAACAAATCAACCACACATTAAACTTCTCACCCTCTTTAATCAATTCTTTCCACGCATTTCAACTTGCAAAAATAACACCACAAAAATCTATGGTGTCAAACATAACAAAGCGGAGGGAGTTCTTAGTTTAAGCATCCCAATTTCATTAAAAGAATTGCTTAATTGTTAAAAGGGGTATTCAGGTTATAATCAAAGCACTTGGAAGCCCAGTAAAACCCACCCTTTCGCAGTTTCACTTTACATCCCACTTTTGTGCAATAATTTCTTTAGCGTGCTACACTCAATTTTGAATTTCTCAAACTAAAATACTATACAAGCCACCGTCAAATCCAAAATACACGCCACGTGTCAATGATAATAGAAGAAAATACACACTTGGAGGTGACGCTACAAACAAAAAACAAATACGTCTGATTCATAAAAATACAGAGGTCAAACGCAGGGGAGTGTACTCATGCTTGGGAAATTGCTATTTTTTTGGTTGCCTTTGGCATATGTGTGATACTAGGGGGAGAATTTTGGATATTTTAAATTTGTTAATGTGGCTCTGTAATCTAAATTATTTCATCGTTTGATGGATTTCTTGGAGCTCTGGTATTCATTTGTTTACAGATTCTGGTATTATTTTTGGTATTGTGCATATGTTCCAACATAACCTGATGCTCTTTGTTCTTCTAGAGAATAAAGATATTGTTAATTTTAATAGTTTACTCCCTTCCCCCTACCAATCACTCACTTTCCTTCCCGGGATAATATTTTAACATTCACTTCTTTCTCTGACCAATTTTAGATTGTTTTCATCCACTCAATTTACTTTTTACTCTTTTAATGCATTTCACACCACTAATTTAATAATTTTTAAATTTAAGAATCAAAAGTAAGTGAGTCAATTTTAGTGAACGAGGGTATTATTATTTGAGAAAGGCCAAAAACACCGTCCTCCGTTATTTTTTTTTTGGTCCAGAATAATCGTGATATTATATTACCGATAATGTCTGATTACAAGTTGTGCTAGACTATGCACATTTAGAACTACAGACTCACAAATTTTTCATCATACACAAGCCTTTTCATCATCTGGTTCTTTCTACCCCAAACAACACATCAGCCAAACATTTCCATATCCAGCCGTTTCCTTAGTGCTCTCAACTTTCTAAAGAGAATTAACTTTTTCCTATGCATGTTACGTATTATTGGACCCGTGTCCTCCGTTATTGGAGGAGACTAATGGTTTGAACGTCATGGTCACTTCTTTATCTGACCAATTTTACATCCACTCAATTTACTTTTTACTCTTTTAATGCATTTCACACTACTAATTTAATAATTTTTAAATTCTAGAATCAAAAAGTAAGTGAGTCGAACGAAAGTACTCCCTCCGTCCCACCTCAAACTGCACACTTCACTTTATGTCACTATTCACTGTCCAACTTTAACCACATATTTGAATATATATATATAAACAATAATATTATCATATGTTATATGGTTGGATTCGTCGAAACAAGTAGTTTCTCAAAAGTAACTTTTTGTTTATCGTTGTTATACGTAGTTAAACATATTAACGGTTAGACAAGCTTCTTAATAAGCGTGAAAAAAATTCTTTGCAATTTGAGCTGGGACAGAGGGAGTATAATTATTTGAGAAAGGCCAAAAACACCGTCCTCCATTATTGGAGTAGACCATGGTCAAATAACTGGGTAGAAAATCACATCATCCAATAAAGTGAACATAGATTACGTACGTCTCCAAAAAGTTGATAAAAAAGAAGGTAGATTTAGCTGAAATAGGAGTAATCTATATCCTTTATCCCATCATAATTTACAAAGGCAAATTCTTGAGAAACACCTTCGTTTTTATATGCTAATGAAAATATTGGGTTTAATTATAATAATAAAAAGGTAAAAGATTTTAATTATAATGTTAAAATTTTATTATGCAACATGTAGTTGTTATAAACTTTATAACCCGATTAATACAACTTAAAAAATTTATCTTAATTTCTTCTAATTTATAGTTTAAACCTTGGTGTTTCATGACTTATGGAAAGACTGTCTATCAAGAGACATACTCTTAATTGTAAAATAAAATTAGTGTATAAGTATAAATATTATTATATGATAGCTTGTTAGATTCGTTATAACATATATTTTTTAAATATTAAATTTTTACGAGTTTTAATTTTTTAAAATAAAAATATCTTGGATAAAGTATTTTTTAAATCAACTTATAAAATATTAAAGTGTGTAGTTTAAAATAAAATAGATAAAATGTAAATTTAAAATCAAAAGTACTAATAATTGAGTTATAATAATTTTAATAGGACCGAGAAAGTGCGTGATAAGTAAGTAGCACACAGAAATATTTAAAAAAAATTTGTTTTTCTTTTTTATTAGTAAGCAGCCATCCTTATCCATATTAATTTGTCCAAGCCTGCAAGTTGAACCACTATAATAATGTAGTTCCATAAACAAAAGATTCGTGCGTCGTTGAATGTGGAATTATATCCTTGTGTGCTTAGATTTTATGGTAATGAAATAAGTGGATGAAATTAAATTTAGAATGAGAAAAGTATAATGAGTTGATGAAATTGAAAGAATTTAACCATAAAAGAAAAGGGCAAAGTATTGGAAAAGACGGCATTCCCATAAGCTTATGGAAAGATGAGATTTAATTAGAATAATAAAAGATAAAATGTCTTAGTTGCAATATTAAAAATTTATTATACAACGTGCAGTAGTTATAAAGTTTATAACCCAATTCATATACCCCAAAAATTTTATCTTCATTTTTTCGAATTTACACCTTAAAACTTAATTTTTTCATAAATTATGTAAAGATTATTTTTCAAGAGACAAACTCAATGAGTTTGTCAAAAAATAATCAAAAAGAAAAAGTGTGTAACGAAACTACCAAAATTGGGGCATGGAGTAAACTACAAAATGAAGTAACAGAGAAACCAGTTCATGGATTTTCAAGATCCTATGGGAATATCCTTATCCCAATGTAATATGTCACTCCCGTTGTCCTGTGCAAATTTGCAATCAGCTTTCTCATTGCATATTTGACCAAAAATTTGAGTTAGTATATATGCATCATTATCATTATATAAAATATTGTTAGATTTCACGATTGTATAGTTTCTAAATATTAAATTGTAATATACTAATAGTATACGTAATCAACCTTGGAATCACAGAAACCTCTTCTAATTTACAGAAACCTTGGAATCACAAACTCCTCTTTCAAATAATTGTAAGTTTATGCCGCGTGCAATAATTGTAAGTTTATGCCGCGTGCAATAATAGTAAGTTTATGCCGCGTGCAATAATTGTAATAATTGTAAGTTTATGCAGTGTCCAATTTCTCCTTGTCGAGTTTGAACAACACACTGTTCCGATCATGATGCACGGTTTGGGAGGTGTATGTGTTAAGCTTGATAGATCGATATGTATGTGTATGGGCTGAGAGAGACGATGATTATTTTCAATGTCCCACGTATTCATAGGGGAGGGTTTAGTGCTGATGATACATACAAGCTGTCAAACTCTGTTTATATAATTATTACTCCTAGAAAAGCAACAAATTTGCGTCGTTATTCCTAGAAAAGCAAGAGCGAAATGGACCACTAACAATAGTTTACTTTTAAATCCATCCCAGGAAGAGAACGCTTGGGGGTTTTCATTAAAAAGAAATAGCAAAAGTGTTTTTAATGTGATAGGTTAATAATATATAGTGGGTCTGCTTACATGCAGCATGTCTATAAGTATTAATAATATAGAGTGTATTTTTTTATTGGCGGCATGTCCATAAGGTTATTGACATACCACTTTTTTCTTACTTTATATACTGCATTTGTTAAATTACATACTCCCTCCATCCCAGCCGAATGTGCACACTGTTTGGTCAACTTTCTCAGGTCATGTTTAACGGTGTGGAAAATTTTGATATTTAAAAAATACATCATTCAGGAATCCAACAATATCTCACATGATATATTGGTGTCTATATACTAGTTGAAATTTATGGTCAAACATATCTTGAGAAAGTTGACCAAAAAATGTACAGATTCGACTAACAAATCAAGTAATTGATTTGCATGCATAACAAATCAACCAAATAACTACGAAATCAACAAAGCAAATCAAGTAATTGATTTGCATGCATAACAAATCAACCAAATAACTACGAAATCAACAAAGCAAATCAAGTAATTAATTTGCATGCATAACAATGTGAGTTGCTGTGAATAAATCCTCAAACCAAGCACTCTGACCTCCTCTTTCGTAAAAACAAAGCAAAGAGCATTCAAATTTTGTATTTGCCTAATAAAACAAAACTAAGGTCACCATCCAATTTGGTGTAGCTAGAGTACAAAACCCAAAAACCAAAAGAAAACTCCCTTTTCTAGTCTCATGCGTATATTATATATAGCTGTCATTATAAAATCATGTCCATATTGGATTCTTCCAAATAAAATAGAATTCTTGTCAAAATTAAATTTTGATTTGAAGAGATAAAATCCAATTTTTAAATTATCTCCAAATATCTTCAAGAATATCTCCAAAAATATTAGTCCAACCTGCTCCAAATTAGCCTATCTTCCTATTTTGCAGCATGCTCCCTATTTTTCAGCTCCCTTCCTATTTATTACACCCTGGTCACTGGTCTCACCATAGCCTTCCTATTTATTACACCCTGGTCACTAGTCTCACCATTTGCTATGGTGAGACAGTCTCATAAGAGTTTCTCTTTTTCTTTTTTCTACTCCCTTTGTATTCTTAAATTTTGCACACTTATCATTTTTGTATGTTTTATTAAGATTGACACATTTTCTAATATTATAAAAAGTGAATCATTTTTAACCACTCATTAAACTTCTTACCCTCTTTAATCAATTCTTTCCACACATTTCAACTTACAAAAATAACACCACAAAAATCTATGGTGTCAAACATAACAAAGCGGAGGGAGTTCTTAGTTTAAGCACCCCAATTTCATTAAAAGAATTGCTTAATTGTTAAAAGGGTATTTAGGTTATAATCAAAGCACTTGGAAGCCCCGTAAAACCCACCCTTTCGCAGTTTCACTTTACATCCCACTTTTGTGCAATGATTTCTTTAGCGTGCTACACTCAATTTTGAATTTCTCAAACTAAAATACTATACAAGCCACCGTCAAATATAATCTATAATCTACATGTCAATGTATACAAAATAGAAGAAAATACACACTTGGAGTTGATGCTACAAACAAAAAACAGATATGTATGATTCATAAAAATATAGAGGTCAAACTCAGGGGGGTCTACTAATGCTTGGGAAATTGCTCTTTTTTTTTGTTGCCTTTGGCACATGTGTGATCCCAATGGGGAGAATTTTGGATATTTTGGATTTGTTAATGTGGCTCATGGATTTCTTGAATTTCTGGTATTCATTTGTTTACAGATTCTGGTATTCATTTTTGGTATTGTGCATATGTTCCAACATAACCTGATGCTCTTTGTTCTTCCAGAGAATAAAGATATTGTTAATTTTAATAGTTCACTCCCTTCCCCCTACCAATCACTTACTTTCCTTCTTGGGATAATATTTTAACATTCACTTCTTTCTCTGACTAATTTTAGATTGTTTTCATCCACTTAATTTACTTTTTACTCTTTTAATGCATTTCACACCATTAGTTTAATAATTTTTAAATTCAAGAATCAAAAGTAAGTGAGTCAATTTTAGTGACCGATGGTATAATTATTTGAGAAAGGCCAAAAACACCGTCCTCCGTTATTGGAGTAGACTAGTGGTTTGAATGTCATGGTCATATGATTGGGTAGAAAATCACATCATCCAACTTCTTTAGCTTCTGTTTGCTCACCCGATAGTGATGTACCATATTTTGGAAAAAGAAAAGGAAAGGTATATCATACTAAGATATATACTAATCCCTCCCTGTTATTTTTAGATTATGTACAATCATAAAATTTAAGAGAATATTTCCTGTGATTAATTATAGAAGCACAAACGAGAAAAATTTGCAGGGGTCATTTTTATTTCGGCTATAGCCTTAAAAAACCAAAAGCAAACGGATATAGAATTACTCACTGAATATAAAAACCTTAAGAGGCGAAGCGCCTTTCTAATAGAAGAAAACGCTTCTCTCAAAGAAAAACTTTGTATCGGCTTTATCTAGACGTCTATACGACGAGCTTCGCACAGAACAGTCAATCTACGAGGGGTGGAGGAAGAATAGTCAAAGAAAGGGGACGCATAAGGAAGGATCTCTCGTCTTGCGCCATATGTACTGAGATTGTTCGGGAGACATGGTCCAAGCCCGGTCTTTTTTTTGTCGGTATGCCGCTCCGCGAGCAAGGAGCGAGAGAACCAAGTGGGCTGTGGTGATGTCCGAATTTGCACCTATTTCTATCTATTTAGTGATCAGTCTGCTAGTTTCTTTGACACCAATTGTCTCCTTTGGATGAAGGATGGAAAGAACCCACCCCTTATAACTAATGAATATTTGTTAAATTGTGAGAGCTTCTTTCCCTGCCTGTCTGACTTATAGTCCTAGTCCTACTCTCTTTCCAACCATACCTTCCTTATTTCTTTCCCGAAAGCCTGGCCTCCCCCGGCTCTTCCACCGTCCGGGCTCCCTTTCCTCCCATTGTGCTATGCTCCCCCGGCGCAGGCCTACCGCGCTTCGCGCCTGCGGCGTTTTCGCCAGACGGTCTGCTCGTCCACTCTTTCATCCGCTGATGCTACTTTTCGTCCTTATTGAGGGGAACCACTCAGATTTAGTTCCAGGGATGGGATTAATGTTAATTAGTTCCCCGGTCCCCTTTTCCAAGGCTATCCCGTTTAATTAGTGCCTAAACAGGATCAAGGCCCTTCTGAGATTTAGGCATATTTGTTACAATAACGTTTAGAGTCTGACTCTTTAATACTGATTTTCCATAAGTTATGGAAGACCAAGGTTTAAACTGAAAATTAGAACAAATCAAAATGTAATTTGTGCGTTGCATTAATCGTGCTATGGACTTATAACTACTGCACATAATAAAATTTTAATATTGTAACTAAAATCTTTAACTCTATAATTATAATTTAACCGTGTCTTTCCATATGCCTATGGAAAGACTGTTTTTCTCAATACTTTGCCTAACTTTTATGATTATAATATAATTATTTATATATTTTAATTTATTTTAAAGTATTAAATTACAGGAATATCGTTCCATTAAATATAATCAAACATTTCATTAGATATGTTATGACCTCATTTTACAAGACTTTTTAAAATTTCAATTGTTCAACAAATAACAATAACATGCTATATTTTTAAATTTTCATTTACACATATTTTTAAATATTAATTTTTAAATATTATTAGTGGCTAAATAAAGTGAACATAGATTAAGTACGTCTCCAAAAAGTTGATAAAAAACGAAGGTAGATTTAGCTGAAATAGGAGTGATCTATATCCTTTATCCCATCATAATTTACAAAGGCAAATTCTTGAGAAACACCTTCGAAAATATGGGGTTTAATTAGAATAATAAAAAGGTAACAGATTTTAATTATAATATTAAAATTTTATTATGCAACATGTAGTTGTTATAAACTTTATAACCCGATTAATACAACTCAAAAAATTTATCTTAATTTCTTCTAATTTATAGTTTAAACCTTGGTGTTTCATGACTTATGGAAAAACTGTCTATCAAGAGACAGACTCTTAATTGTAAAATAAAATTAGTGTATAAGTATAAATATTATTGTATGATACCTTGTTAGATTTGTTATAACATATATTTTTTAAATATTAAATTTTTACGAGTTTTAATTTTTTTTTTTAAAAATATCTAGGATAAAGTATTTTTTAAATCAACTTATGAAAATTAAAGTGTGTAGTTTAAAATGAAATAGATAAAATGTAAATTATAATAATTTTAATAGGACCGAGAAAGTGCGTGATAAGTAGGTAGCACTCAGAAATATTTAAAGAAAATTTGTTTTACTGTTTTTATTAGTAAGCAGCCATCCTTATCCATATTAATTTGTCCAAGCCTGCAAGTTGAACCACTATAATAATGTAGTTCCATAAACAAAAGATTCGTGTGTAGTTGAATGTGGAATTATATCCTTGTTTGCTTAGATTTTATGGTAATGAAATAAGTGGATGAAATTGAATTTAGAAAGAGAAAAGTAGAATGAGTTGATGAAATTGAAAGAATTTAACCATAAAAGAAAAGGGCAAAGTATTGGAAAAGACGTCATTTCCATAAGCTTATGGAAAGATGAGATTTAATTAGAATAATAAAAGGTAAAATGTCTTAGTTGCAACATTAAAAATTTATTATACAACGTGCGGTAGTTATAAAGTTTATAACCCAATTCATACACCCCAACAAATTTATCTTCATTTTTTCTAATTTACACCTTAAAACTTAATTTTTTCATAAATTATGTAAAAATTATTTTTCAAGAGACAGACTAAAAAACAAGCGTGTCAAAAAACAATAAAAAAGAAAAAGTGTGTAACAAACTACCAAAATTGGGGCATGGAGTAAACTACAAAATGAAGTAACAGAGAAACCAGCAGTTCATGGATTTTCAAGATCCTATGGGAATATCCTATCCCAGTGTAATATGTCACTCCCGTCGTCCTATTGCAATCAACTTTCTCATTTCATATTTGATCATAAATTACACTAGTAATATACCTCAAAATTTTGATAAAAAAAGGTGCACAATCGGCTCGGCCGGAGGGAGTAGTACAAGTTTTTTTATAAAAAAATATAGAAAATTTTCTTTTTAAAAAGAAAAGTCTTTGTCCTTCTGAACTAAACTTAAATAAATAAAATTGAATTGTATTAAATTGAATTGAATTGGAGTATTTAGTATTGAATAAATAAATGTATTGAAATAAAATACTAAACTAATTTAAATTTTATCAAATTAAATTTCTTCCAATCTAAATTAAATTGAATTTAGTTTAATTGAAATAAAAATAAAAATTGAAGAACAAGACTACATGAAATTGTGTAGTACTGCCTACCTTCATAGTTACTAGCAAGAACTTACTATGATAAATCTTTTTGAGAAATAACTGAAAATGACTATATGTTTTTTTCCGAAAGTATTGGAACAATTTCCAATTCTTTGAAAGTGTCAAAATAACTCTGAACTCGTATGAAAATGGCCAAAATAACTCTGAACTCATATGAAAATGGCCAAAATAACTCTGAACTCATCCGTCCTCACCAGAATTGCTAAAAATAAGTGAAATCCTTCTAATTAGAAATATCTAAAATGTAGTAGTCCCTCCGTCATAGATTAATCTTCACATAATCCTTTTCACGATTTTCAAAAAATATGTTTGGCCATTAATATGTTTAACTATGCATAATAACGGCAAATAAAAAAATTGATATTTAGAAACTACTTATTACGACGAATTCTTCAACATCTCATACGATAACGTTATCGTTTATTTATCTATTCAAATATGTGGTCAAAGTTTGATGGTACTGACTGTCAAATATTAAGTGTGCTGATTAGTATGGGACAAGGGGAGTATGTCCGTTTTGACCTCCTTATTTAAAAAATAGAGAAAAGTGTATAGATAACTCAATCTAATTCACATAAGTGCAAATATAACATTTTGATAATTGAAAATACAAATAACCCTAGATAGTTAGTGTATGTGCAAATTTACCCTTTCTAACAGATTAAGGCCGCAAGGGTGAAATGTCAATTTTACCCTCTGGAAAAAAACCAAAAAATGAATAAATTTACTAATTTGACCCCAACCATAATTGTTTCGGACCTCTCCTTCTTGGTCCCGCCGTTCTCTTTCCTCTCTAGCCAATGATCCATCTTTCTAAATCGTCGATTACACCAATATGGCTTACACCAAATCGCCCATTTGTCTTCTTCACCAAGCCCGCAAATGCATTTCCTCCACCACCTGCCAAATCACGCCCCTGAATCCGCCTCTAACCGCCGCTGCAGAGAACCCAACCTGATCGGATCCGGGAACCTAAAGATAGATCACGAGCTCTTCATCATATATTCGCTATATGTAGTTGATTGCCTCTGTATATTCGCTTAGTTTCATCCCATGTTTCTGTAACCATGGTAATAAAGATGTTGGTTGCTTAAAAATCGTAGTTTTATAAGATTTGGTTAAAAATTAAGGCTGCTTGATTGCATGTTCTAGATAGACTTTATTTGATTCCATAAATTGAGCCAAACATCAGTTGTTTTGATTTCTGATTACTCGATGATAAGGACATAGTTTGTGGCTCGGTTTGCTTCTATTTGCTTGGTGATGATGTTCCGATTCGGCCCCTGTTCGGCCCTTCCATGGTGTTGGCTCCGATCTACTACCATGGTGTTCGGCCCTTTCATTATTGTATTTGATTCAATAATGAAGCAAAACCCAAACGATGCTATGGAAAATGGAGATTAGAGCTAGCATGAATGAATGAATAAATCAACTTATCATTCTATTAGGAGGAGTATCTGACCTTCCTTCTAGTTGATACCAACTTTATTTCATTACATCATCTCCTACTTAGTATGTACAATTTCACCACATTTTACTATGAAGATGAGCTAGCTTCAATGCTCTCAGAAGAAAATTCATTCCGACAAACTCTAGGTTTCTCCTCTTCCCATCTCAAGATCTCCCTGCTATACTTCAGGGCTTCATCCACACTGTTGGACTCCAGCCCCGTGACCGGAGAAACATACAGTTTCCGGTCAGTTAGGTCTTCGAACATCCGCTTAAACTTGACAGCAATGTAGTGATACGCGCGCTGTCCAAGAGAGGGATTGGTGGAAGTGGAACCACTGCGGCCATAGCTAACCACTGGATTGAAATCATGGAACCACTCGCATTCTGATAGAGGAACTC
Source organism: Rubia yunnanensis (assembly GCA_037428765.1). Lineage (NCBI taxonomy): Eukaryota > Viridiplantae > Streptophyta > Magnoliopsida > Gentianales > Rubiaceae > Rubia > Rubia yunnanensis. Next base: position 131,757,708 of record CM075063.1, read on the forward strand.
TTTCGAGTTTTTCATCAAAGATGTCGAGCTTGTTGAGAAGCAGGAGGAAGTCTTTGCGCGCGAATGCAGGATGGGTTACGATGTTCTCCATGAATTTCCTGTGAGCTGCCATCTTGTTCGCGTAAACTCCCTCGCTGTCTATATAGTACTCGTCATAATCTGTTAAGGATACGCAGAATATGACCATATCCACATCTTCGAACATCTCTAGCCATTTGCAGTTCCTCCCAAGACTACTTGCATGGGCTCTGATCAGTTGGTACTTGTTGCTGCATCCATATTCACGCATTCAATTCATCTTGAAATACATATACATATTAACGCGTAAATCTATAAGAGAGATAGAACTGACCTAATGGAGTATTCCGACTGCTCAACGGGTTCCATGAACGTATCCATGGACGGTACAGGAAATGAGAACTCCATTGATGCAACTCCATTAGAAGAAGTGATGCCCTCAGCATACAGAATGTCCATATTTGAAGGTTCATAGTCTGCTCTAGATATCTCAACAGCCTTCAAAAAAGCACTAGTATCAAATATCGAACAGTAGCAATGATGGCAAGCAAAAGAGTTTAACTAGAAAGCACTTACGCGATCCAGAAAGTAATTAGCAACCCTAGGAAGCATGTCTAGCTCATTTCGCCGGCTATATGCAGCCTGAAAGCCAGCATCCTTCACCAGCTCCTCGATATTTCGTGCATACTCACGGGTGGCAGCTGGAAAAACGGCCTCCAGATTGCCTGACATCATAACACTAAGAAGCCAATCCGAGAAGGCCTTTAGCCTTGGGCTCATGGTATAAGTGTTTTTCTCCTCAAGCTGCTCAGCATAAGCTGTATTCAAATTTGCCGATAGTCATAATCAAGTAAGTCATAGCATTCTCAAGAGAGCTTATTTATTTAGTCTCTTTTCTACCTGATGGACCAGGTTGGCTGAGATGTCTCTTTAGTTCATCCAAACACTCTTCTTCAAACCTGTCACGAGCCTCGAGCAGAATACCAATGTAGCGGTACAAATTGGTCTGAATCAGTAGCTTAACATTTTCTAGCTCAACTTCTGTAAACGGAACCTTGTACAGGATTTTGGCCTATGTTTAACAAAAAAATCATTAAACTACTGGTGCTGAATGATATGAACAAACAACTTATTGTCCTGGAAGATATCTAACATCAGAAATCAGGTTTTCCAAAGTATAATACCTGCTTGAATATCGTGCTTGTTCCAGATTGGTTGCATCCAACTAGGAGTAGTTTATGTACTATGTTCTCATTAATATGGTTTCGTAAGGCATTGCCACCGGCGTTCATTATGCCTTCCTCATGGCATGTTTCAGGAGGCAACGGCAAAGACAATGCAGTACAAGCTAACTTGGTTGTGGACTGAAACAACATTTAGGAGCTAATCAATATCAAGAATCAGAATAGCCTTTGGAAAAACAAGTGCATTGATAGCATAACAATTGTCAGTTTCTACCTTGTGCCATAATATCCCCATGACATTTTTCTGACCTTCATACCGGCACGAGCCATCTTCACTCAGCCAAAAGTGTGGGTCTCCTTCACAATGAATTCCTGCCATCTGCAAGATGTTCAAGATATGAACTCGTAAAAACATGCCATAAGACAAAGTTCGTGGAAGCTATTTATTTATCCGTGAAATGCAAACCTTCAATGTAAATAGCTCCTTTTTAGTAATCTCCCGACCGTTTATCCGCACATTTGTGTTACCATTGCTAGCCTTTGTGTGAATTGGACCTCCAATTTCCATGGCGGGACTGATAATTTGACAAGGTGGATGGCCTTCCTGTTTTCAAGAACAGAAAATTCATCACCACAGGAATAAAATTGCCTAGTTTATAATGGAAAGAGATCAAGATTCTTAGTTTCTTACCCTTCCCCAGTATCCAGATACTCGATCATACCAATACCACCCGGGTCCTATCTTCCTAGGAGGGTTCCTGCAGGATTGCAACTGCACCAACTCTTGTAGAGAGAGGGGTCTGCCATTGATGATTACGAGCTTCGCAGGAATCTGATTTGCCTCACACGAAATTTCATTCCTCATGATCTCTTTAACTTGCCCCTCTGTAAGCAATTTCTTGAGCACTTTCGAAGATTTTCCCAAGGATCCCCTCTTGGACTCGCGAATGGAAAACCCGATGCAGGTTACACATTTCCTGCCTTCTGGCATTGACCCCATTGCTCTCAGCACACAGTTGCAGCAATACTTAGCTCCACAGACAATGCACGTTTCCTTCTCCGTAAACCTACTCCCTTTCAGACACCTATGACACAACCCTTTCTTCAAATCAGTCCTCGCCATAGGCCTTACCTCAATACTCTCCGGTTCATGACCATAGCTATCCTCAGAAGTCACATTGCTCGACTCTGGCTCGCAGAATGTAACAACAGCAGTTCTGTTCCCTTGCTGGAATGCTTCATCAACCTCATTCTGGTCTTCCATCTCTTCGTCGCAGATGGAAATCTCCGAGGAAACTTCAAGGCCATAGTCCTCCAACTCGTCGCGAATAGAATCCTCATGATCATCCATCCGGGCTCTATCATTCACATCCTCAATATCTGAACTCCCGGAAACCTCATTGGATTCATTGTTATGACTGTCTGAAAACCCCAGTGTGCCAGAACTATGTTCTGAACCATCCAACGCACCTTCCTGACCATTAACAACCGCATTATCGCGCTCCGGGACTTCCTCTGGGGCAAATGATCGAACACCTTCGAGACCAGATACCTTTGACTTCTTCTTGCTCTTGACAATCGGCTGAATGACCGGTAATGAGAGATTGCTCAATGCAGAGGCCGTGGAAACCACGGCGGCGATCGGAATCCTCTGAACATCCACGGGGACCACCTGAGGAATATCGTAGCTAACAGGAGGACCGCTGTACTCCACCGCGAAAGAGTACTCCACGCTATACTCATCTTCAAAATCATCATGATCATCCATTTTTGAGGTGGGAATAGGCAGAAAACTCCTCAAAAGACTAGCCATGGTTCTTGAAACCACCAAAAAAACTCGAACTCACTTCCAAGAACTCATGAAAATGCTCAAACAAGGCCTAATCAGCTCCAAAATCCAGTCTTTTGAAAAACCCGGAAATCAAAATTTGAATTTTCTGAAGTCTTGATTCATGAAATGAAAGAATTGGGAAAATGAAGGGGGTTCTAAGTTCCTAATATATACCTGATTACTGGTAAAAGTGGAAGACCTGGAGACTTGGAGTTGAAAACTGAAACAAGAACTGCAAGTTGTTGAATCTGAACACACAGTTTGAACTTTGAAACGTTGTACCACACGAAATTTGAGCGAAATTAGAGGGTAAGGAGTAAGGACTAAGGTGGTAAGAAATCTGGAAGAAAATAATTTAAAAATGGAAGGGAATCGTTCTCGGATATTGAATTTTCGGAATTGAATATCAGTATGGTACTGTTTGTAATTGTTGGCGCTTCTTCCAGTCAGCAATTTCGATTCATTTCCGTTGATGTTCTTATTCTGGGACACGTGTCGTGATCTGAGAAGTTTGGGGATTTATGAAAATGAAAATTTTGCTTTGGCTGGAGAAGTGGAAGTCGTGTTCACGCGGCTGCGAGTTATGGAGTGGACTTTCGAGTCTTGCTGTAGTTGCAGTAGCTAGGCGGCGTCTTTTTTCATTTGAATAGTCTTTGTCTTTAATTATTTGGATGAATAATTATTGGCAAAGTCTTAGGAAAGACGGTCTTTCCATAGGCTTATGGAAAGACGGTCTTTCCATAGGCTTATGGAAAGACGGGGTTTGATTGGAATAATAAAAGGTAAAAGGTCTTAGTTGCAATATTAAAGTTTTAGTATGAAACATATAGTAGTTATAAAATTTATAACCCGGTTCATGCAACCCGAAAATTTTATCTTAATTTCTTCTAATTTACACTTTAAACCTTGGTCTTTCCATAAGTTATGGAAAAACCGTCTTTCAAGAGACGGACTCATAATTATTTTAAGTGTTTCTTTTCACTCCTCTATATTTATTTCCTTTAAATATTAAAAATAATTTATTTTTAATATTTACCTGTATACATTTGTTACATTTACTCCCCGTGTAGGTGCTTGGATTACTAGTAGTGACATTATAAGGTTAGGTGGTTGGATTTAGATAAAAATAATAAATGGATGAAATTGAATATGAAATATAAAAAGTAAAATAAGTGGATAAAACTGAGAGTCCGTCTCTTGAAAGACGGTCTTTCCATAAGTTATGGAAAGACCAAGGTTTAAAGTGTAAATTAGAAGAAATGAAGATAAAATTTTCGGGTTGCATGAACCGGGTTATAAATTTTATGAGTACTACATGTTGCATACTAAAAGTTTAATATTGCAACTAACACCTTTTACCTTTTATTATTCTAGTTAAACCCCGTCTTTCCATAAGCCTATGGAAAGACCGTCTTTCCCAAGACTTTGCCTAAAACTGAAGGAATGTTGCCAAAAATAAAAAATATATCAGTAGAAATGAAATAACACAAAAACGTGTGTGTCATTAATGGATAAACAGCCAGGGAGTGGGGGAAATTTTATAAAGATTACAGTCCTATTAAATGGAAGAGTAGTGAACTCTAAGAGTATAGCATCACACTTTTCATTACACGCTTACATAGTTCCCTTAGACCACTGCAATGGTAGAAATCGCTAACGATTTCTTACCAATTAAATATATTATTTCTTTCATTCTTTCTCTTCAACTTCAGCTTAAAAAGCCACTCCTTTTTTCTCCACAATGACAAGAAACCATTTTCCACTATTCATGAACCCTAATTGATTTTCTCTATCCTACTCATTAATTTTACCATTAACATTTAATTAAATTAAATTTGTTCACTTGAAATAAGTTGAATGTGAAATTTAATAGTACATTATAATGTTTATAATAGAATTTCATTTTTTTAAAAAAAAGTATTAAATAATTCCCTGTGTTTTATTATATATAAAATTAACATAAATTCAGTTTTTCTTGTCAAGAAATTATTGAATATTTTTTATCTAAAAATAAAAAATAACACAAACCGATTTTTAAAAAATTATAAAAAAATATTACATTAGCAAAGGCCAATTATAACGACTAGACAAATTACAATAAATACTTAAATAATAAATTATTAAGAATTGACACCCCATCGGCTTTTTAACCGATTTCCACACAAGAAACCATGAGATGTTTTCTTATAAAGAAACCGCCTTAGAAATCACAACTATGAGTGTTTTCAATTTCTAGAGCGATTTCTTAAGTTAAGAAACCCCCATTGCACGTGCTCTTAGAGATTAATCATTCCATGCATGAAACACTTATTATATGCTTACACACACGTATGCATACACGGAGTACTTTAAATTTGATGGGAAATTGTGTCGAAAAATGAATTCAGAGAAGCACAAATCTGGAGCAAGAAAGTATATTTGATAAAACTAAAAAACAACAAAGTTTTGGAAAGATCATCTGTCCACATGCATATGGAAAGACTAGATTGAATTAGAATTGAAAAAATAAATAAATTTGTTGCAATATTAAAATTTGATTATGCAACATGCAGTAGTTATAAATTTATGACCCGATTAATGCAACTCAAAAATTTTAGGCAAAGTCTTGGGACTTTTAATTTATAGTTTAAACATTTGTGTTTTCATAACTTATGGAAAGAGCGTATTTAAACGTCTCCAAAACTTAAGTGAATCGCTATATCACGCCCTGTATTTTACTTGATTACGTATGGAGGAAGCTCCCATGCAACTTCTGCACCAGGAGCTTTGGCGTGCTAGCGAAGGATTCAAAGCCTTTAGCATGAAGCTGAAAAGGTTCTGAACGACATCTTGATGTTGTTAGAAGTTTTTGCTTGGGATCCACTTGTTGACTGGACCCGTGAAGATTTCCATGATGATGCAGCAATTGTGGGTGAGGAGAGAGCGCATGGAGCTTGCTGTTCGCTTCACGCGTGCAGCAATGTACGAACCTTGCAGAGGAATCCTTAGATTTTCGGGGCATTGGGTTCTCCCTTCTTTCTGGGTGTGAAGCAGTGTCAACCCAACATGCATTGGCTATTCCTGGAAAGGAGGTGATCTAGCCACACCTTTCAGTACGGCTACCTTGTTACAACTTCACTCCAATCGCTAGCTCTACCTTCAGCATCCCCCTCCTTGTGGTTAAGGTAACGACTTCGGGCATGGCCAGATCCCATTGTGTCCATTGTGTGACGGGCGTTAGTGACCGTTTTCGAAATGCTTGGAGAAAAATGGTCAATCCTTGCCATATAAAGTAGGAGGTAAAAGTTTGAAGACCTTTGTATTTGATTCAATAATGAGGCAAAACCCTAACGGTCGCTATGGAAAAGGGAGAATAGAGCTAGCATGAATGAATAAATAAATCAACTTATCATTCTATTAGGAGGAGTATCTGACCTTCCTTCTAGTTGATACCAGCTTTATTTCATTACATCTCTCCTACTTAGCATGTACAATTTCATCACAAAACTGGCGTTTCTTGTCAATTTCACCACATTTTACTATGAAGATGAGCTAGCTTCAATGCTCTCAGAAGAAAATTCATTCCGACAAACTCTAGGTTTCTCCTCTTCCCATCTCAAGATCTCCCTGCTATACTTCAGGGCTTCATCCACACTGTTGGACTCCAGCCCCGTGACCAGAGAAACATACAGTTTCCGGTCAGTTAGGTCTTCGAACATCCGCTTAAACTTGACAGCAATGTAGTGATACGCGCGCTGTCCAAGAGAGGGATTGGTGGAAGTGGAACCACTGCGGCCATAGCTAACCACTGGATTGAAATCATGGAACCACTCGCATTCTGATAGAGGAACTCTTTCGAGTTTTTCATCAAAGATGTCGAGCTTGTTGAGAAGCAGGAGGAAGTCTTTGCGCGCGAATGCAGGATGGGTTACGATGTTCTCCATGAATTTCCTGTGAGCTGCCATCTTGTTCGCGTAAACTCCCTCGCTGTCTATGTAGTACTCGTCATAATCTGTTAAGGATACGCAGAATATGACCATATCCACATCTTCGAACATCTCTAGCCATTTGCAGTTCCTCCCAAGACTACTTGCATGGGCTCTGATCAGTTGGTACTTGTTGCTGCATCCATATTTACGCATTCAATTCATCTTGAAATACATATACATATTAACGCGTAAATCTATAAGAGAGATAGAACTGACCTAATGGAGTATTCAGACTGCTCAACGGGTTCCATGAACGTATCCATGGACGGTACAGGAAATGAGAACTCCATTGATGCAACTCCATTAGAAGAAGTGATGCCCTCAGCATACAGAATGTCCATATTTGAAGGTTCATAGTCTGCTCTAGATATCTCAACAGCCTTCAAAAAAGCACTAGTATCAAATATCGAACAGTAGCAATGATGACAAGCAAAAGAGTTTAACTAGAAAGCACTTACGCGATCCAGAAAGTAATTAGCAACCCTAGGAAGCATGTCTAGCTCATTTCGCCGGCTATATGCAGCCTGAAAGCCAGCATCCTTCACCAGCTCCTCGATATTTCGTGCATACTCACGGGTGGCAGCTGGAAAAACGGCCTCCAGATTGCCTGACATCATAACACTAAGAAGCCAATCCGAGAAGGCCTTTAGCCTTGGGCTCATGGTATAAGTGTTTTTCTCCTCAAGCTGCTCAGCATAAGCTGTATTCAAATTTGCCGATAGTCATAATCAAGTAAGTCATAGCATTCTCAAGAGAGCTTATTTATTTAGTCTCTTTTCTACCTGATGGACCAGGTTGGCTGAGATGTTGTCTCTTCAGTTCATCCAAACACTCTTCTTCGAACCTGTCACGAGCCTCGAGCAGAATACCAATGTAGCGGTACAAATTGGTCTGAATTAGTAGCGTAACATTTTCTAGCTCATCTTCTGTAAACGGAACCTTGTACAGGATTTTGGCCTATGTTTAACGAAAAACATCATTGAACTACTGGTGCTAAATGATATGAACAAACAACTTATTGTCCCGGAAGATATCTAGCATCAGAAATCAGGTTTTCCAAAGTATAATACCTGCTTGAATATCGTGCTTGTTCCAGATTGGTCGCATCCAACTAGGAGTAGTTTATGTACTACGTTCTCATTAATATGGTTTCGTAAGGCATTGCCACCGGCGTTCATTATGCCTTCATCATCGCATGTTTCAGGAGGCAACGGCAAGGACAATGCAGTACAAGCTAACTTGATTGTGGGCTGAAACAACATTTAGGAGCTAATCAATATCAAGAATCAGAATAACCTTTGAAAAAATAAGTGCATTGGTAGCATAACAATTGCAGTTTCTACCTTGTGCCATAATATTCCCATGACATTTTTCTGACCCTCATACCGGTACGAGCCATCTTCACTCAGCCAAAAGTGTGTGTGTCCTTCACAAAGAATTCCTGCCATCTGCAAGATGTTCAAGATATAAACTTGTAAAAACATGCCATAAGACAAAGTTAGTGGAAGCTATTTATTTATTCGAGAAATGCAAACCTTCAATGTAAATAGCTCCTTTTTAGTAATCTCTCGATTGTTTATCAGCACATTTGTGTTACCATTGCTAGCCTTTATGTCAATTGAACCTCCAATTTCCATGGAGGGACTGATAATTTGACAAGGTGGATGGCCTTCCTGTTTTCAAGAACAGAAAATTCATCACCACAGGAATAAAATTGCCCAGTTTATAATGGAAACATCAAGATTCTTAGTTTCTTACCCTTCCCCAGTATCCAGATACTCGATCATACCAATACCGCCCGGGTCCTATCTTCCTAGGAGGGTTCCTACAGGATTGCAACTGCACCAACTCTTGTAGAGAGAGAGGTCTGCCATTGATGATTACAAGCTTCGCGGGAATCTGATTTGCCTCACACGAAATTTCATTCCTCATGATCTCTTTAACTTGCCCCTCTGTAAGCATATTCTTGAGCACTTTCGAAGATTTTCCCAAGGATCCCCTCTTGGACTCACGAATGGAAAACCCGATGCAGGTTACACATTTCCTGCCTTCTGGCATTGACCCCATTGCTCTCAGCACACATTTGCAGCAATACTTAGCTCCACAGACAATGCACGTTTCCTTCTCCGTCAACCTACTCCCTTTCAGACACCTATGACACAACCCTTTCTTCAAATCAGTCCTCGCCATAGGCCTTACCTCAATACTCTCCGGTTCATGACCATAGCTATCCTCAGAAGTCACATTGCTCGACTCTGGCTCGCAGAATGTAACAACAGCAGTTCTGTTCCCTTGCTGGAATGCTTCACCAACCTCATTCTGGTCTTCCATCTCTTCGTCGCAGATGGAAATCTCCGAGGAAACTTCAAGGCCATAGTCCTCCAACTCGTCGCGAATAGAATCCTCATGATCATCCATCCGGGCTCTATCATTCACATCCTCAATATCTGAACTCCCGGAAACCTCATTGGATTCATTGTTATGATTGTCTGAAAACCCCAGTGTGCCAGAACTATGTTCTGAACCATCCAACACACCTTTCTGACCATTAACAACTGCAGTATCGTGCTCCGGGACTTCCTCTGGGGCAAATGATCGAACACCTTCGAGACCAGATACCTTTGACTTCTTCTTGCTCTTGACAATCGGCTGAATGACCGGTAATGAGAGATTGCTCAATGCAGAGGCCGTGGAAACCACGGCGGCGATCGGAATCCTCTGAACATCCACGGGGACCACCTGAGGAATATCGTAGCTAACAGGAGGACCGCTGTACTCCACCGCGAAAGAGTACTCCACGCTATACTCATCTTCAAAATCATCATGATCATCCATTTTTGAGTTGGGAATAGGCATAAAACTCCTCAAAAGAATAGCCATGGTTCTTGAAACCACCAAAAAAACTCGAATTCACTTCCAAGAACTCATGAAAATGCTCAAACAAGGCCTAATCAGCTCCAAAATCCAGTCTTTTGAAAAACCCGGAAATCAAAATTTGAATTTTCTGAAGTCTTGATTCATGAAATGAATGAATTGGGAAAATTAAAGGGGTTCTAAGTTCCTAATATATACCTGATTACTGGTAAAAGTGGAAGACCTGGAGACTTGGAGTTGAAAACTGAAACAAGAACTACAAGTTGTTGAAGCTGAATACAGAGTTTGAACTTTGAAACGTTGTACCACACGAAATTTGAGCGAAATTGGAGGTAAGGACTAAGGTGGTAAGAAATCTGGAAGAAAATAATTTAAAAAGTGGAAGGGAATCATTCTCGGATATTGCATTTTCGGAATTGAATATTAGTATGGTACTGTTTGTAATTGTTGGCGCTTCTTCCAGTCAGCAATTTCGATTCATTTCCGTTGATGTTCTTTTTCTGGGACACGTGTCGTGATCCGAGAAGTTTGGGGACTTGTGAAAATGAAAATTTTGCATTGACTGGAGAAGTGGAAGTCGTGTTCACTCGGCCGCGAGTTATGGAGTGGACTTTCGAGTCTGATTGTAGTTGTAGTAGCTAGGCTGCGTCTTTTTTCATTTGAATAGTCTTTGTCTTTAATTATTGGGCAAAATACTGATATGACCCTGTGTTTTGGAAGTTTGTGCTAATATGACCATATAAAGTTGAAAAGTGCTATTGTAACCCTGCGTTTTGCATCAGAAGTGCCGATATAATCCTATGACACTATTCCGTCATTGACTTTGTTATTTCCGGCAATGACCAAATGTAAAAATACTAAAATACCCCTAATCTTCAAATTAAAAATCTATTGACTAAAATACCCTTGGTTCTTCTTCTTCTCCATAACCATAGCCCTGCCACCTCTGTCACCTCCGCCGCCGCTCCTCCACCTCCGCTGCACCACCTCTGTCGCCACCGCCGGCCAGAATCTGGAAACGATAATCCAAACCAGTTCCAGCCACAGAAAAATCTAGAAACAAGAAAAATCAAACCAGTTCCAAACCAGATTCAAAACAGAAAAATCAAAATCTGGAAACAACGAGAATCCAAACCAGTTCCAGCCAAGAAAAATCAACAAGACAGATTCAAAAATCAACCAGTTCCAGCCAAGAAATTGACGAAACAGATCCGTCTCCAACTCCCTCACCTGAACAATCACAGCACCACAAATGCACGTTATTCAAAAACCTAATCCCCGATCCCAATCCAATAATGTCGATTAATAAGGGCACAGATTCATCAGACACTCAATCGGATCCACTGTTGGTAACGAAAACACAGGGAGAGAAACAGAGTGAAGCTTACGACGAGGTCAATGGCAGAGAGAGATGGAGGAGCCCACCGCCGTCTCCGGTGAAGCACAGATGGCCGCTGCCGTGCGCCGCAGCCTCTGCTCCGTCTTGCGCCGCCGCCTTAACCCCTGCCACCCCTGACCCTAAGCCATCCCCGCTACCCCTACCCCTAAGCCTCATCGCCGCTTCGTCGTGCGCCACCACCGCTCAGCCATACATCTGCCGCCAACCCCAGCCTCGCCTCCGACCACCAAACCCTAGCATCTGCCCCGGACGACCACCAACCGTCCACCTCCTCCTCCGACCACCAAACCCTACCCTCTGGAAATTGATGCGGATTTGCGGAGTGTGAAAAAATGGAATTGCAGAGCTTGGGGTTCAGACGAGCTAGGGGATTTGCAGAGCTAGGGGTTCAGACGAGAACGAAGAAGAAAAGAAGTGTGAAAAAATGGAATTGCAGAGCTTAGGATTCAGACGAGCTAGGGGTTCAGACGAGAACGAAGAATAAAAGAGGAGAAGAAGAAAAACGGAGAAGAAAAGAGAAGAAGAAGAAAGGAGCAGAAGAAAAGAGAAGAAAAGGGCATAATTGTCTTTTAATATTTTTAAATTATTAAATTTTTTAAAATAGGGGTATAATAGTCATTTCATGCATTTCCGGCCAAAATCAGGTCAATAGGGTTATATTAGCACATTTCGACAAAATACAGGGCTAGATTAGCACTTTCCAACTTCACAGGGTCATATTAGCACAAACCCTCAAAACATAGGGTCATATGAGCACTTTACTCTTAATTATTTGGATGAATAATTATTTTAAGTGTTTCTTTTCACTCCTCTATATTTATTTCCTTTAAATATTAAAAACAATTTACTTTTAATATTTACTTTTATACATTTGTTACATTTACTCCCTCCGTGTAGGTGCTTGGATTATTAATAGTGGCATCACAAATTTAGGTGGTTGGATTTAGGTAAAAAAGAATGAGTGGATGAAATTGAATATAGAAAGTGAAAAGTAAAATGAGTGGATGAAATTGAATATAGAAAGTGAAAAGTAAAATGAGTGAATGAAATTGAAGGAATACTGTAAAAAAAATCAATATAAAAGAAATAACAAAAAAAAAAGTGTATCATGAATAGAGAAACAGGGTGCAGGGGATTTCATAAAGATTACATTCCTATTAAATGGATGAGTAGTGAACTCTGAGAGTATAGCATCACACTTTTCATTACACACATATGCATATGCTTGAAATTTAACGGGAAATTGTGTCGAAAAATGAATTCAGAGAAGCACAATTCTGGAGCAAGAAAATAAATTTGATAAAATTTAAAAAGCAAAATTTTGGAAAAGACCATCTTTTCATAAGCATATGGAAAGACTAAATTGAATTGGAAAGATAAAAAAATTTAATTGCAATATTAAAATTTCATTACGCAACATGAAGTAGTTATGACTATGACCTGATTAATGCAACCCAACAATTTTAGGAAAAATCTTGAAAAAAACCGTCTTTCCATAGGGTTATGGAAAGACGAGCTTTAATTTCTATAATAAAAGTCTTGGGAAAGACCTTCTTTCCTTTTAATTTACAGTTTAAACATTGGTGTTTTCATAACTTATGGAAAGAGCGTAGTTAAACGTCTCCAAAACTTAAGTGAATTGCTACATCACGCCCTATATTTTACTTGATTACGCCCTGTATTTATATCCATTAAATAGTTTAAATTAATATTAAATAAAATTTAATTTTAAACATATACCACCGCGCTACCGGATGTGTTTTCCGGCGGTGGAGGACAGCGGCCAGCAGTGCTTCGTCGGAGGTGGAGGATGGTGGCCGGTCGGCGGTGATTTTGCCGGAGGTGGAGGACGGCGACTGTCCGGTGGTGACTTTGCCGGAGGTGGAGGACGGCGGTCGGTGGTGTTTCGCCGGCGACGTGCACCTTCTCCGGCTCTCATTTCCGGTTCTCCTTCTCCGGCTCTCCTTCTCCGGCTCTCATTTCCCGGCTCTCCTTCTCCGTCTCTCTTTCTGGTTCTCCTTCTCCAACTCTCCTCCCGGTCTCCTTCTCCGGGTCTTCTTCCAGTCTCCTTCTCCAGTGGTGGCAGTGCGTGCTACTGGCGGTGGCGGTGCGTGTTGGTGGCGATGGCGGTGCGTGAAGGTGCTGGTGGCGCCGGCGGTGGCGGTGTAGCGCCAGGGCCTGTGGTGGCTGCAGTGGTTCCAGCGCCGGCAATATTATTGTTTTTGTTTTATTTTAAGAAATTAAAAATTAATATTATGGCGTAATAAAATACAGGGCGTGATATATCAACGCCCTAAACTTGATTAAAACGTCTTGAATCTTGATGGGACCAATAGTTTCCTGTTAGACTTGGTCATCTTCCTCTCTAATAGTTTAAGAAATTGTCCCAACTTTTAATCAAAGTCGACATTCCACTCAGCAGGCATCGTCTGAGTTCACGTAGTCAAGAAAATGATCCACTAAGCTAAAATGGTCGGAACATTTTTCTAACCTTTCAAAAGTTCCATTGGCACAAACGTTCAAATGAAGAAAAACTCACCCGCGACATGAGTGCAAAAGAAGAAGTTACGTCTTGACTTTGTTCAGTCTCAACTCTGATCGACTAATTCATTATACCGTATCCCCAACGGAAGAATGGTTTCCTATGTAAAATTTGTATTTCATAATGATCATAATGGGTACTTCCTCTACCCCATTTTAAACGGTAAGTTAGTTAGAATTCATTTGGTCAAAATTCTTAACTTTGATCGTAAAATTAAATTAGTATATATGTATAGATGCTATTATGTTATACTTTGTTAGTTTCGTTATAACATATATTTTCAATATATCAACTTTTCACAAATATAATTTTCCTTGATGAAAAATATTAGGGGTCAAACAATCTTTAATTTAACTGTCAAAACTCAAAGTGTGCAGATTGAAATGAGACAGGGGAGTAGTTAAATCCCATAAATATGGGAGAGTGCATTATTATTGGGTGTTGCTATATGGGAGAGTGGACACCGCCTACCGCCGACCACCGTACGTTGTTGGAATCTCGCCGGAAAAGTTACTTTTCCTTTTTTAAAATGACATTCGAATTTGTTGCCCGAAATGTCGTCTTAATCTATTTTTTTGACCGGAAATGTGTCTGAATCTCGAAATGTTTGGGTTGAATTTTCCGGCGACCTTTGGAGCGTTAGAAAAGTTGTGAGCCCGTAGATCCATGAAATGCCGCTAGAAATGTTGTTAGGGTTTAGTTTTTGGGAGATGTTGGAGAGGTGGGATTCGATTGGGAGAGGGGGGAGGGTCTTACCAATCGGGAGAGGGCTGCCAGGTGGAGGCGTGGCAGGGGGAATGGTAGGCTAGTGGACGGCGGGCGACCGATGGTCGGTGGTGGGCTGGTGGAAGAAGCTGAGGCGGGCGGACAATGGCAGGTAAGATCGCCGGGTGGTAGGTGAGCTCGAAGAAGATGAGGTTGAGGGGGCGGGTGGCTGAGGAGAGGGGGAGGGGAGGGTAATTAAGGTTTAGATTAAAAAATTAAAAATTAATTCTGGAAATCAATTCAAAAATAAATATTTAAATATTATTTTTAAATAAATTAAATAGAAATATTGTTCAAATTAAATTTAAAAATAAAAATAAAAAATATAATATAATATTATAAAAGTAAATTTACCATTAAAAATAATATTATGAAAATCACAATTAAAATATATAAAATAATTTTGAAGTAAATTTTGATGATATAAATAAATAATTATTATAAAATAAATTTATAGTAAATTATTATTTATTTTATAAATAATAAAAATAAATAATTTTTTGTATAGAAAATTTTGTATGCTTTGTTTAGAATTTGTTCTTTTATGTTATATTTACATTTCAATATAATATATACTAATTCATTATTTATAACATATAAGATGAAATTATATGAGTAGTTGAAAATGTAGTTTATTTTCTATTTAAATTTAACTTTTTCTTTAGTAGTTTGAAATTATTTTTCTTATGGGGGGTTGAGTCATGTTGTCTCAACGTACCTAATAACAATTTCATTCCAAGACCAACCAACCCACAAATCTACCCATGGACCAACATGGAGACATACACTACCTGAATGGCATGCCATATTTATGTTACTTATAAATATCGAAATAACGTATGAACTAAAATATTGTACCAAATTATATCATCATTAGTAGAACCATATGTGATACTTAAATATGTGTAAGGACGGAAATATTGTACTTATATTATATCATAACGTATGAACTAAATCATGAAAATTAAAATATTAATTTAAAATATTTAAATTACATAATTACTTATTTTTGTAAATTATTCATTTAACTAAGATAAAAAAATAACATTAAATTAACATTTTTTCAACTATAAATGATGTAAAATAGAACAAAGGAGAAGGGACAGGAGAACCGAAAATGAGGGGGAAAGGAGAAGAAGGCTAGGAAAGAAAGGAGAACCGGAGGCAAGAGATGGAAAGGAGAACCGGGAAGGGATTGGGAAGGAGAACCGGTCAAGGAGACCCGGTTTGGCGGTTTGAATGGAGAATGGGCAGAGGAGAGAACGTCGGGCGGGGAAGGAGGAGAACAGGAGGAGGAGAACGCTGGGGGAAGGACATATGAGAACGGAGAACGCTGTGCGATTTGAAAGGAGAATCGGGGGAGGAGAGAAACGCTGATGGGAGGACAGAGAAGAAAAAGAGGATGAGAATGCCAGGCGGGGAAGGAGGAGAACGTCGGGCGGGGAGAACGGACGAAGGAGAACCCGCATGAGAAGATGGAATGAACGGAGCAAAATGGCGGGGACATGGAACCCGCCGGAGAAGATGGAAATGACGGAGGAGAACGTCGGGCGGGGAAGGAGAACGCCGGGCGGAGAAGAATAAGGAGGGAGACAGACAAAAAGTAACCCGTCAGAGAAGATGGAACGGACGGAGGAGAACGTCGGGGACGTGGAACCCGCCGCCCACGAAAGACGGAACTCCAGCGACCACCACCGCTAGCGAATGGCAGAGCTCCAGCGCCGGCGGAGCTCCGCGACCACCATTTAAATAATAGAATTTCTGATACTAATTAAATAATATTAATTAAAGTTAATTATTATTAACTTAACTAATCATTCATTTATATAAATTGAAAATACATACAAATACAGGGCGTGTTTAAGTAAAATATAGGACGTGATATAGGTATTCACAGAAGAAGGTGACCCTTAGAATAGATTTACAATCCTAATTTTGTTCTAACATCATCCTTTTAAGTCTTAACACCAGGCCAATTGTCCTCTGCCTAAACATAAATAAAAAGTAGTGGGCCAGCATGTTTTAAGTTGTAACTTGCAAGTACATAATCAGCCACTGGGCTTTTTTTCTCTCGAAAGACTACTGGGCTGAGAATTGCTTTTTTAGTTTAGTCCGCCAACTGGAAGAACAAAATATAAATTCTTGGATATGACAGTTTCATCCATATTCATAGTGAGATTGGATATAAATATAACTATTTATTCATAGTTGGAAAGGGAAAAAAATACTACCTCGTCCCAATTAAAGGATTCTATGACCTCTTTATACAAGTATTTATGTTGTTGACATGGCAGAAGAAGTGAAGGAACATAATGAGCAGGCTAAATTCCAATTACAAATTATAGTACAAATGAGAAAATAGTCAAAATATGAACCTTTGATTGTAACAGATGAAAATAGAAAGTAGGAACATTTGGTGGAACGGAGAGAATATAAAACACTTTTTAAAACTTTATATGTATAATTTTTTGTTTCATCACAAGTCATAGTAAAACAGTCTCATACATGTAGTTGGGTTAATTTTCCTTAAATATACGAAGCTTAAGCTACTCGCAAAATAGTAAAATTGCCTCCATTTATTTCTTTAATCAAATATGAGACCCTAGGAGCACTAGATAATTAAAGCTTAGGGACCAAATTAATTTCCCATGATGTACCTCGTTAGTTTCTAACAACCAACAAAAGTACCCCTCTAAAGTTTATTTGGCAAGTACTCCATAGGATCTCTCCCTATCCAACTGTAAACTTCATGGGATCATGACGTAATATTGCCGAAGCTACTTCCTATTATTGGATGGACCACTTTCTTATCTATGACAAGGGAAGTAAAGGGCATGTACCACATTCAATTTGCACCGATGTGAATTTAAATATTATTATATGAATAAATAAATATTTTTAATATAATTTAACTAGTTGATAAAATATTTAAAAAACCATCTTAGAAAATTAATCAACATTGCATGTACACAGATTTCATAGAATATGAAAAATGATAAAAATTTTAAAGATTTGATTGTAATATCGTGTTATTGCATGGTTTAGATAAAAATAAATATTTATTATTATCATACAATTTTTTAACAAAAAATTTAAAATATTTGAATTGGATGATAGTTTTTACTATTAAATTTTGTGTAATTGAGTTATAGATGTTCATTTTCTTCTTCTTCCAATAAATTTTTACTATATTGTGATAAATTGATGACGTTGTGCTATTTTACGACCAGAAAATAAATTCTAGAGAAGATCATTTTTTATTAAACATTCTAGGAAGACCGGAAAAAAAAACTTCCGTGTTAACAAATATTGTACTTTGTAAAATGTTAGACATTTTTGGCAGCACCAGTGGCTGAACCATGCACGGTCAAATATAATGAGGAACTCATTTATAATGATAAAAAATTATGTATATTAGATCTAAAATTTTTAAATTAGGGATATTGTCAAAAATTCATGATTAATTGATTGAATTAGAAATATATAAATATAAGTTTCGAATTTTGATCCAAAAAAATATAAATTAACCATCTTAGATAAAAAAAATAGTATTAAATCATCAATATTTCATAATTATTAATTACATAGATTAAAGAAAGTTAAAATTTATGAAAATTTAAATTTAATATTAAACTTAATATAGAATATACATTAATACATTAATTTTTTTATGAAAAAATCCTGTGAAAGATCACCTTATCACGATCATATGGAAAGATGGAATTGAAATAGAATTATAGAAAGATAAAAGGTTTTAGTTGCAACATTAAAAATTTACTATGCAAAGTGTAATAGTTGTAAGTTTATGACCCGAATAATGCAACCCAAAAATTTTATCTTGATTTATTTTAATTTACAATTTAAACTTTGGCCTTTCCATAGCTTATGGAAAAACGGTCTTTCGAAAGACATCATTTTTAAATACTATTACCAATCACATATTGATATGTACTAAAATGTGTCATTTCTAAATGTCAGTTAACAAAAAAAAGTCGTATAAATAGATAAAATCTTGGGAAAGACCGTCTTTCCATATGCATGTGGAAAGAGAGGTTGAATTAGAATTTTAGAAAGATTTTAGGTTTTAGTTGCAATATCAAAATTTTATTATGCAACATGCAATATTTATAAGTTTATGACACAATTACTGCAATCCAAATTTTTTTTCTTGATTTCTACTAATTTGTAATTTAAACCTCGTTCTTTCTATAACTTATGGAATGACGGTTTTTCAAGAGACGAACTCATATTTTAATACTATTACGAATTAAATATTGATATGTACTAAAAATATGTCATTTTTAAATATTAGTTAACAAAAATAAAATAAAATCGTATAAATAGAAAAAGTTTTGGGAAAGACCGTATTTCCACAGGCATATGGAAAGATGGGATTGAATTAGAATTTTAGAAAAGTAAAAGCTTTTATTTGCAATATTAAAATTGTATTATGCAACGTGTAATAGTTATAAGTTTATGACTCGATTAATGCAATCCAAAAATTTTATCTTGATTTTTTCTAATTTGCAATTTAAACCTTGATCTTTACATAACTTATGGAAAAACTGTCTTCAAGTGCCGGATTCTACAAAAAAGTGCAAATAAAATTTACAAATTGTTAAATATATCATTGAAAGTATTTATAAATAAAATCTTTCAGTACTATATTTAATATTTATTTAAAGTATTTTTTGTCTCAAATTAAATTACGTAGAAAGAATTGATTGCAGCGAGTCAAAAAAAGAATAAGTAGATGAAAATGATTCACTTATTACCATGAAATGAAGTTTTATAATACTAAAAATATAAAACCAAAATGGAAAGTGTATCAAATTTAAAAATGTACATTGTAAAAAATAAGTATTATGAAAGAATTTCCCTAACAAATGGAGATTGAGAATACAAAACAAATGTGCATCCTCATAAATAGAGTATGATTAGCTACTCATTAATTGAAAAACATTAAAGTATGTGAAGAACATTGAAAATGGGAGAGATGTTTGTATTGTAAATTGGGGATTACCTTTATAAAGTATGTCATTTACAATTAATTCCTTTAAGTTGAGGTGGAAATTTGTGTGAGTGACACGTGGCAAAATAAATGTGGGAATGCCATGTGGCAAAAATAGCCTCATTTAATATATAGCATAGATTTACAAAGTCTAAATAGAGACAAGTTTGAACCATAGCTCTCTCTAACACAAATTCCTAGACTTACTTCAATTCTTCACATAATTTTTGTTTTTGGGCTATTCTCAAAAGATGAATATATGAAGGAATCAGGTCGGTACTGAGATTTTATCGGCCTAAAGGAAATTAGAAAAAAAAAATCCCACACATAATATTAATTTAGGGTACGTAAGATTTGTAAAATGTAATTTTTCATCGGGAGAAAGAAAAATTGTTTAGACAGCTAATTGGAGTATGTAACATATGGTTTTTTTTTGTCCTATACATATATACTTCTTATGTTTTCTTATGCATGACACACTTTCCCTTTTTGCATGTTTTTTAAAAATTGTCACATTTTCTTTTACGATAAAAGGTGAATCGTTCTCAATTAGTCATTAAACTTTTAACTCCCTTCATTTAATTCTCTTCACATATTTCAACTTGCAAAAAATATAACACCTAAATTTATAGTGAAGCAAAGTAGATTTTCTTTCGATATGAGATTAAAACATGTGGTAATCTTAGCATTGAATAAAACCCGTAGCTAGGTTATAGTTTAAGTTTGGATGCTTGACCATGAATATTTGAAAGTGTGATTGAGTGCAAGGAAAACATGGCCTCATCAGAACAAGAATAGAAGAATTTGGTCACTGGATAAAATCTGGCACAAAAAATTACTAAAAAAGGTATCTATATTTATGTGAAAATTTCTTAATTTACTTTTACCTTTTGATGTTGTTCTTTAGTTCTGCAGATTCAATATAGTATCGAGATGCTACACATGTCATATCTGCAGTGACTCTCTGGATCATTATTTTAATTGTTGCACCACATCTTTGAATGTTTGGAACATATTGCATCACATGTTAGCTACTCCACATCAACACTTTCATAACATTTGGGATAGCTTATCTACTTATTGGACATTTTAAGCCTTTTCTCACATTCACACACAGATGGTCCATATTATGTCATCCTTCGTCTGCTGGAATTTGTGGAAAGCTGGGGACACTTTGATATTCGAAGGGAACTCAATTAGCACTGATGTCATAATCCATAGGATTAGAGAAGATTTTTTTTCTTAACTTTCCTAAATCACCCGGTTTTCTCTAACAACCCATTTGACAAAGATTGGCATACTTATGGCCTTACACCTGTAATCAAACCCAAGCCCAAACCTTTAATTACCAAAATTGGATGGATTAGGCCCCAATTACCTTTTAAAATTAACATGGATGCTGCTTGAGACTTAGCTTCTAATATTGCAGGACTTGGAATCATTGTTAGGGACTCCAGAGGTAATCTAATTAAGGCCATAGGTATCAAAGCAACATCCGATTCAGCATTGGATTCAGAATTGCTAGCCTTACATCATCGAGATTCAGAATTGCTCTTAGCAGTTCGAATTAGAGACAGATTGCATTAATGCTAAAACTTACTGTCTCACTCCCTCAACTGTACCATGGAATTCCTATAATTTGGCTTATCAAGTATCCAATTCTGCTATGGGACTTACTTTGACATATACTAAAAGAGAGGACAGTAAGGTTGCAGATAAAATTGCCAAACTATCATCCAAAATGAATCTTAATGTTGTGGAATACCAACTGGATGCACTTCCTTCTGAACTTAGGGGCTTACTTAAGCCCGTCAAATGGGTTAATTGGATAAACCCGTTATCCAAACCCAATAGATCATTATCCAATGGGTCATTATCCAATTAACCCGTTTATTAAATGGGTCATAATGGGTTGGGTCATAAATGAGTTGGGTCATTAAATGGATAACCCATTGGATAACCCATGAGATATTCATATGACCCAATGGGTTAAAATACATTATCCAATAAGTCATTATCCAATAAATCATTATATAATTAACCCAATAAGTTATCATTAAACATTTTCTATCAATTTGGCTTACAAGTTGTCATTATCCAATGTGATCAGGTATTAAATGTTCATTAGTTTTTGGGATTGAGCGGGATGAAAATAATTGTGTTAATGGAAAATTTTGATCTCCATGGTCCCAGATTATGTTAATTCAATAAGAACGTAACAAATACCCAATAAATATCCAAAATTACCCAATTAAATGCATGTGTAATATTTAACATAAATATTCACTATAATTCACAAATTATACAAATTATAATTCACAAATTATTCAAGCTCAATCTCGTACAATATTCTAGTTCGTACAGTATTCGATCTCGTACAGTATTCAAACTCAATCTCGTACAGTATTCGAGTTCGTACAAAATTCGCTCTCAATCTCGTACAGTATTCGGGTTCGTACAAAATTCGCACTCAATCTCGTACAGTATTCGAGTTCTTACAATATTCGAGTTCAATCTCGTACAGTATTTGAGTTCAATCTCGTACAGTATTCGAGTTCATACAGTATTCGAGTTCATAGAGTATTCGAGTTCGTACAGTATTTGAGCTCAATCTCGTACAGTATTTGAGTTCATACAGTATTCGAGCTCAATCTCGTACAGTATTCGAGTTCGTACAGTATTCGAGTTCAATCTCATACAGTATTCAAGTTTGTACCGTATTCGAGCTCAATCTCGTACAGTATTCGAGTTTGTACAGTATTCGAGTTCAATCTTGTACAATATTTGAGTTCGTACAATATTCGAGTTCGTACAGTATTTGAGCTCGAGCTCAATCCCAAGTAATATTGTTCGTTAGTCTCGTACAGTATTCGAGTGGCCAAATGTGGGAATTTCATTTATTATTTTCTTATATTCAATAAAAGAAAATATTTTTAAAAGTCTTCATATTTCGAGATTTTTCAAATTTAGTAAAAGTTTCTTAAATACTACTTCTACTTCTTTCGTCAAGATCATTTATCAAATTTTAATTGGTTCAAATTAAAATTGATTAAAACATGAACCGAAATCGACAAATATGATGAATCGAGAATTTGATCGTTTCTAAGTTGATAATATGTTTTAGGGAAAAATTAAATTATTCGTAATCAAATTTGTGAAAATTTTGTTATCTTATGATATGAAATTATCCACGGGTCACCCGTTATCCAACCCAACTCGACCCACCCAAAATTATCCAACGGATAACCAATTATCCAACCCAACTAAACCCAATAACTACAACCCAATTATATCCATTAACCCAATGGGTCATTATCCAATAAGTCTTATCCAATAAGTGAAATTAGTATATGGGTAACAGTTATCCAACGGGTGACCCAACCCGTTTGACGGGCCTAGGCTTACTTTACCTTGATAAAATTGGCATGCCATCAGTTAGAATTCATGATTATCCTCCTTAGAAATAGTTACTGATGTTAGTTTCTAATTTTTTCAGGTCAAAACACACAAGGCACTCTACATGCAAGCAATGTAGCAACATGCAACTCAATGCACCAAGATGATTCCATCACTGCTCAATGTTGTAGATGGACTTTTGCAACAAACACAACTCCACGCAGGCTACCAACTTTATTTACCATTTTGTACCATATTTTAAAGCTCTTGTATAGGAATAGGATTTGGGGTTTCATTGGATGTCTAGCCTATACACTACCACAGAGAGCCTCCTCTAGCACCGATTTTTTAGCAACGGTTTTGAAAATTGGTGCCAAAAATGTAATAGCACAGTTTTTTATAAAAATTTTAACACCAATTTTTAAAACTGGTGTTAATTTTAAAATAGTACCGATTTTTAAAAATCGGTGCTAAAATTTTTTAAAATTCTATCTTCCTGCCAAAAATTGGCAATTTTTTTTTAAATAGTACCGATTTTAAAAACCGGTGCTAAAATTTTTTAAAATTCTATCTTCCTGCCAAAAAATTGCCAAAAATTTCAAAATAGCACCGGTTTTTAAAAATCAGTGCTGAAATTTAAAAAAAATCTATCTTCCCGCCAAAAAAATTGCCAAAAGTTTTAAAATAGAACCGATTTTGGAAAAAATAGCACCAATTTTTAAAAACTGGTGCTAAAAATTTTAAAATTTTATTTTTCCCCTCCAAAGAAATTGCCGAAATTTTTTAAAATTCAATCTTCCCGCCAAAAATTTCAAAATATTCGTCGACATTTTTTAAAGTTCAATCCTTCTGCCAAAGAATTAAAAAATTTTCCAATTTTTTTTAAAAAAATGTGCCAAAAATTTCAAATAATGTTGCTAGAAATTTCAAATGCTGGGAGCAGCTGCGCGTAGCCGCTCTAAGCTATCTTTTTTAAAACTTTCAAAATCGTTCACTTCTTTTGTTAACTTTAACTAGTAACTAAGTTAAGTTAAATTAATCAATGATCAACCTTTATTGACCTAATGTATATAAATAAGAATAAAATTTATTTACATTAACTAATTAACGTTCAACCATTAATTGATTTAGTATACATAAATACAACTTTAACTAGTCAAGGTTAATCCTTATTTGACTTTCAATATATAAACACTAATAACTAGGCTGGCTTTGACTAATCAACGGTCAAACTGTACTTGACTTTCAATATATAAACACTAATAACTAAGTTGACTTACACTAAAAAACGTTCAACCCTTACTTTACTTTCCATATATGAACACTAATAACTAGGTTGACTTTGACTAATCAATAGTCGAACTTTACTTGACTTTCAATTAAGCACTAAAAACTAAGATGACTTTAGCTAATTAACGGTCAAATTGTACTTAACTTTCAATATGCAAACACTAATGACTAAGCTGACTTTAACTAATCAACGGTAAAATTTACTCGACTTTCAATATATAAACACTAATAACTAGGTTGACTTTGACTAATCAACAGTCAAACCTTACTTGACTTTCTATATATAAATACTAGTGACTAAGTTGACTTTAACTAATCAACGGTCAAATTTTACTTGACTTTCTCTATATAGAAACACTAGTGACTAAGCTGACTTTAACTGATCAATGGTCAAACTTTACTCGACTTTCAAAATATAAACACTAATGACTAGGTTGACTTTGTCTAATCAACGATTAACCTTTACTTGACTTTCAATATATAAACACTAATAACTAAGTTGACTTTAACTAATCAATGATCAAACTTTACTTGACTTTCTATATGTAAACACTAGTAACTGAGTTAACTTTAACTAATCAACGGTCAAACTTTACTTGACTTTCTATATATAAATACTAGTGACTAAGTTGACTTTAACTAATAAACGATCAAACTTTACTCGACTTTTAATATACATTAATAACTAGGTTGACTTTGACTAATCAATGGTTAAACCTTACTTGACTTTCAATATATAAACACTATTAACTAAGTTGACTTTACCTAATCAACGGCCAAACTTTACTCGACTTTCAATATATAAACATTAATAACTAGGTTGACTTTGACTAATCAATAGTCAAACCTTAATTAACTTTCAATATATAAACACTAATTACTAGGTTAACTTTGACTAATCAACGGTCAAACCTTACTTGACTTTCAATATATAAACTCTAATAACTGAGTTGACTCTAACTAATTAACGGTCAAAATTTATTTGAATTAGTATATATAAATACAAATAAAAATGTTTGACTTTGACTAATCAACGGTCAACCTTTACTTTCAATATACAAACACTAATAACAAAGTTGACTTTAACTAATCCACGGTCAACCCTTACTTGGCTTTCTACATAAAAATACTAATAACAAAGTTGACTTTAACTGATCAACGGTCAATCCTTACTTGGCTTTCTACATACAAATACTAATAACAAATTTGACTTTAACTAATCGACGGTCAACCCTTACTTTGCTTTCTATATACAAACACTAATAACTAAGTTGACTTTAACTAATCCACGATCAACCCTTACTTGACTTTCTATATACAAACAATAATAATTGGGTTGACTTTGACTAATCATCGGTCAAACCTTACTTGACTTTCAATATATAAACACTAATTACTAGGTTGACTTTGACTAATCAACAATCAAACCTTACTTGAATTTCAATATATAAACACTAATTACTAGGTTGACTTTAGCTAATCAATAGTCAAACTTTATTTTAATTAGTATATATAAATACAAATAAAAATGTTTGACTTTGACTAAT
This sequence comes from Rubia yunnanensis, assembly GCA_037428765.1. NCBI lineage: Eukaryota > Viridiplantae > Streptophyta > Magnoliopsida > Gentianales > Rubiaceae > Rubia > Rubia yunnanensis. The sequence continues at coordinate 131,783,533 of CM075063.1, forward strand.
CAACGGGCAACCCTTACTTGACTTTCTATATACAAACACTAATAACTAGGTTGACTTTGACTAATCAACGGTCAAAACTTACTTAACTTTCAATATATAAACAGTAATTACTAGGTTGACTTTGGCTAATCAACGGTCAAACCTTACTTAACTTTCAATATATAAGCACTAACAACTAAGTTGACTTTATCTAATTAATAGTCAAACTTTATTTGAATTAGTATATATAAATACAAATAAAAATGTTTGACTTTGACCAATCAACGGTCAACCCTTACTTGACTTTCTATATACAAACACTAATAACTAGGTTGACTTTGACTAATCAACGGTCAAACCTTACTTGTCTTTCAATATATAAACACTAATTACTCAAATTTTGGGTATTTCGTTTGGTTACTGAATACTTGCAACTTCCTGAATGGTCTTAGTATCCGGAAACAAAAACTTAGGAGATTAGAAAGATTGAATTCTGCTAATGCAAAAGGACTTTATATGTATCTAATTTCTTCTTTTATTGCACGATTACAAACACGCAAACCTTCACAGTTGGCCACAACTCAAGATTAAGCCCTTGCTTTTTTTTCCATGCATGACAACTACCAAAGTAAGTGTTGTTTTTATATGTGTTTAAGCTCATTTAACGTAGAACATGTTGACCAAGATTTTGACTTTTTTTTTGTAACTAAATTGGATCAGGCTTTTGACGCATGGTCCAGAAACACAGTGTTGAGTTTTCACAACCATTACAAAAATGTGAACTGTTGCTGGTACAATGCAGATGATCGGGTACTTTCTCGCGCTGTGGATCTGTTCATATATCTATTAATTTTGCATTTTCATTAGAGTTTGATAATCCTTTTCTGCTCTTTGTAGGAACTGTATGCCGGGGGTAATGATCGGCAGATCCTGGTCTGGTTTCCTCCCAATTCAACAACCTATTTTCAAATACTTAGCCCAAATTTACTAATTACTTTTCCCTTTCCCAAATTTACTAATTACTTCTCCCTTTCCCAAATTTACTAATTACTTCTCCCTTGCCCAAATTTACCGCTCGCCTCTAGTTTTCTTCACCGCCCACCAGCAAAGCAAGCCCCCGCTCGCCTCTGGTTTTCTCCACCACCACTAGCCAGAGGCGATTGTATCCGCCATTCAACTACCTTCAATATGGTACCTGTTCAATCATGTATGACTCTTTGTAGTTTTGTGACTAGGTGTTTAGTTGTTGATTGTTTTGATTTGATTATGGAAATAGGTACTTCCTCACGGTCCTTCTTCAAGGAAATTGAGATGTGGAAAGAAGAGAACATATTGAAGGTAGTTGTAGTAGTCTAACCTTTTGTTGTGATTGGAGTGTGGACCATTTTATGTGGTAGGAATGTCAGGTGTTGAAATTTCATACGGAAGGGACCCTCTTGAGGCTCTTGATTTCTAAGACTGATTATTGTCTGGCTTTGATTGCAGAAAGCGATGGCGGAAAAAACAAGGGCTGTCAATTCTCACGGAGAACGTAAGTTTTTAAAAATACGAGTTTGAGAATGAGTGAGAAGTGTTTAGATAATGGAAGATGATGATATTCTTTCTTATTTTCCTTGTTTTAATCAATTCTGCTAGACATAGCCTCTGGTCCCCAGAGAAGAAAAAACAATGCTGATAATCTTAAGAAATATTTAAATACTAACTTTTTAGTTATATCATCACTAGTTGGTTGAATATGTGTAACTTACATTAATGTAAATGTGATTTGTGTCATTTCAGCAAATTGTGATGTCAAACTTGAATTAAAAAAAATCGGTGATGCTACTAGTATAAACATGCTTTTTGGTTCTGCAGATCGTTAAGGCAAGTTATATCTCCCTTTGGAGAGCTTGATTCGGTTTACTTAAATCCATATTAAGTAATATTACTTGACGTGCGATTGTTGATTGCTATTTGCAGATTAATCTAGCGGTTTGTAGTGCTCTGTACTGGGTGCTATTAACCAGCTGGTCCAGGAGGGAGCAACCTGCCAAATGCTGCAGTTGTTGCTAAAGGATAAATAGGTGTGCATCACCTTGTGTTTCCTTTTATTGCAATTGTAGTGCATTAGTTGTAGATGTTATTTTACCTGATTGCAACTCTCACTTGGTAATGATAGCTACAATTTAGAGTATGCTGTCTACTGATGATGCTATTGCGAAATTCTGTATGTTGTGTGTTAAGTATATGTATGTTCTCACCGTAGTGTGGTTTTGTGTTATAGTATGGAATCTGTATGTTGTGTGTTGTAGCTGAACTTAACATCGAGTTTGTGAATGCAGTATTTCAAAGACAACCCCGACGACTAGAATCCCCTTTACAACACTAAGAATGGAGTCTACACTCAAGGTTGAAGATTGAACAATGTGGTGATATCTTGGGGACATGATGAATACATGTATTTGGTACATTTTCTTCAATTTCTTAATGAGTAATTATTTTTATTAATTAGTTCAGATCGGGTGAAAAGTTGAGTTTTTAATTTTTTAGCATATGGCATGGTAGGGTATATTTGAGCATTTCTAAAGACTATATATTCAAGATTAATTGTGTGGTTTAACCTTGTGATTTGATATGTACACGCCACATGATTCAATTGCTAGTTCAAGGTAAAGCTATGTTTAGTCCCGTAGATAGTTATGTTTGGGATAGTTATGTTTAGTCCCATAGATTATTAATTTTTTATCATGCATTTTTTGGTTTTATTTCTATGTTATCAATTTTGTGAAGTTAATTTTATTATTAAATTAATGTTCTACTAAATTGTTAATTTTGGTCTTTTTCCCTTCCTTTGGAAGCGGCTTTCAGAGGAAGGGATTTTTTTTAATCGTTGTAAATATTTTAGCACTGGTTCAAAAACCGACGCTAACAAAAAAAATCGGTGCTAAAATTAGCAACGGTTTAAAAAATTGGTGCTAAAATTAGCATCGATTTTTTGAAACCCGTGAAACCTTTTCACCCCGCACTTGTGCACCGGTTTTTTGGGTCAAAAAAATAGGTGCTAGAACAAGAAAAAATGGTGCTAGAGGAGGGCTTCTTGTTGGTATCTCGCTAACACGGGGGTGGGGGTGGAGGTGGATCATAGGAAACACATCCAAAACAATCACTCACCTTTCCTTTAGAGGCACCTTTCCTTTAGAGGCTCCTGAGCCAAATTACAACTTTAGCTTATGGATAGAACTTCAAAGTCGATCATGTAATTGAATCTTTAAATTTATTTTGGGGTTTGGAGAGCCCAATAAATACTCCCGTCCACTGTTAGTAGATGTTTATCTTTTAAAAAAATCAAGGAAAACATGTTTTCTGAGTTGGGGCTTATGTATATGTTTCTGTTTCTGTTTCTGTTTCTGTATATGAAAGCTTCGTCCAAGCTTGCTATTGATTTTTAGTTTTTTTTCTTCTCATTTTGATATAAGCTTGCTATTGATTTCAACCTGCTTTTGCTGAATTTGTGTTTTGAAGCCTCGAGTTTGGTCACCTTCTCTCTATTTAATTATTTTATGTAAACGTTACTGAAAAAGTACTCCTCTTATGTTTAAAAAGTACTCCTCTTCTTCTCTATTTAATAAGTGGAATAGTTTTTTAAATACATATTTGAGTAGGTCTCCTGACAATTGGCCTGTCCATAATCTTATTGACAGAGTACTTATTTCTTACCTTATATAATGCATTTGTTATATTACATACAAAATTTAAAAATTTAGAAAATATTTTTTTATATCATATATTTTTATATTTCACATTCAAATACACATTATTACTTGTTTTAATTTTCAACAAAAGTAAAATTTCAAATTACTTATTACAGGGGCTCATAATCCACTAGGTCTTTTTATCTGTTTTGTTAGGAAAAAAAGGTTAGTGTTAGGTGCATATTTTTCATGGTACAACTTTTTAAAGAGGAAACAAGTACGTGATCCTTAATTAAGAAACTATTCCTTATCAATGACCCGTCATTAATGATTTGCCTAATTAGAAGGTGCTCCTTAATAAGGAAAAAATTCAAATAGCGAGCAAACATTTGGAATGCTGATAGTATTATTTATACTTTCTCTTATTTGTATTAATTGATACCGTGTATTTTACTTGGCATGTAACTTTTTGAAATGAATTGAGATGGAACCATATAATTTATTAATTCTTCAAATGCTTTTTCTTTCTTCCAGCTACGCGATCCTCCTTTTCGGTTTCCTAATTGTATGATTCATTCTTCTTTTAAATTATTGTAAATTATTGTTGAATGACGGAAAATTAAATGGATCTATTTATAAAGAGTGAAGGAGGTAAAACTTTTCTCATATTTTATTCAATTTTTTCATCGTGCTTGTGTAAAAATGATCAAATGTCGATCATGGGTGCCAGTGAGTTGATGGGTTCATGTTGGTGTGGATTGGTAGATTCAAATCTTTAAATTCAAATCCAATACGTTGGTATTTTTAGTTCATCATGAATCTAACCGACAACCTTGTATAGTTCAAACCTAAATCCAAACTAATAAATATGAAATTTTCGTAGTGTGTGAATTTAACAAAACCTAGCCTATAAAAATGCAAAAATACCCAATTGACTCAAAATGACTTGATATAGTAGTAAAATAGGAGCACATCTATGTGACTCTCTTTCTTTCTTTGTTACATAATCAGCCCTGAGAATTAAAATACAAAAAATAAGAAGATGAAAAGCATGCATGCATGCAAATTTGGCGTTTAGGTGAGCGATTTGAGTGATATGAGTTTCCAATCACAACTCCAACTTTAAATTTTTTTTTAAAAAAGAAATCAAGAAATCCCGTGTATTCACTGTACAAGACGAACACCTTAGCTCTTTAACGGTAATATTTACCTTCACAACAACAAACGATTAAAATCAGTTCGGCCGCGCTTAATTATAGGCCCGACTCTTAATTACTCCCGACAAACAATTAAAGATGATTACTAACTCTCCACACCATGACCGACTTGTCCAAACTCCCGCTGTAAAGATTCCACCTCGTATTACCACCACCCTCCGACGTTGACTCAGCCTCGTACTCGCCGTCCTCCTCCACCGCCAGGCATTTCACGGGCCCACTGTGGCCGGTCAAAACAGAAAGGCACGTGTGGACCCCACCCATCTCCCTCCGCCACACGCATATGCTCTTGTCCGCGGACCCACTGAACACAAGATTTCCGGCGGCGGCGAGGCAGAGCACCGCCAGCTTGTGGCCGCGGAGCACGCCGCCGTGCGTGACGAAGTGCTTCTCCAGCTCCCAGAAGTTCACCAGCCCGTCCGACGACCCGGCGTAGACAACCCCGCCGGCGCCGCCGTGCAACGCCAGCGACGTCACCGCGCTCTCCTGCTCCAGGAGCGTCTCCACCAGCATGTGCTCCGTGCGCCGCCCCACCAGCTCCTTCCTCCACGCCTTCACCGCGCCGTCGGCGGAGCCGGTGAACACCATCCCGTCGAACCCCACCACCACCGCGTTCACGGCGTCGCTGTGGGCGGCGATTGACTCCACGCACTTCGAATCCGAAATCCTCCACACCTTCAGCGTTTTATCCCATGAGCCGGAGTATAGCAAACCGCCGGCTAAATCCACCGCCATGCACGAAACGGCGTCGTAATGCTTGATCCACGGGACATTGCGGTGGCGTCTTACCTCCACGTAGTTCCTCGGATTAATCGAGCTTTTCAGATAGTCTGTCGTTGTCGGTAAACTCCCGACCCGTTTGTACCCGGTTCGTTTAAATCCGGAAACTCTCCAGACCCGGATTTTCCCGTCCTGGTGCCCCGTGAAAATCTTGTCGCCGAGAACAACTATAGCTTTCACCAACCCGCTATTCGACTTGAACCCGGAAAAATCCTTCAGTTTCTTCCAGACCCGGATATTCTTCCCGTCGGATCCCGTGTACAGCAAGTCACCGGAAGTCGCCAGAGAGTACACGTGGCCTTCTTCCCGAACAAGCGACCCGATCAACCCGTTATCCACCACCCCGTAACCCGACCCGGGAGCGAACTGCTGCTGGGTCCAGGGAGATTTCGAAAACGGAGAAACCGGCTGGTTCCACGGCGACAAGTACGGCGAATCTCCGCCGCTGCTAGGCCCCGGCGACATGCTGGGATGATACGAGCTGCTGCTACTGCGCCTCGCGGCGGCGGAGGAGGAAACAATGGTGGACTTCTCCTCATCGTACTCCTCGTCGTGGGAGATGAAAATGGTCGGGTCGGATTTCAGCAGCGTCCGGAGCTTCTGCCTCTGCGACTGCGGACCGTTTTTGTCCTTGAACGCGGCGCCGCCATTGCCTTTGATCTGCTTCGTCATGGTGAAACAGGAGAGGATTTCAAAGTGCTTGTGAATGAATCCGATTTCTTTGTTGTTATTGAAGGACATGTATTGAAGAAGAAGAAGGTGTGAATTATTGGGAGAAATTTGTTGCTGTCAATGTTACAGTTGGAGAAAATATGGAGAAAATATGGGGCGGGGGAAAGGAGAATATATAGAAAAGTAGGTGTACCGAGGAGATAAGAAACAGGGACACGTGGTGGAATTATACGTGCGGGTTACGTAGGTTGTAAGAAAGGCGAGTATTATAATTATTGGAGTTTATTGCATTTACGTCCCTGGGGTTTGGGCTTATTACTGTACTGGCTGTAGCATCGGGGATTTTCTGGTGCATAATAATCGACACATTCCATCACTACTCTAACCGGATTTGGTCATTCTCATCTGACACTAGAAACGTTTTTGTCTGTATTATTACTCCATCAATGTCCATTTTATCACCGTTTATTCTTTTTAAGGCTGGACTAAGACAGAGTACCATGTGAGTACAGATTTTGAAACTTCTTCTAAAATAAACACAAAGCGCAAATTATATCATACCCCCGGTATACGATGAGCATTGTATCTCCCGTAGTACTAAATTTATTACTGCAGTTAATCCTTAAAATAAGGATAGTAAATTAACAGTTAGTTACTGATTAATTACTGGGAAATTGAACACAGAGATGCTTCCATGATCTACTTATGAAAAATATATTTACTGTGTATCTTTTAAAATAAGTAACTTATGGAAATACTGATGAGGAACATGAGTGCATGTGGGAAAATGGTAATCACTAACTTCATGTAAGAGCTAGGTCATGCTAATATCTTTTATTTGAATTGAGGTGAAATTAATATAACTAAATAAATTAAATTGAATTCTCTACTTCATTCATACTACTTCCTTTATTCCATTTTAAACTGCAATTTAACTACTATTCATTTAGTCAAAACATCTTAACTTTGACCATGAAATTGAATTAGTGCATAAATATAAATATTATTGAGTGATCCCAATATTTTCTGTTAAAGCATATATTTTCAAAATATTAAATTTCACAAATTTTAATTCTCCTTTATAAAATATATTAATAATCAAATATTTTTTGAGTCACCTGTTGAAAGTCAAAGTGTGCATCTTGAAATGGAATGGATGAAGTATTATTATCCATAACTGTGGAAATTATAATGCTTTAATACGTGTATATACAACAATAGATAGGTTAATTCATTTTTTTGCCTACTCTGGACTAAATTTAATCGAAATGGTTTAGATTGACTTGAATTAAAATTAACGTAAATCGATAATAAAAAAAAACATGTATTAGTTTGATTTGTCATGTCATTTTTTAGTAGTATTTCAACGGTAAACTATAGCAGAATGTAGCTTTCACGATTCCACGTCTATTAATTTTAAACAATGATATAAATATTGAAATGCTTAATAATTTCCTACCCAATATCATGCAAATAGTTTGATAGAGTTACATTTACTTGCAAACTGCACATGTAAAATATTCTTAAAAAATGTAAACTATCTGCCACAAAATTTATTAAATATTACTAAATATGCCAAAAAGCTAACCATCAGAGAGATATCATTACATATTTTTTCATCTTGTATTTACAAGAAATGATCAGATTTTTGGACAAGAAAAACAGAACTCCAAACTGCATACTTAAACTTGATTTAAGAAAGGCTTTTGATAGAATTAGTTGGAACTTCCTTAAACATATTTTGCTCAAGTTTGGTTTCAGTGGGAAGTTTTTAAATGCAGTTCTAAATAACTTGTCTCAAGCATATTTTTCTGTTCTAGTAAATGGTAATCCTGCAGGTTATTTCAAGGCATCTAGGGGCATTAAACAAGGTGATCCTCTCTCACCCTTCTTATTCAATCTATTTTCAGAGGCCTTCTCTAGGAGTTTAGCTTTTTTATTTCATAATAATAAACTAGCTAGCTTTCAGACTGCTGCATCTATTCCTTCAGTGTCTCATCTTAGCTATGCTGATGACACTATTTTATTCATGCAAGCTTCAAAGTCCAATTTAATTAAGATCAAGGCATTCCTTGAAGTTTTTGAGTACACTTCGGGTCAAAAAATCAATTTTGATAAGTCTGAATTCTATCTAAGCAAAAGGGCAAGCACTGCTAAGCTTCATCAAGTTAAAGCTGTATTACAAATGAAAAAAGGATCCATCCCTTTTCAGTACTTAGGCTGCCCAATTTTCAGAGGTAGAACTCTTAGGAGATATTACCAACCTTTGCTAGCTAGCATTAACCAAAAGCTTCAAAATTGGAAAAACAAATGGCTTAGTAGTGGGGGAAAAATGGTCTTAATTAAATCTTGTCTCTACTCTATTCCTCAACATATCTGGACAGTAACTAACCCACCTAAAGGAACCATTAAATCAATTGAGAAAAAATTGGCTCGATTCTTTTGGGGGAAAACTGAGGACAAAAACAATAGAGTATGGAAAAAATGGGTAGACCTTACTAAGCCTACTAAGCATAATGGTCTTGGTTTTAGATCCATTACAGCCATTGTGGAGTCCTGCTCCTGTAAACTGTGGTGGAAGTCTCAACAAGGCACTGCACTATGGGTTAAGTTCATATGGGCACTACCTACATCCCATAGGAAATTTGTCACATGGAAAAGGATCAGTCTAATCAATCCTTTTGCTGAGTCTAACTCCTTAATCATTCATGGGAAAGGGAGTTGTAGCTTCTGGCTGGCCAACTGGTGTCCACATGGTCCCCTCATAAACCATATCCCAGATAGTATAATATCTCTTATGCCCTACATCAGTGTGGCAGATTTTATCAACAGTAGAAATTCTATTCTGGATCAGATTTCCTCCTTCTTAGGGCATGATACTCTTCAGTTTTTACAGGGGGTGGAAATAACTGCTGAGAGGGATGATAGAATGGTGTGGAAAGCTGAGTTCTCAGGTAACTTCACATTCAAATCATGCTATAAGGCCTTAACCTCACAGACAGGTAATTTTATAGCAAACAGCTTTTTATGGAAAATACCTGTGCTAACAAAGATCCTTATTTTCACATGGAAATTATTGAACTCTTTTCTCCCTTTTGATGAGGTGCTTATTTCATGTGGCTTTAGTCTTGCATCCAAATGCCCTATCTGCAACCATTCTGATTCCATTCAGCATTTCTTTGTGAACTGTAATTTAGCTCAGGCTGTCTGGGCTAATTTTGCATCCTTGTTACATTTCAACCTAAATGCTTTGCAATCTATTTCACAAAGATTCTTCATGTTTTGGAATTGCAGTGACTTACCAAAAACTGAAAATATTTACTGCAAAACCTTACCTTCTTTGATATGTTGGGGCCTATGGAAGGCCAGAACTGGTTTCCTCTTTGATAATAAACCTTTTTCACTGAATGCTATCTGCAAAGAGGTTGAAGACTTGATCAAACTAACATTTCTGGTATGCCCGGGAAAACTGACACCAACTGGTCCTATAACACCCTCACTTAGACAACTTGTTACTCTATCTAGACCCCCTCCTAAGCCAAATTTTTCAAAGATTATATGGGAAAGGCCCGGCCCTGGTTGTATAAAAATAAATGTTGATGCATCTTGGTCTAATGGCAACGCTTCAATGGGTCTTATTGCTAGGGATTCTTTGGCTTGCCCAATTATGATTTCTTCTGCTACCTTGTCAGCTGTTTCATCTCTTTCAGCTAAAATTGAGGCTATATTACATGTTTGTCACATTTTCCCTCATCTGAACCATACTCATGTAATTGAATCTGACTCAAAAATGGCTGTTTCTATGTTTAATGATCCCTACAATGCTCAGTGGGAATTTTTTGACAAGGTCTATAAAGCTAGGGCTATGTTAGGCCGGGCTAAGCTCCAACATGTCTTTAGGGAGGGGAACCTTGTTGCTGATGCTCTTGCTAAATACCATGTTGATCCGGGTTTTTCTTTAGCTAATGTATCTAAGCATATTAATGGTCTTATTACTTTAGATAAACAATCCTTGCCTTCCATTCGGGTTCGTAGCAGTAATCTGAATTGATACTGCTGAATGGAGTTTTTTAACAAATATGCAGGTATGGAAAGGAGCTGCAGAAGCCAATACAACACTTTGGCTGGTCCTTCACTTTGGTGGATGCCTATCCCAGCATTCTCATTACCTTTTATTGTAGACATGTTGTGAACTTTAGTTACAAGTAGGAGTTGCCTGGCCGGGGGAGGAAATTAACACAAGGGGTGGAGATTTTCTCCCTTGGATCGCAACTTCTTCAGAAACTGCACTACTATAGTATAGATGCACATATATGTAGGCTAATACTTTTGGAGACAACAATGTTGCCTCAAGTCTAGTGACCTAGACACACTCATGTACAAACTGTTTATTTTGATATAGGGCATGGGGAACCCAATACATAACTCCCTCACCTTAGGGTGTTTTTATTTAAAAAAAAAATTACATATTTTTTCATCAATAGTGGTTCCAAACGTGCCAACGATATCCAAAACTAGCAAATAAATTCTGTAAACTCCAAAGGGGCTCTTGGTAAGGAAGGCAAAACTTGGGGACGCGGATGCAAATATTCCCATATTATTATATTGACCGGTATGGACTGTGCCGGCAGTGAGGAGACGACAAATATTTTAGTTTCCATGGTGGCGTATGTTGATTGTGTTGTGCTGCTTCAAAATTTGCGTAGCTATAAAGGGCAAATTTAACATGTGTCTTTTGATTAATTCACATCTAATTGTTCACAAATAGTACACTAATCAATATACATTGACTTCTTCAAAGATGTTCAATTACTCGATCTCATTTCAATCTGCAGTTTAATTATTAATTCAGTCAAAATTTTTAACTTTAACCCTGAAATTATAAAGAGAAGGTCTTAGGAAAGACGGTCTTTCCATGAGCTTATGGATAGCCTACAAGGGTTTTTCCCTTAAATGTTATAATTTTTATAAAATTTAAATATTGTATTTTATAAGTTAAAACAAGTAACAATATATATTTGAATGTGAAAATATAAAAATATTTTTAAAAATTCTAAATTTTGTATGTAATTTAACAAATGCAATGTATAAAGTAAAAAATAAGTGGTCTGTCCATAAACTTATAGACATGCCGTCTGCCAGGAGAGCCACTCAATTATAAATACTGTGGTGTGACACCTTATTAGATTTGCTGTGAGATGTATTTTCAAAATATCAATTTTTCACAGATTTTAGTTATTTTCAATGTTAATGATTAAATATTTTTCAAGTCAGCTGTTGAGAATTAAAGTGTCTCGTTTTAAATGAGATGGATAAAGTAATTGGTTTTCCATTTAGAGTAGAGCTTATACGTGGACCAATCTGAATCAAACAGGAAGGATTAAGAAGAGTTAGCGGGGGACATATATAGTTTAAGCTATGAATTAAAAATAATTATGCTCGTAATTAAAGAATAATTAAGGAGATTTTATCAATAATATTGTTGGAAGTAAACCAAACTGAAAAGAGTCAAAAGCCTAGCCGCCGCGTATAAACGGGCAGGCAGTAGTTCGGTTTTTACCTTTTCAAAAACCTTAGAAGGTCAAATGAAGACTTTTTCGGATACGACACGTGGCGGTCTTAAATGTAAAATCAAAAAGTCAAATCTTCCAATTCCTCTAATAATCATACAGTACTGGTGTTGGCAAATGGCAATTGGCAGTAATCACATACGTCATCATGCATCTTAATTTAGGTCATTTTTTCACAAAATGAAACCCATAGTTTTTAAAACTTGAAATATAAATGAAAATTTAAATACTAATGGAGATAGTATCTCGCTAATGAACTTAATAGACACAAGCTTCTCTTTTTTTTAAAATCCTAGTATGAATAAGGTGATCTTTATCCGATTGAACTGAAGTAATATGAATGAAACTGAACAGGATTTTAGTGCAATTAATTTAAGTTCGATCCCTCTCATTCCAATATAGCGTAATTCAATTCATTTCGATTGCATATTTGTGTGACTCAAATTAGTCCAACAGAGTCTAGTGTCGAATTGTTTGGCTATGTACATTTTAGTTCAACCAGATCAGTTCGTTCCATCTCAATTCAGTTACTTGAGTATAGTTCACTTTGCTTAAATTTGATTCGGTGCATTACCGTTTAGTTTAGTTTAATCAAATCCATTTATACTCTATTCAAAATAGTTTAATTTAGTCTAGTCTGATTAAGTCATGTGTCTTTTCTGGATTATTTTTCCTATTCATTTCTGTTACAAAATAAATTCAATTCCGCAGAAAAAAAACCGTCCGGTTTTACCAACCCAGCTAAAATGGCCGAAATTGCCATCATTATTCATTTTGAGCCATGATGAAATAATCCCCCGAGCCTGTGAATAGTTTTATTTAATGATTGGTTATAAACATTTAATCAATTGAGATTAAGCCATTTGCGCATTGTGTACAGTGACCGGAGGGAATGATTAAGTGCATGAATCTATACGTGTGTAGTTTCTGGATAAACCGATTATCTAACCAAATATAGCTCAAGTGTCTCAATCAAATCTGCACAAAATCTTTTATTCAGTCAAAGATGTCGAACATTGACAACGCATTTTTATGCATATATCAACAATAATTTTGTCGTGTGACATATGGTTAGATTCGTCGTAACATGTAGTTTCTAAATACTTATTTGTTACTTGTTGTTATTGTTCGTAACTACACATATTTATAGCTACACATGTTTATTAAAGATCATAAAAAAGATTCCGTGCAAATTTGGATGAGACGGACGGAGTATATGTAATCTCTGACTTGACTTAAGTTGTTACGTTGACGTACTTAAAGTGTCCAAGTGTCACAACTGGTTATATGTGTCACCTGTTGGTGTTTTTCGGCTCTCTTAATATATATTGAAAATTGTCGCAGGTGACCCATTTTCCTAATTAAGTTACAAAATACTGTTGTTAGCGTCAGAAAATAATATAAGCTGGATCAGATGGTTTTAAACCGTCCACGTACGTATATATCGTTCTGTTTAAAGGAAGGAAAATGAACAAAAATAGTGTTGAGAAATAAATAAACAAATGATTTGATTTTGCTGGGGTTTGTCAGATAATATTACCACAAGCCATTAAGTTTTGACAGCTTGTTCGTTTGAATTAATAATCTGAAAATATTTGTGTGATTTGTTCCCGTCCATTCATATGATGTGAAAGGAATTTAAAAACAAATTTTATAAAAATAAGAGTTGACATTATATACTTTCTGTAACTCTTAAAATTTTAATTAAATTTTAATTTCATAATAAATCATGGTAAAACAGTTTTATATAAGTTTTTCTCTTAATAATTAACTTGTATTTTGATGAATATATGTTCTTTTTTTAGAGATGTTCCACACTTCATTCAAATTCAAGTTGCCTCACAGAAAGGGAGTGAGGCTTCCCTGTGTCTCACACAAAGGTGGGATGGGACCCACCACATGATTCATACGAAGTGAGGCTCTACACCTAATACGGTGTATACGGAGACTTAACCCCCATAATGTGAGGCTTCACATTATTAGAAGTGGATTGAATTGAAATTAAATTGCAACGTCAATCGGAGCAATTTCAACTCTACATTAAATGTATCAGCCATGCTTTGAAATCGTCTCCCGCTGATAAAGATCTAGTCACGAACCCCATTATAAATTGTTGGAGTTCAGTTTCTATAATTGATAATCACGCATGAGCTTTTCGTTAGCACATAAATTCCAATTTAACTAAACAATCAGATGTGAACATATACAACAGAATTAAGTAAATGGATATGAGAGTGGAGAATTATACCAACAGAGATGAATGTTCAAAATTGAAGCAGAGTCGAGATTGGTATCTCTGTCCTTAATTCTTAAAATGCCCCCGTAGTGTGTGACGGTTCGATGGCGTTTCGAATCCTAGGATACAACTGTTATACTTTTTACTCCGCACAACTCGGCGAACCAATTCAATGCCTTACTCTCAGACTCGAAGAACACGAAGAACGTGAAGTACACGAAAAAGGAAAAGAGAAGAGCACGACGTAAGAAAGGAGAGGAGGATTGTGTTTTGGTGTGTTTAAGAATGAAGCTAGAGGCAACCTATTACAGGCAAATGTGCACTAACGGCTAGGAGGGAATCGTGGAGCAATCCGCGCCTCTTCAATTTTGAAGAGAGCAATCCACCCCCTGCAATGAAAGGGAGGAAGGCAAGGAGAGCGTTTTACGCCCCTGCAATTAGGAGGGTTGACCGGTTCAAAAATCAAATTCCAAAATGATCTTCATGAACCGAACATTCCCAAGACTCGAGTTTTCATACTAGTATTTGTACTGGCCATATTTCCTTCCCATTTCCAATGTGGTATTTATAATATACCACAAACCCAAAATATTACTCTTTAAGTAATCAATTTTGCGTCCTCATTTCTCATTCAAATGGAACCGAATTTAATGTATGAGTATACTACAATATAGTACTCGCGGAGACAAAAAAACTAGGTGGAGTTCATATACTCATGTAGTATATTTTTCTTAATCTCCGTATTTTCCCAGCCACAAATGACATAAAAATTACGACGGTCGAAATTCTCACCGGTGGAGAAAGGAGTATTAGCAGCGGCCAAACAGGGCGGTTCCGGGATCCGAACAATCGCCATTTTTGGTTGTGATTGAGGTTATAAATTAATAATGCAAAACTAGGTTCAAAAGGATGGATATGAATACAATAGAGTTGTTGAAAATTAGGGCTACGTAATAATAGCACCATGCTTATTATAATACGACACTAATTTTACAAGATAACGTAGTTGGTTGTTCATCATTTGACTTTTGAGATACAATACAAAACGACGTGTCGAACATTAATATTCACAAACCTGCTCCGATATCCCCAATGATCATGACAGACTAAGATTTGAAGCTAAGCATCATAAGTAAAAACTACGATTTTTTCCAGTCATTAAAATCACAGAGCTGTCGCGACCCGGTAAAAACGAAGATTGAAGGTCGAGTAGCAGATTGCCTACATGGCGCATGGACCTCACGACAGGTATAGTTGTGGGAGGCCCACCCCACAATGTGTAAGCCATAGAACGTGTTTAATTAGAAAGTCTTAATAGTTAGAGGTTGTGCGGTGTAAACCTAGCACAAATTTGGAACGTTTTAAATATTAATGAGAATGGAAACACTTTCTACAAAAAATTTTTTTAATTAATTTAAAAAATCACAAAGCGTTGTACCAGAGATTAAGCAGCACGTATAAAAACATGTTTTTTCGTAGGTCGATTGCTAAACATGTAATCACTTGACTGGGATTCTGATCGTATGTTTTCCGATTCTCCTACAAGTCCCTTAATCTCACTACAAAATTTAAAAACTTATCGGATGCCATTTTATAAGAAATAAAATAAGAAAAAGTGATGATTTTATGCAGTACGTGGAAGGGAAATTTATAGGTTATTAAGTTGAGTGTCTGTCGGGATTGATGAAGCAAAAACATTCATAATCAAGATTAAGTGATAATGTTAAAGTATTAACTAAGACGGTCCAAGTAAAAATAGATAAATTAGTGCACTCAAATTCACCTTTTCAACAACTTGTACGGCCATGGAGATTAATTTCATTATACTATTAGGAGGGGGGAAATTTTGTATTTGATATAATGACGTATACTTGATCATAATAATGAGAATAATTGTGACTTATTTATTTGGTAACCTGATACTCTTTATATGTAAATTGTATTTATATGGAAAAGCTTATTCTACCCTTGTACTCTAACATACTCTCTCAATCTTTACTGAGTGCAACGAGGGATAGATTGAAACGATGCTGGCAAAATTAATAACTCGTTAGAAAGACATTTGGTAAAAATATTAGTAACATGTAAGAACATGTCTAACACGAAAACCTTCATGTGCAACCATCTCAAAAACAAAGTGGTGGTCTACACTAATATGTTTGCTACGATTACGGTGAATCAGATTGCCAGGAAGATATGTGGTGCAAACATTATCACAATAACGGGATGACGAAGATAATATCTCAAATTAGCAAGAAGTTGATGGAACCAAATTATTTCAGTCGCAATGTATACAACGACCCTAGAGCGACGACTGTCAAAGCAACCAACCCAATCAACTTAAAATATTTTTTCGAAAACCATGTTTCTTTTCTATTATTGAAAATTCAAATATGACATCACATTATTTTCAGAAGTTACAATTTTTAAAAATAATTTTATTTATCATTCAAACTCACCAGCATCTGTAATGGTCAGAATCGAATAAGCTAATATCATGCGGAGCATAGTTAAATTTATTGTAAAATAGTTTTATAAATAAATGTCAATGTTTTACACATTAATTACACACGTAACTTAAATTCAACCAGTCGATACAATCAATCAACGATAGGTATACAAGATATTATAAGGGCCCAATACCTCAACACCGCCTTTTTTCAAACCTCGAACGAGACTTCATATTTAAATCGTATGAACAGATTGTCAGTGTTAAGATACGTATCGATAAATGTTGATTGAAATCTAGGAAATAAACTCTAAAAAGATGTGGGTATGACTTTTTAAGAAATCACCCATAATGGTTGGATGACTTTCGGCCTCTAAAAGATTGCTTGATTAGAACGACATTCGAACTTCATCAGAAAGATTGATGTGTTTTTCTGCTTGCGGGTAGCAAAAAAGTCAAAAGAAATAAAAGTCTTCTAGATGCGGGCAACTTGCTTGAATGCCAGAGGATTATACAAGGAGAATCGGTTGAACCAAATTTCTTTCAGATTTTCCTCTTCTGAAACCGATTTAATCTCATTGATTATTCCACAAATCATAGTTAAGAATAATCCATCAGTTGATTTTTTTTTTTGAAAAATCAATCATTCCATGATGTTGGGAAAAACGCTTAACGGCGATTACAATGAGTGAAATGGACATCCAACCTAAATAGCCTCTAACACTAACTAACAAGGAAATCTAAATGGCATGTCAACCAGACTGATCGTTTGTACTATTACAGATCCGATAAAAAACCGTAACATTGCCCTCGGGAATATTAACTTGCTTCCTGTGAAAACACTGATTTTTATCTTAAATGTATATTAAAGGTTAAAATAAGTAATAATGTGTATTTGAATGTGAAAATATAAAAATCTATAATGTATAAACATATTTTTAATTTTTAAATTTATATAATTTAATAAATACAGTGTGTAAAATTAAAAATATAATGTATATAATAGATAATGTTATGAACATACCGCCTGTCACGAGGGACACTCTTCGCTGGAATATGTGAAATGTGGATTGTGGGAAATTATTGAGTGCACACGCGAAAATCATGTGCAACTTGAACACCAATCACCGTGCAATGGTGCAAATGTGTCTTTTCTAGACATACTTTCTTTCTGCCCACTTTGCAATAACAAGCTATTTTTCCTTCTGCATTAAGAAACAAATTAATCAGAGGTAGAAGTAGAATACACGGAGAGATCTTATGACATCTTCAAAAATTATCTAGGGTTACGATTCTCTTTTCTTGCAGAGAAAGTAGTAGTGTTCAAATAGAACACCAATCACATGGACAATACTTACATTGTCGGACCATCTTCGACCCTCGCCATCTCGATGACAAATGATCGACCGGGCTTCGGGCCATCAAGCATTTTTTATATTGACACCTTTCTCTCTTGGCAGGTTTCTGATTGTTTTCACCCGCTCAACTTACATTTTCTCGTCCCAATTCAACATGCACCATTCGTTTTGTATTGTGTCAATATTTGAAGAGCGGAGGAAGTCCTCTGTTGTACTAGTGGCCAATGGTGTGGTACCCCCCAACAAGTGTACTGCCATCCAAACTCTCATCCTGGCGGACTTTGACAATTTCACTAGTCGTTATCCAGGCCACTACGCTCCATTGATTGGTTTCTTCATGATTCAACCTTTCTGGAATTCCTAGCTATATGCTGATTGCATGAGTATGCATATATTATGATCATCATCTTTTTGGATGATATCCTACTATGATTTCTCTGTGAATCTTGGAATTGCAAAGTTTCTACAGCCCCATTACATTGCTGATCAATCGAGATCATCACTTGGTGAGGTTCCTTTTCACATAATTTGAATGGAATTTAACTGAATTTGGGATTAAATATTTTCAAAAACTTAAGCACTCCCTCTTCACAATATTATGCTACTCCCTCTATTTTTGCCGTATATTTTTTTATCAACTTTTCTGAATAACATATTTGATCATAAACTAAAAATGTGGCTGCAAAAATATACATTAAAATATGATTCTCCGAGATATTGTTATATACGTTTTAACCATGTTGATAGTTTAGAGTTGGTTCCCATTGTCTTATATCAACCTGCAATTTAACTATTCAACTGATCAAAACTTCTCAACTTTGACCATAAAATTGAATTGGTATATAAGTACGTATACTGTTGTGCAGTAATTCGTTACAACATATATTTTTAAAATATCAACTTTTCATATATTTTAATTATCCCTAGTAAAATATATTAAGGATCAAAAATTTTTCAAATCAACCGATGAAAGTCAAAGTGTGCAGCTTGAAATGAGACATGGGGAGTAGATCTTCAACTTTATTAGAAAAGACCAATATACCCTTGAGGGGACTGTCAGGCAAATATGGAGAAGTAGAAGCATAAACAACATGAAGGAGTTAGCAAGAATGCTTAAGGCTCTAGAAAAACCATTGCAGGAGATAAATAAAAGGGGATTTGGGGCAATAGCTGGAAAAGTGGTAGGGAGTTTGGAAGAATGGAGAATGCTACATGAAAAGCTGAATGAGAATCCTTTATCTGAGTCAGCCCAGAATATGGAGTCTGTTGCTAGGGAAAAAGTGGAGAAGTTGCAAGAAGCTGAGCAAAGATTTCTTCAGCAAAAACTGAAAAATGCAGTGGCTTAATGAAGGTGATATATAGACCATAAAAAATGTTCCATACATCAGTTAAAACAAGGCAGAATAAGAACTGCATTGCTGCTCTAAAGGTTGGTGATGAAATGGTAAATGATCAGGTGGAAATTGAAAATCCCCAGGTGGCCAGGTATATTTAGAATACATACCTATAGCTTGATGCTCTGTGATATATAAGTTGATAACCAAGTAGATGTGTGATAGGAGAAATGTCTTGCCTGATATAATAGCGCTAATCAAAGTGCTTTTCTAAAAGGAAGGCATATAGCTCACAATATCTTATTAGCACAGGAGTTGTTGCTTAGGTATAAAAATGAAACAATGAAGCCTAGTTGTGTTCTACAACTAGCTTTAAGTAAAGCATTTGATAATATTATATGGGATTTCATGATGGATTGGCTGAAAGAGTTGAAGTTCCCTGAACTATTTATAGGCTAGATTAAGAAATGTGTGATGAATGCTTCCATTTGCCTGAGTTTAAATGGTAGATATGCTGAGACTTCCATGGCTGGAAACATTGGCGGAACCAATGGTACGAGAGGTAGGGCTCCAGCCCTACCTCAATCGCCGGCCGGGGGTAGAAGGATTCGATCCGGCCGTCGAGCGCGTCTTCCGCCTAGGCCCGTCAAATGGGTTAATTAGATAAACTCATTATCCAAACCCAATGGATCATTATCCAATGGGTCATTATCCAATTAACCCGTTTATTAAATGTGTCATAATGGGTTGGGTCATAAATGTGTTGGGTCATTAAATGGATAACCCATTGGATAATCCATGAGATATTCATATGACCCAATGGGTTAAAATATATTATCCAATAAGTCATTATTCAATAAATCATTATATAATTAACCAAATAAGTTATCATTAAACATTTTGTATCAATTTGGGTTACAAGTTGTCATTATCCAATGAGATCAGGTATTAAATGCTCATTATTTTTTAGGATTTGGGATGAGAATAATTATGTTAATGGGAAATTTTGATCTCAATGGGTCTCATATTATGCTAACTCAATGGGAACATAACAAATACCCAATAAATATCCAAAATTACCCGATTAAATGCATGTGTAATATTTAACATAAATATTCACTATAATTCACAAATTATTCGAGTTCAATCTCGTACAATATTCGAGTTCGTACAGTATTCGAGTTCGTATAAAATTCGCACTCAATCTCGTACGACATTTGAGTTCGTACAATATTCGAGTTCAATCTCGTACAGTGTTCGAGCTCAATCTCGCACAATATTCGAGTTTGTACAGTATTCGAGCTCAATCTCGTACATTATTCGAGTTCGTACAGTGTTCGAGTTCAATCTTGTACAGTATTCGTACAATATTCGAGTTCAATCTCGTACAGTATTCGAGTTCAATCTCGTACAGTATCCGAGTTCGTACAGTATTCGAGTTCGTACAATATTCGAGCTCAATCTCGTACAATATTCAAGTTCGTACAGTATTCGAGTTCAATCTCGTACAGTATTCGAGTTCAATCTCGTACAGTATTCGAGTTCGTGCAGTATTCGATTCAATCTCGTACAGTATTCGAGTTCGTACAATATTCGAGTTCAATAGTATTCGAGTTCGTACAATATTCGAGTTTGTACAGTATTTGAGCTCGAGCTCGATCCCAAGTAATATTGTTCGTTAGTTTCGTCGAGTTTACAAAGTCAACATATTATATATTTTTTATTTTTATTTTTATTAAATATAATATAATGTACGTAATATTATATTACATAATATAATATTATGAGCTCGAATATGAACAAAACGCCGACCGATTGATGAACAAAATGCGGACTGATGAAACAAAACGCAGACTGGGAACTGGGAACTGAGAACTGAGAAAGAACACGGACTTGATGGGTTTTTCACGTTTCACCCAAATAAATGATCTATACCCAATGGGTCATTTAGTTTGACCCAATGTATAATTAGTATAGACCCAATGGATAATTAGTATATACCCAATGGATAATTCAGTATATACTTAATGGATAATTAGTGTTTTCAACCATTTAAACTTTAAATGGATAAGTCACGTAACATTTTACTTGGAGTGAAAAATTACGATTAACTCTAATCATTATTTGATATAGGCTGAATCGTGAACATAACTACAAAAGAAGAAATATTTATTCGAGTGGCTAAATGTGGGGATTTCATTTATTATTTTCCTATGTTCAATAAAAGATTATATTTTTAAAAATCTTCATATTTCATGGAGGAGAATTTTCAAATTTAGTAAAAGTTTCTTAAATACTACTTCTACTTCTTTCGTCAAGATCTTTTATCAATTTTTAATTGGTTCAAATTAAAATTGATTAAGACATGAACCGAAATTGATAAATATGATGAATCGAGAATTTGATCGTTTCTAAAATGATTATACGTGTTAGGGAAAAATTAAATCATTCATAATCAAACTTGTGAAAATTTTGTTATCTTATTATATGAAATTATCTACGGGTCACCCGTTACCTAACCCAACTCGATCCACCCAAAATTATCCAATGGATAATCCATTATCCAACCCAACTAAACCCAATAACTACAACCCAAATACATCCATTAACCCAATGGATCATTATCCAATAAGTCTTATCCAATAAGTGAAAAATAATATATGGGTAACGGTTATCCAACGGGTTACCCGACCCATTTGACAAGCCTACTTCCACCGGAGCTTGGCGCGTATTCCGGCAACTCAGACGCGAAGCTCGGAGAAGAAGGCTGCTTCACGGCCTTCTTTTTTTGTTGCTAAACCAGTAAAACGACGTCGTTTTCACGTTAGTGAAACGACGTCGTTTCATTTGTAATAAGCAAAAAATAATAATTTAAAAACGAAATATGAATTGGATTGGGCCAAAACTGAAAGCCCAATCCAATAATCCATTTCTTCTCACAATTCAAACGAGCAGAGGAGGAGCACGGCATCCGCAGCCGATAGCAGAGCTTCCGCCGCGCCACTGCCAGGTCCGCCAGCTCTCCGCCGCCTCCCGACGCCGGACGCCGCCTCTCCACTAAGCCTCCCCTGAAAAAAATTCTGGTTCTGGAAAAGGAGTCAAGCGGGGTGATCCAATGTCTCCCCTCTTGTTTGTAATCTGTATGGAATATGTATCAAGATTGTTGAAGAGAGATTTTGATAGAAAGCTTATAGACTACTAACAGAGGTGTGGAAAAGTTTGAGTGCATTCTTTGTTATGTGGGATATTGACAGAAAGGAAGACATACTCTGGGTGCAATGGCTTCGGGCATACTGTATGAAGGGAAAGGAGTTTAGTGACTGCAAAATTTCATCCTCTCAGAGCTGGGCATGGAAGACTTTGCTTAGGCTAAGAAGAAGGATGAAAGGCAATCTGGAAAACTGTTGTAGTGAATTTCCTCTTTTAACCTTGGCCTTCATGACAATATCTTCCACCTATCATCAATCAGGCCAGCCCAGTGTATAGCCCACAGAAACCAAACATGGGCTTCAACACGGAAACGCAATGGGCTTCACAATCTTAGCGGTCTTCGTACCCGTCAATACGACGCCGTAAGGTCAAACCGCGAGCAAACTTCTGCAGAAAATTTCCAGTACTGAAGAGTAAGCTAAGCTGGCCGGAGCTCGCAGCAGTATCATGGAATTCTACGCAGAGGAAGGGAAACAGATAGAGGAATCATGTTCAACTCTCGTGCTGGTGATCAGTTCAACATTCCCCTAGGGTTTTTATTTCAATTTTGTATAAATTGTTTGTTCCTAATGTTTGATTATTGCTGTATTTTCTGAATGATTAGCCGGCGCTGTCGATCGGAAACGTCGGACAGCTGGCGGTGGACCTTCTGATATCGTCGTTGAGAGCGGAGAGAGTCGGTTACCTCGACGACCCCAACGTGCTGCCCTGCCTCGGGAATAACGCCTATTCGCCGTCGCCTCCCGGCGATCTCACCCTTCCAATTGAAGGTTGCGCTTTAATCTCTCTTGCACGCGTACTTGTGAAATTGATGCGATTTTGTGCTTGTTTTCGCTTCGATTTTGAATTAAATTGTTGTGTGATATGAGGATGAAATGCTTGGCATTATGTTTTTAGGAATGTGTGATGTATTTAATCTGTTTTATATGGCAGCTTATAGTTCGGTATTGCATCGGCTGACCTTCATTCAGCAGAGGTCTCCGGTTATGAAGGTAAATAAATGTGTGTTTCATTTCAGACAGCGGAGGCTTGTATAAGAACTTGATTCAATACTAAGTAATCGTTTTAACAGGGTTTGATGATTGAGCTTGCGAAAAATTTGGCAAACTTTGCTGCCGAGAATCAGATGAAGCATATTGTTATCCTCTCTAGCTTGGACTTTAGCCACTGGCAAAACATTGATATGTCAAGGTATTCTTTAGTTTATTTTCTTACACTATGAGATGAGATTTTATTTCAGGACTTACATTGGATTTTCGATATGTTCTGGAAAAAAATACTGAAACACCTTGTAATTGGATAGCGTGGCTAACTCTTTGGTTTATAATTGGTGGTTCAATGGTATAAGTTGGGATGTAAGAGTAGTAATCAATATTCAGTACTATACAATATAGAACTGGCTGAAGGACAGTAAAGACTCTAAGTTGCAACCTTTTATTTATTTATTCATTATAGATGTGAATGGTTGCAAATCTGATATTTTTAGTACTGTGTCCGTTCTTGCTTCATTTTTTGTTCTCCCCTTATTGCGAGTAATAGTATGTTAGAATTCTGACTCAAGTCAGTGCTTTGTCTCAGTGGCTCGCAAACATATTACCTATCCAGTTCCAACATGGATGGGACAGACAATGACTGTGAAAAACTTGGGTTGAAGAGATTACCAGAGTATAACCCTAGTCACTATAGGTGGCAATATCTCAGCTCAGTGGATGGAAAGGATCGTGCTCAAGATCATGACTTCCCTGTCGAGGACCTAGGAGAAGATGACTACTACCCAAGTTTGCCTTTTGCAGCTTTATTTTCTTGTTTGAAGGTATTAGCATCTATAATGCTTACTATATTGAGTTGCAGAGTGTCTTTTCCATGCTATATTATTGGTCTCTTTGTGTTAATAGACGAAACTGATCTTTTGGCCCCCATAGATTATCTAGCTGGTTCTAGTCTCACTATTTTAGTTGGCTGTCCCCTTAATATCTCATGTACCCGAGTCTAATACTTGTCGAATACACCGCTACTTGTTACTTTAGAAATGAAACAAAGATACCATCCTCTCAGATATACCTTAGCTGAGGCGAAATAGGGATGTAGGTTGAATTCGTGGAGGCTGACTTAGTTTTTTTATCCACATCCTAACCGAAAATCTGAATATAACATGAAACACCATTCTTGTCAAGGTTGGGTAGGCAGTAATTTGTCTTCTAGACTAATGATTTACGAAGCTAACTTTTCTAGTTGGATCTTCTTTTCGCACTATGGGTTCATCTTTAATGTCATCAACTCTTATCATGAATTTCATTTTTTGGTGTACCAGGCGAAAGGCATAAAGGCCACTTGTTTGCTTTGCTATTGCTCGGAGGGGGACAACATACCCGATGCTTTTAATTTAGCTGAGGCAACAGGCAAATTCTTGAATCTAAGCCTTGAAAGTGCTCAAGGTGAGTTTGATGACAGAATTATTGTTCATCAATTCTCATATTGATCCCAACAAAATTAACATCAAAAACCTCTTTTACAATATCATCATGGTGCATTCTTGCTACATTTCTTTTGATTGCGGCTTATAGCTAGAGGGCAATTTTAGTAATGTGTTCGACTGACTTTGTTCAGGCAATGGAAGTGGTAGATGGATCGTGCCTTTCTCATGGCAGAGTGTATATGGACCGCCTCCAGATGCAGCTCTTTTTTAGGTAGCTCTTGACATCCTCTTTCCCCTTCTATGTTTAGTTGTAAAACCACAAAAATGTGTCCCTACGACTCTAAAATACATTCACATTCGATCTCCAATCTCCATAGTCCTGACGAAAATAGTTTTTGTTGTGCACTTTTGTAAGAAAATCGAAGCATTTGATTTCACCTGCTGCACAAACTTTTCAGCAACTTCTGGAGGCCCCGCCTCTAAATCATTGCTGTAATCTGAGGGTTAGGTTGCCTACTGTTTGGAAAAAATCTGGGCTACTGATATGTTAAAAAGGGACAGATTTGGTACTTAGTTTTAGGTAAACGTTCTTCAGGATTCTGTAATTATAAAAGAAGATTGAGGGGGTCAGCACACCCATGCCATCAAATTGTTCCTAAAACTTTTTCACATTATTATAAAATGTTCCCTATTGATTCTCATATACTATTAACCTATTTAAATGAGTCAACATCCAATCCCCCTTTTATAGTTGTGAAGGTGTCACAAAAGTTACTAAATTATAAATTTTAAAATATTGGTAGCTCTTGACGGATCCGTTAACTTAATTTAAATATGTTATATCTGATAAAGGAACCAATTGAGAACATTTCCTAATAATTTGGGAATCTTTTGGGAACAAGATGCAAAGAGAGAAATGAAGCCTATAATTTTCCACAAAGTGAACACCTAAACTGTTATTTTCTCGATGGAAAGCGAAGGTGTATTTGGAGCTCGGTGTTTTGTATACTGTTATAAAACAGTTTATTTTTCACTGCAATGGTAGTTTTGTGGAAAAAGTTGCACCGGGGAATTTCTTAATTAATTATTAAATCGCACCGGGGAATTTCATCAAAGTTTCAGGAATAGGGTAGAAAGCAACCCTCTCGTTTATGGAGAAACAGGCCATCAGATTTTTATCCACCACTAGGCAAGTTGACCCTTAAATCCCATTACTTTCTCAATAATTCACGCCCCCTCTGTTTTCTAGCTGGCATGGTAGACAATTATTTAACCTTTTTTTTTGAGAGATTCTTGTCACACTGTCTAAGGATTAGATGGATTACAATAAACTGTATTTTTTGAAATTTATTTTATAAAATTTTAAAAATATAATAAATAAAAATAAAGATGAAATCATTTCATTGATTATATCTAGCAATTATGTGATTTAAACATAAATTTGTGTTTTTTTAATGCAATCAAATGGAGAAAATTGTGCAAAACTTTTTAGTAAGTACGTATATAAAGTGGAACACTTAATAAAAAAATCGATTAAATTTGAAAGTGATACTTATAAAAAAACAAATAAAATTATTTTGAAAGTGGTACTATTCAAAGAATGGGCGATGTATATCTATTTGGTCGTTGAAGAAATCGAATGGAGAGGGGTCCACACGCTAATTATAACGTGCTAACCGCATTAAATCCTGTAATGTCTGGTCACTATAACTATAAAGTAATTAAAGAGTCCGTCTCTTCAAATACGAATTTTTCTTCAAAGTGTATTAGGAAAAATAAATATAAAATTTTTGAGTTATATGAATCGAGTTATAAAATTTATAACTACTACACAATCATATAATAAATTATTAATATTGCAACTAAAATATTTTTTATTTTATTTTTTAATTAAATCTCATTTTTTATAAATTTATAAAAAGATCGTATTTCCCAGTACTAGGAACAAAAGCAAATAAAATCTACATTGTGATTATGCAAATTGAATGCAGCAGTATGGTAGATATTTAGTTTGGTCTATATTCATGTGTATAAATTCAAATAACCACCCAGACGTTGAGCACGGAGGGTTTTAGTAAAAAATAATAGAATTAAAATATTCGTCCACGATACTTTTGATGTTGCTTGGTTGGATCTCATAAAGTCATACACAATTTAATATCAATATCAATTGAGTTGTGATTACACCGTGAATAATCACTCTTACACACAATCCAGCTACGCATAATCCAGAGATTTAATAATCAAATTATTTCACGAGCGCAAGGACAAAACGAATAGTCATCTACCCAATAAAAATATATACATATCTACTAGTTGAATTTGCACATTTTTTTATTAATTTTCTCATTTGATCATAGATTTTTACCTAGTATATAGACCCAATATCATTATCACGTGAGTATTGTTGGATTTACCGCATGTTGCTTTGTTAGCCTTATGTTACCATTATATCAGTAATTTATTTAAGGGTATTTTGGTCTTTTCATATATTAGCATTTAAGGCGTTCTTCATGTAATATTTATTAGCACACTTGCAAGAACATACTTTAGTCAATATATAGAATTCTTCTCTTCTCTCAATCCGTAGATCTCCATGTAGCTAGAGTCTCTTCCCTCTCATTGATTTGGTAATTGTTGTTGGAGCTTTTCTAAATCCAATAGCACTGATCGAATTTAGGATTTAGCGGGAGAACATTGACAAAAAAATGTGCAAATTCGAACGGAGAGGGAGACCGGTCATCTTCCTAAATTTTCCACAATCCCAGCTTATAGAATTTTATTTGTACATCAAATTAGCTTCTTCATTATTTTTCTACATGTCAACTCTTTAATAGTTCATGGCCCTTTACATAAATCAAAGCACATATCATAACAATTCTTTCCTTCAAACTTTAACAATTGTTTATATAGTTTCTTACTCTTTCCTCTCCTGCATTTTCCAAAAACCCAAAACCAAACCAACCATGTCATCATCCTCTTCATCATCGGAATCCGAAGATCACACATCTCCACTTCCCCGGCGAGAAATCCCCGGCGGCTACGGCATCCCGTTCTTCGGCCCGATCAAGGACCGCCGTGACTACTACTACAACCAAGGCCCGGACGCATTCTTCCGGACGCGGATGGAGAAGTACAGCTCCACCGTCTTCCGGACCAACATGCCGCCGGGCCCATTCCGGGCCCGGGATCCCCGGGTGGTGGCGGTGCTGGACGCCGTCAGCTTCCCGATCCTCTTCGACAACTCCAAGGTCGAGAAGAAGAACGTTTTGGACGGGACCTACATGCCCTCCACCAACTTCACCGGCGGCTACCGCGTCTGCGCGTTTCTCGACACGACGGAGCCGTCGCACTCGGCGCTGAAGGGGTTCTTCTCGGCCCAGCTCGGGGCTCTGCGTAGCCGGTTTATACCGATCTTCCGGAGCTCCATTTCTGAGCTTTTCACCAGCTTAGAGGATGAACTGTTGAAGGATGGGAAATCGAACCTCAACAACCTCAGTGATAAGGTAATGAATAGGGTTTGCTGTTCGTTCAATTATCTGTTTTTTTTTTTTTTAATACATTACTATCACCTATTGCCTCACACAAAGGGGGTGCCTCCCCTGCGGCTCACGCAAAGGTGGGGTGAGACTCCCACATGACTCATACTAAGTGAGGCTCCTAAGCCAACACGGTGCAAGCGGTGCAATTGGAGGTTTAAACTCCAAAAATTGCCCCAAACCAAAATTAAACCTGGGGCACCTCTGGGGCGGGCATAAGCCCTGGCCACTGGGCTACTCCCAGTGGTTAGTTATCTGGTTTCGTTTCGTGTATTAATGAGTCAGTAAATGTGCTTTCACTAGTGGAAACCGGCCTTAAATGCGGTCTTATTAGCCCGAAGAAGTAACTTCTCTGGTAGTGACTTTGATTGTCCTCAATCGATCAAAGTCACATTGAGGAACCGCCTTCGAAAGACACTCTTCAAAGATGGTTAATTTCTGCCTTTAATATGCTTGAAAAACCACCTTCTTCCATGGGTCATAAAAAAAAGTTGCCGGAAAACTCAATTTTCCGGCTGAAGAAAACCTGAGCTTTGTTGCAGCGAACAAAGAAAATGGAAGGCAAAAATACATATCTGCATATTGATTTCAAACAACCAATAAAACATCATAATATTTTCTTCAGAGCAAATATAGATCTGTACATTAAGAACAAACAAACAACCAATATTTTCTTCAGAACAAATAAAAACAAAGTCCAGATCTGGAGTTTAAGAAGAAACGCAGCCCGACGGGATGGCTCATTCGTGGTGGAGGGTTCTTCGGCGTGGTGGCCATTTGTCGTGGAGTCTTCACGGTGGTACGTCGCAGCGTGCTTCATGGTGGTGCGTCAAGGCGCAGCAGGTGGTGGAGGCCAGGGAAGCGGCGCCGACGGTGTCGTGAGAAGAAAGGGAGTGGGGTTTTGAAGTAAACTAATATGAAGGGGAGAGAGATGAAAAATGGCTTCCTAAAAAATTCTACATGAGCTCTTATTAAACTGTAGTTCCGGGTGCGTAACTCGTTCATGCGAGCGTCCTACAATATGATACATAGTTTCAACTTAGGAACACACTCAAAAACATGTTTTGGTTTCGTAATTGCCTACCTACAAAGGCGGAAAGTCATAACCGCCTTTGAAAATGGAAGATAGAAGGCAGTTATTACGCGAAACCGCCTTTGATCGAACCATTTAAAGGAGGTTATTATAATAACTGCCTTCCATTGATATCCAACCACTTTCTAACGCCATGGCGGCCCGAACGCAACCAGTTACGGTATCATAATTGCTTCTAGAAGGCGGTTCTACAGTATTTATAGTATTTCCGTTTGATCTACATGTTATACTCCCTCTAGTTTTTTAACATTGGCTCCGTTTCTCTGAAAATTTTTCAAGGCATGTTTGACCACTGATGACTTTAATTTCATACATTAACAGACTATAAAATTTTACTTTTCAGAAATTACATGTTACGAAGAATTCAAAGACACATCACATGACATTTGTTATTATATGGAGTTAAAGTTATTGATGGTTAAACATGGCTTGAAGATTTTGACAGTCAAACGGAGGCAATGTTAGAAAATCGGAGGGAGTAGCTTAATATGTCTACATGTAATAACTTTATGTCATTTTTTCTAAAAGATAGTTAAAAATACATATTCTTTGATTGATAGGTTTATTCTAGATTGTATCTTAGCTATTTTCACAAATCTCTATTATATGTTGGTATTTATATGAAATTTAATAATTCGAGGTCAAGCATGTAGATTGATAGAGTTATGTTAGGGTGGTAAAATAAACTTAACAGGTAAAATAGGTTTTTAATTTTTTATCCACTTGAATAAGGGTAAAATGGATAGTGGATTAAATGTATAATTTAAAAATAAAAGTCAGATGAATTGGACAATGGGTTGACAATGGGTTCCGTAAAATGATTTGATCCGCAGGTTTATCATTCTGAACAGCGGGTTGAGATTCCATAGGATAGAGTTAAAATAACATAAATTTTTAAAAAATACAAATAAAAATAAATAATCTTCAATTTATATTTCGATCCATATGGATTGAAACTCGTAAATTAAGTAATTTATTATTTGCATGTTGAATGATTTTCGACGAGTGGATTGTATGGATTTCAACCCAACCAATTTATAACCCGAGTCATAAAATGGGTTAAAGTGAATTCTACCACATATAGTAATATATATTTTACAATTACTCGTACTATCTAATTCATATTCATCTTGTCCACCTATTTGTCAATCATAAACTACGCCTTCTTGCAATATCTAATTTGTTTATTTTTATATAATATTGTATGTTAAAAAATTAATGTCTTTAAGATTTATGTTCGATACAATAGTTATGAAAACATTCCAAGTTTCTTACCTGTTTTAGAAAGAGATTCGAGACATAATACTGTAATGTGTTCATACTTTTTGTAGTTGTTAACAACTCTGATCTTATGTTTTCAAGGTTTCGTTCGATTTCATCTTCCGTTTGTTCTGCGACAACAAAAACCCAGAAGAAACCGCCCTCAAGACCACCGGGCCCGGAGGATTCGACAAATGGCTTCTCCTAATGTTAGCCCCATTAATGACATTAGGCCTCAAATTCGTCCCCAATTTCGTCGAAGATCTCTTCCTCCACACTTTCCCGCTCCCATTTCTGTTCGTGAAATCCAATTACCAGAAAATCTACGAAACCTACGAGAAATACGGGTCCAAGATCCTCGACGAAGCGGAGAAATCCGGGCTGGGCCGGGCCGAAGCCTGCCACAACCTGGTCTTCCTCGCCGGGTTCAGCACCTACGGTGGCATGAAAGTCCTCTTCCCGTCGTTGATCAAATGGGTCGCCGCCGCCGGCGAGGACCTGCACCGCCGCCTCCGGGAAGAAATCAGAACCGCCGTGAAAGAAGAAAACGGCGTCACATTCTCCGCCATAGCCAAAATGGAGCTGCTCAACTCCGTCGTGTACGAAACCATGCGCATCGAGCCGCCGGTGCCGTTCCAGTACGCGAAGGCCCGGGAGGACATTGTGGTAAATAGCCATGAATCTTCGTTTCTGATCAAAAAGGGAGAGATGATATTTGGTTACCAACCTTTTGCGACGAAAGATCCTAAGGTGTTTCGTGACGCTGAAAAATTCGTCGCGGATCGGTTTTTAGGCGACGGAAAAAAGTTGCTGAGGTATGTTTACTGGTCTAACGGCCGGGAGACGGAGAATCCGACCGCCGGCGATAAGCAGTGTCCCGGAAAGGATTTGGTGATTCTGTTGTCCAAGTTGATATTGGTGGAGTTTTTTCTTAAGTATGACACTTTTACGGTGGAGGCTTCTACTATTATGTTGGGACCTTTAGTGACAGTTAAATCTGTGACTAAAGTGGAGTGACATATAGTGATGTGGCTAGTGTGCTAGTTTTGTAAGGGCTTGTAATGTTTTATTGCTGATTGGTTTTTTTTTTTAATCACCTGGGAATAGCCCAGTGGCCAGTGCTCATGCCCGCCCCACGAACACTCCATGTTCGAATTCGGACTGGGACAAATTTTGTGGGGTTCAGTCTTCAATTACACCGTGTTAGGTGTAGGAGCCTCACTTCGTGTGAATTGTGTGGGAATCTCACCCCACCTTTGTGTGAGATACAGGGGAGCCTCACCCCCTTTGTGTGGGGCTGGGGCACCATGGATTTATTTAATGAAAGGGAGTCCGAACATTTGTTTAAAAAAATTGTTTTTTTTCTTTGGGGCTCATTTCTCTTTCTCCACTTGTTAACGTAAATTATATCCTACCCCCGAGATACATTCGCATTGTATCCCCGATTTGCTTACTAAATTTATATTTTAAATTTGAAAAAGTTCCGGTATACTGTCTGCATCGTATCCCGGAATATGGTATACAAATTAGTTTGTTGATGTAGACGTTTACGCAAGTGTAGTTTTTTATGGTGAGTTATGCACATTAAGTTATAGATTTACTTCAATAAGTGTCAAAGTCCAACCTACGTTTAATATGATACTTAAGTTCTTTTGTAATGCATAACTATTAAGTTCTGTTAAATGGAAATTTAATTAGGTGAAATTTAGCTCTATTTAATTATATTATTACTATTTTTTGACACATTTATTTTAGTTCAATTTAGTTCATTTCAATTCATTTCAGTTCAATTCATATAAGATTATATAAACTCCAGAGAACCAAAATTTATATGAGTTTGCTCATTATATATGTTATATGTCAATAACTAAACAGTTACATCTGAGAAACATTTATAGGACATTAAATTGCAAAAGACAACTCTGGACCTATGTCTCATTTTAACCTTTAATTTAACTATTCATTAGTTAAAATTTCTCAACTTTGATCATAAAGTTAAATTGGTGTATAAGTATAAACACTATTGTGTGATACATTGTTAGATGCGGCATCCCATATATTTTTAAAATATTAACTTTTTATGAGTTTTAATTATTCTTAGTGAAAGAAATTATGGATAAAATATTTTTCAAGTTAGCTACTAAATGTCAAAGTGTGCAGTTTAAAATGGAACCGGGAGTATCAATGTATTATAAACTTTGTTAACGGTAAATATTTTTCTTGAATAAAATAATTCCACGTGAGAAAAGTCTTGGGAAAGATCGTCTTTTCATAGGCTTATGGAAATACGAGGTTTAATTAGAATAATAAAAGGTAAAAGGTCTTAGTTGCAATATTAAAAATTTATTATACAACATGAAGTAGTTATAAAGTCTATAACCCGATTCATGGAATCTGGAAATTTTATCATCCATTCTTCTTATTTGCACTTTAAACTTTAATTTTTCCATAACTTATGGAAATAGCTGACTTATGGGAAAAAATGTATCTTAATCGACAAACTCTTTCACGTGTAACAAAAGTAAGTTGAGAAATAAGACTTTATTTTCATATGAAAAGAGAGAATATATAAATGCAGGATATTTACTTTCCATATATTCCATCCATTCCATCTTAATCTGTATAGAATCATTGTTTACGGTTTTCAAAAAATATTTTTGACCGTTAATATATTTAACTGTGTAAAATTCAACAAATAAAAATTTAATATTTAGAAACTACTTATTATGATGAATCAAACAATATCACACATGATAATATTATTGTTTATATATCTATTCAAATACGTGGTCAAAGTTTAACAGTTTTAACTGGTTAAATAGTAAATTGCAAGTTATGCTGGGATAGAGGGAGTAGCATGTTTATCCTGTAAAAATTTACTTCCATTTTCAAACCTGAATCCATGCAAAGAAAAACAAACAAACAAACAAACAAAGAAATTGACATTTCAATTATTGTTTCCAAAAAGAAATAAATCACCTTATAACCACTTGGGATAGCCCAGTGAACAGGGCAGTGTGCCCCTAGATGCAACCCAGGTTCGACTCCTCCCCCTCCTGGAGTTGCATTATTATGAGGTTTAATTCTCCGTATACACCGTGTTAGGTGTAAGAGTCTCACTTCGTGTGAGTCATGTGAGAGTCTCACCCCACCTTTGTATGAGACACATGTGTGAGACAACTTGAATTTGAATAAAGTGTGGAACACCTCCAATTTTTTTTTTTTAAAAAAATCACCTTGTGAAGTTATAATCAGATGTACAATGTCTTCCAAATTGGGTTTGGGCCAGTAATGATGAGCAATCCTAATGATAATGTAAACACAAAGCTATGGACTCAAGTACGTGAAAGCCTACTCATGAACTTGTCCGAGCTGTCAGGAAGAAACATATATTTTGGCCCATACCGAGGAGGTGATAATAGTTTCTAATGAAGTTGTCAAGTCAAATTCACGTAATCTTGTTTTAGGAGGTCTAAAACCGTTATGCAATTCTTCCTCACTTTGCATTTCTTATGCGATCCTTTTGATCTTATGCGATCCTTTTGAATAGATATATGAGGCTGAAATTTAGTTTTACCGAATTTTAACTAATCCTTGTTAGTATGTTCCAACATGACCTATATAATCAAGTATGCAATAAATTAAATCAATAATGACACAAGACTTGGTTATGCAGTTCGGTGAAATCCACATACATCTGCAGGGTATGACCCAGTTCAGAATGAATCCACTAATTAGAAAGATGCAGTACAAAGTACACCATACATAATACTTATCTTTACTAACTATAACGTGTGAATTCTGCTAGCTCCCCTAGCTACCGATCCGCCTTGATAAGACTCCCTCTGACCTCGAAACTCTTCGATGCTGGATCTCCTCCTCCCGAGGAATTAAGGTGTACGTTTCTGAACTTTGTGCAGCATGCCAGGTATGTTGGAACATAGGAATCTGGCTCTTAGCAATTCCCGAAAGTCTCAAAAATCTGTATGCAGATTTTTGCTCAATTAAATTCGTACAGAACACAGTCGTGTTTGTCCCCTTTTATATCCATGAGCAGTTTGGAATTCTCCATGATTATCTCCACAATATTCCAATTCCAAATCTGCTCCTTGAAGCATATCCAAATCTCATAAATAAAGGGATTTTCCTTATCACAATATATCCCATATATTCGCAAATATCAACTCCACATATGTAGGAATTTCCCATAACTCAATTATACTTCACACGCCTCTCATATAGAAGAATATTCATATTTCCATAAATCATAAATGCCATAATCTTCTATCTCCTTTTTTGTAAAAGTATCTTGGCGTGAATATGCTTCTTTCGAATGTTCCAACATGGAAAGTTTTTCGTTTCCAAATATGTTCACAATGCTGCCAATTAAATATTCAATGCAAATATCTGACTTTACAATCTCCCCCTTTGACATTTTGTGAACCCATAATGTTTTGACCATGAATCTCACAACAAAAAACTTATCACACACATAGGTCTTCCAGACTTCACCTATGTTGGAACTTATGCACAATACCAGAATCTGTAAACAAATGAATACCAAAATTCCCACAAAGCATAAATACCAGAAATCCATCAAAAGATAAAATAATTCAGATTACAGAGCCAAAGTATCCAAAATATCCAAAATTCTCCCCCTGGGATCACACATATGCCAAATGCAACAAAAAAAAACAGCAATTTCCCAAGCATCAGTAGACTCCCCCTGAGTTTGACCTCTATGTTGGAACATAGAGCAGAAATCCGGATCATGTTCAAGCCTTCAACCGTGCTTTCTCTTCCTCCAGATTGGCCTTTTCTGCCTCTAGTGTTGCCAGTTGAATGGCAATTGCTCCCAGTCTGGCATTTAGAGTTACCAATCTAATATTCTTTTTAGCTAATGAAGAAGTTGATCTAGAAGAACTCCATGGTAGATCATGCACATGCCTCAACCCAAAAGTCTTCTTGTTTGACCTCAGAAATTCAGTGTCATTCACCACATCTTTTACCTTTCCTTTCACTTTGGCACTCTTGGCTAGTGCTGAGATCAACCCAGGATAGATAATTGCATGTTTGGCTTTGGGAGCAGTGGCTTGCCTAACCAGATTTTGCTGAATAAATAGCCCAAGATTGATAGGCTTCTGTGTTCCAACACAGTATAGCAACTTGGCCATTTCTCTTGTCAATGCAGTAGTATTTGTTGATGGCATCCAACAATGAACAACAATATGATACAACCCGAAAAATCTTGAGGACAAGCATGATACTTGTGAACACCCCATTGCAAGCCACTCTGCCTTATATCCACCTGAGATAATTTCTAGGATTTGATCATCCGAGACTACCAAATCCTCAGGAAAAACTTCATCAGTCTTTAGCGTTTGAAGACCCAATACTTTGTTAATTCTGGCAGCAGACAAGTCAATTATCCTTCCCCTCACATAAACCCTTCCAAACCAAGGGGAATCGGCTTCCAGATTTCCAACCATTAGATTAGAGTATACCTCAATAACAACCTGCCTATTATACTGCAGTTGAACCGTGGCTGCTTTTGTCATTCCTATTACCTCCAAAAAATCTGAGAAGCCACTATCCTTTTATGCTACTAATTCCACTGGTCTCTCAGGGATAAATTTTCTTCCAGAAAAGACTTCTCCCATTTCTTCTCCTTTCAAATCAAAGTAAGTAAATGACAATGCATTACTTACAGGAACAGGTGGCAAGACTTTCTCCTTTGGTAATTTCTGATCTCTCTTGAGCTTTTTGCAGGTGGAGAAATCTTTGAAGCATTCACCTTCCTCTTTCCTTTTGTCATCTGTAAAAATTCATCAAGCATCTCATCACTTGAATAATTCAAATCAGGAAGGTCCTGTGCTGGAACACACTCAGGATTTTCAGACTGCACTTGATCCGAGTCATTCTGGTAAGTCATTGGCTCTCTAGGTTGCTCATCATACACATTACCAGAGATATCATTCTGGTCTCCTCCTCCTATGTCAGCATCAGAATCCACCTCCATGTGATTTTCATCTTCAAACTACTGTGTTGGAATATGCACAACACTGTCTTCGTCATCACTATCAGACAGCTCAATCACCACTGGCTTCCTAAGTTCTTCCATCCTCTGGGCAGCATTTGGATTAAAGAAGCCAACCTGTAATCTGTCTCCATACTTCACAACCTCCCTTCCAGCAGCTTCTTCCTCACTAATCTCCCTCAAGTATACATAGCTAGGATAGGGAATACGACAATACACATTGAATTTATCATTTTCTTTGTACTCGGCATACTTACCCATCAGAAATTGCACATTCTTGTTTTCAACTCTCCTTATATCACCTATATTACCCGTCACAAGTTCTTTAACCTGAACAATCAGGTATTCACCCTTTGTACTTTTGATTTTTGTTAAATCAACTGTGACCCTGTTTGCCTCTATTCATTCAAAAATTTCATCTATGCCTTTTAAATTCCATACCCATCAGTTTTAAAGGAAGGGGGTCAGGACCAGTTACCATTCCATATCGAACCTTCCTCTTGGCGCTGGTGAGTTTTTCTTGATTGTGTCCTCAGTATATATTTTTTTAATACTCGAATTTTCTAACATATATGTTAGGATAATTTCGGATCCTCTGCGGTATTCTACCTATGCCACCTGTTTGTCACAAATATTACGACATCGTTTTATTGTATCGGTAACTATATCTTAGTAAATTTAATGAAAATTTATATGTTTACTCATAAACAAATTATATGCATTGTTATGTAATTTAACGGATTCAATCATATTTTTTTGTCAAGAAATACGGAATGCGTCCTCTAAGAAATTTGATTAAAAAAATCCTACCATTTTGGAGGACGCATTAGCCAAATGCGTCCTCGGCAATTACGTTAAAAAATTGAGAGTTCGTGAGGATGCATTCTCAATAATTTTGTTAAAAAAAACGTCCTCGTACATACATGCCAAACGCATTCTCCATCTATGCATACAACATGTTCTAATTTAGCTACAGTAGAATTTCGGGTAAATTGAGAGTTCATGAGGATGCATTCTCAATAATTCTGTTAAAAATAAAATAAAAATCCTCGTATATACATTCGAAACGCGTCCTCGTATGTACATGCCAAACGCTTTCTCCCATCTATGCGTATATACATTCCAAACACGTCCTCGTATATACATGCCAAACGCTTTCTCCCATCTATGCGTATATACATTCCAAACACGTCCTCGTATATACATGCCAACTGCATTCTCCATCTATGCATACAACATGTTCTAATTTAGCTACCGTTTAGGGGGTGGTTACCGTTGCTGCAAGAGGTGGGCAGGGATGCGCGTGAAAGAAAATTAGTGAAAAGTCAAAAGTCAAACAATTCGGTCAAGATTCATCTTATTTTAAATGATGGAAACTAACTTGATGTTTCTGGATTTAAATTATGGATTCAAATATAGGCATGGATACAAATATAGATTTAAATCAGAAGCAAAAAACGGATTCGAATTTGGTATCAATATATCTAATTCGAGCCCATCCCTAATTGGAACCATACCCCTACCCAAATAATCATTAAACACTTCTCGCTGAATTTCATCAAGATACATCTGATAATAAGACTTCTGATCCTCGGGAAACAGTTGATAATATGTTGTAACCGCTGCCGGAGCCGGAATCGAAGGCGGCGGCGAAGCAGTTCTTCCCTCTGAAAACATGTTTTTCACCTCAATCCAATCTGAACCAAAAGGATTCTCCATCTGAATCAAATTACTCCACTCACATCCCGGTGCACTAAACGCCCCCTTCGTGTAAGTTCTAATGAATTCATGATTCAATAGCATGTCCGCGCTCCATCTACCACTCGGTTCGGGCTCTAAACATTTCATCAAGAAATCTCGAACTAATTCAGACTCAGATTCATGTCTGTAAGGCGGTTCGATCCCAGTTCTCAGCATCTCGAGAACAGTACATCCAAACGAGTATGTATCAGCTGCCTTGCCATGCACGCCATCTTCTACCGCTTCCGGGGCTCCGTAGTGTTGCGTGCCGCGGAAGTCACCGGTTTCTTTCTCCGACAGGTGCTTCGAGGATCCGAAATCGGAGAGTTTCAGGTGGAACGAACCGTCTCGAGTGTGGAAAATAAGAACGTTACTAGGTTTTATGTCGCAGTGGACTAGATCTTTGCTGTGAATGCAAGAGAGACCTCGGAGCAACATGTAGGAGAAATACGCGACAAGGTTTTCCGGCATGATTCCTCTTCCGCTCACTAGTATGTCGGCTAGGGTTCCTCCCGGCGCGTATTCGACTAACATGTTGTGTGTTTCTTGATCTCCTTCGATGCTTGTGTCCACACCGTAACAACGTACGATGAATGGATTTCCTCGTAATAGTTTCAAGACTTTGGCTTCTTGGATCAGAGATGAACTCCCGGAATCCGATGGTATGGTTGACTTCACTACGACGGTTTTTTCCGGCGAATCGACGGACTCAGCAATCCACACTGTCCCGAAAGAACCCTCTCCGATTCTTCTTGTTTTCTTCCACGACATTCAGAATGACGAATGAACGAAAATCCGTTCTTTGCTGAGAATTTTTTAAGTCAAATAATGCTTCAAAGAAATTACAATAACTGCGAATATATCATAATTAGGGCTAGAGAATGAATAGAAAAAGGAGTCGAAGTTATATTTATAGGTGTACTAATTCTTCTAAAATTCGGAGTTAGGAAACCGAATTTCCAATGTACTTGGTTATTTTAATGGCTAAATTCCTAATTTACTACACATACCTATTAACAATAGTATTTACCATATATAACTTTAGTCATAAAATCCTAATCAACTTTTACTTCTGAAAGTATCTTTCTATATAATTTTTACAAACTAATTTAGTAAAACACTACCGCCTCTGCCCCATCTCAATCTGCACACTTTGACTTTCGATAGTTGACTTGAAATATGTTTCATCCTTAATATATTACTGGGGACAATTAAGCTTGTTAAAATTTGATATTTTAAAAATATATATTATAACGAATCTAACAAGATATCACACATATTATTTGTATTAGTTTGCTAAGTCAATTTTGTGGTCAAAATTAAGAAATTTTGACTAAATAAATAGTAATTGGGACAGGGAAGTACTATTTTTATGTTATTTTATGTAACTATTATCGTATCCGTTTTCCTTAATGTCATCTGCATTGTTTACATTTTTCAACCCCATCTACAATATGGGGTAGTATGTTTTTTTTCCTTTTGCTTTTGTATAAAGAGTCTGCATATCGATTCTTATGAAAATATTAAGGTTAAACTATAAATTAGGAGAAATAAAAAGACATTTTCTTTTGTATTAATTGGGTCATAAAAATTATAATTGCTACACGTTGCATAATAAAATTTTAATATTACAACTAAAATATTATACCTTTTTATTATATAAATTAAACTTCGTCTTTCCATAACCTTAAGGAAAGACGGTCTTTCCAAAGACATTGCCTTGTATAAAGTATTGTAATTAGTTGAGGTTAAAATAATTTTCAAAATTATTAAATATCATGAAATATAGGCAAAGTCTTGGGAAATGCTGTCTTTCCATAAGTCTATGGAAAGACGTGGTTGAATTGGAATTATAGATCAAAATTATTAGATATCATGAAATATAGGCAAAGTCTTGGGAAAGACCATCTTTCCATAAGTATACAGAATGATGGGGTTGAATAGGAATTATAGAAAGATAAAAGGTTTTAGTTGCAATATTAAAAATTTATTATGTAACATGCAGTAGTTATAAGTTTATGACCCGATTAATGCAATCCAAAAATTTTGTCTTAATTTCTTCTAATTTATCATTTAAACCTTAGTATTTCCATAAGTTATGGAAAGACCGTCATTCAAGGGACAGACTCTGAAATATATGATATGATCACTTATTTAGGACATAAATGAATTGAACTGTTCGCGAGCAATTCGGTCAAAATTTGACTCGAGCTCGAGTTCAATTAAGCCAACTTGTACATGATGCAGTGCAAAAACTGGACGATCCACAAATACGAGTCTGTAAGAACAATCAAGGGTTTGCAAACACAAACCCTATTAGAATCATTGACTCCTATCATAAAATCAACTAGCACTATGTGGGGATGACCCATGATCTTATATATTGAGTCGTAACTTTGTCAACCACCAATGTTGGACACTAATACGCCCCTCACGTGCAACACCATTAATCATCGCGCAAACGTTGATATAAGGGGTCACAGACCCGTGGGCTCTGATACTATATTAGAATCATGAGCTCTTATCATAAAATCAATTGGTGCTATGCAGAGATGGCCCAAGATCTTATATATTGAGTCGTAACTTCTGTCAACCACCAATGTGGGACACTAACAAACCCTAGGGTTTAAGGTCTAGAATCCATAATATAATAATCTCAAAATATTATTGAATGAAATTATAAATTATTCCAGCAGTACAAAAGATAAATTATCACCTGAATGTTCTTCAGAGGGCGTCTCAACTATTCCAAATTTCAATGCATGAATTAAGTTTCAAGCTTTACTGGATTTCTCACAAACGTGCATGGTGACTTGGCAGTGCAGCCCCGGAGAGTGCTTTAAAGGGTGTCCCAACTATTCATCACCTGAGATTCGTAAGGCGTCACAACTATTCAGATGGATGAAGTAGTTGAGTATTCTTCTAAAGGTGTCCCACCTATTTATCACCCAAATGTGTTTTGAAGGGCGTCACAACTATTCAAATGAATGAAGTTTCAAACTTCTTTGTAATTCACATACTCAAGCGGCGGTGTGTCTTAGTTTTGAGTGTTCACCGGATAGCGTCCCAACTATTTGAATGGATGAAAGTTTCCGACTTCAATGTGTTTCAACATATTCAAGTGGTGGTGTGTCCTAGTTTAATCTTATCTGTAGAGTACGATGTTTATATGTAATATATGTAATCTTTCCTCGAAAAAAATTATAAAATGATGACCTTGTCTAAGTGTTAAGCAGTCTAAAACAAAACACACTACCACTGAGACTCCCCTCTAGCACCGGTTTTATAGCACCAGTTTTAAAAAGTAGTGCCAAAAATGTAATAGAACCAGTTTTTTTAAAAAATTTAACACCGGTTTTTAAAACTGGTGTTAATTTAACTCCGAT
Organism: Rubia yunnanensis; assembly: GCA_037428765.1. Lineage (NCBI taxonomy): Eukaryota > Viridiplantae > Streptophyta > Magnoliopsida > Gentianales > Rubiaceae > Rubia > Rubia yunnanensis. The sequence goes on from CM075063.1 coordinate 131,825,480, forward strand.
TTTTTTTGAATTTTAACACCAGTTTTTAAAAAATCGGTGTTAAATTTTTAATTTTAACACCCATTTTTAAAAAACTGGTGTTAAATTTTAAAATAGAACCAATTTTTTTTAAATGGTGCTAAAAATTTTAAAAATTATATCTTCTCGCCAAAAAATTGCCAATTTTTTTTTAATAGTATCGGGTTTGGAAAAATTAAAAACCAGTGCTAAATATTTTTAAAATTCTATCTTCCCGCTAAAAAATCGCTAAAAATTTCAAAATAGCACCGATTTTTAAAAACGTTGCTAAAAATTTTAAAATAGCACCAATTTTTAGAAACCGGTGCTAAAATTTTTAAAAATTCATTTTTCCCATCAAAGAAATTGCTAAAATTTTTTTTAATTCAATCTTCCCACCAAAAGTTTTTAAAATATTCGTCGAAATTTTTTAAAGTTCAATCTTTCCTCCAAAGAATTCAAAAAATTTGCCAAAAATTTCAAATAGTGTTGCCAGAAATTTCATGGGTTTGGAGCAGCTGCGTGCAACCGCTCTAAGCTAATTTTTTTAAAACTTTCAAAATCGTTCACTTCTTTCAAAAGTAATTGTGCCAATTTTTATGGGAGTAATCGAGTATAATACAAGGGATCTAACAAAATATGCTACCACAAAGGCTCCAACCTATTAAGGATAGAATTTCATACGTATCCTTATAATCTTCATCAGAATAAGCTGTAACCGCTGTTGCTGAAGGTTTGTTATGATCTTCAGTTCCTTTCTCGGCAACCGGCGCCGGAGATGGTGGCCGTGGTAAAGTAGCCCAGCATCTTCTTCTCTCTGAGAACATGTTCTTCTCCTCACTCCAAACCGAACTGAAAGGGTTCTCCATCTGGATCAAGGTGCTCCGTTCATATCCCGGAGCAGCAAACATCCTCTTCCGGTATTTTTTAATGAAAGCATGATCCAAAAGCATTTCCGCTGTCCATCTTCCGTCGGGGTCGGAACAGAAGCATTTGCTCAAGAAATCCCTCTGCAGCTCCGGCAAGAACGTAGGTACAAAAGGCGGCGCCGCCCCCTCCCGGCAAACCCCACCGACCCCCAACAGCATCTCAAGGACAGTGCATCCGAACGAGAACACATCCGCCGCCTTGCCTTGACAAACGCCGGCCAATGCCTCCGGCGCTCCATAATGCCGCGTGCCGCAGAAACCGCCGGTTTCTTCCTCCCAACCGTACTTCGAAAGCCCGAAATCGGAGAGCTTCGGATGGAACAAACCGTTTCGAGTGTGGAAAATGAGAACATTACTAGGTTTTATGTCGCAGTGAACTAGATCATTCCTGTGAATGTAAGAGAGTGAAAACTGACACAAGCAGCTAAAAGAAAATGAAGAAGAAGCAGAGATGGAGAAAGTTTGTATTTCAATTATGTGGTTCCAAAAACATGATCAATAATCTGCCTTCTGTGTGGTTTATACTAAACCAACAAAAAGCTCAGCCAATAGATACAGTCCACGGGGGCAAGTCAGTAACAAACAAATGTAAGGTGAATGAAACGGCAACTAATCCTGCGTTTAGCTAAGTTTGAAGTCTGGCGCCAACATTGAAAACTGGTTGTCACCCGCCAAAAGCTCCAAACTGATCTTCGTGCTTAACCAATGGCTTCTTCACCCCCTCCTCAAGCTCAGCTGGGGAAGCCCGAAAGCTGAGATTGAACAGATTAGCAAAGAAAGAAGCAGCAGGAAGAGATTTGGTGAAGATATCTGCCAGCTGGAAACGAGAGGAAACAAAGGATGGCAGCAAGAACCCCTCCAAATAATAATCTCTCACCAGATGACAATCTATTTCAAGATGTTTAGTCCTCTCATGGAATACGGGATTAGCGGTGAGATGCAGAGCTGCTTGATTATCACAAAAAAGAGGAATGGGAAAAGAGATATGAAGGTGGAGATCCCTGATCAAGTAACTGATCCATTTGAGCTCACAAGCAGTCATGGAAAGACTCCTATATTCTGCTTCAACTGAGGACTTAGAAACTGTAGAATGTTTCTTAGATTTCCAAGAAATCAAGGCTGATCCCAAAAAAACTGCATAACCTGTGACTGATCTCCTGGAAACCTTGCAAGAAGCCCAGTCTGCATCACAGTATGAATGAAGCTGAAGATCATTCTGAGAAGGAAAAAACAGGCCAAATGGAAGATGATGATGCAGATACTTCACAATGTGGAGAGCACCAGAGAGATGATGATGAGTTGGTGCTTGGACAAACTGGCTGAGTTGATGGACTGCAAAGGTAACATCAGGTCTAGTATAATTGAGGTAAAGGAGCCTCCCAATAAGTCTTCTAAATGGACTTGGATCAGGAAGTAATGGTGAAGATTCATCATGCACAAGCCAAGAAGGAGGAAGAGGAGTTGCAGTAGGCTTGCAGTGTAATAATCCACAGTCTGAAACAATATCAGTAATGTACTTGGTTTGCAGGAGATGAAGACCAGAATCTGTTCTGTGAAGTTCCAAGCCAAGAAAATAGTTAGCTTCACCTAGATCCTTAATAGTAAACTTCTGATGCAAAGATTGTTTAACAGCTGCAATGGCATCAAGTGAAGTTCCCATAACCAAGACATCATCAACATACACCACTAGGGCCAGCATGTACTGGGAACTGAACTTTAAGAACAAACAATGATCATGGTGAGATTGATCAAAACCAAGGCTGAGTAGATGCTGTGTAAACTCCTTATTCCACTGTCTGGAAGCTTGCTTGAGTCCATACAAGCTTTTTGTGAGCTTACAAACTAACTGAGTACCAGGAACTGAATAACCATCAGGCAATTTCATGAAAACCTCTTCATCAAGGTGTCCATGCAGGAATGCATTGTTAATGTCAAGCTGATGCATATGCCAGCCTGATGCAGCTGCAATAGCAAGAAGTAATCTGATGGTGACAGCTTTAGCAACTGGGGAAAACACTTCAGAAAAGTCTATTCCCTCTATCTAGTTAAAACCTTTGGCAACCAATCTAGCCTTATGCTTTGCGAGAGAACCATCTGCATTATACTTAGTTTTGTACACCCATTTTGATCCTATGGCCTTCTTTCCTGGTGGCAGTTTAACCAAGTCCCAAGTATGATTCTGTTCAAGGGCTGCCAACTCCTCATTCATGGCCTGAGTCCACTTAGTGAAATGCTTTGCCTGGTGATAATTAGATGGTTCAGGAACCTGTGAAGAAGAAGCCACATATGCAGGGATAATGGACTGAGGCTTAGAAGGTAAGAGGACAGAAGATGAAACATAATCTTTTGTCCATACAGGTGCCCTGATGACCCTAGTACTATGCCTTAAAGAAGTATCAGCAGGTGGTGAAGGTGTGACTGGAGGAGGTTCATGTAATTGAGGAACAGGAAGAGATGAGTGATGATCATGTGTGAGAGGTTCTGAAAAAGGAAGTGGAAAAGAAAACAAACTAGGATTGGAGTATGGAAAAATAGTTTCATGAAACAAGACATCCCTTGAAATGATCACTCTTTGATTTTGAAGATCAAAGAGCTTGTATGCTTTCTGGCCTAAGGGGTATCCAATGAAGACACAAGGGAATGCTCTCTCAGATAACTTGTCTTTGTGTGGTGTGGTGTTAGTGGCATAAACCAAACACCCAAAGACTCTGAGTGATTGGAAATCTGGGAATTTGTTAAACAAAAGCTCATAGGGAGAATGCCATGAAAGGACTGGAGTAGGTAATCTATTGATGAGATAAGTTGCTGTCAAAATGGCCTCCCCCCATAAATCCTTTGGAAGATGAGATTGGAAAAGCAAAGCTCTAGCAACTTGGAGAATGTGCTGGTGTTTCCTCTCCACTACCCCATTTTGTTGGGGAGTGTAAGGACAAGATTTTTGATGAAGGATACCTAGATCAGAAAACAGCATATCACAGTCTTAGTTGACAAATTCACTTCCATTGTCTGATCTGAAAGACTGCACAGTGGTATGGAAATGATTTTTCACCATATTGAAAAAGGTTCTGAGCAGGGAAGGGATTTGATCCTTTGATTTAACTAGATAAGTCCAAGTACTTCTAGAAAAATCATCCACAATGGTCAAAAAATACTTATAGCCAGAAGTTGAGGGTATTTTGTAAGGCCCCCACAGATCAACATGAATGAGTTCAAACAATTTTGTTGTAAAAGATGAGCTAGAATTGAAAGGTAATCTGTGTTGTTTAGCAGCAGGACAAATAGTGCAGAAAGTATCTATTTCAGCAGGAAATTTGATTACATTGAGATGTTTCATGACATCATTAGAAGGATGCCCTAGCCTACAATGCCAAGAATGCAAAGGAATATCAATGTTCTGCCAACAGTATTCACTACCCTATCTGTAGAGACTTCATTCTGGAAACTTGACTGAATTCTTTTCTTGATCTCATCTGGTTTGAAAGAATGCTGATCTAAGATGTATAATCCATTCACTTCTCTTACTGCTGCAAGAACCTTCCTAGTCTTGTGGTCCTGCAGCAAGCAGAGATTGGATGTAAAACTGAAATAGATTGGCATAGTTTTGGAGAGCTTACTTACTGACAGAAGATTGTATTTGAAACCAGGAACTAGGAGACAGTTTTGTAAGATGACTGAGGGAGTAAGAATTACTTCTCCTATGGCTTGAACAAGTTTTGTTGTGTGATCAGGCATGTAAACAGGTGTAGGTGTATTGACTGAAGAAAAGGAATTAAAAACTGACATATCAGTGCACATGTGACTTGAAGCTCCACTGTCCACAATCCAACTATTATTTGACAATGCAAAAACACTGAGTGAAAGATTAGTGATCACACTACCTGAGTAATCATGATAGTGACTATAATCAATTGGTCCTCCATAGTCTTTTATCACCTCTCTTTCCTTCTGTTTCTTTTCAAACTGCATCTCAACCATCCTGGCAATCATTGCATGTAACTTTGCATCTGTGTCAGTAATTGGTGTATCCTCTTCTTCTGCTACTGCATGAGCAGCATGTCTGTGAAATCCTTGCTGATACTGCTGTCATCTTGAAGCATTTTGTGAAGAATATTGTGGCCTCTGAGGTCCATGAGTAAGGTACTGCTGCTTTGTAGCTTGTTGTTGATGAGGAGGTTGTGGTCTTATTCCAATATCCCCTCTATTTCCTTCCCACCAGTTAGGGTAGCCTTTTATCTTGAAACAGATATCCTTGGTGTGCCCTAATTTCCCACAATGCTCACATTTTAAATCAGGCCTTCTCACAGTTTTCATCTTCATTGCATCATTCTGCTGATCAGACATTCCATCTCTATACTGATATGGAATCTTGCTGTCTCTATACACTTTCACAGCCATGGCTGCGTTATGATGATTGTCTTGATAACCCTCATGAACAGCCTTCTGCCTTTCCACCTTTGCTATCATAGAACATGCCTTATTTACAGTTGGTGCAGGATCCATAACTAGTATTTGATGACTAATAGCCCCATATTCATCATTCAGGCCCATCAAAAACTGACTCAATTTGTCCTCCTCTTCTTCAGCAACAAGACAATCATAATTAACACATCCTGCACTACACCTTCTTCTAGGTCTTAAACACCTAAATTCATCCCATAGGCTCTTAAGTTGAGTGTAATAAACAGACACTGATTCATTGCCCTGCTTCAATTCAGCAATATCTCTCCTAAGCTTATGCAACAACGGACCATTACTCTCTCCAAAACTCTCCTTAATCTCATTCCACAATGTAAACACATCTTCACAAAACATAAAACCTCTTGCTAGTTTAACAGTCATAGAATTCAGAATCCAAGAGAGTACAGTGGAATTCACCTTATCCCATTGATCATACATTTCATCTTCAGGATCTGGAGGTCTGATCTCCCCTGTTAGATACTTCAGCTTCCCTTTAGATCTGATAGCTCGGACCATAGCCTTGCTCCATGTTATGTAGTTGTACTCATTTAGTGGTTCAACAACTAACACTAAGCTATTGTTTTCACCACTTTCAGGCTTATATGGATCATTCCTTTCTCTTTTCCTTCGCTGATTATGGCCAGATCCAGCAATGGACTGTGCCACAGAATTGACAGAATCATCATCTGAAGACATGGTTAATGGATCTCAGAATAAAAAAGATTTCAAGAGGAATTCAAAACAGTATTTCTCATTGTATGGGTCGATGCTCTGATACCATGAAAACTGACACAAGCAGCTAAAAGAAAATGAAGAAGAAGCAGAGATGGAGAAAGTTTGTATTTCAATTATGTGGTTCCAAAAACATGATCAATAATCTGCCTTCTGTGTGGTTTATACTAAACCAACAAAAAGCTCAGCCAATAGATACAGTCCACGGGGGCAAGTCAGTAACAAACAAATGTAAGGTGAATGAAACGACAACTAATCCTGCGTTTAGCTAAGTTTGAAGTATGGCGCCAACATTGAAAACTGGTTGTCACCCGCCAAAAGCTCCAAACTGATCTTCGTGCTTAACCAATGGCTTCTTCAGAGAGCCCCCGAAGCAACATGTAGGACAAATACGCGACGCTGTTTTCCGGCATTCCTGTGTTGTTGTTGTGTCTGAATATGATGTCGGCTAGGGTTCCTCCCGGCGCATATTCGATCAGAATGTTGAAGATTTCTTCACCCCTTTCGATGCTCGTGTCGGTGCCGTAACATCGGACGACGAACGGATTTCCTCGTAACATCCTCAAGATATCCACTTCCTTCATCAGAGATGAAATCCGGGCATTTTCTAGCTTAGTTGACTTTACGACCACGTATTTCTCCGACGTTGAATCGACGGATTCTGCTAAATATACCGTCCCGAAACTGCCCTTTCCGAGTAATCTTGTTTTCTTCCACGGCATTTTTGGAGACTGGCTAGGATACAGAAATCGAAAACTGACTAATTTGATGAAACGAATGGAAATTTTCTTAACCTAATGGAAAATATATAATGTAGGCTCTACGTATAGGATTATATATTTATAGGGGAAATTAATTACTATCGGTGGGGAGTAGCTTGTATGAACCCGGTTAGGATTAAGACAGTAGTTTGTTTGTATGAACCTAATTAGGATTAGGGCAGTCTCACGGAATGTGAAACCCTACTACGGAGTATCTAAATTAGATTTCCTTTATTATATACTCACTATTAGATTATCCATAATTAATGACACAATTACCATTTTACTATTTTCAATGATAATGTGTGACCGTTAATATCACTAGCTGCATATAAAATTTACGCATATAAAATTGACATTATAGAAATAGACATTAAGATAAGGCTAACAAAATATCACATAATATTTTTATTATGTACTCCGTACATAATAATTTTTATTTAGGGTCGACTTGGAAAAAATAATTGTGTCATTAATTATGGGACGAATGGAGTATATATTTATTGTCACAAGTAATTATTAAAGAGTCTGTTTCTTGAAAGGCGGTATGTCTATAAGTTATGGAAACACTAAAGTTTAAATGACAAATTAGAAGAAATCAAGATAAAATTTTTGGGTTGCATTAATCAGGTCATAAACTTATAACTACTGCACATTGAATAACAATTTTTTTAATATTGCAACTACGTTTTCCTTTCTATAATTCTAATTCTACGTGCATAAATTAAAATATACCTATGAAATAAATTGTCATGACTTTATATACCTATGAAAAAATGGTATTTCCCAAGATTTTGCCATTTTCAAAATGAAATAAATTTTTTTATAACCTTATATAAGTAACAGTAGGTAGATTTTAATACTGGCATGTAGCTTACTAATGAATTATTATAAAGCATGAATCTGTATTTTCAATAGTTGGGTTTAAAAAAAATTAAAGCTCTTAAAATAAAATTCGAATTTTAAACCCCTATAAATAATTTTGAAATTTTCAGGGTCCTCAAATTTTAGAGGTCCTGTGCTGTTTGGCATACCAGCATATATACCATCAAAGACCGATCTGATTCGGATTTAAGAAAGTGGAAATTATAATACTATAATTAGTTGAGCAATGTCGTTACAAGTGAAGTCTCAGGAAATGCAAAGTATCTAAAAACTTATAGACAGGTGATTTTACTTTTTACATTAAAATTACATTTTTAAAAAATTAAAAATTATATTTTATAGGTTAAAATAAGTAATTAATAATGTGTATTTAAATGTGAATATATTTATAAAAATTGAATAAAAAATTTTTTATTGTCAAATTATAATTATTTATACATTGCAATACATTTAAAAGTTTTTCGAAGTTATAAAAATTGCTTTGCAATAAAAACATAAAAGGACCCCATTAATTACATTAATTATAAAATGAACTTATTTAACGATTAGTCGGTGGTTAGTTGGTGTAAAACAAAATATATACAATTACTATTTTAATAATAACCAGTTTACTTAAACTTTTTTATCCTATACAGAGGGAGTAGTTAAGCATACTTATGAATCATGTGTATGTTTACTTTGACTTATCTGTACGTCAAGCATTTAAATTCATGCGAGCACAGTCCATTCGATGTGGATATTCCTTTGTTTCCGATAAAAAAAATAGATGGATACTTTGAGATTGTTCGAAACGCAGATTTAAAAACTTCATAATATCTCTAGATCGATGAGTTATGGGTACAAGTCATAGTTTCGATTTTTTTTTATAAAAGAAACTAGTCCATCCGTTTCATTAATATTGGCACTATATATTTATGTGTTTGGATTTAGATAAAGAAAATGAGTTGATGAAATTGAAGGTAGAAAGTAAAAAGTAGAATGAGTGGATGAAATTGAAGGGATATTGTCAAAAGTATGTCAATATAAAGGAAACATCCATTAAGGTAATGGTGCCACAAATAGAGACATATAGGGAGTATTGAGTGTGTTGACCTAGCTATGTTTATAAACAAATCTGGCATATTTTAAATGTTAGAAATATTATTCTATTTTTTTCATGAACACTTCCATCTCAATTGGCATAAAATATCGATCTAAAATTAATTGTGCCAATTTTTATGGGAGTAATCGAGTATAATACAAGGGATCTAACAAAATATGCTACCACAAAGGCTCCAACCTATTAAGGATAGAATTTCATACGTATCCTTATAATCTTCATCAAAATAAGCTGTAACCGCTGTTGCTGAAGGTTTCTTATGATCTTCAGTTCCTTTCTCGGCAACCGGCGCCGGAGATGGTGGCCGTGGTAAAGTAGCCCAGCATCTTCTTCTCTCTGAGAACATGTTCTTCTCCTCACTCCAAACCGAACTGAAAGGGTTCTCCATCTGGATCAAGGTGCTCCGTTCATATCCCGGAGCAGCAAACATCCTCTTCCGGTATTTTTTAATGAAAGCATGATCCAAAAGCATTTCCGCTGTCCATCTTCCGTCGGGGTCGGAACAGAAGCATTTGCTCAAGAAATCCCTCTGCAGCTCCGGCAAGAACGTAGGTACAAAAGGCGGCGCCGCCCCCTCCCGGAAAACCCCGCCGACCCCCAACAGCATCTCAAGGACAGTGCATCCGAACGAGAACACATCCGCCGCCTTGCCTTGACAAACGCCGGCCAATGCCTCCGGCGCTCCATAATGCCGCGTGCCACAGAAACCGCCGGTTTCTTCCTCCCAACCGTACTTCGAAAGCCCAAAATCGGAGAGCTTCGGATGGAACAAACCGTTTCGAGTGTGGAAAATGAGAACATTACTAGGTTTTATGTCGCAGTGAACTAGATCATTCCTGTGAATGTAAGAGAGCCCCCGAAGCAGCATGTAGGACAAATACGCGACGCTGTTTTCCGGCATTCCTGTGTTGTTGTTGTGTCTGAATATGATGTCGGCTAGGGTTCCTCCCGGCGCATATTCGATCAGAATGTTGAAGATTTCTTCACCCCTTTCGATGCTCGTGTCGGTGCCGTAACATCGGACGACGAACGGATTTCCTCGTAACATCCTCAAGATATCCACTTCCTTCATCAGAGATGAAATCCGGGCATTTTCTAGCTTAGTTGACTTTACGACCACGTATTTCTCCGACGTTGAATCGACGGATTCTGCTAAATATACCGTCCCGAAACTGCCCTTTCCGAGTAATCTTGTTTTCTTCCACGGCATTTTTGGAGACTGGCTAGGATACAGAAATCGAAAACTGACTAATTTTCTTAACCTAATGGAAAATATATAATGTAGGCTCTACGTATAGGATTATATATTTATAGGGGAAATTAATTACTATCGGTGGGGAGTAGCTTGTATGAACCCGGTTAGGATTAAGACAGTAGTTTGTTTGTATGAACCTAATTAGGATTAGGGCAGTCTCACGGAATGTGAAACCCTACTACGGAGTATCTAAATTAGATTATCCTTTATTATATACTCACTATTAGATTATCCATAATTAATGACACAATTACTGTTTTACTATTTTCAATGATAATGTGTGACCGTTAATATCATTAGCTGCATATAAAATTTACACATAAAATTGACATTATAGAAATAGACATTAAGATAAGGCTAACAAAATATCACATAATATTTTTATTATGTACTCCGTACATAATAATTTTTATTTAGGGTCGACTTGGAAAAAATAATTGTGTCATTAATTATGGGACGAATGGAGTATATATTTATTGTCACAATTAATTGTTAAAGAGTCTGTCTCTTGAAAGACTGTCTGTCCATAAGTTATGGGAAAACTAAGGTTTAAACGAAAAATTAGAAGAAATCAAGAAAAAAATTTCGGGTTGCATTAATCGGGTCATAAATTTATAACTACTGCACGTTTAATAATATTTTTTAAAATATTGCAACTACGTTTTGCCTTTCTGTAACTCTAATTCAACGTGCATAAATTAAAATATACCTATGAAATAAATTTCCATGACTTTATATACATATGGAAAGGCGGTATTTCCCAAGACTTTTCTAGTTTCAAAATAAAATATTTTTTTTTACAATCTTATATAAGTAACAGTAGGTAAATTTTAAGATTGGCATGTAGCTTACTATTGAATTATGAGTAGGTCTCCTGAAAGACGGTCTATCCATAAGTTTATGGACATGTCACTTATTTCTTGCCTTATATACTGCATTTGTTAAATAACATACAAAATTTTTTAAAAAAATTTAAAAATTATCATAGATTTTTATGTTTTCAACTTCAAATACATATTATTACTTTTTTAACTTATAAAATGCAATATTTAAATTTTATAAAATAAATTACAACATTTAAGGTAAATGCCCCTGTGGACTGTTCATAATCTTATGAAAATGCCGTCTTTCCTAAGACTTTGCCAAAATTTTCAAATAATATTGCCAGAAATTTCATGGGCTCGGAGCAGCTACGCGTTGCCGCTCTAAGCTAATTTTTTAAAAACTTTCAAAATCGTCAACTTCTTTTGTTGACTTTAACTAATAACTAAGTTAAGTTAAATTAATCATCGATCAACCTTTATTGACCTAATATATATATAAGTATAATATTTGTTTACATTAACTAATTAACGTTCTACCCTTAATTGATTTTGTATGCATCAATACAACTTTAACTAGTCAACAATTAATCTTTATTTGACTTTCAATATATAAACACTAATAATTAGTCTGACTTTGACTAATCAACGGTCAAATTGTACTTGGCGTTCAATATATAAACACTAATAATTAATTTGATTTTAACTAATAAACGTTAACATTTACTTTACTTTCTATATATGAACACTAATAATTAGGTTGACTTTGACTAATCAACGGTCCATCTTTACTTGACTTTCAATTAAACATTAATAAATAACATGACTTTAGCTAATTAACGGTCAAATTGTACTTAACTTTCTATATGTAAACACTAGTGACAAAGCTAAATTTAACTAATCAACGTTCAAACCTTACTCGACTTTCAATATATAAACACTAATAACTAGTTTGACTTTGACTACTGAACGGTCAAACCTTACTTGACTTTCTATATATAAATACTAGTGGCTAAGTTGACTTTAACTAATCAATGGTAAAACTTTACTTGACTCTCCCTATATATAAACACAAGTGACTAAGATAATTTTAACTAATCAACGGTCAAACTTTACTTGACTTTCAATATATAAACACTAATAACTAGGTTGACTTTGTCTAATCAATGGTCAAACCTTACTTGACTTTCTATATATAAATACTAGTGACTAAGTTGACTTTAACTAATCAGCGGTAAAACTTTACTTGACTCTCTCTATATAGAAACACTAGTGACTAAGCTGAAAATAGAAACACTAGTGACCAAGGGCGAGGCTGAGCTCTGAGGCAAAAATAGGGCGCAGCCCTGCACTGTTCATCGTGTTAGGTTTTCGTCGGGTCTCTCTTCTGCAGCTCCCCTTCTCCAGCGAGGAGCCCGACATTAATGTTGGGCTCCTTGCTGGGAGTGTTTCCATGTATGGTTTGCCTTGGTTTTGGCTGATTTGAATTCGGGATCTGGGTCCCCTTTTTTTTGCAAAACAAAGCTTGATTCTTGAACTTTTGGAGGAATATCCGCAGTCCGAACATGGATTTGGAAAACCCGTAGTCTTTTATGGGTTTCTGGGATGAAGACTTGTTTTTCGGTCTTCAAGCTAGGAGCTTTTGGGTTCTTGAAGTTTGAATATCAGACTTTTCGAACTGGAATTTGAAGACCCATGGATCCACGATGGGTTTTACTGGAGGAAGACCTGCACACCGGTCTTGAGGAGTGGAATTTTCTGCCGGAGGAGGAAGACGAAGTTCTGGCAGAGGAGGAAGACCTGTACCCGATGCAAACATGGAGAGCTTGGCGAACACCCATGTAAGTCTTGCACTATATAAATTTTGTGTGGACTTTGATGGATGAATTTCTTGTGCGGGTTTTCTGGGGATTTGTTGTGCAAATTTTTGGGGAGGAACTTGTCATCTGGGAGGCTGTCTCGGTTTCATTTAGCGCTATTTGTATAGAATCTATTTTTGGTGAGGCCTCCTGTGGAAAGAAGTCATTCATACGCTAAACCCGTGTGGATTGCTGTGGTACTCTACGTTGAGAAGTTTTACAGGGAACAGGAGAAGCTTTGCATATTTAATTTTGTAGAGTGTGTGGATTGTCGTCGCATGCTGAGATGGTTTTAGTAGGAAGAATTGGGCTGTTTATGAGAATCTGCGTGGGTTAGTGGCCTGTAAATATGATGTTCATAGGAGACTAATTTTAATGAAGGGTCTCAGGCATGGAAATTATTAGCACTTGGGTCAATTCTAATCGATTTGGGTAAACTTGTGCTCAAACCTCGAGCCCGACCGGCCTAGCTTGTGTCCAAACCCCGGCCTTGTCCCCCGGCCTTGTTCCTCGGTCTTGCTAGTGCCCAAATCTTGGTCACCTTTTGGCCTTGCTTGTGTTCAAAACCTGGGCAACCTCCAGCCTTGCAAGTGATCAAAACCCAGCCTGCCCGGCCTTGCTCCCGGTAATCCACCCAGCCTTGCTCGTGCTCAGAACCCGGAAAATGCTCAACCTTGTTTACTTGATTTAAATTGGAGCTTAGACCGACAGGCTACCCTAACTGATTTAGGTGAGCTTGTGTCCAAATCACGGGCACCCGACCGGCCTAGCTCGTGTTCATATCCAAAACTGGCCATCGGGCCTTGCTAGTGCTCAGAACCCGCCCACCCTCTGGCCAAGCATGTGTTCAAATCCTGGGAAACCTCCAGCCTCGCAAGTGAACAGAACCTAGTACCTTTCCTGGCCTTGCTTGTGCTCAGAACCCAGTAAGCTCTCAGCCTCGCTTGTGTTCACAACCCGGACACCGCCCGACCTTGTTTTACCTGAACTAATTGGTACTTAGATGCTGTATGCCAAAAACACGGATTTAAATTTTTCTCACTCATGAACATTCATACTGTGATCATCATTCTGGGTATAATTGAGGTGGCAATACTTTGGGGCTATTCGGATTCATCATAGATGTTATGAGATGTTTCACTGTGTGTTGGTTGGTCCGGCGGCCGGCCATGGTGGATTTTTTTAATCAGAATCATAAAGAATAGTGCTCTCAATTTGTTGGCCCTATTTCTCAGTCATAAGAATTTCCAGAAGAAAAGGAACGGAAGAGCAGATTCTCGTAATTGGTAGTTTTCTCAATTTTTGCCCAGATTCCGGTGACTCAACAACGCCAAAAAATATGGTCCGGCAATCACATCTATCAGTTGGCAGTGGAAACTCGAATGGTATGCTGAACAGTAACCCATCGAGGGATGGAGGTTCGAGTACTCGAAGGGAAGTTGAGGGATGGTTCGAGGATGGAAGGATGGTCTGAGGGCTGAAGGATATTTCGAGGGATTCGAGTGCTGAAGGCATTAGAGTGCTCGAGATGGGCATTCAAGTGCTGGAAGTTCTCTAGTACTCGAGGGTAGTTTGCGGTTAGACGGATTGAGGTATTCGTGCGCTGGAGGTGCTGAGTTCTCGAGGGGGACATTTGAGTGCTGGAAGCCTTTGAGTGCCCGGTGGAGGGCATTCGAGGGTTGAAGGTGATCTAGTTCTTTGCCCTCGAGGGGGGAGGTTCGAATAATCTAAGGGAAGTTAAGGGATGGTTCGAGGGCTGAAGGTGATCTTGAGGGATTCGGGCATTCAAGTGCTCAACATGGGCATTCGAATGATGGAAGTGCTCGAGTACTCGAAGGGAAGCGGAGTGATGGTCCGAGGTTAGAAGGATGGTCCAAGGGCTGAAGGAGTTTTTGATGGATTCGAGTGCTGAAGGCATTCGAGTGCTGGATATGCTCGAAAATTCGAGAATTGTTCTAGGAGAGATGGATTGAGGTATTCGAGTTTGAGGGATGGTTCAAGGATGGAAGGATTAAGCTGAAGGTGTTTCTTGGGCTCATTGGGGGCATTCGAGGGCTGAAGGTGTTCTTGTGCTCTGTCCTCAAGGTGGTCTTGGTGGTGCTCGAGATCTCGAGGGGGAAATTCATGTGTTGGAAGCTTTTGGGTGCACCGGGGGGGCACTCGAGGGCTGAAGGTGTTTGAGTGCTTTATCCTCGAGGTGGTGCTCGAGTACTCGAGGTAGCCATTCGAGTGACGTAAGCTCCCGAGTGCTCGTGGGGGGCATTCAAAGGTTGAAGGTATTTGTGTGCTCCATCCTCGAGGGGGGACTCGTGAAGAAACCTCGAGGGATGGCTACTGTAGGATTGATTGAAAAAAAAGCAGCTTCTCTCCAGATGGTTGACAGGATTTCCCATGGCAGCAGCATGGCCATGTAGGTTGGGTAGGGGGTAAATTGATTCTGCGTACGCAAATTAATTAACCCCTAGCTAGGTATCACTTGAATTTAACGGTCGCGTTATTTGCCTGTGCTGTACTGAAAAGTGCAAAATGGCATCAGGCTGTCCATTTGCCTAAAATGGAAAGAACGGTTACAAAACCGTTACGCGGGGCGTGCGTGGTATAAATCATGCCCGGTCTCTTATGCCTAGGAGGTCTATCTGTGGGGAACACTTGGGAGCACAACGTACTACGGTCAAACTGCTCCCAACCCCACAGAGAAAGCCTCGGCCCTCATCCAAAGACCGTTATCGAAGGCCAATAACACCTCTTTATCTTCATCTTAGAGGTGTACATGGTAGAAGCGGTGTGCAAGCCCTTTTAGGAGGACAGGTCATACTACTTCATTCATTGGAAGACTGAGACCACTCTCGGAGTTGAAGACACCCGTGGGGAGCAAACCACAACGCAAGAGCCGGTTCACACCACCGGTAGCATGGATGTAACATGGAGCGAGGAGGCTAGTGAGTTTGTTCTCCTACCCCTCTGTTTTTTCAGGGATGGCTTATACAGGCCCCGGTCACCACGACGGGACTCTGTTTAAAGGATGGCTCATACATGCCCTGGTCACCACGACGGGTTGTAAGATTTTCCATGGATAGTTCCCACAGGCCCCGATCATCACGACAGGACTAGCTTCTTTTGGTCACCTTGTTGCAACATTTAGATCAGGGGTAGTATTTTAGGTAACATGTATTAAGGGAGTGGGCCAATGTCCCCACTCCCGTACATTCCCACGACATTTTTAGGGGCCACCTGATTGTACCATCTAGATCAGGGGTAGTTTAGTAGGTTTCATTGTATAACGGGAGTGGGACAATGTTCCCACTCCCGTAGACTCTCATGGTTTCTTTTTATTTACCATTACCTTCGACTAGTGACTAAGCTGACTTTAATTAATCAACGGTCAAACTTTACTTGACTTTCAATATATAAACACTAATAACAAAGTTGACTTTAACTAATCCACGGTCAACCCTTACGGCTTTCTACATACAAATATTAGTAACAAAGTTGACTTTAACTAATCGACGGTCAACCCTTACTTGACTTTCAATATATAAACATTAATAACTAAGTTAACTTTAACAAATCCACGATCAACCCTTACTTGACTTTCAAGATATAAACATTAATAATGGTCAAACTTCATTTGAATTAGTATATAATAAATACAAATAAAAATGTTTGACTTTGACTAATCAACGGTCAAACCTTACTTGACTTTCAATATATAAACATTAATAACTAAGTTGACTTTAACTAATTAACGGTAAAAATTTATTTTAATTAGTATATATGAAAACAAATTAAAAATTGGTCAGAAATAAGTAAAATGACTATTATACCCCTGTGTAAAAAATAAAAAACACCCTGACCCTCATTTCTTCATTTTCTTTCTTCCCAGATTTCTTTCTTCGTTTTCCTCACCGCTGCTCGATGCTGGTCGCGAAGGCGGATGTTGGGCGAAGACGAGGAGCGACAGAGTTTGTTTTGGGCGACGGTGTTTTTAGGGTTTGGGCGAAAGTGGTGGGCAGAGGTAGATGAGATATGGGTATCGATTGGTTTGGGCGATGGCGGTTCCACCCACTGACGGAGCAAATATGAGTCAGCGGCGACGGCGTGATGGACTGGTGGAACGACTGCGAATTGGAGTGGATGTGGAGCAGGGGCGATGAAACGGCGTGGTGCGGAGGGGGATAGGGTTTCTGGTGGAGATAGAAGGTGGTGAAGCTAGGCCGGGGGTAGGGGGTGGCGGAGCTAGGGCAGCGGTGACGCACAGTTCTTTCTGGTGGCTGGTGGCATGGGTCTCTGGCGGAGCTAGGGCAGAGCTAGGAGGCGACGGAGCTAGGGCGAAGGTAAGGGGTGGCAGAGCTAGGGCAGCGGTGATTATTTGTATAGATTCTCCCTGGATTTGTATGTCTTATACTACTTGATGTTCTTCATTTTGTATAGATTTTATTCCCTGCAATGCCCTGTTAACTAAAACTTCGAAGAGCATGTGTGCTGATGGGGATGTATATATTGTCTAGCTATTTTTTCAAAGCTCTAGATAACCTTTTTTTAATATTGTTAGCTGTTTGCATGCCTATTTTTTTTAAGGGTTGAGAATTTTTGATCAGTGACATTTCACAAACATTTGCTTGCTTATCTCTTTAGTTTTGCATTTCATTTTTGGGTTTAAATGTTAGTAGTGTTTGTGCAAATATTAGTGGTTTCTGTCTCGGGGATAGAAAAATCTATGCCTCCCACATTCCATATGAAGAATCTTGTTTCTAATATTGGAAAAGAAAGATAGAAACATGGTTTACGTGGAGCCGAGAAGATACTACTCAGCTAGGTCAATTGTAGAACTCTTACTGAGTTTTCTTGAATCAGTGGGTTGCGTTTTCGGTCACTATATATGCCATGTGTTCCTATAGTCTCATATACTAGCCTATTAAGTTTCACAAATGCGGCATGTTTCTGGCATTGTTATTAGTACTCAACTTGGATAGCTGCAGCAAATTGTTTAAACTTTCTTAAATTGTTCCTAAATAGTGGTGTTTGAACCCTAATGGCAGAGTGGGGGTGGATTAACCGAGTCCGCCGTAACGATGGAGGAGCTGACTGTCATAAGGCCACCTGAAGTATCAGCAGTCGAAGGAGCATGTCTCCCAGTTGTTGCTTTTGCTCTTTGTGCTCTTTTCTACTTGAGTACGTTTGTATTTTGAACTAGGATAATGTTTTATGAGTAAGGATTTACTAGTGGCTGACTTCTTTTAGGTCTATGTGGTGTATCGTATTCGTGTGAGATGTGGTGGAAAGCAATGTATGCCTTTTCTGTTTCTTTTTGCTAAGTAGTGAGTTCTATTATTTTTATGCAATGGAAGAGTTAGAAGAAATGCAGTTGTGGATAATTACCTCAGGTTTAGGGATGTTATTAACCATCTGGTCCAGGAGGGAGTAACCTGCCAAACGTTGCTAAAATTCTGTTCCACCTAAAGTCTATACTTTTGTGCCAAGTTGTTTAAAGGTTTGGTGTTAAAACACAAAACGAACGACACAGTGCACACACAACTTGTTTACGCAGTTCGGTGCAAATACACCTACGTCTGCGGGGCCTTGCCCAGGTCAGAAACCATTCACTAGAAAGCAGTCTTTGGTACAAGAAGCTTAACTTAAATACTAATCCACTGCTAATCTATTGAGTGAATGTTGTGAGATCCCCTCACTGCCGATCCTACGTCGTTGAACCCTCACGAACAACACGTCTCCCTGGATCTCCTCCTCCCGAGGAATTAAGGCTTCCTTGTTTCTGATCTTTACGAACTTGGTCGGATGATTCAACACTCCTCCAATCACCACAGGCAGATTGCTCCAACACTTCTCACGTAAAGATGAATTCTTGGTCGCATCATGATTGCGTTCTATCTTCTTGCTTTTATCATCTTCGCAATCCTGCCTTGTACAAAACTCTTTCCTTGTATAACTCTACCAAACATAGACTTCTAGACAGAGGAAAGATCTAATTCTAATCTGGTATTTACATGTACAATCCTTTATTAATAGGACTTGTACCATAAATAAACTACTTCATCAATTCCTAACTATTACAGGAATATTCAGTTACCAGAATTAGATTACCACGAAATTACATATTAATCTTCTCAATATTCTGATCTGATCGCATAATTAAACTCCATAATTTGCTCCATAATTCGTGGCTAGAAACCTGTTGTTTAGAAAAAACCTGATCGCAATGGTGTTAAAACACCATATCACCAGTATTCACAATATGCCATAAATAAGTCCAACTCCCAAGGACTCTACAATCTCCCCCTTGGCATATTGGTGAATTCATCAGCACAAATAATATAGACAACCAGATAGCACACTTATCCAAATATCCAAACCGATTAAACAATCGAATTCCAAAACCCAAACATCTACATCAAAAAGCATTCAAAACCAAAATCTGCTCTCAAGTTTCTCCCCCTGAATTCAGTAATATGTCAAGAAAAACATTTATTCCAAAATATCATCTAAATCCTCTGAATCATCAGCCTCTAAACCATCAGCATCCTGAGTTGCTACCAGCAAATCTCCTCTCTCAGCCTCCAATGCAGCCAACTCCCCCTGAATCTTTATTACAGCAGCCTGATGGCGCTCAAGCAGTTCCTGACACACTGCTGCTCTGGCCTCAATAGCTCTCAACCTAGCTGCACCAGCATCCGAAACCTCTGTTTCCGGAGGTGTCCAGGGTAAATCCTTCACAATTCGACCACTCAAGGTTCTAAGAGTCGGCCGTAAGGCTTGAGTAGAAAGCACTTCATCAGACTCTCTTGCAACTGCTTCCCCCTTTGTTAGCACCATTGTGATGACACAGGGATGAACCAATGCTTCCTTCCTAGTCTTCCGGGCACAATCCATGATATCGTTAAACACCAATTTTCCCATATATACCTTGTGCCTGGCTCCCAGACTGTATAGAAGTGTAGCCATTTCTTTGGTAACACTTGTGTTATTAACCGAAGGAATCCAATTATGGACTGCTACCATGTACAAGCAATAATACATGGAGGTGAGATTTGATGCAGGTAACTGCTGTCTGCCAGTCAGTGGCCAAGTATTTTCCACACCACCTGTAAGCCCCACGGCCACTTCATCAAAGCTGTCTGGCATCTGGTGTTGAAACACCGACTGGACATCCCTGGAGATGCCACACTGCAGAATTTTGTTCACTGCTGCAGGGGAGAACTCAATAACTGCCCCTCTCACGTACACTCTATGGAACCAGGGAGAATTTTCATCTTCACAAGCCTCTTTCAGATTCGAGTAAAACTCCATCACCAACTGCTTGTTGTAATTGCCAAAGCATGTAGCAGCTTTAAATACTTTGAGATATTGTAGGAAATCTGTAAATCCACACTCTCGGTATTTCTCAGCATCTGCTGGCCTTTCTGCCAGTATTTTTCTCCCACAAATGACCTCCCATTTTTCTTGGCTAGCTTCATCATAAAATTCAGTACATATAGCCTCACTAACCACAGGAGCAGGTAGTGTCTGAGACTCCATTTGCTCAGCTGATCTCTTCCGCCGATCTACTCGCAACTTCTTCAATTTCTGCCCAATCGGCTCATCACTATCATCACTTACTGCCATACTCTTATCTCTGCACCGCTTTGATCTTCGAACCTTCTTGGACGCGGAGGCCACACATTCCCTGTCCTTTTTGGACATCTGAGGGATAGGTATTTTCCCAGACTCAGGTGGTGTTTCAACACCCACCTCCTTACTTTTTCTCTTAAGTCTACAGGTTTGTCTGGCTTCTGGCGGTGTTTCAACACCAATGCCAAGACCCTCAGGAGTTTTCTCCCTCTCAGCAGGGCTCACATCTGGTGTTTGAACACCAGTATAAAGCATATCAGTGCCCTCTAACACTTCCACAGCCATATTCTCACTGCTCACAGGAGCATCCTCATAACCTGTCCCACTTTCAATAACTCCCCCTGCACATACTTCCTCTTCTTCACTATCACTAATCTCCACCACTGGAATGGGCAGTTTTCTCAACGATTCTTTAATCAGGAACATAGACCCATTAAAACACTCTACCTCTTTGCCACTTGCTCTGGCAAAGTCAGTGGATTTAACCACTGTTACCCAGGGTTGTACCACAACATCATCACCTAGGCTTCTAATAACAGGCCTGTGCAGAGAACCTATTCTCGTGTAGATTGTGAAGTACTGATCTATTTCCTCCCCTACCTTGTACTTTTCACCAAAATCGACTCCAACTAATGTGGCATAAAATTTACTAATCTCACTAATTTCTCCAATACCACCAGTCAACAAATCTTTCAAATTAAAACCATTCACCTTACCATGCAAGTTCTTGAATTTTCTAAGATCAACATAATCCCTGTTTTGGACCATCCAAGCAATAAACTCCAGAACAGAGGCAAAATAAACACCGTCATAAACGAACGAATGGTCAAACCTGGCCTTTGGACGGCGGCGATTAACTCCATCCCAATTTATTACCCTCTGTTCCCGACCTCCATGGCATTCTCCCGTGTCTACATCGGGGTCCAGTTCTTCGAACCGAGGATTCTCCGGAACTTGCACACTCGTGAAACCCCCAAACCATCTCTTGTGGGTAAAATTTACCATTGTCGACGAGGTTTTAAGTTGGATATGCGGCTTCTGGGATTTTGAAAGTTTCAGTTTGCTCGAAAACTAGTTGCGGGAGCTCTATTTGGGAAGATGAACAGTTGAGGAACTTGAATTTGTGTGGGAATCAACCACTTGTCACTTTCACTTTCCTTTTTCAGAAACCAAAAAACCACTCTACTTTTTCCCCCTCTCTTTTTTTTAGAATACCATCTTGCGATCATTTAAGCCCATCATCATACCATTCTGGCCCAAGGTTAGCCCGTCTGATCTACTTCCCAAAATATTCCTCGGTGTATAAACACCACTTCACATATTTTTGGTATTTTCGATATTTCTATTTTTTTGTTTTTAACTATATTTAAAAGAATGCAAAACGATAAAAATACAACAGAATGATCAAATCTGGGTACCTTACATTCGACACACACCCAAGTGCTGTCTTAGGCCTTCAAAAGTCTCACCATCCAGAGGCTTTGTAAAGATATCAGCAAGTTGTTCTGATGTTGGTACATAATGAACTGTGACTTCTCCTTTTTCGACCAAATCTCTAATAAAGTGATGTCGGATCTCAATGTGTTGTCCTAGAATGTTGCACAGGATTCCTGGAAATATCAATGGCGGTTTTAATATCACATAGGACTGTCAAACTCACATCACTGAACCCATAGTCTCTCATCATCTGTTTCATCCATCATAGCTGCGCACAACAACTCCCAGCAGCTAAGTATTCTGCTTCAGCCGTAGACAGTGATATAGAGTTTTGTTTTTTACTGTACCAGCTGACAAGATTTGATCCAGCAAAGAAGCATCCACCAGTGGTGCTTTTACGATCATCAGCATTCCCTGCCCAGTCAGAGTCACTGAATCCTACCAACTGCGAATCCTTGTTCCTAGACAACCATACTCCATACTCCACTGTTCCACTTATATATCGAATAATCCTTTTCACAGCTGACATGTGTGATTCCTTTGGATTGGCTTGGTAGCGGGCACAAATACCAACACTCAAACATATGTCTAGTCTACTTGTAGTTAAATACAACAGGCTGCCAATCATACTCCTGTACAACTTTTGGTCAACACTTTGACCCAGTTCGTCTTTTGTAAGCTTATCGGTGGTAGCCATTGGAGTGCGTACTGCCTTTGCACTAGTAAGCCCGAATCTCTTGATCAAGTTTTCAGCATATTTCTGTTGATTAATGAAAAGACCATTATGCTCCTGAGTAACCTGCAATCCCAGAAAATATGACAATTTTCCTACCATACTCATTTTGAACTCCTTAGTCATTAACTCGACAAACTCCTTCACCAATACCGAAGAGGTGGATCCAAAAACAATATCATCCACATAAATTTGTGCGATTAGAATATTTGTCCCCTTCTGCAGCACAAACAGTGTACGGTCCACTCCCCCTCGACGATAGCCCTTCTGAATCAGAAAGGTTGTCAGTCGCTCATACCACGCACGAGGTGCCTTCTTTAGTCCATACAGTGCTTTATTCAACCGATATACATGGTCAGGAAAATGTGGGTCTTCAAACCCCTTAGGCTGTTCCACGTAAACTTCCTCCTTTACTAGCCCATTCAGAAACGCACTCTTGACATCCATCTGATGAAGAGTAAAGTTCAGAATGCATGATACCGCCAACATCAGTCTGATCGACTCCAATCTGGCTACCGGTGCAAAAGTTTCATCGAAGTCAACCCCTTCTACTTGGGTGTACCCTTGAGCAACTAGTCGCGCTTTATTCCTGGTGACGTTACCATCCGCATCAGATTTGTTCTTAAAAATCCACTTGGTTCCAATCACATTCACATTCGCAGGCCGTGGGGTAAGATACCAAACATTGTTTCTCTCGAATTGCTGCAATTCTTCCTGCATTGCCGAAACCCAAAATTCATCGAGCAGAGCTTCTTTGTAATTTTTTGGCTCAGTAAGAGAGATGAAACATGATAGTCCTGCCAATTCTCTGTAATTTACCCGCGGTTGATCCCTCAATTGCATATATCTGGCCGGACTCTGTTCAGAGTCATGTGTTACAGTTTCCGGAGTTTCAACACCGGTTGACTGTGCTGGTGTTTCAACACCAGTAGGATTCACTGGGTCGAGCGTATCACCGTCACCCATAGTATCTTCTTCTGAATCATCAACAACCACATTAATGGACTCCATGACTACTCCAGAGCGTTGATTAAGAACTCGGAAAGCTCGACTCGTGGGGGAATAACCCAAGAATATACCAATATCACTTCTAGCCTCGAATTTAGCTAAGGGTTCTCGACCCTTCAGAATGTAGCACCGACTCCCAAAGACATGAAAATACGACACATCTGGTTTCTTCCCTTTCCATATCTCATATGGTGTCTTCTTAGTAAACGGACGCAGATATACTCTGTTGATAGTGTAACATGTCGTGTGTACCGCCTCAGCCCAGTATCTAGCATGAATTTTTTTCTCGGCTAACATTGCTCGTGCCATTTCCTGCAACGTCCTGTTCTTCCTTTCTACTATGCCATTTTGTTGAGGAGTTATGGGGGTAGAGAGCTCGTGGTGTATTCCAAGTGTCTCGCAAATATCATGAAATTTTGAATTTTCAAATTCTTTTCCATGGTCACTCCTGATTCGTGCAATTCTTACTTGGGCAGTTCCTTTTTCTACAAGCAACCTGTGTGCCAAGTTCTTGAAAACATCAGCAGCCTCTGACTTCTCTTTGAGAAATGATACCCACGTATACCTCGAGAAGTCATCTATACAGACGAAAATATACTTCTTTCCTGCCACACTGGGGGTGTTCACCGGCCCCATTAAGTCCATATGCAGGAGTTCCAAGAGTCTTGATGTTGTAACATCGTGTACTGCATGGTGTGGTGTTCGGATTTGTTTTCCTTCTTTACATGACCCACAAACAGCCTCCTTGTTGTCACTGATTTCAGGAATACCTCTAACTGCATTCAGTCTGGAAATACGTGCTAGGGATTTATAATTTAGGTGCCCCAATTTTCTGTGCCACAGAGTACTAACTTCTTTCTTTGAACTCAGGCAGGTGACAACTTGATCGAGCAGGTAACAGTTATCCATTGATCTTGATCCAGTGAATACTCCAGTCTCATGGTTTACTACACATTTCTCCTTATCGAAAACCACTGTCATCTCATTGTCACATAGATGGCTGATGCTCAACAAGTTTGCCTTCAGACCTTCCACTAGTAACACATCTTGGAACACCGGAAGCCCTTTGATGGCTAACTCACCCTTGCCGATTATTCTACTGCGTTTCCCATCACCAAATCTAACATGTCCTCCAAATCCAGGTTTAAATTTTCGCAGAAATTCAGGAACTCCAGTCATATGCCTTGAACATGCACTATCGAAATACCAAGAATTTCCTGTATGTGCCCCAAAACATACCAAACTTGAAAAACAAACATCTTGAGTTTTTCGAATCCATACCTGGCGTGTTGGTCGAGCGGTGTGTTGCGGACTTGGGTTATCACGTGTGTTCAGAAATCTGGTTATGTATCCACTAGTGTTGAAACGGTGCCTTGTATCATATCTTGACACGGTGTTGAAACTTCGATTTGCTGAGTTGAAAGGCAGGGTCCTAAGCAGCTTAAAACATCTATTTCTTACATGTCCTTGCATTCCACAGTATCCGCATCATCGAATCCTTTTGGTCGGAAAATTTCTCTCGATTATTCTGGGAGCTAGCGCACTTTGACCTTCTGTGTTACTCCATGAATTTACTGGTGTGGATCTTTCATAACCAATTCCATACTTAGTCGTCTGTCCCATTCTTAGACAGTCTTCGAGTTTAGCTTTTCCTGTATTAAGACGTCTGATAGATTGTTCTGCTGCCTCTGCTCGTTGCACCATTTCAGCAAAATCCTTCTTGATTTCTTCCAGTTTGCCAATTGCCTTTTTCCTTTTCAAGTTCCTTCATTTTAGCTTCTTCACGCAATCTCTTATTCTCAGACTTGAGCTCTTTGTTTTCATCTGCCACTTTTAACCACATCTTGTACATTTCCATGCTTTCCTTGCGAATGTCATCATTACTAATGCTTCTAGCCTCTTCATCTGAGCTACCACTCTCGTCTTCATTCAGCCCACTGAGACCTTCCTCGAGAGAGTCTTCTAACTCCACTGACACACCGAAAGCAACATGATTGGTATATTCTTATCCATCCTTACAATCATCCCCTACGTCATCATCACTCCAGGTTGTGACATACGATTTTCCTTGCCTTTTAAGTGTATTGGCACACTCAGCTTGTATGTGTCCAAAACCTTCACATTCTCTACACTGGATTTTCCTGTTCAGGGTTGGATTCGTTGATTTAAACTTTGGTGTTTCAACACCAATTGCTTGGCCAAATCTTGGAGCGGGGTTTGCGTTTGGATTTTTGTTCCCACTAAATTTCTCTTGTGGCTTCCTGCCCATCTTCTTCATAAATCTGGAGAAGTTCCTGGTTATGTTTACAATTTCATCGGACTCTTCATTGTCTGAATGATCTTCTGACTTTCCAGAGGTTAAAAAAACCATCTCTTTCTTTCCTGCTTTAGTTTGCAACATTTCCATCTCATAAGATTCCAGGGATCCCATAAGTTCATCAAGTGTCATAGTCCCTATCCTTCCATTTTCATTAATCGCTGTGACCTTCATGTTGAAACGTGGAGGTAATGCTCTCAACACCTTCCTGACAAGCTTTTGATCTTTGTACTTTTTACCGAACTGAAAAGCTTTGTTTGCAATATCTCTAACTCGTCCATTGAACTCAGAAATAGTCTCATCTTCACGCATCTTTAGTTCTTCGAATTTTGACGTATAATACTGCAACTTTGATTCTCTGACGGAGCTTGTCCCCCCATGATAAATTTGCAACACATCCCACGCTTCCTTAGCAGTCTCACAATTTGAAATCATCTTAAATTGATCTTCATCCACTGCTGTAAAGATGGCATTCAATGCCTTTGAGTTGGACACGTGTGCTTTGTGCTCCTCGGTAGAATATTCAGAGAATGGTTTAGTCGTCAATGAGCTTGATCCCTCTGCTTCGTCAGTTGTAGGTGGGGTGTATTGATTTATGACATAGTTCCAAGCTTGATCATCTAGTGCTCCGATGAATACCTTCATACGTGCCTTCCAATAGGCATAATTTCCTTGTTCCAGCAATGGTGGTCGTGTGACTGAAGCCCCCTCCTTTGGTGCCATGGTGAAACCTGATCTCACTCTCCCTGTATAGGGGTAAGCAAGTGCCATGCTCTGATACCAATTGAAATTCTGTTCCACCTAAAGTCTATACTTTTGTGCCAAGTTGTTTAAAGGTTTGGTGTTAAAACATAAAACGAACGACACAGTGCACACACAACTTGTTTACGCAGTTCGGTGCAAATACACCTACGTCTGCGGGGCCTTGCCCAGATCAGAAACCATTCACTAGAAAGCAGTCTTTAGTACAAGAAGCTTAACTTAAATACTAATCCATTGCTAATCTATTGAGTGAATGTTGTGAGATCCCCTCACTGCTGATCCTACGTCGTTGAACCCTCACGAACAACACGTCTCCCTGGATCTCCTCCTCCCGAGGAATTAAGGCTTCCTTGTTTCTGATCTTTACGAACTTGGTCGGATGATTCAATACTCCTCCAATCACCACAGGCAGATTGCTCCAACACTTCTCACGTAGAGATGAATTCTTGGTCGCATCATGATTGCGTTCTATCTTCTTGCTTTTATCATCTTCGCAATCCTGCCTTGTACAAAACTTTTTCCTTGTATAACTCTACCAAGCATAGACTTCTAGACAGAGGAAAGATCTAATTCTAATCTGGTATTTACATGTACAATCCTTTATTAATAGGACTTGTACCATAAATAAACTATTTCATCAATTCCTAACTATTACAGGAATATTCAGTTACCAGAATTAGATTACCACGAAATCACATATTAATCTTCTCAATATTCTGATCTGATCGCATAATTAAACTCCATAATTTGCTCCATAATTCGTGGCTAGAAACTTGTTGTTTAGAAAAAACCTGATCGCAATGGTGTTAAAACACCATATCACCAGTATTCACAATATGCCATAAATAAGTCCAACTCCCAAGGACTCTACAGTTGCAGCTGCTGCTTAAGGATAAATAGGTGTGTATCACCTTGTGTTTTCTTTTATTGCAATTTAAGTGCATTGTAGATGCTATTTTACTTGATTGCAACTCTCACTTAGTAATGGTAGCTACAATTTAGAGTATGTTGTCTATTGATGATGCTACTGGGAAATTATGTATGTTGTGTGTTGACTGTTGAGTACATGTATGTTGTGTGTTGAGTACATGCATGTTCTCCACGTAGTGTGGTTTTGTGTTATAGTCTGGAACTTGTATGTTGTGTGTTGTTAACATCGGATTTGTGAATGCAGTATTTCAAAGACAACCCTGATGATAAGAATCCCCTTTACAACACTGAGAATGGAGTCTACACTCAAGGCTGAAGATTGGACAATGTAGTGATATCTTGGGGGCATGATGAATACATGTATTTGGTACCTTTTCTTCAATTTCTTAGTGAGTAATTATTTTGAGTAATTAGTTCAGATCGGGTGATAAGTTGAGCATTTAGTTTTTTAGCATATGGTATGGTAGGGTATATTTGAGCATTTCTAAAGACCATAGATTCAAGATTAGTTTTGTGGCTTAACCTTGTGATTTGATGTGTACACGCCACATGATTCAATTGCTAGTTAAAGGTAAAGTTATGTTTAGTCTCATAGATAGTTATGCTTAGTCCCATAGATTATTAATTTTGCATCATACTATTTTTTGTTTTATTTCTATATTATGAATTTTGTGAGGTTAATTTTATTATTAAGTTAATTTCCTACCAAATTGTTAATTTTTGGTCTTTTTCCCTTCCTCTGGTTTAGAGGAAGGGAATTTTTGTAATCGTTGTAAATATTTTACCATCGGTTAAAAATCGGTGCTAACAAAAAAATCGGTGCTAAAATTAGCACCGATTTTTGAAAACCGGTGAAACCTTTTCACCACGCACTTTGGCACCGATTTTTTCGGGTCAAAAAACCGATGCTAGAACAAGGAAAAACTAGTGCTAGAGGGAGATTCCTGTAATAGTGACATTACATAAAAGTATTTTATATTTAAAATACATACTACTCCCTCCGTCCCATAGAAATTGACACAAATTCTATTTTCGTCAATCCCATAAAAATTGGCACAATTTAATTATCACCTAAAGTAGCAAAAATGAGCTTATACATTTACTATATTATCCCTCAAGTGGTTGATTAAATCTACTAGTTAACTCTTTTATTACCAAAATACCCTTCATTTATTTTTCATCCATAAAATATCGATCTAAAAGTAATTGTGCCAATTTTTATGGGAGTAATCGAGTATAATACAAGGGATCTAACAAAATATGCTACCACAAAGGCTCCAACCTATTAAGGATAGAATTTCATACGTATCCTTATAATCTTCATCAAAATAAGCTGTAACCGCTGTTGCTGAAGGTTTCTTATGATCTTCAGTTCCTTTCTCGGCAACCGGCGCCGGAGATGGTGGCCGTGGTAAAGTAGCCCAGCATCTTCTTCTCTCTGAGAACATGTTCTTCTCCTCACTCCAAACCGAACTGAAAGGGTTCTCCATCTGGATCAAGGTGCTCCGTTCATATCCCGGAGCAGCAAACATCCTCTTCCGGTATTTTTTAATGAAAGCATGATCCAAAAGCATTTCCGCTGTCCATCTTCCGTCGGGGTCGGAACAGAAGCATTTGCTCAAGAAATCCCTCTGCAGCTCCGGCAAGAACGTAGGTACAAAAGGCGGCGCCGCCCCCTCCCGGAAAACCCCGCCGACCCCCAACAGCATCTCAAGGACAGTGCATCCGAACGAGAACACATCCGCCGCCTTGCCTTGACAAACGCCGGCCAATGCCTCCGGCGCTCCATAATGCCGCGTGCCACAGAAACCGCCGGTTTCTTCCTCCCAACCGTACTTCGAAAGCCCAAAATCGGAGAGCTTCGGATGGAACAAACCGTTTCGAGTGTGGAAAATGAGAACATTACTAGGTTTTATGTCGCAGTGAACTAGATCATTCCTGTGAATGTAAGAGAGCCCCCGAAGCAGCATGTAGGACAAATACGCGACGCTGTTTTCCGGCATTCCTGTGTTGTTGTTGTGTCTGAATATGATGTCGGCTAGGGTTCCTCCCGGCGCATATTCGATCAGAATGTTGAAGATTTCTTCACCCCTTTCGATGCTCGTGTCGGTGCCGTAACATCGGACGACGAACGGATTTCCTCGTAACATCCTCAAGATATCCACTTCCTTCATCAGAGATGAAATCCGGGCATTTTCTAGCTTAGTTGACTTTACGACCACGTATTTCTCCGACGTTGAATCGACGGATTCTGCTAAATATACCGTCCCGAAACTGCCCTTTCCGAGTAATCTTGTTTTCTTCCACGGCATTTTTGGAGACTGGCTAGGATACAGAAATCGAAAACTGACTAATTTGATGAAACGAATGGAAATTTTCTTAACCTAATGGAAAATATATAATGTAGGCTCTACGTATAGGATTATATATTTATAGGGGAAATTAATTACTATCGGTGGGGAGTAGCTTGTATGAACCCGGTTAGGATTAAGACAGTAGTTTGTTTGTATGAACCTAATTAGGATTAGGGCAGTCTCACGGAATGTGAACCCTAATATCTAAATTAGATTATCCTTTTATCATATACTCCTCCAGACCCATAATTAATGACACAATTGTTTTTTTACGATTTTCAATAATCATGTTTGACCGTTAATATCATTAGCTACATATAATAATTACGCATATAAAATTGACATTTAGAAAATAGACATTAAGATGAATTTAACAAGATCCCACATGATATTTTTATTATGTGTATATTAATTTTTTATTTAGGGTCAAAGTTTTTTAAATTTGGCTTAGAAAAGCAATTGTGTCATTAATTACGGGACAGAGGGAGTATATATTTATTGTCACAAGTAATTATTAAAGAGTTTGTTTCTTGAAAGACTGTATGTCCATAAGTTATGGAAAAACTAAGGTTTAAACGAAAAATTAGAAGAAATCAAGAAAAAAATTTTGGGTTGCATTAATCGGGTCATAAATTTATAACTACTGCACGTTTAATAATATTTTTTTTAAATATTGCAACTACGTTTTACCTTTACGTAACTCTAATTCAACGTGCATAAATTAAAATATACCTATGAAATAAATTTCCATGACTTTATATACATATGAAAAGATGGTATTTCCCAAGACTTTTCCAGTTTCAAGATAAAATAATTTTTTTTACAATCTTATATAAGTAACAGTAGGTAAATTTTAATATTGGCATGTAGCTTACTATTGAATTATGAGTAGGTCTCCTGAAAGACGGCCTATCCATAAGTTTATGGACATGTCACTTATTTCTTGCCTTATGTACTGCATTTGTTAAATAACATACAAATATTTTTTTAAAAAATTAAAAATTATCATAGATTTTTATGTTTTCAACTTCAAATACATATTATTACTTTTTTAACTTATAAAATGCAATATTTAAATTTTATAAAATAACTTACAACATTTAAGGTAAATGCCCCTGTGGACTGTTCATAATCTTATGAAAATGCCGTCTTTCCTAAGACTTTGCCAAAATTTTCAAAAAATATTGCCAGAAATTTCATGGGCTCGGAGCAGCTACGCGTTGCCGCTCTAAGCTCATTTTTTAAAAACTTTCAAAATCGTCAACTTCTTTTGTTGACTTTAACTAATAACTAAGTTAAGTTAAATTAATCAGCGATCAACCTTTATTGACCTAATATATATATATAAGTATAATATTTGTTTACATTAACTAATTAACGTTCTACCCTTAATTGATTTTGTATGCATCAATACAACTTTAACTAGTCAACAGTTAATCTTTATTTGACTTTCAATATATAAACACTAATAATTAGTCTGACTTTGACTAATCAACGGTCAAATTGTACTTGACTTTCAATAAATAAACACTAATAATTAAGTTGATTTTAACTAATAAACGTTAACATTTACTTTACTTTCTATATATGAACACTAATAATTAGGTTGACTTTGACTAATCAACGGTCCATCTTTACTTGACTTTCAATTAAACATTAATTAATAAGATGACTTTAGCTAATTAACGGTCAAATTGTACTTAACTTTCTATATGTAAACACTAGTGACTAAGCTAACTTTGACTAATCAACGTTCAAACCTTACTCGACTTTCAATATATAAATACTAATAACTAGTTTAACTTTGATTACTGAACGGTCAAACCTTATTTGACTTTCTATATATAAATACTAGTGACTAAGTTGACTTTAACTAATCAATGGTAAAACTTTACTTGACTCTCCCTATATATAAACACAAGTGACTAAGATAATTTTAACTAATCAACGGTCAAACTTTACTTGACTTTCAATATATAAACACTAATAACTAGATTGACTTTGTCTAATCAATGGTCAAACCTTACTTGACTTTCTATATATAAGTACTAGTGACTAAGTTGACTTTAACTAATCAACGGTAGAACTTTACTTGACTCTCTCTATATAGAAACACTAGTGACTAAGCTAAAAATAGAAACACTAGTGACCAAGGGCGAGGCTGAGCTCTGAGGCAAAAATAGGGCGCAGCCCTGCACTGTTCATCGTGTTAGGTTTTCGTTGGGTCTCTCTTCCGCAGCTCCCCTTCGCCAGCGTTGGGCTCCTCGCTGGGAGTGTTTCCATGTATGGTTTGCCTTGGTTTTGGCTGATTTGAATTCGGGATCTGGGTCCCTTTTTTTTGCAAAACAAAGCTTGATTCTTGAACTTTTGGAGGAATATCCGCAGTCCGAACACGGATTTGGAAAACCCGTAGTCTTTTATGGGTTTCTGGGATGAAGACTTGTTTTTCGGTCTTCAAGCTAGGAGCTTTTGGGTTCTTGAAGTTTGAATATCGGAATTTTCGAACTGGAATTTGAAGACCCATGGATCCACGATGGGTTTTACTGGAGGAAGACCTGCACACCGGTCTTGAGGAGTGGAATTTTCTGCCGGAGGAGGAAGACGAAGTTCCGGCGGAGGAGGAAGACCCGTACCCGATGCAAACATGGAGAGCTTGGCGAACACCCATGTAAGTCTTGCACTATATAAATTTTGTGCGGACTTTGATGGATGAATTTCTTGTGTGGGTTTTCTGGGTATTTGTTGTGCAAATTTTTGGGGAGGAACTTGTCATCTGGGAGGCTGTCTCGGTTTCATTTAGCGCTATTTGTATAGAATTTATTTTTGGTGAGGCCTCCTGTGGAAAAAAGTCATTCATACGCTAAACCCGTGTGGATTGCTGTGGTACTCTGCTTTGAGAAGTTTTACAGGGAACATGAGAAGCTTTGCATATTTAATTTTGTAGAGTGTGTGGATTGTCGTCGCATGCTGAGATGGTTTTAGTAGGAAGAATTGGGCTGTTTATGAGAATCTGTGTGGGTTAATGGCCTGTAAATATGATGTTCATAGGAGACTAATTTTAATGAAGGGTCTCAGGCATGGAAATTATTAGCACTTGGGTCAATTCTAATCGATTCGGGTAAACTTGTGCTCAAACCTCGAGCCCGACCGGCCTAGCTTGTGTCCAAACCCCGACCTTGTCCCCCGGCCTTGCTAGTGCCCAAATCCCGGTCACCTTTCAGCCTTGCTTGTGTTCAAAACCTGAGCAACCTCCAGCCTTGTAAGTGATCAAAACCCGGCTTGCCCACCCGGCCTTGCTCCCGGTAATCCACCTAGCCTTGCTCGTGCTCAGAACCCAGAAAATGCTCAAACTTGTTTACTCGATTTAAATTGGAGCTTAGACCAACAGGCTACCCTAACTGATTTAGGTGAACTTGTGTCCAAATCACGGGCACCCGACCGGCCTAGCTCGTGTTCATATCCAAAACTGGCCATCGGGCCTTGCTAGTGCTCATAACCCGCCCACCCTCCGGCCAAGCATGTGTTCAAATCCTGGGAAACCTCCAGCCTCGCAAGTGAACAGAACCTGGTACCTTTCCTGGCCTTGCTTGTGCTCAGAACCCAGTAAGCTCTCAGCCTCGCTTGTGTTCACAACCAGGACACTGCCCGACCTTGTTTTACCTGAACTAGTTGGTACTTAGATGCTCTATGCCAAAAACACGGATTTAAATTTTTCTCACTCATGAACATTCATACTGTGATAATCATTCTGGGTATAATTGAGGTGGCAATACTTTGGGCCTATTCGGATTCATCATAGATGTTATGAGATGTTTCACTGTGTGTTGGTTGGTCCGGCGGCCGGCCATGGTGGATTG
Source organism: Rubia yunnanensis (assembly GCA_037428765.1). NCBI lineage: Eukaryota > Viridiplantae > Streptophyta > Magnoliopsida > Gentianales > Rubiaceae > Rubia > Rubia yunnanensis. The sequence continues at coordinate 131,859,300 of CM075063.1, forward strand.
TTTTAATCGGAATCATAAAGAATAGTGCTCTCAATTTGTTGGCCCTGTTTCTCAGTCATAAGAATTTCCAGAAGAAAAGGAACGGAAGAGCAGATTCTCGTAATTGGTAGTTTTCTCAATTTTTGCCCAGATTTCGGTGACTCAACAACGCCAAAAAATATGGTCCGGCATTCACATCTATCAGTTGGCAGTGGCAACTCGAATGGTATGCTGAACAGTAACCCGTCGAGGGATGGAGGTTCGAGTACTCGAAGGGAAGTTGAGGGATGGTTCGAGGATGGAAGGATGGTCTGAGGGCTGAAGGATATTTCGAGGATTCGAGTGCTGAAGGCATTAGAGTGCTCGAGATGGGCATTCAAGTGCTGGAAGTGCTCTAGTACTCGAGGGTAGATCGCGGTTAGACGGATTGAGGTATTCATCCGCTGGAGGTGCTAGAGTTCTCGAGGGGGACATTTGAGTGCTGGAAGCCTTCGAGTGCCCGGTGGAGGGCATTTGAGGGTTGAAGGTGATCTAGTTCTTTGCCCTCAAGGGGGGAGGTTCGAATAATCGAAGGGAAGTTGAGGGATGGTTCGAGGGCTGAAGGTGATCTTGAGAGATTCAGGCATTCAAGTGCTCAACATGGGCATTCGAATGATGGAAGTGCTCGAGTACTCAAAGGGAAGCGGAGTGATGGTCCGAGGTTGGAAGGATGGTCCAAGGGCTGAAGGAATTTTTGATGGATTCGAGTGCTGAAGGCATTCGAGCGCTGGATATGCTCGAAAATTCAAGAATTGTTCTAGGAGAGACGGATTGAGGTATTCGAGTTTGAGGGATGGTTCAAGGATGGAAGATTAAGCTGAAGGTGTTTCTTGGGCTCATTGGGGGCATTCGAGGGCTGAAGGTGTTCTTGTGCTCTTTCCTCGAGGTGGTCTTGGTGGTGCTCGAGATCTCGAGGGGGAAATTCATGTGTTGGAAGCTTTTGGGTGCACCGGGGGGGCACTCAAGGGTTGAAGATGTTCGAGTGCTTTATCCTCGAGGTGGTGCTCGAGTACTCGAGGTAGCCATTCGAGTGACGTAAGCTCCCGAGTTCTCGTGGGGGGCATTCAAGGGTTGAAGGTGTTTGTGTGCTCCATCCTCGAGGGGGGACTCGTGAAGAAACCTCGAGGGATGGCTACTGTTGGATTGATTGAAAAAAACAGCTTCTCTCCAGATGGTTGACAGGATTTCCCATGGCAGTAGCATGGCCATGTAGGTTGGGTAGGGGGTAAATTGATTCTGCGTACGCAAATTAATTAACCCCTAGCTAGGTATCACTTGGATTTAACGGTTGCGTTATTTGCCTGTGCTGTACTGAAAAGGGCAAAATGGCATCAGGCTGTCCATTTTCCTAAAATGGAAAGAACGGTTACAAAACCGTTACGCGGGGCGTGCGCGATAGAAATCATGCCCGGTCTGTTATTCCTAGGAGGTCTATCTGTGGGGAACACTTGGGAGCACAACGGACTACGGTCAAACTGCTCCTAACCCCACAGAGAAAGCCTCGGCCCTCATCCAAAGACCGTTATCGAAGGCCAATAACACCTCTTTATCTTCATCTTAGAGGTGTACATGGTAGAAGCGGTGTGCAATCCCTTTTAGGAGGACAGGTCATACTACTTCATTCATTGGAAGACTGAGACCACTCTCGGAGTTGAAGACACCCGTGGGGAGCAAACCACAACGCAAGAGCCGGTTCACACCACCGGTAGCATGGATGTAACATGGAGCGAGGAGGCTAGTGAGTTTGTTCTCCTATCCCTCTATTTTTTCAGGGATGGCTTATACAGGCCCCGGTCACCACGACGGGACTCTGTTTAAAGGATAGCTCATAAATGCCCTGGTCACCACGACGGGTTGTAAGATTTTCCATGGATGGTTCCCACAGGCCCCGATCATCACAACGGGTCTAGCTTCTTTTGGTCACCTGGTTGCAACATTTAGATCAGGGGTAGTATTTTAGGTAACATGTATTAAGGGAGTGGGCCAATGTCCCCAATCCCGTACATTCCCACGACATTTTTAGGGGCCACCTGATTGTACCATCTAGATCAGGGGTAGTTTAGTAGGTTTCATTGTATAACGGGAGTGGGACAATGTTCCCACTCCCGTAGACTCTCACGGTTTCTTTTTATTTACCATTACCTTCGACTAGTGACTAAGCTGACTTTAACTAATCAACGGTCAAACTTTACTTAACTTTCAATATATAAACACTAATAACAAAGTTGACTTTAACTAATCCACGGTCAACCCTTACGGCTTTCTACATACAAATATTAGTAACAAAGTTGACTTTAACTAATCGACGGTCAACCCTTACTTGACTTTCAATATATAAACATTAATAACTAAGTTAACTTTAACAAATCCACGATCAACCCTTACTTGACTTTCAATATATAAACATTAATAATGGTCAAACTTCATTTGAATTAGTATATATTAAATACAAATAAAAATGTTTGACTTTGACTAATCAACGGTCAAACCTTACTTGACTTTCAATATATAAACATTAATAACTAAGTTGACTTTAACTAATTAATGGTAAAAAATTATTTGAATTAGTATATATGAATACAAATTAAAAATTGGTCAGAAATAAGTAAAATGACTATTATACCCCTGTGTAAAAAATAAAAAAACACCCTGACCCTCATTTCTTCATTTTCTTTCTTCCCAGATTTCTTTCTTCATTTTCCTCACCGCTGCTCGATGCTGCTCGCGAAGGCGGATATTGGGCGAAGACGAGGAGCGACAGAGTTTGTTTTGGGCGACGGTGTTTTTAGGGTTCGGGCGAAAGTGGTGGGCAGAGGTAGATGAGATATGGGTATCGATTGGTTTGGGCGATGGCGGTTCCACCCACCGACGGAGCAAATATGAGTCAGCGGCGACGGCGTGATGGACTGGTGGAACGACTGCGAATTGGAGTGGATGTGGAGCAGGGGCGATGAAACGGCGTGGTGCGGAGGGGGATAGGGTTTCTGGTGGAGATAGAAGGTGGTGAAGCTAGGCCGGGGGTAGGGGGTGGCGGAGCTAGGGCAGCGGTGACGCACAGTTCTTTCTGGTGGCTGGTGGCATGGGTCTCTGGCGGAGCTAGGGCAGAGCTAGGAGGCGACGGAGCTAGGGCGAAGGTAAGGGGTGGCAGAGCTAGGGCAGCGGTGATTATTTGTATAGATTCTCCCTGGATTTGTATGTCTTATACTACTTGATGTTCTTCATTTTGTATAGATTTTATTCCCTGCAATGCCCTGTTAACTAAAACTTCGAAGAGCATGTGTGCTGATGGGGATGTATATATTGTCTAGCAATTTTTTCAAACCTCTAGATAACCTTTTTTTAATATTGTTAGTTGTTTGCATGCCTCTTTTTTTTTTAAGGGTTGAGAATTTTTGTTCAGTGACATTTCACAAACATTTGCTTGCTTATCTCTTTAGTTTTGCATTTCATTTTTGGGTTTAAATGTTAGTAGTGTTTGTGCAAATATTAGTGGTTTCTGTCTCGGGGATAGAAAAATCTATGCCTCCCACATTCCATATGAAGAATCTTGTTTCTAAAATTGGAAAAGAAAGATAGAAACATGGTTTACGTGGAGCCAAGAAGATACTACTCAGCTAGGTCAATTGTAGAACTCTTACTGAGTTTTCTTGAATCAGTGGGTTGCGTTTTCGGTCACTATATATGCCATGTGTTCCTATTGTCTCATATACTAGCCTATTAAGTTTCACAAATGCGGCATGTTTCTGGCATTGTTATTAGTACTCAACTTGGATAGCTGCAGCAAATTGTTTAAACTTTCTTAAATTGTTCCTAAATAGTGGTGTTTGAACCCTAATGGCAGAGTGGGGGTGGATTGACCAAGTCCGCCGTAACGAAGGAGGAGCTGACTGTCATAAGGCCACCTGAAGTATCAGCAGTCGAAGGAGCATGTCTCCCAGTTGTTGCTTTTGCTCTTTGTGCTCTTTTCTACTTGAGTACGTTTGTATTTTGAACTAGGATAATGTTTTATGAGTAAGGATTTAATGGTGGCTGACTTCTTTTAGTTCTATGTGGTGTACCGTATTCGTGTGACATGTGGTGGAAGGCAATGTATTCCTTTTCTGTTTCTTTTTGCTAAGTAGTGAGTTCTATTATTTTTATGCAATGGAAGAGTTAGAAGAAATGCAGTTGTGGATAATTACCTCAGGTTTAGGGATGCTATTAACCATCTGGTCCAGGAGGGAGTAACCTGCCAAACGTTGCAGCTGCTGCTTAAGGATAAATAGGTGTGTATCACCTTGTGTTTTCTTTTATTGCAATTTAAGTGCATTGTAGATGCTATTTTACGTGATTGCAACTCTCACTTGGTAATGGTAGCTACAATTTAGAGTATGTTGTCTATTGATGATGCTACTGGGAAATTATGTATGTTGTGTGTTGAGTACATGTATGTTCTCCACGTAGTGTGGTTTTGTGTTATAGTCTGGAACTTGTATGTTGTGTGTTGTTAACATCGGATTTGTGAATGCAGTATTTCAAAGACAACCCTGATGATAAGAATCCCCTTTACAACACTAAGAATGGAGTCTACACTCAAGGCTGAAGATTGGACAATGTAGTGATATCTTGGGGGCATGATGAATACATGTATTTGGTACCTTTTCTTCAATTTCTTAGTGAGTAATTATTTTGAGTAATTAGTTCAGATCGGGTGATAAGTTGAGCATTTAGTTTTTTAGCATATGGTATGGTAGGGTATATTTGAGCATTTCTAAAGACCATAGATTCAAGATTAGTTTTGTGGCTTAACCTTGTGATTTGATGTGTACACGCCACATGATTCAATTGCTAGTTAAAGGTAAAGTTATGTTTAGTCTCATAGATAGTTATGCTTAGTCCCATAGATTATTAATTTTGCATCATACTATTTTTTGTTTTATTTCTATATTATGAATTTTGTGAGGTTAATTTTATTATTAAGTTAATTTCCTACCAAATTGTTAATTTTTGGTCTTTTTCCCTTCCTCTGGTTTAGAGGAAGGGAATTTTTGTAATCGTTGTAAATATTTTACCATCGGTTAAAAATCGGTGCTAACAAAAAAATCGGTGCTAAAATTAGCACCGATTTTTGAAAACCGGTGAAACCTTTTCACCGCGCACTTTGGCACCGATTTTTTCGGGTCAAAAAACCGATGCTAGAACAAGGAAAAACTAGTGCTAGAGGGAGATTCCTGTAATAGTGACATTACATAAAAGTATTTTATATTTAAAATACATACTACTCCCTCCGTCCCATAGAAATTGATACAAATTCTATTTTCGTCAATCCCATAAAAATTGGCACAATTTAATTATCACCTAAAGTAGCAAAAATGAGCTTATACATTTACTATATTATCCCTCAAGTGGTTGATTAAATCTACTAGTTAACTCTTTTATTACCAAAATACCCTTCATTTATTTTTCATCCATAAAATATCGATCTAAAAGTAATTGTGCCAATTTTTATGGGAGTAATCGAGTATAATACAAGGGATCTAACAAAATATGCTACCACAAAGGCTCCAACCTATTAAGGATAGAATTTCATACGTATCCTTATAATCTTCATCAGAATAAGCTGTAACCGCTGTTGCTGAAGGTTTCTTATGATCTTCAGTTCCTTTCTCGGCAACCGGCGCCGGAGATGGTGGCCGTGGTAAAGTAGCCCAGCATCTTCTTCTCTCTGAGAACATGTTCTTCTCCTCACTCCAAACCGAACTGAAAGGGTTCTCCATCTGGATCAAGGTGCTCCGTTCATATCCCGGAGCAGCAAACATCCTCTTCCGGTATTTTTTAATGAAAGCATGATCCAAAAGCATTTCCGCTGTCCATCTTCCGTCGGGGTCGGAACAGAAGCATTTGCTCAAGAAATCCCTCTGCAGCTCCGGCAAGAACGTAGGTACAAAAGGCGGCGCCGCCCCCTCCCGGAAAACCCCGCCGACCCCCAACAGCATCTCAAGGACAGTGCATCCGAACGAGAACACATCCGCCGCCTTGCCTTGACAAACGCCGGCCAATGCCTCCGGCGCTCCATAATGCCGCGTGCCGCAGAAACCGCCGGTTTCTTCCTCCCAACCGTACTTCGAAAGCCCAAAATCGGAGAGCTTCGGATGGAACAAACCGTTTCGAGTGTGGAAAATGAGAACATTACTAGGTTTTATGTCGCAGTGAACTAGATCATTCCTGTGAATGTAAGAGAGCCCCCGAAGCAACATGTAGGACAAATATGCGACGCTGTTTTCCGGCATTCCTGTGTTGTTGTTGTGTCTGAATATGATGTCGGCTAGGGTTCCTCCCGGCGCATATTCGATCAGAATGTTGAAGATTTCTTCACCCCTTTCGATGCTCGTGTCGGTGCCGTAACATCGGACGACGAACGGATTTCCTCGTAACATCCTCAAGATATCCACTTCCTTCATCAGAGATGAAATCCGGGCATTTTCTAGCTTAGTTGACTTTACGACCACGTATTTCTCCGACGTTGAATCGACGGATTCTGCTAAATATACCGTCCCGAAACTGCCCTTTCCGAGTAATCTTGTTTTCTTCCACGGCATTTTTGGAGACTGGCTAGGATACAGAAATCGAAAACTGACTAATTTGATGAAACGAATGGAAATTTTCTTAACCTAATGGAAAATATATAATGTAGGCTCTACGTATAGGATTATATATTTATAGGGGAAATTAATTACTATCGGTGGGGAGTAGCTTGTATGAACCCGGTTAGGATTAAGACAGTAGTTTGTTTGTATGAACCTAATTAGGATTAGGGCAGTCTCACGGAATGTGAAACCCTACTACGGAGTATCTAAATTAGATTATCCTTTATTATATACTCACTATTAGATTATCCATAATTAATGACACAATTACTGTTTTACGATTTTCAATGATCATGTGTGACCGTTAATATCACTAGCTGCATATAAAATTTATGCATATAAAATTGACATTTTAGAAATAGACATTAAGATAAAGCTAACAAAATATCACATACTCCCTCCGTCCCAGCTCAAACTGCACACTTTCCTAATTGGGTCGTCCCAGCTCAAATTGCAATTTCAGAATATGCCAAAAATGGCAAGTTTGACTTGAGTTGTAATGACCAAATTGCCCATATTGTTTCCAGAAATTACAAATGAGAATGGGCTTAATTGAGAAATTGGTTTAGGCTTTAATTGAGTTGGGCTGATTAATTGAGGAATTGGGGACGGCTTAAATTGAGTTGGGCTTAATGGGAATGGAATTTGAATCAGCTGGCGTCGGTTAATGTGCCCAGCTGGCCACTCCCTCAACCATTTCAACGCATGCTGAAGGCTCACTGCTCCATGCCTCAAAAGCACAACCTTATCATCACAGCCTTCGATGCCTAACCTTATCATCTCCCTTCTGGCACCTCACAAACCCTCTGAGCTCTCCACTGTGAAACGAGAGGCGCTGAGTTCTGGAACTCAAACATCCTCTCAGTTCTTCGAAAATCCCCATCACAGGTCCGAAATCCCATCCTATGTTAGCATGGCATCCGATTATTTCTTCACAGCTCACTTCTCGTGCTCACTTATTTGCGAGATTTGGTGGATTCGTGAAACCCTTTGTTTCTCGATTCACCACCGGCGCTCGGATTGTGTCTTTTATGGTTTGAAAGCCTTGGTTGTAATTTTTTTTAAAACTTTGTGTTCGACATTTTGCTGGTTTCGCGATTTTTGGATAGGGGTTTCCGTAGATCTCGCTGTTTAAATAGTTTTTGTAGAACAAACTGCTCATATTTTGCGAACCCATTCGTGTTCTGAATGTTTTCGTAGAGGGGTTTTCCAACCCAAGGGTTTGCATACCCATGCCGAGCATCGGCTGCTCTGAGCCTGGGTTTGGTCTGTTCTACCTCATGACTGGTTGGATGTTTCGAGTATACGCTTTCCATTTGAAACCCATTTTTTGTTAACGGGTCTCTTTAGATCTGGTGGTTTTCTTTCCTTTCCTATTCTGCTTCCGGTTCGTATGCTTTTCGTTGGCGTTTGTATACTCTGCTGTCTTCTTTGGCGTTTGTATACTCTGTTTTTCCATGCTTATGAGCGGTTCCTGTGCTACTTTACATGGTTGTGACCTTCGGTGTATTCCCTGTTTCCCATGCTTGCCTTACTAGTGTGTTTGTTGTCGCAGTTTGACTTGACTGTGTATGCTGGTCTTCCTTTCTGCTTTCTGACTGTGTATGTGTCTGGAATGAAGTGAAGTCCCTGTTCCTTATGCATGCCTGACGGGTGTGTTCGTATTAACTGTATCACATGACAGTGTGTGATGTTTCTTGCTCCATGATGTCTTTGTTCTCGCAAGCATGTTGTGGCTTCTGGTGCTTGTCTGCGGTTCATCACTGTGTATACTGAACTTGTTGTGTGAGGTCTTTGTTCGAGTTCGCATGATATCGTTTCCTATGGCTATCTGAGGTTCATGTGTACTGTTTGCAATTATGTGTCTGGAATGAAGTGAAGTCCCTGTTTCTTATGCATGCTTTACTGGTGTGTTCGTATTAACTGTATCACATGACAGTGTGTGCTGGTCTTGTTCCATGATGTCTTTGTTCTCGCGAGCATGTTGTGGCTTCTGGTGCTAGTCTGCGGTTCATCACTGTGTATGCTGAACTTGTTGTGTGAGGTTTTTGTTCGAGTTCGCATGATATCGTTTCCTATGGCTATCTGAGGTTCATGTGTATTGTTTACAGTTATGGGTCCGGACTGAAAAGAAGTCCTTGTTTCTTATGCATGCTTTACTAGTGTGTTTGTTATCGGTGTCTCACATGGCTGTGTGTTGGTCTTGCTCCATGATGTCTTTGTTCCCATGAGCATGTTGTGATTTCTGATGCTTGTCTGATGTTCATGTGTCTCATTCCTCCGGTTATTTGCTGATGCGCACTCGTGTTTTTTTGGGTGACGTCTTGTCTACCATCACAGCTTCCACTCTTTTGAATGAGTACACCTAGTGATGAACCTATTCACTTGTCCCTCTCATGTCCCGGAGCTTCAAGCTCCTAGGTGCTGATGGACTTTGTAACGGGTGATGAATCACATCCGTTGTCAGGATCTATGTCTGATTCAGATGTTCCGTTGGCCACTCATTTCAGTCCAATCAACTTTTCTGAGTGGACTCCGTGGTCGGCGGAGACCCCTGCTGATTGTTCTGAGGTTGAGCAGCCTCCGGAATCTGTCCCCTCCCCTGACGATGGTTTCGTACTCGATGAGGAGAGTCGGGAAAATACAGATTGGTTTCCAAAACTGTACGGTGTGACTGATTATTGCAGCATTAAGTTCGGTGAACCAGGATTCTATGAATATGGTTCATGCTATTTCCATGGAAATTGGCCAAAGAAAGGGATTACGGAAGGCAAGAAAAAATGGTCCTTGCGTAATTTGCCCCAAGATGTTCTCGACGACATATCATTCTGGGAGAAAATGCAAGAACCTGAAGGATATGTGCCTTCCGAGCTGAGAAAGGGAAACCCTCCCAAAATCAGCTTGAAGGCACTTCTTAAGGTTGCATCTTCCCTCGTTCTAGGTTTCTCTTCCCGTCAGTGCATTCTTGATTTTTATTCAATTTTAATGTTTAAACTGTTTGTGCAGGTTGATGATGACAGAACTAGGAAATCCAGTGATTAACCATTCCGGCCTTCCGGTTACATGCTCATGATGCCGTACATTATTACTAAGTGTTCTATTCGTGCCTTGTGTTTAAGTTTAAAACTGCATGTTATGTGTTACAAGACATTCTTATCCGGTTTTCTGGTTCTGGACTGGTAACATATTTTGTGGGAAGTTCTTACGTTGACTGCTGCTGTTGTTAGAATTGCTATGTGTGGACTAATATTTTTCAACTGTAATACATTCGTGTGTGACTGTCTGGACTAATAGTTTTCTACACTCTTGTTTCACTGCTTGCTCTGTACGATGATAAGGTTGTGCGCTGGTAAGGTTGTGACCGACACATTGCAGCCATGCGGTTGGGTCTAAAGACTTGGCTGTTCTTGGCGGGGTAGTGTGATCAGGTTGCAAATAAAGTAATTGAGTCACAGTAGATATAGAGGGTCCTAATCGATGATGATGCTGTGATGTATGATTGTTAACATATGCAGCCATACCTATCAGTTATAAAACTGATTTGATCTTGGCGGGGCATGCATATGATTTGAAAACAGCCTGAGATGTACTGTTTTAATGACTTTGAGTTCTGGCAGCTTGTTCATAATGATGAGAAATTATTTGAAAATGACACTGAACGCAACCTGGTTTTGTTGATTCAAAGCCCGTTGGATGGCGTGATGATGTGGTTTTTTTAGTACAATTTCAATGTTGTGTGCCAATCCAGTATGTGTGTCTTCAGTCCTGTGATTGTTTCAATCTTGTACTCGGGATTTTTGCAAAACGGAAATGCATTCATTCATTCATATCAACTGCTTTTACAAACAAAATCAAACAGGGGTAATACAAACCCTATTTTACAAGGTTGCACCTTAAACATGACTATGAAATCCAAAATGCATGTTTACACAGATTTCCAAGTGCAACCCTACAAAATGTATTCCATGCCATTCCTTCTCAACCCATTTGCAAGCTGAGCATGAGATCTTGAACTTGTGCAGTCAGTCCAACAGCAATTAGGTCCTCCAAACATTGTTTCACGATTTCATGCTCCACAATCAAATTTGTTGGCAACAACCCCTGCCTAATCAGTCTTTGCTTACCCATATGTGGCAATTTGAAATTATTTCCCCCCTTATCCTTCATGATTTCAATCATCACATTTTGCAACGAAAGGAAAATCTGGTCAATCTTTTTTGGGTCCTCTCTTTCGAAAGCATTGTATACAGCCTGTAGAAGTCCCTCTAAGTCTGAGCTAGGTGTTTCATGCTGTAAGCTTTGGATGGATGCAAAAAACCCAAGGTCTAGGATGTTTAAATCGGGTGACCTAGCTGGTTGGCACACCATTTTAATTGTGAAACCATCTGAATTTGCGGCTGCTGTGAACTCAGGGTCATTGGACAGTATATGAGATGGGGCATTATCTTGTTGTATGCAGATTTGTTTGCTTAACCAAGCTGGCCACTTAGCTTTAATTGCAGGGATGACATCGTAAATTAGTTTCTTCCTAATGCATTCCCTATTAACCTTCTTAATCGGTGTTAAAACAAGGGTTCCCCTAGGCCTATTGATACTATTTTTCTTGGCAGCAACATATTCAGTGTAAGGAAAGACACCTACTTTACCATCAAAGACACAATTTCCCTCATGGTCAAATATAGGCCTACATACTGCACATAAGAACATCAACTTGGGTATGTAGTGCTTGTTATGTTGTGTTCTATATGGTTCAGGTTCCTCAGGGGCTAGTAAGTACCTTGTGGTTGATTCAGTGAGGTAGAACCACTTCTCATCAATGTGAATAATGTTATGCATGTCCTTGAATTGCATGTTGCATTCTATGCTTGATAAACACCATTCCATTCTCCTTAGCTTGGCTGTTGTTGATAAGAATGGATGAACTGCATTGGTATGACTTCTGATTTCTTTGTTTGTCACAGCTCGGTGCACAGTACTCTTGTTGATATGTAAAGCTGCCGCTGTTGACCGGCGGGTTCTTCTCTTTGGGAGAGGTACGACCATCAATGCTGCTGTGTCTATTGGCTTCCTCGTTGGGCATGGTCGCCCATGTCGCAACGATCTTGCGGATATTGGCTCCCCGCCAGCTATCTGTTGCTTTACTCTCGCCCAAATTGTGCTGATAGTTCGGACAGAACAGCCCCACTGATTTGCTGCCTGTACTCGCTGCTGATGTTTGATTTTTCCGTTGCTGATATTTTGCAATAGAAAGTGAGTTATTTGCTGCCTTTCCTCATCTGTAAGATTTCTGCCCACCATCACAGCCCCACCAACATTAAGAGCCCAATGAGGATCTTTGAGGGACCAGAAAGTGTGTTTAAAGAATCTGAGGGTACTTAATGTTGGAAAAGGAAGAGTCTGAAAAAAGGTTTGGGAAAAGGCTGAAAAGGATGTTGGAATGGTGGTATTCAATGCTGTTGTTGAATGCTTTTATAGAGAATAATGGTAGGAATGGCAGAGAATGTTCTTGGTGTTTTTATTTTTTTTTCTGGGTGCCTATTTTGGCTCCAACTTTCGGGTTTTAGAACCAAATCTGATTTTTTGGAGCCAACTCTGTCTTTTTGGCTCCAAAAATGTTTTTTTGGAGGCAAATGTTAAATTCTGGAGGGAAATCTTAGTCTGGAAATGAGTTGTAAAGTAACTGCAAATCAATTTTTGAAATACACTGTTCAACGTCATTGTTAACAGTGTTCCTCACTGCAATTTTCAGCTTTTTGAGTACTATTCTGGTACTGTAGCTACTGTACATAATTACCACACCCAATTATCTTTCTGCAAATTGAGCTGGGACAGAGGGAGTAATATTTTTATTATGTACTCCGTACATAATAATTTTTATTTAGGGTCAAATTTTTAAAAATTTGACTTGGAAAAAATAATTGTGTCATTAAGTATGGAACGAATGGAGTATATATTTATTGTCACAAGTAATTATTAAAGAGTCTGTTTCTTGAAAGGCGGTATGTCTATAAGTTATGGAAACACTAAAGTTTAAATGACAAATTAGAAGAAATCAAGATAAAATTTTTGGGTTGCATTAATCAGGTCATAAACTTATAGCTACTGCACATTGAATAACAATTTTTTTAATATTGCAACTATGTTTTCCTTTCTATAATTATAATTCTACGTGCATAAATTAAAATATACCTATGAAATAAATTGTCATGACTTTATATACCTATGGAAAAATGGTATTTCCCAAGATTTTGCCGAAAATGAAATAAAATTTTTTATAACCTTATATAAGTAACAGTAGGTAGATTTTAATACTGGCATGTAGTTTACTAATGAATTATTATAAAGCATGAATCTATATTTTCAATAGATGGGTTTAAAAAAAATTAAAGCTCTTAAAATAAAATTCGAATTTTAAACCCCTATAAATAATTTTGAAAATTTCAGGGTCCTCAAATTTTAGAGGTCCTGTGCTGTTTGGCATACCAGCATATCTACCATCAAAGACCGATCTGATTCGGATTTAAGAAGGTGGAAATTATAATACTATAATTAGTTGAGCAATGTCGTTACAAGTAACGTCTCAGGAAATGTGAAGTATCTAAAAACTTATAGACAGGTGATTTTACTTTTTACATTAAAATTGCATTTTTTAAAAATTAAAAATTATATTTTATAAGTTAAAATAAGTAATTAATAATGTGTGTTTAAATGTGAATACATTTATAAAAATTGAATAAAAAAATTCTTATTGTCAAATTATAATTATTTATACATTGCAATACATTTAAAAGTTTTTCGAAGTTATAAAAATTGCTTTGCAATAAAAACATAAAAGGACCCCATTAATTATAAAATGAATTTATTTAACGATTAGTCGGTGTAAAACAAAATATATACCATTACTATTTTAATAATAACCAGTTTACTTTTTTATCCTATACAGAGGGAGTAGTTAAGCATACTTATGAATCATGTGTATGTTTACTTTGACTTATCTGTACGTCAAGCATTTAAATTCATGCGAGCACAGTCCATTCGATGTGGATATTCCTTTGTTTCCGATAAAAAAAATAGATGGATACTTTGAGATTGTTCGAAACGCAGATTTAAAAACTTCATAATATCTCTAGATCGATGAGTTATGGGTACAAGTCATAGTTTCGATTTTTTTTTATAAAAGAAACTAGTCCATCCGTTTCATTAATATTGGCACTATATATTTATGTGTTTGGATTTAGGTAAAGAAAATGAGTTGATGAAATTGAAGGTAGAAAGTAAAAAGTAGAATGAGTGGATGAAATTGAAAGGATATTGTCAAAAGTATGTCAATATAAAGGAAACATCCATTAAGGTAATGGTGCCACAAATAGAGACACATAGGGAGTATTGAGTGTGTTGACCTAGCTATGTTTATAAATAAATCTGACATATTTTAAATGTTGGAAATATTATTCTATTTTTTCCAAAAAATAACTTTTACTTCTGAAATAAAGAAATTTTTGTTTACCAAATATAAAATATGTACTTACAAGTAAATACTTATAAGCCATGACAAATGAAACCAATGATTCCTTCCTCTGGCCACTAATGCATGACAAGGATAAACTCGAAAGAAAATAAAAGGACTAAAAATAGGACTCTTGGTACCACTGAGGACACAACACTCAAAATAGAAAAGAAAATAGAAAATAGGTATGATGTCGGCCAGAAAATGCAACTCTTCCGTTATTCTAAGGTAACATCTAATAATAATATTTTATTATTTAAACTAATTTTTGGAGGAGCGCGTCTCTTTAAATATGGTTTTTTAATAAGTCATGGAAAGATTAAAATTTAAAGTGTAAATTAGAAGAAATAAAGATAAAATGTTTGAGTTGCATGAATTGGATTATAAACTTTATTACTATTGCATGTTGCATAATAAAATTTTAATATTGCAACTTAGACATTTTACATTTTATTACTCTAATTAAACCTCGTATTTCTATAAGTCCATGAAAAAATTGTCTTTCCCAATACTTTGCCTGCTTTGAGAGCTTGAACTAATTTTATGTAAATTAAAATGTGAGAAGAATTGATAAAAGAGAGTGAAAATATTATCAAATAAATATAAATAATTTAATTTTTTTCACAATCTTCAAAGACGGTCTTCCATAAGTTGAAAAACAGAATAAAATACTCCCTCTGTTTTACTCCCTCCGTTTTTTTTCACTGGCACCTCTCTTTTGGTGTTAGAATTGAGGAGATGCTAAATGAGTGAATGAAATTGAATTGAAAGAAGAGAAAGTAAAATGAGTGGATGTAAAAACCTTAAACTTGCCCAAAATAGCAAGTGCCAATTAAAAAAAATACCACTTTTAGTAAGTGTGCCAATGAAAAAAAAACGGAGGGAGTACTATATTTTAAATCATAGGTTTATTTTATTATTTTGTAAGTTAAAATGTATGGAGAAAATTAAGTGAGGAGAATAAAAAATTTAATGAATAATTAAGAATAATGTACTTTTTAGCATAAAAGAAAATGTGACAGACTTATAAAAATATATTAGTACCGATGTGGCAAGTTATGATATCGAGAAAGGATCTTCTTCAACCACTAGGTCACAAAGACATTATTATCCTTGATCTATACTTGAAGTTTCGCTGGCAAATTATTATTTTAATAAATTATTATATCCCGCATAACTCACAATTATCCAGAAATAGCAATTATAAGACCCTGCTCCCAGTTCAAATGGATCCCTCCAATGCAATTCACATTCTTCCTTTTCCTCCGATTATTCATCTGCGCAGTTCGTCTCCTACTAATCCATGGGCAAATTGAGCTTTTTGGCCATGAAAACCGATGATCCCGCAGCGCTGCAAGCGATGGTGGCCGATTTCCACGATTTGGGGAACGCGGCGGCGAACCTCGTTACGCACGGCCTCGGTTACAGCGGAGGCTTAACTTCCGTCTTCAAGTGGCTGGCGTTCGCCTCCGCCGTGTAAGAGAGCTAGTGCTTGTTTAACTTGTGTATTCTCCATGTCTGTTGACGAGATTGTTAGATTGGTATTCCATCTTAAAATCAATTGGTACTGCCTGGACGAGATTGGTCTTTCAATAGATCTGGCTGATTTGTGTGAATGATTTGTGACTTTGTAGATATTTGTTGGTTTTGGATCGGACGAATTGGAGGACTAATATCTTCACTGCTATCCTCGTTCCTTACACTTTTTTGAGTCTTCCCACTTTTCTGTTCAACTTGTTTAGGTAAAATTCCTCTGTTTCTTCCTTCCGATGCTTTTGTTCTTGTGGTTTTTCCGAATCGGATCTGGATTGTGTGATTGTTACAGGGGAGAAATTGGGATGTGGATTGCTCTTGTTGCTGTTGTGTTGCGCCTCTTTTTCCAGAAATACTATCCAGGTAAGTGAACTACTCATTGAATTTGTAAAGGAAATAAACGATTTTCTTAAACCATTTGTTTGTTGGTGGTTGCCTGTTTTAATTGACCAGTTTTACTGTGTGTTTAATTATTTACTTCATTTCATCTGATATACTGGCCACATTCTTTCTAGGTTATTTGCTTAACGGTTCAATTTAATTTTAGTTCAGTTTTGCGGAAATTTAATTTGATAAATTTTTGTTTAATTTAGTCGTATTATTAGTATTTTTCAATAGATTTATTTTTTAGTTCATCTGGCGGAACATGACCTTATGCTATACCCCCTTTGTTTCACTGGTGGTGGCACCATAGATTTAGGGGAAGAAAATGAGTGGATGAAATTGAATGTAGAAATTAAAAAGTAAAATGAGTGGGTGAAATTAAAGGAATCTTGCCAAAAATGGAAGTGTGCCAATATAAAATAAACATTTCATAAAAGAAAGTGTGTCAATATTAAAGAAACAGGGGAGTACTGGAAATAAGTGAAGTGAAAAAAAATGAAAATAAATTATTATAGAAGTGAGTGAAACAAAGTTTTTGTATTAGTTGGTTTTTTAATACGAAAACAAAACCAACCAAAAAAAAAAAACTCTCATCAGCTTTCCATTTGAAAGAAGATCTGAATCTCACAGTGAATTGCCAAACACTTTCCTTACTTTTTATTGGTCCTTACTAACGAATGAGAAGCCAGAAGTTAGTTGAAAAATCGATTGTCAAAACACTTTCTTGATGAATTTGATGGACAACTCTGCTTTATCACCAATTGATTTCAATTTGAGAAGTTAAAACCCACTATGCAATGCTCATCAGTGATCATGATTCTCGCGGAAAGCAATTTATTGTACTGATGGCAATGTTATAGTTTTTATTCGATGCCTAATCTTTGAATGATTTTCTAAAAATATAATGCTTGAACATATGTCTCACATTAGGGTGACTCAATCTTCTTATTCTGCAAACAATTTGGTGAAAATGCAGAATGGCAGAGCTACCTTGAGCTGCCCGGAGCACTGGTCATTATAACGGTGGTGTCTCCTAGCCTGGTGGCGGACACAATAAGAACGAACTGGATCGGGGTATGCATATGTCTGGCGGTGGCGATCTATCTGCTTCAAGAACACATCCGGGCAGCCGGAGGGTTCAGAAACGCGTTCGAGAAAGCCAACGGAGTTTCCAACACTGTTGGGATCGTCCTGCTCTTGGTGTACCCTGTCTGGGCTCTCATTGCGCATCTTCTGTGAGGCGATCTTTTTCTTGTGTTTGCAACATCTTGCTTTGTTTGTGTATGAATAAACACATTTATGTGTGTTTTTTTTTTTTGGAGGAAAATGATTCTTCTTCTAGTTGTAAAAAATTCCTTCTTTCTATGGGTGGACGAGTTTTGATTTTGTTACTTTTATCAGTGGCTTGTGGTGCAAAAGCGAAACCCATAAGGGCCTTCTTGCCATACTTTTGAGTGGTACTTGGGTACTGTGATTTACCTGTTTATCAACTGTAGCGGTAATGCTTGGCTAATGTGCTATGAAAATGAGAAATATCATCTTTTACTTGGTAAATTAAATCAACAGAAAATAGGAATAATGTAAAATTAAAATTAAAATTAAGTTAGAGTGAATTTTATTAAATTGAATTAAAGTAGAGTGCATGTGAAAAATGAAAGAGTCAATCTCTTAAAAGACGGTATTTTTATAAGTCATAAAAGAATTAAAATTTAAAGTGCAAATAGGAAGAAATGAAGATAAATTTTTTGGGTGACATGGATTGAGTCATAAACTTTATAACTACTACACGTTACATATTAAATTTTTAATATTGCAACTAAGATTTTTTACTTTTATTATTTAAATTAAACTCCATTTTTCCATAAGGTTATAGAAATACAATCTTTCCCAAAACTTTACCAATATTCATGCCACATAAAAATATTAATATTTAACAAATAAGCATTATAAAAAGGCAAAGTCTTACGAGAGACTGTTTTTCCATAGTCTTATGGGAAAATAGGGTTCAAATAAAACAAAAAAAAAATTTAGTTGCAATATTTAAAATTTGTTATGCAACTAATAGTAGTTATAAAGTTTATAATCCGATTCATACAACCCGAACATTTTATCTTCATTTCTTCTAATTTGCACTTTAAACCTTGATCTTTCTATGACTTATGAAAAGGCCGTCTTTCAAGAGACGGACTCTTAATTAGTTGGGCTAGCAAGAAACTTTCTCTTTCACTTAAATATGTTACTAGAAAAGTTAAATTTAAAAGTGTGAAGTTTGGATATACTCTCTCAGTTTTATTGGATGTGACATACTTTCTTTTTTTGGTTGTTTTTATGAATTTGATACACTTTTCTCTTTTGGTAAGATTCCTTCATTTTCATCCATCCATTCTATTTTATTTTTTTCTTTCTAAATTCAATTTCATTCACTTATTTTAATTCACCTATCTCCAAGCACTTAATTCTAAAGTGACACATCCAATGAAACAGAGGTGGTAGATTGACCAAATGGGCCGAGTACGTGCCAGAATGGTACTCTCCCGAAGAAAGAAGATTGGGCGATAATGATCCAAAGAAGAGGTGGCATTGACAAACGCATCTCTAACCAACCGTTTTAAAAAAATATTCTAGGATCAGCAAATTAAACATACACAGCTGGGGTAGTTTGGCTTATACGTCCACAAATCAATCCACGACCATACGTACTCCCTGCTTTATCTATGTCAATTCTCCTAATAGAATTCAAAGACATCACATAATGTGTATATAACAAAAACCATTGATAGTTAAATATACTATAAAAAAATAACTGATTAAAGGGATCATAAACAGAGGACGGATACGGTATCAGCATACCCAAAATCAACACATCATTCACTTGGCAACGTTTCAGAACCCAACTCCAATCAAACAAAGTCACTAAAATACACAAATCTTCGATACCTCCGAGGCAGCGTTGATCCTTTCCACTTTTCCGAGAATCCTAAAGAGTTGTACCTTGTACCTTGCGTTCAGTAATCCAAAAAGAGTTGTACCTTACTAAAATGGGAAACTTTGGGTTTCTGGCGATGAAGTCCGATCAAGCGGCGGCGATGGAGCTGATCAATTCCGACATGAGGGATCTGGGGAATGCGGCCGTGAAGCTTGCGAATCACGCCATCATTCTCGGCGGCGGCCTCGGATTCGGGACTTCCTTTCTCAAATGGCTCGCTTTTTGTGCTGCTGTGTAAGATTTTTTTACTTAGGGTTCCTTAGATCTGTCGAAATTGGGGGAATTTGAGGTTGATTCTGGGGATTTTTTTGTGGGTGATTTTGCAGGTACTTGTTGATTTTGGACCGGACCAACTGGAAGACTAATATCCTCACGTCTTTGCTCATCCCTTATATTTTCCTGAGCCTCCCTCATATTCTCTTCAACTTGTTTAGGTATGTACTCATCAATTTTACTCTGTTTTTCACTGTTTTTTTTAACTCTTAATTCCTAGTTCCATTCCATCCTTCCTTACTGGACTAAAAAGGAGTCCCCTAATCTGATCTTGTCTCGTTTAAAGTATTTTGAGCTTCGACCTCAATCGAGCCGGTAAAATATTGTCTCGATTTCGAACTCAAGTCATGTTAAATATATTTTGATATAATTTTTTTTTGAGTAAAGTGCTCGTGTAACCTTATGTTTTGGGGGTTCGTACTAATATGACAATGTGAAGTTGGAAAGTGCTATTGTAACCCTATGATTTGCTCGAATGTGCTAATATAACCCCGGAGGCCTGAGTTTGGTCGGAATTCTGTGAATTGACTATTATACCCCTATTTTTTAATAAATAAAATTTTAAAATGTGTAAAAGACTATATTGCCCTCTTGCCCTTGTAAACCCTAATAAAAACTTCAAAACTTCCGCCTCATTGCAGCAGCGGGCACAAAAATAGAGGGTGTTCTCATTGAAACGACCTCCCGCAGGTTTTCTATATCTGAAACGGGCACAAAAACAGAGGGTGTTCTCATTGAAACGACCTCCCGCCGCCACCGTCGGTGAATCTTCTTCCTCATACTTCCCCCTCCCCCAAAAACTTCAAAACCCTAATAAAAAATCGTTGAATGGTGGTGGCGGTGCGACGACGGGATGTAGGGAAACCCAATGAGAGGGAGGGCCACCACGGCGGCGCCCGGAAGCAGCAGGAGCAGAGGATGACCAAGTCGGAAATGTTCACCACGGTGTCGGTGGGAGGTCGTTGCAGAGGGTGGCGGGTGGCTCTGGGAAGCTGAAGAAGGTGGTGTCGGGTTCATCGGGTTCAATCGCGGTAAAGGGGTAAAGGGGATTTGCATCGAGCCATCGCCACTATTTTCGGTGACAAAGGAGTCGGGGACGGCGGGGCTCGTGTAATTAGATCGAACACATCAGCCCTTTCCGGGGCTTGGCTGAGCGGCTCCAAAAAATGTTGGGGTGATGGCTTGGGACAGGAGGCGTGGGGCAATGGCGTGGGTTAGGTGGCGGGGCGGCAACAGATGGATTCGATGGTGGCGGTGGCGTCGAGCTGGTGTCAATTAGCTCCTGCTACGTGGCTTGTTTCTGGCGGTGGCGTGAAGTCGGGATGGTGGCGTTGAAGTTGTTGGTTCTGGTCTCGTTTCTGGTGTGAAGTCATTGTTGGTTGTGGTCTCGTTTCTGGCGGTGGCGATGGTGGCTCGTTTCCAGATTCCGACCGCCACCGGTGGTGGAGGTGGCAGAGCGGCAGTCGCTATGATTATGGAGAAGAAGAAGAACTTATGGTATTTTGGTCAATAGATTTGTAATTTAAAGGCTGGGGGTATTTTAGTCCTTTTGTATTTGGTCAATGCTGAAAAATACGAAGTCAATGTCGGAATAGTGCCTAAAGGTTACATCGGCACTTCTAATGCAAAAGACAATGTTACAATGACACTTTCCAACTTCACAGGATTATATATTAGCATAAACCACCCAAACATAGGGTAATATCAGTATTTTGCCCCAATTTGTTTATACTCCTTTCATTCCTAGCAAAAATGACACAATTTCCTTTTTACATCGATCCTAGCAAAAATTACCCACAATTTCCTTTTTAAATGCTCTCAATTTGCTCTTTAAATTCAACAACTTCATTTGCACCATTATGTTTCCAAAATACACTTACTTCATGCTTTGACCCATCGCCTCATTAAAAAAATTAATTCCATCAATTTTAGCGGGATGGAGAGTACATTCTAAGAGTCCGTCTCTTGAAAGACGGTCTTTCCATAAGTTATGGAAAGACCAAGGTTTAAAGTGTAAATTAGAAGAAATTAAGATAAAATTTTCGGGTTGCATGAACCGGATTATAAATTTTATAACAACTACATGTTTCATACTAAAACTTTAATATTGCAACAAAGACCTTTTACCTTTTATTATTCTAATCAAACCCCGTCTTTCCATAAACCTATGGAAAGACCGTCTTTCCCAAGAGTTTGCCACATTCTAAACATACTAGAAAATATTAAATATATATTATATTGAGTTGATAAGCTCGAGCACGAGCTCGAATACCCGACTCAAATCCAGTTTGAGCTCAATTAAAATTGAGATTTGACCGAATTGTTCGGGTTTTTTTCACTCAATAATTTATCAACCAGATCCCTGATCCACACGGGCAAACACCACATTATATACAGAAGCAAAGCAGGAAGTAAGTCTATGAGTCATGACATCAATCTACCATAACTCATTCCCTATCAACAAGCAAACCCTTTAAACAAAATTGCATGGTAACGGGGCCGGAAAATCATTTTTCGCCGGCATTGTTTGCTGTCACCGGCGGGTCTCTCCGGCACCTGGTTTCATATTCACATCCTCGAGTCCATTCGTTTGCCCGCGAAGGATGGCAGTTCTCCGGGTGCGATGGACTGCAATAAGGCCGGTCGCTTTTTCTGATGGGCCCGTAATGGATGTATTTTCCGTCTCCAATCGCCACGCATAGTACAAGTGCCACCAGGAACAGAGAGATGAATTTGTTTGCTGCAGCCATTTTATTTTTCTTATTTTTCTCCTTCCTCTTATTCTGTTCCTTGCAATTATTTGGCTTTTCTGTTTATAATAACCAAGGGGTTGTTATTTATAGGAGGTCAATTTTACGTACTCGTACTAGATTGTTTTTCGCAATGTTTGTGGTGGCTTTGTGGGGGGATTACTGAACACCATTCGTTTTGTGAGTACTATTGAACACGTTTTTGCACCAATGGAATTTTAAATTTGAAAAGTCTACCAGCAACGGAGAAATGAGTGGAGGATAAATACGGGAACAAAATGGGGAGATGAAAGATAAAATCGAACCGGCTCCGTCACATTCTAAATTGCTTATTTACTTTTTGGAAGTTAAACTTTGACCGTATATATAGATTAATATATAAAAGAGTCTGATAAAAATATCATGTGGCATGAGTTAGGTTTGTCTTAACATCTACTTTCTTAGACGGTATTATTATAGGTAACTAGAGATATTTATGGTCAAACATATTCATTGAATACCGTGAAAACAGTGGGACGGGGGATTATCTTGTTGAACTAAGTGAAAAAGTAAAAGTAAAATTTAAAATGAGGTGAATATATTAATGGCATGGGGGAGTACGAGGTGGTAACAATTTCTAATTGATGGCCCAACGCAGAGATTTCATCTGATATGATTGATGAACAATTGGTGTTGTTTTCCTATCAAAATTGGATTGAAATTAAATCATTTTTATTGCAGGGGAGAAGTTGGGAAATGGGTTGCTATAGTTGCTATTACACTGCGCCTCTTCTCCAGAAAACGTTTTCCAGGTACATTTGTGTTATGCAAATTCGTCTGCTTTTTTAGTTTTAGCGGGTTTTCGCTTACACGATCCATACTGTTTAACCGACATAGTTGGATGAATGATTAGTCGTTTGTTTGGGTACATCGCAGATTGGCTCGAGTTGCCAGGGGCGTTGATCCTTGTAACAGTAGCGGCACCAGATTTTTTTGCTTACACCATAAGAGGGAATTTGATCGGGGTAGCAATTTGCTTGGCGATTGGTTGCTATCTGCTTCAAGAACACATTCGGGCATCTGGCGGGTTCAGAAACTCATTCACGAAAAGCCACGGGGTGTCAAACTCAGTAGGGATCATCTTGCTGCTGGTGTACCCGGTTTGGGCTCTGATTCTGTCATTCCTGTGAGGGCAATCTTTCGCCTTAGTGTTTTTTGTCGATGTTTTGTACAAGTAGATCGAATTAACGCTTGTAATGATGCAACTTGCTATTTACATATCAAGTTCATATAGATGTTTGAGAATAATTATTGATATGAAATCAGATTTTAAAATGATAAGAATAGGGCTTTTCGTGTCAATCCCGGTTTACTTCGTGGCTTGAGCTTCCTTTGCTTCCTTGTATAGTTGATCAATGCAATCCTACAGCATTAATAAGAAGTCCATGAAATTAACAGAATGCATCGACTGGGAAGATTCTGATTTCAGACAGTGACCTGAACAAACCTTGTAGTACTTGAGCAGTTGCGGCCGTTTGATTTTGAGTGTCGGAGTGATGAGATCTCTCTCAATGTCAAAAGGGGCAGGATCCAAATGTACTGCTTTCAGCAACTCGAAACCACGAAGCTGCACGAGCAAGAAACCAGTTTAGACGCCAGAAAATTTCAAGAAATCAGGGCTCAAAATTTATGACACTTACCTGATTTTTCTTAGCTGTGTTGTTGAGTTCATCAAGAACAAACTTCCTTGCCTTCACGTTGTTGCAGAGGGATTTGAAGTCTCCGTCCTCATTATTTTGGGCTGCCCAATCTTCGAGGGCTGTTTTTTCCGGCACTATCACTGCCACGAGAAAGGACTCGAAGCTGTTCCCATAGACCCAAATCTAGAGACCAGTTCAGAGTTACAACATTTTCAGGGGTTGACATTGTTCTCTAGTTTGACTTCGTTATCGAGTAACTTACAGATGCCACGAGGGGGCAGCGGGAGTATGTGATTTCGAGGCTCTCCACAGCAACATATTCACCTTGAGACAGTTTGAAAATGTTCTTTTTTCTATCGATTATCTTCATTGAACCATCAGGCTGAAGTTCCCCGATATCCCCTGCAACAATTCACAGAAATTGAAAATGAGTCGCAATAAGTAAGAGGTATATTGAAAGTTGAATGCTGTAAGTCTTACCAGTATGAAACCACCCATCCACTATTACTCCATCAGTGAGATCTTGTCGCTTGTGGTACCCGGAAAACAATGTTTTTCCCCTTACACAAATTTCACCACGCGGTGTATCAGCAAGTGCATCGTATCCCAGCTCGGGAACTGATTCAAGCCTTGCCTCAATGGTCGGGAAAGGAACCCCAACCGTTCCCACCATAGAGTACACGTCGTTTAGGGATGTGAAACAACCTCCAGCGGTTTCAGTGAGGCCTGAATGAGCAAAATAACTCTTGTTAAGTTGAAAAGGAACAATAAAAAATCTACAATTGCATTAGTCTAATAAACTCTGTAGTTTCGTGCTATAATACCATATCCTTGTGACACTCCACAGCGGCAAGCAACTCTGAGAAAATCCTCCACATGCCTGGGCAGAGGTGCGGCTCCAGTAAACATAGCACGAACTCTTCCACCAAAACCTTGTTTGATCTACCGATGAAATAACATTAAGATATTGCCCTAAAACAAAATGAAAGAAAGAAATGTTCAAGTGTGACAAAGGTTCACAGAACTAACCTTATCAAAGACCAACTTGTCTAGGAGGGGAGCGGCTTCATCTTGTTTATAACCTTTATGCAAATTCCCCAATTTACTGCATGTAACACACTTACGGTTAGAACAAACGCTCTGAACCAGCTATATAATATTTAAAATGGATTCAAAGATACTATCACACATACTAGTTGAAAGCAAAGTCGAATAAAGCCTTCTTGATTGCACCTCCAGCTGAAACCTTTTCCATTATACCTAATTGAAGC
Source organism: Rubia yunnanensis (assembly GCA_037428765.1). NCBI lineage: Eukaryota > Viridiplantae > Streptophyta > Magnoliopsida > Gentianales > Rubiaceae > Rubia > Rubia yunnanensis. The sequence goes on from CM075063.1 coordinate 131,884,327, forward strand.
AGTTTAGAACCAGAATCAGATAATCAGAAATCAATAGCTCATCAGTATCAAAATTTTGATTTTACCTGTGTACATTTTGTCAAAAATTCTAGGAACTCCACAAAAGAAAGTGGGCTTCAACTGCAGAAGATCCTCAATCAAGTATCTGATATCCTGTGAACATGAAATATAACTCTTGAAAACATCCTATTGCAGTAATTGACTACTATGTAAAAGATAACACGTTATATTTGAAGCAGGAAACCTAAGTTTATCTTACCCCTTGCCAGTACCCGATTGAGGCACCCCTATAAATGCAATAAGTCTCCAGTATCTGATCGTATACGTGTGCTAATGGAAGATATGAGAAGAATGAGTCCTCTCCTGTGGCCTGTGACAAAGCATGATTTCTACAATCAGATTATAGGCTAAGTGACTCTGAAGACACCAAATTTGTACATGTAGTTTTCAGCCCATTGAAGAATCCCATGACACAGGAGGTAAAGAAATTTTGCAAAGCAGAAAAAATACAGAGAAATTATGCAATTGTTTGCACTGTTTAAAATATAGTCCCATCTGTCAATCTAATGCACTAATAGCATAAAGATGAACACTACTGACAGAATGAACAATCTTGCAATGCTAAGGCGTAAATTCAAAATCAGAAGGCATAGAACATAACGTACAACTACGCCAGTGTCCTTGAGTAGTAAATCGATAGATAAAACTTCCGCCATGATTGCTTCATTACTCAGGACAACTCCTTTTGGTTCTCCGGTAGTCCCACTTGTGTACATTATGGTGCACCTCTGTGACTTTTGTTTTGGTGGCAGCTCATGCTCCAATTCACCCTATCAAAACAAATAAAACATCGAGTCATAATCTAGACCTAATCGGGATATACAAAACAGGATCAATGCTTGTTAGCCTTTAATTACCAAGAGAGTAAACTCCTCCCAAGAAAAGCAAGCCACGTTAAGCTCCTCAGCTTCCTTCTTTTGAACGCTGGAAATCTTTCCAAAGCTGACAATGGCTTCACAAAGGAGGGGGAAATCTTAGCACAACAACGATATCCTTAAACAAGTAAGCATTGTAACGGGTGCAATAAAACATACTTTTCAAATTTGCATTGACTCTCGGGAGGCATTTCAGAATCTGCAGAAAGATTACGATCATAAGGCAATGCCAATATACACATAGAAAACGGATATGATTACAAAATTGCAGCTAATGAAGTAGATTTGAGATGCATTTCAAAACACGCACGCACAAACTACTCACATTAGGTATCTTGCTTTCCTGAACGAAAGCCACACGAACTTCGGCATGGTTGATGATGAACTCCACTGCATTTTCACCTGGAAACAGGAACATCACAACTCAGCTTTCATTCTCGCATGAACTGCTAACTAAATCGCTCGAACGATCTCAACAAACAATAATCTACTCAAAACATACCCAAGGTATCATACAGTGGCACGTAAGCGACAGATTGACTATTACAAGCCTGAGACATTGTTAATGAAAAAAAAATCAAATCAATCCATAAAAAAACACCTAAAATGCAGTATGATGAAATTAAGTACCTCCATAGTCATAATCCACTCGGGACAGTTAGATCCATATATACCACAAGTGTCTCCCTACGAAGCACGCAAAACAGAGTCATTTTACGACTAAATAATCGTGTAAATGATTAACCGAGATCGGGAGGGAAATTACAGGATTGACACCGCGGCGGCGGAGGGCGGAGCCGAGTCGGAGAGCGGTGTTGCAAACTTCGTCATAAGTCAGCCACACGTATGCCCCAGCCTACACAAACACGATTATGAACTTCGATTCTACTAATAATCTGAGGAATTTCGTTATTACTGGAAAATCGATATCGGCGGCGAGATAGTATTACCTTGCCGTCCGTGATCTGCCGGCGGCCGAGCATCCGGTTGCTGCCATTCTCCTTCACGGATTGACTGAACAAAAAGTGGAAAACGTGATGAGGAATTTTAAGTTATTGCTTCGGCATTCAACAAGGCCCATTAGCTCAGTTGGTTAGAGCGTCGTGCTAATAACGCGAAGGTCGCAGGTTCGAGACCTGCATGGGCCAGTTTTATTTTTCTGGCTCTGCCACCCAACTTTTTTAATTACAGCTTCAACCATTATATTTTCTATTTCCGTGAGTACCTTATCTGATCCTGCCCATGCTTTTCTTCATAATTCAACTGTTCCCCTTTCAGCTCCCTCAAATTAGCAACACAAACAAATTTGGTGCGTAGAACAAACCAATGTCGTTTAATTAGCTAACCATCTTAGAAATTTGCAATCGTGTCACGTCGCACAGACAAATATTTCATTTTAAACTAAAAACTTGACATTTTCCTTCTGAACGATCGAGACACTCGAAATCAAGTCGGAGTAACATATGTTTGAGAGTGCCACATCAGTGGCCGACAAAATATTTTTTCGGTATATAATATCACGTGTCACCCCTACGTACTATCAATTGGTTTCATGATACAGAGGGAAAAAAACCATGTTAAGTACCTGAAGAAGTGCCATGGAGATTCCAATCCTTGAGGGATCTCCAAGAACCCATTCTTAGCATGATGGCACCGGTAAACCGGCCCGACCGACGGCTTCCCGTCGGCTTCCGGCCGGCCTTCTTCAACCTTCACTAAATATTCCGACATTTCGACGATCAAACCTCAAGAGAAACAACAACAACAGTAGTAAATGTAGATTTTTTAGTTTTGTTGGTGAAGTGGTAGATGAGGGACTTTATGAGGAAATTGTGGAGCTGGAAAGGTGTGCTTATTACTGCAACTGGTGTTGGTTGGGTGTTGTAGGAAAGACTTTGGGTTGGCATTTGGGGCATAGTTATGGAGTTGTTGATTTTCCTGTTGTGGAAAACAAAAACTTGGACCACATTATGGTTGTACCTGGATATGGAAGCAAAGGTTGAGGACGCATTTCCATAATGCGTCCTCACCTTTTTGAATTTCTTCCCCACAAACTTTTTTCTTCTTCCGAATTCAAAGGCTGCCCCTTGTATTTGTTTTTTTTTTTAATCCAATATTTTCTTCTTCCGAAAATGTTTCTTCTTCCAAAATTTTTTTTCTTCCTCCGAAATTTTTTCTTCTTCCGAAATTTTTTTCTTCTTCCGAATTTTTTCTTCTGCCGAAATTTTTATTCCGAAATTTTGTAACGCAATTTAGCACTCGTTCTGGGGAGCGACTCCTCAGATCCGGCGAATTGTTTTTTTGAAAGTATTTGGAGGAATCGTTTTTTACTGAAGAATTTAAATATACGGATAAATATATAAAAAATATATATATACGGATATATGTATAAATATATACGTAAATATAAATAATTATATATATTTATATATTTGTAATATATAAATATATATAAATATGTACACCCGTAAATGTGTGGATGTACGCACGCGTAAATGTGTGGATGTACGCACGCGTAAATGTGTGGATGTACGCACGCGTAAATGTGTGGATGTACGCACGCGTAAATGTGTGGATGTACGCACGCGTAAATGTGTGGATGTACGCACGCGTAAATGTGTGGATGTACGCACGCGTAAATGTGTGGATGTACGCACGCGTAAATGTGTGGATGTACGCACGCGTAAATGTGTGGATGTACGCACGCGTAAATGTGTGGATGTACGCACGCGTAAATTTGTGGATGTACGCACGCGTAAATGTGTGGATGTACGCACGCGTAAATGTGTGGATGTACGCACGCGTAAATGTGTGGATGTACGCACGCGTAAATGTGTGGATGTACGCACGCGTAAATGTGTGGATGTACGCACGCGTAAATGTGTGGATGTACGCACGCGTAAATGTGTGGATGTACGCACGCGTAAATGTGTGGATGTACGCACGCGTAAATTTGTGGATGCACACACATATATAAATATAAATATAATTATGAATATAATTATAAATATAAAATAAATATAAATATGTACATATATATAAATACAAATACAAATATAAATATAAATATAAATAAAGATATATATGTGTATATATATATATAAATATATATATACATAAATACATACATATATATAAAAATAAAATTATATATAAATATGAATATAAATAAAGATATATATATATATATATGAATATATATATAAATATATACATATATATAAATATACATAAATATAAATATGAATGTAAATAAAGATATGTATACAAATATTTAAATGTACAAATATATAAATATATATATATATGTAAATATATAAATATGCACACACGTGAATGTGCGGATGTACATACATATATATATGTAACTTTATGTATATAAATATAAATAAAGATAATATAAATATAAATATATACATATATAAATATAAATGAAGATTGCGCATAAGCAGACTTTTGTTTGTTCGATGAAAATTTGGAAAATAGTCAAAAGATGATTTTGGGTCTCGTTGTTCGAATCTTTTTGAGTAGTCTTGAATGTCGGTGCAGGAACGGAGTGTTGCATAGTTAGAATGGATACTAGTTAGTATGAATGTACAGTGTAGAACAGTACGAGTGAAATGTAATGCCAATTAGTGGTGAATAGCATGTACGGTCCTATCGATGGTCTCTACAAAGCTTTCCACCCGTTCCACACGGGGGAGGACGTATGGTCCTGGATGTTCGCCGTGGTACAACCGTCTGTGCGGGTACATGTTCTTCCTCACGTGGAGCTCCCGCTGGTATGTCCTCCTCCATTTCGTATCCCGCTTCCTCGTTGGAATCACAGTAGGCATATGGAATAGTACCTGTATGTGATGGATCGATATGGGACATGTACTGATGACTGGATGCCGGAGTGACATATGTATTGTAATCTGATGCATCCATGTTGTACTGTGAGGGTTCCCCGGCTGATGGTCCGCAAATGGGTGGACTCGCATGTGAGGGGCCCGCTTGTGATGGACCAATGTGTTCCGCATGCCCCCTAGCACGAGGCCTCCGACCTCCTTGCCGACCAGGTGGGGCCTGACGGTGGGTTCTGAGGTCAGTATATCTGACACCAGGGAGCGGTTCCTCACAGTGCACGAACGGTTGATAATGCTGCGGCCTGGAGGGCTGATGCGCTTGTTGTAGACTACGTGTGATAACATGATGCATCCCCCTTATGACGTCCGCACAATGTGGGGGCCAACTATCCAGATTAATGTCTGACATGCCATGCAACTGTGTCATTCCCTGCAACTACGGAATCGAGATGAATATGTCAGATATATAATTTTGAGGAGCTTTGTTGTATTCTTTCTTGACAATATTTGAAATTTAGGACATACCAAGTACTCGGTGGTTGCACCGTCCCCGTGGAAACCCTCAGCAGCTGTTACAGGCCGCCCTGGTTGATCAATGAGGGACACCGTCTTGCGGAAGTACCACTCCAAGTAATCACGGGTGGGTAGGTATGGATCGGCACTCTCCAGTGGGGGTAATTGTCGGTTGGACCGATGTTCCCAAGTGTCGAGATATCTTCTGAGCTCGACGCGCCAATCCATGCCCGACCTTCCGCGCCGGTCTCTAGTGTGGACCAAGTTGTACTCATCCCTACTGACGAACTGGGTGGGTATTGGCTGAATCAGGCCGAACTGCCTGAGAACACGATGCGCATGATGGAACTCCACGGCATGCCAGCAGATGAGGTCGACGCAAAGCAGCCAATTGTTTCTACCATCCGTACAATACTGCGGGAGTTGCTGCAGGACGTCCTCCGCATATGGCTGCCAGATGAACTGAGACAAGATGCAAGTGTTGCCGTTAGGTATGGGAAACCAATTTCCGTGCGAAGTCTAGAAATCAAAATCCAATTATTCCTATACCTGATTATGGGTGAGAGACGTCAGTTGATCTCGGTATACTTTGAGAACGTGCATTGGCGATTGTGAACAATCGTAACGTGCCCTCCACCTATGAGGAACCGAGTGACACAAATTAGCCGAACTATGGAATTGCATGTGGACTTATGAATACCGCATATTGAGGGATCAGACAAGTACCGGGATCCAAGAGCACTCATCGTCACTGTCACCGGCAGTGCCCCAGCCGGACGGATGGATGGTATGCGTTCCCATGCCCAGAGCTGCCAGTAAATGCAATAGAAATGCCCGTTAATGTTAAGCACGGTATGTACGAACGGCTATGTTGACCAACAATTTTACCTGTAACAAGACAAGTGGCCCGGATATGGATTTAGATTGTGGGATTGCCGCGTCACACAACGACCTGTACAAGCATGCAAGAATCGAACTCCCCCAACTGTACCGATGGACTGCACCCAAATCCGTAAGTGCGGATAAGTAGAGCAACGGGATGAGGTGGCCGGACGTATCGGACATCAGCATTCCCCCAAGAAGCAGCAGAAGGAAAACCCTAGCCCGTTGTTGGCATTGTACATCAGTGGCATCATCGGGGAACGGACTGTGTAGTAGCGTTCCCAACCACCTGGCCTTAATGCGGCCCCCCCTGATACAAGTGAGGTCTGGTGTAGCTCCCAGGTAGTCTGTGCAGATGAGCTGCCACTCCTCCGGACGCCTGACGGTGTCAACCCCTGTTACTGGGATGCCATCGATCGGTAGACCCCACAGGACCCCTATATCCTGCAAGGTGACTGTGGCCTCCCCCATTGGTAGGTGAAACGTGTGCGTCTCTGGGCGCCAACGCTCCACTAGGGCGGTGATGAGGGAGTGGTCAATCTGTATTGCGGCAGAGTCCAGGAGTCCCTGAAATCCGGCGTCACGAACATACCGCATAACCTGTTCCGGCGGTTGGTCAGTCCAGCATGCCCCGTCGCACCGACGCACCTGCAGTGCCTCGTCATCTAGAGTGCCGTTGTATAGGGCACGAGCACGGTGCTCCTGGTGTAAGTACAACAAGTCCTCCTCAATCGGTCCTGGATGGTACATGGTGTTACCTGTGCGCAAATACCAACCCAAGTTAGATGTTTTTTCTGGAAGAATAACACAGATAAAAGTAACACTGCGTAATGTAACACATATTTGCCAAACATAAGTAATACAACAAAATCTGCCACATATATCATTTAGTACAAGGAATACTACATCAGACTACGAACGACAGACTACGCATGTACAATGCAAACCAAGTGAAAGATGGAGGTTCTATTACAGACACCGTATGACACCACGATACTAAGCACGACCACGCCTACGATTGCCCCTGGTTTCACCCGCCACCCTGTCATCCATCTGATTCCTTATCCGCCTCTCCGCAAACTGTCCACGCCTCCTGTTGCGAAACTTTTCTACATCCGGAATCAACCTCCAACTGGCACACTGCCACAGTGATGGATCTCGCACGGGCATGAACCCCTGACTGTATTGTTGGACATATGTGGTCGTGTGATACACCCGGTCATACAGGCTAGCAGGATCGTCACGCCTATGGCGACAAACGGCCAGGGCATGGGAACAAGGGAAACGAAATATTTGCCATTCGCGACAAGTGCACTCCCTGCTACGGTATTTGATCGTGTACTGTCGTTCACTAATGCTTCCGTCGATGTTCCTCGCCACAACCCTGTATGTCTGCGACGCGTGCCCGAACAGGGTGACGATATGTCCCCGTGCCAATGTATCCTGCTTCTGGAACTTTTTCCAGATCCTCTGCGGGAACACGGACCTGGACAGACGGGCAATATCTCATGGCTACTAGCCCATTTGGTGATCTGCCACATACCATGCGAAGCCTTTTTGGAAGCTCTGCAAACCCAAACACAATTCCCAGTTCCTTCGACGACGTCCTTGCATTTCGCATACCATGTGCGAGAACTGCTCTCCACAACCCTGTGTTCCCTGTTCATCATAGAACTCCACCGAGAAATAGCTTCGACCAACTGCGGCTTTGTCTGAAATCGCATACCCGCTGCCACTTTACCAGTCTCCTGGACATAAGTAGAAACGCCGGACCCAAAATGGGTAGGGTCATAACTATCCTCATCGGGGCCCCCATAATCTCTGTAGTAGGCCTGTGTATCCGGGTTTGCCAGAATATGAAACGACGTCGGTACATTGTTCGTGCACACCAATTGCTCTTCCTCGTCCCCGGGGTTCGAATCGGTTGACAAGGAACGATCATCCTCGGTTCCACCATCAAGTCCAGGTGCCGAGCCGTCATCCTCGCTACTATCATGCCGAGCATCGCGGTCGCTAACGGCACCCACAAAATCATTGCAGAAGACATTCTGCTCGCCATAGTCTACCACGGCTCTACCACCACTTGTGGACGGCTCGGCACAATCCACGTGGGCATACTGTCCAGGTTGGCTGGACTCACCAAATTCACGACCCCAGCTACGAACGGGTGGTGGTATACTGGGCACAGCGGCGGAGTTCTGCACGTTGCTCAGCAATGACATGAACGTGCTTCCCCGCGCCCCGTGGTTAGCGATTGGCAACTGTTCCGTAATAATGTAAAAATCCGCAGAGGACAATGCCATTCGATCAACAACGTTGAAGAAGAACGTGGTGGACGCATCATCTTCCACAGGATAACATCGATAGTATACCGCCGAACCGATCAGCTCGGGACACCGGTAATACATTTTCAACGAACAACTGTCCCTCACAATGGCCAGTCTCGTTACAATTAAATCAAACAATTCCAAGTAGTTCAGCCTCCGCTCGAGAGTCATAACTCGCTCCGGCATTGGAGGATCATAATAAACCCCCACACCCAAATCAAACTTAATCTGGCCCCCTCTATACATATACACTGCCAAAAACATCGCAGAACTGCAACACACAAACACGTAACACATAACTCACAACGCAACGAACCAAGCTCAATCATACACACAATCAGACAACACAATCATACACATACAATTAAATTAACTAAATTACTCCAGCATGTCAACAGATTATAATTCAACCCAAACGGCAACAACTGACCGACGACCGGCAATGTGCGACACTCACATAATGTCGGAACACGTTCGTATAATTCTGTAGGCCGCAAATACCTACTACATAAAGGATAACAGAGTGGGAGGGGTTCTGAGACTTACGGGTCAACGTCGGTCAACGCGGTCAACGCGGGTCAATGGCGGTCAACGGCGGGTCAACGGCGGGTCAACAGGTCAACGGCGGGTCAACGGGTCGACGGGGTCAACACGGTCAACGCGGTCAATGCGGGTCAACGTCGTTGAACGCGGGTCACCGGCGGGTCAACGGGCCAACGGCGGTTCCACGGTGTCAAGGAACGCAGTCAACGTCAGGTCAACAAACGGGTCAACGACACGATCTCTGCAACCGAAATCCAATTAACAAATCAGTAGCAATTAACAAAAAAGAACACATATTCCACATTTTATTTTCTACCAAATTATTCTATAATAATTTTTAAATTATACTATATTTAATTTCATTCATCTTAAATAAAATCTTAGAAAATCTTAAAAAAAAACACATATTCAGCGGAAAAAACGAAAATCCCGGATCCCGAACAAAACTCGAACTGCAGATGAAAGGAAAACACGTTCGTATAATTCTATAGGCCACAAATACCTACTACATAAAGGATAACAGAGTGGGAGGGGTTCTAAGACTTACGGGTCAACGTCGGTCAACGTCGGTCAACGTCGGTCAACGCGGTCAACGCGGGTCAATGGCGGTCAACGCGGGTCAACGTGGGTCAACGGGTCAACGGCGGGTCAACGGGTCGACGGGGTCAACACGGTCAACGCGGTCAATGCGGGTCAACGTCGTTGAACGCGGGTCACCGGCGGGTCAACGGGCCAACGGCGGTTCCACGGTGTCAAGAAACGCAGTCAACGTCAGGTCAACAAACGGGTCAACGACACGATCTCTGCAACCGAAATCCAATTAACAAATCAGTAGCAATTAACAAAAAAAAAACACATATTCAGCGGAAAAAAGGAAAATACCAGATCCCGAACAAAACTCGAACTGCAGATAAAAATGGAGGAACACCGGCAGAGCAATACTGGAGAAAGCACCCGAACACTGGCGAAAATGTGACTTACAGTGGGGGAAATGAGAGGAAGGAAGGCTGAAGAAGATGGTCAAGGCTGGAGAAGAAGAGCAATTCGGCTGAAGAAAGTGGAGAAGGATGGAGATGAAGAATAGCAATTCGGGTGATTTAAACCCAAAAATTCTGACGCCAAGAGCCACGTGGCAGCATGCCATTCGACCGAAAATTCCACCCAAAATGCTCACATGCAGCCGCGACACGTGGCAACTCCCCAGGCCGACACGTGGCCTGGGGATTTAAAGGATAGGGCCGGATCTGGGTAAAAAAAATTTGACCGACACGTGGCATCTCCGGATTAGAGGACGCATTACCATAATGCGTCCTCTGCCACGTGGCGCGTCCCTATTCGGCCACGTGGCGCCGGATATTTTGGCCAGAAATTAAAAAAAAAAAAAGCCTCTGCCAGGGAGGACGCATTACAATAATGCGTCCTCTGCCACGTGGCGCGTCCCCATTCGGCCACGTGGCGCCTGACATTTTGGACCAAGGAGAAGAAAAAATAAACTCGGTCAGGGCCACGTGGCGCGTTCCCATTCGGCCACGTGGCGCCTGACAATTTGGACCGGAAATTTCAAAAAAAAAAACACGCTGGCAGTGAGGACGCATTACCATAATGCGTCCTCTGCCACGTGGCGCGTTCCCATTCGGCCACGTGGCACCTGCCATTGTGGACCTTGAAATCTTGACCAAAAAACGAAAAAAAAAAACGGAAAAATGAGAGGACGCATTTCCGAAATGCGTCCTCTATATTGGGTAGCCATTTATTGCTACTGTAGCAACAATTATAGCATTTTCTCATAGTTATGAGCCTCTGTAACAGATGGAGGATATGAATATGGCGACACATTTATTTTTATTTATTTACTTGCTTTTTCAAACTCCTCATTTATATGGGTAGTTGAGAATTTCAAGTCAAATTAGTATTGATTTTATGTTCCTCCTTATTTATGAATTTCCGTATTGTATTCACCGCCCAACCTCCATTATTGTTGTATACTTATGAACTTTTCATTTATGATACAGGGCAATTCATTTATGGTAAAGGTTTGGGAAAAATCGGTTTTTTCATAAGCATAAAGAAAAATGGGATTTAAGTTAAATAATAGAACGTAAAAGATCTTAGTTGCAATATTAAAAATGCATTATTATACAATGTGTAATAATTATAAAGTTTATAACCTGATTCATGCAAACCAACAATTTTATCTTCATTTCTTTTAATCTGTACGTTAAACCTTGGTCTTTCCATAGTTACCGTCTTTCAAATTTATTCGTTGTCAAAATTTACATTTTAAAAGAAGCCTTGATGTTGAACCATAGAATGAGCTATAATGTTATTCTGACTCTAAGTCATCCTAAATTTAGAAAATAGTATAGTGTCGTGAGATTGAGGGAATCTTGAATGATAAGTCAAAGTTATAGCGTAATATTCTTTTCTAATTTTTCAGTATATATACAACTTGTGTATTCATCCAAGGCAAAATCTTGGGAAAAATCATTTTTCCATATACTTATGTAAAAATGAGGTTTAATTAGAATAATAAAAGGTGAAATATCTTAGTTGCAATGTTAAAATTTTACACTAAATTAATTTTTAGTCCCCTATAAAGTATCTTATACCATGGTTTGGTATCCATTTGTAAATTAGCTCTTAGACAGTACCCAACAATTTGTTCGGTCCCAAATCCCAGTTTCATGCCAGTTTTCTGGTTTACCGATGCAGGTGCCGGACACGTGACATTTTTGTTGGTAAGGACAAGGGTAATTTAGTAATTTTACAAATAAAAATATTTTACATTTAATAATTTAGTCCATTCTCTTCTTTTCCATTTTCTCTCCACCACCACTATGTACCTTTCTTCGCCGTCGTCGTCCCTTTCCACCATCACCGCTCTGTTGTTCTCAATCGCCACTCCCTTGAGCTTCACAAAGCTGGAATGGTGGCTCCGGCATATCAGCCCCAGTCGTTCCCCAGAGTCTGGATGGATGGATCTTGCCGGAGCTGGAGTTGGACGTCGTGGCCCATGAGTCCTGGAGGTAATAGCTGGATCCCATTGTCTTCGCCCTTCTCTCGTCGGTGTTAACCCGTCATCTTCGCATATCTCTCGTCATCTTCGCCCTTCCCGACGCCAGTGTCCCTCTGTTTCTACAGTTGCTGGCCTTCGTTTCTGCCAGCACAGGGCTCTTCCGCCGGTGCACAAGGCTAGAGTTTCAAGCGCGAGGAATCCACATCTGTAATTTGGGGTTTTGGTGATTTGAATTGGGGGTGGTGGTGAATCGGGGGTAGTGATTTGAAGTCTTGGATTTTCCAGCGCTTGGTTGGGCGCGCACTAAGGTCTGAGGAAAGATGGGTGGAGCCGGTGGCGGAGGTGGTGTGAATGTGGTGGCGGATGTGGTGGCTGGTGGTGGGAATATGGTGGCTGGTGGTGGGAATGTGGTGGCTGGTGGTGGGAATGTGGTGGCTGGTAGCGGCTGTGATGGGAATATGGTGGTGGGAATGTGGTGGTGGTGGTGGGAATGTGGTGGCTGATGTGGTGGAGGTGGTGGTTGGTGGTGGAAATGGAAAAGATTTTTATTTTGTAAAATTACTAAATTACCCCTGCCCTTACCAGAAAAAATATCACATGTTCGGCACGTGCACCGGTAAACCAGAAAACTAGTTGGGTACTTTCTTAGGGTTGATTTACAAACGGGGACCAAAATATGGTATAAGATACTTTGTAGGGGACTAAAAACAAATTAGTCAATAATTTATTAGGCAGCGTGTAATAGTGATAAAGTTTATTACTCAATTCATGCAACCCAAAACTTATATCTTCATTTCTTCTAATTTGCACTTTAAACCTTTGTCGCGGGACGAAGGAATTCCAGACGAGAAGGTGATAGCTTTCAATCCATTGCTACCCAAAGATATTGCACTAGAATATTAGAGGGCAAGATCGGAGGGGCAACCGTACAACGAGACATCAACTAAGGAAGCGGCTTCAGTCCCGCCCCGCCACAGCAGGCGGGTTGCTTCCTTTGTGGGAGCTCTTATGGAAATATTGTCTTTCAAGAGACAAACTCTTCATTTAATTAGCGTAAATCTTCTATAGTGGCAGATGTTAGAGTATTCCACATTAGAAGTGAATATTCTAGTTGTCTTACATATAAGCTTGGTGGGTTACTCCTCTCATTACTAATTGGTTTAGAAGGAAACCTCGATGGACTTATGTGTTAGGGCTTTCTGCACATCTATTGTTTTTATTTGGGCTCGTGTCTGATTTCTATATCAAAATCAGTTGAAATATAAGGGGACTATTAGGAATATAGATATTGCTTGTACTTGGAATTAGATTCTACTTATTTCTTTTTCCTAATTTGTACATGTCTTTTGTACCACCATATAATGTACCCTGAGATCATGAATACAAACACATATTACCCTTATTTTCTACATGATATAAGAGACTAAAATCCTGAAACCATAAAGAAAATTTCCACAACCGTTTCCGAGCTTCTGACGCCACTGTCGACTGCACATGTTACCCCACGTGCCGCCGCTTGCTATCCGACGATCGCCACCGCTTTCTTCCAAGCTGCCGCTGCCGTCCGACATCTGTTACGGTCAATTACTCCCGTTACGCACCGTCACGCATTGCCAACAACCCGACACGCGTTGCTGTCGTTGATTCACGCGCCATTGACGAGTGTCCGATTTGCCGCGCAATTTACTGCTTGACTTCCAAATCGCCGCCTGCCGCTGCAGTCGACGATCTCAGTACCCGACCTCATATGCGTCGCACGTGCGATCCACGCGCCGCTGTCGTAAGTCATGCGTTGCAGCTGGATTTCTCCACGTGTTGTCATATCGTTTTATTGGCGTCGATTCGATTTGATATGTCGCTGCTACTTTGTTCTAATCTGCTTCGATGTCTACCTCTCGATTTAAATCAGTTACATGCCTCTCGATTTAAATCAGTTACATGCCTCTCGATTTAAATCAGTTACATGCCGCTGTTCACCGGCGCCATCACCTCGCTGTCAGGATTTGCAGCACATTATTACCTTTATTTTCTACATGGGAGATGTTAAAACTAATTTGTTGGTAAAGATTTAAGGGTTCTACTTCTCGATTGGGGTTTAGGGAGTGAAGAGATGCAAAGTGACTTGAGCTGAAGATTTGAATAGAATAAATTGCACGAACAAGGCATAGAATATTTAACCTGATAATGAAAGTATAAAATTGCCATAAAAGAAAGTTTTAAAAAAGTCAGTATTTTCATAAGTTTATAGAAAGTCTACATTGGTTTTTATTTTAAATGTTGTAATTTTTAATAAAATATAAATATTATATTTTAAAAGTTAAAATAAGTAATAATATGTATTAATAAATAATATTAAAAAATTCAAATTTCTAAATTTAGTATGTAATTTAACAAATGCAATGTATAATGTAAAAAATAAGTGGTAATTTATGGACATACTACTTATTTCTTACCTTATATAGTGCATTTGTTAAATTATATACAAAAATTAAAATTTTGGGAAATATTTTTTATATCATATATTTTTATATTTTCACATTCAAATACACATTATTACTTGTTTTAACTTATAATATACAATATTTAAATTTTATAAAAAAAATACAACATTTAAGGTAAATGCTCCTGTGCGATGTCCATAGGTCGTTTTTCCTTAGACTCGCCCAAAAAAGGAATACGTACAACAATCAAATTTTAACTTGTTTTTCCATCCAAAAAAAGAACACGTACAACAATCAAATTTTAACTTTTTTTTTAATACACAATCAAATTTTAAGTTTGATGAGAAATCTGTTATTTTGTGCCTTGTCATCGGCAGATCATTAATTTTCGCCAAATCTCTTACACGCATACACAAAATGATGATCGCTGGAATTGTGTTTGCCATCCATAATAGTGACATTATCCTTGTCATTTACTTCTGTTTTGGTCTTTAATATTTGTGCCCAAAGTAGAAAAAAACAATTGACAAAACCATAAATTTTGTACTCCATTCTGAGTTGTTTAATTTTCAATAAATGTTTTTAATAAGAGTCCGTCACTTGAAACATGGTCTTTCCATAAGTTATGGAAAGACCAAGGTTTAAAGTGTAAATTAGAACAAATAAAAATAAAATTTTTGGGCTGCATGAACCGGGTTATAAATTTTATAACTACAACATGTTGCATACTAAAATTTTAATATTACAAGTAAGATCTTTTACCTTTTATAATTTTAATTATAACCTGTCTTTCCATAAGGTTATGGAAAGACCATCTTTCCCAAGACTTTACACAATGTGTTATTTAGACCAAAAACCGCTAAATGAGATTATTTTATAATTGATATAACTAATTAAGTTATTATATTTGTTTGTATTTATTGCAATGATATTCCCATAATTTTTTAAAAAAAACATTTAAAATGTATAAATAATTAAATTTGACCCTAAAAGTTATTAAAATGAAATTTTTCATGATTTATCAAACCATTGATCGGTTTAACACTAGATTTTCTCACTAAATAATTGTAATATAATGATTGATTTATTTAACTTGTACCTGTCAGAATATTTTTTTTAAAATGAATAAAAACTTAGTTTTACTACTTTATGTTAGCCAAATGCCCTTTATTGATTCAATGTTATTATTTTTCTATGTGAACTAAAAATAAATAAAAAATGAGCGGAGGACTTGAAGCAAATAAATTTCACAAACAACCTATTTGACCTATTTATCTTGAAAACAAATGAATATAACATAAATAAATAAAATAATTTATCAATAATATATGTAGCATCTAATAAATAATTTAGACCAATTTGGCAATTGAATATTAGTCTAGCGGTTGAAGTCAGCGCTACTACCATGAGTTCATGGGTTCAATTCCCACTAAGGGAAAGAGGAGGGATTTTATTGGGGCTCATTTGAGTTATTACCCAATTTTTTTTAAAAAAAATTAAAAAAATAATAATTTAGACCAACATTAAAGAACATATGAACCATACAAACAAATGATATCTAATAGAGCATTAACTTTTTCTAAAAATAGATTGGTCTTCATGATGTCCATATCACAAGATAAAGTTTTAATTTTTTTAAAAAAAACATCACAAGATAAAACAGTATTTTGTAAAACTTTCTTATGGTATTAAAGATCGTGCGCCAAAATTACCCAATCTATCAGCAAAATGCACAACATATAAAAGGAATAATCTATGCTTTCACGTAATTAAATTTGATGAGAATTTAGTTATTTTGCGCCATTCACTTTTGATCTCTTACACGCATGAACAAAACATGACCCCTGAGATTGTGTTTGGCATCCATGACGAAACAGTGACAATATAATGTCATACTTCTTGCTCATTTGCCTTTTGTTTTGGTATCTATTTGGGCAAACTCTTGGGAAACACCGTCTTTCCATAAATTTATGGAAATATGAGATTTAATTAAAATAATAAAATATAAAAGGACTAAGTTGCAATATTAAAAGTTTGGTACGCAACGTGTAGTAGTTATAAAGTTTATAACCCGATTCATGTAACCCGATAATTTTATCTTCATTTCTTCTAATTTGCACTTTAAATCTTGGTCTTTCCATGACTCGTGGAAGACCGTCTTTCAAGAGACGGACTATTTTATTTGTCCCGAAAGTAGTGGAATGAAGAAATAATAAAAAGAACTATTTAATTAAATTACGTAGAACTACATTTTCGGTTCCATTGCTTTTTGGGAAAAAAAACTTCTTTTTACGATCCCTTTGTGAATATTGCTGGCTAGATCCGCCAAAAAGACAAAAACAAAGAAAAACGCAAAGGTAACAAAATAAAATAGATGTATGCAATAAAGTGATAGCTTTAATTTTGCAGGACCAATGTAAAATGAAATACGGGCGTGTATAAGAAAGTAGTCGGACCAAATTATGATTAGTTTTAAAGTCATTAAAGGAAGAATAGTGCTCCCATTATATTTTGTTTTTATGGAACAATTGTACAATGGTGCTACTCATTTGGCTGAACTTATAAACCGTAAATTATATTGTATTCTTGGGGAAATATTTTGATAGATTCGTAATTTGTGTTCTGGTTGATGCTCCAAGAAAAAGAGTTAGAATTTCATACTTCCTCCGTCCCAAGTTAAACTGCACACTTTTTATATTTGGGTGTTCCGGCCTAAATTGTACAACATCATTAATTTCCTTACTCAGACCATTTGACCAAATTGAAATCCCAAAAATATCCTTGGGATTATAACATATTTATAGCCTTAATGGCTGATTAATTAGTGAAGGAATCTTGAACTTTACACGTGTCGATGTTTTGTTGGACCCGATTGGGATTATATTTGAATTTCCCAATTGTCCTGACACATATCACATGCGTTGCCCTTTTCTTGTCCCAAGGCACCATTATTGCTCTTCAACGCTCCGCTTACCCATCTAGAATCCTCTTTAATGCTCCATTTTCCATTGCTCTCATCTTTATATTCATTCGCTCCAGAATCCTCTCATCTCTTTAACGCTCCGTTGTTGTCCTTCTTTGATTCTCTCATTTTATTAGGTTTTCGTTCTTAAATTTGGGGATTTTAGAAATTGAAACTAGGGTAAGCTCTGTTCTTCGTTTCTGGGTAAGCCTATATTGTGTAATCCGAAGTTGTATGTGAGGTTATAATGAGTTTGTCTCTGTGGAGTGAGTTTGCCTCTGTTTTGTTGAAACCCTAGCCTTGTATCCCATTCATTCAGTTCACTCATGGCACATAGGGATGGGGTTTTGGACGGGCAGGAACCATTAGCCCCCAGCCAACCCTTGAATGTGGCTAACACATAATCCAATCTCCTCTAAGCCCCAATGGTTTAAACTCACAACCCTCCCTGGATCATGTTCAAGGAAACAGTCATTCGCCTTGGACAGATTCATATACATGTTCGGACGACTGGACAATAGCCATGCATTTTAGTCTGGTTAACATGTCACACTTGAACTGGACTGACTCACAACCCTTATCTGATACTGAGTCTAATTTCGTAGAAATCAATTATCAGTCACAGCCCCAAACAGATCCAGAACCTAGTTCTGTCATGTTAAATATGCAGTCACAACCACATTTGAATCCTAGTT